>JBAIAC010000032.1:27710000-29122500 GCA_037349315.1 Chelydra serpentina | reverse complement strand
GAGCTCCTGGCTCCCCCCACCCCTGAGTCTCCCCCACTCTCCTGGGGCAGTGGGGAGCTGGCGGCAGCCCCCCAGCGAACGTGATGCCTGGGGGCTCCTGGGCACTGTCTCGACTCTGCATTTCAAGGTGGGGGTGGTTGTCTGTGGTCCCTGGGAGCAGGGCGGGGCGGTGACAGTGGGGCTGCCTGCCGCGCCCCCTGCCAGTGGGAATGCCCAGAAACTGCCCCCTTACACTCCAGGGAGGGGAGGGGTACAGCCCAGTTTGGGGGGAAAGGGGCAGTTGTGGGGCAAGTCGGGGTGCGATGGAGAGCTGGCGGTGACTCCGTGTGGGGGGTGTAGGAGAAGAAGGGTGTTAAGGTGGGGGTTAGTGTGACGGGGCAGAGGGAGGGAGGGTAGAGTCTGGGTTGAAGGTGGGGGTTGGCTCAGTGTGCGGGGGCTGGTAGTAGAAGAGAGGGAGGTGGCAGCCCTGGGGTGAAAGTGGGGGGTGGGCAGTAGCAGGGAGATTGAGGAGAGCCTTTGTTAGGGGGTTAGTTGTGTGGGATGGGAACAGTAGGAGGGACGGGGGAGGGAGAGAGCCCAGGTGTGAAGACTGGGGTAGGAGTTTAAGGCTGGATTGTGGTAGCCTTTGTGGTAAAGTATGTGTTTTCTCTCAAAGTGGCCCTTTCTCCCTGCAAAAGATTGGCACCAGCAATTTTCCTCCCCACACTCCACCCCAAAGTTTTGTGAACATTATTGTACCAAAGTAGAAAATGCAGCTTTCAAAAAATGTATTTACAAAACGTAACTTTGGGTGGAGGAGGTGGTGGTGAGGAGATGCAGGTGTGACACCACTGACTGCTACATCCAGGCTTAATATGGCTCATAAGTGTGCTAATTAGGCACTTGTGTTCAGGGCCCCAAGCAGGCCCCAAGTGTTTAAAGAAAAAAGACAAAACTAACAAACAACCCCCCTGCCACACAAACCAAATTCAATGGTGTTCTGGGTACTTTGATGTTAGCCCAGTTTGTTCTCTATAGGCTGAGTGGAGGTCTCAGTGTGGCTTCAAATATCTTATTTTGGTTTTGAATATATGTTTTCATTCCCATCCCGGCAATACCACATTCACTATGACATCAATGATGCTGTCACGCTGGGACCACACTTGGAAGGGGCACATCACAACCCCCTGGGGGCTCACAAATATGTTTGGTGCCAGGCCCACAAAAAGTTAATCCAGCCCTGGTCACCTGACACATATTGCTATGGGTAACCAAGAAAAACACAGTCTACTGGCAAGAGATGTTTCCATGCCACAGCACTGCAGCATGGAACTCACTATTCTACCAAAACTCCCCCTGAAGCACAAGTGGTAGCCAGTCTTCCACTTAGTTTAATGCCCTGCCAAATTACTCCTTTAAACAAGTAGCATAAATATGATCTGCAAAAGGGTGTGTTCTGTGGAAACGTGGAAGTGATAACGGAAAAGTCAAGGTAATACATAGGATAGTCTACAAAAACAGTGTAGCTTAGTACAGGAAAAATGTTCTATTTTTCTTATACAAGGAATAACTTTTCTGAACATTCTAGTTCATTCTATACCTAACCCAGGTCCCTAGGTCTCAGGCACTCCTTGTCCTCTTGTGTTGCATACAGAGAAGGATACCTTTATTCTGTGTTTTGAGGAAGAAATTAAATTGAATCAAAGAAAGAATCACCTTTGCAACTCGTGCTTTGTGGTACTCTGCATCTCATCAAGCTCCTGATATGGCCAGAGTAACATGGGCTGCCCCTTGCTTGGGGTAAATTTGTTAGTTCACTATCAAGCCCGAAGGAAGTTGGATTTCCAAGGCCAAATTCTGCCTTTGGTAGGGCACATGTCACTCTGATTGGCTTCAGAGGGTGCCGCAAATGAGTATCCAATGGCAGCATTTGCACCTCACTACTTAATGTACTGCTAATGCAGAAAGGTAAAACTGAATAGCTGCTGACACTTACTTGGGGTTGAGAAGATGCAATGACTTCTTGTGTCTCAGGAAGTCCTTCCTGCTCTTGAATGCTACCAGTGCCACTAGAATCTCCCGATGCCTACACGAAAGCAAATCCTTAGGATCAGTTTACAAAATTCCAGAGTCAGAATGCTACATTCTAGCATGAAATGGCTCTTCAGATTCTTTTGTACTTGACTTTTCACTTGTAGTTACATGGGAAAAATTAGTTATGTGTATTTCTCAGCAACTTAGCTCCAGTATCATTACGAAGTAACTTATTTCAGCATTTAAAGTCAAGTGTGGAGATGAGTATATTAGCACAATGAATTTCACCACTCAAGGACTCAAAGGTGATGGAGACTAAAGATTGGGAAATTCTTTGAGGATTCTGGCTTCCAAGGGGAACAGCACAGAACAAAGCATGCCAACAAAGCACTTTCAAGCATTTCAGTGTGTTCCAAAGAAGAGAGACTACCATTTGTTTTTGTAAGGATCCAAGGGTGCTGGTCTAGAATGCCGGGCTGTGGGGGCCCTGGATCTCGGACACTCCCTTGTTGCCACCAAGGGAGCTGGATGAAGCAGCATCTCTCTAAACTTGGAAGGCCGGGCCCCACAGGAAGTCCAGCTGGACAGGGCCGGCTCTAGGATTTTTGCTGCCCCAAGCAAAAAAATCCCCTCCCCCCCCCGTTTTTTTTCTTGCTCCCCGCACCCCCGGCCCCGCCTCAACTCCGCCCCTTTCCAACCCCTTCCCCAAATACCCAGCCCCGCCTCCTCCCCCACACGTGCTTCATTTTCCCCACCCCATTGCTTCCTGTGGCCCCCCCGCAATCACCCACCCTAGCTCACCTCTGCTCTGCCTGCTCCCCTGAACATGCCACCGCTCCACTTCTCCCTCCCCTGAGAGGGAGGGGGGAAAAGTGAAGCGGCGGCATGTTCAGGGGAGCAGGCGGAGTGGAGGTGAGCTAGAGGGGAGCAGGAAGTAACGGGGGGGTAGAGGAACAGAAACCACTCCCTACCCCAGCTCACCTCTGCTCTGCCTCCGCCTGCTCCCCTGAGCAGGCCGCCACCGCTCGGCTTCTCCCCCTCCCTCCCAGGCTTGCCGCACGGAGGCAGAGCGGAGGTGAGCTGGGGCGGCACGGGCACATTTCTAGGGGCGGCATGGCCTGCACCAGAATGCCGCCCCTAGAAATGTGCCTCCCCAAGCACCTGCTTGTTTTGCTGGTGCCTAGAGCCGGCCCTACAGCCGGAGCTCCGAAGGCCTACAGCTACCTGACTGGCTCACACCCGCTACTTAAGCTAGGAAGTGAGCTGGGTGGACTGTCCAAGCAACTGTGCAAACTTTCTGCTGCTGCCACATTTCACCCTGCTCTTGCCTGCCTCCTGCAATCTGTATCCAACCCTGTTCCTGAGTCCTGCTCTGCTGCAGATCTGTTCCTCACTCCTAGCTCCCACTTTGCTCCTACTCCATGCCCGATCCCGGCCTCTCTTTGGTTTCTGCCCTTTCACTTTGCTCATGACCATTAGCTACCAATCCTGGCTTTGACCTCCAGCTCTGACTTCTGACTCCAACTCTGGTTCAACCCTTGGGTCTGTCATTTGGTATCTGGCCTTGGCTTCGATTCTCAGCTTCAATTTTTGGTCTTGACTCTGGCTGGACCCCCTAGCTCTGGTATTTGGCAGTTGACTCCAGCTCTGACTTCTGCTTCCGCTCCCCGACCTGGATGCCTACTCTACCCACTAGACCTGACATCTGATCTCTGACCACTAAGAAAGACTGCCTACATCCCAGCTCCTCACAGTTTTGTTAAAAAAGTGCTTTTGTAATTTAAATCCTTGGCACAGAACCACTGAAAACAGATGGAGAGGTTTGTGCATAAGTACTCACATATGGGTCATCATCTTCACATTGGTCTTCAGTAGCCCTTGGGTCAGGTTTGATGATTAGTTGTTGAATCGACCCCTACAATAAACAACAAAAGCAGTTCAAAGAAGTATTCTCTTCAAATAACCTTCATGAAAGCATTGTGGGGGGGAAAGGACAGACTGGACCCTGTTTACTTTGGAAAATTATCTAAAGCATGAAGTTTGGCTAGTAACACATATGGCTTTAAATATTAACAACCACCACCACCACAGAAGCTAGGAAGTTCTTGGAGATCCTCATCAGCTGTAAGGAGCTTGATGGCCCAAAACGTAGCCCGAAGGGTCATTAATGGAGTCAGACATCAATCTCTAGAAAATGCCCTCTGCTGAGATTATTATTGCTAATAGATGGTGAAAAAAAGTTAAGGAATTGTTAATGGTGGCAGTTTCAATTGGTATGTATAGGGCTCTTCCAGAGAATTAATTCCCAGTACATTGGCTAGATTACTTAAGCCATATTTCAATATCCCATTCAGTTTATAAAATGTGTTATATTATTTATGAGTTTGTTACTAGGATAATAGAGGATCTGTGTGAGTTACATTATATGCCTTGTGAAATGTTGAGGAAAAATAGCCGAACTGCTCACAGATTTAGTCAGATTTCTCTTCAATAACTCATCCTGGCATTTAATCTGTCACTTTAATTCATTAGAATAATACATTTTACATATATTTTAATATTGTAAATTACAAACAAATCAAATAGCTTGTCTAATATTATCAACAAAACTTAATTTTGTTTTAAAGCAGTAGCAACCCAGAGATAGCACAGCAATGAGAGTTACTAACAACAGTGGGAAATGGGAAAAGTCTATTTCTTTAGCAAATGCAATGCTCAAAAACAGCTGAACCATATTTTCCTCAAAAACTTTCCAAAAAAATGTTCCTTTGGACTGAAAGCAAGCATGGAAAACTTCAGCTCAAAAGAAATATGCTTGCCAAATGTATGATCCACTGAAAGATGGGTTAAGAAAGAGAACATGCAGTAACATGCATGCTCTAATAGAAAAATCCATTCAAAAATGTGTATATAAGTACTTAATCTGAATATATGAAGACATGTAAAATGTGTGCACAAAGCACAGGAAATGGTGCAGAAGTCTAACAACTATGTAAAACTCTTCATGGAAACATGCACAATATTCCTCTTAAGACTAGTTTGGGGTTCAGAAAGAGTATGCAACTGGGCAACTTCTGAGACAGTATTTAAAAATATATATTATGCTCCCTACATGCAGTGGTGAGCTATATATTCAAAATACTTAACCCGTTGTTAAAACTACCTTTAAAGAAAACTAGATCCCATTTTCAAATCTGGGGGTTTAAAATTAAGTACCCACACCTCTAAACATCAGGCCACTCATTTGGGTTCCTAAAGCGAGCGGGTTAAGTTTGGATATGGGGTCCTATTGTACACTTAGAAGCCTGAAGAACTGTTATTTCAGCCCATTTCTACCCTTTGGAAGACAGCAAAGCCAAAACACCCCTTTTTTGCCTCTCTAATTTCTGGGTAATTTTTGTTCCTACTTCTTAACTCCGCTCTTTTTGGCATACCTTATGGAACTACATCCAATATTCTTTTCTGCAGACCATATACTTTTTAATGTCACTAAAGTTTCTTGGTCAGAAAATTCTCAAATGAGTGACAAATTAACTGTTGTATTTATTAAGTCAGAAGCGCTTCTCATGGATAAGATGCCCATCCTCAGACACAACTCAATCTCTCCCTCCTCGACCAAGGTCTCCCATCTGACTGCACTGACCGATATCATTGGCACCATCCTGGACCTTAAACTTTTCATGTCCTTCCTCTTTTTAATAGTCTATGAACCTATCTATCCCAATGTCTACAATATTGTCCATACACATCAATTCTTCAGCTCCACCTCAGCTGAAATATAAATCCATGACTTTATCTCCTTGTGCAGTGACTATTGCAAATCCCTTCTCTAAGGTCTACCCAAGTCCCAGCTCTCCAGTTTCTAGTACACAAAGAATGTTGTTGCCATCTTCTCACACGAACACAGCCACATGATCCCAATCCTCAAGCAAAACCACTGGCTCTCTTTTCATTTTCAGGACAAGGTAGCACTGATAGACCAACTTCATGGGATCTAAACTACCAAAAAGATCTTGCCTTTCTGCACCTCAGCCTTCATCCTCCACTCGGCCAGTACTGATCTCCTCTTTGCCCTTTACAACACACACATCACTGTTACCACAAAAGCCTCCTCCTCTGACATTCATTACTAACATTTTTATCTATGTATTATTTCTATTTTATTGTCCTAGTAGCCCCAGTGACGGACCAGGATCCCATTGTGCTAGTTGCTGTACAAACTCAGAACAAAAAGATGGTCACTTCCCGAGCTTACAATCTAATGGCTTGTCTACACTTCACATTCGTTGCAGGTCAACTTGACTTGATTTGCAGTAGAATGCCCAACATCCACAAATAAAGTATTCTGTCGCGACTCATCTGGCCTTTGAACACATGTTCTTAACCTTACTTTAGAAACAGATTGACTTAAATGTGGGATGATTTTGCCTGCAGCAAAGTAGGTGTGGATGCACCCTCTTTCCATAGCAGATGATGTGCATCTTCCAAGTCCTCCTATCAGTATCTCATGATGCTTTGCTAGGTACTTAGGCTGCCGGTCTATCTGTGTGCCCTCTTCTGTGTGCCAGAGTCATCCTGACCAGATGTCAGCTTGCTGTTTAAATGCTCAGACACAGCCAGGATCTTTTTTTTTGTGATTCCAGCTTGTGGGGACTTCAGATACCTGTGTCATACTCCTGTTCATTGAGCAATCATGCCTTGGTGAGTGGTGCATCAGTGAGGTCTCCTGCTAATACCCTGGATTTCATTGTCCTCTGAAGAGAGAAGTGAGTCCTGTGGCAAGGCACCCCTTCTGCCTCCCCAGCCTTAGCGCTCCCTCCTCTAGCAGGGACAGGGCCTGGGTAAATCAGCCCCCTACTCTGGAGCGTGTCGGTCTCCCCTCTTCGGGGTTTGTTTCTCAGAGCATCCCCAGTGGGCCTCAGGGCAGGCCTGAGGAGTGCTCCTCTGCCAAACAAAGGGGAAAAAGTCTATAACACACTAAAACAAAAGGGGAAAAGCTTTCCCTGGCCCCCTCACTGTTGTCCTGTTGCTGGCCCCAGGGTGTCAGTCCTTCCCCTAAACAGGCACTGGGTTTGGGGTGTCTCTCCTAGGTGGAGGAGTGCAGTCTCTCACACTGCAGAAGCCTATCTCCCTGCTGCTTCCAGCTTTGCTGCAGTTTCTCTCTCCTCCCCGGCAACAACCAGGAGAGAGATTTTAACAGGTTTCAGGCAGCCCTTAATTGGACTCAGGTGTCCCTAACTGACCTGAAGTAACCCCTTCCCAGATTGTAGGAAAAAGGGCCTTTAGCATTCTAAGGCTAACATACCCGTTTTCCCAGACCCTCCTGCAGCCATCCAGCCTGACTTTGTCACAGTACAGAAACATCTAAAAGTTCGCCACCACAACATACAACATACAAATACCAACAGTTATCTGGACAAATGAAGGCGAGGGGACACAGCTGAGACCCAATCAGGGCCGGTGCAAGGATATTTTGCGCCCTAGGCGAAAATTCCACCTTGGGCCCCCCCGCACATTGGTTCGTTGACCCCAGGGGCCAGTCTGCACAGGGGCCAGCCGTGCCCAGGGGCTGCTCCCCAGACCAGTTCCCCCCTCCCCACCCCCATCCACTCCCTTCCATTTCCCACCCCCTGACTGCCCCCCTCAGAACCTCCAACCCACCCCCCTCGCTCCTTGTCCCCTGACTGCCCCCTCCTGGGACTCCTGTCCCTAACTGCCCCCCAGAACCCCACCCCCTACCTAAGCCTCCCTGTTCCTTGTCCCCTCACTGCCCCCTCCTGAGACCCCCACCCCCTGACTGCCCCAACCCTTATCCACACCCCTGCCCCCAGACAGACCCCCGGGACTCCCACACCCCATCCAACCACTCCCCGCCCCCTGACAGGACCCCCAGAACTCCTGACCCATCCAACCCCCCCTGCTCCCTGTCCCTTGACTGCCCCAACCCCTCTCCACACCTCCACCCCCTGACAGCCCCCCCAGAACTTCCGCCCCATGCAACCCCCGCTGCTCCCTGTCCCTTGACTGCCCCAACCCCTCTCCACACCTCCACCCCCTGACAGGCACCCCCCGCCAGAACTCCCGACCCTTCCAACCCCCCCTGCTCCCTGACTGCCCCCCCGGGACTCCCCTTACCATGCCCATGCCTCTGGAGCCGATGGCTCCACGTGGAGGCAAAACACGCTGCCGGGATGCCGCACACACAGCCCCTCCCCCGTAGAGTGCTGAGGCAGTGGGAGGGGCAACAGCGGTGGTGAGGGGGGACCCAGGGGCGCGCCTGCCCAGGCTGTGGCCCGGCGCCCCCTCGGGGGCTCCTGCAGCTGATGCATGCAGGTGGCGGCCCCTGTGCACCCCCTGGCTACTCCCTCATTGCGCTTGGGCTCTGTGGCTCCCGGGAGTGTGAGACGCCGCTGCCCCTCCCGGAGCAGGCTCAGGGCCCTGCGCTGGCTCACGTGCCCGGGAGCCACAGTGCCCGAGCGCGGCGAGAGGGAAGCCGGGGGGCACACGGGGGCTGGTGCCCGCATGCATCTCCTGCAGCCTGGGCAGGAGGTGCAGGGGGTGCAGCTGCTCCCCGCTAGCGGCGCTGCCGCCTTTGCAGGGCTGCTGCCTACCCTGCACCACGCCGGCTCCTCCATGGCTGGGGCTCGCCGCCCCTGCAAGCTGATGCTTTTTGGCGCCCCCAACCACTTGGCGCCCTAGCCGACCGCCTAGTTCGCCTAGTGGTTGCACTGGCCCTGGACCCAATCCACTAAAGGAAGGGAGCTCCAGATGGGTTAGAAGAGCAAAAAGGACAATAATAGCACCTCTGGGAGAGCTTGCAGGGACTTTGGCTACAATGAGGGGCAGGACTGTATATTTGGGAGAGACGCCACCACTGAGCCACTGCATTGTGTGGATACCACCAAGCAGTGACCAGGACACCAAGCATGAGGACTTAACCCTCACTTCTCATCGCCTTGAGGGACAGAAGTAGACCCAGTCCTGGAAACCCAGAAATTGACCAAATCACAGCCACGGCATCTACAGGAGGAGAACCAAATTGCAAGGGGAAAGGGGGACACATCTAGTAAGTATTGCAAGATATTTTTACAAAAAAGTTTATGGGAAAGGGGTTTTAAGCAACCCAGTTCCAGGTACCATAAGGGTGCCTCCATATTTGTCTACAATCGCTCTGCCTCCTGAGCTTTTGTTCCTCCATCCTTTGCTCAAAATCGCAGCCGCAATGAAGGACGTACAAGTTCTCCTGCCTTTTCCTCCCCACCTTTGCTAATACACAACCACCAGTATCTTGCGGTCTCCTTTCCTAAAAGCCTTGGGTCTGCCTAGGGGGACTAGAGGGTCGCTTGATTCATCTCTCCGCTCTTCATATACTTTGTGAAGAGCAAGGATCTGAGTCACTAATTGGTACCCTTGCAAGATGCCAGTAAGGGCACAGCAGGTTCTAGGGCTCTCCATGCAGTAATGTAAAGCTCTACTTATGAGTCACTCAGGGGAAGCAAGAACCTTGTAGAGAGAGGCAGTTATTTTTGCTGACTCACTCTAATATCCAATCAGCCAAGTCCTGTTACAGTAGCTCCAAGTGCCTCTCGGAGAGCAGAGAGCTAGGAGCAGTAACAGAGGGGTCTTGCTGAGACAAAACTGCAAGAAGATCTGAGATCAGTAGAAAGCGTAGGCTGAGCATTATGTATTGCTGTTGTTATGTAACAATATGTGCAGACTCCAGGATCGGAGTCTATACATGTTTATACTATGCTGCCTCTGAGCTTCTGGCCCACTGTTCCCTCTGTGCTACTGCTCCCATTGCGAGATAGGAGTATACTTTCCAAAGTACTGGTTCTGCTGGCTGCCATGATGAGCGGAGGAAAAACTCGAGAAATGGAGGTAATAAGTAATAGTGTTGAGAGAGATGGGAGCAGCAGGAGAGGGTGGTTTGACATGTGCGTTGATTGGCAGGGAGAGAGAAGGCAGAGTCGCTGAAAGCTCCCTGCATGCATGTTGATGTTGGCAGTGGACGCTGGAGGGTAGGTGGGAGTAGTGTACTATGCTATTTTGGGGAACAGCAACAAGGGACAGTGCTGTGTATATACACAAGAGCGGAGAGATGAATCAAGCGACTGACGCAGTGTAGCATCAAAAATACATGCATATGCACAGGGTACCTCACTACTGAGCAGAAGTTTTGGCTTGGTAAAATGGGAGTGGATGCAACCAGGATTTGAACCGTCCTGAATCAATGATCCAGCACTCTTTTAAGGATGCCTCTAGAATCACCGAGGGCGGGGGGGGAGGGGGAGGAGGTCGTATTTGTTTGTTACAGTCCCTAGCCCTTATGGTTTCAAAGGAAACCTTACCGGGGTGAAACAAGTGCAACCAGTGCAGCAATTTGCAGAGGCCTAAAACAACAGCTCAGAGATGTGTGACCTCTCCCATTTCTCTCACTGCCTGACGATGGGCAGTTCAGATATCCAGTGATTATTTACTCTTTCATTGTGAATCATGTAAGAAAAGAGAGGGAGAAGCATAGACCTGCACACGCTATCATCTTCCCATTCTGGTGCCGTGAATGGAAGTTGTTTGGCTGATACCACCATTTCCTTCCCCGCGTCTGACCTCTGGAATCAAAAGGCCAGGGGAGCAAAGTTGAGCCCTCCCAAAGTGAAGTCAATTCTGCAAAGCCCAGCCACTACCTCCAGCCAAGTCGCCCAGCCTGGGGAATGATGGCAGGTCTGCCTCGGTGGAGAGTGTGGGGCCAGGCAGTTTCCTCCTTGGCTCTAAAGGTTGCAGCTCCCACATCTGCTGCAGCCCTTCTGCAGACTCAGGCAGACATCACCACGTCAGTTACACTCAGCTCATGTTTTCAAGCTTTTCTTTGCAATCACAGGGGCCAGAAACAATTGTTCCGATGAGAGCTGAGATTTTGATCTCATCACACGTCTCTGGAGCCCTAGACACATGCCTGTTGTGCCCATCATGGATCTGAATCCTACTGAGGGGTAAACAAGCCTGAGGAGGCCCACAGAGCATAAGGGATCATATTGTGAACATTTGCATCATCTACTGTGAGTGGCATCTGATTTCGACATCTCAAGAGGCTGGAAGCTGGCTTGTGCCCAGAGTGAGGGAGAGAACCACCACCTTCTTTTTTCCAGCTTCAGCAATGGGTGCAACTCAAATGGAACTACAACATGCAGCGTGAAAAAGAAGTTGAGGACCAAAGGTGTTTTATGGTCCATGCTAACCTGTACTTCCATAGTCAAGTTCACGAATATGATATCAAAGTAATCAGGATATCTGCTGAAATTCACATAAGCCTAAGTTTGTTTCATGTTGTTTTACCATAATTACATGATAAAATACTGTGCAAATATGTATTTTTATGGAAAAAATGCCCCCACGTGAAACCCATTATAAATTTCTATTGAGCACAGACACAGACCATCTTGAATGGCGGAAAGATCTGTAGGATATCTGCAGAGGGGTCCCATTCATGCAGCCACCTCCAACATTGATACTGACAATAGACACATCCTTACTGTGCTGGGGAGCTCATCTAGACAACATGGTTCAAGGCAAATGGTCCCCCTTAGAATCAACACTACATATCAACCTATTGTAGCTCAGAGCCATCAGGAATGATTGTTCACATTTGTATTGTACTGTGGAAATCACCATCTCAATCCTAGCCTGACCTTTCAAATTTGGGTGCCTAAAGCTAGGGACCTTAAGCAAAGTAGCCTGATTTTGCTGGACTCCCATAGTTCACACCGACTTAATGGGACTGGTTGTATGAGCCAGGACAGTGAAATCTGGCACTCAGATTTTTATATATATTTTTAAAAAGGAGCATTAGATCTAGAGAGATCTCTAGCACAAGTTAATACAGTAATTAGACCTCTACCAAAGCCTGATTCAATGCCCATTTGAAGTCAATGCAAAGATTCCCATTGACTTCAATGGGTACTGGATTAAGTCCATGGAGGTGATAAGTGGGTAAGTTACCCTAGATCAGGGGTCTCAAACACGTGGCCCACAGGGTTATTTTCTGCGGCCCGCCCCCCCCCCCCAATGTTTACCTAGAGTGGCTCCGACCTGATGCGCACCGGGGGCAGGGCAGGCTCCCTGCCTGCTCGCCCTGCCCCTGCGCCGCTCTGGCAAGCGGCTGGAACCTGGGGGAGGAGGGGCACAGGGGTCTGTGTGTTGTTGTTGCTTCCAGGCACTGCCCCCAGCAGCTCCCATTGGCCGCGGTTCCCCGTTCCCGGCCAATGGGAGCTGCTGGGGGCGGTGCCTGGACGCAACAGCGACACAGACCCCTGTGCCCCTCCTCCCCCCGGTTCCAGCCGCTTCCTGGAGCAGCATGGGGGCGGGGCGGGGCAGGGCAGGCAGGGCTCTGGCCCGGTGCGTGCCGGGCCAGAGCCCACCCCCCGAACCCCTCCTTCCTGCACCCTGACCCCCTGCCCGGAGACCCTGCCACACCCCGTACTCCTCCTGCACCCCGACCCCCTGCCCTGAGACCCTGCTGCACCCTGCACTCCTCCTGCACCTTGACCCCCTGCACGGAGCCCCCTGCCACACCCCGCACTCCTCCTGCACCCCAACCCCCTGCCCTGAGACCCTTCTGCACCCTGCATCACTGCCCTGAGGCCCCTGCCGCATCCTGCACCCTCACCCCCTGCCGCACCCCTCACCCCTCCTGCACCCTACACCCCAACACCACACCCCACACCCCTGGGGGCAGGAGGGGGCAGAGTTGGGGTGAGGATTTTGGGGGGAAGGGGTTGGAATGGGGGCAGGGAAGGGGTGGGAAGAGGCGGAGCAGGGACGGGGCCTCATGGAAAGGGTGGAGTGGGGGTAGGGCCGAGGGCGGTGGGGGGGAATGTGTCAGTAATGCGGCCCTCGGGCCAATGTACTAGTCCTCATGTGGCCCTCGTGGTCATTTGAGTTTGAGACCCCTGCCCTAGATACTAGTACTGGATGATCAAAAGAACAGCTATTATTAATAATAATAAACTATTATTTGGTCACTAGCTAGTGAAAAAGAATGAACAACAAGAGATGAATGTAGCACTAGAAGTGCAGGGGCAATGCTTGCTACTCTTAACTGGAGTCGCGTGCATGTTTTAAGAGAAACTATGCTGCCCCTTAAATTGTAATTTTTGTTGTCTGAAGTTGAAATGTTCTGATAATAAGTACAAGTGCATCTTCCTAATGCTTACCAGATGGAGCTCAAGACCTGCTACTACCAATGGGTTTAGGAACGTATTTCCTGTTTTTCTGAAGCAAAAACGTCAATGAAAGTTGGCACTGTCACTTAATTAGTTTATTGGGAAAGATGTTAATCTCCCAAATTATTATGCACCACTTGAAGTTACTGGAGACATAAAAAGACAAAACAAAAAAACCTGATGTTTTCATTTTGACTGGGCACCGTGTCAGACTTACATTTTGACAGATTTCAGTTTGGAAGTTGGCAGGCTGAGAATTCCAAGCTAGTCCCAGCAGGAAGCTGTTTTTAATCAGGCTGATAAGGCATGAAAACCTCGTGCTAATGTTTAGGTCTATTCCATGTCACTGAACCACAACATAAGAGTCTAGCAGTATATAAACTGTAGACACAGCTTACATCTTGTATTGAAACTATCTCCTGGTGGGCTGGTGGTCATGTAACTTATATGATCAGTCTGTTGCTAATATTTACTGTGGAATAAGTGTGCTCAGCAAATCACAGTTAAAAATGCTGCATTAAAATGATATATTTAGAAAAAGTGAAACAAACCAATGCTCTAAACCAAACCTAATTACAAAGGGCACAGGAAGCCTTATGGTATATTTACATTGAGCCTTAAAAGGTAAGCCTAGAGTTCAATGTTTGAATTGTTGGTAAACATCAGACCATGTTCTAGAAAAATTTGCACTCTTTTATATATCTGCTCCTTACAAACCCCAACTAGCCACCTTTTCTTACCTCTTCCAAAAAAACTTTCCACTCCCCTAACCTAGGGACCCAGTTCCCTAGGAGATGCTTCCTTTAGACCCAAAACTCTAAGAAAAATTGCAGTCTTTCTTTGCTTCCAGTCCTGTCAACTGGACTTGCAGAATCCGTGTTGCAAACCTGCTGCGAACTAAATCCTGCAATGGTCATAGACATCTAGAGCTGACCAAAATGATCATGAATATATTAATGTTGTCTCTCGACACATTTTTAGTCTATTCACACTACAACTCTTGCATGAAATATACCAAAAGATATATATAGTCTCATTCAGTATTCAATCTCTCTTCCTTTATATTGAGTATAGTGTACACACACACTCTCATGTGAGCACACACACACGCGTGCATGCACATGCACACACGCACACACACACACACACACAGAGTGTAAACATTAATGTTATATCTGAACATGATAGAATTTGTTTTCCTTTTTTAAAAAATACTAGAAAGTCACATACAAAACCAAAAAGTTATTAAGGTTGTAAAGTCAAACACTCAGCAATCAAAAAATACCCAAATTAAGGTTGCCTGGGCAACCCTAATTCTGCCCACTGTGCAAGTGCATTTTGATACAGTTGTAATTGATATGATCATATAGTAAGTTTTCTTCAGGAACCCTGCCTCGATCCAGGCATGTGTTGGGTGAGCTACAGCAAATAAGGCAGCTCAATATTTCTTTCTGTTCCGTTTGTGGCCCTGTGCAGCGGTGCTGGAACAAATTTTATAGTGGAGATGCTGAGAGCCATTTAACCAAAACTGTTAGCCCTGTATATAATAGAAACCACTTCAAGAAACCTACTTCCAGCACCTATGGCCTTGTGCCGTAATTACTGCACACCATCCAGCCATTGTACCAAGTAAGGAATTAATAATTTCCTCAATTGCTTTTCTATAGTTCTTAACATTGTAGCATCTGATCCTCACAAACATTAACAAATTTACTTTCACAGCTCCCTTGTGAAGTGGGAATGTACTACTATTGCTATTTTACAGCGGGTGAACTGAGCGCATAGAACACAATTTGCCAACTAATTAGAGTCCACTAATTTTGGTTTTCTCGGTGAGTGGGCACCTGACTGAAGACACCTAGGTGCTGATTTTTCAAAGTACTTAGCATTTTTACATCACTGTATACAATCACAGTATTGTACAAACATTAATTAATCCTAACAACCCTGGGTTGAGGAGGAATACATTTTCTGATCCCCATTTTGCAGATGGGCACACTACGAAAGAAGGCCGATGTGATTTGAACAGCCGAGCCAGAATAAGAACTCATGACGTCCTGATTCTTGATCTCATGCTTATTCCTTCAGACCACACTGTCTTTGTCAGAGGTACCAACCATCCATAGCTTCTACTGACTTCAGTTGTAGTTGAGTGCATGGCACTGCTGCAAATCAGACCATTCAGTTGGGCACTCAAAATGAGGAACACAACTAATGGCCACTTGTAGCAATTTGGGCTTTAGTTACTTGCTCAGTATCACATAGGAACACTGTAGCAGAGCCAGAGATAGAAATGAATTCTCCTGTGTGACATTTACCTGCTGTAACCTCAAGACCATCCTTTATCTGCCCACATTCCAACTTTTACAGCAAGAGGGCCAGCAGACAACAGCCTTATTGTTTACACAACTCTGATTCATTCCCTGAGCACCATCCACCCTCAGCCCTTTATAACGTAGGAATCCTATGTAAATGTTAGCATGTGATCCCATAATTAAAGACCGTTTCATAATGCAAACACACTAGTGGAGAGAATTAAGATTGCATTGACTTAATTCTAGCATTTCCTACGTTTTTAGTGCTTGACTTTACAAACTTAGCAACAAAACACACATGCCTCTTTGACCACCTCACCTGCCATATGCATATCAACCAGGTCTACGGAGACATGAAGTCATTCCCAGTTTGTGCCAATAAAATTGTCACACCAAACCATATCATCATAGCTTTTTCATATATCTGTACATGTAAATACATGTGCGATGCTAGCCATTAAATAAAAGGTGAGCAGTATTTTCTTTCAGAACCAACTCAGTGGAATAATCTTGAAATCAAAATATTACCTTATTTAATAGAAAAAAGTATGTATCCTGTGGTGTATGCAGATATTCTGGTTTTTGTGCTTGCTATGAGGCAATGCTGCGAGGGCAATTCAAGACAGAGGAGCTTATAGAATGAAAGACACACTCTGCTTTCTCTCATGGAGATGTTATACTCATACTTTCTTTGTTAATTACCCCAAAATAACAGCAGTCTAGACTAAAAGTATATGTTTTGCTCCATGTGTATGGAAAATACAGGATATTTCAGATGTGACTTATCTTCATGCTTAGCCATTGCACTCAGAACTTCTTTGAAAGGAAGCATCTATCGAAAACATTTAGAATCCATCATACTGTACTTACTGTGAATTTTTCCAATCCTGTTGCTCCTGCATTTCCAACAAATATACCAGAGTTGGATTCAAATTGCAAGGCCTGAGATGACCTCTGAAACTGAACTCTGTTATATTCTTCACAGTCCATGAACAGAACAGTGTCATTTCCCTGAACAGTCACTGTAAACCGATTCCATTTATTAGTCATCACTGGAACTTTAAATGAAGCGGCCTCTCGGGAGATGTAGGAACCAGGCTCTGTGTAGTATATGATTATTCTCTGGGTGCCATCATCAACTGGCGAGAGTCTCATTCCCAAGTATATAGTTTTCTGAAAGGCATCTGTTATTGCAAATAGTACACCTCCATCATCGCTGTTTGGTTTTACTGTAACTACGATAGCAAAATCACTATAGAAGGTCTGTGGTATTAAAGTGCTTGTCAAACGGCCGATGTTAGAATCTGGTCCAAAACTGTAAGCTGGAAACCCTCCATAGCCAGTGATAAAGGAGACTGAAAGAGGGAGTGGAACTCCTATCAGCTCTGTCAGATCAAGATGACCCTTTGATCCTCGTTCTGTAGCATGAGACAAAAATATGTTATTTACTCCAGTGTCTACATTTTATTTAACATTATATGGCTTAATGAAGTTACAATACGACTAATGTGCTAATATTTGAAACGCCTATTCAGCAAGGTGCTTGAGCACAGGCCTAACTTTAAGCATGAGAAATCTCATTGACTGATGGTACTACTCACATGTTTAAAGTTAGGCACACTTTTAAGTGAGCTGGGGGACCAGTTCTTTTCCAGGGAGCTCCTACAAAAATGTTCTCCTTTAGCCTTTCATAAAGCACAAGTTACATGCACTTGCAGAGAGGAGATCATAGAATCTCAGGGTTGGAAGGGACCTTAGGAGGTCATCTAGTCCAACCCCCTGTTCAAAGGAGGACCAATCCCCAATTTTTGCCCCAGATCCCTAAATGGCCCCCTCAAGGATTGAACTTACAACCCTGGGTTTAGCAGACCAATGCTCAAACCACTGAGCTATCCCTCCCCTCAAGATGAGAGAATGGAGAATTTATTTCTTTGTTTTCTCAAATAAACAAAGATATTGTAACATAGCCACGATGAAGGGAGGAAGCAACAACTTGGCACAAACAATGCAGTGGAGTTTTACAAATGCAGGATAAGGCTACAAGCTGAGCTGGGAGAAATTTTTTGTATGAAACTTTTTGATAGTGAAAAATACAGACTTGGCAACACCAAAATGTTTTGTGAATTCATGTCAGTTTTACCAGATTGTTTTGGATGAAAAGCAACCTGGGGAAAAAACAAACTAACCCTGGGATGTTTTATTTTCACATTTTTTAAATGAAACATTTCAATTTTTTGGGTTCAAAATTATATTTTGTTTCAAAGCTTCCTTTAAAAAAAAAAAATCAAAACAATTTAAAAATGCTCCCAATCAAAGCCAAAATATTTAGTATTGATTCAACCAAAATGTTTCATTCAACATTCAAACTGAAATTGTTTTTCATTCAATTCACTAAAAATTTTGAAAAACTTTGTTTTCAGTGTGATTGTAAACATATTTTTTCAGACTAGCCCAAATTTGCACAGCTCTAATTATGATTAAGATACCTTGGAGTATTTGCTCTAAAAGTAGCGTTGCCGGGCGTCCAGTTTTTGACTGGAATGCCCGGTCAAAAAGGGACCCTGGCGGCTCCGGTCAGTCCTGCTGACCAGGCCATTAAAAGTCCAGTCAGCAGCGCATCAGGGCTAAGGCAGGCTCTCTGCCTGTCCTGACACCGTGCAGCTCCCGGAAGCGGGGGCATGTCCTACCTCCAGCTCCTAGGCGCAGGGGCAGCCAGGGGTGCTCCACGTGCTGCCTCCCGCCCCGAGCACTGGCTCTGCAGCTCCCATTGGCTGTGAACCAGCCCAGAGCCCCCTCCTGCACCCCAAATTCCTCATCCCTTTCCCCACACCAGAGCTCGCACCCCCAGACGGAGCCCTTCCTCCCTCCCTCACCCTAACCCCCTCTCCCAGCTGGAGTCCACTCCCACACTCTGAACCCCTCAGCCCCACCCCCAGACTGGAGCCCCCTCCTAGACCTCAAACCCCTCATCCCTAGCCTCACCCCAGAGCCTGCACCCCCAGTTGGCGCTCTCACCCCCTCCAATACCTCAAAGCCCTGCCCCAGCCCAGTGAAAATGAGCGAGTGAGTGAAGGTAGGGGAGAGCAAATGACATGCAGCGGGGGATGGAGTGAGCTGGGGGTGGGGCCTCAGATGGGCGGGAGCTAAGAGTGGGGCAGGGGTGTTCGGTTTTCTGCAGTCAGAAAGTTGGCAACCCTAAAACTTTGCTCAATCACATATTACAATGATTTCAGTTTTCATTTACACCACTTTTGTAAATTCGAGGAATGCTTTTTTCCATGGTTTCTTTGTATAGAAAAACATTCTTCAGTAGTTAAATCTCAGTTTCAAATCAAGAAATTTCCATTCTGTAACATACCCAGAAGTAACGGTCCCTGAAAATATGCCCTGGGAGAAAATCCCTCCTTTGTAGTCAGTTTAACATCTGAGTAAGTTTGACCAGCATTGAGCATCTATTCCCATTTTTATTCATATTTTCCAGATTCCTAGTAAGGTAGATTCTACCAATACTTCCAAGAACAGAGACTTCCAAATGCCAATCACCTTCTGTGAAATAAAACGCTAAAAATATTATAGCATTTTTAATAACCAGGAATGTCTGGCTAATTCCACATGTGGCTTAATTAGAATCTAAGTCTTGGTTATCCTGTTGTATGTATTTGTACATAGCAATAAGATAATACACTCCTCCTCCTTCACCTCTATAGCCTCCTCTTATCCTGAAAAATTTACGATATCATTGTGGCTAAAACTCTCCATACCTTTGATCAATGCTTATCAGAACCCCCTCCAGAATTTTTAAACTTCATATAGGTAGGAGAGACAAAAGTCTTGTGCATCGATGTTTCCTAATAACATCCATGCACAATATTAAAATATTTTCTCTTGTCTTGAATGTAACCCTCCAGTTAATAAATCCTCAGATACTGTTGTCTTTCTAAAACTGTACATGAAAAATATGTCCCTATCTCTGTTACGACTAACTTGAATCCTTAAACTACTTTAATGATCAAGTATATACTGGCATACTCTATAATCCTGTTCCTTGTCAAACAATGTATATTATATTACAATGTTTAGATCCCAAAATGAATGTTCATTTTATATTTGCTAGTGTGACAGCCAGGATAATATGTGTCTCAAACAAAGTGGCTGAGTGCACTCTACCTACATAGCTGCATGCTGCTAGCAAAGGGGAATCTTTCATAACCCAGGAGCTGCAGCAGGTGGTAAGAGAGGTAGAGTTCACTTAAACTGGTAGCATACGTCAAGTCTATGTTGGTATAACTACACCACTTGGGGATGTGGACAATCCACACCCCTGAGTAACGTAATTATACCAGTCTAACCCCCACCGCAGCCAGTGCTATGTCAACTGGAGGGCTTCTCCCATTGACATAAGTACTGCTGATCAGGGAGATGGAGTACCTACGCCGACGGGGGCAGCTTTCCCATTGGCATAGGTAGCATCTTCACTAAGCACTACGGCGGTGCATGTAAGTGCAGACAAGCCCTTAGGGCCATAGAACAGGGAAGGGATCCAGTTTCTTGTCAAGCTAAAGGGGGAAGCAGTGATTCCTGTGTGTCTCTTTCTTTGTTCCTTATTTACAGGGTAATACTAGTACCTTCAAGTGCAAAGGCAGTGTAAAATGGTTAATCAGGCTTCTGTAGTTTAGATTAGCATTTGAACACAGGGCCGGCTCCAGGCACCAGACGACAAAGCACGTGCCTGGGGCGGTGCCTTGTAAGGGGCGGCAGTCCAGGGATTCCGGGGAGTCCGTTGTTTTTTTTTTGCTTCGGCAGTTCGGCGGCGGCCATTTTTAAATTATTTTTTTTTGCTTGGGGCAGCCAAAAAGCTGGAGCCGGCCCTGTTTGAACAGGACCATTTAGAAGCAAAAAGGAACGACACGCTAAGTTGAAGTAGTAGATCTTACTTTCACTGAACATTTTCTATCCTCAGAGGAATGAGCCGCATTTCTTAGACCATCTCCTTAACCTGTTTCTGAAGATGATCTACCTCTATTGTCACTTAAAGTATTAATAGTATTTTCAATGATTCCCCATAGACATTCACTTCTGACTAAGTCACTTCATGACTCAGACTACACGTGGGCATGGAGGACATAACAAACCAGCTGTGATGCTAGCAGACCAGGTGCCAGCTCATGCCAGAGCCCTAGGCCAATTCACTTGTGTAGTAGTATAGATCGAAGTGATTGTTAAATGTATACGTGTATTTGGTGTTTAAGCTTAAAGAAAACTAATGGGATGTTACTTGCATTTTCACTTATCTGTATCCCGTTACAATGTAGTAGCAAACATTTACATTGTAAATACTATCAAATGAGAAAGAAGCTTTGTGGAATGCAAATGAAGAACTTCAACAGAAAAGTGCTAATTTCAGAGAAAATGGTCATTGTGTGTGATGATCAGACTCAAAATGCATTCCTCACTCTCTGACATCAAAGGAAAAGCCCACATGGGCAAGTGACCCTATCAGCTTGTTTTCGGTGAGAAGAAGCTATGAGTATGGATTCAAGGAAAGATCCTGCATCTCTGGACTGCTTGGACTCTTACAGGGAAGCTTACCAGATGCAAAGCGGAGATCCCCAGAGACAATCTGGGTACCCTGAAAAGACTTGGGAAACTGGCAGCTTATTACATCACTGCCACCATTTGGAATTAAAAACTGTGACTCACTTGTGCATATATTTTACCTGCTTTAACCTCTCAATAATTCTCATTTCCTTTTATTAGCTAATAAGCCTTTAATTAGTTTACTAGAGAATTGGCCGCCAGCGTTGTCTTCGGTGCAAGATCCAGAGTACCAATTGATTTGGGGTAAGTGACTGGTCTCCTGGGACTGGAAGCAATCTAAATGTGATGTGATTTCTTTATGTAAGTGATCCTTTTATCACAAAGTTCAGTTTGCCTGGGTGGCAAGATAGACTGGAGAGTCTGAGGGGATTGTTTGTGACTCAATTGTAAGACTGATATAGTGATCCAGGAGTACAGATTTGTTACTGGCTTAGTGAAATCTAATTATAGAACACACCACCAGTTTGGGGTGTCTGCCCTGTTTTCTGACAGTCTGTCCTGAGGCACAGTCGTGGGCCACTCCAGACAGCGTGACACCAGCCAACACACAGAACAGGCCATCATCTTAGCCAGTCAAAGGCCAGGACCAAGCCCACCAAATTCCAAAACTTACGCAAGTGGCAAAACAGTTTACCAAGTGAGAGAGGAGCAACTGATTACTGTGATGAGTCAGCAAGACCACTTTCTAGGAACCATCAACACAATGGTTCTCAGAAAGCCCCCTTTTGTTTCATCATGCACATGGGTCTCCACAGTTCTTGGAGGACTTCCATCAGATAAAAACAGAAGGATGGAAAGTATAGTATTGGTGGTGGGAAAGTACAGCTGAGGCAGACAGACAACTACCAAAATGCTCTACAAGAGCATGCCAAGGTTGTATTACAGGCAAAGGGTTCCTCCTTCTCCTTCTCCATAGTGGCTCTAAAAGCATGTCTGAAGCATACTATGGTGATGAAAAGCTTCATCATCCCAAATTGCCTCCAGTCCACAACAGAACCTGAGCACTAATCACTATAAGGAGCCCACTTCCCGCCCCCTGACTGCCCTTAGAACTCCCAACCCATCCAACCCCCCCTGCTCCTTGTGCCCTGACTGCCCCCTCCCGGAACCCCCCCGCCCCTAACTACCCCTGGGGACCCCTCCCCCTATCCAACCACCCCTGTTCCCTGTCCCCTGACTGTCCCCGGGATCCCCTGCCCCTTATCCAACCCCACACCCCCACTCCCCGCCCCGTTACCATGCCACTCAGAGCACCAGAACTGGCAGCCGTAAGTAGTACACCATAAGTAGCACATTCCTACGGAGAACAATTTAATACACTACACCAGCCCTCCATACACTTTTGGAACCCCGATGTGACCCTCAGGCCAAAATGTTTGCCCACCCCTGGTGTAGAGCATGCTTTCAGAAGTCTTAAAAGAGCAACGCTCCGATGTGGAAACTACAGAACCCGAACCACCAAAAAAAATAATCAACCTTCTGGTGGTGGCATCTGACTCAGATGATGAAACTGAACTTGCTTCGGTCTGCTCTGCTTTGGATGGTTATCAAGCAGAATCCGTTATCAGCATGGACATATGTTCCCTGGAATGGTGGTCGCAGCATGAAGGGACATATGAATCTTTAGGCTGTTTGGGAAGGAGATAATGCTGCCCACTTCTTGTTTACAACATTACCTGAAACTGAGATCAGGTGTTCACATGGCACTACAGTACTTGTCTGAGGTGAAATGAAAAATACTATTTCTTTTGTTTGCCATTTTTACAGTGCAAATATTTGTAATAAACAATAATAATATAAAGTGAGCACTGTACACTTCGTATTCTGTGTTGTAATTGAAATCAATATATTTGAAAATGTAGAAAAACATCCAAAAATATTTAATAAAGTTTCAATTGGTATTCTATCATTTAACAGTGCGATTCATCATGATTACGTTTTCTGAGTTAATCGCATGAGTTAACTGCAATTAATCTAATCCTAAAATAAATATCCACATGAAGCCAGTGCATTACTGTACAATTAGGGCCAACTCTAGACTACAGGCACTGTAGCAGCAAAGCCCGTAGCTATACCAGCATCCCCCATCGTATAGATGCAGACTACAGCAATGGAAGGGGTTTTTCCTGTTGCCTGGAGCCGGCCCTGCCTACAGCACCAGCCAAGGACGCAGGTGCCTGGGGCGGCAAATGTGAAGGGGCGGCACTTGTGCTGCTCTGGGGGAAGCACACCATTGGGGGGGGGCGGGGGGGAGGTTCCAGCGGCACAGCTGCCGCAAGTGCTACATTGTTTTTTTTTATTGCTTCACTGCTTGGGGTGGCAGAAAAGCTAGAGACGGCCCTGGCTGTAGGAACTCAACCTCCCTGAGCGACAGTAGCGACGCTGACAGAAGCATTCTTCTGTAGTCCTATTTGCGTCTACACAGGGCATTAGGTTGGCATAGCTATGGCACGCGGGTGTGAAAAATCCACAGCCCTGAGCGCTGTAGCTACGTCAACCCAACTTTTAAGGCCTAAGACTAATGACATGAAATTAAGAAATGGATAAAATAAACTGAATCTCAGGAAAATCTTCTTGACAGGACATTTATTAGCCTATAGAATCATCTCTCAAAAGAGATGATGAAATCCCTACATCTTGAGAATTCAACATTAAAACTGCACAAAACAATAGTAAATGCACTGTAGGGAATAATCCATGGAAGATTATGCATTTGATAACCATACAGCCTTTTCAATCTCAAGGCTCTATGATTGTCTGAATCTTCCACCAGCGCCTTTTATTGTATACAGTACCCATTGCTGTAGCAATAGCATGTTAAATTAACGTAACCATACCACCCACATAGGTTGGATAAACCCTATCATAATAGCTGTACACACGCTACAGAGCTGTGCCTCACTGCCGCAGACAAGATTAAATTAAAAGCCTTAGTTAAAAGCTTCCATTAAAAGCCTGGTGGAATAAATGCATCTTGCACTGTACACTGAAGCAGGACTAGCAAACTGATGAACAGCCAGAGGAAATTTCACAGGAAGAGGCCTCGGCTGAAATGATGCTAGTAACTTTTACCTATCTATTCCTATATTTATATTTTCAAAAGGACTTCTTGTCCTTCCTTGTCTGATTACTCACAATGCTATTTTTGTAATACATTTATTATGCGTACTGCAGTCACCCTTTTTGTGCTCTATTCTGCCCTAGCATTCCCGATTGTGCTAGGTGCTCTACAAACACATGGAAAGACTCTCCATTGCCCTGAAGACATTACAACATAATTTAATCAAAACTAATTACTATGCTCTCTTCTTCAATTTTAGCTTCAACATATATTCTCTTACAGACCCTGGAGCACTCGATGAACTTAGTCTTCACCTGCTTTTCCAATTTTATAAAGACTTGGGGTTTTGCTCATATTATTTTTACCCTCTCTAATAAACCAGAATGGTTGATTTTGCCTCTTCTTGCTTTCTTGAAAACTGGATAATTCTGGTCTGGCTACCAAGCAGAACAAACCTGAATATTTCTAGATAAAAAACTTTATAAGGTGAAGCTAACCTTAGAAATAAACAATCAGTAATTTAAGAGGAAGAGTCCATACATAAACACTATTGTTAGTGGGAGGGGAAACAAAGGCCAGGAAATTAGATGTTAAGGTTAACCTTACGGGAAACCCAAAAAATTAGAGAATATGGAAATTCACATGGACAGTAGGAAACCAAACTACTTCTTAAGGTCCCAGGGAAGTGAGTGTCTGCCTCAGGAGGTAACAGAAGAAGGGTCACATGGCCAGCAACAAGTTTATGAGGGATTTGGGGTGGGGCAAGGAAGAGACCTTCCACCAATCAGACTAATCTAATCAATTTAAACTTTGTCTCCCACTTCCCATTCTCAATAAAGGATCTGCCAAAAAGCGTTAGAAATGTTTTCTAGCCATAGTGACAACCCCTTTAAAAAAAAAAAGTCTTAATTTGCAAACAGCATGTCAGATGAATTCATTGACAGACCTCTCTAGGAATTAGCTTACATTTTGAGGTCTGCCATGGGCGGCGTGTGAACCCGCGCCCCCTTTGGGGAGGCTAGCCTGCCAGCCCTGCCCTTTCCTTCTGAGGCCCCGCCCCCACCAGAGCCCCAAGCTTCCCTCCTCCCCCACAGCTGGAGGAGCCCCGGCCCGCCCGCCCCAGTCACCCTGAACCACCGGACAGCCCGAGCGCCGGCCCGACCCTCAGGCCGGCCCCTGGCCACCTCAGCCCCTGGCCACCAGCAGGCCCGAGCCCCAAGCTCCAGGCCACAGGCTGGAGCTGAGCCCACTCCTGCTTCAGAGGCGAAGGGGAGCAAGGATGGGGCCTTGGGGCGGAGCATGGGTGGGGCCACGGCTTGGGTTAGCTTAGCCTCCCCTGGCCTATGATACCTGCCACACATGAGGTCTGCTTTTTCAAGGAAAAGGCTACAATTTAGATATCCTGCCCATTTGACACCATCATTTAAGCCCATTGGAGCTGATGTGCCATTCTGACACCCCTATTTAAAACGAAAGCTTTTAAAATGAGAGTTTAATCAACTCATCTTTGGCCCTGCACACTGAAATGTCTCACCTCCTTATGTCTGAAGGCCACATTGGCAGCTAAGAGTGGCACAGAGCTCTGTGTAGGAGCTCAAAGTTGTGTGCGTCGCTGCCGATATGTGCATGCTCCAGAGTACAATGATTAACACACACTTTTAATTTTAAGTCAAAGGCTCCCACACAAATACCCAGAACGATGATTTCTTACAACACTTTAAGGTGAAAGGTTTATCACAATAAGAATTATAGTTACAGAGAAAGTCTGACCTTCTCCCAGGGAACTCGTTACATAAAGCAGTGTCAGAGTGAGGCATCAAATGGAAAGTTTGCAACTCTAAAAGAGGTCAAAGTAAAGTAAGATACGTTTTTAGAGTAATACATTTCAAGGGCTTTCCAATCAATGTTGTGGTGAGTATAGTAATGGAACTTGGCATCTTGGTACCGCAAACGGGGTGGGGGGGGGAGAATAAAAAATGTAATTTAAAAAGTTTTCATGGAGAAGTTAAAGTATCTGGGGTTGGGAAAAAAGAAAGCAAGAGGGTAAAACTGAGTATGAGTGAAGGGAGTCTAGCAGAGAAGCAGCATGTAGGCCCATCTCCTGCCCCATCTTTGTAGATCTAGAGGGCCCATGACACAGCAGAATGACTTCAGTTCTGCTGTATGGGATAACCAGGAGCCCACACAGCCCAATTTTGCAGGGACTCCTAGCATGGCAGCGTACAAACAACTCTTTGGTACCATGGTTGGAGGTTCCATCGGTACATCATTATCCTCTAGTCCTCCCCTCCCCCTCAGTTGATGAGGATGTACAAAGGCTACGCAAGCTACTCCAGCACTTAGGAGGAATATTGATAGTGGAGCACCAGGCGATTGAGGATCCACCTTGCTCATGTGGAATTTCCCAATGCCTTGCCTATTCAGACAAGATACTGGGAGCAGAATCTAAGGCCTAGGCTACACTTGCAGATGTACAGCGCTGTTAGTTAAACCCGTGTTCGTACAGCTGAGTAGGGAAAGCGCTGCAGCCTGTCCACACTGGCAGCGGCCAGCGCAGTAACTACCACTGACGTGGCTACATTTGCGGCACTTGCAGCTGTATTGGGAGCGGTGCATTATGGGCATTCAGGTAGCTGCAACGTGCTTTTCAAATCGGGGGGGGGGGTGAGGGGGACTTTGACAGGGAGCGTTTTTGGAAAAAGAGTGGATTTTTGGAATAGCCACAGAGTGTCAGCTCATTATTTCCACACCTCCACATCCCCTGCCTCTCTCTCAATCACTGAAAGCAAACAGCAGGGGCTTTGTTTGTTTTTAAAGAGCAGATAAAAGAGAGGAAACGGAGCCTGTGATCAGCAGCTTAAAGAATGCAGCTCTGAACTCCAACCCGGAAGTGCCGTTTCAAAACAAAGGCAACTTCGGAAGATCATTAACTCCGTTGTTCCTCGGCTATACTGAGGAGATACAGCATTGCACGTGCCTTGCAAGTGTAGCCAGTTAATGAGTTACAGCGCTGCCGGCAGTTTTATTACGCTGTAACTTGTAAGTGTAGCCAAGCCCTTAGGCATAACTAAATGGAATTAAACACAATTTAAACCAAATGGGATTGCAAGCCTGATATGGTCTCAATTCATTGCAATGTACAAATGTGCATTAAAGTTAGAGTGAACCACCAGCAGGGCCGGTGCAAGGAAGTTTCGCGCCATAGGCGAAACTTCCTTGCACCAGCCCTACGCCCCCGCCCCAGCTAACGCTGCCCCCCCCCCCAGCAGTGGCAAACCACCCCCCCCGCCAGCAGCACCTGGCCACGGCGGAGGGGGGGGGCGCTGGGCTCGTCTCCCCGTCCCTCCTCCCCCCCCGCAGGTCCCGGCCCACAGCGGGCTCGGCTGGGCTCGGCTCCCCGCGCCCCCCGCCCGCGGCCCAGGCCCAGGTGCAGAGCTCAGCTCCCCGCCCCCACGGAGGGCTGGGCTCGGCTCCCCGCAGTGGGGGCAATGGGCTGGGCTCCCCGCGGCCCGCGGCGGGGGCGCTGGGCTCGGCTCCCCGTGTCCCCCCGCGGTCTCCCACCAGCGCCCCCTGCGGCAGCCAGCCCCCCGCCCACGGCAGCTCACCTCAGCCGGGGGCAGGGGCAGCAGCTCAGGGGAAGCTGCATTCTCGGCCGCAGCCAGGAGTCTCCGCCCCCCAAATGCTGGCACCCTAGGCGACCGCCTAGCGTCACCTAGTGGGCACGCCGGCCCTGACCACCAGTTACGGTTGATCTGTGTATAAAGGGAGTGTGGGGTGGAAAGACTGTTAGAGGGTTCTATGGTTAATAAGATGACTGAATAAAAAAAAAAGTGAGAGTAAAAATTATAGTGAGATGGTGGTAGCACCTCCTCAAGTTAAGGTTGAGACTAGCTTAATACTTAACAGCTGATTGTTGTTAACTCCTCTCAAACCCATAGTAAGAATTATTTTGTCCCAGTTTTAAAATTCAGCATGTTTGAGCACTTGATGTCTTTTTAGGTTTTCCACTGTCAATTGGTATAATCTAATAGTTATTAGGGAAATCCATCCAGTCAGACAAGCTTTTGTTCGTTATTTCTCTGATGGGCTGGGGAAATCACACATATGTCTACACTACATGCTGTAAGGTCACCTGTGTAGCCGCTTTATGCCAGTGGGAGAGAGCTCTCCTGCCGACATAATTAAACCACCCTCACTGAGTGGTGGTAGCGCATCTACCGCCGTCATAACGCTGTCCACACTGGCGCTTTTGTCAGTGAAAGTTATGTCGGTCAGGAGGGCGTTTTTTCACACTACTGACTGACAAACGTTTTGCTGACAGAAGTGCTAGTGTAGACAAAGACTTAGTCTGACCAACAACAAAGAAGTCACATCCACAAGAACATTTCACAAACTCTTATAATTTGTAACTAATCATTTTATACTGCACACCCCATTTCTCATGCTTCACCATGCTGTGTTTAGAGCTGTGTAGTCATTAACATATTAATTACCCATATCTGATGTGTCTGGGAGAGAAGACTGACGGAACTAATACTGTAGCATTAATGCCTAATTAGTAAGTCATTCAAGATATTAGAACAAAAGTGATACTTTTAGTCATTGTATGTAAGCATTTGACAATGGCACGCATCACTGTATTTGCAATAGGGATGTGACAAGTACCTGATTCAGATCTGATTTATACAGTCCACAAATCCAGCCCCCCAAATTTCATGGGGGACACTAAGTTAGGACAACATGGGGTTGGATACTTGAGGGAATTATTTGTAGGATGAGAACCAGACAAGGAGGGTAACAGACCAACCTTGTAACAGGGGAAGATCAGGTTGCATTTAGAATCACTTAAGTGACCCTGAAAAAAAATGGATAGCAGAGAATCATGTGCACATGCCTAGGGCATTGACTGGCCAATCATCTTACAGTGTAGCCAGTCATGCAGCATACAGTGCAAGGCCTCAATTTTGTGCCAGTGTATGTCTGAGTGAAAAAAACATTAGCATTTATCCTTAGACAATGATACTGAGTCAGTCATACTGTAGGTTTTAGAATGGTGACATTTCTCATGACAACATACTACCTAGATATTCCACAACAGCCATAAAAAGTCAGGCATCCTGACATTTATAAGGCAACCCTCAAAAGGGCTAATGCGCAAGGGGGAGTCATTGCAGGATTTCTTTTAAATTCCAAACATGTAGGCCAAGGGCTTCAAAATGGAAGCCTGAGATTAGTTTCCTAAATCCATACTTATGCACCTGAATAACTGATCTCATTTTCCTGGGTGTTCCAGAGACTAGTAAAATCAATATTATCCTGAAGGAAATATTTTGGAATGTAAGCTCCCTGTGAATCCCTGAGCCATGTCACCAAGTTTACTTCCAGAGTAAAATGATGTTGAAAACTCATTATTGGTGTTGATTTTACAGCAGCAGCATTGATCTGGAGTCACACAACCTAGTCTTTTCTTGGTCTCAATAACTACTGAATCACCAAGTGTTTCAGAGGCAGGATGTGATTCTCTTTTGTGAGGGTTTTCTCATTTTGCATACAGGACTGCCATCAAATGCTTTTCTGAACATGCTCTGTAAATGGCAGGTTGCCAAGGAAAGTGTTGACATAGTGCTCCACAACAATGCTATTAACATAATGAAAGTTTTCAGCAACTAATGTGTCAGTTCGGGGTGTCCTGATCATGCTCTGCACTAACAACATTTTGTTAAAACAACCTCTGTGGCCCTCTTGATTGCCATCAGCCAAAAAGTGGTGAGGCATTTTCAACATTCCTTTTGCACGACTGTCAAACTCTACAGCTCACAAGTAGAATTAGGCCTTGCTGGAAGATTGTGAGCACAGCACGTGGAATTGGGTTTTCCACTTGCTACATTTATGTGATGAAAAAATGTATGGGTTCTGACAGTATTCTTCTCTGTTTGCAGGGTTGTTGTAGCCATGTTGGTCCCAGGATAAGAAAGACAAGATGGGTGAGGTAATTGGACCAAAATTCTGTTGGTGAAAGAGACAAGCTTTGCAGCTACAAAAAGCTTTTCTTCACATCTGGGAAATATCCTACGAGGGTGAGAGCTAAGTACAAGATGGAACAGATTATTCAGCATAAGTAGTTAATACAACTACAGCCCATACTTGATGGGGACCACATCCTGAAAAAAAAAAAATCTTTCCTCAATCCTCTCAAACTTGCCACTCATCCGCAGAAGAAAGCTCCCCACAGAGCAGGACACATCCAACTTTAAGCAGCACCAGACGCAAAACCTGTAAATATATCTCCACTGCTACAATGATCAACACACCCCACAACACACTTTTCAAGATCCATAGGTCCTACTCATGCCTAGCACAACATGTGGTATACCTCATGCAGTGCACTAAATGCCCCAACAACAATTACGTAGGTGACACCAGATAGACCAGGCCTGCACAACTCGTAAAGCGGCGAGGGCCATATTACTCCAAAGAAAACAGCTGAGGGCCGAAACCCCCTGGCCCCGCGGAAACTCCTCCCTCCCCCCCGGCGCCGCCCACCTCACGAAAACAACCCCTCCTTCCCCAGCGCTGGGGTGTGGAAGCCTGTAGAGGGGGAAAGAAACAGCGCGCATAGGGTGACCAGATCACAGCAGTAAAATAGGACCCACCCCCTCCCCGCTCGGCCCCACCATCACCCCCCTCTTCACCCCCCAGGGGTCACTATATTACTGCACACAACAGTCAATCAATGCAGTTGTAGATAAATCTCTGCATTATGCATTTTTGTATACTTTTATATGACTTTGTATTGAACCTTGGTAATATGTTATAGCGGGCCCCTAAGGTAGTATAATTAAGGTAAAAGAAAAATGTCTTTTTGCTAGAAGTAGAATAAGATCTTCCCCCCCACTTTGTATTCAATTGCCCTGTTGAATGAATGAGGTGTGAATGAGGAAGGCGTGGAAGGCAGGCACCTCCAGGTGTGAATGAGGAAGGCGTGGAAGGCAGGCACCTCCAGACAGCTGCAACCCTTGGAGAGGGGATGGGAACCAGACCAAGGACAATCAAACTTGTCAAGTGGGCTGACTAGAGAAGAGCAGACATACTGACGGTCTCGGGGGTTAGAAGCAAGCACCTTCCTTTGGGAACACCCTCTTTGCAGCATTGAGACAACCCCCAGCCCAGAGACAAGCAGCAAAAAGGACCAATGGACGCAGTCCCAGATTTTGGGCCACACAGTGAGCCCACCTACTCACCCCCCCGCGGGCCGCACAGTGAGCCCACGCGGGCTGCATGCGGCCCCCGGGCCGCATGTTGTGCAGGCCTGAGATAGACAATCACTATGATCTCAAACAAGCTCACACAAAAAAAGGATAAGACAAAAAACACGGTATCACACCATATTACTTCTCACAAATGGATCACTCCATATCTGACCTCTCGGTTCTCAGTTTCAAACGAAACCTGCACAATACCTTCAAAAGATGAGCTTGGGAGCTTAAATTCATAACTTTGCTAGATACTAAAAATCATGGACTTAATCAAGACAGTTGTTTTATGGCTTATTACAACAATATGTAACCTACTAACCACCCCTTTTTTTGTCTTATAACTGAAAGACTGTTAACAGGACACTTCCCCTAGAATGGTCCCTTAGCATATGTGTTAGCTAACTATGCTTAACAATTTGTTTCAGCTGTCACACTCTGAGTACCTTTCCCGGACCTGAAAGAGCTCTGTGTATCTCAAAAGCTTGTCTCTCTCACCAACAGAAATTGATCCAATAAAAGTTATTACCTCATCTCACCCGCCTTGTCTCTCCAGTATTCTTCTGTGGATTTGAATACCAATCTGCTAACACACTACATGTGGCAAAGTCTGGTATTCAGATGTTCAGATACTATAGTGATGAGCAGTGTAGAAATGCCTATACATGAAAGAAATTCTTGAGGCCTTTGAAGAGCTATCTTTTAATGTAAGCGGTAGAGATTTCAGCATTACTGTCATGTCTCCAACAATCAGCTGTGCTCAGGAAGTCCCACACCAAGACACTGGAACCAAAAAAGAACCCAAAAAACCTGAGCTGTTCAGCTACACTGAGTATGGACGAGTTATATTGCGACTTGTGTCCTCTAGTACAAGTACAACACCACTTTCAGCTCAGAGTCAAATAGCACTAACGCATTGCACAGAGCAGCCCCACAAGAGATTAGCCCTACATGAGTCACAATCTCTCCCTCCCCCCCCCCCCCCCCCCGTGTTCTCCTGGGACAATGCAGCTCTAGAGCACCCCCGAGGTGAGGCTGTGGCATAAATGGCACAATCTAGCCTTTAATGTGCTGTAGCTCTCCTGAATCCTTTATATCAAAAACATTTAACAGTTATCTAAGATATTCTGTGCAATGTTCTTTTCCATGTAGACTGCTTATTACGGCGAGAACTGTTATTGACCTCTATATTTAGGTTACCTAACACTTCACATTATAACAGATTACTGTGATTTTTTTTTAGAAGCTCTAATACCTCCATTGTTTGCAGCAGGGTTTTAAAATTTGCTGTGCAGAATACCCTCATGCTGGAGTAGCACATTTTCTTTGTCCCATGAAATTCTGTTCAGGTTTAGCTGAGTTATGAACTGTTAAATATGGCCATATATCCCTTCTCTTGCTTGAGTTCCTCAAGAAATAACTGAAGACAAATATTCTAAAGACCTGGGCCCATGCCATCACCACAGTTGCAGCAAATACTGCACTGGGAATGCCTGGGAGCAACTGTGGTGAAGGGCGGAGGGAACAGCAGGGCCAGATTCCTACCTATGCATATCTCCTAGTCTCAGCAGACAGCCCCATCTTCCCAATCCATCCTGGAAGGTCACAAACATAGGACAGAAACCCACCATTTCCTGAGGGTGGGGAAAGGGAAATATGGGTCAGGCTGTGTTCCCCCTTTTCACTGCATGGACATGACACCGGAGGCCTGTTTTCCCCATTCTGGGTTAACAGTCTTCTTTTGTTGCTACCTAATATAATTGGTTCCATAGCTCAAGTGGTAAGCTGCAATGCTAAAGGTTTAGGGTTCAAACCCAGCCCATGATTCAGGATGTGGGCAGAGTTATAGCTGTTTATAGGTTCTAAGGCCAGAAGACACCATTATAATCTAGTCTGACCTCCTCTAAAGCACAAGTTATAGAAATTCTCCAAAAATAATTCCTAGAGCACATCTTTTAGAAAAACATCCAATCGTCCTGATTTTAAAGCGGTCAGTGATGAAGAATCCACCATGACTCTTGGTAAATTGTTCCAGTGATTAATTACTCTCTCTGTTAAACATTTATGCCTTATTTCCAGTCTGAATCTACCAGAATTTGCTTTTGTTCACACATGATACAGTCTTTAATTACATGATCACATACTATTTCCTCCCCCACCCCCCGCCCACAGGATGAATGTCTCAGTCAACGCACAGGAACGATGCATAATGGCAACTGTAAATCTGACATTCCCAAACTTTCAAGTGCTTGACTATACAACCTAAATAATGTAGGGGGTTATTTTGTACACAGAGGCAAGTGAGGCATTTTGTATGGAATCAGTCAAGATTATACAACTTTCAGTGACTCCATACAAAATGCATCAATTGTGTCTTTATTCCGTTATTGTAGCTGGTATCTGATATATGGAATAGACAATATGTGTTATCCAAGTCCATAGAAAAGTGGATTCATAACATCCTTAATCTGCAAACCTATGTAGCTGCAAACCTGTGTAGCTATTCAGACTTAACCTGCAGGTGCCGCCCCCGCAGCTCCCATTGGTCGCGGTTCCCAGCCAATGGGAGCTGAGGAGCCAGCACTCGGGGCAGGGGTAGCACACAAAGCCTCCCTGGCTGTCCATGCGCAATGGGGCCACAGGGACCTGACGGCCACTTCCGGGAGCTGCGGGGAGTCAGGGCAGGCAGGGAGCCTGCCTTAGCCCATGCCCCCACTGTGCTGCTGACCAGAGCCACCAGGGTCCCTTTTCAACCATGTGTTCCAATCGAAAACACGGCAACCCTAGCACTAAGCTTCAGTGTGACTCAAAACTGATTGTTTGCTCCTGAAAGAAAATGCATGTTCATAGAGTCCTAGAAATGTGGGGCTGGAAGGGACCTTGAGAGGTCATCTAGTCCACCCCCACGTGCTGAGGCAGGATTAAGTATATACCAACAACAGCAACTGCCATGTTATCCAGCAATTCACATTTCTTTCAATATTAAGTCTTTGTTACAATTTTTAACAACAAATAGCTTATAAACCAAAATTTAGCTATATATAATCATTATGGTCACAAATGCGCCCACAACTCAAATACCATAATGGTGAGTGCTACATAAATACCTAGAAAGACCAACAGATAAATACATAATTAATTTACCCTGTAAGAGTCAAAAACCTACTGTACCAAACAGGAAGGAAAACAGGCCTATTAATTTTAATTATATAAAGTCCAATTGTATTATACAAACTCGTTAGCTTTAGTGATGTATAATCTTGTACAAGCCCTGTAAAAAAAAGGATTTAAGGGAATTTGAATGGCCTTAAACAAAAAATTGGATGGAGTTTCTACTGAAACTGGCCCTAAATTAGTTGCTATCACATTCCTGTGTATGATTTGTCATATACAATAATTACAGTGTTTCTTTTCTTTAAATTTACAGAGACCACAATAAACTAAAGCAGAGACTAATCCCTTTGACTCTATAAAAGGGCTTTTTATTAATCCTTCTGAACATGTGATCTAGATTGCCTGCATAGTTTCAAAATAATGAAAGTACAAGCTGTCAGGCAAAGAACAAAAGAAACTTTTCATTCCAGCTTGCTACTTTAAATGAGTTTCATTTAGCCCATAAATTAATATAGATGTTTTAAGAAAAATAATTAAAACAATAAGTGAGATTTTGGTTTTAGATATAAGTTTTGATATGAAGCTCTGTGAAAATTTTAAGGGTTTACTCTGTAAGATGTTTGCATTGAAAATGAAATTTGTGGAATTACAGTAGTTTCGTTAAAAGCTGATTCCTATACAGAATTTTGCCTGAGTCACTTAATTTCTGGAATTTATACTATAAGAATATATAAGAAGACTATAATCATTGTAGGGAAATTTATCATGAAATTAGTTATAAGAGGTCTGACCAAAAAAACAAAAAACAAATTATTTTTTTACATTCTCTGGTTCAACATGGTAGATGGGCAATTTCTCCCCTCCGGGATAAGGAGGAGTAAAGAAGCATCAGACACCCCCTACCCCCAAAGAAAAAAGAACTCCAGGCACTTATATATGCTAACTAGCATTTAAAAATAGGGTTAAGTATGTTATCACACACTATTTCTATATACACAAACAAAAAAGAAGCCAGTACCCTAGACAAGCTGTGATGAACACGGATCATTCAGAGGAGCAGGAAATTACAGGACCGATTTTGCAGTGTCACTCCCTGCACCCCTTGCTTTATGCCAACAGTTTTGAAACAACCAAAAAAATCATGTATTTTAAAAGAAACAAACCTTCTAATTTTACCCAGTACCATTTTAAACTAAAAAAACAAACAAACCACCAGACAAAAAACTGAGGAGAGGAAGGGAGAAATGGACAATACGACCTATATCTCTTTTCTAGGGATGCGCAAATCCTGAATCTTTGAATGCCTGTTAGCACAAAAATGCTGCTATTCGGGCACTGAATCTTCTACATCCTTTGCCTAGTCTTTGGGGTGGGTGGTCAGAGGGAGTTAGAGTGAAGATCCCCTTCCAGAGAAAAATTCCAGGATCACATACCAATTCCTCAGGCTTCTTGCCACAGCTAAGTCAGAACAAAAAGGCTTGCACGAGCTTCCCTCAGGGTATGACCATGCTGCAGTCTGAGGTATGATTGCACCTCAGGTTGGCATACCCACACTAGCTTTAATCTAGCTAGTGTAGCTAAAAACAGCAGTGACGGGCCAGCCAGCAGGCTAGCAATGCATGAGAAGAGGATGCCAGTGCTAACTCCCAGAACCTATACATAGTAGGGGTAGAGGATTATGGCATGCTGGCCTTCTCTGTCAAGACTGGAGAGAAGAGGGGAGATGCCCCTCACAAGGGGGAGGGGATAAAGAAGAGACAATGTAGATTTGGCATGGTGGAGAGCAGTTCTATCCAAACAATATTTGGGGCCCAATGTTGGTTCTGGTATGCATCCCTAATTTTTCCTTTTTCTATGTTGTTCAGCTGTCTGGCAGGAAATTACATTTTTAAGGGTGGGGCGGGGGGGAGTACAGTAAGTTAGACAAACCAAATTAAAAATAATAATAGCAGGGTTCATTGTACTTCACTTCTATGGCCTGGAAAACAGAGCTGAAGTCTGAGGGTACATGACAGTAAAGGAACTATTCTTTAACCTAGATTCCTAGGGTGAAATCCTGGCTCCAATAAAGTCAATGGGAGTTCTGCCATTGACTTCAGTGGAGCCAGGATTTCACCCATACATAGTCAGCTATAAATTAACCTTTTTGCATGTCAGGCTGTTAATCCCACAGCTGCAGAACTGAAACTAACGCTGCTTAAATTTACCTCTAATGTCTCAGTACCTGGGATAGAGGAGATAATACAAGACCAAGTGGTCCAGCTCCATTCCAATTAGGTACCTAAACATTTAAGGTTCAGTGATTCTCATGTTCACACCTTCCTCCAGCCTGATTCAATGGGCCAGATTCAAAGGGGAGTTTAAAATAATAAAATTTACCTGCTTACTCTCAGCATGTAAATTCCACCAGTTTAGACTCAGATTCAGACCCAGATTCTCTTGACTCACATCCTTTTGCGGATGTCTGACTTACACCCTTTACATCACCACCACTGAATTTGACCTTCCGAGTCTAGAGTCTAAACTGGTACAATGCCTGTATTGAGCAACTGGACGAAAGGGATGTAGCTGAAAATGTAACTGGAAAGTACAAGGTACTGTAAAGTAAAATAGGTCATCTTCTCTGCCAATGGGATTACTTGCATCAGAAGGAGGAGGAGAATTTGGCAAATGGATTCAAGATTGGTGGCCAAATTCTCCTTCTGACACACCCGTGTAACCCTCTTGATTTCAAAGGAGTTGTTGTAGTGTCAATTCTGAGAGGAGAATTTGGCCTCAAGTCCCTGACTAATTATTTAACTGTATTCACGTATGTTGCCGATGCTTCACAGAGATAGCTGCTATTATTTCCATTTCTACTAGTGGTAAATGGTGTATAAATTTTGACAATGCCTGCCGGCCCAAGGCTCAGAGAGAGCAAGCAGTGTGTTGCATTCATGTCTGCACTGTGCTATTTGCTGGGATAGCTATCTTAGACTCAGTCAGAGAAGTCCATTAAGCCCAGAATTCAAGGAGACAGCACAAATAAATAAAAAGCAAAATAAGTCTATTTACTTTCTGTGCATGCTGGTTTCTAACGTCTCTGTTTTCACTTTCTTTCCTCCTGAAAGCAGCTCTCCAGTGTGCGTCTGTCTGATATTATATAACAGGATGAATATAACAATTAACTTAAGACCCCCAGGAGACAGTCCCAATGTCTTATTAATTACCAGCATAAAATGTTAATTTGCAACAACGGAATTTACACATTGCAATGCTTCTAATCCTTACATTTTCAAATTGGTCTATGGAGTTTTAGCTGCACAAGTTTCTTTAAGGTGAAAACATGTCCCTTTATTGTTTTGCTCGTATCTATATTTGTGTGATAGTCATACAACCTTGTATTGTATGGGAGATTCATTAACAAATTTCTGATTTCTCCCTATTTTTGGTGGGAAATCATCAGGGAATTCATGTCTTATCTATTCAAGAAAAAAACGAATACCTCAATTATGACAGCATTTTTTGGTCAGTGCTTCTGCCAATTACTTGCTAAAGTCAAATACATTTAGACAGCATGAAGAGTTTTGAGTTTTGAGACATTTACATGCAGAGTTGTAGGTGTACAGTCTAGTCTCCGAGGATACAGTCTTCTGACTTTTTTCTTGCTGTAGGTACAGACCTACTACTTAAAGTGAAAGTCAATATCATGAACTAAAATCTTGACTTTCATTTGCATCAGTGTGACAGTAACTATATTGCTTTGTTACTGCCAACATCCACTTCCAGCACGCACAAGGAAAGATACTACAATCACATCGCAATTATTTTCAACTGTCTCTGTGTGGTATCATTTCAATTTTAAGAGGATTACAGAAGCCACTGTGATATGCTCTGACAGGTACTCTCTAAGGATATACACACACACACTCATATTTTTCTGCCATATGAAGTGTTAAAAAACACAACACTGAAATTTGCTTTGTCGTAATAGTTTACTATTTTACAGCTAGTATTACCTGTTTTCTTTTGTTTCCCCTTACTTATTTTCTTTCCTGTCTTTAACTCCAGTTCTGAGAGAGCTTTTTCCTTGGAAAAATTAGTTACTGCTTCTCCACCTGGCAAAGTAGATTCATAAGAGACTCCAGTGGCACCTGAAGATACAGTGGAAGTGATGCTCCCTGCAGGAGCCCTTGTGCTAACTGTAGTCCGACTCAGTGAAACTCCATTTGTTACGTAGCCCTTAGGCACACTTACGTTTAAAGTCATAGTGTTGACAGCTGTGGCTACAGGTGGAGTAGTTGTTTGTGTGGTGCCCCACAGCCGTTGCCACCACCATTGCCCTTCTACAAAACCAGACTGCATTAGGAAAATAATCCAGGCTACTTTGCTCAACATCTTTCAGTGCTGCAGACAACAAATCAAGCCTCAAACTTTCCTCTCCAATTGCTTGATTGCTGTCTCCAATTTTTACAGCTGGTAAAAGTGAAGAAGAAATGACTTCATCCTAAAAACTGTTGAAAGTTGTTTTACGTTGCTGCCAGAGTTCATAAGCCACCTTCAAACGTGTTTTGTGATCTTAGGTGTCTAACTTACAGCCTAAATATTCCTTACTAACCATTTGTGCCCTTGTGTAATGTAGCTCTGAAGCCAGTTAGTTACCAGACTTCTTTTCTAATGGAAATGAAGTGCCTAGGAGCCAGCTTTAGGAGGAGTTTCTCAACTACACCAATCAAAGTACTGGACACCCCCCTCCCCTAAAATAAAACCAAACACACACAACAACAAAAACCAAAAAAACCTTGTCTCATAAGCAGCTACAACAAATGAAGAATCTTTGTTATATAGGTCTCCCTGGTGATAGGCTCAGTGCTGTGGTAAAAACTAATCATTGTGCAATGAATAATACTGTGGTTCTAATTTAAAAAAACCAGAGTAGCTTGTGATGTGAACAGAACACAAACTTGTGTATAGTTTTATTCCGTTTTTCTGTACTGGGAGTCATATATTTTTAAAATATCACAAGGAGTTTGCGGGGTGGGGGGGGAAACACACCATGTTTTTTATGGAGCTCTCATACAAAAGGTCTTGTGCCCTGAACGTTTCTACATATTCATCTTTCTTGTAATATTTTATAGGCTAGAGAAAAGCAAGGGAAACCTATGCAGTAACTCCCCAGTTTGACTGGAGCCCTCAACCAAGATCCTTGTTTTCCCAAACCATAAGCCTTTAATAAACTCCCGCAAGCCCCAGGACTATGAGCTCCTGAAGGGCACAACACTTGGACTGAGTGGCAGAAGAGCTGCTGCAATAGGATGATCAAATGTACAAAGGGTGTTGTGGGAAGATCAAAGGGAGGATGGTCATGGGATGAAGCAGCAGAGGCTTTCTAGATTGCCATGGATCTAAGCAAGCGGGGGTAGAGGGATGACTTCCCCACCTGAGCTTCATTAGCATCTGCAGAATCTAAGCATAGAGAAGTAGAAATTCAATTTTCTACTTTGCATGAACATTTAAATAAGAAAGTGACCCAGCTGTAATCATCTCATGAGAGAGAGTTTACCTCTTCCCAGTGCTACTCTTCTTTCCTTAGATTAGAGCATACATCAAATCCCACCAAGCTCCAGAGATTTGTCTACAATCCTCAGTCTTCCACAGTCCAGACCTTCTGTTTATGTCTCCATTGCTCCTGAATGGGTTCCCATTCTGAATCTGTCTACAAATATCCCGTTACTCTCCACAGGGTATTTGAGCTAAAATTAATTCTGGAGCCAAAAGTCTGCTCCACTCTCTCTGCACCCCTTAAACCTACATTAAAATCTGAAATGAGGCTAAGGACTGCAAAGATCCTTGTGCAGTGAAGATGAATTTCAACAATGGGAAAGAATCACAAAAAGCATCGCTTCCACACTGAACAAGGAACTTTGTTAGTATAAGGAAAACAGTATTATCACAAAAGCAACTCTGCTTCTTTTACTACTTCACTATGGTGGGGCCCAGCGTGGTGGCGTGTGTCTGTAATCCCAGCTGCTTGGGAGGCTGCGGTTGGCGGATTGCTCAGGAGTTCTAGGCTGCTGTGCCCTATGTCAGTCGGGTGTCCGGTGCTACTGACAGCTTGGCCAGCAGGTAGTTGGAGGACTGGCTAGAACAACACGTCTGACGTGTTGTGATCGGCGCTCTCTGTGTGAGGGCTGATAGACCGATCGATGACAGTGACTATGGAGGAGTTGCAGCCTAGAATCTTCCCCAGCACCATGGTACCTGGCTTCCCGCTACAGTTTGAAAGAAACAGTACAGACAACATTTCCTGTTGTAGCTGACAGAAGCAAAGCCTTCTGGGGCATAACAGCACTACGTCAGATGGGCAGTCACACACGAAAAGTATGGTTAGGTAGGTGCTCTGGAGAAACAACAACGTGTGGAATTGCAGAACAACCTAACTGAAGCACGTTTAATCAAGCTGCATCATACTGAGACCAGACATATGAGCTGGTTTCCACATGCATTTAAACATATACAACTACGTAGAAGTGATGTTGGGAAAACACTGCAAGAAAGAATGTAAGAATTTCCATGCTGGTAAAACAGAAATGTGAAAGCTGAGCAAATGTCTGAACTCTACTGATGCTAGGGCAGAATTCTGTCTTTGCTAGACACACACATTTACTGCAGAAGAGCAAAGCAAGAGACTTCAGGCCAAATTCGGTCCATAGATGCTCCCATCAGGCTCATTAGAAGTGAACGTATACCCAAGAACTGTACATGGAACTTAGGCATGGTGTATACACATTTTAAAAAAAAACTGTTTTAGTTAGAGACGTGGGGTGTTGTTGTTTTTTAACTAAAATATTTATATCAGTACACCCCGTAATGTAGATGCAGTTATACCAGTATAAAGCTTCCCACTGGTCCAGTGTATTCTCACAAATGTATGTGAATAAGCTATACAAGTGCTTAAACTGGTATATCAGTATAATTGTGTCCACATTAGGGGGTTATTTCTCTTTAAGTATACTGGTTTCATATCCATATAGCTAAAGCAGTACAAACACAGTTTGTAAACAAGTCCTAAGCATTTGTTTCTTTCATTATGCCTCCTAATCCTATTCTTGCACTTCAGTTTGGGGCTCTCTTCTAATTTCCTTTACTAGCTATATTGTACCTCAAAATGAAATGGTTATGTACTTTAAAATAGATTTAAATTTTAAGTTTTGTATAGCAACTCCTCATTGCATACAATAAAATCTACAAAATAAAGTTTCCTCTTTTCCCTGTTTTCTTCTTTTCCATCTGGTAAATAAACCTCCCTCCCTATCCCTGATTCTAAACAGAACTCAGAGGATCAGGGCTCTCTTCCCCACCTTGCTTGAACTTCATAATCACCTACCATGCCATAAGCCCAGGGCTACACTAGGGAGGGGGGTCGATCTACGATACGCAGCTTCAGCTACGTGAATAACGTAGCTGAAGTTGGCGTATCGTAATCGGCTTACCTGGCCATGAGGACGGCGGCGAGTCGATCGCTGCAGCTCCCCCGTCGACTCCTCTTGCGCCGCTCGATGACGTGGATTTCCGGAGCCGACGGGGAGCGCGATCGGGGATCGATTAATCGCGTCTTAACGAGACGCGAAAAATCGATCCCCGATAGATCGATTGCTACCCGCCGATCCAGGTGGTAAGAGGCTTTGGAAGACAGTTACTATTTACTGTACTGAAAAACAGCAGGGAGAATCACATCATTGGCCACACAAAAATTGTGGCTTCTTGTTTTAAAGGTCAGTGTTTCCCCCCCTCCCCTTCAGTGACAGGAGTGAGTTTATTACATGCATGCATAGGACCAAATTCTGCCTTTAAATATTCAGATGCAAGGCTCACTGACTTCTTGGAAGATGCATGTGTTTATCTAAAAGAGCAGATGTTGGCCATTACAATCCAGAGATGATTTTCTACCAGATTATAATAGTTTAAAGTAGAGATCTGTCCAAGCTGCAAAGTACTGATCTGAAACTGAAATATAAGTGGGTTCCACTTTGGGTCCATTTAGATTTTGGTCCTACACTACATAAGAGTGTCTTTATAAACTGAAAACAACATGCCATCTAACATCTGAACCCTGCCACTGTTGAACAGATGGGCAAAATACACAATGGGTAGAAAAAAAAGACAATAAATATGTTGACAAACTTCCCTTCATGTGCTCTCTTCCTGTCTAATTCCAGTCTTTGGTTGCAATCTGCCTTCTGAGACCCATCTGGATATAACATGTTGTAAGGCATGTACCTACACATCAATTTACAACTTGTTTCTGGACTCAGACTACTTTGGGTTTGGAGTGGGTAGGGTTTATTTGTTTTCATATTTTTGGTTCCTAAAGTAGGTTCTCTCATCCCTGCTCTCCTCCAGACTAATTAATCCCCTCACTGTTTTATGGCTCTATAGTACATATCTAAAGTAATGGATGGCACCCATAAAACTCTATGGATATGTGCACATATTCTCACTTTTAATATGTGCAATGGTGAATTTAATCACCTCTGAGAGCGCTGGCATTTGAAGTGTTCACTTGCGAGCTTTCACCTCCAAACTTGTAATTAGGGCTGTGAGTTGGTTAAATATCTGATTAAAACCACAGTGAACACCCAATTAAAATAATATAACTACTGTGTGTGTAATGTCATTGCAGCTGTATGTGTTTTGATAGGAGTGCTCCTTCTTAAAAGATGTAACCTGATTAAAAAGCATGGAACTTTTCCTGATTGGGCAAATTGTTTCAATGGTAAATTTCCTTTAAAAAAATGTCACTTCTAGGATTCAGTAATGGGAGAGTGATTTCCAAAAAAAGGTGGTGTTTCATCCAAGATCTTTAGCAGATCTTGATTGTACTGCACACAGTTTTTGAACTGCTGTGGAAGTGGTTGGGAATATAAATTTAAGTTATTATTAAGACATCTCTACTTATGTGAAGCAAATTAGTGATGCCTGAAACTTTTTTTAGGCCACTGTTTATTGGGATTGCACCAGTAACCCAAGGGAAAGGTAGGTGATCTGGGTTGGAGTTGACCGTATGGAAAAATACAGCCTGAGCCTAATTCTGCCTAGCTGTCTCAACAACTTCCAGTGACTTCAGTGGGCTTTGGATCAGGCGACCAGTGTCTTAACCACACTATCAATCTTGCTAATTCATCCATTCCTAATATCGGTGGGCCAAATTTAGCCTTGGTTTAAGTGGACGCAACTCCATTACCAGGGCTGAATTTGTTTAACTGTCTTTAACTGCATATAGCTCAATGGTGAATACACACAGCTTTTCTGGAAACTTTTGAGTGGACTCTGGATAGCAGTTAAAATTAAACTAGGAACAGCAGAACCAATAGCATTTGTACTTTCCCACTGTTCAGTATGTGTACAGAAAGAATTCAGATAAAATCCTGAGTTCAAGAAACCAGTTTCTAGCTATTATAAAGCACTCCGTTGGAGCTACTCTTCTAAGAGGGGAAAAGATTGTCTAAATCCATAGACTTCAGAAACCTGCCACCACACAGGCAGAGGCAGGTGGGTTACTGATATGGAGACTGTGTGCAACAGCTTCCTCCTGCCAACTGTTTCATCTCTTGAAAATGAGCGAAATATACAAGAGCGAAAAAGCAAGGCTGCCTCCAGCATGCCGAGAGAATGACTTTAATGACAAAACTCTTTTAGCCTGACTCCATGAAGCACAATTGCAAAGGCCCAAATTTGGGACATGAGAGAAGAAATATTGCTGGAATTTCCTTCGGGTAAAGGGGAGTGAGATTAGCCCCACGTGATGTGAAGCTAATCACTGCCATGACAGCAGAACAAATGCATTGCTGTTCTCTGTTCGGCTACCACAAGAGGCTAGGTCTGGAGGATGATACATAATGCAACTTGAGCTTTGAAAGCTTCACAACTATTTAAGCACAAATGTTATATAGGGCTGACACGTTTAGCCAACCCCCCCGCCCCCCCCCCCTGTTTTATTTTTTAAACCAAATGGTTTTTGATGACATGATTATTTGATACATGACATAGGGGGGAGGGATAGCTCAGTGGTTTGAGGATTGGCCTGCTAAACCCAGGGTTGTGAGTTCAATCCTTGAGGGGGCCATTTGGGGATCTGGGGCAAAAATTAGGGATTGGTCCTGCTTTGAGCAGGGGGTTGTACTAGATGACGTCCTAAGGTCCCTTCCAACCCTGATATTCTATGATTTGTTTGCTCAATATGAAGATTATATTACAGATTGGGCCAGATTCTGTTCCTGTTTAACTCGAGGAGAGGAGAGGAGAGGGAGGCTCCTGCTGTACATTAAACTGTCCATATAGCATATATGAATAGGCCTGTAACCAAACAAACAACAACACAGGAAGCCAAACATCCTGCAGCAAATCTGACAGGGTATGTCTACACTGGAGTAGGAGACATACCCATGCCAGCTCTAATTGAGCTAGTGCACTAAAAAAAAATAGAAGGGTAGCCAGGGTGGTGAAAGCAGCAGGAAGAGCTACCTGCCCCAAGTACAATCCCATCAGAGACTATAGGACCATACTCGGGCGACTAGCCCTTCCTGCTGCCCATGTTGCTGGGGCTACATTTCTATTTTTAATGCGCTAGTTTAAGCAGAGCTAGCACAGATATGTCTGCTTGAGCTGGTAATTACACCTGTCAGTGACAACAGAGACATACCCATAGTCACCGTTCTCAAGCTGAGGAGAGGGCCTGGAGTCCCTGCAGCAGAGAGAAAGGAAAGCTTGGATGAAGTTATGATGTATTAGATCTTCCTTGCATGAAATTATTTTCACACCGCTTTGTATTTGTAACTCAGGTTTATCTATTTGTTTTCTCACTCTCTCCCTCCCCCATCTAATGTTCCCAATGACATCCCATGCCTGTATTTCCATTGCCAAATATGTCTCCCAGTAGCTCACTCTTTTGTCTGTGCATGAATGCCTTGCTAATACAGAACACCTCCACTGTTTTCAGCTTGTGCTCTGTTGGAAGGGCTAAAGAGCAGCTTTAATGGCTCTTTGGATGCCCACTGAGACAGACCTAGTTAGATGACAGGAATCACATCCTACAAAGACATTAAAAATAACAAGCTAATGGCTTCAAAAACAGTTGACGTCAGGCTCTTCCATGTCTGTACATTATCACCAAGCAACACTCTTTCCTTCTTTGCCCATTCCCAGCTCAAGTAACCAAGATAAATCAGGCTCAGAGCTCCCTTTGTATGGGGGCAGGTAAATCATATGCTACAATGCATGTGATGCACATCTTATGCAATCTCTGCATTATTTCAAAACACGGTAATTCTGTATTCCATGGGCTATCATAACTGCTGCACACCATCACTTCACAGATAAAACTCAGCTATTTGATGTGCAGTCAGAAATTTCTTCGTCTTCAACAAAGATGTTTACTTAGCACAGGGCAAAGGTGTCCCATTGCTCTCTGTAGCTGCAGCCAAAGAGCACAGCAAGGGCCTTCCTTCACTCTCCAAAATGTAAGTAAATCATCTAAAGAGAATCACAAGGGAAATGGCCTGCTTTGAAGTCCACATAGTACTGAACTGGCTAGTCAGTGGCTCTCAACCTTTCCAGACTACTGTGTCCCTTTCAGGAGTCTGATTTGTCTTCCGTATCTCACTTAAAAACTACTTGCTTACAAAACTCAGACAAAAATACAAAAAAGTGTCACAGCACACTAGTACTGAAAAATTGCTGACTTTCTCATTTTTACCATATAATTATAAAATAAATCAACTGGAATATAAATATTGTACTTGCATTTCAGTGTATAATATACAGAGCAGTATAAACAATGAAATTTTAGTTTGTACTGACTTCGCTAGTGCTTTTTATGTAGCCTGTTGTAAAACTCAGCAAAACTAGATGAGCTGATGTACCCCCTGGAAGACCTCTGCGTATCCCTGGGGGTACACATACCCCTGGTTAAGAACCACTGAGCTAGTGAGTAAAGTAGAAAGTGATTTCCTTGCTGCTGCAATTCTTAGCAAAACCAGCATCTGCTCCATGTACCCAGCTTGAAACTGCAACCAATATATTGTTTGAAATAAGAAGCAAGAAGCTGTAGTCTTTTCCCCAAAGCCAAAGGAAGATCTAATACACAAGGGACTTCATTTAAGCAATGCTGCACACCCACAAAATAATACTGCAGGTGTTTGCTTCCTCCGAAAATCAGGTCTAACTTTTGTATAACTATGTTTTCCAAAAACTTTTTGCCAACCCCTTTTTCATCATTATTAGCCTGCCCTCTACTGGACAGAAATATATTTCATTTACATAGCAGAATACAGTTACTACCTTCAACAACCATATATAATACACAAAACCATGTTTTTTCACTTAATGTGTTGATGTGCATCATTGGAGGGCTCCATTATTTCCTTACATACATTCAGGCTAGAAAGCAGAAAATAAAATCATTTAACAGATCTCTCCACCGAACAGCTGAATTTTCCAGGGTTTTTTTTGTTCAGCGAAATCATGACTTGTCCTTTTATCAGGTTGACTCCTTTGCCAGCTGTTTGAATAGAAGGGTTTCCATATATTTTTGTGCACACTGTAGTTAGCATGCTCATTTAAATGTATTAAGCAGGTCTTCTTTTATGTGGCTTCCACTGTATCACTACAAGTTCTACAACAATTTATGTTTATGTATAAAATGTTTGACCCACAGAAAATCAGGAAATTCAAATATAGCACAGATGCTGAACTACGTTCATATTGTTAAGGTCCTTCTTCCTTCGGGTCTGGAAATAGTGCACTTTTAACAATTGAATGTTTGAGTACATATTGTCCACGACTAGAACTTGTAGGTGCTACAGCAGTACACATTTAGAAAGAGAGAAATGTGCCTAAGGCTTTACACAAAAACAGGGACTATTTTGCATAAGGCAAAAGATTCAATGGAGGGCTTTGTAGTTCCAAAGACCTGCAAGTAGAGTGGGGGGCAGAGAGGAGAGGAAGGACAGACTCACAGAAATTCTTATCCCAAGTAAAAAACAAACAAATAGCCATTATAGCATAATCATAGAATCTCAGGGTTGGAAGGGACCTTAGGAGGTCATCTAGTCCAACCCCCTTCTCAAAGCAGGACCAATCCCCAATTTTTGCCCCAGATCCCTAAGTGGCCCCCTCAAGGATTGAACTCACAACCCTGGGTTTAGCAGGCCAATGCTCAAACCACTGAGCTATCCCTCCGCCCCGTAGGTTTTTCTGGAATTAAACATTAAAAAGTCTGTAAATATATTTGCAATGGTGCAACAGTTGCTGCTTGCACTCCCAGAATAAGTGACTTTGAAACAGTCCATGACTGCAGAAGTCATACCATTATCCTAGGCACCCAAAGCGTAACAGCAGCTCAGTAACTTAATCATAGAAATGAAATACAGCAGCCATTTATAGTTCATTTTGTCAGCATATGGTATTAGCATCAAAATCAAACAAAGTATTTTGCTTGCCTAATAGTCAGTTATCCCACTTCCTAGGATGTACTTAATTATTTGGAGAACTATGCAGTCAGAGCTTTTCATGAGGCATACCATATACCGGGTCATTTCATTATGCCAGCTGAACAGTTTGGTCACAGAAGAAAGGAAGAGGCGGTTTTTATTTTGTCATTTTTGTGAAGAGGTTACAGACAACTGAACACTTTGGACAATGGAGACCTCTCAACGTGATGGCACTTTCCATATGCTCTTAGATGACGGTGACCATGTTTTCAAAGTACATTATTAGGACACTTTTGTGATGCGTTTTTTAGGGTCACAGAATGATCAGGGAAAGGCAGAAGTACCCTTTTTTCTTTTAATGTGTGATGGTGTCACTAGTGCCAGCTTCTTACTCAACAACGATATGCGCCTGTTTCTCAAAATGGAGGCTTTCCCCCAGGAATGTATGTTCTGAGTTTATCATGAAACACTGAACAATAATAATGAAAATTCACGTTGAGCAAACGAACAGCTCTGATTGTTTCTACATTCATTCAGCTTTTCTCTTCACTCTTCATCACACCAAACATTCATTCCACTGGACTTTTAGTTTCTGGTAAACACAGAACAAATTATCTTTAGTATAGCAAGTCATCTTGAATAGATATTTTGTAATGTTATAACATTTTGATGGGACATTTCAGGTGTCCTGAAAGAAGCTCCTCAGGCACAGGGATGTAGTATGGTACAACTGGGAGGTAGGGTCACTATCCTTGCACTGTTTCTTCATTACAATTTAAAAGGTTAGGAACAGTAGAGATCCAAGAACTGACAGGGATTTCAATTACCCCTCTCTAGGGTGTCCAGGTGCCCTGTTTTCAACCGGAAAGTCTGTTTGAAAAGGGGACCTGACAGTGTCCAGTCAGATCGAATGCCTGGACACCCAAAGTCCAGTTACTGTGAGCGGAGGAGGTGGGGAGAGAAGGGAAAAGGAGCGGGGGAAGTGCCAGGTCATCGTCCACTCCAGCCCCTACTCAGTGGAGGCCACCTCTTACCTTCATAAGGCAGCTGCAGCTCCCAGCCCTGGCTCTGCAAGCAAGCCTCTCCTGATCCGAGCAGCGGGGGTGGGAGGGGGAAGCAGTGAGCGACAGAGGGAAGAAGAGGAGTGGATGGGGCATGGCCTCAGGGGAAGAGATGGGCAGGGGCGGGACCTTGGGGGGAAAGAGCGGTGCAGAGGAGGTTGGCAACCCTACTTCTCTCCCAAGGGAGATTTTTATACTCCTGAGCACTTTGTGTTTGGCCTATGTTTGCTATTGATTCTCTATCCATTGGTATGACATACTCTGTGAACCGCTGCCAGTGCCCTAACAAGAGGCCCGCACAAATATTTTCCGCATGTCACATCATGAGTTTATCATTTTAATTACTTTGGCTCTGATTTTTGTCTTTTTTAACTGACCTTAGCTTTCCAGCTGATGGAGTCTGCAACCCCCTTGGCTTTATCAATTGGCTTTCTGTTTCCTACAAGGACTGGGGAAGGGGGAGAGATCCTTTATTTTTCTCAATTGCCTGTACTTGGCCAACCAGTGCAGCTGGACAGTCTGCAGCTGTGCATCACATGCTGTGTCTGTCTGCAGCATGAGCACTATCCAGCTGTGCACCCAGCACAGACAGCAGAAGAAAAGCAGGGTAATTAGGTTAGTAAATCCTCCAAGAACAAAAACAACTAAAACGTACAATTGCAAGTTTAAAGAATGCTTGCTATGCAAATAACGTCTTGTATCATAGGGACACAGCACATACAAAGATAAGTTAATTAAATTTAGGTTAATCCCACTTTGAATTAGCATGCAGTTTATACCACAATATTTTTTCTATCAACCAGAATTTCTTTCTAAAACTATATAGAAGAGTGGCTTTTACTTATGGTCCATGTCTATATATTAAGCAAACTCTGTGCAAATATTCACCCTATATTTTCTTAAGGTGCAATTCCACACACCTCTTCCTTCCCTCCATGTGGACAAAGCCTGAACTCCAGTGAGACCACTTTGGCACTGTTATACAGGCTAGGGTGACCAGACGTGCCGATAAAATCGGGACCGTCCCGATTTTTCTTCGTTTGTCCCGCGTGGTCGGCACACCTTTTGTCCTGATATCAGTCTTCTTCTGTTTTTTGTTTGTTTGTTTTTGTTCCACAAGTCCGGTGGCGGCGGCGGGAGAGGGTTTTGGTTTTTTTACTCAACAAGTCCGGCGGGAGGGGTTCCGCCCCTCCCTCGGACAAGTCCCAATTTTTAGGTTCTCGCATCTGGTCACCCTAATACAGGCTAAGAGCTCCATGTAAACAACTTCACACAGAAAGTCATTTGCAGTGCATGACAAGTTCTCTTGATCCTACAAAAACTAGGAACGATACTAGGTGTTCTTAAATACCAGTTACTAGAACTTTATCTGTTAGCAGACTATTTATATATAGCAATCTCGCTCATAACAGACACCACAGAGAGTGAAGAGGCCATAGGGGGTGCACCTCAATTCTCTGTGCCACATGCACCAATGTTTCACAGTTTGAGTTTTAAATAGTGTGTATTAAATGTTTGCAGCAATTTGCAAACAACATACCCACAGAATTAAAAAGCATTTAAAAATGTATCTAATATGAAGAAATTTCAATCTGCACAGGGACATTCCATCAGCTTGAGTTGTTAGTTGTCATCTTTTCACCTCTAACACTCAGAATAGTTTTCAGGGGGGAAAATTAGCACAGGTGAGTTAGTTTGTCCAGTGCTATTGCCCACTTTTTGGCTAGTATTTTTGTTTAAATGAAAAAAAAGATGATTAGATTATCCAGACCTGCACTGCTGAGGTGCATTGTTTATCATCGGCAACCGAAAGATATTGTGCGTATGTGTGTGCGCTAGCTCCTTGTTAAAATATTGGCAGCACATCACTACTCCCAATTCATTAGCCTAATGGCTCAAATGTGCTTAGGTCCATGCTGTTACTGTCCATGCTATTTCAGTACTGAATACTCTATTAAAATATGGGACTGTTAGAACTTCCACAAAGGCCTGATCCTGGATGCCTTTGAAGTCAATTAAGAGAGTGCAGAATCTGACCTCACATTAAAACCTTATTTCCATTTAACCTTGCTGCCAAAAACCCCTCAGAAATACGTTTCTGAGCAACTAAAGGAATACATACAAATAGACTCCATAGAATATGCAGTACCTGTCTCAGTTTTCTGCTACATTTCCACACAGGTTTAAGACCCAACCACTACGGCTGTACTGTATAGCATCCGTATACACCGATATATACTGGGCCAAATCTCTCCTGGAATTCTCTCTCAATTTGTTTTGCTACTTTACCAATGTTTCTAGTTTTTATATTGTGCCCATCCACCACTGTGTTATCTAGCCACTCAAAGATTCCGGAAAAATCTTTGACATCTGAGGCCTGATTCTGAAAGGTGCAGAGCACCATTAATGTTGGGGGTTGAGGATACCCAGCACTTCTTCATAGTCACTTAGACCCAGATCCACAAAGATGCATAGATGCCTAAATCCCAGACTTAAGTGCTAATTCTTGGCCTTATGCACCTAAATTCCAGATTTGGCTTCACTGCGATCCCACAAAACTCCCATGAACCCTGTAGCCCCCTAAACTCACTCAGCGCCTACATTTCAGCCTCTGAGCACGTGCACCCCTGGCTCCTTCTAGGCACCTGGACATCCTGCCAAAGCCCCACGGTGATTCACAAAGTGGGGGAAGATAGACATTCGGCTGCCTGGGCTGCATACGGGACCTGACCTGATAGGTGTGCTCAGAGGTTGTCTACCTGATCATGCCCCATTCAAAATCCAGAAGCAACGGCAGCCACCCTCATAACTTGGAGTCCTGCGCGTAGATGCTTGACTGGGATGTGGGAGACCCAGCTTCAATTCCCAACTCTCTGCCAGAGGCAGGGGGGGCGGGGAAGGATTTGAACTGGGGTCTCCTAACTCTCAGTAGAGTGCTGTGACCCCTTAGCTATGGAATATTCTGATGTGGGACTCCCTTAGTCTCTCCTGTTGGAGCTGTTCCTCTGTGGATAACTACTTAAACAGCCACTGGGCTGGAGAGAAAGAGTGAACACGAGTGGGAATGATTCCATAGTCCAGTTATTAGGGAACCCACCTGGGAGGTGGGAGACCCTGGGTTCCATCCCCCTGCTCCACTCCATCTTTCATTGTTTAGCCACAGTGGAACTAGGCTTGCCAACTCTAACTGAAGCTATTCCAGGAGATTTTTTTTTCCCCAGGTTGACATGATGTCATTTTCTTAAAATATCCTATTAAAATCTCCTGGATTGCTTTCAATAGTCACCGGGAGATCAATGCCAATTCCGGGAGACTCCAGGCCAATCCTGGAGGATTGGCAACCCTAAGTAGAACAGCTTCAAAAAGAAAGAGAGAGAGTGGGGGAGCCTCCAAACCCCCATCAGAATATCCCCTAGCTCAGTGGTTACAGCACTCTCCTGAGATGTCAGAGACCCCTATTCAAAGCCGCTCTCTCCCACAGTGGAGAGAGAGGAATTGAACCTGGGTCTCCCACATCCAAGGGGAGTGCTCTAATCACTGGGCTAGAAGTTACGAGATAGGCACTTGCTGTGGCTGGTTTGTGTGGAGTAAGGCAGGTGCGTAACTCATTCCCTCAAGCAGTAGCTTAGGCTCCTCCGGTGACTATTTTTTTATTTGTGGATCACTAAGCAGCGCTAGGAGCCGCCCTGCAGCCTGGATTTAAGTGCCTATTTGTGGGAAGGGCCAGGACTTAGCACACTCCCCTCTGGTTAGCAACTGCTATAATCTAACACCTAGCCTCCTGGTTGTGGGTCACATTCTTAGGCACCTATCTCTCATTCTCTCCCCATTCATTGTATAGGGACCCTAGGCCTAATTCAGATGGTGGGTTGCAGTATTGTTCCTGTGATTTTCTAACCATCTAAAAGTTAGGCTATGCAACGCTGAATATCACAGCCCCTATGTCCCTTTTGCAGGAACCTATACTTAGCACCTTGCATGATCACGACCACAGTCTTGGACATCTTCTCTTCGGTTTCCGCGCCCCCCCTCCCAAAGAAAGCAATTTGTTCTGTAATTGGACAAACCTCTGACATTCTTGGCAACTAGCCTGAAGGGGATTGAACTGACTGTGATGGGTAGGATTAATTTTAATGGGCATTCTGCTTGTAAATAGTCTAATTTCCATTTTTACTCAAATATTACTTACTAGAGAGTAGCAGCAGTGCATTGTGAGATTTACCTAACTTACATATATAAAACAGAATTGTTTTATAGATAACAAATTACCTTTAAGAAGCATGAAGAAAACAAGTGCAGTGCTTTTTGGCCCTAGACCAAGTCTGGCAAGCATAACATGATCTTCTAAAACATTTTTTCCCTTTGATGATTCTTTGAGATGACTGATGAATTTAAGTACCTGGATTTGTGGTTAAGTTCCCAAGTTACTTTTAGATTTTCATTAATAGTGAGAAAATTTTTCCTGACACTTAAGCTTTATGCCTTCTCCTTGTTACAGGACATTGAGAATAAAGCTCCATCAACCATTCGTACACTTTTCTGATTTACTGGTTATTCTCATTGCATCTTAACCTTACCTTTAAAAGCATGATATTGTTTATAATGCCTTCTATGCAACAGGCTGGCTTTCTCCCACATTCAAAGAGCAATCCACCAAGCACAGTTTGTACAGACCTGTAGAAAATCATTGCTGCATTTGTCCCAATAGTTACAGAAACTGTAAAATAATTAGAGTATCACTTATTTTAAGATCCCTTCACCTGATTTTCTGAAGGTTTTGCTTTTCTCCTGAGTCTTGTAAAATTGTAAACGTTTGCCTGTACTGATCTTACATTTATGTAGTTCCTTTGAGATATATGGATCCCAAAGTACTTTAAAAAGTTTACCAACAGAACAAACTGTGGGCTCAACCATGCATTCTACCACAGACAGGGGTAGGAGACGGCGTGAACCCTGCAAACCGTCACTCCTGGTGGCATATGCATAAGCCACATGCATACTCTCACCTCCAGGAATGGAGGGGGAGTGCGGCTTCTGTACTACAGCTCCTGGATGCAGCTCAAGTTCCCTGGCACGTAGTCAGCGCCACTATCTAGCATGGAAAGGGTGGCACAGACTGGCCTAATGGTACTTACCCCCACTCCTTTGGGGAAGTTAACTTTAGCACTGGCACTAACCAGGGACAGTCCTTATACTCTGAAGAATATGAAGATTTCTATTGTAGCCAGCCCCTGTTCGGATTCACAAAGATGGGAGGCAGGTTTCTGGAATCCTCTTCCTCACCTACCCTCCCAGAAAGGGCTAAGCAAAACTGAGCCATTTATATATTATTTACTGAAAGGTGTGAATGGCTTCCATCAAGAGGATCTCTGATGTATCAACAATTGCAGACCTGGTTAAAGATGCTGGGTGCACTAAGACCCTTCTTTTGGGCTCAGTGGAATGAGCAATTAAGCTTCTTATGCCATGAGATAAATGGAAACAATAGAAGCTGCTGCCCAAGGCAATGAGCTGCATGGCAAGGCCTGATCCAAAGTTATACCATGTGGACCAAGGGGTTGCCTGATTGCAAATGTAGGGGAAAAGGAATTGTTTGGCAAGCTGTGTGTGAGAGAGCCAAAAAACAAAAACAAAACACACAGCAAAAAGCCAGCATGCAGCAAGAGAAGCAATCATGAGCATGGCTCTGACAGGAAGCAAAGGAACAGAGCTCGTTGGGTACTGAATATTCTGGAAAGGCAGGCTTGGGGAGATTTCAGAGCAAAGAAATTGCCTGCTGCTGTTTGTTTCTACTGTGCTCAGGAAACCAGGACTGTGTGTCTACATTGTTTCTAAATAAATAGGATAGCATCAAAGAACATACCTGACTCGCATAATCAATTTCTCTTCCTAACAGAAACAAACCTGCAAAGCCCTGAATAGTGGCCAACCCAAAGGGGCAATAATATATAAGAATTGCTGTGCCAGCACTAAAGCATAGCAGCTGCTTAAGAGCATGCACCAGCACTGTTTAACAACTTGGGACAAGCACTTCATCCACTTCATGGAAACTGCAGAGGGAATTTAGGTCTGTGGAATGTAATTACACCAAGTGAAATATAGCAAGGATACACAGGGGTTAGCATCACCATTCTAGAAAAAAGAACTAGGAGTACTTGTAGCACCTTAGAGACTACCAAGTTTATTTGGGCATAAGCTTTCGTGGGTTACTCACACCTTCTTGTCAACTGTTTGAAATGGGCCATCCTGATTATCACTACAGTTTTTTTTCTCCTGCTGCTAACAGATTAGTCTTAATTGATTAGTCTCTTAGAGTTGGTATGGCAACCCACATCTTTTTGCTGATACAGACTAACACGGCTACCACTCTGAACCCATTCTAGAAAAGAGTGCCATGGGATCTTTAATTAGCACAAGTGGTCAAGACCTTGGTTTCACATCTCATCCAAAAGGCAGCATCACTCTTTTCCCAAGTCAGGCTGGAACATTGGTTCAGAGGAAAGAATGCCACTTATTGGATCACCAGCATCAGAGCTGCTGTGTGTGATTACTGTTTTAATACAGCATATATTTGAATTTAGAGGACTTCTGTGATAAAAATGTGAATTATTACCTACTCTTTTCTGTTGCATGCCACCCTTGGAGATCAGATGCTAGAGCTCAGTGGGATTTTCTTGGCAGAATACTTGAAAAACTAAATCTCTCTTCCATCTCCCCTAGAAATTGTATTTTTGTTACATTTCCCTTCCATCTCATTTTTGTGGGTGTGAACTCTAAAAGCAATACATTCTCACAAGGCATTAGCAGGTTCGTTATAAAACTTCCTCGTTGCTAGAATAGGTATTCCTCAACTGATGAAGCCAGTTTTATTTTAGAATGTTGGAGAAGAACTCAGACAGCCTCCCAGATTTAATGGCTGTGTATGCAAGCAGAGAAACTCTGCCCAAATGTGGAAAAACTGAGGCCTGCTTACAAACTTTGAAAACACTTGGCACACTGACCTATATGCACATTCTCATCCCATATAAAGGGACTGAGAGGGAGCCAGGATACAGAGAAGCCGCCCAGCTACTCTCAGATTACCACTGCTGCCTTCGATCTGTGCTAGCAGCTCATGTGCACCACAGGATTTTGTCCCGTAGAACTTTATAGGTCATGGACTCGCTGCTATTATGACCAGCCTGTGTATAATTGTGCAGAGGTAGACACCAGGCCCGCAAATCCAGTGCAAGGCAAGGAGGCAGTGTGGGTCTGCGTGGCTCCCTCTTGGTCTGACGCATCATCCGTGCAATGGAAGCACAGCAGTTTTGTGTGCTCACACAAAGGGGTCAGATGTGCCCCTCAGTCTCCACTAACTGGACACGATTTGTTCAGCAGTGTGTTTCTGAGAACCTCAAAACTTTACGTAAATCTTATCTGAACTCATATGAGCCTTTTTACTCTAGCAATCTGAATGGTAAATCCTGCTTAATTTCTGGGTAGGTCAGGTGAGCAGTATAAGAATAGTGTAGCAAAAGGTTTCCTTTCTATTTGCTTTCACTTTGGGCAATGAGTCTGTTTGTGGATCCTTGGCTACAACATGGCTCTTTGAGCCCTGGCTCATACAGAGAGATAGTAATTTCATGATTCCAGTTTCAAACAGGAATAACGTAACAAACAGTAGATGTTTAGAGTAATAGGCAGTAGCATATGATGATTTGAGAATTCTTAATAGCTTCTTCATAAACTGAATACAAGGAAATTAACAATATCTACCCCTTCTGTTACTAAATTACTGGTACCATTGTGACATTCTTGTAAAAATAGGTGTTGCCTCCTCCTGTAGTGAAGAAATCTACATAGCAGGAATAGACGTATCTTCCATCATCTAACATTCTTTTAGCTCAGGGGTCTCAAACACGCGGCCCGCGGAGTTATTTCCTGTGGCCTGCCATAGGCGCCAACTCCACTGGCAGCCAAGCTCCAAACATTACTGAGTGTTTATATTTTATTAAAACCCCTCTTTGCATTACAGTTTTTAAAAAGTTAATACGTTGACTTTTAATAGAATTCTATATTACTCTTCATTTTTGACTATACTTTTGTATCACTGTATGAGAAGGTTTCAGTGATGCAGCCCTCGGGCCAATTTACTAGTTCTCATGTGGCCCTTGTGGTGATTTGAGTTTGAGATCCCTGTTTTAGCTCAAGTGATAGAGGTCAGTACTTTGATGCTAAAGGTCCTGGGTTCAAATCCTGATGACCCAGAAGGGGAGTCAGAGTTTAAGGCCAGAAGGGACTGTCAGGAATCAGGGCCTGCAGCAGAGCCAATCTCCAGGCAGCCTAATGAGCACAGCTGGTCTGTAATAGGCTGCCTGATTGGCTACAGCCCCTGACTAGTTTGAAGAGTCAGCAGACAGACTCTTAAACTCAGCAGCAGTTCAGGGGCGTCTCATAGCATTCAGCAAGGGCTATGATAGCTCTTGTACCTGCCTGTTCCCAGCCTTGCCTTCCTTGCCTAACCTGGTTTTAAACCTTGGCTCTGATTCCTGACTTCCAACTCTGGCCCTGGGCTCCTACTCTTGGCTACCAACTCCTGCTCCAACTACTAGACATGACCACCCACATCCCAGACTCTGATGTCACCAGATCATCTCATCTGACCTCCTCCATATCACAGGCCACTCAACACAACTCAGTCACCCCCACACCAAGCCAAAATAAGTCATTATGTTGTCACTCCAAAGCACCATTGTCTTCGTCAATGCCTTCCAGTTTCTGTAACACTTTGTCTTGATTTTTATTGTACTGTGAAGTCTTCCTTTTTTATTTCTCACCTATTTTATAGGTTTCTTTAATATCTGGCAGGTTTCAGATTCCAAAAAAGCTGGAACAAAAAATGAGGTAGAGGAAACCACAATAAAGACTATAGAATCCATTTCATATTGAACATCACTATTTCTTGTGGATTTGGTTGGCAATTTTTCTATTATCTAAATACAAAGTTTTATGGCTTCAGAGCCCTATTGAATTTTTTTTAATGGATGCTGTTCATTTTTCTCGTCCCTCTCATGATTTATATTCTTCGTATTCTATGCTGTGTGCTGGTTGGTGTAAATCATACAAGCTTCCATTACATTCAAATTCTTTAATTCTCTGGGGACTAGATGGGGATATTAATGCACTAGCCTTTCACCTTTGGTTAAAAAAAAAAAAGAAAAAAAGGTAAAAATCTTGGCTCGAGTCACAAGTGAAAGAACTTCTTGTTTTCAACCTATTCCTTCGTATAGATGGTCATTCTCCACATCACACTGTTAGTACAGTCTTGGAACTCTGTGTGAGCGTTCAAGGGCAGGCATGATGTGCACTAGTGGAGTTTGTGGGAAAGCTTGTATGTAGTTTCCTGTCCACTCTGTTTCTGTCCCGTGTCGGTGCTATTCAGGAGGGGACTGGCAGCACTATCCCTAAGTTCTCACACAGCTTTTTTAGACATGTGTTTCTCCTCATATGAAAGAGCAGAGTGGACCTTATTCATAAATATTCAGTTGTCTTTTCCTTTTCGGATTTCTGATTCTCTGAGTCCATGAATCAGCTCTGCTTATTAAACCTCCTTGTAAGACTCTTGCCAGATTGTGTAACAATCACTGAATACGAAGTTTCAGATACTGGAACTTCATCTGGAAAGCAAAGAGCAGCCTTGAACACTCTTGGCAAAAGACTGGCATGGTCCTGCTAGATTTTTCTATTAGTGCTTCCATACAATATGAAGCAGCCTTCCCATCACATAACGTTTGCTTCTATTTGTGGTATGGGACGTTTTTCTAACTAGTGACTAGCATAACCTGCCCTGGAACAATCTTTCTGATTGTAACGTGAAACTCTATCCTTTAGGCTTCAAATAATGCTGCCCCTTATTAGGGAGGAAAGAAAATCACTATAAAATAAAAACTATAGATCTTATTATGTAAGTACGTTAAAAATCAATCCACATTGACTATGAAAACTGGTACCTAGGACAGAGGTAATTGTGTATTATTGTGTATTTCACCTCAGGACTGATTCCTTTGTAACTGTTCTTTCACCTTAAGAGGAAATCCCTCCCAAACAAGGAAACATAAAAGGGCCATTATTCAGATCACAATTGGTAAAGCTTCTGTTATGTTCTAACATCACTTCATATACTGTTATTTTGAGTTTAGTTCAATTCAGTCCTAAATTAGGCTGGCAGTGAAAAGAGGGCTGTCTCCATGAGTCTATTAGCTCCAGAGGAGGGAACCGTCCAGCATCCTCCCTCACCGTCTTGCTCTGTTTGCACAGGGAGCGGCCCACCAGCCACTTTCTGCCATGATCTTACCTCCATGGGAGGGGAAGACCAGTGGTGGCCTCATTCCAAAAAACCTCTACACATACCTAAAGTGCTTCCAGCTGAGGCAATCATAGCCCCTGAGGAGGAGCCCTTTTGGTTCTCCAGGTGTAACTATAAGCCACCACAGATGAGGTTCAAACTGGGAGACATGCAGTATGGAACTAATTAAGATAATGACATGAAGTAGGTACTATCTACTCTGTCAAACACATACACTTGTTGGTAGAACCCTTAGCAATTATCTTCATGAACTCAGACTTGAAGCACTCTTCAAAAGTAATATAAAATATATAATATATATATAAACAATAAAAAGAGAATTTAAGTAACAACCACACTCTTCGTTTACCATAAAACTAAGGAGCAGTAATTGGATATCATGAGATATCTGGCTTCACTAATGCTTCCACATCAGTGACTCTCAGGCAGAGAGTCACTAGAGATTTGCAAAGTTGGGCCACACACTAATCTCCACCCACATTTTTTCCCACCAGATGCCTGCCTGTGCTAATGGCTGGAAAAGAAGAGTAGCAGCATGTATTAGCACTGAAGCATTTGATCCAGACTGACTCTCAGCACAAGCCAAAGACGCAGAATGTCAGTGCTGGAGCGAGGTGCTGCTTTTCTACTATGGGCAGTCGAATCCTGAAGAAGGAACAGGATCCAGCCCCAGATAAAAGAATTGGGAAAAGCAGGATCAAAACAAAGTAAAGAGCCAAAGCCAGAAAGAGAGGAACAATGAAATAATGTTAAAGTGTAAAGACAGAAGACTGATAGGTGGATCCACACATTAAAAGAGGAGGAAACTCAAATCTCTGTCTTTCTTTGGTACCCCATATACTTCCATAACAGATTATCTGGGCTACAAACCTTTAGAGGTGAAATACAAGCTATTTCCTTTAACAAAATTGCCAAATCACTGTTCTTAATAGGATCGGTCTTGTTAATTTGCTAGATGGAGATCCACTTGAATCAAGGCTGGTCAAGAAGAGTTTACTGACTAAAACTATGTCACCAACACTGCCTTGCTTGTGGAGAAGTCAGGGCCGGCTCCAGGCACCAGCTTTCCAAGCAGGTGGTTGGGGCGGCAATCTGTAAGGGGCGGCAGTCCGTGTGCCCTTAGGGCGGCACGCGCGTTTCCTCCACAGCGGCAGCAATTCGGCAGCAGCTTCTATCTTCAGCTGCCTGTGGCAGCAGCAATTCGGCGGCAGCTTCGGTCTTCAAAAAGACAGAAGCTGCCGCCGAATTGCCGCCGCTGCGGAGGAAACGCGCATGCCGCACTAACAGCAGACGGACTGCGCCGTCCGCAGCGACAATTCGGCGCGCTGCTTGGGGCGGCAAAATTGGTAGAGCTGGCCCTGGGAGAAGTCAGAGAATTTTAGCCCCATTCTCCAAAATATCACTGCACTATGGGGTTGAAAGTCTGCCCTTTACTCCTCTTCACCCCTTTGGGGAGGGGAGAGGTGCAAGGATGGATCACACAAGGACTGCAGTTATGCTCGTTTCCTGTGCAAAAAACACAATGGGGGAAGGGAAGGCTGCAGCCAGTCATGCACTACATATCTTGTTTACAATGTTCTCCTTGATATAGAAATTCTGGGCCAGACTCACCACTATGTTCTGGCTGTTTTGTGCATTCCAGTGACAAAAGCACCCGTAAACAAAATTTAAGCTCCATTGGGTAGCTCCATTGAAGCCAACTAAGCTATAACAAGTTATACCAGCTGAGGCTCTTCCCCCTAAATCCTTTTAAAAATGAAAGATTAGATTTTTGGAGCACGTTTCTGGCACAAGGCAGTAGATGCAGCAAACTTCATGGCTGTGGAATTGGAGAATACGCATGACTGACCGTTACTAGCAAGTTTTGTCATTTATTTTTTCCTCATCAAATCCCATACATGCTTTTCATTGGTACAGTACCCTAGACACATTAATGAATTGTTGGTTGTCTTTGCTAAAGTTTCTTGTGTGTAGCTTAAAGGTTGCGTTGTAAAATGAATGCTTGTTTGTGCTGACTCATTTGAGTTTCCAACATGCTGAGGCACACATGGCAGTTTATAAAATACTTGATTGCTGCTACCTTTTGGTTTTAATTAATTAGTTGTTTGACCAGAATAAAGGTGACCTAACAACTACCAATTAGTAAGCTTATATTACATTTTCCTGTGCAAGTACAAAGAAAAATTAGGTTATCCAGTGTGCCTTTCCACGTGTAAACATGCACACTGAAATACATACATCTGCATTTATCTCAATGCTTTCATATTCAAGTGTATTTATTTGAACATCTTCTTACGTACGCACATGAGAACATTACTGAAACAAACACTTATGGTCAAATTCATCACTGAAATAAATCCAACCATTTCAAGACTGTCGCACCATGAGTGAATCTCTCCTGCAGTGCATTGGCTCAAGTGTGCAATAAGTTTTTTTTTTATTATTAAAAAGGCCACACATTACTGATTAAAATGCCCTGGGCTAACACTCATGTACTCTAAGGGTTTGTCTACACTGCATAGGGTGACCAGACAGCAAATGTGAAAAATCGGGACAGGGGGTGGGGGTGGGGGTAATAGGAGCCTATATACAAAAAAGACCCAAACATTGGGACTCTCCCTATAAAATCGGGACATCTGGTCACCCTAACACTGCAGTCGAAGATGTGATTGCAGCTTGGGTTGGCGCGCGCGCGCACACACACACACTCTAGTTGTAATCTACTAGCACACTAAAATAGAAGAGAAGGCGCAGCGGCAGAGGCTTCAGTAGAGCCTATTGACATATGTAGGTATGTACCCAGGGTCCTGAATGGGTTTATACAGCCCACATTGAAGTCTGTGCTAGCTAGTTTAAAGCTAGCACAGATATATCTACCCAACCTGCAATCACACCTCTGACTGCCATGTAGACACACCTAATGTACCTTTACACTGTCGGAGCTGTGTGAAGGAGGCTTAGGGCAGTCGGGCCTCCTATTGCAAAAATGTAAAGCTAAAGGTGTGAGCAACTTCAATTTTTTTCTCAAATAAGTGAAAGCAAAGGAAACTCCATGTAAAAGAACCATGCTAATGCAACTTACAGTTGAACAATTAAATGCACGAAACTCATTACATTTAAAACATTCAAAGCAATCTGAACACCTTATTTTATACCGTGTCTATATTAAGGCCTCAGAGTTAATATTGTGAAAAGTCGTCTGGGCACTATTGGAGGACTTCATGGTTTTCATTATGCTTCACACCAAGAGTAATCAACACCTTATGGCTTCAGTGTGGACAAAGTTAACTAAATATCTTCCAATTCTGAAATCATCCCTCCCCCCCTCCACACACACACACACACACACACACACACACACACACACACACACACACACTTGAGCTCAGGTAGAACTGCAATTGGTTGTTAACAGAATAAATTCTCTGATCCACAGATGAGAAATTCTAATTCCATTCAACAGAAGAAGAAGAAGAAGAAGAAGAAGAAGAAGAATACCACCACCTAGCACTTACTGAAGCTAGTTGAAGTGATTTACCCTATATTATCCAGCTAATCCAATTATCCAGTAGCAGAACTGGGAGTAAAACCCAGGTCACCACCATCCCAGTCCACTGCTCTAGCCACTAGAGCACACAAGCCACTTACTGTACTTGGGTATATACGGTAACACAGAATGCTACAGGTCTTCAGTGTGGGCAGGTTACCGTTACTATGGAATCTACAGTTTTGCATTTTTTAACTTTTGTAAGTTTACACAGTGATTCTCAAACTAGCTTCAATAATGCAGCAGTTTTGTGTACACTATTGTAGAGTTACACTCAGAAAGAGGAAATGACTTGGCTATCTGAACTGTTTCATACTGCCTGTCTAGTGAGGCAGAGTTGAACTAGCGTGGTGCTCGTAATGTCTAGATCTTCAGAGATTTTCTTCTTCTTCATTCCCCCTCCCTCTCATTTTTAATAGATTCACAGCTACAGCTACAGCTTCTATGGCTGCCTTTGGCAGTTTGTTCCAAAGAAACAAAAATAACGATCCTGGAGGTCCAGTACAGATACAATATTTAATCAGGATATGCATCATTTTGGATAGAATGCAAAGCAAATATTATATAATATATGCCAAAGCACCTGTTATAAATTAATCACCATGACTTTGGTCACTCACACACTAGTTCCATAAAGAAAATAGTATACAACACATTTTCCAACATGCTAACAATCATTTTATTTTAACTGACACATTGCAGCATTTACTTATTAAGCTAATTAAGTATTTCATCTAGTCATTGTATCGCCATTTCTGAGTACCCAGGAAAAGTTCTTCATTAGTTAGCTACAACATGGGCTAATGCTGCTCTTAATAACCCTAGATTATTAATATGGACTCATTTACTTGCCTACATTGGCGTAAATCTGGAATAAATCCAATGTGACTATGAATAGAACATGACACTTTGTACAGGAAAAGAACAGATTTTTTTCCAGAGTGCTTAGATATTAAGTGCCATATTTTATTTGGTGATGTGGCTTTCTTTTATTTCAATTAAATATCACCTGATCACACTGTTGAAAGGCAGATTAAAAGTAAATACTCTGCTCAGTTCCTAATCAGAATGCTGGAATTTATGGCTTGAACAACTTTCTTCGCTAAATTTTAAATACAGTTTAGACCTACTTGAAGTACATGGCAGCTTTACAGCTGGCGGGGAGCTTTCTAAATGTTTAAAGCAACATTGTATTCAGTTGCTCATCTTAAGAGGGTAGCTGACAAATCTTGCTCTGTTACTCAAGTGGTCTTTTGGCAGGAATTTCAAAGACTATTTTCCTACTTTTATCATCTTCTTCGTGACAAAAAAACCCTTGAAGTTATTGTGCCTTCAGCTAATATTCTTTGGACTTAAACATTTAACAATCAAACTAAAAAAAGCTACGCAATACACATAGTAAATAATCTGTGCTTTCTGCTCTCATCATACTGTTGCACACTGCCTTACTCTCTTTCTGCTTCAAACCTCCCCTCCCTCCCCATATTCATGCTGTAAGAGAAGGATTGATGACATCTTATGTAAAACTTAGATCTGTATTATTAACCCCGCACGACAGCACATGAGCTAAAGTCCAAGCAGACACTTTGATGTGCTGTGGCTATGAAGCAGATGTCTTTGGGTCATGGGAATTACGAGCATTATGCAAGTTACACTGGCTAAGCCTCCCCATCTATGATCGCAACTGTAGAACCCGACATCCTCAAAATTAACTTTTCTATCAGCCACTTGTTTTCCCCTCCCCTTTTTGCACTCTCTTCCTCTGCAGCATGTGCAGCCCAGCGTGATCTCCTCTGAAGTCCTACAGCAGCTTCCTGTATGAGGCATACAAAAGTATGCTACCTGCAGTGCTTAATTTGTGCCAGGGCTGAGCCCCGGCACATCTAGGCTTGGCAATTCATAGCCCTAGTACCTCTGGACTTGCTGCATCAGTTATGAAAGGAAGAAATGTTGCTTGAGCCCGGGCACCTCTTTCATTACAAACTCAGCACTGGCTATCCGCTGCACAATGTTGCAACGGCAGGAAGGACTCCTCAAAATCCTAGAGGCACTTACGAAAACATCCTCTCTACCGTAGCAGTCCTTTTCTGGCAGGGCTGGGCAAGCCACGCCAGATCAACCCATCACTAGGCCCTAGGCAAACATGCACGTCTGGGCCCCTCTACTGACCAGCTAAACTAGATGTTCCCACAGTACAGCTGTATTTATACTAACTCTGTCCTGGACAACATAGCTATGCTACTGATCTATTCACTCCAGCACATCCACACGTTGATTCGTTCCAGGCAGTGGGAACCAGACACTGGCTGACCCGGATAGGAGAGCGTTAACTTAACCCTCTCCTATCCAGATCAGTCTGACTGGCTCCTGCTTCACAGCCACTGCCCTATGAACTCCCGCCTGCCTACCCACGAGGGTTCCCCAACACCCCTCTCCTGGCTGGCTTCCCCATGAAAGCATTCAGCACAGCTCCCCATCTAGCAACAGGATGATGGCAGCAAAGCTCTAGCTAAGGTACTAGTGCAGGAGCTAGCCCCATGGCAGTGGTGAGGGGAAGCAGCACTGGCCGCCCCACCGCCCACTCAGGTTTGGCCCTGCTGCTGCTCAGTCATGACGGGCGGGGCGGGGGCGGCAGGGCCAAATTAGCATGAATAGCATTGTGACTTGATACACTCAGGTTGCTTTCCACCCCACCCCCAACAAATTAGGCCCTAGGTTGCCTGTACCTTAATCCCACCTGGCGGGCAGGGCATTGTTTGGAGGCCTGTGTTTTGCACCAAACTGCTGCAAGACTTGAGACTAGCGACGGGGGATCAGGTTCTCCCTTTCTCCTCCTGACGCCATGTGGTCATTCTTCCTTGTTAGCCCCAATAAGAAAATGGTGCAGTAACCTCCCACACCCTTGCCCCTTCCTGTCCCAGTTCCCTAACGGTACAGAACATCTGTGAACAAGGAGAGTTAAAGGATTCCAGGCTCCCTCATCACTGATCATTCTTTCATTATCTTGTTGTTCACTTGAGCTGGGGGAGGGGAACAGAGAGACTCTTCCTGAGCACTGCTTGTTGGTGAAGTTCATGGACCAGATTCTCAGCAGCTGTAAACTGGCATAGCTTCATTGAAACCAATGGAGCAAAACTGATTTACAAGAACGGATGATCTAGCCCCAAGTTTTTTTCAGCACCTGAGAAGTACATTTCCATTTCCATGTCATACCTGGAGTAGGTTCCTCTGCTTCATAATATGGAATTTGTATGGTTTAAAATAAAAACTTACTTGGCGGGCAGGAAACAGTGTTATGCGATTTGAGGTAGATGGAATTAAGGTAATATTGAAAGCCTGACTTCTGCAGGATGAGGATGAAAGAGGATTTGTCTTTTTAAAAAAATACAAACAATGATAACTGGATCTGGTCAGATTAACGACTTTAATGTGACATGCATGGTCAAATCACCAAATTGCTTGGAAAATGTACCTCTAATGAAAGGTTAGGAATAGGAAAAAGATTATGACCAGAGTCAGGCAAGTGGAAAAATCCAAGTTTGCCTGACTCTGTCCTATTGGAATCTGCTGAACCAAAGCTAAAGAGGGCTAGTTCCACAGATATTTGAGCCTCATTACTCTTTCACATTGTGTTTATGCTAGGATAGTTTCATTGATTTACACCAGTGTGAGATAAGAGTCAGGCCCAGGTCACAAGGCCTTGTTGGAATGTGAAGCAGCTGGCTAGGGAGAGCCCAGCATTCAGGAGCTTCATCCCCCAGAAGGGCTAGTTTTAGGAAAGTTAGAGGTGCCCAGCAAGCTTATTTATGGATAGGAAGGGCCATCATCCCTTCAACCTTGCCTCCTAATTAGCTAAGGATATGGCTACACTGCAATCAGAGGTGTGATTGCAGCATGTGTAGACTTAATCAAAGCTAGTTTGGGTATCTAGTTTGAACAAACAGCAGCAGCAGTGAAGCCATGACAGCATAAGTAGCAGCACAGGTTAGCTCTTCAAATACATACCCAGGGATAGGAGGGGGTATGGGGGTTGTACAGCCCGGGCTACCAGTTTCACAGCTATTGGTTTTTCAGTTAACTAAATCAAAGCTAGTCCAGGTACGTCTTTTTCATAGAATATCAGGATTGGAAAGGACCTTAGGAAGTCATCTAGTCCAAGCCCCTGCTCAAAGCAGGACCAATCCCCAATTTTTGCCCCAGATCCCTAAATGGCCCCCCTCAAGGATTGAACTCACAACCCTAGGTTTAGCAGGCCAATGCTCAAACCACTGAGCTATCCCTCCACACATGCTTCAGTCACACCTCTGGATTGCAGTACAGACATACCCTGGGACTAGGCAGCGCTAACAGAGCATTGATCAATAAATGCTCAAACAGCAATAGAACCCCACAGCCTTAAATTAAATCTGAGGCTATTGTGCGATTTGGGGCTGAGGGAGGGGCACGCCTGTCATTCATTGGTTTCTCAGGTCTCAAAAGCCAGCCCTGAACCTCTACAGTTGTCAGAAAAAGGAGCAAATCCTCCACTGGGATAAATGGTCATAGCCCCCCAGACTTCAACAGAGCCATGGCAATTTACACCAGCTAAGGTGCCCCACAGTCTGGACCTGGATCCTACAACTGTGGAAACTTGTGGTCAAGAGCAGAATGCAAACTCCAACTTCTTGGGATTCGTCCATCCGACTCGTGTTTACAGAATTTAAATGATAATGTTGTGTATTTATTGTAACTGAATATACAATTGGAAAGCTGTTTCTCCCTTGAGTTTACCCTGTGATTTAAGTTTTTAACGCTTAACTCGTCAGAAAAAAACTTGGCCTCTTTCCCAGAATGTCAGTTTTCTGTAAAGATTAGCCGCTTCCTGAGCAAGGTCAGTTTCCAGTGATCCATTCGGCAGTCTGCACATCTTGGTTTGGAATGATGGTGAACTGCAGCCTGAAACCGTCTGGGGGTCCTGTCTGGGTTTTTTATGTTATTTTAAAGTAAGGAAAATAATCATGAAGTGCTCTTCATTTACAAAATGCAACAGCAAAACTTTAGATTTTAATAGGCTAGTTGTTCAGCTCAGGCTTAACTGGGCACCTCTTTCTGCAACTGAAATTTTGCGGTCCAGTTATTATGTGGACACAAGTTAGGTCACTTAGCCATCTAAATATCTGACTGTGTGCTCAGATCAGGTATTTGGACACCTAAGCGATCTTATACTGAGCCTGCAAATAAAGACAAGCGCAAAAATTGAGGCAAGGGTCTGAAAATCTGTCCCTATAGATTTAGGGCTCTCTCCAGATGAAAGCGTCGGCGCTGGAACTACGGGTGCTGCTGCAACCCCTGACTTGAAGTGGTTTCCATTATATACATGGTTACCAGTTTGGTTCAATGGCTCCCAGCCCCTTCACTATACAGATTGTCCCAGCACCCTTGGCTGAAAGCACTCAGTCTGAAGGTGAGCATTAGAAGCCTACAGCTTTCCTCTAAGCCACGATCTGAACTATTAAGCAGAAAAAAGTTAGTCTGTCACAGAATTCATGTCCCTGTCAAGAAACGTGCCTAACTAGGTTTTGTAATTTAGAATTATTCTTAGCGGTTATTAAATTGAATGTCTCAGTAATAAATGAACAGCCCCAGTAGCAGCCAATAAAGAACAAACAGCCTGCTTAAGGTGCTGTAATAGTTGAATGACAATGTATTACATTCTGATAAAGGGTCCTGTGGCACCTTATAGACTAACAGATGTATTGGAGCATAAGCTTTCGTGGGTGAATACCCACTTCTTCGGATGCAAGGAGTGGAAATGTCCAGAGGCAGATATAAATGTGCAGGGAAGAGTCAGGCTAGAGATAACGAGGTTAGCTTAATCAGGGAGGGTGAGGCCCTCTTCTAGCAGTTGAGGTGTGAACACCAAGGGAGGAGAAACTGCTTTTGTAGTTGGCTAGCCATTCATAGTCTTTGTTTAGTCCTGAGCGGCTAGTGTCAAATTTGCAAATGAACTGAAGCTCTGCAGCTACCCCTCTGATACATTCTGACAGGTAGGATGGCTGATTTCATACTTTACCTCCTCTTGCATTCCTGCCTTGCCCTGATGTGCCTGGACTGCCCTTTATAAACTTGAGCCCTCAAAACAGCTCCTTTAAGGCTGCTCTGCACCATTCTGCCCTTAACTCAGTGGATCCAGTCTCCAGAGGATTTGTCCTGTGTAGGAGGATCCCTGGGTTCCAAACAGCAGCTGCATTAGCTCCTACTCCACCTCTCCCCATACCTGCAGGCACAGATGTCATCACTGGAGAAAAGAGAACATGGCTAGAGACTCCTCCCTTATACGCTTTGTGATCCCCGACTGCCAGAACAGCCTCTTGAGGCTATTACATCTGATGCAGTTTAGAGCAGCCTGTAAAGGCTGTTAGATGTTGCTCTGACAACCACGAGACCCCATGTGGTCCCCATGAGGAGAGGGGACCATAACAACGACAAAGCTACCTTTTTAACCCCTCTCCTCCACTCAAGACAGGTTTTAAATAGGGCTGTCGATTAATCGCAGTTAATTCGCACAATTAACTCAAAAAAATGAACTGTGATTAAAAAAATTAAATTGTGATTAATCACGCTGTTAAACAACAGAATGCCAATCGAAATGTATTAAATATTTTGGATGTTTTTCTACATTTTCAAATATATTTATTTCTATTACAACACAGAATACAAAGTGTACTTTATATTATTATTTGATTACAAATATTTGCACTATAAAAATGATAAACAAAAGAAATAGCATTTTTCAGTTCACCTCATACAAGTACTATAGTGCAATCTCTATTGTGAAAGTGTAACTTACATAACAAAAAAAAAATCTACATTTGTAAGGGGTTAAACACTATCCTGAACAGATGCATCATTAATCTACAAATGCATATTCTGTTGTCAGTTAGTACTAAAAAGATCTTTTATTTTTAAACTGAAATTTTTCAAAGTTTCTCTTTGGAATGGCAAAACTTTTCTTTCTGAGGCTACATGAGCAGAGATGAAAAAGCATGCCAAGTTCATTCCAAAATTATGCAACCATTGTATAATGCCCAGGGGGATTCCAACGGTATGTGGTAACTGGTTTTTCCTGGACAAATGCTGCTCAGTCTACTTTTGACGCAGTTAAAGAACTGTTTGCAGAAAGCTAGACCTTTTGCTGTTTGTTCCTACTTTGCCTATGATAGGAACCACAGCTGTTTCAGACAATACCTTGGGTGCACTGATCACTCATAATCATGAGGCTGAAACAAACAGTTGTATTTGTATTAAGAATGCTAACTGAGATAGAATAGGTTTCAGAATAGCAGCTGTGTTAGTCTGTGTCAGCAAAAAGAAAAGGAGTACTTGTGGCACCTTAGAGACTAACAAATGTATTTCAGCATAAATACGTCTAATTCTCCTCCAACTTGTTCATCCAAGCAAACAGAGTGTAAATTGGGTGTAAAACCCTACCAAATCAGAATGAAAGTGTTCTACATCCCCTTTGCATGGATATACATGGCTACATGAGGTTCAAAGCAGTAGAGAATTGGGGCCTCAGTAAAGGAAGCCCTGGCCTATGTCTGGGCAAAAGAAAAATAGTGTATTTCCCATTGGGAATGTAAGTTTATTTTACTGACTGATCACTGACCAGACTCCGTGATGGTTGCTTACCACCTATAGCTGGTCCCTAATGAAATAACACTGTGCCACGTTAGAACAGAAAGAACAGTTTATATGGACCAAGGACTAAGTTATGTCACAAGTGAGTCGAACTGCATGGGAACGTTCTAGTTCTCTTAGTGTATTCACAGTGTGTTTGCTCCATGATGATTCTTTAATATTAGAAACATAGATGCACTTAATTCTTATGAATAACGCTTGAAAGCAATTTAACAGAATTATTAGGGAGGTCAATTATTTCTGTTAACAGAAGTGCATATTTCATGACAGGTAAAATGTGTGCCAATATGCGTTATCTTAGAGATTAGCTGGCACTGTGCTTATTTCTATGGTGTTATACAAATGTGCCTATTTGGATAACTATCCTTGATGATGGTTAGAAGTTCCTGCAGTAACAATCCCCTGTGCTGCTCTATTCTAATTACATGGCCACATCCCTCCTACACCACGAAGAGGCCAGAAATGTGCTGCCAGAATTTTAACAAAGGACTCCCTCAAACATTTTTTCAATCACACTCATTGATACATATGACCTTCCTGGGTCAAATACTCTTCCCACGTCAAAAAGATCTATCAATTTCATAGTCAGTCTACTCCCCCATTTAAAAACAAAATAAATTAGGCACTCTTCCTCTTCTCCCAGATCCATCAGTCCTTCCAGTTTTGCTGCTATCTGGTGTAACCAAACCAGTCAAACTGAATCCCCGCAAGCCAATTGGATTCCCCCTTTCATAATACACATTTAAATAATGCAACAGTGTATAATGCCCTTGATATCTCAATCCCATATTATAAGCCATTTGAAATATACCAGGTTTAGTCCAAATACCAACCATGCAGCAATCCAAATACTTGTCCCCAACTGACCTTCTTACTACTCACTTTACAAGTGAACAGTCTAAGCTGACTGTTTGGTTATCATACCAGTGAAGGCATAGCTAGTTAAATCACCTTAGCAGCTGAAATATTTTAGCCTTCCAATTTGGACCGTAGCATTGCAAATGTAATTAACCATTCCTTTGTGACATGTTTGTGGGAGGGAGGGAAAGAGTGAAGATAGTATCTTTAATTATCATGCTTCTAAGGTTTAATTTTTAAGACACTTTACAAGATTGCATAAATTGTTCAATTCTGCCAGAACAAATGGGTGCCACATTTACTGAGTTTCTCTTTTCAGACCATTCATTCGACATCAGAAACACAGAGGTGGAATTTATACATCTCCATGATAAGACCACCATTGTTCTCAATTTGATGATAGGGTTCTGTGTAGTTTCAAGCATTTTGAGTAAACCATCTTTATTATATAGAATTTTTTTCAGCTGTGCAAACATACTTTTGTTAGCCCTCATTTTCACAGTCATGCTTTATGTTACCCAAGGGTCAACTCCCACTAAAATCAATGGGAGTTTTGTCATTTACTTCAGTGGAGGCAGGATTGGATCCTACTTGCAGACGTTATTTAACCGGTTGATACTCTTTTGATCTTTCATTTAATCTTTATCATTGTGCTGTGGAAAACAGTAAAGTCTAAATTAGTCGAGAGAAACTACAGACGTGGTACACACCAATCCATCATTTACCTGTTCATGGTGTTTAAATATAAGAGCCACTCTAAGAGAATTAAATTTCTTCCATTCTAAAGCAGAATGAAAACTGTAACAACTTGTACTTTAACTTTTGGAACTCTAAGGGCAAGAAAATAGAAAATCATGACAAACACTTAAATGTATTTCCATTTCCATCTAATTTCCATAAGAATCTCTAGTTGGAAAAGGAAGCAAATTCATTTCACTGAGTATGCCCAACATTGACCCTTCTCCACTTTAGCTTTCATGCCTTTATACTTGTGACGGTGTTCCCCATAAAACTTTATGGGGAGATGCTTATAAATGTATATATGTAACTAGGATATGTTTTATGCTACATGTGCCATGTAACATATCTCTGTGAAAGTTATGACCTACTGAATTTATTCCTCTTGTTTGTATGCATGTATCATTGTTGTAGGGGTGGAGAGCCTCTCCCTTTAGCCAGCTGAAGACAAAATGGAAGGGTCTCCCCCGGGCTTTTATAGTCTTTTCCCCCTCCCTGTGTAACATCCTGTTACCATGGAGTTTGGGGATCACCTGGGCAAGTCACCTGTCCATGCACCCTTCCGCAACCAGCCTAACCAGTTGCATTCCAGACCCAGCCCCAATGTGGATTGGGGTCTGCAACGTCTTTTGTCTGTTAAGTGCTCGTACTTAACAGGCACATTCTGCTCCAAAGATGATCCCATGCACTTACAAAGGCTATGTACAAAACCAGCAAATATAAAACCAATCTTCATAACTCCAACTACAACAAGGATACATGCATACAAACAGGAGGAATAAATTCAGTAGGTCATAACTTTCACAGAGATATGTTACATGGCACATGTAGCATAAAACATATTCTAGTTACATATATACATTTATAAGCATCTCCCCATAAAGTTTTATGGGGAACACCGTCACAATACTTCTATCATACATATTTATAATAGTAGAGCAGAAAAGTTTGCCCAGTAGTGTGAACATTTCCATTTTAGACTCTTTGTCTCAGAGCTGAAAGTGAAAAAGTTACCACTTGGCCTTCTGTATCAAATTCATTTGTTGATAAGATATGTGCAGCAGCCTTCAAAATAGGAGTCTAGAGACAACAAAAAATGGCAGGGTCGGGAGAAAGAGAGTTATTAAAGAATTCAAAGAGTTTCCAAGCACACACTGCCTATTTTCTTCACATAGACAGCTCTAATTACTCCAGTTCACTTTGCAGGTTTTCCTATATTCCATAGGAATGTGTTTCAGTCCATACATTGATCAATGGAGTTACTGTTTGAAATGAAGCCGTTTGGATTCTGAGCTTGTGAAAAGATGTTTGTCTAGGTGCAAGCCTAAGAATTTCAATAACTGCAGTGTTTTAACAATGTTTTGTGTGTGCCTCTTCATTTATCTCCAGCATGATAGGGGTAATAAGAAGGCATGTACAAATAAGAGGGCAAAACAGGTTTTTAGATTTATTATCTAACTACGCTATATTTATATTACAATATGTTCTATTCTAAATACTACACTTCAGTATACCCTCAAGAGACTATATCACAGAAGAATAATTGTTGTGCTGGTACCAATGAAAAAGATGGCACAATGATATTATAGAGTGTTTTTATTCATACAGCAGTAACTTAAAATTAGATATTGCTCTCTCTCTCCCCAAAAACACTAATAATTTTATTTTAAAAACACGTTCCCCTCATTACTCCACCAAAAGCAGTCAGGGAACTATACAACAACAATAAAAACTAAATATAGGTCACCCCAAAATACCTTTTATCTGAACAAGTTCCAAATCCACAGTCAAATTTCACATCTCTCATGAGGCAAACCAACACCCAGAATTGGTGTTTGGACACACTCATTTTATGCCACTGGGATTCCACTGACTTGAATGGTGTTACACTGCTGTGAAACCAGAGTAACGGAGCGGAGATTTAGACCCACCATACCGATAGTGTGTTTGGTTCACACATATACCCCCAAATAACGCTGAGGATGTATTTTCCACTTCTTTGGTCAGCATGCCATCTCCGACTAAAGGAATATTTTCAACACACCACTGAACATAGCAATGACCTACAGGAACCCTCCTACCGACACTACAAGAAGAAGAATTCTGTGTGGACTCCTCCTGATGATCAAAATGACAGACTGGACTTCTACAGAGAGTGCTTCTGCAAACATGCACAGGCTGAAATAGTGAACAAACAGCATCACTTGCCCCATAACCTCAGCTGCACAGAACGCAATGCCATCCACAGCTTCAGAAACAACTCTGACATCATAATCAAAAGGGCTGACAAAGGAAGTGCTTTAGTCATCATAAATAGGTTGGATTATGAACAGGAGGCTGAGAGACAACTCTCCAACACCTCATTCTACAGGCCATTACCCTCCGATCCCACTGAGGGTTACCAAAAGAAACTACATCATCTGCTCAAGAAACTCCCTGCTGGAGCATGGGAACAAATCTACACAGATACACCCTAAAGCCCCGACCAGGAGTATACTATCTGCTACACAAAATCCATAAACCTGGAAATCCTGGACGCTCCACCATCTCAGGCATTGGGACTCTTACAACAGGATTATATGGCTATTTGGACTCTCTCTTGAGACCCTATGCTACCAGCACTCCCAGCTATCTTTGAGACACCACTGACTTCCTGAGGAAACTACAATGCATCGGTGATCTTCCCAAAAACACCATCCCAGCCACCATGGATGTACAAGCTCTTTACACCAATATTCCACACGAGGATGGACTACAAGCAGTCAGGAACAGTATCCCTTATGAGGCCATGACACACCCGGTGGCTGAATTTTGTGACTTTGTCCTCACCCACAACCATTTCAGATTTGGAAACAACATATACCTGCAAGTCAGCGGCACTGCTATGGGTACCTGCATGGCCCCACAGCATGCCAACATTTTTATGGCTGACTTACAACAACGTTTTCTCAGTTCTCATCCCCTAGCGCCTTTCCTCTACTTACGCTACATTGATGACATCTTCATCATATGGACCCATGCGAAGGAGGCCCTTGAAGAATTCCACCTGGAGTGCAGCAATTTCCACTCCACCATCAACCTCACCCTGGACTAGTCCACACAAGAGATCCACTTCCTGGACACTACAGTGCAAATAAGTGATGGTCACATAAATACCACTCTATACCAGAAACCAACTGACCACTATACTTACCTACATGCCTCCAGCTTCCCTCCAGGACACACCACACGATCCATTGTCTACAGCCAAGCCCTAAGATACAACCGCATTTGCTCCAATCCCTCAGACAGAGACAAACACCTACAGGATCTCTATCAAGCAGTCTTAAAACTAAAATACACATCTGAGGAAGTGAGGAAACAGATTGACAGAGCGAGACGGGTACCCAGAAATCACCTACTACAGGACAGGCCCAACAAGGAAAACAAAAGAACACCACTGGCCATCAAGTACAGCCCCCAGCTAAAACCTCTCCAGCGCATCATCAACGATTTACAACCTATGCTGGAAAACAATCCCCCACCCTCACAGGTGTTGGGAGGCAGGCCAATCCTCGCTTACAGACAGCCCCCCAACCTGAAGCAAATACTCACCAGCAACTACACACCACACCACAGAAACACTAACACAGAACCCAATCCCTGTAACAAACCCCATTGCCTTCTCTGTCCCCACATCTACTCTAGTGACACCATCCCAGGACCCAACCACACCATTAGAGGCTCATTCACCTGCACATCTACTAATGTGATATATGCCAGCAATGCCCCTCTGCCCTGTACATTGGCCAAACTGGACAATCTCCATGAAAAAGGATAAATGGACACAAATCAGACATCAGGAATGGTAATATACAAAAGCCAATAGGAGAACACTTCAATCTCCCTGGACACTCAATAACAGATTTAAAAGTAGCCATTCTTCAACAACAACAAAAACTTCAAAAACAGACTTCAAAGAGAAACTGCTGAGCTACAATTCATTTGCAAACTTAACACCATAAATATGGGCTTGAACAGGGACTGTCCCTCTCTTGGTATTGATACCTCCTCATCAATTATTGGGAGTGGACTACATCCACCCTGACTAAATTGGCCTTCAACATCGGTTCTCCACTTGTAAGGTAACTCCCTTCTCTTCATGTGCCAATATATATTTATGCCTGTATCTGTAATTGTCACTCCATGCATCTGAAGTAGTGGGTTTTTTATCCACGAAAGCTTATGCCCAAATGAATCTGTTAGTCTTTAAGGTGCCACCGGACTCCTCGTTGTTTTAGTTAAGCATATGCTTAACTTTAAGCACCAGACTTGTTCCATTGACTTCCTCTGAGAAGAAGCATTATCTAGGAAGAGGCATTAAAAGAATGGAAATCCAGATGCAAGGGCCTGCATGAAAAAAGGCACGGAGACAAGAGCGTGAGATGATGAAAAAGGGTCAAGCAGCATGGGCAGCGTGAACAAGGCTAGACAGGAAGTGCAATGGACAAGGGCAGAGAGAATGAGAGATCTTCCATTAATCTTCCAGAGTGTTTTGAAAAACTCAGAGTCTGTCTGGTAAAAAGCTATACAGTAAAAGTCTAAACATGTACTCTCTCCCCTACTGGTCTGTGTGCAGCAGTAGTCCTTTGCACTTTCAGGGCCCACTGCTGTGAAGCACTGAGCACATTTTGAGAGCTGCTGCTTACCTCAGCGTCCATAGATTTCAGTGGGAACTGAGGATGCAAAGCACTTCTCAGGAGGCACTCAACAGGGATCAAGCCCTTGTGTGTCCTTAAAGTTTGGCAGGGCCTAAGTAGTTCCACTGATGGAAATGGGACTACTTGTGTCCTTAAAGTTACATACATGCTGAGGCACCTTCCTAAATAGTGGTCATAGCACCTTCACCCAAGCATCTCAGTATTAATGAAGCAGTGTGAAACAAACCTTTGTCAGTGAGCTAGTGTGATAAATATAATCAAAATAATATAGTTTGGAGAGCCAAATCTTTCTCTGCCTGTAGGAAAATGAGAAAAGAAGCCTCTCTATACACCACTCATGGCAGCATGCTGTTTGCTTGAAGACCATGCTGAATTTACATCTCCCCACATCTTTTGATGGGCCTTGAAAATAGTCCTGCGCAATATTATCAGTGTAAAGTCAACAAAAGTTTTACTGAAAGGTAATGTCAGATGCCTGCAAAGTAAGCCTGCTGACTAAAAGGCTATTTGTGTGAACAGAAAGACAAAACATCTTTGTACGAAGTTACTGGGACAGATGTTACTTACACACAGCTAGTTTGTCTAGTTCTGCAGAATAGTAATAATCGGAGTACCCAGTAGTCTGCTTCCTACAGACTATTTATCCAGAGTCTTCATGCACATGGAGACTTAACTAAAATCAACAGAAAAGACAAGTTCTACAAGTGTACTGTTATCAGTGATCACATAATCTAGGGAGTGTAATTATGGTTTGAACAATTAGTATCAATGATACCCTAATATTGAATTGCAATCGAATGAACAAGGATGTTCTTACCTTTACAGTCATAAAATATACTAATTATATGCAATGTTAATAACAAAATACAGAATGATATAGAGGAATTAATGATGGATACTAAAAGCATTTTTGTATCTGCAAGAGAGAAAAGTTATCAACTGTTCTGGAAGGACTAAAAGTAAAATTTAGTGTTATTCAATGTTATTGGTAACTTTTTGGAGTCAGTGACTCATTTGCTATATATAGTACATTTTTCCCCTGGATCAGTATAAAAAAAACAAAACAAAACAAAACAAACCATAAATCACCATTTGAGCAATGATTTACAGAAACAGTCTCAAGCTGCAAAATGTAGAAAGTTCTACCACCTCTTAAAGGATAAGAGAGTTTTGTAACAAACTTAATATATAGTTAAAAATTCCTGAGACCTCTACAAGTTTAGTTATTGTAAACAAGGTTGAATGAGGTGGGGGAAAGTGTAAAGGGAGGAGTTGAAGACAAGGATTGTAGAAAGGCAATGACCTTACAAAATATGCTGTTAAATTTGCAATTCCCAAATTTAACAGCCCAGTATAATGCTGCTGTGAACAATTACATATACCAGATACTCAAGAATCAGAAGTACTTTCATAGTGTACAAGTTAGGCATACCAATTGTTTTATAAAGTAAAGACTGGGCCTGGCAAACACCCTGCAAGACCCATCACCAATGGCCTCAATCCCTGAGGGAACCCATACAATATGTGAAACTTCTAGGAAAGTTTATCAGTAATTGTTATTGTTCTGAAATGAGATTGTACAAAATCCCTGCACTCTGGCTGAGACAATTATGAACCCACAACTGCACACATATGTCTTAATTATTCAATTCCCAGTACTCTGATGGCCTGGAGACCATCATTAGACAGTTGACACAGAGAATTGCAAGTCATCGTGTGTTTCACTCACTGTACAGAGATTATGCGAATCCTTGTGCTTTGATTAACTGGTGCTGGTGATTAACAGCTACATCAATTTCCAACTTCTTCCCCAATCCGTCACTCCACATAAGACCAGATATTAATACAATTTAATTGAAAAGAAGTTACCCTTAGTGGATCAGAGGCGAAACCTTCCCCAAAGGACAAGAGCAAGCAAGGGATACAGAGATATTGAAGGAGACTATAGATAGATACGGGTAGCAGTGGGGAGAGGGTCAGAAGTTGAGGTAAACAAGTTTCTTGTGGAAATATGAATGAGGAATTTAAAGTACAATGGCCAATCAAAATAAAAGGATGTATAATAGGTAAAGTGTAGGAGAAATAGGTTATTAAATGTGTTGTTGCAAGAAGAGCAAGTGATGGAGCTTGCTGTTAATTCAATAATAATTATATCCTGAGCTCAGAAACGTCAGGTTTTGGGTCTTGGAGGTTGTTTAGCCCAGGTCACGGTTATTACTTAAAAACAGGAAACACCCTCAAGTTATCAAACTATACAAAAATTACATATATATCTCAATCAATATCTCTCTCTGGATATATCTAAATTCTTATTATATTCCTCTTTGTCTACTATTTGTATGTCACTTGTATTAATAGATTGTGCCCTCTTCCAGGAACTATTTACTTGAATGTGCTTGTCCGGTATCAAGCACAATGGGGCCCACAATTTTGATTGGAATATCCAGTCACTACTATAATAAATAAAATAACCATAAATATTGTCTGTTTGGAGTAACAGGTACATAGAACTTTCCTTGTTATTCTAGTTTAATGATCAAAACAAAATGTAAACTCGCTGATGTGCAAACAATTTCCACACTATTACCCCAATCAAGCAAATTGCCACAATCATCACCTCAGTGTCTCTTGATCATCACGTAAGGAGAGTCAATCACAACAAGTGCACTTAAAGGGCAACCAGAATAAAACCTTTTGCTCTTCACTGTAGGTAACCAATAGAAATAATTAAGCCTGACCCCAGTCATTTTCTACAGAATATGTTTTTATTTGGTGAAAAAACATCGTCCACTCTATCAGGACTTCTGAAGATACAAATGTGACCTGAATCCATTGCACAGTATTACTGCATAAACCATGGAAAATTAATTCCTGTGGCATAGAGCCTCTGCGAAACCCATTTTCACTTCAACTGGATTGCAGGGGAGTGTAATCCATTATATTCCAATATCTTTCTTTGAAGTAGACAGATTTCTCACAGATCTAACCATCTTCAAAATGTGTTTTGTGCACCAAATGATTCACGTACAAGTAATATTGTTTCAGCTACCATATCAACAGACTTTATGCAGTATTTGCAAATCTTCTGGAGGAGCACATAGAAAGAGTTTACTCCAATAAGGTCTCCAACCATCTTTCAAGCAATTTCTTGACATTTCCAGTCAGTGCTGGCTTTAGAAAGTGCAGGGCCCGATTCGAACACCCATTTCTACTCACCCGGCGGCGCTCTGGGTGTTCGGCGGCACTTCAGCGGTGGGTCCTTCACTTGCTCTGGGTCTTCGGCAGCACTGAAGGACCCGCCACTGAAGACCCGGAGTGAGTGAAGGACCCACCACTGAAGTGCAGCCGAAGACCCGGAGTGCCGCCGGGTGAGTAAAATATTAAAAAGGCGCCGGTGCAGGGCCCTCTTAGGCACCGGCGTGGGGCCCTCTTAGGCGCGGGGGGAATCGGCCTAAAGCCAGCCCTGTTTCCAGTAGCAAGTCCCTTGAATGTTCCCAACGAAAGCCCAAAAGGGCTGATCCATTAGTAACAGTAGCGTAGCTGGGGGGGGAGCAGGGGGAGCGGCCGCTCCCCCTGAGCACATTTTCCAAAAGTGGCACCTTTTTAATTTTTGAAAGGGTGGAGACAAAGAGCCCGCTGCTGGCCTGGGTGAAAGAACCCAGACTGGCAGTGGGCTGAGAGACCCCGGCTGGCAGGAGCCCGCGGGGGGAATCCTAGAGCAGCAGCTGGCTGAGCTGCTCAGCCCGCCCCGCTCTGGGATTCCCCCTGCAGGCTCCTGCCAGCAGGGGTCCCGCTGCTGGCCCCACCAAGAGCCCGCTGCTGGCCTGGGTTCTTTCACCCAGGCTGGCAGCAGGCTGAGAGACCCCGGCTGGCAGGAGCCCGTGGGGGTAATCCCAGAGCGGGGCGGGCTGAGCGGCTCAGCCAGCTGCTGCTCTGGGATTCCCCCTGCGGGCTCCTGTCAGCCGGGGTCCCACTGCTGGCCTGGGTTCTTTCACCTAGGTCGGGTAGGGTGGCACCTTTTTTTATGTGTTTGCTCCCCCTGGTGTTAGAACCTAGCTACGCCACTGATTAGTAAGCAGCAGTTTACACCTCCCTGCACCAGCCTGACCCTTTGCGCCCTGGTGAAACTCATTCTGAGAGAGCAAGCAATGAAACTACAAAAATCACCCTACCCCAGGGTTTCTGTCTAGCGGGGAATAGCTGATGGAAGCAGTTGTAGGAATGCGCTGAATCAGCACATGCCCCTGCCAGATGATCAGGTCCCCTTCTCAGCCATCACTGCCCATTGTGGGGGCTGTACTGGGTCTCTATAGGCTCTCTCTGAAGAATGGGGGGGTTTTGGCTACCTTGTACTGCTCTATCTCTTGCAGGCTTGCCACTGCCAGGCCCTACACTAGGGACCACTCCAGCAGAAAGGGGAATAGAGTTTGCACTCAGTCCAGCCCAAGTTCTCGATTCTCCATTTTTATTATAATATTGATAACTTTGTCAGGGCAGACAGTGTATCATCATATGTGAGAGCCCACGTTCTACGCATGCACAACTCCAATTTAGAGGCCTGGCTCTATGGCTGTATCTCTTCTGGAATCTCTCCCACTGGAATCTTGGGCTGGTGTCAGACCTTTAGTGAGGCAAGCCTGAGCCTTTCAAGACAAAGTCTCAGATGCAAATCTAAAGAAAAAGATATTTAATCACAGCAGCCTTTTCTGGGCCTTGGCATTACTTCAGAGGCTAACATGTCACAGGGATATATCCAGGAGTAATTATAGACCCATCTCAGTTGGAAAGGATGGAGAAAGAAGGCAAACAAAAATCCTAAGCAAACAGCAACTTTTTCCTAGATCATTCCCACAAACCACTAATCATTCTTTATCAGTTACATAGGAATTGCCATGCCAGACCCAACCAGGGATCCATCAATCCACTATCTTGTCTCCAACAATGGCTAAAACCGTACGCTTCCAAGGAAGGTGCAAGAATTGCTGGAGTAGGCATTTATGGAATAACCTGCCCATAGGGGAACTGAACATCTTCCTAACCCTCCCTCAGGCCTGGTCTACACCTGCTGCGGCCTGCAGGGTATGTGTAGCTACACGCCGCAGTGACAGGCTCCAGCAAGGGGGAAGCAGCAAGGAACCATTCTGGCAGCAGGGAATTGCTGGAGCCTTTCCTTGCTGTTAGAGTCTTTCACTGTGGCAGGGAAAGGCTCCAGCCGTGGGATACTAGACTACTCAAAATAGCAGCACAGACATAGGAGGCACTGCTTGGGCATGTGGAGAGCTGTGTAGTGTACATATCCTAAGATTCTGGCGTGTCCTTGCTTGCCTAAGCAGCACTTCACTGTCTACACTACTTTTTATACCAGTGCCTGGGGTAGGGTGACCAGATGTCCCGATTTTATAGGGCCAGTCCCGATTTTGGGGTCTTTTTCTTATATAGGCTCCTATTACCCCCCCACCTCCTGTCCCGTTTTTTCACACTTGCTGTCTGGTCACCCTAGCCTGGGGGCATACAGTGCCTGCACTCCACTATACATTGAGTTACAGGCTGGCTTGTGGGTGTGTGTACCTCCCAAACATTGGCGCTGGTTTTTAGTTTAAGTTATTCCTACCTAACAAACTGGTGACGTTCTTGTAGGGATATTAAAGAAGGTACTGGCAGTGATTCCCCAAGTGAAAGTAACTCCCCATAATTTGTCCCCCACAATTTAAACCTCATAGCATTACCAAGTAAAAAGATCTCTTGGGTCTCCTGTTAAAACTTACAAGCTACTGTCTGTGTAAACCATTGATTGTATCTGTTCTCAGAAAGATACTGTATTGCTATGAGAAACTTGCAAACAAGTTACTTGACTTTGTTCTTTATGCATGCTTTGTACCTAGAAACAGCATAGAAAGATCCCCACCCTCAAAGGGCAGGGAGTCTCAAATAAATTAGGACACACCCCGAAAGTGGTGGAGACAGTATGTCTGCTGATGAATGCTTGGTGTACATGAATGAATGAGCAGGGAGGTGCCAGCCTAGGAATTCAGTGACCATCGGCTGAAGGCGGCATCAAGTGGGAACGACCAGACAACATCCCCCAGAGGATAAACTGGGATCCACCCATCTCAAAGGATGGGAAAAACAAGATAACATCTGACAGCACAAACATCAGAAATGTGCCATCTGCTGATTGAGTTAGCAACAGCAAGATGAAACAGTTCCCATAGACTGACATAGGAAATAATTCCTATAAGAATGGCTTCTACACACTGAGGACTTTGAGTCTGGTTCTGCAACCACCCTCCATGAGCATCAGATGAATCTGACAAGGACTCGGCTCCACCCTCATGCCCAGGTTACCTGGCCAGTAACTTGGCATGAGCAACTTCTAGGCTGGTAACTATGACATCTATGCAGAACCTGTGTGTGTGAATGAATGTGAAACTGAATGAAATGTTATAGCTATAACTGACTGCTTACTATGATTCTTTTTGTATTCACAATAAATGTGACATTTTGTCTTATCCCCTTTAAAAAGATCCTGCTGGTTTTTATTTTATTGGTATAACATTCTCAGCAGCCATATAATCATCCAGTCCTTTTTTGACCTACTCTATCTAAACCTTTACCCCAATGTATTCATTCATGTTAGTATTGAATATACATGCATTTCAAATGAAATGGTGAGGTTTTAATATGGATGTAGTTTAGAAATTAAGCAGCCATTAGTGTACAGTATGCATTTCCAGCCAGCTATAGTCAGAAACTACTATTTACTGTAACCAAAAATAATTATAAGCTGTTGGACATACAGGGATATTCATATAAGGTGTCCATTAATAATTGTATATGATCCATCTCATTTTATACTGTAAGGTCTTTGGGGCAGGGACTGTCTTTTCGCTCTATGTTTATACAGCACATTCTAGCACAACAGGGTCCTGGTCCAAAACTAGGATCCCTGGGTGCAATGGTAACACAAATAAACAAACTATATTTTCCTGACAATGCATCACAATACATTCTTTTATTAACAAGACTTATATTGGTATATCAGACAAAACGTATATTGGCCACATGACATCAAGTTGTCATTTAAAACGGTCAAAAGAAAAATGGATCTGCGTTGGCACTGCATTCAGTAGGCGGAGGAAGCAGTCTCTTTTGAAATGATCCAAACTTTAAAACCAAATGTTGCACAAAAAAGTGTTACAGCTTCTACACAAAGATCTGAATGTTCAAACAGCTGGTCTGTGAGTTTAAAGCTCAAATGTAAAGGAGCAGGCTAGAGCTGACTATTGTACAAACAATACAAATTTGGACGTCATAACAAGTGATTTTTAAACTATGAATTTAGTAAGTGAAAATTATAATGGCTCTGGTCAGTCCTTTGGCACAGAACCAACATGTTCTGTTGTCACACAGAAGAAACTGATCTCTGCACAACTTCAGGATTTGCACACTCGGAGCTGCTGGGCTCTATCAGGTGCACAGCAGTGAAAAATATAAAACCCACTGTCCAGGAAGGAAAGCAGCAATAAGCACAAGCCATTCCATTCCTTGAACTTTCTCTACTGACCATATCAAAAGGGACAACCTTAAAGTATTGAAAATCCTAGCAAGAATCAAAGAGAATCTATGATAATGAGAAAGAAAAATGGTATTCTCAGGAAAATACCCGTGGGAGCCAGATTCCTATTTTCTATACACCATAATTTATTTTGCCATTTTAGTTTTTGTACGAATAGATATAATTAGGATGGCAAATAGGGTCTAGAGAATCCCTGATCGTTTATGTTTTGGAAACTGGCATATTTTAACTTTTGTACAACACAGACTTTTATCATCAATTATGAGGGGAGTGTCTTTTCTATGACAGAAAGGGCAAGCGAGTAGCCATTTCTAGCGCTAACACGAATGCAACTGTTAAGCTGTAAATTCATTTAACACTCAAATCCAGAGTCTGGCACGCAGCCTGAGTAGGCCAGCCGATCTGCAAGAGAGGAGTTCCTCCCACCTTCGAGGTCACAGAATGTCTGAAACATCTCAGTGGCTGGAATAACTTCTACTGCATCCCCTCCCCTAAGGCGGAGGACAGGAGAATCTGTGTAATGACAGCTCTGGTCCTGGCAGCATATACTTGCTGCCATGGAGCTCTGCTATGCACCATACAGGTGTGTAACCCTTTCGTGGCCACCTAGAATCCTGTCCCCACCTAGCACAGCTGTATTGCATCATTCCAGTGACCTCACACCCTCCTGCTAGAGATTTAGTGCTAAGAGCCAGCTCCTAAGAACATGGTCTTTAATTTTGTATTCAAGTATTTGCACACACAATTCATTTGCATTAATATTTTGTGTGCAATTGATATAATAGGTACACGCAATGGCAAAGTAAGCCAGGATTTCAATCCCTTTCGAAAAAAATGATACCAACTAACTTATTTTCTTTTCAGCACATAGCCTTATTATTAGGCAATGCAATCTTCTTGACTGCAGTAAAAGTTACCAGGGGATGCTCATAAATCTATGTCACCAGGCCAGCTAGGCACAATACTATCTCCAAATAAAAGATCAAGCCACAGTTCACCATAAAATATTAGAATCTGAGCACCTTTTTTTTTTTTTTTTTTTAGGTATTTATTCCCACAACGGGGTTGGGAAGTATTATGATTCTCTGTCAGTAAAATGGGGATAGAGGCACAAATGACTGAAACCCCCTTCTTGCAAACACTTGATGCAAGTGCTTACCTTTAAGTTTACAAGAAATCTCATTGAATTCAATGGGGCTATTTACTTGCATAAAGTTAAGCACTTGCATTAAGTGTTTACAAGTTGGGGGCCTTAACGATTTGGCCAAAGGGCACAGGGAGTCTGTGGCCGGGACTGGATTTAACGCCAATCTCCTTAGCCCCAGTCTACTGCCTAAACATGACTATTCTTACCCAAAATATTATAGCCACAGTATGTCCATTCAAATAGAACAAGACCAAATCCATTACTTTATGAACATCAGATGTTTCAAAGTCAGTCATCATGGAATTTTCTTAACGTAAGCGCTCTGCAGAAGGACATATTAACCAAAAGATTTCTAAGTGGAGAAAAACTGAATAGGAAAAAATACCTCTGTGTATTAGATGTCAGAAAATCCATTTTATATAAAAAAAAAACTGAAATGTATCGTATCTTAGTACACTGATACAGTAAGTGACTGTTCATGGCATTGTTGTTTTTTTAAATTCAGTTTTCAACATAGTTATGGAGTCTAAGTATAGGTGGCAAGCACTAGCTGATCTATATATACACACGCTAAATTATTCATACAGTTTTTGTACACTTTTTAAAAATGTCAAGATGCCTAATAAAGCCCTACACATGAGGGGACTGTATCAGAGTAAACTGAATAAACACAAGACCTCTCTGTTAATGTTTAGATTAGGCAACATATTTTAATTGGCCATGTAAAGCTACATCAAAATGTGCGTATTGCAAGTGATAGGCTAATTTTTTATCAGTTTGAACAAAAAGTGAGCTAGGGTGACCAGACAGCAAGTGTGAAAAATCAAGATGGGGTGGGGGGGTAATAGGAGCCTATATAAGAAAAAGACCCCAAAATCGGGACCGTCCCTATAAAATCGGGACATCTAGTCACCCTAAAGTGAGCACCTGTGCTATCCATATTTAGGAGGATGTGAACTTGTAGTCAACTGAAGAGCAAGTATATTCCTGTCATCTCTAGCACTTTGCTTAGCTAGCCTGACTCCCAAGCCTGCTCTTAATTTTAAGCAGATGAATAGTCCTACTAAATTCAATGGGGCTGCTCACCTGCTGGAAACTAAGCATGGATGTCAGTGTTCGCAGGATCACAGCCTTGAAAAATATTTCCTCAAGTTTAGTCTGAAAAATACAAATAATTTCAACCCTAATTTGCTATTTATTTTTCATGACAGGCTTCAACGTGTAGGACGAACAAGAGTTAGCAGATGTGGCAAACTCTGTGCCAGGCCACATGTAGGACAGAAAGTCAAGCCAGACCATAAGGCTTATGGAAACACCCTCCCCATTTGTTATGTAGCAACTCAGTTTGGTTTGATCAAAGTGGCAAAAAGAAAAATAGCAGCAGCAATTACCAAACCTGAAGTACTTCCCACTAACAAGCTGTCTTTGAATTGGACAAAGACAATTTTCTTTCACCACGCCACTAGACAACGCAAAAAATAAATAAATAAATACAATATGAACAACTCATGAAAGTGTGATTGTATGTACTGTATCCAGGAATAAATCACCAATATTGTTGACTCCGCATAGAAGATTTACCCAATTTTCCATGGTGACATCTGTTTTTACTACAAATATTTTTAACCAACTAATTAAGTCTTCATATTACTTAATATTTATGTTATTGCAGTACCTAGAGGCTCCAGTTAAGATGGGGGCCTTCGTTGTCATGGATGCTATACAGCTATACATGAGCAGAGACTGCGTATAGCTCTCCCATGAGCTTAGAGTGTTATTTCAGTGAATATGAATATAAATATTAATTCAATGAAACAAAACACAATAATCCACCTGCTATAGAGGGCCTGACTCAAGCTCACTGAAGTCAATAGAAAGACTTGTCTTAAGTTCAGTGGACACTGGATCAAGCGTCCGTGCCAGATGGGCCTGTTCCCGCTCAGCAATCTTCCCCTGGGGTGGCCTGTTGCCCTGCTCTGGTGCATCAGGCAGAAGTTTAGAATGTGCTCAGAATCCTCAAACTGAGACTTCTCTATTCTCACAGGACAGGCCTCTCTCATGGAATAGAGTGGGGAGACGACAATGTGCTCTGGGATTGTGCAATGCCAATTATTAATACAGTTATTTTAATTGAATAGGTTTGTTCTAGTCATATTGACAGAATTATTGTAAAATAACCCAGTACTAACAAAGTCAGTACTAACAAACTTTAGGAATCACCCTTGGTAATGGCTTAGGCTTTATACAACCTGTGCAGAGAAACAGAAGTTACTTGGTTACATTGTTAATGAGAGTCACTGACTTCTTTAGGTTTAAGGACTGCTGATTCAAGATTATTTTGACAAATGGTTGGCACAAGACGTACATGAAGAGTAAAAGAAAGAGCAGAACAGAGGGAGGAAAATGAGTTAAAACAGGGTTTAAAAGCTATAGTAGTTACTTATCATCAAGTCTGTAACAACAACAGGCAATTGAAGTAGAGATCCCTGAAATAACTCTGGCTTCAAATTTCTAACATCCGACCAGGCGGTTTTCAATTTGGGACAATCCCAGAAGGCATGAAGACAGTTCTCCATAACATGGCATTTCCATACAACAGGCATTCAGAAGCTGCCGCAATGACGTCTCTAAAGTCTTTCTACAGTGCCAGCCTGTCTGGATATTTCCCCCCGCCCAAAAAACCTAACTGGCAGCTCAGCACTTGTGTGGAGCATTCACTGTAGGTCAATGGTTTGCCATTGCAATCCATATTTAAGAGTGACAAAGCCCTAGCAGATGAAGACAGATATTATTTGGCACAGCAGGTGAAAGGAAGACAATCAAGGAGGTTCAGAAAAGCTCATTCATCTGTGAAAGCAAAGCACTATGTTCAACAGGAGCAAAATTCAATGTAGGAGGCTGGCACGCTGGTGACAAAGTTAGGAAGGAAGATACATGGCATAATACAATAGGCACCAATGTGGGGGTGTGGAGGGTTATAGTTCCTGACAACTTCAAATCTCAGAGTACTCCTAGAAACAGGCAGATTTTGCAGGACTTTTTTCCTCCCAGTTATCCCCAGATTTCTGTCCTCCATATTTTGGGCTGTAAAACACGATGCACACAGGGCTGTATACATAATAATTAAACAAGTTTCTGGTGTTCTCCACACTGGCCCCTTGTCTGTAAAGGAAAGTCTTTCTAAGGAGACTTATACCAATATCGGCTTTATTTGAGTTTAAACTTTCTTGTGGGAAGGGCAAGAGAGGGGTCTCTGGAGACAAAATAAAACCACCTCGATGAGAGGCATAGCGCTTTTTGTGGCAAAGTTAAAGCAACAAAGCAGCAGTGACATAACTGGCCTCCCCCAGTATCCCACAATGACCACTCTGAACTTGGCTTCCCTGCAGGCATGTGCCCCTCCCCTTTCAAAGCTCCTGGAAGCTTTGACATTTCCCAGCACCGAGAGCTCACAGAGCTGCTGAGGATGCTGCTGCCGGTAGCTGAGGCGGCGGTGGGAGAACTCCGAGGGAATCACAGAACCATAGGGAGGCAGGCAGAGTGGACTGCTGCTGCGAGGGGGAAGGGGGGCGGGGAAGAGATTGCTGTGCAGAGCCAGGGGCTGATGTGGGGGGGCTGTCCCCCTCCCCCAGAATTGGTTTTTCAGGCTGCTGTCTGACACACAGCAAGCAGACACACTCTCCCCCAACACATGCTCTGTCTCGCTCATATATACGCTCCCACACCCACAATCTCTCACACACTCCCTCCAAACACACACTGTTTCTGTCTCTCACACACACATTCCCTATTACACACACTCCTGTCCTCTCCCCCCACTCCTTACCCTTCCGTTGAAAAGTGGCTGGCAATCTAGTAGGATACCCGTGGAACAATGGGACTGAAAAACCTTTAATTATGAGATGCTGTACTGGCCAATGAGGCATTGCAAACCCTTCCCAACGAACCCTGCAGCCAGTTGCACAGTGGGATAGCTACCCACAGTGCACTAGTCTCTGTGTTGACGCAGGAGCTGCTAGTGTGGATGCGCCCTGCCAACACAAGGAGCATAGTGTGGACATGCAACAGCGTTTTAATTAAAGCAGCATAACGTTTGTCAACAAAATTCTGTAGTGTAGACAAGGCCTAAATATTACTGATTCTTTCTGCATCACAGCTCTACAATATGATGTTTCCTACCATCCACACAACTAAACTCTCCTCTCATCATCTCACATCTCGATTACTGCAACATCCTTCTCTCCGGCCTTGACGAATGAACTCTGGCCCTGTGCATTTCATTCAGAATGCTGCAAAGATCATTTTACAAGCCCATCACTTGACCATGTCACCCCTCTCTTGGAATCCCTCCACTAGCTCCCCCTTCTCTATCACTTTCAAGGCCCCTGACAGTCAATCCCAACCCCATTCATAATCTCTCGTTCATTGTTGAGTTGTTGTCGCTCACCTCCAACTGGCCTATGATTCCAGCCTTCACTGTCCACTTGTTAAATTTTCAAACAAGCACCTACATGCCTTCTCCCATGCTGGCCCGCGTGCTTGGTAGGCACTCCCTGCAAACATCCCCAAAGCTAACTCATTGTCCACTTTCAAATCCCTCATGAAAAGCTCTCCTTTGCTGTAATGCCTACAAAAAGCTCGACAATGGTTAGGCTGCTGGCACTGACCAAGGCTCTCTCACTGTTTCCTTGTGCTTGCCTATTGGCCTGTCTCATCCATCTGTCATCTCATCACAGACTGCAAGTTGGGGGCAAGGACCATCTTTTTAGTCTGCGTTTGTACAGCACCTAGCACAGCGGGGTCCTGGACTATCAATGGAATGCCTGGAGACTACGGTAATACAAATAATAAGGGATATATTTTCTCTTCAAGTCACAATGCTGCACTAAGGGTGGTACAGAGTCACACCACCCCAGCAGGAGCCCCCAGTGGTATTGTGCTTGACGTAGACCCACAACCTCCTGGAGTTCCGTTGAGCGAGGGGGAGCACTGACCTTGTGCCACTCTTTGCCCTGGTGCTGTCATGTGACTGGGCCATGGCTGGCCATGCCTAGTGGTTACAGCATGGGTCAGGCCTAATGATCAGAGCAGACGTCTGGCTTAGTGGTTAGAATCGGAGTCAGTAGCCAGGAATCAGAGCCCAAGGTCAGAGCCAAGGGCCAGAGCCAAAGTCAGAGATCAGGAGTCAGTGCCGTGGGTCAGATCCGTGTCCCCTTGATGAACAAGGCGGGAGCAGGACTGGAACAAGTAGGCGCTATCACAGCCATGGGTAAATGCTTCGAGCAGCCACTGAAGTAGTAGCAGTGCTAGTGCTGATCAGCAGTGGGGTAGCCAATCAGGCAGCCTACCTGAGGCCAGCTGCACTTATCAGGTTGCTTGGAGACCGGCTGTGATGCAGGCCCTGCTTCCTGACAGGTGCAATTGTCCTTCCACTACACAGAGCTAGCTCTGCAGATAGGTGAGGAGGGGGACTGGACCATGGCCCCAGCCGTCCTCAGAAGACTAGTGGTGACGGTGGCATTTCACTCAGAGGACCACAAGGCCCAGATTGTATTTAGTCCTTGCTCCATTTGCACACGGACATAAGGCTGGGTACAGTCTAGCACTGAACATACAACCTTCCTCTGTGCATGAAGCAATTGTTGACTCAGACACAAGCGTAACACAGCTGACTCGAGGTTTTGGTACCGTGCTAGATCCTACTTCTGCACCAAGTTCCTACAACGATAAAAATGAACCTGTTCCAACAGAAGTCCTGTATTCTATCTGGGGACTTGTGCTACCATAGACATTAAAGGCCCAATCCTGGAAAAGCTTACTCTTGTGAGTTGTCTTTACTCAAGCAAGTAGTTCCACTGATGTCAATGAGATTACTGCCACGAGTAACGGCTTGTGGGATGAGGCCCTAAGAATCACACAAGCCTGTTAGTTAATTGGGCTCACTCCATTGGTGGAACAATTTAACACAGCTTTCCTAAAATAGAAATGCAGGTGATGATGTTACAGAGCAGCTCACTGATCATCCCCACATCCCAGCTGCCGATGTTTAAACTGTTTTCAGCTGTTAACATTTGCAGTTACTTAGAAACACAGAAGAATTCCATGCATCCAAAAGCACAGCTAACCCTTTCAGTCTGTCCGGGAGCTCAGCCCCTAGAGCCAGAAGAGCTTTCTGGCTATCGCCGGGCCTAGGAGCACAATGAACATCCCACAAGAATGCTTCTGAATATTCAGCACCAGTACATGCCTTTTTTAAACCGAGGTACATTTTACCCAGGGTAAGTGGCTGACTGAGTAACTATGGTCTTATGCTTGGGCCTGCACTATCAGAAACCGACGTGTGGATGGTCAGATCTAATAGTTTGTGCAGTGGCAGTTAGGCCAGGAACCAGAGGTCAAAGCCAAAATCAGGAGTCAAAAGCAAGGTCAGAAGAAGGCAAGCATAGGGCTGGGAGCTGGACAAGGGCAGGGCACTGAGCAGGACTGGGAACAAGGCTGGGGCAGACTAAAGCCTGTATAGTCTGTCATTGCTATCAGGGCAGGGAGAGTTCTAAGCCATGAAGTGACATTGGGCAGTCTAAACTGTAGTTCTTCCTGTGAAGCTTATATACCGGCCCCAAGAGTCACCAGACCAGTTCCTGGCTTGTGGATTGGCTGGAGCCTACCGCAGGAATGATTCATCACCACATGTGGCTTAATCAGGCTCTAGTTCAGGGATGACTCATCACCTCACATGTTCAGGCTCAATAGCAGGGTATAAGAATGTTGTTGAGGAAGACAGTACATATCTTGTGGCCTATGAGCATTAGGTTTGGAGTAGTTAGACAGTAGTGTTGACTTGACCTCTCATCCTTTGGCAAACTGAGTTCCAGGCGGATTAGTGTGTATGTGTATGTGTCTTTGAGCTGACACTTTACAAACTGCCATCCGGTCTGCTCTGCATGGGCATGCAATATCACATGGCATTTTGGGGAAGAGCAGGAATTGGCTTTAGTGTACAGTACTTGGCCATTATTCTGCATGTTACAAATTCTGGGCCCTTTTTGGCCCACCACCTCCTGTTGCTTTCTACTTCTACATATTATAGCTAGGGCCCCAGCTCCTGGAGTCCTGTGATTATGGCAGAATCTCAGATAGCTTCTAGTCCCCAAGAAAAGTTTGACAACCTGACCCGACTTATGCAACAGCCTCATCCTGAGTCTGCTGACAGCCTGAAACAATGCTTCTGAGAAGTGTGAACTGCCTCATGTATCCCAATGATTGTTAATGCCAAGAACTACTGTTCTGGGGCCCCCACCAACATCAGCCCAGCAGAGGGCTGTGTGTGTGGCAGGAAGAGAGGAATACAGTAGGCCTGGCCTGCCTACCTAGGCGGACATACCTGGGATGCATCCCTGCTGCTGCCAACCCTACCCCTTCCACTCCAACCCCCACGTTCCCCACCCACAGCCACCTGTTATGGCCTGCCTCTTGCAACCTCAGCCTAGCCCCAAAGTCTTCCCACTACACACTTCCACAGCCCAGATTTCTCCCATCCATTTCCTCCTAATGCAGTCTGTCATCTGCTACCTGGTCCTGGATGCAGGAGACTCCTACAACTAGTAATATAGAATCCATTAAGTTTGCAATGGCAGTGAAACCTACAGTTACCCAGACAAATCCAAAAATGGTATTCTTGCCCCATCCCTACTATTAACTCCTTTTCCCATGATTCTTGAACTGTTTTGACTGACCAATTTTTTTTTCTTTTTTCAAACAACGCTGCATCTTAAGCAACTATAATTTGGAATAATCACAAGGCAACTTCCCTTATACTTCCTTTTCTTGATTTTGAAAACCTCAATTGTACCTAGCAACATTTATCAAATCTGAGAGGGAGAAGTAACCAAGGGGCTTGGATTAGGGCATCAGAACTTTGTGAGACTTTTGTTTTTAAATGTCAGGGACTCACAGACTTCTCACCCCACAATTTGCTGCACAGGAGATTAATAATCTTGGGGTTCATTAAACAACAAAGCAGTGAGTGAGAAATGAATAAAACATTTATTAAAAACAAACTAGAGAGCATCTTTGGTGAACTGTTGGACACAGCTACAGTGTGTTCTCAACCCCTGCTTCCAGGGCACATCTCAAAAATCCTATATTCATTATACTGTCTCTTCTGAGGAAACCTCTTTCAATTATAGTCTTGCACAAACATATCTCTACAAGTCAGGCCAGGTATTGAGTTAGTCATTATTAGAGGGGAAAAAAGGAAAAAAATAGTCCAGCCATGTGGTGTTTATAGTTTCCTAAGACTGTTCAATTTTCTGGGGATACTTTCCATTTGTGGCACAAGACCTCCTTTGAATCTGGGTTCAGTCATTTGAAATTATCAGAATTACATCACTAGACATGAGTCACACCAGAACAGCTAGACAAACCATGGTTCTGGAATAGTTTTGCAGCAAACTACAGTTGCAGCTCTTCAGAAAACTATCACAACACAGCCACCACCTGTAAGGATGTTTGAAGCCTTGCTTGGAGTTGACGACGGATTTGACTGGGTTCTTTCCTCCTGAGTTTCATTAACATACCCGTTGCTGGCAATGAAAAAGAAACCGAGTTCTAAGTGTGTTCTGTTCTCCTTACATGAGTTGGTGTGCCAAGAGTAAGATGGTCGTAAAATGTGGTGGGCACAGGCTATCCACAGGTGACTCCATGGCACCACTGGCCCCTCTGCAGAATTTACCCAGCAGAGCCACTAACGCAGCAGGAGGTGGTATTTGGCTTGGCAAATGAGCAAAAAATTGGGAAATGTTCTACTTCTGGAACGTAAGTATCTTGCAATTCACTGTAAGCTATGCCAAGATAGGACTGTAAATTAGTGCTACTCTGAGCACCATTACCTACCACTGTGTGCTCTGTGATCCTATCAAGAGTGAATTGAATGGAGAGAAGCCAAATGCAGAAAACCCTGGAACTATGCTGCCAATGCTTTGGGAGTGAGAGGCTGGGGAATGGGTGGCGGCAGCTCATACATAGTATATGGCCTAGGATCTATAGGGGTTTAATCTTCATTTTCTGTGGCGTTCCATCCTAATTGTAGATGTGATAGCAATGTCTGAGTCTGCAGTTCCAGGGGAAGGATGTGGTAAAACTGAATCAAGAGGGCAGCGGGTTGTGACAAGTACATTCTCCCATTGTGTGTGTATGTTTGTGGAAAGACAGCATAGGGGCATGGTGTAAAATGAGCTGGATTACATGCTCACAGACCTGTCCAAAAAAAGAGAACTAAGGATAAAGCTGCTGGTAAGAAGGTGATTACATGGCTGAATCTGATGAAGTACTTCCTATCCAGCCAACAGGCAGTGGAGCGTTAACTGTACAAGGCCCCAGGGTATTTTCCTGAAAGTCCAATGTGTGTCAGCCTGCCAGCTACACAGAATGAACAGACAGGAGCAATATAATGCCAATATTCCATCCTCTGCACTGATTGCCTAACTGATCCCAGGGACAATTCACAGCCCTATTTTCAAAGGCCAGAATGAACCAAGTCTGAAGTACCTCATGTGCATTGCACTTTTCAAACTCAGAGAACCTGCTGACTGAACGTTCTTAATGGAAGGCACTTCATTAGCTCCGGAGACCAGGCTGAGCCCAAGTTTTGTAGTTATCAGATTGTAATTCAAAATTCATCTAATGACAGACATTCCCTTAACAGCCATGCATATTTACCCTCTCTCTTCTCCCCTTTCAATCCTTCCCAACCAGAATGCAGGACCATACAAAGGTTTTGGGGGGCTCCAGGGAACAATCTGACACTGAGCGCCGCCCCCCCATACCCTTCCAAAACAGTTACCATGGAGACAGTGCAAACTGCCTCTTTTGCACATCCTCCCCTGGTAGCCCTGTCAGAATGGGAACCGAATAATACTGGATTGTGTGTCAGACTCAAACTTTGATACCCATGCCGTGTGAGCCCTTCAAAAGTACACAAAACGAATCCATTCATCCCTAATCAGAATTCTGTTTTTCCTCCCATTTGTTTTAAGTAATCTCTGACTTTTCTACGTTCCAGCGTAGGAAGTTACCGGGGATGTAACACTGCCGCTATAAGACCCTTAAAAGGATATTCTTACTGTTCCCTACCTGGGTTTGAATGATCTGGGTCCCCAGTAGAGCAGTAGTATGATTCTTATCAACTCTGCATGAGGAGTAAGGAGAACACCTCCTGAGAGGGGAATCTGAAGGAAAGTCTGTGTGTTTCAACTCATGAAGTTTCCTGCTCCCAGATATTCCGTGTGATTTTACACATACAGCATAATATATGGCCCTCTGTGATTAAGTTCTCTAAGGATGAGTACTGTTTGTTGAGTCTCTCTTTTAATAAATCAGTGACTTTTCCAGACCAACAAACACAGCCAGTGAACCAGAATCACTAGGGCACTTGCAAGGAATGAATAATTTTTAAAATAAAATTGTATTAAGTATTTTAAAACACTTAACCTGATTTCACTTTAAGGGATTCTGTCAATTGCTCTAATAGGCCAAAGATTGATATTTGAGTCACAAATATGCCCTTGCTCAGTGCTTGTCCATTACTGAGTCTGTTTTCCCTGCTCTCACGTTAAAGCACTGATGGATTTATAAGAATCCTCTCAGAAATGGTCAGAGTTTAGCATTGCTGAATATATCTTAAAAGCTTACAGGCCCTGGAGAACTTGGCAGGAACTTGTGTCCCCTGCTCAGTCCTCCATAGTATACTTGACGAGCCTGGAGAGCTGGAGAAAGCATTTGGCAATACTAATGCTGCAAACAGTGGGTGGAGAAAACAAATCCTTTAACTGGGCATTTGCAAAAGTTCCATTGAATGTGAGTCAGAGTTTAAGTGGGTTATTTTGTCTTACTTTTTCTATGTTATAGCTATGTAGCTAGATATAAAAAGTAAAGCCTTACTATGTAAATTGAATCAAAACATGAATATTTTGCTTCCAGAATGTTTATGGCAGGAAGAGGTATGCTGCTTTGAATTAAAAAATAAATAAATCTTGAATAGTCATCCTGGCCCAGATCCATAAAGGTATTTATGCACCTAAACCCCACTGAAATCATACTGTTGAGGATCTGGGCTCCGAACATAGCTTTAAGAAATATTTCTAATCTCTGTAGTCTATGTGTGCCAATATCTTAATTAGATGAGTTTTTAAATCTCATGGAGATGTTTACACTAAGATGAGAAAAGACGCAACTTAAACCATACATTAGCATGCTCGTAAATCAACGGGCATCAATGTCTATTGGAGGAGTCTTTGGTGGTGTTACAATGTCTTTATAAATGTGTGCCAATACACATTTTAGTAACTACTGAACCAGGGACCAAAACACAAACTTGGTATTAAGTAACCTGGATTAGAGTAATACACAGCCAGGGACTGACTTTTTTTGTTCTAATGCAGCTGGAAAAAGCTCAGAAGATAAAGGTCTGCCAAGAACACTAGAAAAGTTGTATTAAAATGTTTTATGGTGCAAGAAAACAAACAAATAAAGAATAAATAAATAAAGTGCAAATGTGACTCACTTCCTACTCAAAGGATTTTGGACCTGCTGAAGTATTTTTATCCAAACTTGACTATATTTTAAAGTAGAACTGAACATACCACAGAATTATAACAAGATGGGGAAAGGGCCTCTCTCTTTGGAATTTCCAAGCGTTCTAGCCTCACTAAAATTCCATTTCAATGGTGGAGTCTATGTGGGCTTCTCTGGCTGCCATCGTATTTAGAATGATCCTCACTCAGAAGCCCACTTACTGCTGCTCCTTGGTGCTCACAAGGTGAAGGATGCTTCCTTGCTTTACAGGGCGGGATAGGGCTGGAAGGGCAGCAGAGTTGAACAGCTGCCCAGAGGTGAGGAGGAGAGAGAGCCTGCCTGAAGATGCCTAGCCTGGGCCCCTCCTTCTCTGGTTCTCTGCCTCCCATGGGCCAGCTGGGAGCGAACAAGGATTGATTCCCCCCCGCCACCCTCCCCCCCCCACTGTTCCACTCTCCCATTCATTTAACCATTTTTCCAGACTTTAAGGACCTCCTAATCTCTTTAGCTCTCCTGCCCCCTCCTCGTTGTAGTGTAGGAGCTGGGGTTTTTCAGGGCACTGTGGGTCTGACTGATTGCCTATTTGGGGGTCTGGAAGGAATTTTTCCCACTAGAGCCAACTGGCAGAGATCAGGTGGGTTTTCTCACCTTCCTCACAGCATCATGGAGGTACAGTGAAGTTGAAAGGGGCATGGCTTGGAAGTGTAATATTAGAAATATACAGGAACGTTAGTTCATTGCATTGCAACTTGCAGCAAGAATCCAGAGCAGATAAAGGCTAAAAAGGCCCAGCTCCCCTATGTAAATGAGACCCAAGATTTCAATGATGGACCCTGGTCCTGTAGGAAGGGGAGACCTGAAGACTTTGCAGACCAAGGTACTCCCTTGGCACCCTCTAACCCCCTTGTGGGATGGGAGGCCAATCTATTTTGTCACCCAGGTAAGCTGGGCTATGTGATAAATGGTCACTTATACAAAAAAAAAATCACAAAATATTCCAGGTTACACCCAGTCCCAAGAGACCAGTCACTCACCCAGGTTGATTTGCATCCTAGATCTCACACCAAAGACAAACACTGGTCACCAGTTCTACAGTGAACTAACTAAAGGTTTATTAGCTAACAAAAAAGGAATGAGAGTTATTGAGAGCAGGTAAAATTAGATACGTGTGTCAGTCTATAATTCCAAATGGTAGCAGAGATGTAGTGCTCTGCCAGTTTCCCAAAAGTCTCTCAGGGCTACCCAGAAAAACTCTGGGGATCTCCGTCTCCTCATTCAGTTATTCTGCTCTGTTAAATCCACACTGTTCAGAGATGAAGAATTTTTCTTTGCATCCATACTTCTAGCTTCTTTTTCTCACAGAAAACAAGTTGACAGTGTCACTACTCACATAGGCTCTTTCTTTGAGGATGGAAAGAAAGGAATGCATTTAGAGTCTTTCATCTCCCATCATTATACACAATGCCCTCTTGCTTTGAAATGTGCAAGAATTAGCACTTTCCTGTCAAAATTTTAACTTTTCTTATTTGATGGGTTATTTAGTAACAGGGTATATACAATGTAAACCATAGAACTGGAAGGGATCTCGAGAGGTCATCTAGTCCAGTCCCCTGCACTGACTAAACGTTTGCAATTACATTATAACAGGATACAGATCAGTGAAAACAATGCATGCAGCGTCCCATTAGTTTGCATGAAGTTTAAACACCAAATACACTCTTATACATTTAGCTATCACTTTGATCTATACTAATACACAAGGGAATTGGCCTGGCTTCCACATATGTGCAGTGTAACTGTAGCTGTGTCAGTCCCAGGATATTAGAGAGACAAAGTGGGTGAGGTAATATTTTTTATTGGACCAACTTCTGCTGGGGGGGGGGGGGGGAAGAGAGAGAGAGAGAGAGAGAGAGAGAGAGGGTTTCGAGCCATACAGAGCTCTTCTTCCAGCTATGCATTTGTAAGTGTTCAGCGAGGTCTCTGGTCTGTATGAGAACAGCACTGCCACCGGCACTGTGTGCAAAGAAGATAACACAAGGGAGCAAGGGACCTGGTCTGCCAGTGTCACTCTTCTTTTGCATTAAGCCCAGGCAGAACGAATGTATACAAAGTCTTTGTTTTTGTGCCTCATGCCAGACCATATTATTGACAACATGGGATTCAATCCGTTCAAATGGTTGGTCACTGCATGAAGCAAATCTGAAGTTTCTGTTTTGGCCTCATTTGTGATTTACAGACGATACCTGATTCCTTGCTCCCTTGTGTTATCTTCTTTGCACACAGTGCCTATGGCAGTGCCTTTCTCATACATGAATTCTGGCTCCTCTAGCGATCCTCTGGTTTTGCCAGAAGAGCACTGCAATACAGTGGGCCAAATTCATACCTCTTGCAACTCCTTTGCCTGTACTTCCCTTTCCCCCCCGTAACAGGCATGTTTCTATCAATTTATCCATGGTAGGAGCAGTGAGGAGTTGTAATTTGGTATGTGGTGTAAAAGTGTCAGGGCTTGCATACAAGAGGTATTTCTTGCAGAGGATCTCCACCTCACAATGGAACCCTAGCTTTAGTGTAAAGCCCTGACAAACTCATTGAGTGCATGAGCAGAGGCACGTAGGGTGACCAGGCAGCAAGTGTGAAAAATTGGAACGGGGGGGTGGGGGTGGGGGGTAACAGGAGACTATATAAGAAAAAGACCCAAAAATCAGGACTGTCCCTATAAAATCGGGACATCTGGGTCACCCTAGGTGTACTTAAACACTCAAAGGATGTTGTACCACTCAGGCTGCTTAAATGAAATTTCTTGTGTTGCAGTGCCTGCAGCTGAGCCAGTCCATTGCAATGAAGATTTCAATCTATTCTGCCACAGCAACTCACTGAAGCAGCATTAGCGGCACACATATAAAGATATCACTTACACAATCATGAAGTTTAGCTTGGAACATTAAAATGACTTTCCATCCGAAGCGTATCCATTCTGGTAACTGTGGAGACGAGTGGTAATGAACATAGCTACTATACTAATTATACACACACTTCACCCCTACTTGTTTCCCCTCAAGAGGCCTTGGAAACCTTTAGCTGCTCAGCTGAGCAATTTACCAAATATGCCAGTTATTGTCCTGAAGAGCTATTGGACAAAGTGCAGCACCAGGTACACGAATCCAGTTAGAACAGCAAATGATAGGACAAGTCTGAGGTAGCAAATTTGTTCCACAGGTGTTACCAGATCCTTCAACTATTTATCCAGATTACCCTCATCAGTTTTCTCTAAGTAAACTGGCTCTGTTTTGATAGCGAAGGCATTTTAACAGCTATGAAACCAGGACAGATTGTATATTAACAACTTGCACAGCTGCTAACACCCTGAAGACACATTTTAAAGATATGAAGTGACTTGTTTAACTTAGACTGCAGTGCAATTTGACAATGTCCAAATGTTCTCTTTGGAGCTGGAACAAGATTAGAGGCATCTACATTATCTGTGAAACACTGCTCTGTACAGTCAAGCTTTGCTGTAGTCGTCGTTTCCTTTCTTGGAAGAGAATTGAAAGGAACAGACCATTCCTGTCAACATTGCCATCACCGTAGTGGTGGATAATGAGCCTGTTTCACACATATATAATCACTATTTACGTGCATTCTTTTCTACACCCACTGCATTGGCACATTGTGAGTAGAAATACAAATCCGCCTACATATCTGAATTCCAGCAAGGAGGCCAATAGTCAATGCGAGTCAATAATTTGGAACGGTTTCATTAGAACCAAGGGGTCATGAAGCACAAAGTTTATGTCAACAACCAAATGACAGCCATTCTATACACACAGATTCAAGGAAAAAGACAAATATTTACTTTCTGTGAACTATTGCTGAGCATATTATTTACAGCAGGCCGGCACTGGGTAGCTTTGCTAATAATAAAACCCAGATGTTGATGGGAAAGCTTTAAAGCTCTTTAAAAGTAAGAGGACTTAGACTTTAAATATTTAGATACAGTATATGGTGCCACGTTTGCAAGTCACATACATAATTTAAAATAAGCCCACCTTCTTTCAGAACAAAGTATGAAAACGTGCAACAGAGTTGCTCTGGCTGTCAAGTACTGCACCCCACACTAATAAGCGTTGAGATATTTTGACATCTAGAAGAATGAATGGGACGTTTTGAGGAAACGAGAGCAAGATGATCATCAAAGAGGCTCCCAGCGTTCCAAGTTTTACCCCGCCTCAGCTTCAGCACTCACACTCTACAATTCCAAGTCGGACGCCACAATTAGGAATAAATCACAATCCGGGAGAATGGGGGCACCCTCAACTCCCATTGACTTTAAGAGCAGTGGAGGGTGCTCAATACCTTGCACAAGGCCTTTAGTAACCAATGCCATGTACTGACATCAAACAGAAGATAGGGGACCCAATTATGAAATGGCCAAACATAAGGCAGTATCACGACTAGAGGAAGAAATTCTAACAATGTGCACCTAAATAGTTAAAATGACAATCACTGATGTAAGTAAATCAGCTCCATCACTTCCCCTTAATAGACTCTGACACCTCTCTCTACAAACAAATAGAATAAGGTACTATTTGATGCAAATGTCATCTATTGTAATTACAAAGGTTTCCACAATTTGACCAGCTCCATAACATTATGGTCTGATAACATTCAGTAGCCAGATTCTGCCTGCCCCTTTTGAGGGTGTGCAGTGGGAGGGTGCAGTGGAAAGGGATAAGAATCATCCCACCCCTTATGAGCCCACTCTGGGGAGTGCAGGGATTTTTCCCACTCTGCTCCCTCTTGGGTGCATATCACCTGTCAGGGGGCAAAGTGGGGGAAGGCCCATGGTTGCCCCATCCGTGTACCAACAAACAGAGTGATGCAGAAGGGGGTGAAGGGAAGTTTCAGCATGCCTCCGAGCATCAGGGCTTTGTCTGTGTGGTACAATCTAGCCCCAAATAAATCATTCACTGGAGGTGAGGTTTTTTTCCCCATGAACTGGTGAACAATTTAATCTATTTAACTAGCTGCCAAATATCCCAAGTTTAATCAGACACTTAGCTGCCTTGCATACAACTCTGTGTTATGATCCAGTGGAAACGATCTACACTACCCCTCAAAAAACACTTTTGACTGACCCTTAGCTCCTGGAACAATGAAAACGGCTCTGGAGGTATTATAACCACATGCGCTAGTTGCTAAATTAAAATAAGGCAATGTGTCACGTGGAAAACCGTGCAATTGTGAAATGCAATGTATATAATAGCGACTAATTCGGTATTTTGGCTGGACAAAACAGAGCAGTTGGATTTTCTGTTGCGTTAAAAACAGTCACTTGATCATTAGGGACTTGATTATGCCATTTAAGCAGAGTCCTCAATGAGGGGATTCAGGCCACCGTGTCAGGAAGAACACTGCAGGCTTTCTGGCTTAGCAGGGCAGAATACATCCTGGAATTCCTGGGCACACACAAGCGGCATACTTACTGCTATACTCCTTTGTGGGGTACAGCATACTCCCCCCCCCTCTGGCATGGCCCCACCTTCTCTCCACCCCCTTTGAGGTGACATAAGCCTACAGGGGCATATGGATGGAGCATGGTGGGGTGGGAGTCATTCCTACAGTCCCCAAAGTACAGAGACACAAATCCACAAAGGCATTTTGTGGATTTATTCTTAGCATTGCAGTGCCTACATTTTAGGCGCCTAGCCACCCTGTGGAATCTATGAAGCCTGGGTTAGATGCCTAAGATCTCTGTATAATGCATGCATGGAGAGAGATAGGTGCCTGAGAATGGAGCTAAAAAAGCCAGGATGCTAGGCAAGGAGCCACCTAAGCTAGCCAATAGCAGGTGCCAAATAGAGGGGGGGTGTCCTAAGCCCCACCCCTCACTGGAATTTAAGCACCAAGGTCCAGGCTGGAGAGAAGAGCCTAACTCTGCTTGGAACCCAGAGCCTGGAATCCGCAGCTGGGAACCTGTGCAGTTTCTTGCAAGAACAGTGCCAGTGCACACCTAACTCCACACAAAACAGCCCAGGGGTGGCCACCTCCCTTATCTCTCACCCAGTGGTTAGGGTGCCCACCTGCAATCTCGGAGTTTCTGGTTCAGATCCACCCTCTGCCTGGTGAGCAGGGATTTGAGTTTCCTACCTCTCGGGTGAGGTGCTGCTAGGAACCAGGTTCTGCAGCAGAGCTAGTCTCCAGGCCACGTCAGCAGTACAGCTGGCCTGCAGCAGGCTGCCCGATGAGCCACACCACCCGAGTGGCTGCAAGGGCCAGCAGCAGCAGCAGTTCCGCTGGCTGCTCAGTGCTCATACCCACCACTGTGACTGCTCCTGGGTTACCTTGGTCCTGCTGCTCCTGCTTTGCCCCCAGCCTTGCCTCTATCCTGCACCTGCCTTGAACTCCGCCTTGCCCCATACACTGCTCGACCCAGTGCCTGACCTCCAGCTCTGCTTCTTCTGACTACAGGTGCTAGTCCAGTTCTTGGCCCTGGTACGCAGTTCCTGCCCTCCGGCCTAACCCTTGGCTTCAGCCTTTGACTACTGAGTCCAGCTCTGACCCTAGTCCTTAGTTCCCGATGACTGCTCTGACCACCAGGCTAGACCTCCCTTGTCCCGGTCACCGACCGGTGCCCTAAGGCAACTGGATTATAGTGTCATTCTCACTCTCTCTTTGGCCCAATGCATATTTAATTATCTATACACAGTGGAACAACTTCAGCTGCAGAGACAGTCTGATGTGGGCTCCCTATCTATAGCTCAGTGGTTAGGCCACTCACCTGAGAGGTGAGAGACCCCTGTTCAAATCCCTTCTCCTTATCGGGAGGGGGATGTAAACTGGGCTCTCCTATGGGGGGGTGAGTACACAGGGCTAAAGGCTATATGGGAGGCTGCTGCTGTCCCCCCATGATTGTGTGTGGAGTTAGACATGCTCAAAGCATGCCTACTGGATTGGGCCCTGCTGGGGAGATAGCTGGGAGAACACTAATTTGTACCTGGTTTGAGGACGACACTGGGGCTTCAGTGTGCGTTAGGCAGCAGGGCTCCTGTTTAAGGCGGCATTGTGCATGCCTGGAGGCAGAAACAATCATCTAGGGAACTTCTACAGCAACAAATATTGGCACTGAGTGATTCTAGGCACCTACGGGGTTAGAAAGCAGCCAAGTGGGGGTTTTGAGGCTCAATGACACCTAAATTTTTAACTTAGACACCTAATGTGGGAGGTTGGGATCTGAAGTCTTTGTGGATCTGGGCCAGAGGCTGCAACTTTACTTGGCCATTCCATGGATCATGCAAATGGGGAAGGCAACTTACACTTTCCCCACTCACTTGCACTTTCCCCTGTGTATCTGCGAAAGGTCCAGGCACAGGCTGGCTGGACAAGTACCAGGACTGACCAATTACTAGTATCATGGAAGGATGACATATTTATCCCTCCAATTATTGATGCCACCAAACGATGTTTCATATCTTGCTTACAATATGTGAAGACTTTCATAACCTACTAAGCCTTCCCTGATTAACAAGAATAATTATATGGGGCTTATTCTGTCACCCTTACTCAGCTGGAGTAGCATCCACCCCACCACCACCACAGATAGTCCCATTGCACTGGGCTCTACATTACTGATTACGAATGTTAGTGTCCTCCAATAGATGGGCAGGCAATGCTAATATTTCCAAGCTTTACCTTCCCTCATCTCCTTGGGCAGAATGACTTTATACAGAGTAATTTGTAGCAAAGAAAAGATACACATTTACAGCTACAGGGTGACAAATCACCACTAAAAAATGAAATATAACACAGCAGCTTGTAAAATAAAGTACTTGAGACGGCCAAATTGTGGCTGTAAGCCACGGCTGCCTGGTGGCGGGAGAGAGAGGAGAAGCCAAGTAGCAGTAGGAGGCAATACTCAGATAATCAAAGGCTAGGAGAAACCTGGAAATCAATAATGCTGAAAGAGGCTTGTAGACATAGTCTGCTTAGAATTTATTAGTGTTTAGGAAATGGAAATATTAAAGAGAACAAAAAAGTCAGGCCAATTTTTTTCTTGGGTTGACTGACCACGGGTATGGTGTCAGCAGTAGCAGCTACTTAGAAAGTTTAAAAATTGACAGAACTGTAATCTCCTTTCAAAAACAAGCAGTAAAAATCACACATGGGAAGATGTGCATTTATCCGGATAATTACTGAATTACCTGCAAAAATCCTCTACACATTAATGGGAGAGTAGTTTCCAGTTTGCTGAACTTCTGTTGTATATCAGCACAAAAATATCTGTGCAAAAAATGAGATAACCAGTCTAAGATCTATGGGCTCAATCCTCCAAGATGCTGAGTACTCTAAACTCACATTCAAGTCAGTTGTAGGTGAAGACAATCAGCATTTTACAGGACTGAATGCAGTAGCGTAGCCAGGGGGAGAGAAGGGGGAGCAGCCACTCCCGCTGTGAGGAGAAGTGGCGCTAAGGCGCCGCCGGAGCCGCGCTGCGGGAGGCGTTTTAAAAGGCCCGGCGGCTCCTGCGGCTGCGGGGAGCCACCGGCCCTTTAAAGCGCCGCCCCCCAGCCCCGCTGCCGGACCCGGGCTGGGGGGGGGCGCTTTAAAAGGCCGGCGGCTCCTGCCGCTGCGGGAGCCCCGGGCCCTTTAAAGCGCCGCCCCGCAGCCCCGCTGCCGGAGCCGGGCTGGGGGCGGGGGGCAATTTAAAAGGCCGGCGGCTCCTGCCGCTGCGGGGAGCTGCGGGCCTTTTAAAGTGCGCCCCGCTGCCGGAGCCGGGCTCAGGCGGGGATTTAAAAGACCTGGGGGCTCCGCAGCGGCTGGAGCCCCGGGCCCTTTAAAGCACCGCCGGGGTGAGTACAGGGGGGAGCGGGGAGGCACCTTTTTAAAGCGCCGCCGCTCCCCCTGTGCTCTAAACCTGGCTACGCCACTGACTGTATGTAATTTATATCATTGACTGCTCTGTCTCTGGTGGCAGATCTGTGCGCTAGATCTCTCTCTTGCAAGAGGTTCATGCTTATTCGAAGTATTATCAATGTATGACCCACATAGTTATGACCACATGTGGGTTTCTACTTCTGTTTTTATGTACTATAGGTCTTCATCTGACTGTCCAGTCCAAGATAAACATTTTAGTCGTATTGCTGTATTTAGCTTTACATGCACGAGCGACTAACAATTCTGCCACCCCAAGCAGTCACTGCGGCCCCGCCCCCGGCGCAGGCCGACGTAGCGGGGCCCCGCCCCCGGCGCAGGCCGACGTAGCGGGGCCCCGCCCCCGGCGCAGGCCGACGTAGCGGGGCCCCGCCCCCGGCGCAGGCCGACGTAGCGGGGCCCCGCCCCCGGCGCAGGCCGACGTAGCGGGGCCCCGCCCCCGGCGCAGGCAGTCCAAGTCCCGCGACGGCAAGGGAAGAGCGGCGGACCTGCCTCCGAATTGCCGCCACGGCGGGCGAGAATGGGGCGGCAGTCCGAATCCCGCGGCAGCAATTTGGCGGCGGGAAGAGCAGACCTGCCGCCGAATTGCCGCCATGGGACTCGGACTGCCGCCCCATTCTCGATGCCGACCAAAGCACCAGCTTGGAAAGCTGGTGCCTGGAGCCAGCCCTGTTTACATGAGAGATAAATCTTCATACGATGCTGCAAGTTTGATCCAAATAGTATATGCCTCATACTTTGTACAAACAGAAAATGAAATACATGTAATGTTTGCCCCTCTTTCTCATAGCTTGTTCCTAACAGTAGCATTCATAAATTACATGTAGTCTAGCAATGTAACATACTTGGCTAATATGTAAAAATCTTGCAGTTAGCATTTGCTGACATGTGGCATACCTCCCAGTGAAGTGACAGGAATAAACTAGCTGGAGTTTTGGCTGTGACATTGCCACACATTGGGCGGCATGCCTCAGGTGGGGGGAGACAAAAAAAAAAGGTTTTGAGAAATATTCAGATGTCTATCTCCAGTCTGTATTTTTCTATGCAGTATCTTTTTAATGCTGCCATAACTCTAGAATTGAGGTGCTGCCTACATAATTAAGATCCACAATTAATTCTGCTTGAAGAAGAAGCTAAACTCTTTTAAGGTATATTATCGTCCGTGTGGCAAACCTAACATTTCAATCTCTATTTGCTTTTTCTTCAATAGAATGTAAACTTCTAAATCAATATAGTATCTTTTAAAATATGCTGAAAAGTTATATCATCTGTACAAACGGCAAGGTATTGACTGGTATTGACCATGTTACAAAGCATGCATTATATATAGAGAGAGAGAAAGAGAAAGGGATTTTCATTCACAAAAGTAAACTGGTTAGATTTTCATTTCAGCATGCTAGTCAAAAAATAACTGAAGAGATCTGAAAGGCACAATGTGCTCAGGCATTCTGGAGCACAAATTCATAACACCCAGAAGCAGCATCACATAATGCCTTAGCGATCACACCACACCGAGCACTTGCTCCTGTTAACACCAGAATGACAGCTCTATACCCATCTAACTGCTTCCTACTACCCTTCTGCATCTCTGTAAATCGAATAATAATTTATATACACCATATAACACATGAAGTGATTTTTTTCTCTTATTGCACTCTCAAATAATGTCAAGAGAGCCCATCATACGCTCTCTTACTTTTGGGGACCAATGTATTTATTTTAGCCCCCCCGCCACCCTTCCAGAATGAATGGCATTTATAGCTCTTAACTAGCAGCAACCTCTCCAAGTGAAGCTGAGAACAGCAGTCAGCAAATACATTTGAAATTTGAAATGCACAACTACTTTCCATATTAGGAATGTGGCTTTCAAAAGAAACCCTTAACCTCAATTTAAATAAGTGATCTGGGGAGTTTCTTACCTTCTATGACCTGAGCCGCTAAAACAACAGGGAGAAATGAACCCCAGTGCAGTAGTAGCAAATTCCAGGGCCACCAGCAATGCCTGGAGCAAATTTGCCAAGAAGAGGGAGAAAAAAAGAAGAAAAAAGATAAGACTAAAAGTTAAAGGCAGAAATGCAAGAAAAAAAAAAGTAAAAAGTTAGCATTCTTACCTTGAGAGCATTTTTTTAAAAGTTTGTTGAAAGACCTTAATTGGGAAAAATGTTCAGTGAACATGAATTTTTACTTCTGAAAAGAAAAAGTTAATAAAAATTGGAGTCTGTTGTCTCCTCCAACGTTCAGAAACGAGTGAAACAAAGGCAGCTCTCAGGCTCTCTCAGTGACTCATTGCAATGAGTGCTCCAACACTGAAATCTGACTCCTTCTAGATTTTCCTTTCAGACCACTGCCTTAAACTCCTTAACCTTATTCCCTACCTTATTAAGGGAGACCCACTTTTGCAGCACCTCCTTCCATTGCTATCATTATCCACTCTCGCATCTAACTACAGCATACATACACCAACATATATCGGTAGAGTTTCCCCACACCCTCTCCCTTCCACCACTCATCACCTCCACTCCCTTACCCAATAAAATATTACCTCCAACATCCTTCCATCCAATATAGCCAAAACTAGGCATCTCTGTATGGTATTCAACACTTCGCCAACCAGACAGATTAGCCAAGCTATAACTAAAGCAAGTTTTAAAGTAATGAACAAAACAAGACGACCCCCCCCCATCAACTGCAATATATGTCCAAGTTAACAGGACTATAAGTGGTATGGTCATCACAGAGAAATCTCTAATCAAATTCTTATCTCTGGCATGTCCTGTATTTATAACATTCCTGTTTATAAAGATTTACACCCATAGTGTAAGTTCAGAGTCCGTGTCTCTATCCATGTCTATACATACATGTGTATGTATTTACAATAGTGACTCCATAGCTAAGGGTTTTTAAGCGTCTATTATAAGTGTGAATTTGCCCTACCTGCCTAACTTTCTGGAAAATGCTTTTCACACACAGTTTCTTATGTATAGGTCCTCCCCCCAAAAAAATTCTTTGAAAAAAAAGTTGAAGGTTAATCAGACAAGCTTGTTCCAAGTTACAAAACTTTGAAAAAAAGTGCTCGCTTGTCACTGTTTGAAAAGGGTCGGAGGGAGAAGGGCCCTAACCCCGGGGGATGAGTATTCTGACTCTGAAAAGTGTCAAGTGGGGGTTAGGCTGGAAGGAGCTGAGGGGGCTTGGGAAGATCTGAGTTGGGATGTGAACATAGTTGTATCCCCAAAAAAGTAATTTTTTTCCACTTTAATGAAAGCTAGGGAAAATCCCAGTCAATAAACATTCTTTAGCCGGAGTTAAGTGCTGTGTATTCTAAACCTCAAACACAACTATAGGTTAACAGGCATTAATAAATTAGTTTTTAGATAACCGATGTGCTGGAAAAAACAAGAAATTCACAGTTACGCTTCCAATCTTCCCCAGACTCCATTTACAGGCTAGCAGGTTTACCTTGCCCATTTTGCCTCATTTGCATTTTCAATATAGCCAGAGACCACCACTATCCCCCATCCACTTTCTCGCATTGGCAAGAGAAACATCCACCAGTTTATAGGCCAGAGACTTAATTTTCTTTCAGTCTATGTTCCCACTACAGACCACACACTCACTCTCACTTTGTTTTCATCCTTCACATGTGGTCTAGAGACCACATCCCCCTTGATCCATGATACTACATTGGGCTGGAGAGCGCACATCTCCCCCTCTTCATTCACCCTCCTATGGGATTGTCTATACAATTTTTCCCACCCTCTAGATTTTCCACTGTTGCTGCCACCAGTAGTGGCAGTACTACTATCCACAGGTAAATATTGCTTTTTAAAAAGAGCCAGATACTGTATAGGAGCATGAGTCTGTCACTCAATTCTGCAATTCATCTTTGGCAGTAGCCAATAGGAATTATTGATAGTGTTGTTATATCTTTTTAAAATCCTTCTTTACTAATACACACACTTTTTTTCCCCTTTCCTGATATGCAAGCTTTTTCTTTACCCTGAGGAAAGACTACCTAAAAAAATCTCCCCATTAGGGTGTATATTTTTGTCTAGTATAAATGGATCATGCAACTCCGCCATATTGAGTGCATCAAGTATGGTATCTCTGCATTATGTTTCTTGCGTATGATGAGTATAACTAAGTGAAAAGTATTAAAGATATGGAGAGATGTATAGTCTATGTACACATTCTAGACTATTCATAACTATTTACTAAATATTGTCATTTATTATAAAAGTATAGGTTGCTTTAAATATTTTCTCATTTTTTTCTAGCATTATTGGTATAATCAGAGTTTTTACCATTTTAATCAAGTGTATATACTAGTTAGGTAATTTATTTTTAAAATATGCTATAACAATTTTCCCCAATACTCTATTATTTTCTCTGTTGGGTATGATCCAATGGATTTTTCTTTTATGAAACATTTTTTTACAGAGAAATGAATTATTAAATAGTGTGATAGCCTGAAACAGAACATTTTGTTTGACTTTTTTTTTAATGTATCTCCATATCTGTAAAATGTTTGGCATATGGGGAGGGGAAGCAACCCTCAATGGTATACGTTTAGGAGGGCAAAAAGTAAATACACAGATTATGTGATAAACTGTGTCTGGGGAATCTCCATTCCAGCAGAGAGTAAAACAAGCACAAGCGATTGAGTTATCTTTGCTTTTTAAGTTCCCTAAACATCCTGCTTCTGTTAAATCAGACAAATTTCAAATCAAGTGGGGAGGAGATTAAAAAATTAATTATATGGCATTAGTAGCCAAACTTTTGGAAGTTAATATCCAATATGCCAGGAGGTTATTTTACAGAAAGTCTATAAAAAAGGGAATACACAGATCTACTTCTTACATAACAGCAGCATAGTTCACGTCAATGAACTATATGAAATCCTGCTGAGAATGTCTTTAATTTCTGCAGGTCGTTTGAAGGTGGACATCTAACCAATACTGATTATTTTTAGAGTTGCCAAGTATAGGAAAGTGAATCTAATATTTTTTTGAGTGACGCATACTCCTGACCTCTGTGAATTCCACTGGCCTTCACCGGGTGGCAATGGAGAAATCTGTAAATATGAATAGCTTATCATCTCCTTCCTGTAGGACCTTGAGATTTCTTGCAGCTTTGGGTTCTTTAGTGGTCTCCATGACTATGGAATATTAATAGCTGTTCTGAGTCAATCTCCTGAGGGCAATGATCCAATTGTGTGTGTCCACTCAGTTTTAGTGTGGCCATTTTTCCACTTCCATTTTAAGCCCAGCAGGAATTCATTCTTTGGAGGAGGATACAGATGTATTTCCTTCTATTCTTTTTCAAAATCCAATCTCTATTAGATTTTTCCTCCTGCCGTGGTTCTCAAGGTCTCGCAGTTTGTCAGGCAATACTTTTATTTACTCTGTTGATTATCTGTCTCTTTTGACCAATCTTCCAGGGTAGTGATCTGTTTTCATCTCTGAGCCAGCACCCTTAATACTGCTATTGCAATGCTTATTTCTCCTAATGTATTATCCATTTTAGCTTCCAGTTTGGGAAACTGAGTCCAAAATAGTTGTACAGTGTCTGGTCATTTCTGCTCCGACCGTCCTGGCCATCTGTAAGGCAAACAACTCATCGTCAGCGTTCTCTGACTCTTGTGATGCAGTTACCATTTTCAAGTCCCTAATCCTGCAATTGGCTCTGCACAGAGACACACCTGTTACCTGCACTGAGCCCTGTTAACTTCAGTGGAATTCCATGCAAGTGTCAACTCTGCTTACATGAACTTTATTGCAGGATTGGGGTTCTGTGGTGTTTTCTTTTTGTGCGTGCATGGCGTTACCAGCTTTTGCCCAAACGTCTGGCAATGGCCTATTCCTGCCACTGCCAAAGTGCAAATAATTCACACTAATAGAAAAAAAACAAACAGGAGGGTGAATGGGAACTACAGCTACAAACTACTAACCCTGTCAGGTATCTTGTCACCTCGGAAAACCAGACTGACCAGACTGAATAGACTGATATGACATGTAATGAAACCATGTAATCATGCAATTAAAGACCATCATATGGGAGCTGAATTAAGGGTACACATGCAACTTTACTCTGGCATTTCCTAACTTTTCAGGGCTTGACTTTGCAATCTTTTATCATTTTTGGGGATGTAATTTCCTAAATGGTTTAAAAAGCAAGCTGGAAAAACAAATTTCATCATCTGGAACCACAATGAACCCCCAACTTGGGTACCTCAGCAGGGTTAGGATGTTTAGATCCACAGCACAGTCTTCTGCCACTCGAGCTAATCGAGTAACTGATAACAAGAACAGGTTGTCAAAGAATATGTAAACCAGCCACTGCGGGGTGGGGGTGGGGGGGAGAGAGAGAGAGAGAGAAGAGACAGACACTTTCCCAGTAGGTTTCACCGCTATTTCCTAGACAGCAAAGAAATTTTGAGTCTCGGGACTCCTGGGTTCAATTTCAGGTTCTGTAGGGGAGTGTTCTCTAATGGTTACAGAACCTTCAGTCCTTATCCCCTCCTCCTCAGCTCCAGCCCCAGTCCCTCTGCCCCTGACTCCTGTCCCCCTCCTCTATTCCTGTCATTTCCCTCCTCCCTTCTATTCCTGTCCCTTCCCCCCAGCTTCTGCCCATGTGACCCCCAACTGAAAACAGGGTTTTATAATGGGAAGTTTCAAGGAAGCTTAACGATATATGTTGCTACCTATGATACCTTTAATCCCTTGACTTTTTTTCAGTATTACCTAGTAACTGTATGTTCATTATGAAGACTGATATACACTCAAACTTCTCTATACAGTGAAACGCAGAGTTAGATTCATAACAGGAAAAGCAAATGGAATTTAGTGATGGATAGAGGCAATTTATATATATATATATATATATATATATATATATATATATATATATATATATATATATATATATATATAAAGAATGGTCAACGCATTCATCTACCATATAAACATCCTTTAAGATTGGAGAACATGTTATGAAGAAGAATGTTATATACTGTTAAGCATGGGTGGCGCGTGGCTCTGGCATTTGGGGAGACTGGCACAAGCGTCAGAAGCTCCCCCGGCGCCTGCCCTGGACTGTGGGTTCACCACAAGGCCCATCCCTGCTTGGCCTCCTCCACCCGAGGCCCTGCCCAAGCTCCGCTCCCACTCAGCCCCCCACTGGCCACTCGCCGTTGCTCCTCTTCTCTGCTATGAGGGTAAAGGAGAGGAGCAACTCGGCAGGTGGTGCGGCCCTCGGGGGAGGGGGCGGAGCAGGGATGGGAAGGGGCAAAGTGAGGGCAGGGCCATGGGGAAGAGTCGGAGCGGGACTTCAGGGCAGAGCCCAGGCAGGGCAATAGCCCAGCTGGCTGCACTCTCAAAAGGTAGTGGGTTGGCACCTGTTTGGGGAGGCTTAGCCTCCCCTGGCCTTTAATACCCACCACCTATGCTGTTAAGGCACAATATGGTTTTAAGATCAGGGTCTGCCCAAAGGAGATGATAAAAGCATCTCACAAGTACTGTGCTTTTAAATTAAAAAAAAAACAAAAAAACAAGCAAATACCATACTGTTCAAGAGATCAGTTGGCTGATCCTTCTCGCTGTAGAAATAGGGGAAGAAGAGCAATATGGACTGTCCTGGTTTTCTAAGATACAGAATATCATGTGCTTTGATCTACAGTCTACAGGAAAAGTGTTTGATTATGGAAGTGTGTGGCAGGTCCTTGGCTTCTGCCTCTGCTAGGTTCACAAAGTCACTCGGAGACCCTGGGTTTAGTAACCCTGGGTGTAACCAAGAGCAAAACGTGACCATATATCGTTGACGCTATATAACTCATCTAACCTTAGATCCTGCCCCCCCACCCAGCCCAAGTTATGAAGATGAGTTAAGCTGGGATCTGAGGCACTGTGTAAAGGCAAGGAGAGAGAAATCCTCTCCCTGCCCAGGCTGCATGCATGCTGCTACTACTCCAGCCTAAGGGCTACAGAAGTAGCCATGGCCCTTGCACCACACATGCCGTCTGGTCCTACTTCTGTCCCACCCCCAAAGATCTACAGCGCCCAGCTGTGCTGGGAGTCCCCACGGAAGTTTTCTTTATGGTACACAGGGGGTGCAGACTTCTGGCCTCCTGCCCCTGCACATAGAATCACAGTCATGCCAAAGTATCAGGGCAGGATTCAGGTCTTGATGCATATTTGTTACTGAAATCATTCTGATTAACTTTTTTAAATGATGCCATGCCGCTCCATGGCCCCCTTCCACCATAGTGGTAGAATGTTAGCTGAAAAATCTTTGGCTGACCGCTGTACTCCTCTCACTATTTAATTTCACATAGTTTTGCTGATATTTAACAGTTAGTTATAGGATGTGTTTTCAATATGTTTTCCCCATTTTTTCCTCTGGATCCTCTCAAAATACAACCTTGCCCATGCTCTTAATTTTTTTTTTCTCCTATTTGTTTTTAAACAAAAGTGGCATTCAGAAAAATGTAATGAAACACCCATAAAAAGAAGGCAGCCTAATTATCAATACCGCCTTGTTTTTAGGATATACATAGCTCTGTGGAAAACACACTATGTGATCATGTAATTGAAGACTGTATCATAATGCATACACAGAAATTCTTAATGCCTTGATTCTGGCATTTCCTAACTTTTGAGTATTTGACTTTGCCACTGTAATAATGTTCTTTTAAAATAGTTTGTGTGTGTGTAAAATTTTGTAGGTTTTCAAACAAACTGAAAAACAAGAAATTCCATCAGATAGCATCATATTGTCACAGTAATGGGGTCAGCACCCACCTCTCACAAGCGCTCCCTCTGGCTGGGTGTGTCTACATACTTTCAGTAAGTAGTCCAGGCCCTGGTTTAGGTCAATATCTCCAGGGCTTCCTCCCTGGAAACACTATCATCCTGCAGCCCTCCCTGGGCTCAGTACCTACAGCCAGCCAGGAGCTCCCTCAATGCTCCCCCAGTCCCTGCCAGCAGACTGTCTTTGGTCCTGCTGCTCTTCCAACCAGGCACACAGTCATTTCTTCTCCAGCTCCAAGCAGCAACTAACTGCTGCTCTATTCTGCACCTCCTTTTATATGGCCCTCCTGGCCCCGATTGGCTCTTCCAGCAGCCCCTCTGATTGGTTGTTTCCTCACAACCACTCTAAGCCACTTGGAGGACCTCTCCACTGCTCCTTTCCTGGGATGAGTATGGTGGAACCTTGAGACCTCCAGCAAGGGAGCCTTTGGGCCTAGTATACCCCATCACAGTCACGCACATGGGCCATCAGCAGGGTTGGAACACGGAGATTCGTCACACAGACCTCTGCCGCTTGAGCTAAGAGAGTTCGTGTCAGCAATGGTTGGGTATCATTTTCTTTGTGGACCAGCACATAGAAGGGGATGGGTCACACACATTGCCAGCAGAGGAATAGCAAGACTTAAGAATCTTGGTTTCCATTCCAGGCTCTCATGGGGAGTATGTTCTGTGGACCGAAGCTCTACTCCCTGTTCCCTGCAAGCTTGACCCCCTCTGTTCCATACTCTAGTCTCCAACTTGTCCCTATCCCAATGAAGCCTCTTCCTTCTCCCCCCAGATCCTTGCTCCAGTCCCATTCTTCTTTCCTACTGTAATGGTTTTCGGGCTATCCAAGAACGGTGAATCATCTTGTTACCCCCCTGCCTCCAGCAAGAGGGAGACCTGCTTGTGCATAACTGAGTATCAGCTCCCTGACATCTCCAGCCTGTTAGCCATCCAAACAGTCTCCTCTGGGCTATGCCAGCCCTGACTTTGCCTTGCAGGTTCACAATACATGGGTGCACCTCAGTCTCTGAGCCCCTTTGAAGCATTTCTCTGCAGCATTCAGCCTCTTATCCATTGAGCACTCACAGCAATACCGGGTCTGCTGTCCTAAGGGAACAGCTTGTTTGATTCAGCTCAGAACCAGGTCCTGATACAGCACCACTGCGCTGAGATTGTTTTCAGTATAAATTATCATAAGGTTATTATCAAACATCAAGATTTAAGAGATAGTGAGGAAGGATAATAAGGTAATAATGGAAACAGAAGAGTTACATATAAAACAAAATCCATACACACTTTCGAGAGATTAAACTTAGTGCTCCAGACAGGAGTCTAGTCTGCTAAATTGCTTATCTGGCAGCATTTTCAGCCAACTTGGTTGAGATCCTGTTCTCATGAATGTAATCACACTGCACAATTACTTCCTAGGTGCAGGATAAAGAGGCGTCTTCTTTGTCTCCGACATATACCCCACCCCAAAGTTCATTGGCTTTGCACAGAGCAAGGCTAATCCCCATTGCTTGTTGTTTTTTTCCCCCCATGTGCTCCTTTCCTATTGACTCCATATGTAAATAGGGCTTCCGTAGTGTTGGCTTACAATGTTTAATTTACATTTCACAGAGTGATACACATCTTACCTCCTGTCTGGAAGAAACCTGTTTATCTCTTTGGATTGGTGACAGACTTTAAAACATATTGTCAGTACATATACACAACTTCTTAAACATCACAATTATGAGGATCAGTATGATACAAGCTTTTATTAGAGACCTCACAAGACCCATGTACGTGCCAGGATCAGGATATTCTTGTAACCCCCCCTTATCAGTTGGCATGAGGGTTAGGTTGACATTTGTCCTGTCCCAGTCTCCACTCCCCAGGCTTCTCATTCCCATCCCAGTCTTCTTCTCCACTCAGTCCAGTCTCTCCTCCTCCCCACACCCAGTCCCTGTCCCAGCTCAACCTCCTGAATCCTCATCCAATTTGTCTCTCTCCTCCCACTTCCACTGGCTCCCAGTCGTAGTCTCCCTCCCAAGACTCCCCATCCAATCTCAGTGCCCCCTGCAGCACCCCCCCCCCCCGCAACCATTTCTGTCACTGGATTCCAAGTCCAGTCTCCTCACCTAACCAGTCCTAACCTCCCAAACACCCACTTCAATTCCTAGTCCCAGCCTCCACTTCCCCACCCCCATCTCCCACTCTCCTTGCCAAACCAGTCCCAGTCTCTCCCTCCCACTCTCCGGTCCGAGTATCACCAGACTCCTTGTCCTAATCTACTCCTGTACCTCCCCCATCTAGATTCAGTCCCCACTGCATTCAAATTAGACAGTCTCCTCCTCCATGCTGCCCAGGTGCCACAAGGGTCAGTCAGTAAGAGCACAGGAGAGACAGGCTCCATGGGCTCAGTTCTGATGTCCAACCCCACCAGAGCAGCCATTCCAGGGAAAGTTTGGTTTCACCCCTGTAGCCCTGGGCTGAAGCATGCTCATTCTCTCTGTGGGGATGACACCTGCATAGTCTGGTCAGCACTAGAGGCTCTGAGAGGCTGGAGCATGCTCAGAATCCTCAGATATTTTAGCTAATAAAATTGAAGAAGTCCCTACTAAGCATGTGCAAACTTAGGTTTTTCAAAGCCTTATAACGTGGCCACGTGTGGACAGATTTCCCCAGGGTCCAAGACTCGACACAAAAGCTCCCCCCCCCACCGCAAAATTTCAAGTGCCTCCTTCTACGCATGTGGGTATTAGAGCAGTTCAAGGAAAAGGTATCAAGAATTTTTTAACATGGACAAAAAAATATATTTCCCCATCCTTGTTCTCAGAAACACCATTACCATTTTGGCTGAAATTTTCCAGAAAAATTCAGCTTCAGGCAGACATCTGACATAGAAAATTTCAGCCTACACGGTTAGTTTGGCCAAGTTATAAGCAACTGAAAATGCATACATTTTAATACTGATAATGTAGCTATATTAAAGTTAGGAAAATAATTGTTAACAAGGCACATTAAAATATACTTAGAATATAGATCTTTGCTATACTAAGAACATGTATTACATTGAAAGGCTCTATTCAGACTAAATGTCACACATTCTTTCTGCATGAATAAACCCACAGAGGGTAATAGGCAGCAATTTCACTGCCTATCTACATATTCAGCTGAGGTGAAGAACCAGTTTCTTCCTCATAAGGTGCCTGCCAGAGTCTAGAAAACAAGACAACTTCATCAGAATGCCTCTTTCCACTATCATCTGACTCTCATGGTTTCAAATTCTATTTAAAACATTTATATAATCTAGCATAAGGAATGACCCAATTGGCAATCTCTACAAACTGCCTCAAGATGACTGTGCCTCTTTAAGGTACAATCCGGCAAACAGCAGGGAAAGTAGTCCCTGTTTTCTTGAGCAGTCCTTTTGACTGAAAGAAAGTAAGGGTTAGCAGGATTAACACCTTAATTTATGGATCTCTTAAAGTGGAGAATCATAGCACTGACAAGAAGACATTGTGATGTCAAACCTTCAGTAACATCATAAAGTTAATGAGAATGATGTGGAATGTTTATTTTCCCAGGATGATTTAGTGTTGACAGAGTCTATATTCATACTTTATTAAAAATATATCATACGTGCCAATGCTTCAACAAAGATAATGGGTGAAATCCTGGCCCCATTGAACTCAGTTGCAAAACTCCCACAGGCTCCAGTGGGGACAGGATTTAACTCTATACAGCTCTTTCACAGATTTTGTTTATGCCATCACTAATACCAGTCTAATGCCTGCCACAGCCATGCCACCTGATTGCTAGGCAGTAGTACCAAACGAAACACGTTCTTGTTTTCCTCCAGACCTAGTATTTATAAACTCTTTCACTCATGAATATATTATTTAGCAGTTGTATTATGGTAGTGCCCAAAGGGTCTCAATCAGAATCAGAGCTCCATTGGGCGGGGCACAATAAAACCTAAAAGAAGATACAGTCCCCACCCCAAAGATCTTGTAATCAAATGAAAGATGACCTACAAGTGGGTATAACAAACAAAAGTGGGAAGGAAAAGGGAAGATGAGGATTCCAGCAATAAGAACTGGCGGTTACATAGGCTAGCTATGTGTACAAATTGATCATTTCAACACTTTTAGCGTATGTGAATGGTGAAATAAATAACCACAAACCTCAGTAGGCCTCTACCTAACCATTATCAGTTAGCAGTCTCTGCAGGAATAATAGTAGAAGTGGATCATGAGGAGGGATTTGAAGGAAGAGAGGGGGCCATCATGAGTTTGGCATAACCAAAGCACTTCATTGAAGATATTTGTATATAAGAAGCCATTAATCTGCTTTATGGAATCAGGTAGCTGAAACAATAGGAGCCTCCACCCAAAACAAAGGCCATGTCACCATCAAAACAAAGGCCTGTGCAAGGCATAGGGCAGGGGTGTTTCTCTGGGTATTGGTTTGGTAGACATGTGGGCATGTGAGAGAGAATCACCACAGACACAGAGAAAGAACAATCAGAAAGCCCAGGACACAGCCACAGAAACATGGCCCCCAGAAAAAGCTGAGAGAGAGTGAGCTTTTGGGCTGAGTGCTGGCTAGAAAAGGGGCTTTGAGCTACAAGCAAAGACACGCGCTCTCTCTTTTTATTTGAATCCTATTGTATTCAGGGAAACAGAACTTTGTACATTCTTTGTAAATAAACAGGATTGCACCAAAGAAATGCCTGATTCCATCACCAATTTCTCCTCTTAACAGAAACAACCCCCGAGACCCTGAATTTTTGCCTAAGTGCTCAAGTCAAAAGGGGTCACAGTAACTTCTGAATAATATGAGTGCAGTATGACTCCCTCCTCTAGTGAACAGTAAACAGTTTTCAGTCATGATTGTGGCTGACATTCACAGACTGCAAGGAGCCGCTCAAGCACCTTACTGGATTTAAGTAGGTTTAAAATAAAATTTTACATATTGTAACAGCTCTCAGACAGATTTGCTGCAGGGAATGGTTTCTCTTTTGGTGTGGGCATGAAGGACATGATGGAGTATGTGGGCTGCAGTATGCAGCTCTGAGACAACCAAAGAGAGAAGCACCATTCATACCAGGAGCTGGTGGCTAGACAGACTGATGCTGTGGGAGCTCCAGTGAAACAACAAAAGACTTATTGTCAAATATTTGACTGTTAACTAAGCATCAATCTAGACTCGGAATTAAAACATCGGTTTTATACCAGCACAGTTGTTACACTGCATATTTAAATATATTGCATCAGAAAAATTCTAGGATTTTTTCCCCAAACCTTTTTAACATTGCAAAAAGGACTTGGTGCACCTATTTTAGAGACAATAATTGTAGGACCCTGTACAACTGGATTTATGTCATCTAAATGCTTTACTTCATATTATTTATTTGATGTTGAGATGAGAAATATACATAACCAAAGAACAAAATTCCGATTTGTTATAATACTACGAGGGCATTTGCAGTGACATCTTAATTTTTAATAACATTTCTAATATGGAAAATCAGGATGAAACTTCAAATAGTTCAAATTAAAAACTATTCCGCATTCAGGTGACTTTAACTAAAAAGGATGGTTACGTATTATTAGGAGATGTGCACATGTTCAAGCTGAAAGAAATGGGGTCACACTGCCAGCACTACTTGAACTTCAAAAACATACTACACCAAATCTTCAGTTGGTGTCAATTGACATTATTCCACTGACTGCAACAGAGTTATGCCACTTTATACCAGCTGGTGATCTGACCCTGGGGGTGAGAGGCTGGTAGTGTTGGCAGCATAGGCATTAAGTATACTTGTGATAAGTTTGCTTCAGAAATGCTAAAAATCCTACACTTCTTAGAGAAGCAGACTTGCATAGGGCAGTATCATGAATCACTCTGAAATAACTGTTACCCAGCAACATTACTCATACACTCTAAAACTCAGTGACTGTATTTCACGACTAGTCCAAAATAAAATGGTCCGGTTGTCCTAAAGTTGGGGGCATTTTGTTATAATCAAGGAAAGCTAGCGTCATCTGAGAGTGGAATGAGTCATTTGTTACTTACTATCACTGCTTGCCAGGAGCCAGGCATCTCATGCTGCATGCCCTTTGCTAGTCCTGTACTAGTAAACTGAAATTCAGTTCAAAATAGCCACCTGGGCTTTTAAACTGCACACCGCATTACAGTTTGCTGCACACTTTAACTGAAGGTGCAACTGGGTTAGGCCCTGGCCTGGCCTGGGTGTTTTTGGGTAAGACCACTATGCTCCTCTCCTATCTCACCTTCAGCCAGAGTTGCCAACCCTCCGGGATTGTCCCGGAGTCTCCAGGAATTAAAGATTGTCATGTGATGAAACCTCCAAGAATACATTCAACCAAAATTGGCATCCCTAGCTTCAACCAGCACTCTCCCTTAGAAGAAGCAGGCACCTTCTTCTCTCACCTGATGGTCTCACCTCATTGACTATTGCCTTTTCCCAGCCTTTCTAGCCACCAGAGGACCACATTTTGGTGGTTCGTCCAGTACCAGAACCTGAGTGGCTTCTCTAGGAAGTGCTTGAAGGTCTAAATTTACTGCCCTTCTTTACCAGGTGATACTTTGCCTTTGGGTGGGTGTGTCAGGGAAGTGATGCCTCCAGCAGAGACCAGAGAAGGGCCAGTACACACAGTCACACTTACATATTGTCAAACTTTGTCTTTGAAAGACTCCTAACAATGAATAAATCCAACTTCCCTTCCTCCAGATTACTATACTGAAAAAAAAGATGCAAATAAATTGCATTTTTACAGTGTCTATAACCCTAAACCTTTAGTGACCTAAACAAACAGTCTGTTAACACATTTCAAATTGTAAAACAAAACATAAAAAGAAAAGTCATGATTTCCTGACCATTTTGTATTCTATACGCAAAGATGTATGTTTCATTACCCAACTTGTCCTTAGGTTTGTTCATAATAGAATTCAAGCCAGATTCCCACACCGCATAGAAGGAGGCTAAGAGGGAGCAAAACTCCACAAAGTTCTCTTCCTAGAGTTTCCTCATGAAGTATCTCTTCAGAGGAGTGGCATTTGCTTTCTCACCACATCCCCCAAAAAGAAAGAGCCGTGATTTGAGTCTCACCTCCAATCCCTACAGATCCCAAAGGATCCAAAGGAAATCAGGGCCATCCACATGTTGGCCTCATTCCTCCACCCTCGCTTTGATGCTCGGCTACACCTATGATGTCCTGGCAACATGATGCCATTGGATGGCTACTAGAGCTTCCCCAGCTGGCAACTGCCCAGGAGTCGTGTCCCCCCCGCCCTCCCACACGAACAATGTGATGGGATGTATAAACCCCACACTGGAACTGAAGGGGTTAAGGAGCAACTCTGGGCCCAGGCAACCCCACATGGCTGCACCTGCAGAGCATGCTCCAGGAGCCAGACAGCTCAGAAGGGCCCTGACACAGCAAGGAGAGTGACCTACCCTGGGAGCTCATGAAGAAAAGTACTGTAGAACCCTTCTCCCAAAGAGAGCACGCGCCAGCCTGCTGATCCCAGAAAGGCTGACCGTTCCGTTATTACCTTTTCTTTTACTACTTTGAGGCCAACAGTAAGACTTCAGCAAGAGAGTGGGAGGCCCTCGGCCATAGCCCGATAGAGTGGGAGGAACCAGGCTCTCCTAGCAACCTCCCTCACTGAGAAAGGCATGAAAACCTTCCCTTCCAGACTCATTCAGGAGGAAAGAAGGAAAAGGTAAAGACTTTTGGAAACTGGCAATGGCCACCCACAGAGGTCAGACAGACAGACCCCATATCTTCCTTGGAACCCCATCACACCAGGAAGAGAAGACCAATTAGTGACCTGACTGGAGTGTTGACTCAACACCTGCCAAAAGACAGAGTGCCATCCTGGGTGGGTGGAAAGAATAGAGGCATAACGAACAGAATCTTAACTCCCTAAGCAATAGATGCTACCAACCAGCGAACACCATCCATCAAAGGCAGGGTATGGGTTAAAGAATAGCAATTGCAAAATACTCTACTGCTAGGAAAGAATGGTGAGGGTTAGAACATGGACTTGGCTATTTAAATTGCAAATGTTCTCCTAACACAGCTGTTTATCTAGATAGTAACGCTCTCCAGTATTTTCTCCATGTAAAATATTTTGGATCAGAGGTATATTTCTCTAAATGCAAGGGAAATGAATAAATTATACTTTGAAAGGGGAGAGGAGTTAGAGTATGCATCCCTGAAATCATCACTTTGATCAGTTTGGAAAATGTATGCCAGGGCCTGTGGCAGGGTGTAGAAACAGTAGCGTAGCCGGGGGGGAGCAGGGGAAGCAGCCGCTCCCCGTTAGGAGAAGCGGCGCTTTAAACGGCCCGCAGCTCCCCCAAGCCCCGCTGCCGAAGCCGGGCTCGGGCAGGGATTTAGAAGGCCCACTGTTCCTTGCAGCTGCAAGAGCCGTGGGCCTTTTAAATCCCCGCCCAAGCCCCGCTGCCAGAGGCGGGCTGGTGGAGGCGCTTTAAAAGGCCTGTGACTCCTGCCACCGCGGGGAGCTACGGGCCTTTTAAAGCGCCGCCGGAGCCCCGCTGCCGGAGCTCTGGCGGCGTTTTAAAGGGCCTGGGGCTCCGCAGCGGCTGGAGGCCCGGGCCCTTTAAAGCACCGCCGGGTGAGTACAGGGGGAGCAGGGAGGCGCCTTTTTATAGCGCCGCCGCTCCCCCTGTGCTCCAGAGCTGCCTACACTACTGTGTAGAAACCCTGCACTGGTGACACAGGAGTTAAATAGCTGTGGGCAAGGCAGGCCCTGCCCCTTTGCCCCCCTCAATCATGTCAGGGGTGAAATAAGGATTTAAAATCAGGAAGTCCCAGGCACTCTCTCTGGGCAGCTCCCCAGAGAGACACCAGGAAGCAGGGCCGGTGCAAGGAAGTTTCGCGCCCTAGGCGAAACTTCCTTGCACCAGACCTGTGCCCCGCCCACCCCGCGGCAGCCAGCTCCACGCTCAGCCGCTGAGCTGAGCGCGGAGGCAGCTGCGGCAAGCCACCCGTGAAGCCCTGCTGAGCCCCAGCGGCAGGGCAACAGCCCTCGCCACAGCAGGGCTTCGTGAGGAAGCGGGCGGCTACCTCCTGCCTCCCGGCTTGAGCGTGGAGCCGGGAGGCAGGAGGCAGCCGCCCGCCACCGAGGGGGGCAAAATGCAGCCCCCCCACAAATCCTGGTGCCCTAGGCGACCGCCTAGGGTCGCCTAGTGAAAGCACCGGCCCTGCCAGGAAGGCTTCAGAGAAATTGCCCCCAAGAAGCTCATACTGATCCCGCAAGGAGACAGTAGACTCTGGCTGGACAGGATAGGTTTGGCAAACCCACAGGTGAGCTGTGAAGCACTCAGTTCTGCTATCCTCAACTCCTCCTGGAGCTAAGCAAATCAGGGAACTATACTGAAAGGACTTGTGGAGTGGAAGCCAGGAGACCTCCACCCTCCCCTTCAAATACATTGTTTGTCTCTGACTCCTGTTTATACAGATGAGGGTGGCCTACAAGCTTTGGACCACCCAGGCAGCAGAGGGCACCCGTCAGTAACATGAGAATTGTGACAATGTCAGGACAGCTCATGGCCGAGTTACTGTTTTGACACCTGCCACTGTACGAGCCAGGGGTTGTCATGTGGGTGTACAAACATGCAGAGTACAAAAACCACGGCAATAATTACAGTAGGTTCCCGAGGAAAATCAAATGCACATTGCTGATACTAGTAAAGCTGTACAATGTGTCTTCAGATGTGTATTTGGTGAAGTTGAATGAGGAAAACATTACAAATGGTTGCTTTTTTTTTTTATTGCTGCCATTTACAGTATATGTCTAAATTCAAGGAGAATGCTGAGCAGAAATAAATTGTTGGGTTTTGTGTATGGGTGCTAGCATAGGCGCTGACTCCATGGGTGCTCATGGGTGCTCTGGAGCACCCCCGGGGAAAAATTGGTGGGTGCTGAGCATCCACCGGCAGCTCCCTGCCAGTCCCCCCGTGCCCAGCTCACCTCAGCTTCCGGGTTCTGCTTCCGGAGGTGTGCCCGTGAAGCCGCTTTTTTTTAAATAAAAAAATACATTTTTTAGTTCACAGGCAGGCCTGCCACCCGTCAGCTGTGCGGCGGGCGGCAAGCGGGGGAGCGCCGCCGCCGTGCCTCAGGGGAAGGGTATGGGGAGGAGGCGGAGCGCCTGGTTCCGCCTCTTCCCCATACCGCTCCCCCGAGGCTCCCTTCCTATTTTACCTGCTCCCTTCCTATTTTACAATACAAGTTTTTGTTTCCCCCCACCCCCAAACCATTTTCTGGCCAGGAATCATGGAATGTCTAGTTGGGAAGGATTCAGCATAGGACCAAAATAAAACCATCACCCACAGGTAGTGTGACCTGCTATTTAGTAAACTTACTTAATGCTTTTTTTTAAATGCCCTAAAACACAAACAATGCTTGCAGCAGTAAAGAGAGCTTTAATCTGCATGTGCTGCCCATGCCTGCTAGAGACTAGCACCCACCTAGCGACAGAGCAGAAATAAACGTTTTACCAACAGACATGACAGTGGCCAGGTGGAAAGAATAGAGGCATAGTGAACAGAAGCTTAACTGATTTTTGTTTTATTCTAAAACCTAAAATGCAGTTCGCGTGCATCTTATAAATAAAACAAAACAAGCATTGAGCATTTGCAGGGTTCAAATTTTTAGGTCAGACTTTTTTTTTTTTTAGGTCAGACTTTTGAGCATGAAAAACTCAAACCTTGAGCAAAATTCTGTGACTTAAAGGTAAAACCCAATATATTTTTTCAATGTACCACACAACACATTTTTTAAAAATTGTACCAGATGGGAAAAAAAAATCGCTTTTAATAAACTGCCATGAGTGGCTTAACCTTGGTGTGGCCTTGTGAATGCCATAGCATGCATTTTCATTCTGACACTATGCTATTAGAGACACCAATGCCAGCCTCATTTACATGATTGGCACTACATTTTGGCTTTTAAAGCTATAGACACATTGGGGGAAGGAGGAATGTGGGGCTGCCTTGGAGTCATTCTGTTTGTGGAGGACAAAGGTAGGGAAAATTTGTTCCTACCATCAGCGGCAGTTACATTCCATATTAACAGGTGTTTTAATGTCACTTTCTCATTTATTTTAAAACCTTCTTGGGCTTCGATTTTGCTTGAATGGTTTTGGTGCTAATTTTATTGATACATTTTAACAAATAGCATACAGTCCATACAGTCCATACAGTCCATACAGCCCACCCCCCGCACTAGACCACATCCGTCCACAGTTTGTGTTGTAAAAGAAGAGAAGAGGAAAGGAGAGGAAAGATTAGAAACACTAACGGTGAATTCCTAGCTCCACTGAAGTCAATGGGAGTTTTGCCCTTGACTTCAGTGAAGCCGAAATTTCACCATTTATTTACAAAATAAATCAAGTAATTTTGTCATTGAATTAAGTGGAACTAGAATTTGGTCCAACATGACCAGCTTTGCATCTGTGGATGGCAACTGTAGCATAATCACATGGTCTGAAGGTCACATTATGTGAATTGGAGAAAATAGATGAATAATAAACCTAATGAGGCAGAGCAGGTTTACATAGTGTTACCCATGAGAGAGGGAAAACATTAATAGAATTCTGGGAGGAATACACTTTTTGTTAAATCAAAGTTGCTGTGCTGTGATGGCTGCGTCAAATACGGTCATTTTGTAGTTACTTTGTCTTAGCCTTTCCAACCCTAGACTCTCATTTGTTTGTAAGAGCCACCTGTTGTCTCTCATCATACACTAAGATGGGAATATCTTTGGAGCAGAGACTCTTAATTACATGTCCATACAGTGCCTTGCTAACAGTGCTTTCATCACCGATTGGGCCCTCCAAGTGCCTCATCACCACCACTGCCTTCAAATGGTGCAACCAGAGGCAGGGCCGGCTCCAGGCACCAGCTTGCCAAGCTGGTGCTTGGGGCGGCAAGTGAGAAGGGGGCGGCAGTCCGAGTCCCGCGGCGGCAATTCAGCGGCAGGTCCGCTCTTCCCGCTGCCGAATTGCCGCCGTGGGACTCGGACTGCCGCCCCAGTCTCGCCTGCCGCGGCGGCAAAGGGGCGGCAGGTCCGCCGCTGTCCCCTTGCCGCTCTGGAATGGGACTGCCTGCGTCGGGGGCGGGGCCCCGCCCTCGACGCAGGCAGATGTGGTGGGCCCCCCCCCCCCCCCCCAACACAGGCAGACGTGGCGGGGCCCCGCTACGTCTGCCTGCGTCGAGGGCGGGGCGCCGCCACCCATGCTTGGGGCTGCAGAATTGTAAGAGCCGCCCCTGACCAGAGGATCATCTTCAATTTCTTGTTCCTAGGATGGTAGGATTTTACTGTCCAAAAATCTCCTATTCACAGGCTAAGGAAACGTACTGTGACGGGGCAAGGCCAGATGGCTGTAGCAAAGTGGTGAGGAACCAGTATGTTCTTATTGGGATCCAGGAAGTGGGCGGGCGAAGCTAAAGGACCCCCCTCTTCAGCCTAAGAGGAGGGATCCACAGGACCTGGATACCAAGTAATTCCGGGGGACAAAAAATGAAAAAACAGGAACGGGAGTGCGGTCAAAGGGTCAAACGAAGTGAACCAGATGGGGACACCGAGCAGAGAACCCCGGACAGCGCCCACTGCTCCTCAAAGGTGTCAAGGGAGCCAGTAGACGCTGCCCAGAGGAACTCTGCCCGGATGCGTGAACGAACAGAGGATCGAAAATAGGCCCCACAGTCACAGGAGCCTCCATCGGCCAACCTCCTCACCCTGGTTTTGTAGATGGCCAGTTTAGCTAGGGCCAGGAGGAGGTTGACCAGGAGGTCCCGTGACTTCGTGGGGCCGCGGATTGGAAGTGCATAAATAAAAAGGTGAGGGGAAAAGTGTAACCAAAACCTCAACAAAATGTCTAAGAGGAGCCGGAACAGGGGCTGGAGCCTGGCACACTCTAGATAAATGTGCGCCAGGGTCTCCCTCACACCGCAGAAGGGACATGTGTCGGGGATAGGGGTGAACCGCGCCAAGTACACGCCCATGCTCACGGCTCCGTGAAGGAGCCGCCAACTGACGTCCCCGGCGGGCCTTGGGATTAAGGAGGAGTAAAGGCTGGCCCACCGGGGCTTCTCACCCTCTAGAGGTGGCAGGAGGTCCCGCCATTTCGTATCGGGGCGGGACGTGAGGGCGAGGAGATGAAGGGTGTGGAGCACGAGCGTGTATAGATGTTTCCTTGGCGCAGTCTGGAAGCGGACGGGCTGTAGTTCGTGCAGCCGGCTCACCGTGAAGGGACAGGGGACCCGGTTGGGTCCACGGGGCAGGGGCCCAATAAAAAGGTCCGGAGGGCTTGGGGTGATGGGAGGGCGGGGCGTACCCTCTCGCAGGACCCGGTCGAGGTAAACCCGAGCAGCGGGCGGCAAAGCAGCCTTCACCTCCTGAAGTACGCGCCAGGGAGTACGAGGTCTGGAGAGCCCCATGCGCTGAGCAAGCGTCAGGGGATCCAGCCAGTCTCCCCGGTCGTAGTCCAGGAGGTCTCCGACCCTACTGACCTCTGCCAGGACCAACCTCTGGCGCACCGAGGGGGACTCCGCCACCTGCACACGGAGCTGGGGGTTGTGTAGCAGGGGCTCCGTGAGGAGATCTGCCCCCTCGGTGGCCGCCACGGACGTGGTCGCTGAGAATAGCTTCCAGGTCCGGAGGAGGTCCTGGTAGAAGACCGGCAGCCCGTAGAGGTCTCGCGGAAGACCTCTCGGATGGAGATAAAGGAGCTGCCGGTCATATCGGAGCCCTCGGAAGCGGCGTAGGAAGGCGTGCGCCAATACGCTCCACGCCGGACTACCTGCACCATAAAGGAGCCTCTGCAGGGCCTGGAGACGGAAGACATGGACCTGAGTGTGTGGACACATCAGGCCCTGCCCACCCTCCTCCAGAGGAAGATGGAGAACCCCTGCAGAGACCCAGTGCAGTCCTGACCAAAAGAACTCCAGAATCGACATCCAGAGGTTGGCTAGGAAACCCGGGGCCGGGACCAGGGTGTTGAGCCGGTACCAGAGCATGGACAGGACTAATTGATTGATTACCAGTACTCTCCCTCAAAAGGAGAGGCACCGGAGTAGTCCTGTCCATTTCCGGATCCGCTCTATCACCCTGCCCTCTAAACCTTGCCAGTTCTCCGGCGGGGATGGATGCGTGGCAGAAAGGTAAACGCCGAGATAGAGCAGCGGACCCGCGCTCCACCTGATGGCCTGAAGCGCGGGTGGGAGGGAGCTCGCCTGCCACCCGTCCCCTACCACCAGGCCAGAGCTCTTGACCCAGTTGACCCGGGCAGAGGAGGCCGCCGAGTAGATCGCCTGGCAAGCCTCCACCCGCACCAAGTCGCCCGGGTCCTGGACCACGAGGAGCACATCGTCGGCGTATGCCGACAGGACCAGCCGCAGCTCCGGCTCTCGGAGCACCAACCCCGTCAACCTCCTGCGGAGGAGACAGAGGAAGGGCTCGATCGCCAGAGCGTACAGCTGGCCCGAGAGGGGGCACCCCTGCCGTACTCCTCGCCCGAAGCTGACCGGCTCGGTCAGGGTCCAGTTGAGCTTGACCAGACACTCTGCGGAGGCGTACAGCACCTGGAGAAAACCCACAAACTGGGGCCCAAAGCCAAACGCTCGCAGAGTGCTCAGAAGGTACCCGTGATCCACCCTGTCGAACGCCTTCTCCTGATCCAGAGGCAGGAGGGCGAACGACAGACCATCCCTACACCCAAGCTCCAAGAGATCCCGGACCAGATACAGGTTGTCGAGAATGGTGCGGCCTGGGACGGTGTAGGTCTGGTCTGGGTGGACCATGTCCGCCAGCACGGACCCAAGCCGCAGCGAGATGGCCTTTGCTACGACTTTATAGTCCGTGCTGAGGAGCGAGACGGGACGCCAATTCCGTAAATCGCGGAGGTCCCCCTTCTTCGGCAATAAGGCGAGCACAGCTCGCCTGCACGAAAGAGGGAGGACCCCGCCCTGCAAGGACTCGGCCCAGACGGTGACAAGGTCTGGGCCGAGGACGTCCCAGAACACGCGGTAGAACTCCACGGTCAGCCCGTCCAGTCCCGGAGATTTATTAGTCGGCATGCGACGGAGGGCTTCCGAGAACTCGGCCAGAGTGAGAGGCAGCTCTAGCCGGTCTCGGTCGCCCGTGCTGACCGTAGGGAGTTCGTCCCAGAGCACTTTGCAAGCGTTAGGATCGGTCAGATCCGGGGAGAAAAGGCTCGCGTAGAAGGCCTTGGCCCTCCCGCACATCTCCACCGGATCCGTGAGGGGGGTGCCATCTTCTGCGAGGAGGCAGGTGACGTGTTTCTTAGCCCCCCTCTTTTTCTCCAGGGCGTAGAAGAAGCGGGAGCCGCAATCCATCTCCCGAAGGAGACGGATGCGGGATCGAACGAAGGTGCCCCGGGCCTGATGATCTTCCAGTTCCCGGAGCTCCTCCCGCTTCTCCCGGCACGCCCCACAGAGGGATGGATCCTCAGGGCTGGCGGCCAGACGCCTCTCCAGCTCTAAGACCTCCCGTTCCAACTGCTCTATCGTCGCATCCCTCCGTCGGCTGGCACCCCGGGTGTAATCACGGCAGAAGAGCCGGGCGCGTACCTTCCCTAGATCCCACCATCGCCGCGCCGAGGGAAAAGCGTGCCGCTGCACTCGCCAGGCCAGCCAGAACTCCCGGAAGGACGCCACGAAACCCACATCCTCCAGCAAACTGTTATTAAAATGCCAATAGGCCGGCCCCGGCCTCTCCGCGCAGAGAGAGGCCGTCACGGTAGCGAGATGATGATCAGAGAACGGGGCCAGCCGGACGCTGGAGGAGTGGGCCCGCGAAAGGTGAAAACGTGATAAATAGATGCGGTCCAACCGGGAGTGGTGCGACCGATGGGCCTCCACCCGGACAAAGGTGAAGGTTGAGCTGTCGCCCGGATGGTGGTCGCGCCAGACGTCCACCAGGGAGTGATGTTCGACAATCTCCCTGAGGACGTCCGCGGCGGCCGGGCACTGCTCGATCCCCGAGCAGTCCCGTTTTTCAAGGGTGTTATTAAAGTCCCCGCCCAGGACCAGGCACTCGCGAGGATCCAAGGTGCCGAGGAAGGTGGACGCCTGCTGATAAAAACGAAGTTGTTCCGGGCCCGGTGTCGGGGCATAGATGTTGACAAGATTGACCACGAGCCCCTCCATACGGACCCGTAGGTGCAGCAGGCGGCCTGGCACAGCCTCGGCAACCCCCAGCACCTCAGGCTGTAGGTCGGGGGAGAACAAGGTCGCCACTCCAGCCTGGCGAACAGAGAGATGGCTGAAGTAGACTCTGTCCCCCCATTCCAGCCGCCAGCTGTCTTCAGCGGCTGGATCCGTATGGGTCTCCTGCAGGAACACTACAGAGTACCCCCCCTCCCAAAGGAAGGAGAGCACCTGGCTCCTGCGGAGACCCATCCTACAGCCCCGGGTGTTTAATGTTGCGAAGAGGAGAGATGCCATGAGGAGGGCTGGGGGGGATCCTTGCTGGCAGACTCACTCGCGGCCCCCATCGGGCCGCGTAACAATCCGTGACCCACCCCGTAGCTGAGTAGTGAGTCACGGAAAAGGCGGACCCGTTGGTAGGCCGTGGCGGCCTGCTTCCCAGTCCCTTTGCCCTCCCCCATGAGGGCCCTCGCGGCCTGGAGGATTTGGTGGAAATCCCCCCATCGCTGGAGAGCGAGCTGTACTTTGTTGCGGGAGCCCCGGACGTCCTCCAGGAACTCCCGCAGCTCCTCTCGCAGCGTATGGGGGTCCGGTGTTACTGGCTCCCGGCTATCGAAAGAAGGGGCCCCTGACACAGCCCTATGGCCCACCGAAACAGACAGGCAAGGGGCGGACCCTCGACGCAGCTCCCGCTGGGCCGGCACCTTAGGGCCCAACCCAAAATTCGGCTTAGTTGGGGGAGGTGGTGGAGGGAGAAGAGCAGACTCTGGTGGTTCGGGACGAGGAAATACTGGAGCCGCTCCCTGGGGGTCATCCTCTTTTAAGGGGAGGGAGACAGCCCCAGGGGCGGCAGTGTCACCATGGGAGGTGTAGGAGATTGGGACGGCATCAGGGGCAGGGCAGGGATCAGAAGTAGGGGCAGGGAAAGGGACATGAGCAGTGCCGGGCTGAGGAACGGGTAGAGGATCCTGAGCCGCAGGAGCTGGGCCACTGGGAGGTGGCCTCTCTTGGTGTGGCTGAGGGATCTGGGAATTGGGAAGGGGACCCCCCACGATGCCGGGCTCTAGTATGATGGCTCGTGTTACAGCCACGGCATCGGGAGGTGGACAGATATTTGTGGGGTCCCCGCCTGGGAAGGAGAACCGTTGTCCCACCCCAATGAGGGGTACCCCCTGGGATTCGGGTCCCGGCCGCAGGGCACCGGCCGTCGCTTCAGGAGGTTTGGCGGCCGTCAGCGAGGTGTCACTTGCGACCGGGTAGGTGGAAGAGCCCAGGGGATCCTCGGAGGTGAGAGCGGAACCGGCAGTCAAGGGGAGGGAGCATGGGGAGAGGGGGGAAAGGGGCACCGGGGTGAGGTCATTGAGATCGAGGCCTGCTGCTAAAGGGTCGTCCTCCCCCTGTGTGATTGGGGTCAGACCCAGGCCCTCGATCTCCTCATAGATGGAGGGCAGGTCACCTTCTGCCACCCCGGGGTTCTCTCCGCCGGCACCTGAAGCGATGCTCGGGTCAGGGCGCGCAGGGTCGACAAAGAGGGCAGAAGGGGCTCCTTCGGGGGCTTCCGAGGGAGGGGCGGTAATACCTTCCGGTGCTGCCACGTCTTTCCCAGCCAGTTCTGGCGGACAAAAGCCGCTCGGGGGCAAAGCGGAAGGCTCGGCATCAGTGCCCCCCTTCCTGGTCTTCCGGGGGGCTTCCGCATCGGTGGAAAGGAGCGGGGCTCGAGCCTTCCGCTTGCCCCGCTTCCCCTGTACTAAGGCCCAGTCCTCCATGGCTTCAGCTGGGGGCTGGCTAGTAAGGGTCGGGTCAAGGGGGAGGGGCGATTTCTTAGGGGTTCGGGGAGGTAGTGGTGGGGCAGCATAAGGGAGGGAAAAATCTCTCTGGGGCGGGCCCTCTCCCACGCCCAGTGGTATCCCTGCCTCACCCTCCTCCACAGGCCTCAGCAGACTGTTCGCGGCGGGCCTCTCCCACTCGTCTGGGCACACTGGGGGAGGTACTCCTAGGGCCCGAGTGGGAGCAGCGGTGGACTGGGAAGGAGGAGGGGCGGCTCTGGGCACCGGGCATTCAGGGGCGCCGGCGATGACAGGGCCGACGCCCTGCCGGGGCTCGGGGGTCTCGGGTGCTCCTCCTTGCCGGGCCAAGGGACAGTCCCTCCGGACGTGTCCCATCGCCCGGCAGAGGTAGCACCGAGCCTCCCCCGTGGAATAGTATACCAGGTAACGGGCCCCGTGATAGGGGACCATAAAGGACCCCTCGAGCGCCTCCCCGTCACGTGCAGCCGGCGGCATTTGGAGCTGTACCTGCCGGCGGAACGAGAGGATGTGACGGAGGGCGGGGTCTTTGCAGCCCAGTGGGAGAGGGCTGATTACAGAGATGGGTCTCCCCAGGGCGGAGAGGGCAGGTAACAGGGCGGCATTGGGGAGAAAGGGAGGGACGGAAGTGAGGACTAGGCGGACGCCCAAGTCCTCCAGCGGCTCTAATGGGACGAACACGCCCCCCACCGCCAGGCCCTTCTCCACCGCCTCTTGGGCTGCGGCCTCCGATGCTAGGAAGAAGACTACCTTTCCGTACATTTTGGAGGCTGCTACGATGGCTGTGGGCCCCACCACCCTCGCCAACGCCCGCACATAGGTTTCTACGTGGGGCGAGGCGGGTACCAGGAGGCAACGGACGCCATGCCTCCTGGTCAAGGTGGGAAAGGGGCCCTGGCCTCTATAGATGGTAGCTGAGGCGGTGGGCGGTTTAGGTGACGTTGCGGCAGGTGGGGGGGTTGCCGCCACCTGGGCGTACGCTCTGGGGGCCGGGGGTGGGACACCCGCAGAGCTGGTAGAGGGAACTGCAGGGAAGGGCGCTGCGGCCGGTGGCAGGGCCGCAGCAGTAGTGGCTGCCTCTGCCATGGAGGGTCTGGCCTTTGTCGCGGGGCCCTTACCCTTCTTTTTACCCTGGCCCTTCCTGCCGGCTGGGGGGGCTCCCCCAGGATCATGGGGGGCGAGGGACGTGGCAGCAACGGAGGTTTCTTCAGTGTCCGCCACTGCCGGTGCCCCAGCGGGGGCGAGAGCAGGTAGTTCGGCAGCGGCGGTCAAGGTGGAGGCTAGGGAGGGTGACGGGGGAACAGGCGGAGGAGGGGCGGCCGTGCCGTCTGGAGGGGCTTCTCCCTCCATATCACCTGCCATGATGAGTAGGGGAGGAAGGGAAAACTCTTGAGAGGGGGGGTGGGGAGAGGAATTGGGGTGACCACTCCTCCCTGCTAGGCTGCAGGCAGGGGAGGAGGGCACTAAAAGTGGGGACAGGGTTCAGGGTTATCTTGGACTAGTGCGGGGGTAGGGTTCAGTCACCAACTCAAGATGGGAATCCGGCTCCTCTTGTTGCACTAGGGGAGGGGATGGTATAACAGCATGGGGGTGCAGTGAGATAGGGTCAAAATTAAACAGGGGAGGGGCACAAGCGCATGGGAGGGGGCGTGGGTTCACGAAAGCGGGGGGCTAATCAGGGCAAACAGAGCTTCAGGGGGAGGGAGACAACCAACTAAGAATGGGGCAGAAAAACAAGGGACTAGTTTCAGGGCTAGGGTAGGGCAAACTAACAAGGCTGTAGATGGAGAGGGGCGGGGCAGGCAAAACTGAAACTAGCAAGGGGCTGGGACCAAAAAAGGAGAGGGGCCCAGATAGCTGCAAGGGGAAATGGGGCAGGTGGCAAGGGACAAAACAAGGGGCGTGCTGATGGAGGGGGAGGGTCAGTCCAAGGGGAATGGGAAGGGGCACGTGCACCCACGTGCGCTTGTGCAAAGTCAATTGTTGGGCTGGCTGCTGCTTCAGGCCCAAAAGGTGGAAACGGGCTCGGCTAGCCAGGCAAGTGGCTGAGTCTAGAGGCAGGAACCGGGGCAAACGGTGAGCAGGCAGCAGAGGTGATGGTGTTGGAGGAGGGGGCAGCGATGGTGGTGGGGGTTATGGGGGGGCATGGATGAACCAGGGGGCAGGCTCTATGCCACCCCCCTGTGCCCCTACAAACACAGTCAATACCCCCACCACTAGAGCACAGTTTGAAAAATTACTCAGTTCCTGGAGGCCCCCTCCACGGTGGTCTGCAGAGTCTCTGCCGACGGTCTTCCGGGTCTTCCTCCTCTGGGTACCAGCAGCTTCCTGGCAGCAAAACAGGGCAGCAGCAGTAGCTCCAGAAACTCCAGGCGGTGGTCCGGTGGTCAGGCAGGACCCCTCACAGATGGTGGTGGTCACAGTAGCGGCTGGAGCAGGGGTCCCTCACACCCCTCCTCTGGGGAGAGGGCCAGCAGGCCCCCTCCCCCCCAAGGGGTTGTTGCAGCAGCAGGAGTAGCAGCAATCAAGGTGTTGGGGGGGGAGGGGGTTCAGCTGCCAGGCAGCCAGCAACCAGAGAGTAGAGTAATGGGAGGGGTGCCTGGCCCAGCCAGGGGAGAAGCTGGAGCAGCAGTAGCAGCAAACAGCAGCTGGGAGGGCCCAGGGCCTAGCAGCAGCCCCAGCAAGATGAGCAGGAGCAGCAGTTCTCTACCTCCTTCCCGGCCAGAGGGCTATAGGGAAGTGGTAAGGAACCAGTATGTTAGCCCCAGGCTAAACAAATCTGTGATACCTTGTTAACCAAATGGCAGTTGCTCCAGGTTAATCAAGACACCTGGGGCCAATTAAGAGCCTTCTAGAAAAAGCAGTGGAGATGGCTAGATTGATTGGGACACCTGAAGCCAATCAAGGGCTGGCTGGAACTAGTTAAAAGCCTCCCAGTTAGTCAGTGAGGGGGGGGGATGTCAGGAGCTGTGGAAGGAGGTTGTGCTATTGGAGAGACACCATATCCGGCACAAGGAAGGAGGCCCTGAGGTAAGCGTGAAGTGGAGTTGGAGGAAGTGGGGCTGCTGTGGGGGAAGTAGCCCAGGGAATTGTACATGTCCTATTTCTAAAAGGTCAGCTACCATAGCTGATACTATTAGGGTCCCTGGGCTGGAGCCTGGAGTAGAGGGTGGGTCTGGGCTCCCCGCATTTTACCTTCCCCTCCCCCCCCCCAATTAATCACTGAGACTAGGAGACAACAGAGACTGTGCGAGGGAGAGTTGCTTCTCCTCATTCCCTCGCTGGCTTATGATGAAAATGGCTCAGTAGGCTGTGACCCTCGCCTCTAGAGAGAGAGGGGCTACAAGGAGGGTCACAGTGAGCCTCTGAGGCTAGCACAAATCCACCAGGAAACGCAGGATCCACGGAGACAAGGACAAAGCTTTGTCTCAGTACTTATTGCCATCCAAAATAATTCAGCGCTTTGTAGGAAAAACTATTGATTCATCAGCTCTGAGCATTACAAATGTAAACATTAATAAATAATATTTAAACCTTTCTCTGATTATCACCAGATACCAGGAAACTGTCTTTCTGGAAAAAAATGCCCATTCTCTCTGCCATCTGAAATACAGCAAGACTCAATTCATCAAGCGGGGAAAAGATACCAATTAAGGTTTAATTTAGATCCTGACACTACAAACCATACTGCTGGATGCGGTGCTAGCTATCCAAAAGTAACATAGGCATTGCCATGACATATCAGACCTGTGATCCATCTAGTCCAGTATTCTGTCACAGACAGTGGCCAGGACCAGCTGCTTCAGAGAAAGGTGCTAAAGACCCTCCAGTAGGCAGTCTTGGGATAACCAGGCCCCAGGGAAAGTTTCTTCCTAACCCTCATTAGTTAGACTTAACCCTGAAGCATGAGACTTTTTAAAATCATTCTTTATTGTTTTTAATATTTACTATTATAACTCTGAATGCTCTTTTAATGTTGTGTGTGTAATATAAACAATGAGAACACTATTAGGATTGCAAAGTCAAAAGTTAGGAAATGCCAAACTAAGGTTACCTGTGCACCCTTAATTCAGGCCCTTTTGTGAGTAATATTTTTAACTTCAACAATGTTCAATGCGTGTTATTTACTGCACACTATTCAAATCCTGCTTTGTAGACAGAATCAGCAATTTCCTCATGGGCTTTTTTTTATGGCGCTCGTCACTTTAATAGCTATTTCAACAACACCCATGTGAATTGAGGGTGGTATTATTCCCATTTTACAGGTGGGCAACTGAGGAAGAGTGAAATTACGGTAAAAAAAGTCCATTAATTTTGGAGATGCCTAGGACCTGATTTTGTCAGAGTTCTTAGCAGTATATAGCACTTCATATGTTCAAAAATCAGTTCCCACTGACATCAGTTGTAGCTTTGAGTGCTCAGCACTTCTGCGAATCAGACCCCATGTTCCACGTTCTCATAGGCTCCAGTCTTAATCTCCCTCCCTAGGCTCCTTATCCAAAGTTTAGCAAATTTATAAACAACTGAAAACAAAGACTAATAATGGGAAGTGTTAGGCAGTGCTACATGCCCTACATATAATAAATATCTAATCTTTTTGAATCCTGCTAAACCTTGGTCACTATGCTGTACTGTGGCAATGAGTTTCACAGGATAATTGTGTATTTCAAGACCTCATCAGGAATTTTCTGTTGGAATGATTTTCCAACAGAAAAGGAAAATTTCAATTTGGCAGAAACTGAATCTTTCATCTGGAAAAGCTCTCTACCAATAAGGGTGACAGAAATTAAAATCCAATATTTTGTCAAACTCTGGCCACTCCAAGCCTTTGTTTGAGAGCTCCTTTGTTGATTCATTGCTCAGAATAAAAATATTAGAATTTCTTGAAAAATTAAGTTATTTTCTTAATCAGCAAACCTAAATATGCTTTACAAGTTTGCCATCCTCAAGAGTATGACTTGCATATGCAGGAGACAGATTTCTCCAGAGCTTTTTTGGTGGCTGACCTGCATATCTGGGCTCACTTGTAGAAGAGACCAGAATGACCACAAACCACACCTTACAAAGCAAACTGCCTAAAAGCCACTTCTTTGACTTAGCCTTCCCACAATACACAAACCACAAAAAAAAGGGGGGGGGGCGGCGGCACAAAGTACAGTCCCTGCAGACAGGAAGGAAGAAAGATAAATATCTCTTTGTGGTACACTATTATTTTTACTGCACTCAGATAAGTACCATGGTGATGGGCATATTAGGAATTATGTGGAAGACAAAAGTTTCTATTTCAACCTTTAAGTTTTCAGTCAGTCACAGTTTGAAGAATCCTCCATTTTCTTTAATAAGGACATCAGTTTTTGAATCAATCCTCTTAAATGAATTTATATAAAAGTGACCAAAAGACATCTCTACAGATTCATCCTCTTCCGAAAGAGACCACTCTGGTCAACTTGTCTGGGATGCACTGCAGCAACATACGAAGTCCAAAGTTTACAAAAAGTGACATCTAAGTGTACACCTGCAGTGTTGCACTTTTTTTTCCTGTTGCTAAACCTTCATATTTGTATACAGAAAATGGGACTGTGTGCGCACTAATTTGTGGTTGGTAATAAGAAGGCAGGGTTCTTTGAGTCTTTGGATCTAAAAGTATAAGTCAGGAAGAAATGGAAAAGCTAGTAAGATTAACGGATAGTGCTTTTAGAGCAAAGGCTACTCTTTTCCTTTTTGGTTTCCTGCAGCGCTGTAATCCAATACAGATGTTTCCTTATTTTTATTTTCCTCACTCTTGCCAGCTGTGTTTTGATGAACTTCCTTTTGACTAACATTTTTCTCAGACATTTATTATCCATTTGCTGGTCTGTAGCTAATTCGCTCGTTCCTTTCATGAGACGGTGAAATCCCAGACTGGATGAAGAAGTGGGCTGGGTGTCAGGCAAATGCTCAAACGTGGATATATCCCATATGTAAAAGTTTATAATATTCAGCATTGACTGCAGTAAGTTAAATTAAAATGAATAATTACATAGCAAATAAAAATATAGGACATACTGTACATGAGCAAAGCAAATTCAATGGCATGGCTAAAATTTGCTGTTTCAGTGAGCTGAATGTAACATCTTTGTATTTCATGGTCAGTAATATGGTGCCAAGATTTTAACAAGGGACTTCTGCCCCCAATGTTTTCCCTTAGCCTGGAATTAAACCCCATGTTCCAAGTGGGTATGTGGCTGCAGAGGGGAGGGGTGAGCCATGAAACTCTGTTCATTTATTTTCCCATTTCAAGAAAAATGTTTTCTCATAATCCTAGCTAAGGAAGGAGGCAGTGCCACTGGGCAAACAAACCGACTTCCATTAAATGCAGTTTGCCGGAAATGATTATACTTATTCTGGCCTGGTACTGTTAACCCATACTCCGATGAATAATCCTTAGTTATGTGAATATTCCCATTGACTTCAACAGGACTACTTTGCATGAGTAGCTTCAGAACTTCCTGCACAACAAGGGCAACTTTCCGATTTGCTGCTGCTGAGTAGGAAGCTTCCTCTGGTAAGTGGACAGACCAATGCCTTCAACTTCTGGAGAATTTAAGCTTTCATCTAAAATAAATAAATAAATCCAAACCTCCCCTTCCACTTGGGGAAAAATTTTAAGAGGTTCCCAGGAGCTCCCTCTAGTACCTCATAAATCTCTCTCAACCTCCTCAATTCCCTCTTGAAAGCCCAAATTAGCAAGAAAATCTTAAAACCAAGATGTCAGGACTAGAAGATCCTAGCCCAGCTATGCCAACCATTCCTTAAAGAGCTTGAATAAGATACACTCCTAAATGTCACCACTTCAAGGTCTTAACATTAATATCAACATCAATGGTTTTAAAAACAAAAACCCCACACCTTCAAAACAGGTCTAAATGTAAAGACACTAGATCACACGTAAAATAGGCAGTATACTTCCTACTGGGAGAAAAAGATTAAAAACTTAACAAGGCTAGAGTACTCCAGCTCCCTGCACAGAGTTTTCTCTAGAAGGGCAACTTGATGCAGCAAATTAGAGAAAACAAAGATAGACTCTTCTCAGGTATAAAATCAATGCTCACAACCTGGAAATAGAAACTGGGAAATATAAGGCATGCTATAAACCAAATAACTCCAATCTCTACTCTTCTCACATTGTATTAGAAAATATTTATCATCAATGCCCAAGCTTCAAGGTACAAGAAATTTACCCCTCACGACAGAGAGAGTAAAAGATTTGCAACTAAAAAGAAAAACCCATATAGAACCATTTCCCACCAAATCAGACAAACAATGGAAGATGGAGTTACATGATAAAACTCTACAACCAATGCAAAATCTGTTCCTAGATGGAGATACTTGATGTATTAACTTTGACAACACTTGTATAATGTATACTTTGTCTTGCCAGTAAAGTTACTAGAACAGTCAGAACAATCTGTCTGAAAAGGCCCCTGACCAGCCTTCAGAATGTCTTTAGTGTACATGAATTTTGGATACAGCAAAGTACTGTCATGTGCTCTCTTTAGTAAGTTTCAGAATACAGCACATGATAGTCACCACTAGGGGGCACTAGTTAGTCCATCAGTTAAATTGTAAAATGATTTGAAGCTGTAAGGTGCTATATTAACTCTAAGCATTGTTGTTAATTTAAAATACTTTTTTTTTCAAATTCAATCCTTGCTGGCTGAATCTTTTGCTCCTTGATCTGGATAAAAATTTTTTTTTGCAGAAGTAGACTCTAGAGAAGAGCAATCAACATGGTTAGAGTTATATGTGGGTGGAATGAGAACAGAGAAACATACAAAGAGTTGTATTGACACTGGCCATTTACCTCAGAGCAGAAGACTATAAAATATTAAGGTATGTAAAATAACTAATGCCATAGCGAAGGCCAAACCAGTAGTCCTATAATACAAAAGCCAAGGGGTACTCAATGGAATGAAAAGGCAACAGATTAAAAACAGAGACAAGACAATTTTGTAACACACGGAACTCAGTGCCTCAGGGTATGAATGAAGTAAATAGCTTAAATTTCAAAAAAGGGGTAGACATGATTATATAAATTATGAATCTTCCCAAAGTAACCTCATGTAATGTTAACTAAGCCACGCAGAAAACAGTCTCCAGCCAAACCACTTCAGTAGCAAACGAATGAGCACTGCCTTCCATCCCCATTGTCCTCACTGAAGTGCTAATGCCAATGTCTAGGAGGAGCCCCTCTTCAAGGTTAACTGTACTAGAGGGATCCTGTCAACTAATTTAAGGCCCCAAATTTTACATTCCCCCTCCCCCCCCCAGAAAAACAAATGAATAACACAATAAATTGTTAAGCATTAAGAGCCAAATTCTGTTCACAGTTACACGGATACAAAACTTAACTATTGATTTCAATAAATTACTCTGGATTTACATAGCTAGAACTGAGAATTTCTGAGCAGAATCCAAGACATATTTCTGTATTATTTGATCTTTAAACAGTAATAACAAGGTTTTTCTGAGTCCCTTAAGAGACTTTCACATTGTTTTTCAGAATGTGCATGTCATCCATCCTTAGGGTGGTGTTATGAAGACATTTGTGTGGCTTTTACAACAGAGACTATAGAGTAGACTTTTCCAATGGTAATTAAGTGACTCCTTAATTCACATCATTGTGTTTCCTTTGTGTAAGCGGGGGAATGGTCCCGCTGTTGTGGGGAACTTTCCAGGCTTCTGCACAACCCGGTGAAATGGGCTAGAAGGATCTGAGTCCTCGTTCCCACTTCCTTTACCCAGAGGCCTCCCTGCCCTTGAGGACTGTCCTGTCTGGCAGAGTCCTTGTAACCCCAACAAGGCTGGGCCCAGGATTCCTGGGAGGCTCAACCCCCAACCTTGCTGTGGTCACTTAGGACAGAGACGCCGCCAAGCCTTTACCCCAAGGAGCCACCAAGCCTGCCGTTCGCCAGTTACCCCGAGGAGCCCATGGTGTGTGACCCCTTGGAGGACACCGCCCTGACCCAGGTACCCATAGAGGGGGAGGTTGGAAGCAGCCTGGGGGCAGCCGACCCAAGTCTGGCTGCAACACTTCCAGAGCCGATGTCAGTGTGTTGTGGCCAGGATCCCCACTGACACAGCAGCGGGTCTTCTGCTGCTGCTAGGGCCCCGGGCTGGGACGCAGTGGAGTGGGTGGGCCTAGGCTTGCTACCACTATACTGTTTGCTCAGCCCCTGTCTGGGGGCCTTGGGGCCCTGTCTGGGGGTTTGTTGCCCCACCCTGACCCAGGGCCTGGGCTTGCCACTGTTAAACTGTTTGCTAAGCCCCTGCCTGAGGGCCGGAGCCACTGACTGTTGCCCCGCCCCAGGGCATGGGCTTCCTAACACTAAACTGTCGCTCAACCCCTGTCTGGGGGCCTGAGCCACTGATTGTTTCGTCGCCTGCCCTGACCCAGGGTCCGGGCTTGCTAACCGCAAACTGTTTGCTCGGCCCCTCTCTAGGAGGGCCTGAGCTGTTGACTGATTACCGCACAGCCAAACTAATTCCCCAACACACCTGACTGAAATAGCGAGGCGGTCTGGTTCCCAGCCACCCCGGAGTGGGGCCGAAATCCCTACAGGGTGTAACATGCTCCTGATCCAAAACTAAGGCTACGTCTACACTTGGCGCTAGGGGTATGATTCCTAGCTCACAGACATATTCATGCTAGCTCTCACTACGCTAAAAATAGTAATATAGCCAAGACAACACGGGCTGCCGTAAGTGGCGGCATCAGATAGCCAGCCTGAGGATGTACCCATGGGGTCTGGGCAGCTAGTCCATTCACCACAGCCCAGGCTGCCATGGCTACACTATTGTTCTTAGCACATTAGTTCAAGGAGAACTTGTGCAAGCATGTCTCCTGGAGATGAGAATCACATCCTCCTAGTGTAGAAGTGTACACAGCTCCTAGTGAAGACATAGCCTAAGGTAAAGGTTATCATTAGCACCTGACAATACCTATAAAGCTTTTCTTTTGCCTCCTCCAGGGAACTTTGCAGAGCAATACATTTTAAAGAAATAAACAAGTATTTCAAAGTATGTCAAATTTTGTATCTCAAACCAATTCAGAAAGAGGGAACTTTTTCAATTCTATTTACTCCTTCCGCTCCCTCTTGAAGTCTAAAAGCTCTTAAATTAGCACTTCCCAGATCAATTTTCCAAGATCATAATATCCTTCTTGGAAACACTGACTAGGGGCTTTGACCTACTCTGAATCTGGGATTTGATCAGAATAAAAATTACCTCCTTAATGGGAGAACCATAAAAATATGAACCAAATTCAGTTCAACGTTTTAAGAGCCTCAAATGATATTGAAGGAAGTTCACTCCCTGTCACAAGAGATTCATTTTGTAGGAGTTGGCTAAAAGGAGTATCATCAGTATTCGACAATTGGGAGAGATGAGAAATCCCAATTCCCTTCTCACCCCTCTTACAATTTGTAGAAAATTATGCAGTTACATTTTTTTCCAAGTGACCAGCTTGCTGTCTACTCTTCTTTTAATGAATATATGGCTTACAAATAGAATAAAAAGGATGTCCTGCGATATTAGAATTTATTAAAGTATCTGACACTGACTCATTAAATCATAGTTGCAGCATTAATTTACAAGATAACAACAAACAGCTTTGTGTTACGATACGAAGAGTTGCTTGCTACTCTGTTAGAAAATAGTATTTCTGGTGTTTTAAAGGCTAGGAGGACAATAGAGAGGGAAGTGGAATTCTATGCAGGCTTCTTAGAATCCTAACAATGTGGAAAAATGTGCAGAAGGAACATGTCTGCCTAAACCTCAAGATTGAGGCCCAAGACTCAGGTTTTGAGGGGGATTTCTCAAGCCCTCAGGGCCATTTTAGGACTTTTAACTATGCCATAGCCATGACTGCCACAAATAGTGAAAGTAGTATCAAACACACGGGTTGCAGGAGGAGTCCCCCCACAGAAGCCATGAGTAATAGAAGCTTTACCCAATAATATTACTCATGGGTAATAGAAGCCATGCCCACCCCCATAGAAACCATGAGTAATAGAAGTCATGAGTAATGGCCTCTGCTATGACTTAGCCAAGCATGCATAGGCACGTGACTTGCTCACGTGACTCCAAACCCCATCTTGTTACCTGTAATTTTCCACAAACTAGAACAACGAGTTTCCCTTTGCTTTGCAGAATCTATAAAAGACTCTGAAAACAGCTCCATTTTGCCTCTTTCCTGTTCAAATGTCTGGACTATGGACTTATGCTAATGGGAGCATTCTAACCAAGCGACTGAGGACCTTCCAATGATTTGGAAGCAACCAGAGACTTAACAAGCCAGTAGTTTATTCCATCACTGCTACAAGCCTGATCCAAGAATATTGCAATTATTGTATGTATTTGATTCCTTTAACCAATTTTAACTCTCGTTTTTCTTTCTTTTTATAAATAAACCTTTAGGTATTAGATACTAAAGAATTGGCAACAGCATGATTATTGGGTAAGATCGGAGCTATATATTGACCAGGGTATGTGGCTGGTCCTTTGGGATAGAAGACCCCTTTGTTAGATGAAATTGGTTTTAAATAAGCACTCATCATTAAGTCAGTGTTTTTGGTAGTGATACTAGGACTGGAATACCTAAGGAGACTGCTTTCCTGACTTCACGTTAGCCACTGTAGCAAGACAGACATTTTGTTGCTGGTTTGGTATAGCTTATGGAAGAATAGCTGCCAGTGTTTGGGGTGTGTATGTCCTATTTCTCAGCAGTTTGTCCTGAATTTGGTATTCTAAGTTGTGAACCACTGAGGCATGATGACATCCCACCCCATGCATATGGCTGGAGCCCTAAGTCACCTCTCCACCAACCCCCGCATGGCAGGAGGACTCCCGAGCCAGCTGGAGCCCCACATCCTCCCTGCCCTCCCACAGCTGGAGGAGCCCCAGGCCGCCAGAGCCCGCCCAGCCACGCCGCACCTCCCATCCTGAGATCTCAAGCATCCTGAAGGAAAAGCTCGTCTCTTGCCAAAGAACCTGAGCTTCTGATATGCCCCTATGCAAGTTCCAAGGTGGCTCAGGAGGCAGTATGTATTACTCAGCTTTCTGGGTTCATCAACAATCTCCCTGGAGTCCAGGGAGCACATACCACCTCCTCAGCCACCCCAGAACCTGCATGGGGCATAATAATAAGAAAAACTTCCCCCGCCAAACCCGCAACCGGTGGTCACAGCTACGCCAGGGGAGGCTCAGCCTTCCCTGGCCTATTATATCTTCTCTACTGTTCAAACATAGACAACAGGTATAAGGACCATATTTTTGAAATCAGTATTGCTGCCTGTGATTGCTACTGTGAAAGCCTTTGTCAACATTCCCCACACCTGTTGTAGTACAGGGGTTTAATTGGATTACCCAGAGAATTAGTGGAGGGATCTATGCTCTGCCCCTCCCTACCTCCTGTTTTGCTGGTGGTGGTGGGGGGGGGGGGTTGTTCCCCATCCGAGTTTGTTGTGATGCAGCTGAATAAAACACCAAGTTTCCCAGCCTGCAGTCCTGTGAGTGAAGTGTTATTTTTCCTGCACTCAGCGGTCCCTTTACAGCCCACCGCTTATAATCAATAGATTCACCCTCCCTCAGACACATGCATTTTTCCCTTCCACCTCACCGCCCTTATTTGTTGACGTTTTTCCCTCTTCATGTCTGCATCTCAGTACCTCACTCCTGCCCTCTCCCTGGGAGAAGTTTGGCCCCCGACATCTCCTGTCTTTTCTTTTGTGGCTTTGCTCAAGTTTCCTGGCCCAACTCACAGTGCAGAGCTGAGTGCTGCCCCCACTGGGTTGCCAGCAGGCTTCGTTGCTGCAACTTGGGTGGAAGAGAGGATCCTGAATGTAAGGCCATTGATTTGCTTTAGTCATACACACAGTGAGCTAACACAATGGAGGGGTCAACAAACAGGATTTCAGCTGCAGTCCTCTAAGCATCCACAGTGCATGCACAAACAGTGATGAATTTACTCCTAAAACAGGAAGTAAGGTGTGGGGGGATGGAGCATGACGCCATCCCATAGTACCCTGGGTAACCCTCTCATTAGTACATCAGTGCACTAAACTGGAGGTCAGCATATAAACAGCAATAGCCCCCTACCTGTGTACCAGGGTTTACTTCCACACAATATTAAGGATCCAGGCAGGCCATAAGGACAGTATTGTTTGAGTTTTGGAGCCAGCTTCATTTAGAGCAGCTGAAAACTATATTGCTTTCCTGACTTTATAAGACTTTAGTTAGAGGCAGCAAGGGATCAGCTGAGAGGCATTTCATTTTCCTGTTGCAGGCTAGGGTGGTGCCACTGACTGGCACCACTGACTGTGGTGTGCTCTCTTTCCCTGCCCCTCTCCTGGCTTGTAAGACACAAGGAGAACCCCTCTGCAGTGCCACCCAAAGGAGAAAAAAATGGAAACAGTACACATCACTCTGACTAGTACTGACACACGGGCAACCAAGCAATAGTCACATGAAACAATATGTCCCAGTATTGCCAACCCTGAGCATTCAAAAATCATGAATCGGGCCTAAAATCATGAGGTTATTTTTTTTTTTTCCTAAGGAGGAAGAGAGGAAGGACTCCAAATTGTAAGTTCTCCTGGCCCACCATAAACTGCAGGAACCTCCTGTAGGAAAGGTGAATGTCGATGTGAAAATACACATCCTTCATGTTAAGAGCCACAAACCACATCCCTTCTTGAAAAGAGGGGATTATTGATGCCAACATGACCACCTGGAATTTTGACTTCCGGACAAAGAGGCTGAGTTGCTGAAGATCCAGAATGGGCTCCACCTTCCATCTTTTTGGGGAATTAGGCAATATGAAGACTAGAACCCTTCTTCCTTGATACTGAGGCAGGATGCACTCTGTTTCCCCTTGATGCAATAGGGATTTCACTTCCTTTCAAGAGTGGTCCCCAAAGCAGTACTGGGAAGGGCATTTTTGGGGAAAGCAAGGAGATGAACTCTATGGAGTATCCCTGATGGATAATTTCCAAGATCTAACCATCCATCGTGATTCGCTCCCAGTTGTAGGCTAATAGAGTAAGATGGCCTCCAAAAGGGACAGAAGAAGGGACAGGTGACATCAGAGATGGTAAGCATGTCTTGACTGAAACATCAAAAGTGGCTCCTAGCAGTGGGCTGGAAGTGGGTTGCGGCTGTGGTGGAAGAGGGGGCTGAAAAGCAGGGCCCGTGAGCTCTCACTTGCAGAGAGACTTGGCAGGATACCAACTCCAGCCCTGGAGCACCCACAGAAAAAACAAATGGTAGGTGCTTAGCACCCACCGGCAGCTCCCCTATCAGCTTCTCCCCCTCCCTCCCAGCACCTCCTGCCTGCTGCGATCAGCTGTTCTGCAGCATGAAGGAGACACTGGGAGGGGAGGAGCAAGGGCCAGAGGTGTGCTCAAGGGAGAGGTCAGAACAGGGTGGAAAGAGGCAGAGTGGGGGTGGGGCCGGAGTCGGAGGCTGGCACTGGTAAAAGAACACATGAGGAGGCGGCAGTACCACCCATCCATCTAAATGGAAAAGCACCAGGTTAAAGATGGATTTCAATTCAGGTGACATGATCACATGTCACGGTAAGGCCTTGGCTACACTTGCACATTATAGCGCAATAAAGCCTCCTAGAGCGCTCTACCTTACTCCCTGTCCACACTGGCAAGGCATGTAGAGCGCTCTAACTCCCTGGCTGGAGCGCTCCTGGTACTCCACCTCCCCAAGAGGATTAACAGCTGTTGAGCATTGGCTGAGATGCTCCAGCTCCAGTGTAAATGGGGAGTAACGTTATTACACACTGATTGACCTCCGGAAACTCCCATAATCCTTTTAACTGAAGTGTTCTCTCTTGTTTTGTTTTGAAACGGCACTTCCGCATCCGGAGTTCAGAGCTCCGTTTTGGGGGCTGCTTATCAAAAAAACAAACACAGCTACTGTTTGCTTTGAATGAGTGAGAGGCAGGCAGGGGGGCTCCGTTTGGAGTGCTGAAAGATAATGTTTGCTTGAAGAGAGAGGTGGCGGGGGGGAGAGGGCGGGTTGGAGTCCGTTTCGGCGAGCAGCTGCTTATCTGGTCTATGAGAAAAAAAACCAAACAGCTGCTGTTTGCTTTCAGTGAGTGAGAGAGAGGCGGAGGAGGGAGGGGGTTCTGAACTTTAACATAGTGTGTTGACAGTGTGTCAGTACCCCAAAACCCCACACTCTCTCCCCCCCACACTCCCTGTCACACTCCACTCCACCCCATCCCCCATTTGAAAAGCATGTTGCAGCCACTTGAATGCTGGTATAGCTGCCCATAATACACCGCTCCCAATACAGCTGCAAATGTGGCCACACCAGTGCGCTTGCAGCTGTCAGTGTGGACAGACTGCAGCGCTTTCCCTACTGGGCTCTCCGAGGGCTGGTTTAACGCAAACCACTCTACATCTGCAAGTGTAGCCAAAGCCTATGACTTTATTACTCACTTACCAGCACACTGGCATACAGGAAGACTTACAAGTAAACAGAGCTATCTACACTCAATTGTCCTGGTTAATTGGAGCCATCAACATTTCAAACCACCATTAATGGCCCACACTTTGCATAATTACAATAGGCCCTCAGAGTTATATTTCATATTTCTAGTTTCAGATACAAGAATGATACATACATACAAATAGGAGACCACATTCAGCAGATTATAAGCTTTGTTATGATACCTTACAAGAGACCTTTTGCATGAAGCATATTCCAGTTACATTATATTCACACTCATTAGCATATTTTCAGAAAATCATATAGAGTGCAACATCACACCACCTACATGGAATACACATAGGGACTCGCACTCAAAGCAGCTGAGATTCCCACCCAATCACATGACTCCAGGAGCTGGGACTTTAAGAAAAACATCAAATTTGTGAGACTCGCAATGAAATCAGAAGAGTTGGCAACATGATGACCACTAATTGACATGGAAGTAGTAAAAGATAGGAAAGGGTAAAAATAAAATTCCCAGCCAGCATTGGTCAGTGACCAGACATGATTTACTGCATTTACATGATTAGACCAGACATGATTTACTGCATGTGTCTCATTTTGGAGGGACAGTCCTGATAGGTCCTTGTGAAACCATGGTTTTATCTCTTCTGCCAGGGTAAGACCTCTCCTTTTTCGTACTGATTCATGGATCACTTGGAAATGGCTCCATTTATATACAAATGAAATGTGACTAGAATGTTTGACAAATCCTTTGCCCCAAAGTCTACTTCCTCCTTAGTTTGCCTCAAGTCATATGAAGATATACAAACTGTTTCTTTAGAACTGTGGTAGGAAGTTAACTGGACAGAATAGGGTGGGTTCTGAATAGAAGCTTTACAGTGAAGCAGAGAGAGAGAGACGGGGACTAGATTTAGGGAATGCTGTTCATTCTAAATATTGTGATTCGGTGTGAAAAGTGAATGCAATGACAAAAGTAAAGAAAGAACAGAAATGCTGATAAGTAACTTAAATAATTTTTTTAAATCTAAGTTTTAACAATCCAAGGAACTTTTTTTTTAAAATGAAGGGTTACTTACATATGCAAGCATTCTGATCAGCGCCTGCAACTGAATTGGAAGCACAAAAATAGTTGAGGGTATAAAATACAACTGAGGATTCCTTTTGGAAGATATAGATAATTATTTTGGCCATGTTGTCCAATGAATGCACTCGAAATATTTTGACAATTTAAAAAAAAAAAAAAACCTGAATGTCTAAGCTATCAACGCCAGTAAACCTATTCTATAGGTCATACCTAGGGCTACGTTTTAGTCACAGGTATTTTTAGTAAAAGTCATGGACAGGTCACGGGCCGTAAACAACAATTCACGGACCTGTGATCTGTCCATGGAAAAAAAAAAAAAAAAACACAACACACACACACACACATTCTGCAGAAGGCTGACTTATTTTGTATACCAATTGAATTACAATTTTCTGTGGAAAACGGCATGCTGTTGGTTCAGATGGAAAATTTGCCAAATGATTTTGTTTTGCCTATCAGCAACAACAGTGTTACAACTGTACTGAGCAAATAATTGTCACAGAAACATGAGAGGATTTACATGATTGGATATGAATTGCTTCATGAAGACATGTCAGCAGCACGCAGGGCTGCTCAAGAAGGGGAGGAAGATCACATTTTTTTGCATACAGAGGCTCCATTCGTCGCAGGCATTGCTATGGTATGAGATAATAAAATATGCACAAAAATATGATTAATATAATGATGTAAATCAGCTATTTAAAAGGCTTTACTTAATTTTGAAGAATGAAGTTCGAAACCTAGGCATGAATGCTGTTCTTATTCTGCAAAGCTAATCCTATGAAACAGCTAGTGGCTCAGTCCCTGGCAGGATTTTTTTTTTTTAATCAACATTTTAAACAAAAAAAACCAAACACACATAAAAGCAAACAGACCAATATATGGATAGTATAGTACCACTTTTGTCAGTACTACAAGAATCTTCCATTAACTTTTCACTTATTGGTATCATAGGGATCCCACCCTAAATATCAAAGCTTAACTTTTCTAGCATTGAAGGCCCTGATCCAGCAAAGCACTTAACCTCTGTTTAAGCACACTAGTAGTCCCATTGACTGCTCATGTGCTTAAAGTTAAATACACGCTTAAGTGCTTTGCTGGATCAGGGCCTAAATCCCCATTTTAAAAAAAGGATTCTTTAAAAACTTACACTGGGGAGTACTTTCACCCCGTGAGTGCAACCATCTGCACAGACTACTCATCTCAGGAACATTTAATCCCAGCAAGGGCGGTGCACAGTAGAGGACTGGGATTTATGCACAGCCCTTGTACCTAGTAGTAGGCCATTCAAGACAAGGAGAGCTGTAAAGTGTGGAGTGCATAGAAGGGAATGGGAGCAGAATGCACAAGTTGTATCTCCCTTTTGCATTCTCTCTTCTATGTATCTACTAGAAAAAAAGAGGTCTGAATTTGGTCCCTAAAGTATCATGAAATATAACAAGACTATAAACCTAAATTAAAAAGAAAATTGTTAAATGGGAGTAAGAGTTGAATATATACACATCAGCAATGTAAGGAGGGAAAAAAGCTTACAAAAATAAGTTTTCAAAAAGCATAAGTCTAGGAAATTCAAAATTAAATTTAAGAACATTTAAACATTTGAAAGTGTAAAATAAGATCACCCAAACAACCTTAACTCTTCCCTCGGTTTCCAATCTTTCCTGCTTTGTATTTTTCTTATCTAGGACCTCATCATGCAGACTCTTATACATGAGGGTTTCAGGATCAGGCATCTTTTTTGGATTTCTAGGGTTTTTTCTACAAGGTTCATAGAATCATAGAATCTCAGGGTTGGAAGGGACCTCAAGAGGTCATCTAGTCCAACCCCCTGCTCAAAGCAGGACCAACCCCAACTAAATCATCCCAGCCAGGGCTTTGTTAAGCCTGACCTTAAAAACCTCTAAGGAAGGAGATTCCACCACTTCCCTAGGTAACCCATTCCAGTTCTTCACCACCCTACTAGTGAAAAAGTTTTTCCTAATATCCAACCTAAACCTCCCCCTCTGCAACTTGAGACCATTACTCCTTGTTCTGTCATCTTCTACCACTGAGAACAGTCTAGACCCATCCTCTTTGGAACCCCCTTTCAGGTAGTTGAAAGCAGCTATCAAATCCCCCCTCATTCTTCTCTTCTGCAGGCTAAACAATCCCCGTTCCCTCAGCCTCTCCTCATAAGTCATGTTCTCCAGCCCCCTAATCATTTTTGTTGCCCTCCGCTGGACTCTTTCCAATTTATCCACATCCTTCTTGTAGTGTGGGGCCCAAAACTGGACACAGTACTCCAAATGAGGCCTCACCAGTGCCGAATAGAGGGGAATGATCACGTCCCTCGATCTGCTGGAAATGCCCTACTTATACAACCCAAAATGCCATTAGCCTTCTTGGCAACAAGGGCACACTGTTGACTCATATTCAGCTTTTTGTCCACTGTAACCCCTAGGTCCTTTTCTGCAGAATTGCTGCCCAGTCATTCGGTCCCTAGTCTGTAGCAGTGCATGGGATTCTTCCGTCCTAAGTGCAGGACTCTGCACTTGTCCTTGTTGAACCTCATCAGATTTCTTTTGGCCCAATCCTCTAATTTGTCTAGGTCCCTCTGTATCCTATCCCTACCCTCCAGCGTATCAACCACTCCTCCCAGTTTAGTGTCATCTGCAAACTTGCTAAGGGTGCAGTCCACACCATCCTCCAGATCGTTGATGAAGATATTGAACAAAACTGGCCCCAGCACCAACCCTTGGGGCACTCCACTTGATACCGGCTGCCAACTAGACATGGAGCCATTGATCACTACCCGTTGAGCCCGACCATCTAGCCAGTTTTCTATCCACCTTACCGTCCATTCATCCAGCCCATACTTCTTTAACTTGCTGGCAAGAATACTGTGGGAGACTGTATCAAAAGCTTTGCTAAAGTCAAGGAATAGCACATCCACTGCTTTCCCCTCCTCCACAGAGCCAGTTATCTCATCATAGAAGGCAATTAGGTTAGTCAGGCATGACTTGCCCTTGGTGAATCCATGCTGACTGTTCCTGATCACTTTCCTCTCCTTTAAGTGGTTCAGAATTGATTCCTTGAGGACTTGTTCCATGATTTTTCCAGGGACTGAGGTGAGACTGACTGGCCTGTAGTTCCCTGGATCTTCCTTGAAGAAGTTTACAGAGTGTGCTGTGAACATTTTGGTAAAGGCACTGTTAGAGTTGGCTGGAAACTGGAACTCCCGTTCCATGAGAAGTTCTGAAATTAGAAAGAAAAAAAAAGTTCCGAAACAGAACAAAAACTGAAGTTTTAGAATTTGTCACAGAACAGGAATTCCAAAATTTTCCTCAGAAAAAGGTCAAAATGACATTGTTTCAGTCTTCTTGAGCAGGGGCTCCCAAAGCTCCTGGGCTGCCCCAGATCCAGGGACTCTGGGAGACCTGGCTCTGAGGCAGCCCGTCTAGGCAGAAGACACTGTACTTGTACAGCTTGCATAGACACGTATATAGGATGCTGAGACACAGCAAGCTGTCTTTAGACGTTGCAAAAGGGCCTGAGGAAAGAACAGTCAATGAATGCTTTTGAACACGTTAGACTTCTTCTCTCCATTTGTATGTTAGGAGCCGAAGCTGATGCCTCATGAGGAGGCCTTCCCTTTTTCGCTTTTCTAGTGCTGCCAAACTGGGGTAGTCTGATTTCAGGCAGAAAAAAACACCACAGGAAGCAAACCCACAGAAAGTATTGTTCTTAACTGAAAGATAGGCTCATTACGTTGGTGCAGAGCAGGCTGGTTCTCTGGCGGGGGGTGGGGGAGCCTGTCTGTCAAGCTCCTCTTACCAAAGCATGCTAGGACGTACAATTTTTTTTTTGCAGATATTGTATAACTGTCCAGAGTTTATGTAACCAACATATAATTAAATGTAAACTAAAGTAGTGCCTGTGATCACCGAGATGAAACTCTGTTTGTTATGGTTAAGGCTGTTTCAGTAGTAACCAAATTAATTATAACCCCGGTTTGGACTGATTTAAGAGTGCCTGCACAGGGATTTAAAGTGGTTTCACTAAATCTGTTTTTAAAAACATCTTCAGTAAAACCAGTGCAAGTTGGTGTGGAGAGAAGGCCTTATTTTTCTGTCCCTTTATTTGTACATCCATACATCGTATAGTCCTCAAGCATCATAGAGCACACTAGGAGAGAGAGGCATAATGCTTTCCAGGATAAGAAGTCTGGCTCCAGTCTATAAAATTAAGATTCTTAAATAATTCCTTCTTGGAAAATGCCATGTAATTCTAAGTTGTCATATTAAAACGTGTATGTAAAGTATGACGCTCTAAAAGTTTACCACTGCTGAGAACATGTGGTCCCAATAAGCACACAGCACTAGACAAAATATTAAACTCTGGGTCTGTAACAGGGGGCTTGGAGGACCAGGCATCCTAGTAGTTGGAGTGCTTGATTTCCAGCCCCCTACTTGGTTGAAGTGCCTTTGTCTTTAAGGCTGGGCCGGGGGGGTAGGTAGGCGGACCCAAACCCTCCCACTCCACTGGGTCCCAGCCCAGGGCCCTGTGTAAGTCAACTCCTGAGTAGGGGGCCTGGCAGCAGGGAGTCTACATCCACTGCCCTGGGCTACTTCCTACCACTGTCCCTTCAGTTTGGGGCATGGCCCCTATAGTCCAAGTTGTGGTGGTGGCGGCGTCTCTCCAATAGTGCCCCATCGTGGACCCTGGGTGGCTGTGATGGGTTGAACCTGCCCCCCCTTTCTGGGGTGCCACCTGATGTGCTGGGGTTTAACTGAGCCTCCCCTGCTCAATCAGCCTGGGTTCCTTCTCCCTGCTTTGCTGAATTAAGCTCTCTGGCCTCTTGTAGCACACACAAACAGGCAGGGCCACACCCAACTGCACAGAGAGACAGAGATCCGCTCTGGAAAGATTCAGCTTAACGGCTTGCCCCAACACTCTGGTACCCACTCCCTTTAAGGGGTACAAACCCAAAGGTTTTATGAAAATCATCCCCTCCCTCAATGTGAAGGGAGATGCACACAACTTCTTGCCTCCCCCCAGCCCCCCAGTTAGAAATTACATAAACTGGGTTATATTATAAACAAGAAAAAAGTGTAACAACTACAAAAGGTGAATTTTAAGTGAATATAAGAGATAACAGACAGCACAAAGCAGATTACTGGCCAAATAAAGCAAGATACCAAGCGAAGCTCAATAGATTTAAGAAACAGATTACAAAATGTAAATTCTCACCCTAAATGTTACTTTAGGCAGGTTGCAAAGTTTCTGTGGTTCAGGATTCTAGTTATATTCCTTTTCAGACTGGATGCTTGTCGCAGTCTGGACTCCCCCCTTGCCTTCCCTTCAGGTGGCATTTGCTTCTTTCTTCTTGGGCAGACAGGCCATGCATAGAAGGAGTCTCAGTTCCCTTCCTCCCCACCCTTAAATAGCATTTACATTAGGTGGGAATCCTTTGTTTTCCTAACTTGACCCCCTTTCCCTTCTAGTGGAAAGTTACAAGAACTTCCAGGTAATATTTAGTATCAGGTGACAAGACCACTTGACCAAGTAGTATCACAGTTAGGTCCCTGGATGCCTCCCAGGATGGAGAGAGATTAGTATCTTCATGGTTCTCTTGTTCCTTCCTAATGGCTCATTAAATTTGATGGCCTGTCGTCTGGTGGCTGTCTTCCCAATACACACCCAGTTGTAATAGAAATATGGACTATGTAACAACCTTTAGATACAGAAATGATACAGGCATACAAATTGGATAATCACATTCAGTAAATCATAATCTTTCCAATGACACCTTACAAGACCCATCTTGCATAAAGTGTCTCAGTTATGTCATACTCATATCATAAGCATATTTTCATAAAGAATATGGAGTGAAACATTAGTGTGTCAGGTTCCTCTGAGACGGGCAGCTGTATCTTTGGCAGGGTCGGAACCCCACAAGATCTCGGTGCTTCAGCCACATGCTCCAAGGTCTCTTCCTCAGTCTGCTCTGGTCGTTGCCTTGGCTGGTGCCAAAGCTAGTGGTCCTTCCCATCAGGTAAGGAGGCAGCTAGCTCCTGCCTCTTCGCCAGCCAGCCCTGAACTGAGCCAAGCTCTCTCCAGTCCAGGCCTGGCATTGGCTGCAGGTATAATGGGGAGGGGCTAGCTGGGCCCAAAGCTCTCTTTAACCTCTTCCATGCTGGTGAGCAGTTTCTCTGCTTCATCACAGGGTCTTTTGATTACATACACAACAAACATCTTTAGTTGGTCACTCCCTAACTTCTAAGAAAAAAAAATATTCTCATGCGCTATTCAAGGCATCCCAATCTGCAAATAAATTGCTTATTTCAGTCGATTGCAAACAAGGCTTAGAATGGCAGTCTAGATTCAAGCTTAATTAGGGAGTTGCTACCAGTGTTTCCACAACACCAGGTTCAATTTTATTGTAATGCAACATGCATGTTTTGTAGATTTTGGCATAAATTAGGGAGAACTTTGCTTGAACTTTATATCCCACATAGTCAACTTTTTGCTATTAATGTATAGTTAGTTTTACTTATACATGAAAAAATTAGAGATGAAAAAGTTCTTGGCCCATTCATCCATCTCCCTATCCACTCTATACAATACATTTTCAAGTTCCCTTTTTGTGGTTTTGAAATGTCCCAAGGTTGAGGTTTTTACCACTAAACCTTAGCTATTATACTGTGGAGTAGTCAACTAATAGGCCTTTTTCATTACTGCATTACTGAAATTGTATGGTTACACAACTCCACTGATTTCAGTGTAACGACTTTGATTTTATCTCGGTAGTTTGGTGATGAACTAGGCCTAATACTTCTGTTGAGTTAATATAATAACCCTTGAAGGGCCAAAATAATGGTTCTCAATTTGTTTGCCTGCCAATTGATATATTCCATTTTTTAAATGAAATTCAGGGAAAGTTCATTTTAATCCTCTGGTAGAAGATAAAGAGGACAAAGCTCTTATACCATTCAGCCCTTCTCAGTCTCTAGCATGCATTTTCAAGTGTCTTGTCTAGGTTTAACAGACCAAACAGATATTTTCAGTACCAACCTTGGACTATTCCATGTTATTAATTAATGGACTTGGTTCATCACTGTATTCTTCAAATTCTTTGTTGGTATGTTCACAGTCAGCACAAAGGGGCCAGAGTCTGGCTGTCACTAGCCAGCAGAGAATTTCCTTGGTGAAAGGGAGCTCTCCCCATCTAGAGTTGCCTCCCGTGCCTGCTCCCCACCACCCTTGTGGGTGGAGGGCTGCCAGGGGAAGAGACAGGATCTATTATGGATGTGGAAGGGACCAGTGGTGTAAGTGGCACAGCTCCTAGGCTGCTCTAATGCATGTCAGGGCTGGAGCTGAGCTAGCACAGACCAACCCTTGGAATCAGGGAGCCAGTTACAGGTAATCCCTCAGGCGCCTCTTCTTGCCCTGCACTGAGCACAGCTTGGCTGGAAGAGAAATCTGGCTCAATATCTCTACTTGGCTTGGCTGCTAATTAATTAGTGGATAAATTGTCTGGTGTGCATTTCAAAAGTAGAGGGTTGGAATCCTGATAAGCTTACAATTTTATTTAAATGATCGGAGAGCCTGAATAAACATTAGAAAATGTGCTGTTGGGAACTAACTTGCATTGGCAAAGATGGACTGGGGGGTTTGGTTTGGTTTCTATACATAAACAGCCCTGTGCTTTCAGTCTGCCTCTCTATTTTTGACTAAGGAAAACAACAAAAAAGATTTAAGCAAAGTCTGCAGGAGAGAGAAATCTGGTGGCAGAGCCAGCTCTAGCATTTTGGGCAGAAACATTTTTCTTCCTCCTCTCTGCCCTAAAACGGAACCAATTCCAGTCCACCGCGGTCATGCCACTACTATCCACGTGGTCAGCCTAAGGATTTGGGGGATGGGGGCAGGGGTGGTAACTGTGTGCGATTAACTGCCTGATTTAGTTTGTTTTAAATGGGTAGGAAGGATCTTTAGATCCCACTCCCGCCTCAGTCTCTTGCTGCAGAAGTGGAGCCAAGCTGCTAGTGACTGCTCTGCGTGTTCAATGCTATTGCCCAGGAGAAAGGGGCTAGAAATGCAGAGCGAGATCCTCTCCTTGGATTGACTCCCTATGTACCACTCGGGCAGCACAAGAACGCCAGATATGAGGCTAGTTGGAAATTCTCTCCGTTGGCACAGAACTGACACGGCCAGCTTCTGTGGCACCTGCTCCCGGCCCTCGCATGAGGCAGGAGAGGGGGCAGCCAGAAATAGCTGAGAATTGCCAGAGCACAGCCCGACAGATGTTCTCTTGGAGCCCACAGATTAGAATAGCCTGGCTGGGGGTAGAGTTGTGCAGGGCAGAGAATTAGGGAGCCATAACAGACTCCCTGACAACTCGCCCTCTCTCCTCTACTGAGCAATTCGGGGTGCAGGTGAGCCTCCTTTGTTTTAAATGAAAGCTGAGATTCTAGTCCCCTCAAATCCAGGGGCCTATAGTCAGTGGCTTCACAAGGCCCAGAGTGACTTTGAATTTACCCATCTCTAATAAAAATTCCCACTACATTTTTCCATGAATGCAGCTTAGAATAGTTAGTTGTTGCCATCTTCCCAAGCAAGATTCATGTTTTTGCCTACAGTCTATTTAGGCAGAAAAGGCTCCAATTAACTTCCATTAATCCCTGGAATTTTAGTCAGCCCTCTCCTGACCAGCCACAGGGCCAGCAAGGACCCAGATGTCACCCAGAGGGAGACCCTCCTCCATAGACATTTAACTCCCCAGGATACGTTGAGTCGCCATTAATCCCAAAAACTTCTACAGCATGGAGGGATGGGGAGTCCAAATACAAACAGAATCCAAGAGTGCCACAAAACTCCCTATTGACAGATTTAAAAAATATATACATATATCTTATTAGGAGCCAAGGACTTGCATAGTTTATTCAGGGAGAGAGAAGACTTGTGGTCTGCTGATGTGTGTCTTTAACAGAGGTTCTGCTGACCTGTGTACAGGACCACCAGCAGCGGATGGTGTAGCATTAAATTACATTTAATCATTTCTCTCAAACAGATTTCAAAGTGGTAATGGTCATCTACACCTAGTCTTCAGGGGCCTCTATATGAGAAGCCCTGTGAAGTGTAATCCTGTTGCCTCGCCTTTGTAACATACAAGAGATTCCTAGAAGAGTTCATGGGATGCTGTGGGCTGCAGTGCAACCAATACACTGAGGAAACCCAACTTTACATCTCATTCTCTGCTGGTACCAGGAAAGCAGCCATGCAGATGTCCCAGTGCCTGCAAGCCATAAGCAGAGAGCTGAAAAACAGTTGGCTGAAATTTAACCTAGGGAAGATGGAGCTGATGCTGATAGGAAGAGGAAAGCCCTTTGGAGAGCTAGCCAGGGCCCGGACCATATCTTCAATTGAAGGTGCCTGCACTCCAGTTGTCAAGAGTGTGAAGCCAGGGGTAATATTAGAAAAAAGTCTAAGGGAAAGAAGTGTTCAGGAGCGTTGGCAGTTGTTTGTTAAAGAGGCATTATTACAGGCACAAGAGCAAATGATCCCAATACATAGAAAAGACAGGAAGTATGACAAGAGACCATCTTGGCTTACCAGAGATCTTCAACAACCTGAAACTCAAAAAAAACCCATGAAAACTGGGCACGAGGTCAAATTACAAAGGATGAATATAAAACCACAATACAAGCATGTAGGGACAAAATTAGAGAGGCAAAGGCACAAAACAAGATTAAATTATGTAGGGACATAAAGGACAAGAAAAGATTTTGCAAATACACTAGACGCAAGAAGAAAACTAAGAACAGGGTAGGCCCTATTACTCAATGAGGAAGAAAAGACAAAAACAGAAAACTCAGCAATGTTCAAAGTGTTAAAATGCCTTTTATGTTTGTTTTCACCAAAAAGGTTAGCAGCGACCAGACAACTAACACAGTGAACATCAGCGCAAATGGGGCAGGATCTGAGACTTAAAACAGGGAAAGAACAAGTTAAGAATTACTTGGACAAGTTAGAGGTCTTCAAGTTAGCAGGGCCTGATGAAATACACCCTAGAATGCTTAAGAAACTGGCTGAAGAGATCACTGTGGGTAGGTCTACACCACAATTAAAAACCTGTGGCTGGTTCACGCCAGCTGACTCAGATGGGAGCCCAGGCTCTAGGACCCTGCGAGGTGGGAGAGTCCCAGAGCTTGGGCTGCAGCCCAAGCCCAGAAGTCTACACATCACTAAAACAGCCCTGCTGCCAAAGTCCCGCAAGCCTGAGTCAGCTGCCATGGTGTTTTTAATTGCAGTGTGTGTAGCCATACCTGAACCCTTAGCCAATATCTTTGAGAACTTGTGGAGGACAGGAGAGATCCCAGAGGAATGGGAAAGGGCCAATATAGTACCTATCAATCAAAAGAGTAATAAGCATAAAGCAGGGAATTACAGACCAATCAGCTTAACTTCAATACGCAGAAAGATAACGAGGCAAATTATCAATTTTTAAGTATCTAGGTAACAGTCAACATGGATTTGTCAAGGGCAAATCATGTCAAACCAACCTAATACTCTTCTGGACAGGGTAACACGCCCTGTGAATGAAGGGATGCAGCAGATGTGATATATCTTGACTTTAGTGAGGCTTTTGATACGGTCTCACATGACCTTCTCATAAGCAAACTAGGGAAATATAGCTTAGATGAATCTATTATAAGGTAGTGTGCACAACTGGTTGGAAAATCATACTCAGAGTAGTTATCAATGGTTCACAGTCACACTGGAAGGGTATATTGAGTGGAGTACTGTAGGGATCTGTCCTGGGTCTAGTTCTGTTCAAGATCTTCATAAATTATTTGGATAATGGCATAAAGAGTACTTATAAAATGTGCAAGCAATATCAAGCTGGGAGGGGTTACAAGCTCTTTGGAGGACAGTATTAGAATTCAAAATGATCTTGACAAACTGGAGAAGTGAGCTGAAATAAGATGAAATTCAGTAAGGACAAATGCAAAGTATTCCTTTTAGAAAGGAACGCTCAATTGCACAAACAAAGTGGAAAATGACTACCTAAGGAGGAGTATTACAGGAAAGGCTCTGGGGGTTATAGTGGATCATAAACTAAATGAGTCAACAATGTAATACTGTTCAATTTTTTTCTTTGCAACATCATTCTAGGCTGTATTCGCAGGAGTGTTGTTCTAACTGGAACAAAACCAAGACCTTTCCAAAAAAATGTTGTGAAAAAACGAGTGTAAGAGAGACACCTCCCCAAGAATACCCAATCCCCAGGTTAGAGCCCTAACCAGCAAAGATGTTTTAGTGTTGATGAATCAGCATTTTTGACAAAACAAATTTAGTCAAAGAATTCCCAGCCAACTCCACTTACTGCTAATAATAGAGCTTGTCTGGAGAAGATGGAGAGTATTGTGTGGGAGATGTTGCCACTGTGTGCAGAGAATGGATGTGGACACTCCAAAAAAGGTCAAAATTTGCCTCTCCAGAAGAACAGTCTCATTCTGAAGGGTGTAACATTAGCTCTTAGTGGAGGCTGAATGCCTTAGGCCACTGCTAATGGGCCTCAGAGCCCTTTATCTGTAGATCACCAATATGAATCCAGCCCATCTCCATAGGAGTTACAAGTTATTCCCATCTAATGGATTCTTGGTGGTCTCTTCTGAGAGGAGTTTAGTGAATCTCAGTTCCAGCTCCCACATCATAAACTCATCACCACTCTTTGCACTAACTGGCAGGCTCTCCGAAGAGGGCAAGAACTCCATGAGCCATGGAGAATGAGCTGCTCCTCTTGGGGCAATGTGTGTGGGAAGCTTGCCCTGCTTCTGCCATGTAAATAAACAGAGGGCTTCTTTCACCAGGGCTCCCAAGCACTAAGCCACACAATGTTTTTAGCCGCAGTTCAGGGTTATATGCAAAGTAGTTGCAAATATGCAAATTAACCTGTTGTACAAATTGTCTAAGAATGCCACACACAGAGCTCCAAAAAAAGCTTGGCAGCTATTCCTAGGCTGGTGTGGCTACATCCCATTCCTCCATGCAGTGCTACCTATTGGCTAATCCGAGCAGCAAGTTGCAGACAACTAGAGTTTTGTCCCTACACATATTTGCAAATACAAAATTTCAGGCCCATGAGTAAGATTCATTCAATCAAGAAATGAAATTAATTCAGTGACAAAACCACAGTCATTTCAGACAGCAGCAAAAATAATTTATATAGACTAGTCCATCCAACCAAGAAACAGAATCAGCACCATATGTCCTAGGTGACCACTCACAAAGTTGGAAAAGTGAATTCCAAAGATTCTATCACATCTCAGTTGCTTTACAGTTTTCATAGAATCATAGAATATCAGGGTTGGAAGGGACCTTAGGAGGTCATCTAGTCCAACCCCCTGCTCAGGGCAGGACCAATCCCCAATTTTTGCCCCAGATCCCTAAATGGCCCCCTCAAGGATTGAACTCACAACCCTGGGTTTAGCAGGCCAATGCTCAAACCACTGAGCTATCCCTCCCCCCAGGTTTTCCAGAACCTGAATTTCCAATGCAATAGAAATACAAGATCTGAATTTCCAATGTAAACAAAAAGCAGAACAAACCAGTTTTTGTGTGTTTTTCCTTTATATTCTACAGAAATGAGGGGCACAAACCCATTTTTTTTCCTTATAGGTTTCCTTTAATGTGCTAGTAATGAGGGAAATTGCAGTCAAGACTGATACCCAGGTCAAAAACTTGAAGTTCTGGCAAACATACCCATGGATGGGAACCATTTTTCTAAGATAAGGTGATGATGAAACTGACCAAAAAAACCTGCTCCTAGTCAATCAAATTCTCCAATACCTGAATAAGATTTGGTTTAAGAATGAAATAAAGCTCCCAGTCTATCTAGAATAGATATTGGATTTTTGTCTTGAAGAAAGCAATAGCTGACCCCATGTTCTCTTGTGCATAAAGAAGGGGCCAACATTAAAAAAAAAAAAAAAAAAAGACACTAAAGACAGTTGAGCTTTTTCCTTCTTCTGTTCTGTATTACCCTGGAGAAAAGAAATATTATTTTCCCATGATTAAGAAAATAAAGTTACAACAGACAGATGTTTGCAATCATGAAAAGCAAAATAAAGTGAGGCATTTGGACAAACTCTTTTCTTAATGAAGCACAGTCACAGAAATTGGGCACAGAGAAGTTCTCAACACAGCCAAATAACAAAAAGTACTAGGGGGAAGGTAAGCAGCAGCAGGCAAATGTTACTACAATATATCCTGCCTGCAGAATTGCAAAAGAATTTCCAAAAGCAACAAAAATGTTAGTAAGCAACATCATGTGGAATGACTTCTTTTCGGAAAGAAAGGAAAGCAAAAAAGATTCCAAAACAAATTTATATTTGAAAAATAAACCAAAGAAAGCAAAGGAACGGATCAGCTTTGTAGTGGAACAGTAGGTCTCAAAGTATAATAAGGGCTATGTAGAATTGGAGCTACTGTAACTGTCTCACTTTCATCTCTATTGATGGGGCTTTTGTCTTTAATATATAAACCCACCGTGGAACAATATTTAATAATAATTTTACCATTTTTTGACCTGAGCAGCTAGCCAAAAGCAGGGTCCTACAACTTGTTTCCATTAGGAGGAAAAATTGATGAGTCACGTATTCCTTTGATGCAATCCTGTTTATTTACAAGGAATGTACAAAGTCCTGTTTCCCTGAACACAAGAGGAATCAAACAGCAGGAGACAATTTCTTTGCTCACAGGTTCAAGCTTGCTTCAATCAGCACTTTACTCCAAAGCTCTTTATCTCTAGGCTTTTCTCAGGGTTACATTTGTCTGGCTGCCTCCTTGGCTTTCTGCTCCTTCTCTGCGAGTATCTCTACACTAGAAATACAGCAGTGTAGCTGTAGTACAGACACTTGCTACAGCAACAGGATGGGTTCTTCCATTGCTGTAGTAAAACCGCATCCCCATTAGACAGAGCTGTCTACACCAGGGCTTAGGTCAGTGCATTTGTCACACCCCCGAGTGATATGTACTTAGGTCAACCTACCTTTTTGGTGTAGGCCAGGACTTGGTCTGTTTTTTACACACCTCTCTCTCCACCTACTTGTGCCTTTGTTTTGGATGGCGATATGTACAAGCGTTGGAGCGGAGGGTCCTATTGTTTCGGCTACCTGATTCCATAAAGGAGCTTAATGGCCCCTTAAAACTATCTACAATAAAGAGTGGTGATTATGCCCAGCCCATATCAATAGTAACTGGCACTTATATAGCACCTTACATCAGAGGATTGCTAAGCACTTGGAAAACACTGAGGGCCGGTCTACACTGTGAAATTACGTTTGCATAGATATGTCCCCCGGGGATGTGAAAAATCCACCCCCCTAAGAGATGTAACTATACCAACCTAACCCTCCTCCATTTAAAGGATGCGAGTAAACAAAAAAAAGATAGAAAAGTAATGGAACATCCATCCAGACATCAAATAATCATGTTACAAAGAATATTTTTTAAGTAAAGGAACAACATTGATTGAGCTAGGAGGGGGGAAAAAAAGCTAGAGAAGGGAAGAAAAAGTACAATTTACAAGTAGGAGGGAAAAAAATGTCCTTCCTGTGAAATGACTGTAGCTGGCATGTACAAGATAAGAAGTCCTGGCTTCTCTCATTTTTGTGAGCACTTTTAAATCCATTCAGCAGTTTCAAAATCCAGTTAGCTATGTGGAGGAGTTTTTAAATTGGAGAGGGGTCAAACTATTCAAACTATTGTAACAGCTGCAAAGTTGCAGGGTTCACTAGTTTGCAAACAATAATACATTTAGGATGTTTCGTTTTGAGATGCAGCATCTGAACGTGATGTAAAGTACATCGAAGAATGCATTAAACTGACAGGTTATAATGAAGATGTGCCGTTAGATGGGATACAGTCCATTCTGCAATGTACTGAGCTTCCAGAATGCTTTGAAGTAGAAAGGATCATAGATATTCCAGGACAGAGTTTGCACGCTCGATCCATGTGCAGATCACACGCCTCCCACACGGAAGGAGGGGGACAGCTATTTCCTCATTTTCCCAGCACCCCTCAGGTTGAGAGTTGCCAGTGACAGAGAATTAGTAGCCCCCTGCCTGGTGGGACCAGAGCTAGGAGAAACACACTGTCCCCACCACAATTATGGTGGAGATTACCTGGGGGGAAAAAATACAGCCCCCATCTCTTTCCTTTTTCTGTAGGCTACCCTGCAGTGGGGCACTGTCATCCAAGAGAGAGGCTCTCAGGGATACCTGCTGTTAGGGAGAAGTAACAGGGATTAGTCTGACCCCTTATCAGTAACTTTCACTCATGTGTCTTGTGCACCGTTGGCTGAATATAAATGAATAAAAAGAATGTAAAGGGACATTGTCAAGGTTCGCATATCCAAAAATCAAACTTAATGTTAAAGTAAGGGCTAGATCCACCCAGGGGACTTACAAAGCTTATCGGGCAGGCACACTGCTGCCCAGTGGAATTCACAGCCTGGAGTTAGACATCCGAGGCTCCCTATACAATACACACGGAGAGCTGAGCACCTGATGATAGGATTCACAAATGCCAACACCCTAGGCAGGGAGCCATCTATGCTAGCCAATAGCGAATACCAAGAAAGGGGAAGTGGCCTAAGCTCTGCCCTTCAGAGGGAGCTAGGTATCTAATTGTGGGCCAGAGGGAGGCGCTTAGCTTCCTTTGGGATTCATAGCCATGAATCCTCTCCTGGAGTTAAAGGGCTCACCTAGCCTGTCTCTCAGTGACAGCTGAAGAAGAGCTGGCCCCTGTATGCAAATAGCCCCCTGGCTAGAGCACTCAGGACATGGAACAATGCTGGTTCATAGGCCTCCCTCTGCATGAATTGGAACAGGAATTTGAAGCCAGGTCTTCCACCATCTACCTGAGGTACCCTAACCACTGGGCTCTACAGTATTCTGGGGTGGACTCACGCCTGCTGAAGATGTTTCACTTTTATTCACCGGGCCAGAGAGTGACTCTCTAGCCAAGTGCTTCACCCACTCACCTGCTAGGCCCAGGGTCCAGTCCCCACTCAAATTAACATCCAAGGATTTGATGCAAAGTGGGACAGCTTCGACAGGGGATAACTTGAGGGAGTCCATCCCAGAATACCCTGTAGCCCAGCTGGTTAGAGCACTCGGCTAAAAGACCTGCTTTCAAATCCCTATTCCACATCCGGCCGAGTCAGGATTTAAAGGTGGAGTTCCCACCTTCCCAGTGAGTGCCCTAACCGCCGGGCTATAAAATGTGTGACCGTGCCGCTGGTGCAATGTTTTGTGCAACACGGGCATGCTCTGAGAACACCGACTGGATTAGGCCCCGCAGGGGAGATAGGCTAGGGGATTTCTAGGTTGGAACTCCTGCTGGGGCTTAGGTGCTGAGAAGCTGGACAGTGTCAAGCAGTGGGCTCTGCAGCTGCCCACTGGCAGAAATGTAGGTGATAGGGCAACTTAACTGGCAAAAACATAGGCCCCTACAAGGTCAGGCTGCAGCCGAGCAGGTGTTCTGAGTCTCTAATTTTTGGACTTAGGTGTCCACACTGGCACTTAGGCACCTAAACCTCTTTGTGGTTCTTGACCTAAACCTTTACTTTTACCCGCTCCTTATTCTAAAGGAGCTCAGCTGGGTCTTCAGAAAGTAATACTTGGAACAAATACTTGGCCCTAGAGACTGGTTTGAACTGCAAACTTCTGAACTGGATGTCAAAACCCCAGCATTCCTTTGGACTCAGCTCTGTTTTGTACTTATAAAAAGAGCCTTTCAGCTAGAGATCTCAACAGGGGGTAGCTGAGAAAGTATTAGCTTCAGATCAAGTGCACAAAGTGGGGCAAGGCCTATCCTCTTTTTCAGATAGGGAAACGGATGCACACAATGGAGGAGTTATTTGTCAAATATTACACTGCAGTGAATGGCAGAATCCAGAATAGGATCCATAAGAGAGACCACAAAATTAGAAGTCCTCTAACATACTCTGTCATGGGCGCACACATTGTAAAAGGTCCGGACATCTCCTGGGCAACCCCTTGTAGCCAGAGGTGCCTGTGCCGTACCCTTCCTCAGTTTCCCCTCTTCCAGGTTCTTCACCAAACTCCCCACACAAAAGGTTTTCACCAGTTCAGCAACAGCAGCCCTTCTTGGGATCGGGTTTATTAACCTGAAGATTAAAGTAAACACAAAACAGTCTTCCACCCGAGCTTTATGCTGGGCATAGCTCTTCCTACCTGAGCGCTGCCTCTTCCTGCTCTCTGAGCAGCCGGAGATAATGCAACACCACGTCTGCCTTCTTTACTTTCTCCCCCAAAACAAAACTTCCAGATGGGCCTTTCTACCCAGCCAGGACTCCCAACTTGAGTCTCCCTTCCACATGAAGCACTGCAGGAGACTCTCCCTTGTACAATTTCTCTCTGTGATCTCCTCGTGGCTGGCTACAGAGCTCTTTACATAAACATACATAGATACACTCACAGGCCTGGTCTAGTCACATGACCATCTATCACATGACTTAATTCATTCTCTTCATCTGGGGAGGCAAATCAGCTGTGTCACAGGTGAGCTGAGACCCATCCCCCTTTAAAAGGGCCAGCCATGCTATGGCACATGTATGGTGCTGTACTTAATACTGTGTGTTTGCTCTATTGAAGTAAGCAAGCAGCGTATTAAAATGGACAAAGATCCTCCTCTCAGAAGAAGATAGCAACAATGCCAATTTTGTAAATTAAAGCTGGTAGCTGATTTGATCTTATCTGTATCAATGATGCAAAGACCACCAGTAGAAAATCAATACATCGTAAGCAAACCCATCAATTGTGCAGCTATTATTTTATGTATTCTCTTTAGAGAAATCACTTGTGCAGAGTTATTTTCTTTAGTACATCGCAGCATCTGAGCTGCAGGGTGAGATTCAGCTTTCCTAGGTAAGAATTTAAGCAGTCATTCAGCCACAGCTGATGACTCCTCTGCTTGTAAGAAGCATGAGTCAATATCTGTCATTTATTGGACTGAGGACTGTAATTATATCTCCCAAACAAACAGTCAATGATTTAAGTGAGGGTGGAATATCCTGGCTAATTTTATGTTTGTTTCAGAGATGTCCCTGTGCATTATATTTAATACATAGATCTACCAACAAAAATGTAATGTCAGAACAATAATTGGCAACAGGTTAACAGTGAAAACCGGATTTCGGAGAAGCAAATGCTGTTCTGGTTCCCATGGGCACCAACCCAATATTTCAGAGTTTTATGTTCCTGAGAGAGAGGAGGGAGGCAGAACAAATGTGAGGACACCCACACAAAACTCTCAAAGTAATAACATCATCTCTCCTTATACTCTGGCCCTGCTGTCCAGCTGGTATTCTGTCAAGTCTCCAAGTGCCTTTAGTCAGACATGATAACTGTTATAATTATCTAAAGCTTAGAGTAATGAGTAGTAACCTAAACAAATTAGCTGCATTCTCTTCGCTGTTGGAAGGAGCATTGTGCATGTGTGTGTCTGATTTGTGTTAACACAGATACCATGATCAGCAAATTTGGTAGGTGCTTGTATAAATGGACAGTTGGTTGCATAGCTGGCTATTTACATGTGCAAATTCTTGATTTGCACAGGCAATCAAGGCATTTATCTGCACCAGTCAGAGAGAGACTTGTGTCGGCATTATTTTTAAAATCTGGCCTGTGGTCTTCAGGGATGATATACATCGTTTTTCCTAGATATGTAGTTCCCTGCAATCTGGTTCTGGTGTGTAATCTGTATAATCACAAAAGTTTAGCAAATACTGCGAAAAGTGCTCAGGAAATATTCACACACATTTAAATGATTTCACTTCAGCCATGCTCATGCCCCTTTTGTATGGGCTTCCCTTGAATGTTCCTGTGATCATGTTTACTGGCAAAAATGTTCACACGAATTGAACTCCAAAGTTGCAGGCCCAAATATTGCTGAAAACAGAATTTTAAATTGGCACACAAGATGTGCTTACACTCTTGTCCTGAAAGGGAACTGATGTAATACTATGTGACTTCTGTAGTATTAATTTAGATGGGCCCAAAAAAAGTTAAAGGTGTTAACATGGCCCTGAAACTGTACAACATTAAACAGTTTTAAACAAGGGTTTGTGGTTCGCTATACATAGACCTCAGCCTGCTTACTAGGGTTGCCAACTTTCTACTCACACAAAACTGAACACCCTTGTCCTGCTCCCTACTCCACCCCTCCTCCGATGCCCCGCCCATGCCCAACCCTTCTCTGAGGGGCCCCCCTCCCTCTGTCACTCGCTCTCCCCCACCCTCACTCACACGCTGATTTTCAGCAGGCTGGCTCAGGAGGCTGGGGTGCAGGAGGGGGTGAGGGCTCTGACTGGGGGTGTGGGCTCTGGGGTGGGGCCAGAAATGAGGGGTTTGGGATGCAGGAGGAGGCTCCGGGCTGGGGCGTGGAGCCAAGGGATTCAGAACATGGGAGGGGTCTCGGGGCTGAGGCAGGGGGTTGGGATGTGGAAGGAGGTATGGGCTGTGGGCCGGGGGGTGCGGGTTCTGGGGTGGGGCCAGAAATGAGGGGTTTGGGATGCAGGAGGAGGCTCCGGGCTGGGGCGTGGAGCCGAGGGATTCAGAACATGGGAGGGGTCTCGGGGCTGAGGCAGGGGGTTGGGATGTGGAAGGAGGTATGGGCTGTGGGCCGGGGGGTGTGGGTTCTGGGGTGGGGCCAGAAATGAGGGGTTCAGGGTGTGGGAGGAGGCCCTGGGCTGGAGCAGGGGGTTGGGGTGGGCTGGGGCTCTGGTTGGGGGTGAAGACTCTGGGATCGGGCTGGGGATGATGGGTTTGAGGTGCAGGAAGGTGCTGGGATCGAGGGGTTCATAGGGAGGGAGGGGGATCGGGGTGGGGCAGGGGGTTGGGGCATGGGGGGGCTATGGGGTGCAGGCTCCGGACGGTGCTTACTTCAAGCAGCTCCCGGAAGCAATGGCATGTCCCCTGTCCAGCTCCTATGCAGAGGCACAGCCAGGCAGCTCTGCGTGTTGCCCCATCTGCAGGAACCGCCCCCTCAGCTCCCATTGGCCACAGTTCCCAGCCCATGGGAGCTGCGGGGGCGGTGCTTGGGGTGGGGGCAGTGTACGTAGCCCCCTGGCTGCCCCTACGCATAGGAGCCGGAGGTACGGCATGGCGGCTGCTTCCCGGGAGCTGTGCAGGGCGGAGGCTAGCAGGGAGCCTGCCAGCCCCACTGCGCAGTGCCGCCAACCGGACAGTCAACGGCCCAGTCAGCGGTGCTAACTGGAGCCGCCAGGATCCTTTTTCGACCAGGTGTTCCAGTTACTGGTCACCTTACTGCTTATTGCCATGGCAAACATCATTAAACATTCTTTTAACCTTTTATTAAAGATACAGAAAAAGAAGGAAAAACAGTTAAAGCATTTCAAATGTAAAGTATTAAATAAGGCTTTTATCTTAACAACATCCCTTATTCCTTTTCCCTTGAGATGGAGAGAATTCTTAGGACATTGCCTGCCCACTCCTGCTCCCATTTAACAGTCTTAGATGGTACAAAAATTGTAATAACTGTCCTGTTGTGGGGAAAGAGAAAAGATTAGCTGAGATGGGCTGGAGCTGTTGTTATTAAAGTCTAATCTCACTTCCTAAAAGATAAGCCAAAAAACACACAAAAGGGGAAAGAAGAGCAAATAGAAAATGAAGCTTCTGTCTCTAGTGTTGACTTCTCACTGCTAGAAAACATAGGTATAGCATGTGGTCTCATCAGCCACTCCAAGACCTGGAAAACTCCTACCAGCATCAGGCTGTTTCGGGCATTGTGTTTAGCTGCCTCTGGTTGGTCGCAGGCTTACAGTCTTGGCCGTCTGAGCCAAACTTTTATTAGACAGAAGGAAAAAGGAGCGAGATGGGAAAGAGAAGAACTAAGGTGGGGAAGGGAAAGGACAGAAAAGGGCTGGGGGAGGGGGATGTGACAAACTCTCACATCCCGGGTGGCGGTTGGGATTTAGCCAGAGCTGGTAGAGGTGGCGCTATCTGAGTCTCTCTCTCTGGCCTGGTCTGGTCATCTCTCAGGATCAGGATGTAGGCCCAAAGATGTTATGCTGGGTCCCAGGAGATGGTGGGGGTGGAAGTCATAATGGTGAAGTTTGTTCCTTCCTGATCTCCTGCTTTTCAGACAGCCAGCATTCCTGTCCACATCTACTAATTTCCCTCCACATTTCTTTGTGAGGACCCCAAAATGGGAATGATGAGTGGAATAGCCCAGCCCCTCATTATTTTGTCCACCAATTAGACCTAATTTCTGACACACCAATTTTGGTTCATTGATTTCCAGTCCCACATTTGTCTTATGTACCAGGCATGATCTTAACACAGTCCTTGAATTATATCAATAAACCTTTTTGTTTAGACTAATTCAGTTTGTCTGTCTCCCTTTTGCCCCCTTTCCCAGCAGCATGTTGTTATAGGTTACTTTGACATTTTATAAACTTTTATCCACTTTCCCACAGTTAGGTTCACAAGAGGGGTAGGCCTCCCAGGTCCCAATTATCACTATGCTTCTCTGGTAAGGATGAAAGGGGTGTGCAGTGAGACAGTTTAAGAAGGGAGAGACTCATAATTTGCATTCTCCTATGGAGACATATTGTTGGTTGTTGTCTTAAATCTGAATTAAAGTCATCTAGACTTAAACTACTTCTTGGTTCTTTGTGTATGGAAAGCATTCCATTGAGCTCTCACTCCTCCCTTTGACTTCAATGGGTGACGAGCATGCTCAGCAGCTCACAGGAGGCACTCAGTCAGGCCCGGCACGCCCACTAGGCGACTCTAGGCGGTCGCCTACGGCACCGGGAGCCGGAGGGCGGCTGGCCGCGGTTGCCTCCTGCCCCCCGGCTCTGCGGCTGAGCCGGGGGGGCAGTTCGCCGTAACGGGGTGCACTGCTGGCAGGGGTGCCCCATCCTCCCCCGCCGCCGAAGCCGCCCCAGCTTACCTGTGGGAGGTCCCTTCCTCCAAAGCCGCGGGACCAGCGGACCTCCCTCAGACAAGCGGCTTCGGCGGCAAGGGGAAGGTGCTGTTAATAATACCCTCCGCCGAAACTGCTTCCGCTTGCCCGCGGGAGGTCTGCGGCTTCGGCGGAGGGTATTATTAGCAGCACTTCCGCCCTGCCGCTGAAGCCGCGGAACCAGCGGACCTCCCACAAGCAAGCGGAAGCAGTTTCGACGAAGGGTATTATTAACAGCACCTTCCCCTTGCCGCCGAAGCCGCTTGTCTGAGGCGCGAAACTTCCTTGCACTGGCCCTGCACTCAGTACTTCACCAGATCAGGCTTTAAGTGCACAAAACACTGAGATGGGTCAGAGAAAAGAGTTTGCTGCAGGGATATGACAGCCACATGCTAATTTAGGCCCAAGTTCTTCAAACACTTACGTGCTTTACTTTGAGACAAATGTTTGCTAAATCACTTCATGAGGACTTAAACATGCGACTAAAATTAAACACTCGTTTTTCTTCTCTGAGGCGCTAATTCAGAAAATCATTTAAACAACAACATGTGATTTATCTGACAACTAACCACTCAGCTCAAAGAACAAATATTACATGTAATTTGATTGGATGAGTTAAAACAAAATCACAACATAAATAAATAATAATTAGCGGAATACTTCTGAAGAAATCACTCACCAGCAACTATTGGTTATCCATGGGCAGAAGAAGGAGGCTAAAATTGGTTAAGTCATTTGTTGAAAATCATTTGTGCAGCCCTAGTAAGAAAAAAGTGGAATGAGTGATGTTTGAGGTATGAATTGTCCTCCTCAGACCTCGAATATCTCACTTTAGAAACCTCATCATCTTTGTGTTGTTAGCAAATTGATTCCCAACCCTGCAGAGAGATATTACCAAATATCAGCTCTGGCCTCCCTGCAGAGTCTCTGCAGTGCCATGTTTTCTTCATTTTAAGCAAACTGTTTACAGGTATATCAACAAAAGAATGAACAAAGGGTAGTCTTTTACAGTTTCTGTAAGTACCTAATTAAAGCAATCTCAATTAAGAAGATTTACAGCCTGCTCTTGCCTCTTTTGAAATCAATGCCAAAACTCCCATTGACTTCAGTGGGTGCAGTATTGGCCCATAAAATGCAATGCTGCAAGTAGATTAATTTATTGTCAATGCTTTAAGAATATAATTGCCACTAAAACTTATCTTAAATCTATCAGAATCTACTTTCTGTTTCCCTAATATCCTTCTTTCTTATCTTCTTCCCTCTAACCCTTTTTACCTTTCAGTTCTGCTCCTTTTCCCTTCACTCTTCTCTCTTTTAACCTCCCCCATGGCTAATCCCATTTCTATTTCTCATCCCACCCTCTCATGACAGGCAGCATAGCCTAGTGGGAAGGCACAGGACCATAAACCAAGAACTCCTGAATTCTTTCTTCTTTTGTTTGATCTTTTTATTGAGATTTGGATTTTTAAAACACATTAAGTTCTATCCCGGCCATATCTAAAACCAAAAGAACTGCATTTCAAAAAGTAGTTAAAGTTGCTAAGTGCCAATAGTATAAAATGTAGGTACGTTTTGTGATTTTGCTGGGCCAGAGGAGGGGCACATAAAAACATCACCACTTAACAGGAATACAAGGAGCTATTTTTGTCTTTTAATTTCATAAATGGATTCAAACAAATTCTGTTTGTCAATGAGACTCAACTCAGCATAGGCGCCGACTTCGTGGGTGCTCCGGGGCTGGAGCACCCACAGGGAAAAATTGGTGGGTGCTCCGCACCCACCGGCAACTCCCCGCCCGCCCCGGACCCGCGGCAAACTTACCGGAGCACCGGGAGACGTTGCGGGGCCCCGCCCCTGACGCTGGGCAACGTTGCGTCGGGGGCGGGGCCCCACAACGTCACCCGGCGTCGGGGGCGGGGCCCGGCGTCAGCACCCACGGACATTACCGGAAGTTGGCGGCTGTGCAACTCAGAATCGGATGAGAACTTTTTTTTCCTTACAAGAAGAATCAAAATATGTCTTTTAATTATTGCAATTTTAACTGTAGAGGGGCTGATGCCTCTCCATAATCTGATACTAGCTTTTGTCCAAGTTTTGGAGGTATGCAGTAGCAGAGCTCCTTGCCTGCAGAGACCTTAAATGGTACATGGGAACGGCAATGCCTCTGTTGTACTGCTTGAAAGATAAGCAGGGAGTCTGAGACAAGGGCTGCTTGTGGACACCTTAGCTCAGATAATGTGTATCTTTAGTTTGCTTTTCATTATGCTGCTATATTAGCTGTCCTCCACTACTGTGCATAACGCACTGGCTAATTGTGTGTGTTCATATATCCCTTTAGTGGCTGCACCACCTGGATTGTAAGAGTCTGCTGCTTTCTTTCTTTGGGTAAGGGCGATCCTTAAGATCAAGTGGCAAGACTTTGTGACTTTTGGTGTTGAAGATCCTCCCAAGTTCTATCTGCATTAATATCCTGGCGCAGGTTCATTACAGACAGGGCCGGCTCTAGGCACCAGCAAAACAAGCAGGTGCTTGGGGAGGCATATTTCTAAGGGCGGCATTCTGGCGCCGGCCATTCTGCCCCTAGAAATGTGCCCCCGCCGCCCCAGCTCACCTCCGCTCTGCGCCGCCGCCACTCGGCTTCTCCCCCTCCCTCCCAGGCTTTCACGCGCGGCAAGCCTGGGAGGGAGGGGGATGCTCGGCTTCTCCCCTTCCCTGCCAGGAAGGGAGGGGGACAAGCCGAGCGGCGGCGGCAGAGCGGAGGTGAGCTGGGGTGGGGAGAAGTTCCTGTTCCTCTACCCCCGTTACTTCCTGCACCCCCCTCGCCCTAGCTCACCTCTGCTCTGCCTGCTCCCCTGAAGGCACCACGCTTCTTCCCCATCCCTCTCAGGCGAGGGAGTGGGGAGAAGTAGAGTGGCAGCATGTTCATGGGAGCAGGCAGAGCGGAGGTGAGCTAGGGCAGAGGGTTGTGGGGGGGGGCACAGGAAGCAATGGGGTGGGGGAAATGCAGCACATGCTGGGGAGGAGGTGGGGCTGGGGATTTGGGGAAGGGGTTGGGAAGGGGCGGAGTTGAGGCGGGGCCGGAGGTGGGGGAGCAAGAAAAAAAGGGGGAGGGCAGCCAAAAAATGTTTTGCTTGGGGCAGCAAAAATCCTAGAGCCGGCCCTGATTACAGAATAGTGGTGCATATGGGGTCTTAAACTCCTGTGGACTTCAGACACTTGGGCAAGCTTCCTCTCACAGGTTAAATTAGTAACCCACTGGCTGACTGTTTGCAATCATGTCATCTTGTGTAGTGTGTGGCCCACACAGAATAGGAGTCTCCCATTTATTTCCAGCTAATTCTTTTAACTCAAGCGTAGAAGGAAATATTTTCTATGATGTAGGTTTCAGGTTCCATACCAGAAAATTATCTGTGGTGTGTCTATTAACATGTGCACTGCTTAAGGTTGTAGAGAAAATTCTGAGATATTATTTTGCATTACATGAGAAATCTGCTGCAAAATCCTACCTCAGCGCCTCAACATGGTGCAGCGGTGACCCTGGCCGTCTGACAGCTATGGTAGCGGGGCGTATGCCCTGGTAGGTTTTACCATGCTACAAAGGTGTCAGACTATCCAATCCAGGGAGGAGGGTTGCTCTCTCAGAAGAAAGAGCGCTTTTCCTTCTCCTTAGAGGTTGAAGGTTAGCTAAGCTTGAGGAGGTACACATGCCTGCCCACCTACCAAGTGGGATGGCTTGAAGTTAACGGCTAAAACAACACGAGTAAATGCACGTTCTACGGTGGCGGAGCGGAAATTGAACGACAAGAGGTTGCTAAAAATGTCAGGTGCTAGGCCAACATGGAAAAGGACAATCCTCGCTGTGTGTACTTACAATTGTAGGTCACTGGCAAAGGAGGAAACTTTAAACCTTCTGATGGAGGAGAAGAAAAGGATAAAATGCGATATTCTCGGTGTCTGCGAAACCCGACGAAAGAAGGAGTTGGAAGTCAACTGGAAGGATGGAAGTGCTGTGAGGCTCGGAAAGGGAGATGGCGCTAGAAATGTTGGAGGAGTTGGATTTATCGTCAATAAAGATTGGTCTTCGAAAGTCATATCATGCCAGCTAACATCATCACGTATCGGTGTGCTGCATCTTCAGATGGAGTCAAAAGCTACCCTCAAGGTCATCCAGGCCTACGCTTCGACAAGTGCAAGTGAGGACGAAGAAGTGGAAGAATTCTACTGAGAGCTTGAAAGAGCTCTCGCGCAAAAGTCCACTTACACTGTCACGATGGGAGATTTCAACGCCAAGGTCGGGCGAGGGAAAGCTGGAGAAAAGTTCATAGGGAGATACGGCAGCGGCGAAAGGAATGAAAGAGGAGAGAGGCTGGTAGCGATGGCAGAAATGAAAGAACTGTACGTGGCAAATACCTGGTACAAAAAGAAGATCTCAAGAAGGTGGACATGGATCGCACCAAACGCGAAGAGTAAGAATGAAATCGACTACATTTTAGTCAATAAAAAGCGCATCGTTCAAGACGTCTCTGTGGTGCAGCCATTCAACACCGGCAGTGACCATCGCCTGCTTAGAGCGAAGTTGATTTTCGACGAAGCGGTGGAAAAGAAGGCGTTACAGATGGCAAACAGGAAACAGCAGCCGAAGACATTCGATGAAGCAAAGCTGAAAAAAGCGATTTCTGGGTTTGACTGGAGCCAGATGGAAAAGTGTGATGAGGACTATAGTATCTTTGCTGACAAGTTGAGATGTTGCATAAAAGCAGCTGGAATTAAAAAGCTGAAGAAGGCGAAGGGAAGAATCTCGATTGAAACGAAAAGCTTGTTGGAGAAGCGGAGAAACATGAAAAGGAGCTCGGATAACAACCTCGAGTACTCCATTCTGTGCAAGCTTATACGGCGAAAACTGAAGGATGACTTCGAGAACTTCCAGAAAGAAAAGCTCCTTAAAACAGCTGAATCACGCAAGAGCCTCAGGACATGCAAGCGGGAATTGACGCAGTATAGATTGAGCGTAACAGCATTGAAGAACAAGGATGGAGAGACAGTAATCGACAGAGCAGGGATGGAGGAGGTCTGCAAGGACTTCTATACAGAACTGTTCAAATCAAGAATCAACGTCCCCCTCCCAACCCTCGAAGAGTCAGAAGAACGCGTCCCCCCAATAATCGTCAGCGAAGTCCGAAGCGCACTACACCAGATGAAGAAGGGAAAAGCTCCAGGCAAAGATGGAATAACGTCAGAAATTATTTATGCAGGAGGCGAAAAACTTTGGATTTGCTTTAAGATTCAGTCGATATCTTGAAGAAGGAAAAATACCATCAAGCTGGAAGGAGTCAAGTACCATCTTGCTGCACAAGAAGGGTGATCGAGAAAATCTTAAGAACTACCGCCCTATATGCCTGCTCTCTCACATCTACAAGCTCTTCACAAAGGTGATAACAAATCGACTTTCGCAGAGTCTGGATGAACAACAGCCGAGACAGCAGGCAGGGTTTGAAGAAATTTCAGTACAATCGACCATATATTTACCCTTAGCCAGCTCCTAGAAAGAGCGAGGGAATACAAACTCCCACTGTGCATTGCTTTTGTCGACTATGAAAAGGCCTTCGATAGTGTTGAGTTTAACGCAATATTAAAGGCGCTTGCAGAGCAGGGCATTAACACGCAGTACAATAGTTTGTTGAAGGAAGCGAATACTGGATGTACAACAGACATTACTCTCCTTGAAACTTCCCTCCGCATCCCAATCGAGAAAGGCGTAAAGCAAGGAGATACAATTTCACCGAAACTATTCACCGCCTGCCTCGAAATGGTTATGAACAAGATCAATTGGAGGAGTGGTGTCAACATAAACAGAGAGAGATTATCTCATCTCAGATTTGCAGACGACATTGTACTAATTGCGAAAAGCACCAACCAACTGCAGAGCATGCTACGAAGACTCGACAAGAAAAGTAGTCAGGTCGGCCTGAAAATGAACCGCTGCAAAACGAAATATATGCGATCAGACGTCTTACGAAAAGCCCGAATAACGGTAACAGGAGAAGACATCGAAGAAGTGGAACAGTACATATATTTGGGCCAAGAAGTTAATATGCGCCAAGACCTGAACGGAGAACTCTCGCGAAGGATTCGGGCAGGATGGTGTGCGTTTAATTCCATCAAGCACATCCTCAAAGGAAAAATTGACAAGACCACACGAAAAATATTTTCAATTCAGCAGTGCTGCCAGCCATGCTGTATGGCTGTGAAACGTGGGCACTGACGAAGAGAGAAGAGCAACGGCTGTTGGTAGCTGAAAGGGCAATGGAACGAGCTATGTTGGGAATCTCCCTTCTGGATCGTATACCAAATGAAATCATCAGAGAACGCAGCGGTGTGAAAGATATTGTCGTGGAAAGCAGACATAACAAGATGCGATGGGCGGGCCACACAGCACGGTTCACGGATAACAGGTGGACCGCAATCATTGCTGAGTGGTACCCGCAAGAACAGAAAAGACCCCCCGGTCGGCCTCCAAGAAGATGGGAAGATGACATTGTTAAACGTTTCGGACGAACGTGGAGAAGAAAGGCAAGAGTGCGAGAAGAATGGCAGACGTGTTGTGATCGGCGCAGTCTTAATGACAGCTGAAGTCCGATCGATCCAGGTGATCCAGGTGATTACATGAGAAATAGTACGTGATCATGTAGTAAGAGTACCATAATCCATATGTACAAAGTTGCACATGAGACTGTCAATTTCACATTTCCTGATTCTTGAATGCTTAACCATGCAACCTTAATGTTCTCCTAACATTAAGGTTGCATTAAGGTTTTTTATTGGATGTCTTTTTTTTAAAAAAAAAAAAAAGGTAAAGAGAAAATAGAAATTCCATAATCTGGAATTACTTCTCTACATGGTTTTTCCTACATACCTTAGGCTTTGCCTACACCGGCAAGTTTCTGCGCAGTAAAGCAGCTTTCTGCACTGTAACTCCGGAGGTGTACACACTGCCAAGCCACTTAGTGTGCAGAAACTGCGCAGTTGCAGCGCTGTAAAAAACCCCACCCCGACAAGAGGCGTACAGCTTTCTGCGCCCGGGGTTCAGTGCCACAGTGCCAGTGTAGATACTCTGGCCAATTACAGTGCTGCAATTGGCCTCCAGGAGGTGTCCCACAATGCCTGTTCTTGCCTCTCTGATCATTGGTTTGAACTCTACTGTGACCAGCCATCATCCCTTATGTGACCAGCCGTCATCCCCACCCCGTAAATTGCTTTGGAATTTTGAAAGTCCCCTTCCTGTTTGCTTGGTGATGCGTGCAGTAGTCTCAGCACATCTTTCCAGGTGGCCATGCCTGCTCCATGCACCAGGTGATCCCCTGCTTGGAGCAATGCCGAGCTGCTGGACCTCATCAGCATTTGGGGAGAGGAGGCTGTCCAGTCCCAGCTGTGCTCCAGCCGTAGGAATTATGATACCCATGGACAGATTTCATGATGCATGGCAGAAAGGGGTCATGACCGGGACACACTGCAGTGGAGGGTCAAAGTGAAGGAGCTGTGGCATGCCTACCACAAGGCGCAGGAGGCAAACCGCCGCTTTGGTGCTGTGCCCACAAGCTGCCGGTTCTACAAAGAGCTGGACGCGATACTCGGCAGCGACCCCACCTCCATTGCAAAGGCCACTGTGGATACTTTGTTGGCTCGTGTGCCAATCTAGAGTGGACCGAGAAAGGAAGATGATGTGACATTGCACTCCATATGATTTTATGGAAATATGCTAATAAGTGTGAATATAATGTAACTGGAATATGCTTTATACAAAAGGTCTATTGTAAGGTATCATTACAAATCTTATAATCTACTGAGTGTGGTCCTCCTATTTGTATAAATGTATCATTCTTGTATCTGAAACTCGAAATATGAAATATAACTCTGAGGTCCTATTGTAATTATGCAAAATGTGGGCCATTAATGGTGGTTTGGAATCTTGATGGCTCCCATCAACTAGGACAATTGACTGTAGATGGCTCTGTTTACTTGCAAGCCTTCCTGTGAGTCAGGCCAGGAAGAATGAAGGCTTGGGGTCTCACAGGACATGTGACCATATCACCTGGTACTGGAATCCATCTTAAACCTGGTGCTTTTCCATTTAGAACGAGGGGTGGGGATCCAGAGAGACAAAAGATTCCCACCTTGTGCCAAAGCTATAAAAGCGGGTGGAACAGAACAAAGAAGGCTGCAGTCATGAGAAATCCCCTAGCTACCACCTGAGCTGGACAAGGACTGTACCGGAGAAAGGATTGGGCCCAGACTAGAAAGAAGTCTAGTCTGTGAAGGAAGCTTATTGGAACATCTCTGAGGGTGAGGTTTCATCTGTAATCAGTTTCTTACTGTATTAGGCTTGAGTGTTTTTGTTTTATTTTGCTTGGTAATTTTCTTTGTTCTGTTATTACTTAGAACCACTTAAATCCTACTTTTTATACTTAATAAAATCACTTTTTGCTTATTAATTCACCCAGAGCAAGTAATTAGTACCTGGGGGCGCAAACAGCTGTGCATATCTCTCTATCAGTGTTATAAAGGGCAGACAATTTATGAGTTTACCCTGGATAAGCTTTATACAGAGTAAAATGGATTTATTTTGGGGTTTGGATCCCATTGGGAACTGGGTATCTGGGTGCTAGAGACAGGAGCACTTCTTAAGTTGTTTTTAGTTAAATCTTCAGCTTTTGGGGGTTCAAACCTGGGTCTGTGTTTGCAGCAGGCTAGCATATCTGGCTCAACAAGACAAGGTTCTGAAGTCCCAAGTTGGCAGGGAAAACAAAGTCAGAAGTGGTCTCAGCACATCAGGTGGCAGTCCCAAAGGGGTTTCTGTGACCTAACCCATCAAAGAGGAAATATTGAATGAGGATGTGGAGGGGGAGGGAGACCCAGAGGCAGAAGACGACTCAGAGGTCAGAGTTGCATGCAGTCAGGAGCTCTTTTCTATCCCGGAGGAGTACCCCAGTCACAGCTGTCAGATGCTGGTGAAGCGCAAACAGGAAAGGAGGCCCCTGGTAAGTGGATTTGATTTTCGGAATCGCTGAGGTGAGTTGTTTGGAGCAGGAGGGTTGCAGAAAGCAGGCTTGTGTCTGTATGATGCACGTACCACCACATGCCTAGTCTGGGCAGCAGAACAGGCTGTTGATTGACTCCCTCACTTCACAGGAATCTGCCTCAGAGATCTCCAAGAAACTCTCGTGGAGATAGTGGGCAATTGCTGCACACAGGCGAGCCTCATAAGGGCCAGGGCGGAAGCCTCAGTCTTGGAGAAGACCCTCTCTTGATTCCCTGTTCACCCTCAGCAGCGAGGTATCTTCCATAATGAACACAGCCTGTGGAAAATGTGGGGACAGGAATGATTACCAGGCTCCCCCTACAGAGCTGGCTCTCCCCCAAAGCCACGTTCCCCCGTGTACAGGAGGGTCCAGGAACACTGCTTTACTCTGCCCCTGGAGCTACTCACTATTTTGGGGGTCTTGTGGCTCATCTTTGCTTGCCTGAGGTCAGCCAGTTAGTGATAGGTGTGTGAATAGTGGCTGTGTTTTAAATCATTGAATCAGTAGTCTGTGTGTTGCAAACAATACTGCTTCTGTAAAACGTGTTTTGGCTTCACAGAGATGACCTCCTCCTGTGTTTGGAGAAGCAAGTCTTTGTACATTGTTTGTAAATAAACAAGACTGCATAAAAGAAACTACTGGTCACCATCATCCATTTCCACTCCCAACTAGAACATCCCCAAGACCCCAAACTTTGACGAGGTGCTCAGGTCAAAAAGGGGCAACACTAACTTAGCCTCACATGCATTCACTGCACAACCCCACTTCACCCCAAACACTGACAGAAAGTGACATCACAATATTTCAGGTTCCACAAGACTGTAATTCACACTTTTTGTTCCTTAGTCAATGACTAACCCACTCACCCCTAGTGCCTCCCAACCAGGTCACTGAAGGTTTTGTGCATTAGTTACGTCATCTGAAAAAAATGTTTATGATTCTTTGTTCTTACATACTTGTTTTGTCATCAGAACTTTGCAAAGATGGATAAATATTTGCTCAATTTTACAGTTGGCCTAAATACAGAGATTTTAACAGCTTGTAAGAGGCACCGTGGCTTAGTGGGGGAAAGTATGGAGTCTAGCACTGCATAAATTAGTGTTCTCTTCATGACTCTGCCACAAGCTACCTTAGCAAATCACGTAAACTTTCTGTAACTGAGCCTCAGCTTCTATAAACTGAGGCAGCTCCATTTGCTCATTTATGCTAGCACATATGCTCATTTACACTAACTGATGATTATCTGTGCCCATTATTTCACGTAGGAAATGGGGGTGGTCAGATTAACACCTACGAGTGGAAATGTGTGAGCTCAGCGATTTATTTGGGCTCTTCAGGGAAAGAGAACTTAGAATTTGTGTGCATTGCTCTCAGAGCAGGAGTCCTCTGCACTGGTCAGAAGGAGTCTTCATTTACCAAACCTTAGAGCTTCCTTTGACTTTTCTATAGTAGGTCATTTCAGTAATGATGATGAAAATATTCTTCCTTCATGTTTATACTCTTTATAAAATAATGGTGCTTTCTTAAATATTGCCCTGTACTTGCCCTTGAAAGGTGCCTCTTGCATAAGCCAATGTCAAAATCTGTTTACAATTTCATGGTTTAATGTGATTTTGTCGGATAGATCAAGGGACAGAAACAACATTAAACTGCAAAAATTTTAAGAAGGATCATAAAGTCTTGTCATCTCAAATGTATTTACAATGTTCAGAACACAATCCAATTGCCATTGAGACCTAACCCTAAAGAGTGAAAGCATGAGGGCTTTTTTTTTTGTTAAAGCTAGTGTGGAAATCAAAATCACCTTATAAGAGGACCAAGGTTTCAACCTTCACTATGAAAAGACTATCATCTTTTTGTAGTAAACCACATATACATGCAAAGTTGGAACTTGCGGTGTCATCCAAAAACCATTGAAGTCAATGGGAGTGTTTGAGTTGACTTCTATGGGCTTTGGATCTGGTCCTAGGACCCAAGTTCTAGGTCTGAACATTCAGCCCTGTTGATTTGGATAAAAATTGGAAAACCAGAACGAGGGAATGGAGGATACATGGAGCCCTTGACATCTGGTTAGCAGACCCAGCAGCGTCAACCACCTCTGTAATTGTCTATAGATGGGAGGACCTGGGTGACGCACAGAATCCCTGGCATGAGGAACTCAGGGAGTCCCTGAAAAAGAGGGAGAGTGGCCCACAGAGAACTTTTGTGTGGGAATGGTGGGATGCAAGAAACTCCTGGTGTGTGCCATGAACTCGGTCTACAGAAGCAACAAAGTGTGTGCCCTCTAGTTATATATTATTCTAGAGCCCATAAATTTGCTAGGTGCCTCACAGTCATAGAATAAGGCAAATCCCTGACAAAGGGTAAAGAAAAGGTTAGTATAAGCAAAATGACTGAGGTGACGTTTGGCATGCCTTGTTCGTACCATGATTATTTTACTTCTCCATGTCTCCTCTATCTGTTCCCTCTTGCTATCTGTCTCTGAGCCAGCCCTCCCCTCTACCTAAAACAGCATTGTTATTGTCAGCTATAGAGAGACCCTTACGCTCTTAATGAACCACAATTAGCCAATAGAGGGCAATATGTTCACACAGATATAGGGCCAAACCATGCCATTTAGGTAGCGGCCCAAGGAGGGGGAAGGGTTGAGATGCATTGTCCTACAGGAGTGTGTCTCAGAGGCACACTCCCTCCCAAACAGCCCAGTGCCTAGAGTAATTGCACAGGCTTCCCTACCCTGTAGGCTTGCTTATTCCACCATGGGCTGGTGAGAAGAGGGGGGAATGCCAGTGCCATGGCCTTACCTGCTTCTTCCTGCTGTTCGCCTACGGAGGATCTGAGAGAGCATGGCCTGAACACAACATATTGGCAAATTGATGGTAGAGACTCTAAAATGATGGGCAAGTCTGTGTAAAACCTTTTCTTCGTTTCCATAGGCGTGGTCCCATTTTGCATATGCTCCTGTCTTATAAAGGCCGGCTCAAAGTAAGATCCTCTGGAGGGAGGTTGTGGCATGAGCCAATGAACTGTAATTCGGCGTTTGGCTGTGAGAGCAACTGACTTGAAAACCACTTTAATGACATCCGCGAGTCCCCAGGCACTTGAATAATCACCAGCAATTCAGTCTCCTGGAGAATGCCCAGAGAGTGAGGGTCAAAATCAAGCACCTGATTCCAAACGTGTCTGAGAGATGAAAATTCTAAAATGGGGCTGATATAAGTTGAGGATCTATGCCAGGATTCATTGTTGCATATGCATATAGATGCAGATATCAATTATTTTCTAGGCATACGTAATCACTATATTGTATTCAGATACTTCAGAGGAGTGCCTATTTCAGCTACACATATTTTTTCCAACAATTATATTCATAAGTTATGTGTACATGCGGTAAATATGCTGCCTATTTATTAAGGCATATGGACACAGTGTCTGTAAGAGACTTCCATTGGTAAAAGCTTTCCTTGTCTTCAGTGGGACAAGATCAGGCCCCAAGTAAAGAGGTTTTTCTAGGTTTGTATCTTAACAGAACAAGGAGTAATGGTCTCAAGTTGCAGTGGGGGAGGTCTAGGTTGGATATTAGGAAAAACTATTTCACTAGGAGGGTGGTGAAGCACTGGAATGGGTTACCTAGGGAGGTGGTGGAATCTCCATCCTTAGAGGTTTTTAAGGCCCTGCTTGACAAAGCCCTGGCTGGGATGATTTGGTTGAGGTTGGTCCTGCTTTGAGCAGGGGGTTGGAGTGTATGACCTCCTGAGGTCTCTTCCAACCCTGATATTCTATGATTAAACCTACATATGATACATTAAAGCTCTTAATTTGTAAGTATCTGAACAAATGACAAACAAGGAAGATTCTTCCAAGGGAATCCAGAGTCCAAAGAATGTTGAAAACCAAGATACAAGTCTGCTAATATTTTTAATCCTTTGTCTAGTTTGTGGTTATTTGGTCATAAGATGAGGGCCACTGAGAGCCAACAGTTGCCAACTTAGGTGGCTAAAATGAGGCATCTAAATAAGAGGTTTGATTTTCAGATATATAACTCTGTTTTGAAGCTTTGGGTGCTCAGCACTACTGAAAATCAGGCCACTTCATTAGATGGCTAACTACAGATTTACTTTAGCCCCCGAAGTTGACATTTTGGGGCATTGTGTAAAATCTGCTGCTGCACAAGCTGAAGGAAGTGGTAACTAAGTAGCTGGCAAGTTCTTCTTTCTTCCCTGGGTTTGTGGCCTCAGAAAAAGAGACCAGAACCTTTCAAGGTTGCTGACGTCTGGTCGGTCAACCACCAAAATAAACCCTCTTCCTTAACCCATTAGAAGCGGGTTCTGTGTCAATCCACATCCCCTTTATTTTGGAACCTCTGTGCTCTCTGGAAGGCACAACAGAGTTTGGATTGAGGAATGGCAGAAAATGTTGGCTGTCCTCTGTGCAATGCAGCTATGGGAGCCCTAATAATCAACCCAGTTATGTATCCCTTATTCATGCTGAGTAGTTCTTATGCAAATAGTGCCACTGAAATGAATTGGACTACTCATGTGAGAAAGTGCTAGCCAAGGTAGGTGTTACAGAATCTGGCCCAAGGCTATTAATACTTATGTAGCACTACATGTTTTCAAAGAAATTATATACATTTTAACTATGCCTCATAGAGCCTCTGCAAGGTTGGTGCAGCCTGCATTCTTCCCATGTGCATTAGAGAGCGTAGGGAGGGACTGTACCTTCCTAAAATGTAACCACCACCTGCCTCAGGAGCCGGTGGTCCTGCACTGCTCAAAATGCAGGATTGTGCCATAAACCCATGATCCAATCCTACAGTTCTTTAATAAGAATAATTTGTGGTTGCTATATACTACAGATTGTATTAGTTTGCTGCAAAATTCTGACTGTTACTCTGACAGAATACTGCATACATCCGCAACTGGCTTTCAAGGCCTCAAACAGGGAAACAAAAATAACTTCTTCTGATAGTTTTTAAGATTATTAACTCAGGGGGTTAATAGCTTGGAAGCTATCTGGGAGGTATTGAATGTCCACTCTTTCTAAATATAGTGTACCAAAAAGATCATATATTGTGCCATGGGAAATATCCTTTTTTGTTTGCTTGAGAAGATTTTGCAAATATTTTAAGGCATGAGGGACTCACTAGAAAATTAGCAATGTAGAAATCAACAAGGCCGATTTTGTTTGACAATTTACATCCTTATGAATAAAAAGCACTGTGTGAGGGCTAAACTCCACTACTGCGATCAGCAGGAGACTGTTTTATCTGTAATAGAAAAATAAATCAACAAAGCAGGAGAAAATATCTGATTTTCAATGTCCTGTGAAATCAGGAAGACTTCAGGCCAGCCCTGTAGAATTAGAAAGATGCAGTCGTTTGCAACCTCTGATCCTTTTATCAAATATTTCAAATGCCCAACATGCAGGCTTTATGCAAATAGTAACAACAATGGTCAGATGTTACTAGTCCCATTACAAGTTTTAGGAGTTCTTTCTGCAATATGCTTGTACACGTCTGAGTGATGTTGACTTGCTTCTCAGGGCTGATCTACACTACCACTTACGTGGACTCCTCCTGAAGGTCAAAACAACAAATTGGACTTCTACATAGACTGCTTCCGTCGACGTGCTCGAGCTGAAATTGTAGAAAAGCAACATCACTTGCCCCATAACCTCAGCCGTGCAGAACACAATGCCATCAACAGCCTCAGGAACAACTCTAACATCATAATCAAAAAGGCTGACAAAGAAGGAGCTGTCGTCATCATGAATAAGTTGGAATATGAACAAGAAGCCTCCAGGCAGCTCTGTAACTCCACATTCTACAGGCCATTATCCTCTGACCCCACTGTGGAGTACCAAAAGAAACTACACCATCTGCTCCAGAAACTCCCTGGAAAAGCACAAGAACAAATTTGTACAGACACGTGCCTAGAACCCCGACCAGGGGTATTCTATTTGCTACCCAAGATCCATAAACCTGGAAATCCGGGATGCCCCATCATCTCAGGCATTGGCACCCTAACAGCAGGATTGTCTGGCTATGTGGACTCTCCCCTCAGGCCCTATGCTACCAGCACTCCCAGCTATCTCTGCAACACCACTGACTTCCTGAGGAAACTACAATCCATCGGTGATCTTCCAGACAACATCATCCTGGCCACTATGGATGTAGAAGCCCTCTACACTAACATTCCACACAACGATGGACTACAAGCTGTCAGGAACAGTATCCCCGATACTTCCACCGCTAACCTGGTGGCTGAACTTTGTGATTTTGTCCTCACCCACAACTATTTCACATTTGGGGACAATATATACCTTCAAGTCAGTGGCACTGCTATGGGTACCCGCATGGCCCCACAATATGCCAACATTTTTATGGCTGACTTAGAACAACGCTTCCTCCGCTCTCGTCGCCTAACACCCCTACTCTACTTGCGCTACATTGACGATATCTTCATCATTTGGACCCATGGAAAAGAAGCCCTTGAGGAATTCCACCATGATTTCAACAATTTCCATCCCACCATCAACCTCAGCCTAGACCAGTCCACACAAGCGGTCCATTTCCTTGACACTACTGTGCTAATAAGCGATGGTCACATAAACACCACCCTATACCGGAAACCTACTGACCGCTATACTTACCTACATGCTTCCAGCTTCCATCCAGGACACACCACACGATCCATTGTCTACAGCCAAGCTCTAAGATACAACCGCATTTGCTCCAATCCCTCAGACAGAAACAAACACCTACAAGATCTCTACCAAGCATTCTTAAAACTACAATACCCACCTGCTGAAGTAAAAAAACAGATTGACAGAGCCAAAAGAGTACCCAGGAGTCACCTACTACAGGACAGGCCCAAAAAAGAAAATAACAGAACGCCACTAGCTGTCACCGTTAGCCCCCAACTAAAACCTCTCCAGCGCATCATCAAAGATCTACAACCTATCCTAAAAGATGATCCCTCACTCTCACAGATCTTGGGGGACAGACTAATCCTCGCTTACAGGCAGCCCCCCAACCTGAAGCAAATACTCACCAGTGACCACACACCATACAACAAAAACACTAACCCAGGAACCTATCCTTGCAACAAAGCCCGATGCCAACTCTGTCCACATATCGAGTCAAGTGATACCATTACAGGACCTAATAACATCAGCCACACCATCAGGGGATCATTCACCTGCACGTCTACCAATGTGATATATGCCATCATGTGCCAGCAATGCCCCTCTGCCATGTACATTGGCCAAACCGGACAGTCTCTACACAAAAGAATAAACGGACATAAATCTGACATCAGGAATCATAACATTCAAAAACCAGTAGGAGAACACTTCAACCTCCCTAATCACTCAGTGACAGACTTGAGGGTAGTAATTTTGCAGCAAATAAAGTCCAAAAACAGACTACAACGAGAAGCTGTTGAACTCGAATTGATATGCAAACTAGATACCATCCATTTAGGATTAAATAGAGACTTGGAATGGCTTGGCCATTACGTTAATTGCATCTATTTCCCTTAAGTTAACGATCCTCATTCACACCTGTGTGTCAACTGTCCACATTGGCCATCTTGTTTATCACTTCAAAGGTTTTTCTTCCCCTGCTGTTATGGTTCCTCTCAATTAATTAGCCTCTTAAGGTTGGTATTCGCACTTCCACCTTATCGTGTTTCTCTGACTGTATAAATATCTGTCTACTGTATGTTCCATTCCATGCATCCGATGAAGTGGGTTCTAACCCACGAAAGCTTATGCTGAAATAAATGTGTTAGTCTCTAAGGTGCCACAAGTATTTTTTTCTTTTTACTACCACTTAAGTTGATGTAACTTATGATGGTCAGGGGCAGAGGTGCTGGAACAGTTTTTATAAGAGGGGTGCTGAGAGCCATTGAACCAAGCTGTAAACCCTGTATATAATGGAAACCACTTCAAGCTAGCACCCCTAGTTCCAGCACCTATGTTCAGGGGTGTGAAAATGACACCACCCTGAGTGACATAAGTTATGTCAACTTAAAGCAGTGTCCACACCGCTCTATGTCGGCAGGAGACGCTCTCCCGTCAGCATTGAGTATCTTCACCAGGGCAGGTGCAGTGGGGCAGCTGCGGCTGCACCAATGTAGCGCAGTAGTGGAGACTTGCTCTCAGGCACTGCTTTCCTAACCCTACATTTGTTTGTTTCAAATTTACAAGCTGAGCTCCTCTACACTGTAATTTTCATATTTGCTTAGAAACGTACTGTAAATGCAAAAACTTAATATGATTTGAAACTGAAATTTCATGAGCTTTAAAATCTATGTATACTACTTATACTGTGTAACTGTATTATTAGGAAGATTTTCTTTTCTAGTTATGGGTCCGTGTTTCCCACAGAACAATGCAGTCCTTTTGCCATCCAGATGACTCATATCAGGATGCTCCTGTGTGTTGGAAGCCTGAGGGGCACAGCTGGAATGGAACTGGAATTGGAATGTGAAGCAGTTCTGGAGCTTACCCATTGATTTGGATACATACCTAACCATTAAAAATTAAATTGAATAGGATCTAGGATACTCTAGGGAGGACAAGTGCTGAGAAAAACAATTGGTATAATCTGCCATGGATGGAGACATGATCACAGAAACAGATTTTAACATGTCACTTGCCCCTGATGGATTGCTAATTCAGTGGTTAAGAATGGCTCCAAATGGCACTTTCCGCCAACCTCAGGCTAACCACTAATTGTGTCAGGGCTTATTTATTTTGAAATACTGAGGGAGAATTACATTTTTCCTTTAATTTTTATTGAATTTAGTGCTCACAAAAGGTACTGAATTGATAGCCCTTTACAAGAAGCCCTCCATTTATCTGTAGAACAGGAACAAAACGGGCAACATCAGTGCATGCTTCCCCTCATAGCTGTAGGAATGTCCTTGAAACAGAGAGACCACTTCTACAGATGGCTGAGCATGTCAGTTTCCATGCATTTCTAGACTCTCTTGTGAGACAGTTAACAAGGCTGTCAGGCAAATGTGAAGGTGGATTGGTGATGTGACCATCAGGCCACTACAGGGTGGGCTGAGACCAAAAACTTTCTTTACAGTAAGGCCATTTCAACCAGGTTTCTCTCCCAATACCCAAAAATACGTTCAGCACTCGCCCTTATCATACTCCCTGAATCCATGTGCAGCAATCTGGATGCCCAAGTTTACAGTGGTACAAACTGCTTGGTGCATTTTTAATGTTGAGCAGGAAACCCCTTGAAGTGAAGCTCAAGCTTCAGTTCAAACATGCTTTTGTTTTGCCCGCTACTGAGAACAGATCTGCCCATTGTGGTTGGACTTTGGTAACGTGCTTTCAAGAGGTGAACTCCTGTCACATTAACTGCAGCCAAAGAGAATTATACAGGGAGAGGCAGCGAGGAGGGTTCAGTCGAGTGTCTGTGTTCACTGGTTTCAGTTCCTTATTGCTTTTTGAAATGGTCACCTTTTGGGCTACAATTTTCCAAGGTTGGTTTCTGGCTCAAAGTGATATTTTTTAAGGGATGAGCAAAACGGTGAGACCTGAATGGTGTCTGGATGGAGTCTGCAATGCTCATCTAGATTTGTCTTTACAGTGTGGAAAATAAGAAAATGCCACGCTGAATGGGATTGCCTTTTACCTTTCCTGTCTGCCCCTTCCAGTTCCAGCTAACGTCATGTTCATGAATCAGCAGGGCTGCAGTGGTGCAGGCACTGAGGGCAGGGGGACTATCTCTTCCATATGCCGCAGCCTAGTGCTCCCCTGCTTGTGCCCAGCCACTAGGGAGCAGCCAGGGAGGAGGCAGCAAGTGGCTAGCAGAAAACAGAAGCTTCCCTTGAGCTCTGCCTACCCTGCCTGTTCACTTGAGAGCCCCTGGGGAGGGAAATCGCAGATTGCATTCACTTTCCATTTAAATACATCCATCTCAATAAGACGTGTGAAGGAGAAAAAGCTATTCTACCAGTTCATTAATAGGACTTCTATTCATATGATCAGCTAGCACACGTCAAGATAAGGCCTTAGCTCACTTTCTCTGAACAAGGAGGGCATATGATAGTATAAAGTTTCACTGCTGTAGGGCTCTCTCAGCAGAAGCAGGAGACGGCCTAGCTGATGAAGAGAAGGTACAGGCAGGGAGGACAGAAGCCCCCTAAGGACAGTTTAAGGACAGGTGGGTCAAATCAAGTATCCGCCCCGCCCCAATGTCTTGTTGCAAAGAGGGACAAGAACGGCTCCCATTCCCTCTATTACCTGGCAGGCAGAAGAACAAATAGACATCCACCTCCATCCTGGGAAAGAGAGGTAGACACCGGAGGCTCCCCCCTCCAGCATGGCAAATCAATCTGCTGTTGGGCGCATGAGTCCATTGACCTCCTCAGAACCCTCTTCAAGTTCAGAATTCCACACTAAAAGAGAATTTGTAAATTGCAAACATCTTGCTAATTCTGAGGTCATTTGTCCAAAACTTCAGAATCCAGGACTTTCAATTCATGCTGATTTGCTACGTCAAATAAGACACCACTGACTGAGGTTAAAGCTGTAATTCATCCTGGCTATAGTAGTGACAGATGTATCCAACCCCTTGTAATAAATAGTTCAGTTCTCTTTGAATATATATATAAGCTCTCCAAAAAGAAGGCATGATGCCAATGCAAGAAGCTTATTTCAAATCCACGCTGAAAATAAAAACAGAAGGATAGAACGTAGAAAAAGAAATGTTGCACGCTGCAACAGGAGAATGTAGAGAAAGCCAAAGAAGTAAAGAAATTATTAACAATTAAAAAGCAATCGTGTGGGACAGCAGAGAAAGGATGGAAATGATAGCAACAGCTAGCACTTTACAGACACTGACTATCCAATCCGCTGATTACCTTTAAGAGTAGGTAAGTCTGCTAGCGATGGGGAAACTGCAGCAAAGAAAGCTTAAGTGGTTTGATCAGAACAAGGCTAAGCATTCAGAGTTTCCTTACATGGCCTGGGATAATATTGGTGCTAAAACTTTGGTGTGATTCCACAAATTCTCTGTACACCATAAATGGTTCCTTCTGGTTTCAGGTAAAAAGAGAGACATCATCTTACCAAAGTATTTATTTCCTTTCTCTGAAAGGAGAAAAAGCCACATTGTAACATAAAATACGTATTTCCGCTCAAGTGGCTAAGTGGGGTTAAGTTCACAGACCTCAAATGCCTTCCCTAGGCCTTCAATCTTTGTTACAATAAGGACTGGTTGCATCCTAAGCATGACATCAGCTGGGTCAAAATTGAGCAAACAAATTCTTCCCCAAATTAACTTTCCATCCTTTCTTTCATTTAAGATCCAGGATCATCCTCAGGGAACCCAAGATAACTGGCTGGTAAATATCAACATTATGTTTTGGAGGTGATATATTACCAAAGAGATGTAGCAGGAATGATACCCAGTTCACAAACACAGAGCTCCACATTTTTAAATGTAGGTGCATCAAGTTAGGTACTTCAGTCTATCTTGCGTCACCTAAATATGCACATATCTTATTTGTCTCTTAGGACTAGATTTTAAAATACATCTAGACACCCAACACCCATTAAAATCAATGTGTTTTAATCAATTAGATGCTTTTGAAAAGACCAGTAGCACCAATATGTCTTTAAAAATCTGGCCCTTATAGACTTTAAATAAATAAATGTCAATCATAAAAATAAAAACTAAAATACAGAAAAACACCTTTATTATCTTGAAGAACCTTCATTAGCTTCCTGAGAGACATAGACTCATGTTGTATTCTCTCTCATCTTTCCCTTCTTCCACCTCTTCCTGTGTTGTCATCTCTTCCAGTTTATTTTTGTCTATTTAGATTGTCAACTCTTTGGGGGCAAGAAATACATCTTTATCAGTGCTGTAAATTGCCATACTATAAAAATAATTAGCAATAATATTGGCAGCAGTAGAGTTACTGCAGATTTAAAGCTACTCCAAATTTAAACTGATGTAAATGAGACCAGAATCTGGCTATGGTTATGTATTCAAAGCTTACTCCAATCTTTGCAGATCCCATCTTTCCCACTAGGTCCACGTGAGTTTTGCCCTTTCTTTCCTCTTACCCAACCAAGAGAGTCACATGACTTGGCTACCTTTCCATCCATGAAACATCCCTTTCGTATCAGCTACATGACAATATTCCTGTTCTCAGTCATCCAGCTATACTCTCCAACCCTTCCCTATCAGACAAGTTCTGCACCATCTCTCTATTCCCATACCGGCCAATATTTCAAAATCCAGCTCTCAAATAGATTTCAAGAGTGGCAGATAATGAATGATGCTATAGAGAAAAAATGGGCTTGCTTTAGAGATGTCTGCCAAGAAATGGCCACAACTTCACTTGGACCAAGAGAATCAAGGAAAGAAGAATGGATAGAGTTATAAATATAGAAATTGATTGAGGAAAGCAAAGCCTTAAAAAAGAGGCAAGCAGAGGTGGCATGACAAAAAGAATACACGCTGCAGCAGGACTATATAGAGAAAGAGAAAGAAGTAAAGAAATTTGGAAAGATGAGAGAGAATGGTTTGATAAAGAAACAAGAGAAGCCAAAGAAGCATCAGTGAAAGGTGACTAAGGAACAATTTCAGGTGTGTAAGCAACTGTCATCATGGTTCCAGAGTCAAAGTGGTATTGTAAAAGTGAAAAATGGAAGACTGTTAACAGTGGAAGTAGAGCAAAGTGAATGATGATGAGAACATTTTAATGCAGTACTCAACCAACCAGAACCACGCAATTGTCAGCATGGTTCCAGAGTCAGTGGTATCATAGAGGCAAAAAATGGAAGATTGTTAACAATACAAGCAGCACAAAGGGAACAACAGTGAGAACATTTTAAATGAGGTACTCAACCAGCCTGATCCCACAATTCCAACTGATGGATGCAAAGAAGGTGAAGAATTAAACTGCTAGAAATTCTGGAAGCAGAAATAGAGAAAGCAGTTAAGCAGCTACAAAATGGTAAAGTGTCTGGTGAACACAAGATCACTGCTGAACTGTTTAAAGCGGTGAGGATGTAGGAGGTCATGAAATACATAAACTTGGTAATATGGTTTGGGAGAAAGAACTCTGCCCAGAGGTTTGGAAGAAAGGTGTGATCTGTAAATTACCAAAGAAAGGCAACCAACTGCTGTGTGATAATTGATGAGAAATAACATTACTTTCCGTACCCAAAAAGTTTTCTGCATGATGCTATAGACTAGAATAGAATCAAACTAGTTATCACTGTTCAGGGCAACCGCATCTGTATTTCCCTCAGCAAGGACACCTCGCTGTCAGGCTTCTGAAAGTTTGCAAATGCTAGAAGCTCACAACAGGAAACAGCATTCCATCAGAAAGGCTTGCGGAAAATATTTGGTGTCCCCTGGTGAGAGAAAGTGACTAAAGTAACTAATGCTGATGTGTTAAAAAGGACTGGCCAATAGATTGTAGAGACAATGATTTGGGAAAGAAGGCTGAAGTGGTTTGGGCATGTCATACTGATGAAAAAAATGGTATTCGTAGACAAACCTTTTACTGGATACCACTTAGTGGAAGACTAAAAAGAGGAGGACAGCAGATGACATAAGAAAACTGAGAAAGATATTGCTATCATGGAGCGAGAAATGTAGCACTAAATAGATGGAGATGGAAACACTGGGTTGTCTCATGTGTCACAAGACATGAGAGCATCTAATCTAATCCTGGTCCACACAACCGTTACACAATCCTTGCATTTCCAGGCCAGCAGGACTCTACCTTCCAAGGGGTAAACAATCACAAGCTATGATCTCCTGTCCCGGTTTTAGGTCAAATTTTGTGCTACTCCTGGGCTCCCAAAGTTACATTTTTACAGCCCTTGTGCAGGGTGGGATTTGGACTGATAAAATTGGCTCCCACTCAGCAAGGACTGTTGAGGTGCTATGTGTATGCAATTATTTCTGAAAGACAAATTGCTTGTGTCTGTAGGAAGATAGACAGTGAAGGAGGGTTAACTTTGCTGAAATGAATTAAACTTAACCATTAAAAGGTTCTTAAACACCATTATTTTAGGAAAATGACTACATTTGAACCATTAGCAACTGGTGAATTGGATAATAAAAGCATTTTCCCCTCAAACCATGACATAAAAGCTCTGAATCAGAGATCTTAATTTATGGTCACTTGGAGAAATAATATCAACAGAAATACCTCAGAGAATGAACAGAGTATGATTTTGGCCCAGTGGCTCTGCTCCCTTGGTTTTCAGATTTGTTATTTTTATATTGATATATCAGTGGTATTTAACTCTGATAAGACTCAAAACATGTCCAAAACACACATGCTCCCTGTTTCAAGGAACCGGGAGAGGAAGGGCATTTTATACATATTTTATACACATCTGGTGGGGGTGCCTAGCAGCACAAAGATTTTGGATCAAAATTTCCAACCAGATGGGGGAAAATAACATGGTCTACTTCACCTAAAGACACCCTAGTGAATTTACTAGAATTGCCATTTATTGATTCAGCATTTAGAGAACACAAAGCTTTAATGCCTTAACATAGAGCTGCTAGGATCTCCTCTATTTCCACATGGTATAGCAAAATCTAGAAAAAATGTTCCATGGAAAAATGAACACAACAAATATATACTCAGCTAGGTAGATGGAAAACCATCAATCAGTGAGATAACTGGCTGACTGTTAGGGCAAAGCACAATTTAAATATATAATCTTCATAGTAGAAAAGGCTCTAATATTTTGGGGTTGTTATTATTATAGCAGGGCACATGAAACATAATCCCTAAAAATTAAAGAAAGGCCACCTCTCACTCTCAATTAAAAAAACAAGGCAAGGACTCTGAGTGGAATCCTGCCTCATAGAAGTCAATGACAAAACTCTCATTGACATCAGTGGGGCCAGGATTTCATGGCCTATGTTTATATTGACCAAACATAGCAATTTACCAAGAAGTTACCCAGGGGACTCTAGTTTGTTGGACTAGATGGCAAAACTATGTAATAAAAACTGATTAAGACCCAGTTGTTGTAATATGGAAGGTATGACCAATTTGCTTCTTTTAATCAAATATTATAAAACATTTCTTGCATTAAAATTTAAAAAAATACTTTGTGGGGGATAACAAATCTACAGGCATTTTGTCAAACAATTTTTTATCCCAAAATATACATTTCCCAAGGTCACCTGTGTAAATTGTAGAGAAATACATTCTGCAGCACAGCAAACAGGTTACACATGGAGGGGCCAGCTTCACAACAGCAAACCACGTAACCTGTCTGTAACAGTGTTTGGGCTGAGAATTAGACTTCATTTTCCCAGCTAGTTCACTCATTTGCACTTGGGGATGCATGCTTGCCACCTAGTGGCTACTACCAGAAACTGAAGCAATTTGCAGATGGCAGTGAAGAGCTTGCTGTGTTTTAATGCTGGCGTCTATCATTTTGTGGTTATATTTGTAGGCTGACCATACGTACCGTTTTAAACGGGACAGTACCGTTTTTTTCATATTTCCCGACCATCCCGTCGTTTTAATATAAATGTCAATTTTGTCCCGTTTTTAATAAACTATATATAGTTTTTATTTTTTTGTAAAAAACTGAACGCTGGCTTGTTGCGGCTGCCCCTCGTCTCCCCGCCGAGCAGCTGAGCGGAGAGACGAGGGGCAGCTTGTTGCAGCTGCCCCTCGTCTCCCCGCCGAGCTGCTGAGCGGGGAGACGAGGGGCGGCTTGTTGCGGCTGCCCCTCGTCTCCCCGCCGAGCTGCTGAGCGGGGAGACAAGGGGCGGCTTGTTGCGGCTGCCCCTTGTCTCCCCGTCCCGTTTTTGCCATCCCAATGTCCCGTTTTTGTCTCAAGGAAATATGGTCAGCCTATATATTTGGGAATTAATTAGTTGCTTCCGCACCTGGGGAAAGTACTATTCGTTTGATGTACTTTATGACTGGATTGTGACTGGACTTTGTGCAGGAACATGGAGGGAAAGGGAAAGATGCAGGAACACTCTCCCACACCCATGTGCAAAGGCCAGTCACAATCATAGCTCTTGGGCACAGAGAAGTGCAGGTACTGCATAGGGGATGCATATTGCTCTGGAGGGAGTGAAGAAGATCCAGGACCATGGCCTTTCCCCCTCCATGCAATGGGGAACAGGCTACACCCAAAGCTTGCAACGTATCAATCTTTATAACTATGGTGTGATGGGAATGTGGGTAATATTTAAGGAATAATATAACTATATTTAAGTCTATGCCCTTTTGGTCTTAATGTTAAATGGAGTCACCACAGAGTGATTTACTTAGTGATGGCCTATTCCTCTTGGGCACTGGCAGATTTTCCATGACACGGTAATAAGTTTGCTGCCTATTCTCACCGGGAAAACCAAGTCAGTGCTGAGTGTGTCTGTGGCCCAGAATCTGCTGAGAGTGGTGAATCACTGGTACAGTTAGGAGAAGCTGTGAGCCAGAACTCCACTGGGAGCAGGGAAACTGAGGAACAATGGAAAGGTGATGTGTGTCAGACCTCCCCTGGAACAAGGGAGATGCTGGGTAGTAAAGCGTGCTGCCAAATTCATGATACCCAGCAGATGGTGGGAAAAGCCTCCGTGTGTGAAGCAACCACTGCGGGGGGTGGGGGGGATGTAAATGTTGTGACACACTTAGGGGTATCCAGGCGTGTGAGTCACCTTGCTATCCCCCCACCCACACTTGCAGTGTGAGGGAATCTTGTTTATAGTAACTGGGTGTGAACTCTCTAACACCACCAGGCTTCCAGCCACTCAAACACTCTCTTCTAGACTACACCAGCTCTGTCTTTGCCTTGCAGGATAGCAATAGGTGTACCACAGTCCCCGAGTCCCCTTGAGGCATTCTCCTCTGATAGAGTGACCAGATGTCCCGATTTTATAGGGACAGTCCCGATTTTGGGGTCTTTTTCTTATATAGGCGCCTATTACCCCCCACCCCCTGTTCCAATTTTTCACATTTGCTGTCTGGTCACCCTATCCTCTGATATCCAGCCCCAGGCTCTAGCTACTCACAGAAATCCCAGATTCTTTGCCCCCAGCGGAGCAGCCTACCCCAGTTTACCGGTTTTACTTCAAACCACCACTCATGTATAACACACACCACTTGAGTGGTATGGGGAATTTCTGAATTAACCCTCTAGAAAGATGCCTCTGGCTCTCTACAAGCTCTCACACAGCCCTGTCATGAGAGGTAAGGAATAAGGACATGCCCCTCCCTACTGCTCGTGGGGATACTCTCAAAGCAACCAGTGTAGGGCTTTGTGCCTCTCTACAAACAGATCACTTCCCATGGTGTGTCAAGAAGCTGCACACCCATTGGCAGGTCTGTTTAGAGCAACATTAACTCCCACAGGGATTTCTGCTCTAAATGCTCCGGGCCTGAGGGAAGGGTTCTGTTGAAAATAGGCCTTTCCCTTGTGTAAGGGGAGTGTTATCCCCTTACTAACATTCAGAGCTCTCAGGGGCAACGGGGAGAGGCCAATGCTCCAGGTCAGCTCTGATTGACAGGGCGGGCAGGCGAATCAGGGAGTCAGGAGGTCAGGGTGAATCCCGTCCTCCGTGTGAGCTGAAGTTGCCTGAGTCAGAGTGAGTGGGGCCGAGCTGAGGAGAGGGCAGAAGCCAGAGCTGAGCTGAGCTGGACCAGATCTGGAGGGGCCAGAAAAGCAGCCCAGAGACACAGACCTGCCCTGGGAGCAGAGCTGCAGCCCAGGGAGACAGACCTGCCCTTGGGGGAGAAGCTGCAACAGCCAGAGGGGCCAGGGCAGCAGCCCAGGGAGCTGGAGGCAGAGCAGCAGCAGCCGTGCAGAGGCAGAGGAGCTGGGGCTGAGGCAGAAGGTGGAGCTGGGGCTGGAGCAGTCCGGAGCCGGGTGCGGTGAGCAGCTGGGGAGAGCGAGGGGGACCCTGGGCAGTGGGCCCAGCACAGGGAGAGGCCTCAGCCAAGGGGCCCTGCAGGCCAGACTTGCAGGGGGATCTAAACCCCGACAGGGCTGGGGCAACGCTGGGAAGAAGGGTCCTGCCACCCAGAGCCTGCGAGCGTGTGGCCACCGCCCGAGCAAGTGTCCAAGCCACAGCGTCCCTGCAGCACAGCCAGGGCCTGAGAAGGAGCCTGGGACTTACACAGGAACAGACTGAACTGCCCTGACATTGCAGAGACACTGTTGTGATGTTCCCTGCCACAGAGCGGGGTGATGTGTTTTCATTAGCCTTTCCCATTTCTCCTTATTCCTGTTACAAATTAATTGTTAATTAAATAATTTGCATTTGCTTTGAATTGTATGCAGTGATCAGTGGGTCAGGGAAGCATCCTGTACAGAGAGAGTACCCCGGAGTGGGGACACCCTAGCCCCTGACCTAGGTGACCACAGCAAGGTTGGGGGTCGAGCCCCCCAGGAATCCTGGGCCCAGCCTTGTTGGGGTTACGAGGACAAGGGGAGTCCTCGAGGGCAGGGAGGCCTCTGGGGTAAAGGAGGTGGGAGCGAGGACTGAGATCCTTCCGCTAGCCCATTTCACCGGGGTAGTGCAGAGACGAGGAAAGTTCCCCACAATAGCGGGACTATTCCCCCGCTTACACTTGCTCCAATCCAGGCTCTGCTGTTCTGATGCTGCAGAGCCGATAGGGAAGACCTGAGGGTTCCTGGAGAGCATGCTGCAACGCCAGCAATACCATGCTGCCTCAGCCCTGGGGACACGTTCTCTTTCTCCCCTGACACCTTCCAATGGAGGGAAGAACGTGACACGTGAGTTGGAGTTGCTCCCTGGCTTATAGATAACCCGTCCTGCAGTAACACAAGTGTGGACTCAGGGGAATGCTCTGCTGGTGTGTATGTGCCTTGCAAGGTACTCGCACATGCAGAGAAGCAACACTGCTGTTAGCACTGGAGTCTGGGCAATAAGGAAGAGGAGTTGGAAATTCTCACTGAGGAGGAGAAATGCGGGAACCTGCTGGGATGATGTGTATGACTGGACTGTTAGTGTCGCTGGTTACAATCCATTGAGGTAGGGGAGAGAGAGTAAAAGTGGTGTTCAGAGTGGCACTTAACATTAGACCAGCAGTTCTCAAACTGTGGGTCAGGACCAGTGGGTTGCAACCCCATTTTAATAGGGTTGCCAGGGTTGGCTTAGACTTTTGGCCTCCCCACCTGAGGCAGTGGGGCTCGGACTTTGGCTTTGGCACTCCCACCCTCACCCATGGCGGTGGGGCTCGGGCAGTCTCAAGTTTCGGTCCCCCCTCCTGAGGTCATGTAGTAATTTTTGTTGTCAGAAGAGGGTCGGAGTGCAATGAAGTTTGAGAACCCCTGTATTAGACACTCATTACCTCTTTAATGGTCTTGGTTATTGAGAACCCCAGGCCCTCGAATGGACAGGGATCAATCTGCTAACTAACACAGCCCAGCAGGGGAATCAATGCGGGGCTGGTACAGTTCGCTGAATCCAAACCAGGGAGTAGGGGATGTTTCTTCTTTAGCACCTATCTGTGACTTCTGGGAAGACAATTAGGTTAGCTCGGGGGACTTCCTATTGGGAGACAGACGGGGGAGGTCTCACTTAGCCAGGAGTAAATCATCCTTGGAGATTTTGAAAAATTATAGTATCAGAGGGATAGCCATGTTAGTCTGGATCTGTAGAAGCGACAAAGAGTCCTGTGGCACCTTATAGACTAACAGACGTATTGGAGCATAAGCTTTTGTGGGTGAATACCCACTTCTTCAGATGCATTCTTCAGAGGCATGCACCTGAAGAAGTGGGTATTCACCCACAAAAGCTTATGCTCCAATACGTCTGTTAGTCTATAAGGTGCCACAGAACTCTTTGTCGCTTCTGAAAAATTAGAGTTTTCTAACACAACATTTTGTACCCAACTAGGTGTGACTCTCTTGTGGGCCTCATTCGGTGGATAAAGATGAACGAATCACTGGACTGGATGTCCATGGTTGCTCTGGGGCCAGTGATCATGTCTTGACTGTAATCAGTTAGGACCAGTAAGGAGGTTTTGGAACAAATTAATAAATTAAACAGCAATAAGTCACCAGAACCTGATAGTATTCACCCAAGAGTTCTGAAGGAACTCAAATGTGAAATTGCAGTACTACTAACTGTACTATGTAACCTCTCCTTTAAATCAGCTTCCGTACCAGATGACTGGAGGATAGGTAATATGACACCAATTTTTTTAAAAGGCTCCAGAGACACTCCTGGCAATTACAGGCCAGTAAGCCTAACTACCAGGTAAATTGGGTGAAATTATAGCAAAGAGCAGAATTATTAGACATATAGAAAGAGTTAATGTGGTTTTTGTAAAGGGAAATCATGCCTCTCCAATCTACTAGAATTCTTTGAGGGAGTCAACAAGCATGTGGATAAAGGTGTTCCAGTGGATATAGTGTACTTAGATTTTCAGCAAGCCTTTGACAAGGTCCCTCCCCAAAGGCTCTGAAGCAAAATGGGATAAAATGGAAGGTGCTCTAAGTGAGAGGTAACTGGTTAAAAGGCAAGAAACAAAGGGTATGACTAAATGGTCAGTTTTCAGAATGGAGAGAGGTAAAGAGTGGTGTCCCCCAGGGGTCTGTACTGGGACCAGTACTGTTCAACATATTCATAAGTGATCTGTAAAAGGGGGTAAAACAGTGAGGTGGCAAAATTTGCAGATGATACAAACCTACTCAAGATAGTTACGTCCAAAAGAGAGTGCAAAGTGTGACAAAGGGATCTCACCAAACTGAGTGACTGGGCAACAAAATGGCAGATGAAATTCAATGTTGATAAATGCAAAGTAATGCACATAGAAAAACATAATCCCGACTCTACACATACAATGATGGAGTCCAAATTAGCTGTTACCACTCAAGAAAGAGATCTTGGAGTCATTGTGGATAGTTCTCTGAAAACATCCACTCAATGTGCAGTGGCAGTCAAAAAAGCAAACAAAATGTTGAGAAATCATTAGGAAAGGAATAGATAATAAAACAGAAATATAATATTGCCTCTCTATAAATCCACAGGATGCCCACATCTTGAATACTGGAGCTGGTCTCCCCATCTCAAAAAGATATACTGGAATTGGAACAGGTATAGAAAAGAGCAACCAAAATGATTGGGGTCATTTGGGGATCTGGGACAAAAATTGGGGATTGGTCCTGCTTTGAGCAGGGGGTTGGACTAGATGACTTCCTAAGGTCCCTTCCAACCCTGATATTCTATGATTCTATGATTCTATGATTAGGGGTATGGAATAGCTTCCGAATGAAGAGAGATTAATAAGACTGGGAGTTTTCTGCTTGGAAAAGAGATGACTACGAGGGGCATGGTAGAGGTCTATAAAATCATGACCGGGTGTGGAGAAAGTAAATAAGGAAGTGTTATTTACTCCTTCTCATAACATAAGAACTAGGGGTCAGCAAATGAAATGAATAGGCAGCAGTTTTAAAACAAACAAAAAGATGTATTTTTTCACACAATGCACAGTCAACCTGGGGAAACTCTTTGCCAGAGGATGTTGTGAAGGCCAAGACTATAACAGGGTTCAACAAAGAACTAGATACGTTCATGGAGGATAGGTCCATCATTGGCTATTAGCCAAGATGGGCAGGGATACAAAACCATGCTCTTGAAGTGTCCCTAGCCTCTGTTTGCTGGAAGCTGGGAATTGGCGACAGGGGATGAATCGCTTGATGATTACCTGTTCTGTTCATTGCCTCTGGGCCACCTGGCATTGGCCACTGTGGGACTCTGGGGTGGATGGACTAATGGTCTGACCCAGTATGGCTGTTCTTATGACCAATAGAGGGCAGTCTCAACCCGAAATATTTATATTTGGTGCACTTAAAGGGATAACTTTCCAAAGCTGACAAAAATTATTAGTGAAAATGTTTTGGAGAAAAACACTAAACAGAACAATGTGAATGAAAATTAGGAGCTATTGTTTAAGGAGCTTGTTAAATGGGGGCAAAAGCCACATTGTATAATTAGCTGATCTTGCAAAGGCCTTCCACTCAACTCGCTGGCATTTCTCCGTCTGTAAATGTGGTAACAATTTTAAACTCTAGATCCAATCAATTACAAAATTTCAGGGAACATTCTAGGTCTCAATGGTCTGATCACTGGGTTGATGGCGGTAAACAAGAGATTCCCATAGGGCTCCCTTCCTCCCTCTCTCTCCCCAAGAGCCACCCTCATCCTCTCTCCACTTTCTGACCCCGCATCCTCTGCAAACTTTCAGAGATGGATACTTTGTGATGGTCTTTGTTCATGAGGATGTTGCCTAGTGGTCAGGGATTTGGCCCTTCAACATGCAGGGGAGGGTTATGGGAGGGGAGCCCAGGGCCTCCCACTGGGTTCTGACCCAGATGACTGAGTGCAACACAAGGGTCTGACGCCCGGGAGGGCCATAAGGCTGCCCTCCCTGGTCCAGTTCTTACTACCCTGCTATTTTCCAAAGTTCACAGTCTATCACAGGAGGCTCTGAAGAGTGTCAACTCACTGCTTGGCACCTCTTCACAGCCAGGCGGGGCATGGCAGCTCTCTCCCTCTTGGGGTGGCAGCTGCCTCCTCGCGTGACTTGGCCCTCCAGCCAGGCCAGTTCCAAGCCTCTCCCCTTCCGGGGTAGTCCATAAACAAAAGCCAGGGAATCAACACCAAAAAACTATAACTATAAAAGAAGCAGGTCCCCCCTTCCCTCAGGGAAGGACCTTCAGGTAGTTGCTGAGGGAGAAATCCTGCCTTCCCTCAGGACCTGCAAGGTAGAGGTCCTTCCTCTTGCCTGGTCTGCCTACAAATCCTCATCTAGTCTGTGAATCCCCTGCAGGTGTGATGGAGCTGGGCTGGCTGAGGCCAGAGCAGCTCCTTAACCCCTTGTTCCCCAGTATGAGGTTTGTATTCCCCATCACAAGTCCAAACAGCGGGGGGGGAAAGCTTGAAGATACAGCTTTCCATCCTGTTAATGGCTAACAGGCCTAGCAGGCCTGAGGGCCTATTTTTGCAAGGGGAGCTTATTGTTATCTTGGGTTCGCTGATCTCATGCCACAGATGCATATTTTGGGTAGCGAATTATTACCTCATCCAGCAGTGACAACGTGAATTTTGAATCCTTTTTTATCCTGGCTTCTCCTTAACTCCTTGGAAAAAGACTTTAGATGATGCTTCGTGCAGCAGGCATTCTTTTGCCCTGTGTCATGCGGGCTTTTCTGTTGCTGGAGAATCCACTCTGCTGCCTGCAGAACGCTGCATTCTGACCAACAGTATGTTACTTTGTGTCCGGATTTCCTTCTCTTCCTGGAAGGTGACGTTTGGAAGTTTTTCATCAAGCATGAAAAAAAGTCAGAGTCAGTATTGGTAAATGTCCCCAAAACACGACTTCAGCTTACCCTGCATCAGCCAGATCCAGCCTCTTAATGTCTTTGGTATTGATTTAAAGTAAAATCAGTGTTGCTCACACACCTGCATAGGGTGTGTGTGTGTGAATCCTCCTAGGGCAGAAGTGAGATGGAGTGTACATGAGAATTTATGAGTGATACAGAAGCATTCCACAATGTTGGAAATCCTGGCCTTGTGGACAGACAGAAAGCAAAGTGGGGGATTCTTTCTCCCTCCCCCCCATGGCAATACAATGAACCTAGCCTCTGTTTCATTCCATTGAAAGACACTTCCACACCTGCTGGACCAAGCCTGCTCCCTGAGACTGCGGGCGCTACAAGTGGCCAGCAGTGGACCAGAAGGAGGAGGCCCATGCAGGAGCTTTTGGAGATGCGGGCCAGGAGGAACAAGGAGCACCTTGCTTTCAAAAGAGCCAAGGAGGAAAGAGACACGGTCCATGAGGAAAGACTGCTCCGGGGGTTCCTGGAGGAAGAGCAGGGAGCGGGACCGATTGCTCAGGGAGAGAATGCTGGATATGGGGGCCAGCCGGGTGGTTCATCCAGTTCATGTCACAGCGCCAGCACCAGTGCATGTGCCAGCTGCAATGTGTGCAGTGCGCACGTCCATGTAACTATGACAGGACCAATGGTGTTCCTGGTCCTGGTTCACAGTGGTTGCAGGGTGGAGTTTGTGGAAGGGCTGTTAGCTAAGCAAGGCCCCTGTCATAAAATTAGCAAGGCCTCTGTCATAAAAATGCTCCCTAATCTCTTAGCAATAAAATCTTCTGGCCTTGCTGTGGCCTTGCACAAAATCCGTTTCTCTTACACAAATATCCTTGCATCGGCTTTCTCTGTCCCCCTGCTTAAATTGAGTAACTATAAGAAACCAGTTTGAGCAGGATAGCCTGGAATGAGATTGTAGTGCCCTCTTTGTCTATCTTCCTATATATGTTGGTGCTCGTCGTGAATAAAGTTGTCACACTCCTCCACAGCGGTTAGCTGCTGAGGGGGTTGTGTGCCCTTTGATCAAAGCTTCTAGGACTCAGTGTGTTTCTTACATGGCTTCTGACAGCTTGTGAGCTACAGTCCAACTCCGCTCTACCCGGTGTTGGGACGGTGAGTAAGGACAAGCAGATTTTTACCTAACAGGGCCAGTGAGCAAAATTACAGAGGGGGTTTCTGTTCCCAACTATTGACAGTTGTGTGTCTCAGAGAAAGATCCTCTGACCCAGGGGTGGGCAAACTATGGCCCGCAGGCCGGATGTGGCCTGCGGGCCTGTCCTGTCCGGCCCCTGAGCTGCTGGCTGGGGAGGCTCCCCCCGGCCCCACCCTTGCCTTCCTCCCTTCCCCCGGAGCCTCAGGGCAGCCGCGTGGTTGGCTCCAGTGGGGCCTGAGCTCCTGCCGCTCTGAGCGGCTTGGTAAGGGGGCCATGGCCGGGGGCTTGGATAAGGGGCAGGGGGTCCCAGGGGGCAGTCAGGGAACAGGGATCGGGGGGGTTGGGTAGGGGGTGGGGTTCTGGGGGGCAGTTAGGGTGGGGGGCTCGGGAGGGGGCAGTCAGGGGACAAGGAGCAGGGGGGCTTAGATAGGGGGTGGGGTCCCAGGAGGGTGGTTAGGGGCAGGGGAGTCTCTGGAGGGGGTGGTCAGGGGACAAGGAGCATGGGGGGTTGGATGGGTTGCGGGATCTGAGGGGGGCAGTCAGGGAGCGGGAAGTGGGTGGGAGTCGGATAGGGAGCAGGGGCCAGGCTGTTTGGGGAGGCACAGCCTTCCCTACCCGGCCCTCAATACAATTTTGCAACCCCGATGTGGCCCTCAGGACAAAAAGTTTGCCCACCCCTGCTCTAACTCCTGTCGAAGAAACATACCTCTGTCTCCAAGACCAGTGAGGTGGCAGAGCACATACTTGTTTATGCTATATATGTTCTTCTGACACTTAATAGCTTGTATATTTTCGCTGTAACAATTATTCAGACGCTCAGCGAAATCGGCCAGGTCCCGCTCCCACGTGGGCCTGGATTTAAATTATTCCAACTGAAAATGAATGAGTGAAAATAGGTCCAGAGTTCTCTTCCTAGCAGCAGAAAATGTAGAGATTGAGAGATGTTAAGGTCAGAAAGGACCATTATGTGCATCTAGTCGCACCTCCTGTATAACTCAGGCCCTAGAATGTCACCGAGTGGTTCCTTCAGCCAGCCATAACGTGTGACTGAGCCAGAACACGTCTTTTGGAACAACATCCACATGCATTAGAGCCAGCTGGCTAGGAGAAAATCTTTCTTCTGCAGTGACGTGGGGATAAGGGACATGGAGGAAAAGACATGGAGGCTGTGACTGAAGTTAGAGCAGCGAGGCCAGGCTAGCCGGGGCTAGGTCCCAGGACTGGCTATCAGAAGAACTGCCGTTTTCTATTCCTGGCTTTGGGACCATGAGTGAGTCTCTTCACCGCTGGGTGCCTCGGTTTCTCCAACTATCAAATAGAGCTAATCAAGGTTTTGTTTGTTTTCCCCATTTTACAGGGTGGGAAACCGAGGCACACTTGGGACCTGCCTACACAACAGGTCTGTAGTGCATTTGTAAGCTTATCAAAAGAAGATTGAAAGGTGACTTCATTGAAGTGTTGAAGTGCCTTAAAGGAGAGAAAAGATTGGGTATGAAAGTGCTCTTTAATCTAGCAGAGAAAGGCATAATAAGACCCAATGGCTGGAAGGTGAAAAGAGACAAATTCATATTACAAATAAGGCACAAATATTCAACAGCGAGGACGATTCACCACAGGAACAAGCTACCAAGGAAAATGGTGGGTTCTCCATCTCTTGATGTCATTTAATGAAGACTAGATGTCTTTCTGGAATGTGTTTGCCCCAAAAGTAGCTATCGTGGTATACAGGAGGCCTGTGATATGCAGGGGGTCAGATTAGATGCTCTAATGGTCTCTTCTGGCCATAAAGTCTACTAAGTTCTGAAAAACTGAGTGTAGCATTGGGAGCAGCATCTGATGTTTTACTGTCTAGCTGGCTTGCTTCCTAGAATGAACACTCATTGAGTGGGGTGATCCACAGGGAGTAGCTCAAACCTCCAAAGTGGCCAGCTGCAGGACATTAGCACAGCAAGGGAGGGGTGTGGCAGTGACATCACAAAGGCCTTTTGCAGGACCTCAGCCTATTGGTCAAAGGTGGTGGGGAGGAGGTGACCTCACAGAGAGATGCTGACATCAGCCAGGCAGGACAGGGGCGAGGGGCCAGGGAAACCTCAGAGACCCCTGTGGCTTTGCTTCAGCAAGTCTCCTTCTCGAGGTCTCTCTTTGAGGACTGAGAGAGTATTAGGGTTCACGTACGTGAGCGCGAGGAGGAACCTCTTTCGAGTTTTCTCCTTTCCTTTTACTGATTTTACTAGAAAACAGACATCCCTGTTTAGAAGGTAAGAGCCTCCGAGAGGTTTGGACCTGTTCAGTCTGATCCGTCTGGTGCCAGTTGAATTCTCGGCGTGGAAAACACTAGCTTAATGTGGCAGAATTTTATTCCCCACCTAGGATTTTGTCCCTTAGAATCACTGGGGACATTAGGGTTTGTCCTTTTTGTTTTACCTTTTCCTCCATCCCTCCCTCCTTTCTCTTCTTCTCTTGCTTCTTTTGTCCTCTCCTCATTCCCCTCCCAACACCAGGAGGGGCGGGTGTGTGTCTCTCACGGTGGGGTGCTCTGCAGCTCCCATTGTGGGAGGTCCACCCAAAAATGTGGGGCTGAAATAGTGCTCAGGCAGTGATCCCCACCAGTGACCTGGGCCATCCTTTGGGCTCTCTGGTGAGAACCCTCAGCCTCCCGCCCCTCAGTCTCTACCTTGATTGGCTGAGCAGGGGGTTACTGACAGGGAGGAGACTCAGGTCCTTGTTGTTCTCTTTTAACACCAAGGAAATAAGTCATAACCAGTTATATGTTTGATGAATTTTGCTGCTTCTCTGCATTAATTGTCTCTGAGCAGTTCATGATTCTGTCTAACATTCCAGTTCTCCTACAATACTTGCTGAATAATTACTGTGCACTGTTGTTGGTCTGGAGCTCATTTGAGAGCACTTTTTTCAGGTCATTCAATGTATGAAATTCAAGATTTGATGGTTAGTTTGAAAGTCAGGGCTCTTGGGTCCTATTCCCAACTCTGCCACTGACTGACCGTGTGACCTAAGACAAGTCAATTCTCCTTTCTCAGCCTTAGCTTCTCCCTCTTTCAAGTAGGGATAACAATCCGCTCCTACCTACCTCACGGTGGGTGTAGGATGAGGATCCATTGGAGAGTGTCACTAGGAGTAGTGCATAATATGAGGTGTCCAATCATGTTTCCTCAGATCAGATTATGACATAATAGAATACCTGAAATATTCTATTTTATTTGTATTTTATGATTTTGAAATTGTTAAGAGCAGCAACTACTTAGCTCAGACTGAAGCATCGTATCTAATTCTTGAGATCTAAGTGTCTCCTCTTTGTGTGCGATGAGACAATTTAACACACTGTGACAAAGAGGAGATGCTTTTGTTTTGCAACAAAATATTTTTGCAAAGAATTTTCATCCCACTTGTTATGATTTCAAGAAACAAACTGGTTTAGTCTGAATGGGATTTTCTGACAGAAACAGTTTCAATGAAATTTCCCCACCATCTCGATACCTGGGCTCTATCCCTGCCTCTGGATGGTTTGTTGTCTGTTACAACAGGAGTCGGGACTGGTGGCTTCTCTTTCTGGCTCTGCCACCACCTCGCTGCGTAGGCCCTTGGGTAGGTCACTTCCCTTCTCTGTACCTTAGGCTCCCCATCTGTCCAATGGGAACAGGGACAATTCTTGAACTCTGGGCAGTCGTGAGCCTGAGTGAGATAAGGGGCGTTAAAGCCCTCTGTGAAGGAGAAAGGGGAGTTTCACGGTGTTTAGCACCAAGGAATTCTAAACTTTGCTAAAATGTCTAGTCTGTGGAAACAAGAAATGGTCGGGGCCAAATTTTAACCATTTTCTTTTTTAAAGCCCATTCAGGGATATGAGTGGTACCTGGGGTTCTTTGCCAGCAGGAGAGAAGAGGTTCCTGCCTCTATTTTTGTGGCCTTTACAAACTAGGTACTGTGCCCCAGTTCTCGTCTGAGATCCCCGAAAAAGAACATCTTTCCATCCATTAACAAGACAGGACCTATCTTTAAAAGGGGAACAAAGAGAACCCTGGGACTTACAGACTAGCTAGCCTCACCTCCATACCTGGAAAGATACCGGAACACATTATTAAACAATCAGTTTGTCAGCACCTACCAGATAATTTGGTTCTTAGGACTAGTGAGCATGGAACAAATTATTCCAACCCAATCCTATTTCCTTCTTTGACAGGGTTGCGGGCCTAGTGGAGGTGGGTAAATAGTAGATGTGATCTATCTTGGTGTTAATAAGGCTTTGGACACAGTCCCATAGGACATTCTCACAAGCAAACTAGGGAAATGTGGTCTAGATGCAATTAGTGTAACGTGGGTGCACAGCTGGTTGAGAGCCCATACTCCAAGAGTCCTTCTCCATGTTTGGCCATCCAATGGAGAGGGTGTACCTAGTGGGTCCGGCAGGGATCGGTCCAGGGCCCGGTACTAGTCAATATTTTCATTAGTGATTTGGAAAATGGAGTGGAGAGTATGCTTCTAAAATGAGCAGAGGACACCAAGCACTTTGGAGCACAGGATTGGAATTCAAAACACCCTTAACAAATTGGAGACTTGGTCTTCTTGAGGCAAACTCCACGGCTGGGTCCCTCTCTATAGACTGAGCTGAAGTAAAACCCCAGAGCCAAACACTCCTCCTTCTGGGCAGTGCACTCTGACCTTTCATGGTCAGATGCTGCTTAGCACTGTCAGAGCAGCTTTTGCTGGGGGATTCTCCCAGCACTTTCTGATAGTGGGAAAGTTATTAAATCCCCATTTGACTGCTGGGAACAGAGCCTGTTAAGCTTCCCTTCCCACTCTGAACTCTAAGGTATAGATGTGGCGACCCACATGAAAGACCCCCTAAGCTTATTTCTACCAGCTTAGGTTAAAACTCCCAAGTACAAAATCTCCCCTGCACCCTGAGAAAAGCTTCTCGCTGCCACCATCAAGTGATTTAAACAAGAACCAGGGAAAAGGACCACTTGAAGTTCCCCTTCCCCCCAAAACACCCCCTCAAGCCCGTATACCCCCTTTCCTGGGGAGCTTGAGAATAATCTCCTAACCAATTGGGTACCCAGTGATCAAAAACCCACCCCGGGGTCTTAGAACAATGGAAAACAGTCAGTTTCTTAAAAGAAGGATTTTATTAAAACAAGAAAGGTAAAAATCATCTCTGTAAAATCAGGATGGTATATTTTTACAGGGTACTCAATTTCCTAACTCAGAGGGATCCCCCCCAGGCAAAACCTTCAAGTTACAGAAAAATGCAACAAAAACAGGAATACACATTCTCTCCAGCACAGCGAATTTCCCAAGCTAAAAACAATAGAAAAACCTAACGCATTATATCTAAATACTCACTAACTCCAAAAAAGATGGATGGTTACTGCTTGACCTGTCTCCCACCTAGAGAATTACACAGACAGAGAAAAGCCTTTTTTCCCCCTCCCAAGATTTGAAAGTATCTTGTCTCCTTATTGGTCAGATGCCAGCCAGGTTACTAGAGTTTAACCCTTCACAGGTAAAAGGATTTTATAGTATACTGCATCAGCTTCTCAACCCCTTCCCTTTATATTTATGACAGAGCCATAGAGGGGGAGCAACTTGCCCAAAGCCCCACAGGTCAATAGGAAAACCAGCAATGGAAGCCAGGAGTCCTGACTCCCAATCCCCTGGTCCAGTCACTGCAGCAGAGCACACTCCCTCTCAAAGGCAGGGGGACCGGACATGAGGGCCTGGTTGTAATTGCCAGCTGTGGGAGGGAGTGTGCAGCAGTGGTTAGTGAAGGGGCCTGGAAATAAGGACTGCTGGGTCCCATCCATGGCTCTGACACTTGGTGTGACCCTGAGCTGGTAGCTTCCCCTCCCCAGGCCTGTTTCCCATCGGTAGGGTTGGGGTCGCAGTCCCTACAGCCCAGGGGGGTTGGGAGGCTCCAGGAAGGTGTGTAAAGTGCTGGGATGTCAGGAGCTGGGAGGCGCTGTCACCCTGCACTAGGGCAGTGTCCTGCACCTCCTACTCCTGGCCGAGTTTCTCCGTCCCCTGGCAATAAGACAGACTCTTGTTTTCACAGCCAGTCGATCACCCAGTGTCATCACCCTGCCTGCTGGCTGGGCAGGGTAACTCCTCAGGTCATCACCACCCTCTCAGCCTGCCTTGGGCTTGGAGAGTGAGGAGGAGGGCGAGGGACAGCTGGCGACCCTGAACATCCTCCATCCATCGCTCCATCACCTAGAGCAAGTGAGTGGCATTAGGGTTCCTCTGCGGCATCCCTTGTCTGTCGGGGGAGAGGCAGGAAGAGGGGGAGAGAATCTCTCCCAAAGGAGATTGGATTTGCAAACTGCCCCCAGGAGCCCCTCGCTCTCAGACCAGGGAGGGGCTTCTCCAGAGCCATCTCCAGTGTGTTTGGAAAGGTCCCAGCAATGGGGCTCCCAGTCCATCCCTTGTGGGAGACTGTTCCCCAGGCTGAGAGTCTCTGAGCTGGGCCAGACCCTGTGAGCTGCTGAGCATGGAAATCAATGGGAAACGAGGGGGCCCTGGGCTTGCTATGCCTAGGGACTTTGACATGGGGAATAGTTTCCCAGGAGAAAAGACGGTTACTCACCGTAGTAACTGTTGTTCTTCGAGATGTGTTGCTCATATCTATTCCAATTAGGTGTGCGCGCACGGCGTGCACAATCGTCGGAAGATTTTTACCCTAGCAACACTCGGTGGGCCAGCTGGCGCCCCCTGGAGTGGCGCCGTTACGGTGCCGGATATATACCCCAGCCGGCTCAGCACCCTCTCAGTTCCTTCTTGCCGGCTACTCCGACAGTGGGGATGGAGGGTGGGTTTGGAATAGATATGAGCAACACATCTTGAAGAACAACAGTTACTACGGTGAGTAACTATCTTTTCTTCTTCGAGTGCTTGCTCATATGTATTCCAATTAGGTGTCTCCCAAGCCTTGCCTAGGAGATGGGGTCGGATTGTGATACTGCAGAGTGTAGGACCTCCGAACCAAAAGCGGCGTCCTCCCTGGAATGTTGTACTATGGCATAATGAGAGGCGAAGGTGTGTATCGATGACCAAGTTGCTGCCCTACATATCTCTTGAATTGGTATGTGTGCCAGGAAGGCGGAGGACGAGGCTTGAGCTCGGGTGGAGTGGGCAGTAGGGTGCATGGTGGGAACACCTGCCAAGTCATAGCATGTCCGTATGCATGATGTAATCCAGGACGAGATGCGTTGGGAAGAGACCGGGAGACCTTTCATCCGGTCCGCCATGGCGACGAACAGCTGAGTCGTTTTCCGAAAGGGCTTTGTTCACTCGATGTAGAAGGCGAGGGCCCTACGGACGTCCAAGGAATGGAGTTGCTGCTCCCTTTGAGAGGCATGGGGCTTTGGGTAGAAGACCGGTAGAAAAATGTCTTGGTTAATATGAAAGGCCGACAGTACCTTGGGCAGGAAGGCCGGGTGTGGTCGCAGCTGTACCTTGTCCTTGTGGAACACCGTGTAAGGGGGTTCCGAAGTAAGCGCTCTGAGCTCAGAGACACGCCTCGCCGAGGTGATGGCTACGAGGAAGGCCGTCTTCCAGGAGAGGTACAGAAGCGAGCAGGTGGCCATAGGCTCGAATGGGGCCCCCATGAGCCTAGCGATGACGAGGTTGAGGTCCCAGGTGGGGACTGGGCGTCGAACCAACGGGTGTAGCCGCTCCAACCCCTTGAGGAATCTGCTAACCATGGGGTTGGAAAAGATCGAAAGCCCACTGTCGCCAGGGTGAAAGGCCGAAATTGCCGTGAGGTGGACTTTTATCGACGAAAGGGCCAGACCCTGCTCCTTTAGGGACAGGAGGTTGTCTAGAATGGTATGTATCAGCACCTGCAAGGGGTTAAGACCCCGAGGGCCGCACCAAAAGGAAAACCGTTTCCACTTAGCTGAGTAGATGGACCTGGTAGACGGCTTCCTGCTGCTCAGTAAAACCTGTTGGACCGGGCTAGAACAACATAGCTCAGACGGGTTCAGCCATGCAGCAGCCACGCTGTTAGATAGAGAGAGTGCAGGTCAGGATGATGGAGCCTGCCGTGCTGTTGCGTAATCAGGTCCGGCCACAATGGAAGAGTGATTGGGGCTGACACCGAGAGCTCCAGGAGAGTGGTGTACCAGTGCTGCCTGGGCCACGCCGGAGCGATCAGGATTAAGCGGCCCCTGTCCCTGCGCAATTTGAGCAGGACTCTGTGAACCAGTGGAACTGGCGGGAAGGCATAGGACAGGTGGCCCGTCCAAGGCAGGAGAAAAGCGTCTGTCAGGGAGCCTGGGGAGCGACCCTGGAGTGAGCAGAACACGTGGCATTTCCGGTTCTCGCGAGTTGCAAACAGGTCTATGTGGGGAAATCCCCACTTCCGGAAGACAGAGTGGATAACGTCCGGTCGAATGGACCACTCGTGAGTCTGGAAGGACCTGCTCAGTCGGTCCGCCAAGGTGTTCTGGACCCCTGGGAGAAAAGAGGCTGCCAGGTGAATGGAGTGGGCTATGCAAAAGTCCCACAGATGAATCGCTTCTCGGCAGAGCAGGGAGGAGTGTGCCCCTCCTTGTCTGTTGATGTAATGCATGGCCGTTGTGTTGTCTGTAAGGATGGTGACACAACGACCCTGTAAGTGCTGGGCGAAGGCTTGGCAGGCAAGGCGTACCGCTCGCAGTTCCCTGACATTGATGTGCAGGGTCAATTCCTGCTCCGACCACAGGCCCTGTGTTTGGAGGCTCTGTAAATGGGCTCCCCAGCCGAGCGATGACTCATCCGTGGTTAAGGCTAGGGATGGCTGTGGTGGATGGAATGGAACACCTTCCAGCACCTTCCTGGGGTCTAGCCACCAGTTGAGGGAGGCCAGGACCTGTGATGGTACTGTCAAAATCAGGTCCAAGCTGTCTCTGCGCGGCTGGTATACTGAGCAGAGCCATGCCTGGAGGGGTTGGAGGCGCAACCTGGCGTGAGCTGTCACGAAAGTGCAGGACGCCATGTGACCGAGGAGGCTGAGGCAACAGCGGGCCGTCGACATTGGGAAGCTCTGAAGGCTGCGTATGATGGTTATAAGGGCCTGAAAGCGAGCCTCTGGAAGAAATGTCCGGGCGAGAGTGGAGTCCAGTACTGCCCCTATAAAGTCTAACCTCTGTGTTGGCACCAAAGTGGACTTTTCTACGTTCAGGAGGAGGCCGAGCTGCTTGAACATGCTCATGGCCGTCCGAATGTGCGACTGGACTTGGCTGCCGGAGTTGCCGCGGATAAGCCAATCGTCGAGGTAGGGGAACACCTGAACTCTTTGACGACGAAGGGCGGCTGCCACCACTGCCATACACTTCGTAAAAACCCTCGGTGCCGTCGAGAGGCCAAAGGGCAGAACCGTAAATTGAAAGTGTCTCTGGCCCACCACGAAGCGGAGGAAGCGTCTGTGAGGTGGGTAGATGGCAATATGAAAATACGCGTCCTTCATGTCGAGGGCGGCGTACCAGTCTCCATGATCCATAGAGGGGATAATGGTGCCCAGGGAGAGCATACGGAATTTCAACTTTACCATACATTTGTTGAGCCCCCGCAAGTCCAAGATAGGACGTAGCCCCCCTTTCGACTTGGGGATTAGGAAATAACGGGAGTAGAAACCCCTGCCCCTGAGCTCCCTCGGAACCTCCTCTACCGCTCCTGCAGAGAGGAGCGATTGTAGCTCCTGAATTAGGAGTTGCTCGTGAGACGGGTCCCTGAAGAGGGACAGGGAGGGAGGGTGGGAGGGAGACAAACTGCAAGTGGTATCCGCTTTCCACCGTGCGTAGGTCCAAGGGGTCTGTGGTGATATTCGACCACGCACGGGAGAAATGGGAAAGGCGGTCTCGGAATGGGGGGGAGAGGATCGACTGAAACTGGTACTCCGGCCTCGAGCGTCCCTTCAAAAATTTTGTTTGGGCCCCGACGATGGTTTGTGGGGGCCCTGCCTCTGACCAGTCTGCCGACCGGACTGTTGGCTCCTGCCCCCTCGACCACGCGGTCTCCTAGAGAAGTCTTGCCGTGGTGCGGGTGCAAAGTAAGGACGTTGCCCGAAGGGCTGGAAGGGTCTGCGCTGCGTCGCCGGGGTATGCATCCCCAGCGTGCGGATGATGGTTCAACCATCTTTAAGGGTCTGCAGCCTCGGGTCAGTTTTTTCTGAGAACAGACCCCGACCTTCAAACGGTAGGTCCTGAATAGTGTGTTGGACCTCCGTGGGGAGGGTGGAGGATTGGAGCCAGGAGATACGCCGCATGGCGACTCCTGAGGCTATAGTTCTGGTGGCCGAGTCGGCGATATCAAGAGAAGCCCGCAACGACGTCCTGGCCACCTTCTTACCCTCCTCGACAAACGCTTTATACTCCTGCCTGGACTCCGGAGGTATAAGTTCTTTGAATTTCTCCATGGAGACCCAGGTGTTATAGCCGTAACGGCTCAGGAGCGCCTGCTGGTTCGCAGCTCTGAACTGTAGGCCCCCGCCCCTGAGTAGATCTTTCTCCCAAATAAGTCTAGGCGCTTGGCGTCCTTGGACTTTGGGGCGGGGGCCTGTTGGCCATTCCTCTCCCTCTCGTTGACCGACTGAACCACTAAGGAGCACGGAGGGGGGTGAGTATAGAGATACTGGAAATCTCTTGGAGGCACCATATACTTCCTCTCTACACCCCTGGCAGTGGGGGGTATCGAGGCTGGGGACTGCCAAATAGACGTGGCGTTGGCCAGTATCGTGCGGACGAATGGCAGGGCTACCCTGGTGGGGGTGTCAGTTGTCAGAATGTCCACCACCGGGTCCTCAAGTTCTGGTACCTCCTCAATCTTCAGATTCATGTTAAGGGCCAATCTGCGAAGCAGGTCTTGATGGTCCTGGAGATCGATAGGAGGCGGGCCGGAAGATGACGCTCCCGCCACTGCCTCGTCGGGAGAGGGGGAGGATAGACCTTGAGCCAGGGGATCCTGGGAGAGGTCCTGGTGGGGAACCGCTGAGGAGTCCAAGGTCGGGGCCTCCAGGTCTGGGCCCACGACCGATGACTGTGGCGGGTCAGAGACTTCCGGGGGAGGGCGGGATACCGTTGCCTCTGCTGCTCTGGGCTCGGATTGGGCCGAGTGGGAGGCTCTAGATGGGACCCCTTGGGCTTGATGGTATGCCATAGGGGTCCAGAAGGGCCATTGCCCCTGGTCTTGAGATGGCTCCTGTCCAACATCCGGCCAGTGGCCCTGTTCACCAACCGCGTGATCCTCAGCATAAAAGTCGCTACCGGCTCTAGAAGAGTGAGAGACGGAGCGAGAAGGCCAAGGCGGTGCAGAGTAACCTTGAAGAGCGGTCTGCGTGGCCATGGTATGTCGAGGTGCCGGGGATCGGTACTGGGATCTCGATCGGTACCGGGACCTGGAACGGTACCGGCGGTTGCTGCGGTACCGGGAACCCGACCTGGATCGGGAACGTGTCGGCGAACGATAAGGATGTCGATCGTCCGGAGATCTACGCGGTGACCGGCCGTGGGAGCGGGAGCGGTCCCGGGAGTCATCATACCGCCGCCTGGAGGTTGACCTAGAACGGTACCGCGAGTACGACCGATGCCGGGATGGTGACCGGCGCCGGGACTGCGAGCGGTGCCGAGGAGAACCCGACTGCTGCTGGCTAGTCTCTGCATGCAGCACCGGGCGTAACATGGCCGGTTTGCCGCAGGATGTGACGATCCGCAATGGCGGTACCGAGGATGAGGTCGGTGCCGGATCAGTCATAGCAATCAGGTCCCGTGCCGCCGAGGTGGTGTCCAGAGTGGACGGCAGTGGAAGCTCTACCACGGTGTGTACCGAGGAGCTGACAGTCACCGAGCTCAATGGGCCTTGTGGGGCCGGAGTCGTCGGTACCGGAGCCTTAGAAGGCTGTCCTGCGCTCAACGGCCTCTGGGGTGCCAGAGTCGGCAGGGTCGGTGCCGGTATTGGTAGCGGCGCCGGACTCGACGGCCTTTGTGGAGCCGGAGTAGGTGGTATGGATATCTGAGCCACAGGCACCGAGCTTGACGGTCCTTGCGGTACCGGAGTCAATGGTGCTGGCGCCACACCGGACTTGGCGCGGTCCTGAAAAGGCTGCGGGAGCAGCGGCGCCGGAGTCGCTGCTGGTCCAGGACCCGACCTCCTCACTCTCCGTGACAGAGACCGACGTCTCTGAGGCGTCCCGGCCTGAGGTGTACGGTGCCGGGGCTCTTTCCCGGAGCTCGGGCGTTCCGGTGCTGTCGATGATGAGCCCGCCGGGGTCGGCACCGGGTTCCGGTGCGGGGCCGACATCGGGCTGAGCGAGGCCTCCAAGAGGAGCTGCTTTAAACGAAAGTACCGCTCCTCCTTGGTCCGCGGCTTAAAAGCCTTGCAAATTCGGCACCTGTCCGGAAGATGGGACTCCCCTAGGCACTTTAAACAGGAGTCATGGGGATCCCCCGTGGGCATCGGCTTCTGACAGGCCGAGCAAGGCTTGAATCCCGGAGAGCCAGGCATTGGCCCGGTACCGGGAGGGAGACAGGGGAGAAGCCCCTTATCTCCCACTACTATTTACACTAACTACAACAAAAGAACTATCAGTAAACTATTAACAACTACTTAAGAAGTACTTAAAAACTATCTACAGGATAAACGAGTGCTAAGTATGCTAGGGAGGTGGAGATCAGCGAGCTGCTCTCCACAGTTCCAACGACCGTCACGGGCGGTAAGAAGGAACTGAGAGGGCGCTGGGCCGGCTGGGATATATATCAGGCACCATAACGGCGCCACTCCAGGGGGCGCCAGCCGGCCCACCGAGTGTTGCTAGGGTAAAATCTTCCGACGATGGTGCACGCCGCGTGCGCACACCTAATTAAAATACATATGAGCAAGCACTCGAAGAAGAAGTCTGGACTCCTGGGTTCTGTTCCTTCTCTAGCCTGGGGGTGGGGCGAGCTGCTGGCAGGGCTCGATCCTCTCTAGAGAGAAAAGACGGTTACTCACCGTAGTAACTGGTGTTCTTCGAGATGTGTTGCTCATATGTATTCCACTTAGGTGTGCACGATCGTCGGAAGATTTTTACCCTAGCAACACTCGGTGGGCCGGCTGGCGCCCCCTGGAGTGGCGCCGTTAGGTGGCCCGATAAATACCCCAGCCGGCCCATCGCCCTCTCAGTTCCTTCTTGCCGGCTATTCCGACAGTGGGGATGGAGGGCGGGTTTGGAATACATATGAGCAACACATCTCGAAGAACACCAGTTACTACGGTGAGTAACCGTCTTTTCTTCTTCGAGTGATTGCTCATATGTATTCCACTTAGGTGACTCCCAAGCCAGTCCTAGGAGGCGGGGTCGGATTGCGATACAGCAGAGTTTAGGACCACCGAACCAAAAGCGGCGGCGTCTCTAGAATGTTGCACTATGGCATAGTGCGAGGCAAAGGTGTGCACTGACGACCATGTCGCGGCCCTACAAATCTCTTGGATAGGTATGTGTGCCAGGAAGGCAGACGACGAGGCCTGAGCTCGGGTAGAGTGGGCCGTAGGGTGCATGGTGGGGACACCTGCCAAGTCATAACATGTGCGGATGCACGACGTGATCCATGACGAGATGCGTTGGGAAGAGACGGGAAGGCCTTTCATCCGGTCCGCCACGGCGATGAACAGTTGAGTCGATTTCCGGAATGGCTTCGTCCTCTCGATGTAGAAGGCGAGGGCTCTCCGGACATCCAAGGAATGGAGTTGCTGCTCCTTCCTAGAGACATGGGGCTTAGGATAAAAGACAGGTAGAAAAATGTCTTGGTTAATATGGAAGGCCGACACTACCTTGGGTAGGAAGGCCGGGTGTGGCCGGAGCTGTACTTTATCTTTATGGAACACCGTATAAGGTGGTTCCTAAGTAAGCGCTCTGAGCTCAGAGACGCGTCTAGCCGAGGTAATGGCTACAAGGAAGGCCGTTTTCCATGAGAGATACAGCATGGAGCAACTGGCCATGGGCTCGAATGGGGCCCCCATGAGCCTGGTGATGACTAGGTTGAGGTCCCATGTGGGGACTGGGCGGCGCACCAATGGGTGTAGCCGTTCTAACCCCTTAAGGAACCTGCTAACCATGGGGTTGGAGAAAACAGAACCCGCCCCGTCCCAGGGGTGAAATGCTGAGATTGCCGCTAGGTGGACTTTTAGCGACGAGAGAGCCAGACCCTGCTCCTTTAGAGAGAGGAGGTAGTCTAGAATGGTGTGAATTGGCACCTGCAGGGGGTTGAGACCCCGAGTGCCACACCAAAGGGAAAAACGTTTCCACTTAGCTGAGTAGGTGGACCTGGTGGAGGGTTTCCTACTGCTCAGCAGAACGTGCTGGACCGGGCTGGAACAACGTAGCTCCGACGGGTTCAGCCATGCAGCAGCCACGCCGTGAGGTGAAGGGAGTGCAGGTCGGGATGATGGAGCCTGCCGTGCCGTTGCGTAATCAGGTCCGGCCACAATGGAAGAGTGATTGGGGCTGACACCGAGAGCTCCAGGAGAGTGGTGTACCAGTGCTGCCTGGGCCACGCCGGAGCGATCAGGATTAAGCGGCCCCTGTCCCTGCGCAATTTGAGCAGGACTCTGTGAACCAGTGGAACTGGCGGGAAGGCATAGGACAGGTGGCCCGTCCAAGGCAGGAGAAAAGCGTCTGTCAGGGAGCCTGGGGAGCGACCCTGGAGTGAGCAGAACACGTGGCATTTCCGGTTCTCGCGAGTCGCGAAGAGATCTATGCGGGGAAATCCCCACTTCCGGAAAACAGCGTGGATGACATCCGGTCGAATGGACCACTCGTGGGTTTGGAAGGACCTGCTCAGTCGGTCCGCTAAGGTGTTCTGGACCCCTGGGAGAAACGAGGCTACCAGGTGAATGGATCGGGCTATGCAAAAGTCCCAGAGCTGAGTTGCTTCTCGACAGAGGGGGGGGGAGTGCGCTCCTCCCTGTCTGTTGATGTAATGCATGGCCGTTGTGTTGTCTGTAAGGATGGAGACACAACGGCCCTGTAAGTGTTGAGCGAAGGCTTGGCAGGCAAGGCGTACCGCTCGGAGTTCTCTGACATTGATGTGCAGTGTCAGCTCCTGTTCTGACCACAGGCCCTGCGTTTGGAGGTTCTGCAGGTGAGCCCCCCAGCCGAGGGATGACGCATCCGTAGTCAAGGCTCGGGATGGCTGAGGTGGATGAAATGGAACACCTGACATCACATTCCTGGGGTCCAGCCACCAGTTGAGGGAGGCTAGGACTTGTGGTGGGACCGTCAGAATTATATCCAGGTTGTCCCTGTGCGGCCGGTATGCGGAGGCAAGCCATGCCTGGAGGTGCCGTAGGCGTAACCTGGCGTGAGCTGTCACGAAGGTGCATGATGCCATATGACCCATGAGGCTGAGGCAGCAGCGGGCCGTTGAGGTTGGGAAGGCTTGGAGGCTGCGTATGGCGGCTGCAAGCGTTTGAAAGCGAGCCTCTGGGAGGAACGCCCTGGCGAGAGTAGAGTCCAGTATTGCCCCTATAAAGTCTATTCTCTGTGTTGGCACCAAAGTGGACTTTTCTACGTTCAGTAGGAGGCCAAGACGGTCGAACATGTCCATGGCCGTGCGAATGTGAAACTGGACCTGGCTGCTGGAGTTGCCACGGATGAGCCAGTCGTCGAGGTAGGGGAACACCTGAACTCTTTAACGCCGAAGGGCGGCTGCTACCACTGCCATACACTTCGTAAAGACCCTCGGTGCCGTTGAGAGGCCGAAGGGCAGGACCGTGAACTGGAAGTGTCTCTGGCCCACTACGAAGCGTAGGAAGCGTCTGTGAGGTGGGTAGATGGCAATATGGAAATACGCGTCCTTCATGTCGAGGGCAGCGTACCAGTCTCCCTGATCCATAGAGGGGATAATAGTGCCCAGGGAGAGCATACGGAATTTCAACTTTACCATAAATTTGTTGAGTCCCCGTAAGTCCAGAATAGGACGTAGCCCCCCTTTCGCCTTGGGGATTAGGAAATAACGGGAATAGAATCCCTTGCCTCTGAGATCCCTTGAAACCTCCTCCACCGCTCCTACAGTGAGGAGCTCCTGTACCTCCTGGATAAGGAGTTGCTCGTGAGAAGGGTCCCTGAAGAGGGACAGGGAGGGAGGGTGGGATGAAGGCGGGGAGACGAACTGCAATTGGTATCCCCTTTGCACGGTTTGTATGACCCAGCGGTCCGTGGTGATATTTGACCACGCCGGGGAGAAAGGGGAGAGGCGGTTCAGGAATATGGGGACAGGATCGATTGGAACTGGTACTCCGGCCTCGAGCGCCCCTTCAAAAATTTTGTTTGGGCCCCGACGATGGTTTGTGGGGGCCCTGCCGCTGGCCGGTCTGTCGACCGGGTTGTTGTCTCCTGCCCCCTCTACCACGCGGCCTCCTGTAGAAGTCCTGCCGTGGTGCGGGTGGGAAGTAGGTACGTCGTGCGAAGGGCCGGAAGGGTCTGCGCTGTGTCGCTGGGGTATGCATCCCCAGCGTACGGATGATGGTTCGACCATCTTTGAGGGTCTGCAGCTTTGGGTCAGTTTTCTCGGAGAACAGACCCTGACCTTCAAAAGGTAGGTCCTGGATCGTGTGCTGGACCTCTGCGGGGAGGGTGGAGGATTGTAGCCAGGAGATACGCCGCATGGCGACTCCCGAGGCAATAGTTCTGGCCGCCGAGTCGGCGATGTCTAGAGAGGCTCCCAACGACGTCCTGGCCAGCTTCTTGCCCTCCTCGACAAAAGCTTTGTACTCCTGCCTGGACTCTGGAGGTATAAGTTCTTTGAATTTTTCCATGGAGACCCAGGTGTTATAGCCGTAGCGGCTCAGGAGTGCCTGCTGGTTCGCCGCACGAAGCTGTAGGCCCCCCCCTGAATAGATCTTCCTCCCAAACAAGTCTAGGCGCTTGGCGTCCTTAGACTTTGGGGCGGGGGCCTGTTGGCCATTCCTCTCCCTCTCGTTGACCGATTGGACCACCAGAGAGCACGGAGGGGGGTGAGTGTAAAGATATTGGAAATCTCTTGGGGGTGCCATATACTTCCTCTCTACACCCCTGGCAGAGGGGGGTATCGAGGCTGGGGTCTGCCAGATAGATGTGGCGTTGGCCAGTATGGTACGGACGAATGGCAGGGCTACCCTGGTGGGGGCGTCGGTTGTCAAAATGTCCACCACCGGGTCCTCCAGTTCTGGAACCTCCTCTATCTGGAGATCCATGTTAAGGGCCAATCTGCGAAGCAGGTCTTGATGGTCCCTGAGATCAATAGGAGGCGGGCCGGACGATGATGCTCCTGCCACTGCCTCATCAGGGGAGGAGGAGGAGGACAGGCCTTGGGCGAGCGGATCCTCGACGGGTGCCGCTGAAGAGCCCAGGACTGGGGGCTCAGGGTCTGGGTCCCCTGCCTCTGGCGGAGGCCGGGAGACTGTAGCCTCTGGCGCTCTACGCTCCAATGTGGTCGAGGTGGGAGCTCTCGTTGGTACCCTTTGGGCTTCGTAATAGGCCATCGGGGTCCAGAAGGGCCATCGCTCCTGAACCTGTCCGGTCTCTGGCAGGTGGCCCTGGTCACTGACAGTGCGGTCCTCGACGTAGAGGTCGCTGCCAGCTCTGGAAGAGCGGGATCCAGAGCGCGAAGGCCAGGGTGGAGCAGAGTAGCCATGCAGCGACGTCTGCGTGGCCAGGGTCTGCCTCCTCGGCGGGGACCGGTGCCGGGATGGTATCCGGTGCCGGGAGTCGGATCGGTACCGGGATGGTGTCCGGTGCCGAGAGCCAGATCGGCGCCGAGAGCCGGATCGGTGCCGGGATGGTGACCGGTGTCGAGAGCCGGATCGGAAATGAGACCTGGAGCGGTACCGGCGATGATCTCGGTACCGGGACACAGATCTGGACCTTGAACGTCTCGGTGACCTGCGCGTCGACCGGCCGCGGGACCGGGAGCGGCGTCGAAAGTCAGGGTACCTCCGCGTGGAGGGGGACCTGGAGCGGTACCGCGAGTACAAGCGGCGCCGGGATGGAGACCGGCGCCGGGACTGCGAGCGGTACCGTGGAGACGCCGGCGGCTGCTGCTGGCTGGTGGCTCCGCCTGCGGCACCGGGTGGAAGATGGCCGGTTTGCCGCGTGAAGTGACGATCCGCACCGGCGGTACCGTAGACGGGGTCGGTGCCGGATCGGTCATCTGGATCAGGTCCCTTGCCGCTGCGAAGGTGTCCGGCGTGGACGGCAGTGTAAGCTCAACCACGGTACGGGCCGGGGAGCTGGCGGCTACCGAGCTCAACGGCCCTCGCGGGACCGGAGTCGTCGGTACCGGAGCCTGCAGAGGCTGACCTGCACTCAACGGCCTCTCGGGTGCCGGAGTTGGCAGGGCCGGCGCCGGTGCTGGTGGCGGCGCCGGACTCGACGGCCTCTGGTGGGCCGGAGTAAGTGACACAGAGGCCACTGGCACCGAACTCAACGGTCCTTGCGGTACCGGAGTTGACGGTGCTGGCGCCGTAACAGGCCTGGGCAGGTCTGCAGCTGGCTGCGTATGCAGCGGCGCCTTGGTCGGTCCTCCCGACTTCTTCGCTCTCGGGGACAGAGAGTGGCTCTGCGAGGTCCCAGCCAGAGAAGGACGGTGCCGAGGTTCTTTCCCGGAGCTCGGGCGCTCCGGTGCTGTAGACGTTGAGGCCGCTGAAGTCGGTGCCTGGGCTCGTTGCGGCGCCGACATCGGACTGAGCGACGCCTCTAAGAGGAGCTGCTTTAAGCGAAAGTCCCGCTCCTTTTTGGTCCGCGGCTTGAAAGACTTACAGATGCGGCACTTGTCCGGAAGGTGGGACTCCCCGAGGCACTTCAGACAGGAGGTGTGTGGATCTCCTGTGGGCATCGGCTTTTGGCATGCCGAGCAAGGCTTAAATCCCGGAGAGCCAGGCATTGGCCCGGTGCCGGGAGGGAGACAGGGGAGAAGCCCCTTATCTCCTACTACTATTGACAGTAGCTACAACAATAAGCTATGAATAACTATTAACAACTAATTAAGAGTACTTAAACTATCTACACGATAAGCGAGTGCTAATGAAGCTAGGGATGTGGAGGTCAGCAAGCTGCTCTCCACTGTTCCAACGACTGACACGGGCGGTAAGAAGGAACTGAGAGGGCGATGGGCCGGCTGGGGTATTTATCGGGCCACCTAACGGCGCCACTCCAGGGGGTGCCAGCCGGCCCACCGAGTGTTGCTAGGGTAAAAATCTTCCGACGATCGTGCACGCCGCACGCGCACACCTAAGTGGAATACATATGAGCAAGCACTCGAAGAAGAACAGGAGGATTCAGTCAGAGGGGGCTGCTGATCTGCCCCATTCACCAGGACGAGTCCCACTGGGGGAGGGGAAGAATACAGAGGAGCAGCAGGGCTCAGGGGTGGGGAGCCCAAGGGGCAAAGCAGGGAAAGAAAAGCAAGAGGGGGAAGCACATACAGGGATAATATGTGAGCAGCAGAGGTGACATGAAACTGTCTGCTGCCTGGCACCTTCCCACAGACAGTAGCCTCTGCAGCTCGCAGCCAGCCGGAAACGGGACAGGGGATGGAGCCCTGCTACTCGAGAGCTGGCACGCAGCAAGGGCTGCGCTGCCGGCTCAGCAGGAAGAGCAGCCGGCCCTGTGCGCTGCGTCTTCGCCCTGCCACCAGCCTTCTACACCTACACTCATCAGCGGCCACTGGACCTCCATTCACTGCTGGTGGGTGGGCAGTTGGTGAGCAGAGATCCAGCCAGCAGCAGGACCTGCCGGTTGTTGTCAGTAGCTACCGGTGTGGTGCTCTGCTCTTGTTCAATGATGATAAGTCGGCTGCATGTGTGTTCCCTTTGTGCTGCCCCAGCTCTGCACAGATAACTGACACAGCAGACCCCGAGAGAACCCCCAAAAATCACAGACTCTAGTAAGGTACGAAAGCACCCAAGCCAGGTTTATTGTCAAATGAAGCACAGTAATAGTTCCCTATAGAGTCTCCAGGGCATACTACGAATTTGTGCTCCCTGGCAACGGACACAGCGCAGTCAGTGGCGGGATTTTCCACTGCCCCCTAGGCTGGACAAAGATGTGCACTTCCGGACCTACTTTTATACCGTTGCAGGACAGATTACTCATCAGTTCAAACGAATCTATCCATCATGTTGTCCTTGTGACTATCTTTAAGATGCACCTGCCTTGTTGTGTCTGTGGAGTGTTCTGATGCCATCTTGGCTCAAGTTCCTCTCATTAGCACTTACGTGTGTGTGCGCACGTGTTTCTAACAACCTTTCTTGTCAACTTCTGTGAGTGGGACCTGCCTCTACCTCACAGCCCAGCTTTTGCTTAGCAATGCCTGGAATTACTTTGGTTCAGGCTTCAGACTGGGCCTCTGATACAAAAGTTTGTTTCAGGGCCTCATCTTACTACACCAGTACTGAAGGGGAGAGCGGGTGGGGGGGGGGGGGGAAGGAAGAGAGACAGAAAATATAGGACAATTTGCCCATTTTAAAGAAAAAGTTGGGACACCTGCAGGAGGGCTTAAATACGGGACTGTCCCTTTAAAACCAGGACATCTGGTCACCCTAGTGATAGAAAATATAATGGTTTCCCCCACATCAGTTGCAGACCTGGCTGGCTTCCCAGGGACCAGGATCCAATATTTCATGGAAAACACCTCTTCAACAAGATGGTTCCTCCATGAATAGATCCAAAGGGCCTTATCCCAATATGCATTATACTGAAACAGTCTTGTCTATTCAGAGACAGAACAATTCCAGCTGTTATGGCCTTTTTTAAAACCAGAGTGGTTTTGATTGTTTGCAGTTGTCTTTGATGGTTTTTCATTGACAGTTCTGTGATGGGGCAATGGTAGACCACTGAGCCATGCATTACCTCGTGGGCTAACAGGGAGGGGTGGCAACTCCTTCCTGCATGAATCACGTTACATCCCCAGTGTATACAGACTACCTGAGGCAAGAAGTGATGAGATGTCCCCTATCCTAGCTAAGGAGGTAAAGACCTATTGACTTGAAAGGAAATTCTCTGCGTTCTAAAGCCCTGAACAGAGAAATAAGCTCTCTGCCTATCGTTATCAGGGGCCCAGAAGTAGAACAGAGTGCAGTGATGGCTCAGACTCCAGCCAGATGTAGGGACACTGAAGCAGATGTGGTGCACTGCCAAATCTATAACAGCCACCCCAGGGGGAAATGCCCAAGTATAGTGTAAGAAAGCTGCTTGGGAGATGACAAAGGTAACTACAACCAGGATGGAGAGGAGACTTCTTCCTGCAATCTGACTGCTTAATGATCTGTGAAAATGCAAAAGACCCTGAGCTGGGTAGTGATCCTCATCAATCAACAAAAAAAAGTCAACTTTGAATTCTTATATAGCCTGAGTTGAAAAGTTCTGTACAATTGTTTAATGCAGAGTTTACATCATACAGTGTTCATCATTATGAACAATTCATGACAATGGAGTAACTTATCCATCTCATGAGAAATGTAGAACATTGATTAAACAGAAATGAATGACACAGTCATTAACAAACCATATTGTAGTAGCAGTAGTCATGAAGTATGTTAAAGTGATATTGTCAACTTAAAATCTAGTCAATTAAAAAAGTTAAAAATAGTTTCCAGGTACTACAGCTGCCCTTGTTTCCCTGGGCCAATTTCCTATGTAAGTGTTACTGTTTCATCTGTTATGTGAAAGTTGCAAACAAATAATTTGTTTCACCCGATGTCAGTTAAAGTGTTGACAAATACATAAAATGAACTGAAAAAACTTTTTTCCTCTATTAAAGTAATATTAGAGATCACGTAGCGACTAGGTAAACAAAAAGAATTCTTACATTGTTTCACTTTCTAAAGGGAGTCAATATTTTTCTTAGCTTTTGCACAACAAAATGTCTTTCCCATAAATTTTGTAATTTAGGTACATAAAACAAATTCTTTACATGTTTATAAACAACTATCTGCATAAGTTCTACACGAGGTGGTCTTCGGCAAATACAGTGTACTTTAGTTAGCTTCTTTGCACTGATGATGGCTAATATTCTAAAAGACAACTATGAAAACTTAAATTTTTTTAAGCTCAAATATGGCAAGATAGAGTAGGATTTTCAAAAGTTGTGTGTCTGTTCTCTTGAAGTCAATGGTAAAACTCAATGGCTGTTTCAATGTGAGCAGTTAGGTTGTCACTGAGTGCTTTCAAAAAACTTACCCATAAATTTTTCCTGTTCATTTTTTGAGAGGTGTAAGTAGTAAAAGTTTTTGCATTACATATTAGAACCAGAGACCTGACAATTTACGTTCTTTATGTTTTAAAAAAAGAATTAACACTGAAAAAGAACAAATGCTGAATACACATATATAAAAGTTTTTATGGTTAAGAAACAAAACAATTGTGATAAACATTTTTAATAATTACAAGGAGTAAAAAGGTCATTCTAGAGATTAAACAATTTTGAAGTATATTCAAGACTGGAGTTTGAAATAAAGCTTTTGAACAGGTGCACTGTAAACATTCTTGATATTTACAAATCAAGTTTTTGAAAAAATACTAGATCACCTGAGTTTCTTAATCCAAATTTAGTCAATCTTTATACATGGAACAAAAGGTATGTGGGGTGTGGTGAAGAATGTGGTTTTCGGTAGTAACAAGGAACACATCATAGAGACTAGACAGTTGTGGAACAGTAACAAGAATGTCAAAAGCAGTCTGCAAGTTTCTTTCTTTCTTCAAATTGTTTGTCCACTACAAGCGAAAGAGCCTGAAGAAACACTGCCATTGTAACGTTAGGACACTGGAAGTGAAAAAGAAAAAATCTTTGTCAGATGTCTCAAAGAACAGTAGGTGGCATAATGCTCTACAGACAAAAACACCTGAGAGGAGAGAAAAAATTAGCTCCACATTTATTAGCATTTTCCAAATGCTGTACAACAGCTATGGGATTCTTCACCAGTTAGCATAGGGGAATCTAGGCCAACCTGAGCAAATTCTTGAGGTTTAATCAATATCATGACTGTAAATTCACTTCACCAAAAACCAACAAACAACATTATTGAATGAAAATGTGACAGACATCGAAACATACAGAACAACTAAAGGAAATTAAGTTACAAAGAAGCAATATTGATTTTGTGTCATGATATAGGAGTGACTGGCCACATCAATCCTGCCTTCATAATTGCAAAATATGCAAATATATAGTTTCTCTTAACATCTTTTTAAATAATGAGGTAGCACAAAATGGTTGCAGTCCAGCCAGGAGCAGACCAAATGTAATTCAAATTAAGAGGGTTTCTTTCTTTTTTTTTTTTTTGGTTTTTTTTTTTTTTAAATAGGCCCACTCAGGAGCTTCCACCCAGGTGGCTTCCCAAAACACCCTAATAAAAAGCAAAATAAACTTACTTGAATATAAAGTGCATGTGCTAGAAAAGGAAGTTTCCTCAGGACACGGCCACTAAGTCCTTCACTTTTCCTACAATGAAGCAGAGATGTGCATACTATTATTTTGCTAAATGCTAGATCTCCCAGAAATTAAGAGGTTTGCTTTTTATGTCTGTAACAATCCTACAAAATATTTTACTTTCATGGGTATTACTTTTACAAACAAACAAATAAATAAATAAATATACGCGCATACAAAAATGTCCAATTGACATACACCAAGAGGCTGTCATTTGTTAATGCTAATTTCTGCTACTGTGCCTATCATTTCATGGAATAACCCAGACAAGTCTACTGTATTCTGAACACCATAGTTCACTGTTTGAGAGGGCAGTATTCATTATATACTGGATATACTGTTGTTTTAAGGAAGACTTTTCTGACCCTTCCGCAAGGGTACACTTTCAAATTCTTTTACTGCTCTGATATTTTGTTTGAGCTCTGTTAAGACCCCCACAAAAATCAGAAAAAAACTGCTTAGTGTGAAAACACCAATAATCTGCTTTTTATTATTCCACAGATTTTCACGTTGTGGTGAAATCTGTCCCATTAGTCCTCTTAGCAAAAAAAACACAAATAAAAATCAAACCAAAGTAAATGCAAAAAATTAGTCATCATCCTTCTCTCCCACACCTCTGCCCATTTCTTAACTTGTGCTTCCAAAAGGTGACTTCCTGGTAAACTACTGCGATCTCTCAGCAGCCTCAGATGGGATGAAGGCCAGAGCTGTTCATGCTGAACTGTGGCCACTACAGCCTCAGGCACCTCACTAGCCCAAGGAGGGATTTGATGGGAACTTAAAAGAGCAAAGCAGGAGGCAGGGATGGCATAAGATCATGCAATTTTTAAAAATAAATATTTAGATCCAGGAGGATAGAAGCAAATGGCGCTTGCAAAAAAACTCCCATGTTCACTGGTGAATACTGACAAATTTTACAATTGACCAAATTTGAGACTTTGCAACAACAATTAAGAAGCTGGGAGGTTTCAGAACTCTAGCTGTTCATAATATATCCAACTCCTTTAGAAATAGTTCCACAAATTACTTTTACACACACACGAGCAGAGTTGCTCACTTTGTACATAAAATGGATGAATCAATAAATCTTAAAATCTTACCTTGCAATTTCTTTTAATACAAGACTCAGCCGTGACACATTATTTTCTACATAACCAATCATCTCTAACTCTCTGAGTGTCAGCAGCTGCTGTCGAGGATATATTATCTGACGCTAATAAAAAGAAAAATGATATTTGAAAGGAGCAACTGCAGTTCTACTCTGAAATGAGACTATGAAAATGGCAACTTCTTACTCAACAGTTCTGCTCTTTGTATGTTTTCAAAATAACTGCTGACTACAGTGACAAATACTGTGTGTTTTACACTGCAAAGAGAAGGACACTTCAAACAACTTTCCCTAACTAATCCTAGCTCAACCCTTAATTTTAAATGATTTATAACTGCTTACAGATTTTAGCAGTAACACAGAGCCAGAAAAGCAGAGTGTGTTACGGTTCATTTACCACACTGGCTCACAGGGACAGATTGAGGAACTATTATGGGGGCCAAGAGTGGCATTTATACCTGTGGTCAGTGCAATGGGTCTGTATGTGCCCCCTGGTCTATAGATAAGGCTTTAAAAAGTTATGTGGCTGTGTAGACTACAGAGTGGCTCAGTAGAGGCGGTCTCAAGAAGGAGAAATAAGATAACATTTGTGTACTATTATCGTTAGCATTTATGCAATTAAAATAGGACATCTAAGTTAATAATCTTACTTGCAAAATTTTACCTTCATCAGTTCTTCCAAGCAAGAAAAATATATTCTGAATACTGCTGCAGCAGATGGAGGTCCAATATATTGCTTTATATCAGCCCTGTCTACAAAGGCTGTGTCAATTTTCTCTGTAATATTTGAAGTAGTCAAGATTACAACATTGGGATACCTTTAAAACACAGAAAAAAAGAGACATAATTACTATCACTTACACATAAGAATCATCCCTCAGAGGCATGGCAAAGTGAGTGTTTCTCTTCTCTGTCATGACTGTAAATATGATCCAGATCAGAAGTGGCCAAGTTGTTACTGTTGGATAGATGTTAAGTGAAATGATTTGGAGGTCTTAATTTATAGTGAACATATTCCACACAAAACCACCTTTGTCAGCAATTTTTCTAGAGATCCCCTGAAGACTGAACCGTATGTTAGCCTGGAAAGGAACCTCTTCCAAAATAGCTCTGAGGTATAGTCAGGTGGGATGAAGTTTGGACTGCTGCTGCACACATTGTCTTGTGCTTGGGGGACAGGACTTTAGTCTCCATTACTATCGAATCAAGACTATTTTTATAAATACTAATTTCACTTGAAAAAAAAATCAAGTCTTTTTAATTTGCACTTTTTGTCTAGCATATATTCTGTTTTAATCCAATGGTAATTACCCTAATTTGCCTCCACATTGAACAATGAAGTTATTCAAAAGAAGTTCTTCACACAGCGCACAGTCAACCTGTGGAACTCCTTGTCTGAGGAGGTTGTGAAGGCTAGGACTATAATAGGGTTTAAAAGAGAACTGGATAAATACATGGAGGTTAAGTCCATTAATGGCTGTTAGCCAGGATGGGTAAGGAATAGTGTCCCTAAGCCTCTGTTTGTCAGAGGGTGGAGATGGATGGCAGGAGAGAGATCACTTGATCATTACCTGTTAGGTTCACTCCCTCTGGGGCACCTGGCATTGACCACTGTCGGTAGACAGGATACTGGGCTGGATGGACCTTTGGTCTGACTCAGTATGCCCATTCTTATGTTCTTATGAACTTTTTAAAAATTTAGGATTATGTAATATTTTAGTTAAAATTTTCACAACAAAGAATTCCCACTTTCAGTGAATTTCTTAATAAAAATGTATTTAGATTTTTTTTTTTTTTTTAATTTGTTGGGTAAGGAAGACAGTTGCTTCCATGTACCACGCTCCTTCCACATCCGAGCCAGAACTTCTAAAGGACAGGTAGGCTGAGGAAATATGGAACAGAGATATCTACCTTTACACAATTCTCAGCGTATCCCCCAAAAACACTTCGCATTTTTAAAAATTTAAAGTAATTAAGCACTCCTGAGCATGTTTTAAGGTGCCTTGCACATGTAAGACAGTGTAAGGCAGTAACAAAAAATAGATTATAATAGGCACTATACTATAATAATTAAAATTACTCAACTTCTTATGGATGCACACAAATGTAGAATTTGTGTTTTAAAATTTTGCATGTTTTTTTTTATTAAACCCAAGTAAAACATAATATTGAAATACTTCACTTGGCTAGCACACAATACAAACACCCAAGATGTTCTGCATTTCCATTATTTTTTCCCTTCAAATTTATTCATAAGCCCTAGGAAACAACAGACATTTAAAAAACAAATCTAAATGGGAAAGGTCAGAATTACTAAGGAAAGACTCTCAGACTCAGACTTTAAGGTCAGAAGGGACCATTATGATCATCTAGTCTGACCTCCTGCACAATGCAGGCCACAAAATCTCACCCACCCACTCCTGGAATAATCCTCTCACCTATGTCTCAGCTATTGAAGTCCTCAAATCATGGTTTAAAGACTTCAAGATGCAGAGAATCCTCCAGCAAATGACCCGTGCCCCATGCTGCAGAGGAAGGCGAAAAACCTCCAGCGCCTCTGCCGATCTACCCTGCAGGAAAAATTCCTTCCCGACCCCAAATATGGTGATCAGCTGAACCCTGAGCATGTGGGCAAGACTCACCAGCCAGACACCCAGGAAAAAGTTCTCTGTAGTAACTTCTAACATCCCATCATTGACCATTGGTCCTATTTACCACTGATGGCAATTGACCTTTGACTAAGATCATGTTATCCCATCAAACCATCCCCTCCATAAACTTATCTAGCTTAATCTTGAAGCCAGATAGGTCTTTTGCCCCCACTGCTTCCCTTGGAAGGCTGTTCCAGAACTTCACTCCTCTGATGGTTAGAAACCTTCGTCTAATTTCAAGTCTAAACTTCGTGATGATCAGTTTATATCCATTTGTTCTTGTGTCCACATTGGTACTGAGCTGAAATAATTCCTCTCCCTCCCTGGTATTTATCCCTCTGATATATTTAAAGAGAGCAATCATATCTCCCCTCAGCCTTCTTTTGGTTAAGGTAAACAAACCAAGCTCCTTGAGTCTCCTTTCATATAACAGGTTTTCCATTCCTCGGATCATCCTAGTGGCCCTTTTTTGTACCTGTTCCAGTCTGAATTCATCCTTCTTAAACATGGGAGACCAGAACTGCACACAGTATTCCAAATGAGGTCTCACCAATGCCTTGTATAATGGTATTAACACCTCCTTATCTCTACTAGAAATACCTCGCCTAATGCATCCCAAGACCACATTAGCTTTTTTCACGGCCACATCACATTGGCGACTCATAGTCATCCTATGATCAACCAGGACTCCGAGGTCCTTCTCCTCTTCCATTACTTCCAACTGATGTGTCCCCAGCTTATAACTAAAATTCTTGTTATTAATCCCTAAATGCATAACCTTACACTTCTCACTATTAAATGTCATCCTATTACTATTACTCCAGTTTACAAGGTCATCCAGATCTTCCTGTATGATATCCCGATCCTTTTCTGAACTGGCAATACCTCCCAACTTTGTGTCATCTGCAAACTTTATTAGCACACTCCCACTTTTGGTGCCGAGGTCAGTAATAAATAGATTAAATAAAATTGGTTCCAGAACTGAACCTTGAGGAACTCCACTAGTAACCTCCCTCCAACCTGACAACTCTCCTTCCAGTCAAGCCCGTGAGAAAAATCCTGCCGGCATAGATAGGGCTTGCTCCTTGACCTCAAGCTCAAAGTCAGACTGTGATGGACATAGGTAGAGGGCCCCCCCGCCCCGCCCCTCAGTAAGATTCAGTAGCAAAATCAAGGTTGCCCTATTCCCAGATGTACATCTATGGACTGTCAGCATTCCAGGTTTTGACTCAGTGTGGATAAGAATCAGTCTCTACGATAGCAGGGCCCAAACCATAAAGGAATGTGAACTGACCCTGGGAACTAACTGAAAGCCAGTGCAATCAAAGAGTATTGGTGCAATATGCTCTATATGGGACAGGCTCCTAAATAAGCAGGCATTAGCAGACCTGCGAGTGGTCTCAAAAGCAATCTCAAAGAGATCACACTGCAATAAGCCAATCTATAGCTGGCAAAGGCAAGGGTAAGTGTGGTAAAGTCTACATCAATCAGGAAAGGTCAACATCTCTTTGTCTTGCCAAAGACATATTGAAAAAGCATTCTTGGCTATGGCCGTATTTTAGATCTACAATCAGAAACGGCTATGGATCCAAAAACATGACTAAGTCTCAAAGCAAGAAAAAAAAAAAGCACTTTTCCTCAGTTAAAGCAGCAGTTGTCATCATCAAACAGAAGCTGTTTCTCTTAACTTTCATGGGAGTTAAATGTCTACCCACACTTTACTCACTTAGTTATGTTCATCACAACTCCTCCTCTTTTCAGTAGGCATGGCTAGTTTAAAATACAGCACAATTTAACTAGTCAAAGGTTTTTGGATTAAGGTTCTAAATGAGAATTGCGTAAAGCCAGATATTGGAATCTGTAATCATTTATCTACATATGTTCAATATTTTTGAAATTAGACCCCAATGTGATAATTCCTAGTGGTGTTTTGCTGTGGTAATACAGCGACTATGAATATTACCTTTTAATTTGATCTATTTGTGTCAATACAGCATTCACCACGCGAATAGCATCTGAAGGCTCTGTGCCTGCTCGGAAAGCACTACGAGCTGCCGTGAGACTTTCAACCTGCCCCAAAAAACAAACAAAACAAAAGGTTCATGTTAGAGAGCTGGTATAATGCACTTTGGTGATAAGGAGGTGGAGAAATGATCCAGGCAATACATTTTCAAATTGTTGAGAATCTACTCTGACATCAGGTGTAGTTTCTCTGAAATGTTCTTTGTGGATAGGAACTTGTGCAGAGGGAGGATGACTGTTGACAGGGAGGTCTGGCTAGAGTGTGGGAAAGGAGGCTGCAGAGATCACTGCTTTCAGGGAGATTGGATCAAGGAGGAAGGACATCAGAGAAATGTACGTAGGACATAGGTATTGCCATACTGAATGAGATCAGTGGTCTGTCTAGTTAAGTATCCTGTCTAAATGGTGAGTACCAGACTGTTCCAAGGAAGGTGTGAGATGCCCGTTAATGGACAATCATGGAGTAACTTGGAATTTTATGTTTCTTCTTAATCCTGCTCAGTTAGTGGGTTACTTGATGCTCTCAGGCACTTAGGTTAAAATGTTTAACCTCTCAAATTTAACTGTGGACATTCTTATCTATACAACTATTTTTTTAACCCTATTAAGCCATTGGTCTTAATTAAGGCTAAGATTTTAGCATGGATATTTTCAGTAAAAGTCATGGACAGGTCACGGGCAATAACCAAAAATTCACAGAAGCCTGTGACCTGTCCCTTGCTTTTAATACAAATATCCCTGACAAAATGGGGAGGAGGGTCCAGCACCTGCAGCGGCTGGGAGCTCTGGGGTCCCCCCCCCGCTGCCAGCTGAAGCCCCCCCCCCCCCGACACACACAGCTCAGAGCTCCAGAAAGGGGGGAGGGAAGCACCGCCCACAGCAGCTAGGATCTCCAGGGGGCCTGGGGCACGGCTAGGCAACTGTGGGGGGGGGATCCCCCTGCCACCTGCAGCAGCTGGGCGCTGAAGGGTCCCACCGCTGTGGCTAGGAGCTGCAGGGTCCCCGTTTACCAGCAGCTGGGAACTCCCGTGGACCCCCACCTCCCACTGCAGCCGGCGCTCCGGGGCCCCCTGCTGCACAGCAGCTGGGAGCTGTGGAGGCTGAAGCAGAAAATGTCATGGAAGTCTCTGGAAGTCACAGATTTCATGACTTCCGTGACCTCCCTGACATAATCGTAGCCTTAGTCTTACTGATACCTTGTGGCAGTAAATTCAACAGGTGTATTATGTGAGGAAGCCGACATTTCTAAATGTATTGCCTTTGTTTCATTGGATGTCCCCCTTATGTTTGGACTATGAGGAAAAAGTAAATAAGAGTCCCTGATGGACTCTACAGCATTCATTGTTCAATATGCCTCTATCATAAGCCTTGTTATTCATCTCCTCCCTTAACTAAATGTGAATATTTTCAGTTCCCCATTGCGTGAAAGTCTCTGCATGTCTCTAACGTTTGTTTTGAATGCCTTTATTTCTGTTATTTTTGTGATGGAGTGACCAGAACTGAATAGTATTTGAGGCATACAATCAATTTGTAGAACGGCAAGATATTTCAAAATTATTTACTATCCAAGTTCTTATATATTTAACATTTTGCTTGCAAGTTATCACTACTGTGCACTGAGAAGTTTTCATTGAGCTGTCTACAACAATACCTAGGTCTTTGCATTGAGTTATTAGTGTAATTTAGAATCCATCAAGGTGTACAATCAGGGCTGTACAGAGGTTTTTGGGAGCCCGGGACAAAATCTGAAAATAAGGCCTCCCCGCCCCCCATCCTTCCAAAAAAAGTTACCTCTGAGAGGAGGGTGATTTGAAAGTGAGCCTGCCCTACACTCACCCCACAGTAGCAGCCCATGTCTCACTGGGCTGGGCCTGGCTCCACACTCCGGGTATTGTGATCCGGTGCAGCGGGTCATGGTAACACTCAGGTTTGGCTCAGCTGCTCCTCCATCATGATGGATGGGTGGCTGGGCCAAACCTGAGTAATGCTGTAACCCTTTGTGCAGGTCACAATGTCACTTTGGGGTCCCTCTCAAATGGGGCACCCAGCGGAAACTGTCCCTTACACCCCTCACTCTGGGCAGCCTACTATACAATTGGTTCAATTTACTCCTTCAAATTTCTTCTACCTTGCACTAATATAGAATTGTCAATGTAGACATCATGCTGCCCAATAATTTAGCATTTCAGAATGTAACATTAAAAGACAATCTGTCCTGAAAATCTAACTGACAGTGCAATCCTAGTAGAGAGGTGTTCAAAGTGTGGGGCTCAATGAGGTTATTGGGGCACAATGTAGGACTGGGATTTAGAGGGGTTGTCTAGCAAGGGAAGTGGATGGGACTATGCGGGCAGTCGTGGCTACTGGAACCAGGTTTCTTGCCCTCTCGTTCCCCCACTGCCACAGATGTAGCCCAACCAGCAGTTACTCTCCTCTGCTGGGGAGGACAGTAGGGAGTGTGGAGCAGAAGGCTGCACCCTGCAATAACTGACTCCTTGCTGGACAGAACCTCCTGCTGACCGTTCAGCACAACCCCAGGGCACAGAGCCCATCTGGTTTCCCCTGCCAGACAGAATCTGCACTGGGGAAGCACACAGAACCATGCTGAAGGGCTGGGGCCAGGAGGGGGCTGTGTCTGGTGGGGGAGGGGGCCAGTACTCGTGGGTTGCAGCCTTCCATTCTCCTCCTGATCCAAGCCCTGCAACCCAGACCCATTTACTTCACTTGCACAGGTGGGGAGTGACAGGGAGCTGGGTACCAGCAACCGGACCAGTCAACTGCTGCAGGGAGTAAAAGGCTTCTTCAACTGCCATGTGGTCAGTACTTCTCTCCCCAAGGGTACTGAGCACCTGTCCTCTGACACTCCCATAAGTAATGGGCACACCCCCTCTCCCTCTGATTCTGACCAAGTTTCATGGGCACTGTTAGAATACAAGTAAGTAATTTGCCTGTTCCTCTAGAATACCTCATTGTCTTCTCTAGCCTGGACTAGCAAATAACTGGTCATCCACAAACTTTTCCACCTCTCTGTTCACCACCTTGTGGCTAGACAGCCTCAACATCAATTGAAATATACCATCCTATCAAACATGTTTAGACTAAACTAATGTAAATTTATTTATGAAGAAAATCTGAACTATGCTTTCTGTGTTAAATCTTCTGCCCTGAAGACCACTCAGTTAGATACAAAGGAGAAAATAATTGAGTTTAACTATTTTTGGCCACCCTATTCTATAGCAACTCTTTATTTAGTCTTGGAAATGCAAGCATGAATGCCAATGGAGTATATAACTGTCCAAAAATAGAATTAGTCCAAAATACCTGCAGAGGTAATTACTGTCCCCAACCTTTGTCTCTCAGCCTAAGGAATGTCTACACTACAAAATTTCATTACTGCAAGTTACATCAGCATAAAGCCGCTGCAGTTAGTATATCTTCAATGTGCGGGGATACTGGACTCCTTGTATTTGCACTGTGTGTACTTACCAGGAGTGCTTGTTTCAATACACAGTGCAGTGTACTATGGGTAGGTATCCCAGGATGCAACTCACCACGGTCCAGCACACTGTCTTTTGGGAAGTGTTAGCAATGCATGGTGGGACAAAATGACTCAGAGGGGTGACTGGGACTGTGGGGTCAAGTTCCTATCATGCACCTTTCTCCACTACATAATGCCATCGCCTATTTTTAAAATCCCACGAACCAGTGAGAGACTTGTCACTGTCTGCCATCTCGGACAATCCTAGAGCCTGCACAGCTCTGCATATTGCCATGATTGTTGCAAGCACAGGATCCTCCAGTACTTGCAGAGCAGCAAGAGTTGTGGGGAACATGACCATTTCCTGGAGGGCAGACTGCTTTGGTACATAGTGAGAACCAAGTCAAGGAGTTCAAAGAGCAGCTGCAGATGGTGGAGAACCACTTCTGGGCCTGAGAAATGAGCTGGCTGGTTGGCTCATACCATAATGTAGGCTTGGCATGATGAGCAGTGTCTGCAGAACTTTTGGATGCACAAGGCCACATTCCTGAATCTGTGGGCTGAGCCTGTCCCAGCCCTCCAGGGCAGGGACACCAAAACCAGAGATGCTCTGACAGTGGAGAAGCAAGTGGCGATCGTTCTGTGGAAACTTGCATCACCAGATTACTATTGGTCTGTGGGAAATCATTTTTGAAATGTAAAGTCCACTGTGGGGCCACTGTCGTGCAAGTGTGCAGAGACATTAATCATCCCCTGCTATGCAGGTCCGTGGCTCTCGACAATGCACAGGACATAGCAGATAGATTTGCAGCAATGGGGTTCCCAAACTGTGGTGGAACAACAGATGGCACACATATCCCTATTTTAGCACCAGACCACCTTGCCACAGCAGAAAGGGCTATTTTTCTATAGTTATGCAAGTGCTGGTGAATCACCGGGGATGATTCATTGACATCAATGTTGGCTGGTCAGAGAAGGTGCATGATATTTGCGCCTTTAAGAGCTCAGGACTATTCAGAAAGCTACAAGCAGGAATTTACTTTCTTGACCAGTGGATTACAATTAGCGATGTTGAAATGCCAAGGGATCTCAGATGACCCAGCTCACCTTTTGCTTTGCTGGCTCACAAAGCCGTATACCAGCCACCACGACAGCACCGAGGAAAGATTCAACTAGTGGCTCAGCAGGTGCAGGATGACAGTTGAATTCACTTTCGGTAGACTGAAGGGATGCTGGAATTGTTTACTCACAAGATTGGATCTCAGTGAAAACAAATCCCAATGGTTATAGCTGTCTGCTGTGTCCTGCATGATATCTGTGAAGCAAAGGGGGGAAGTTGCTGTTGGAGTGGAGGGCGGAGATGGAGCAACCGTTTGCTGAGTTTGAACAGCCGGACACAAGGGCTATTAGAAGAGCTCTATGCAGAGCGATACAACTCAGGGAGGCTTTGAAAGAGCATTTGAACAGTGAGCCACAGTAATGCATTGTGGTATATTGTGCTCTGCCTGGGCCTGATGTTTTGAGACCTGTTAGTAATTTGTGTAGTGCTTGATGTACATCTATTAATAGAACACTGTCAATGCACCTATTAATTTTGAGGTGCTTGCTGTACATTTATGATTATTACACTGTTTGTCACTGATCCTGTGAGTTGTGTCACACTGTACAGTAATAAGCAGGCAGGTGCTTTCTGAAATGCTAGGCACTCTGCAGTGTATGTTGTGAACTAATAGATGAATTATTTTCCAAATAGAATTTTGTTCAAACAAAGCCAGTGCAAAGAAATAGCTGTGCAATTTAAAAACAAAATATATTAAAAACTTAAGTTCTGTTCCATTAATATATTAAGGGGAAAGAACATTCACGTCCATTTTACCTAACATACAGCAACTGTGGCTTTCACACATCAGTGTATGTGAAACTGTGGTTATCCTTAATGTCCCTCAGCGTGGAGTGGTAGAAGCAGGGATGCGGCCCCAGATACCACAAGGAATGTTGGGTGTGTGGTAGGGAGATGTTGTAATGTCGCTCTCTCTGAGCTACAAAGGGAGACGAGCCTGTAGGTCCACAAGAGTCTGCAGCAGTTGTGTTCGCTGCTGGAGAAGCCCCATTATGTCCTGGTGTGTATCCCTCCTTTTCCTGCTGGGACTCTCTCGTGGGCTCTTTCCTTCTCCATACAGTCTGTAATAGTCATCCTCCAAGCCCTCTGTTCATGGTCTGATGCAGCAGCAATGGCTTGCAGGATCTCATTGAACATGTCTTCCCTAGTCCTCAACTTTCTGCTCTTTATCTGTCTCAGGTGTCCTTAAGGCCACAAAGACAGCAAAACACACCGATACCATTGTCAGTGTAGTCACAACAGAAAGCAAAAGTTAAGATTCAGAACTTCCTTCCCCTTGCTCCCCTAAAGTTTTAAACAAGATCTGTTTATTGACACTTCTGCTTGGGAGTGCTCACGCACAGCGCCACTCACAGCCCCAGCCATGGTGAATGTGGCCCACTAGGGGTGAGGGAAATGAGGAGGGAATTGCTTGGTTGCATGAAACTGAGTATAGGGTAATAGCAATGAATATTGGCACCATTTTCCACAAGTGGTGGTGATCTTAGCTGATATCTTACTCCTGAGGCTGGCAAAGGCTCAGAGACTACAGCTGCTGCAAGAGTACCAAAACCGCCTATAGTCTGCTAGCCTGAATGGAGCGTGCTGAAGTTATCACCAACTGGCACGGGAAAGTGTCCTATCACAGAGGAAGCAATAAGTCTGCTAACCCTAGAAACCTTCATCAGAGGACAGCCAAGTACCTCCATGAAAGTTTCATCGAGATCTCAAGAGGATTCAGGCACATTCCTGTTTACATTAACGAATTGCTCCATTGCTGTCCCACCTCACTCCACGGGGGAATGAAAAGCAGATTGAGTTCTCTCTCTTTGTTGTACTGCTACCTCTTCCAGTACAAGAAAATCCTACATCAGGCTTGCCCATGCTCAACTGCTGGGACTGACTGGACTGCAGTGGAGTCTCAAACAGGTCCTGTCTGGTGGCAGAGTTGGACTCCCCCATCTCATGTCCCTCATCCTTCTTCTCACTGTTCATGCCAGGGACCTATGACTCAGGCTCCTCAGAGGTATCCAGTGGTCTGCTGAGTGGTAGTGAGGGTCTCGGCCAAGCATGTCGAGCAGCTCTTTGTAAAAGCCTCAGGTCTGTGGCTTGGCACCAGATTGACTGTTGGCCTCCCTAGCTTTCTGACAGGCCTGATGCAGTTCCTTTACCTTTGCGTGACACTGCTGCTGACCTGTCGTACCCCCTCTCCTGCACCTCCAGTGCAATCTGCTCGTAGGTGCCCACGTTGCTACGTCTGGTCCATAGCTGTGCTTGCATAACCTCTTCTCCTAACAGGCCCAGGAGATCCAATATCTCCTGCCTAATCCAGGCAGGAGTATGTCTGGAGTGTATAGCCAGCATGGTCAGCTGGGTAGATGCACACAACAATGGAGATCTGCTAGGTGTGCTCACCACGCTGGACAATCAGCAAAAGGCATTTCAAGAATTCATGAGGTTTTAAGAGGGTGGGCTTCTGGTCTACATGATCCTTTGGCGGTGGAGTTCATAATTGCAACCACAGTGGTCAGTGTCGGGCATGGTGGAACAGCTGCTGGAGGATTGTTAGGATCGACATAGGTAACAGTGTCTACACTCACGCTACATCGACTTCAGTACGTTTACCATGGCTGAACTCTGCTTGGAGAGGTGGTGTTGGTGTAATAGAGAACTTGTATCAGCATGAAACAAATTTAAAAGTGTGGACACATGCAAAGCAGCTTACGTCAACCTAACTTTGTAATGTAGACCAGGCCTAAGACAGTCTTTTATCAGTTCCACAGAGAAAACATTTCTTTTTAGAAAGTGATGATTCTGAGTATTAGAATAATCAGTAAATTGAACAGCTAAGCAAACATTCTTTCGGAATGTGACTTCAATATTATAAAGTTCTAATAAGGTGCAAACTCTTAAATTGCCCGTATAAGAAGTCTATCAAAAGATCATCTAGGTAGTGAGCTAAATCTAATAGTGAAACCAGATTAAGACCACATTAAATCTACAATTTCCATGAGCTCTATTACTAAATTCTTCTCTTACTGGTAAGACAAAACTAGGGCTTGACGTTTAGAAAATGCTACAATATGTACATGTAAAAGAGTGCAGGGAGCAGCCACCAAAAGCAGAGCCTGAACTTCACTTTCCCTTCCACCTGCAGCTGGAAATTTTTGTCTGAGAATTCAAACTACGTTTCTCTCACTCTGCTGTAGTGATGCAATTCAAATATCCTCCACCACTCTTACACACAGTTAAATATAATTAGATTACTCACAGCAGAGCCACATAATATGATTCTATATTTTCTCTAAAAATGTAAGTGATCATCTTTTATTCCAGTTTACATTCCCATAAATTAAAGGAATTGCACATCTTAATGTCATTGAAAACATACCTCATCAATCAGTACAAATACAAGAGCATCTTTATCGTCAATTAACTCTTGAATCTTCTGGAACATCTTGGTTACAAGTTTGCCACTCTGAAAAGAACATACAAATATATTAGGCTATTTTTACATAGTTTTCCAAGTCTTAGTTTATTATTTACAACTCTAATTGTATCCACATATAAGTTGGTTTCCAGAACTGATGCACCTATCGTAGATCATAGTAAATTTTGTTTATCTGTACCACAAAGCTAAAATTGTGTAATGAATTGGATAACACGTACCTCAGAAAACCACTTAGAGAAGAGGCTATGACTGTTTATCTCAATTAACTGTCCAAACCTGTACCTAAAATATGGGAGAAATCATCAACAATTATATTGTAAAATTGATTCTACTGTTGATTGCAAAGGAGTCAATAACTACAGCTTACAGTCTCAATATTTAAAAAAAGAATTTTGTGAACTGTGGCATTATAGCATAACAGACTGAATTCTTTCAACATTAGTGCTTTGTACTTACTAAAACAAGTATCTGATTATAAAATGTAACTATTGCAAGCTAAATTTCAATCTCAGTTTTATGTCAGCATATGATTGCTCTTAATCTTCTCCACAAATATGTTTTGTCAAAGAAATCTAAGATTTGACACTGGCTTCTATTTAGGCACAATTCAGGGATAGACTACCATGCCAGTAACCTCATTCTTATTTTCAGGTAATTGCTTACAATCCAAAGTAATACAAGTATCAAGCTAATTCTCATCAGTTCTTAAGACATTCCCAGGAATGCTAAATTATGTATGGCTGACCCTAGAATTAAATGTGTTAATATTTCAGTTTAAGAGTATATAATCCATGTCTATTACACACTTATGTGAGAAAAACTGCATTACTAGGAGTAATAATGATTAATAATTGAACAATATTTATAAAATAGTAAATTCCCTAGTTTACTAAGATTTGCAATGTTAAATTGAATGTTATTACTTGTCTGTCTGAATATACAAGATGAGTAAGGGAGGATGTGTTGATCTATACCACCACAAAACAAATATACATCTGGCTCTAAAAGCTGTTTAATTATTAAAGATGTAGGCTATTTTGTATGCAAATATAAGAGCATAAGAATGGCCATACTGGGTCAGACCAAAAGTCCATCCACCCCGGAATCCTGTCTATCAACAGTGACCAATGCCAGGTGCCCCAGAGGTCATAAACCTAACAGGTAATGATCAAGTGATCTCTCTTCTGCCATCCATCTCCACCCTCTGACAAACAGAGGCTAGGGACACCATTCTTCACTCATCCTGGCTAATAGCTATTAATGGACTTAACCTCCATGTATTTATCCAGTTCTCTTTTACTCTGTTATAGTCCTAGCCTTCACAACCTCCTCAGGCAAGGAGTTCCACAGGCTGACTGTGCGCTGTGTGAAGAAAGAACTTCCTTTTATTTGTTTTAAACCTGCTGCCCACTAATTTCATTGGGTGGCCCCTAGTTCTTATATTATAGGAACAAGTAAATAACTTTTTCTTATTCACTTTCTCCACACCACTCATGATTTTATATACCTCTATCATGTCTCCTCTTTACCAAGCTGAAAAGTCCTAGCCTCTTTAATCTCTCCTCATATGGGACCCGTTCCAAACCCCTAATCATTTTAGTTGCTCTTCTCTGAACCTTTTTTAATGCCAGTATATCTTTCTTGAAATGAGGAGACCACATCTGTACGCAGTATTCAAGATGTGGGCGTACTATGGATTTATATAAGGGCAATAAGATATTCTCCATCTTATTCTCTATTCCTTTTTTAATGATTCCTAACATCCTGTTTGCTTTTCTGACTGCACACTGCGTGGACATCTTCAGAGAACTATCCACGATGACTCCAAGATCTTTTTCCTGATTAGTTGTAGCTAAATTAGCCCCCATCATATTGTAAGTATAGTTGGGCTTATTTTTTTCCAACGTGCATTACTTTAAATTTATCCACATTAAATTTCACTTGCCATTTTGTTGCCCAATCACTTAGTTTTTTGAGATCTTTTTGAAGTTCTTCACAGTCCGCCTTGGTCTTAACTAAACAAACTTAACAAAACCATGGGCCTGATTCAGCCTGGCTCTTCACCTTCTGTAGTGTTTATGAGTGTGCAAAGTCAGCATAATATACTCATTCTAAATTTGTAGTGTTTTACATCCACTGGTGTAAGTGGCTGCCTACAGTGAAAGGCATTGGTGAATCGGGCCCAGTGTCTTCAGTATAAGATATGATAAATGAGCATTTGCCATTCAACAAGTCAGGGATGCTACATAAGGAACAACACTCAGCACCTAATCTCTGCTTGAAAGAAAACCTGCCATACTTGGTGGCAGATTTTAGCCACCCTTAATGGGTTACAGATGTTTAACAAAGTAAACTGTATTTTAAACCAAAATATTAACAAAAATTACCTGTATGAAAGTCTAATGGTCAGCTTCTGAGCCAATGCTTTGCAGAGTGAAGTTTTACCAGTTCCTGGAGGACCTATATTCAAACCATATCCATATAATACTTTACATAGGAAAACATACTAGCTAATATGGCCTGACATATCCTTAGTTACTGAATTCCAAAAACAGCACTAATTACATTTGATAGTATAAAATAACACTACACTACCATACCTGCCAATTTTGAACAGTTATACAGATTGTCTATTGTGTCCAAATCTTCATTAGTGCTAGAATTGCACCTTGTCTACACTGCGTCTTTTAATGGAGATTGTAACCAGTTACTGGCTCAGTTGCCTCTAAACAAGGTCTGCACACAGACAGATGGTTAAACTCTCAGTAACCATGGCAGCGAACAGCATTTCTCCCTGTGCACTAGCATTATTTTTAAAATCTATCAGACTGCATTACCACTAATGCAGCTCCACTAACTGTAACAGTGAAAGCACTATTATACACTGGGAGTAGGTGTTTTATTATTATGCCATCCAACCCTGCTTGGAGCACATCCAGACAGCATGGTGGTTAAAATGTCTGCACCCACCCTCGTATGGAAGCATTTCCACCAGTGAGACTGCCCAAGCAGTGCTTAAAAAAAAAAAAAATAATAATAATGTAGATTACTAGTTTAAGATGGCATATTGTCTTCCTGCACCCGATTAATCATATTTGTTTTCTACTGTATAAACAGAAATGCTAAACATGCCTGCATTTGGCCAGTCCCTCCTTCCTTCCAGCAATCTGTACATTAAGACATCACAGAGCACCCTGTCCAGTGTGCAACTGATGACACGCTGTGGGTTTGCCCTTCAGGCACTCCATCCCCTCCAGGATAGCTGTCCAGATTTTCCAAGAATCCACCAATACAAACATGCTTAACTAGCCTGGGAAGTGTGAATGTGCAAACATCGTCAAAAAAGTTCATATGTGGCCACTAACTTAACTGCGTTATTTGTAACCAGCTAAGATGACAGTGCTTCCAATGGGTCACAAAGTCAATGTTGTAGTTGTAATGTGGCTACATTTAAAAAACAAACAAACAAACAAACAAAAAACACCCTTCAGATTCTGATATTCTTAGCTTTTTTCCCCTATTCTAACATATATTTAGACAAATCCATTATGACTCAAGTATTCCAGCGATATAAAGAATCAAATTCTCCCTTCAAAATCGTTTTGCAGCTTTCAACAACATTTTATATTTAGACCTATAAATAAACCAAGAGGAGAAGAGAGCTCTCTATTAATTTGCTCTGTTTATTACAAAATCTCATAGTAGCTCTACTAAGGTTAAGTGAATGTCCATTAATTAGCATTTCCATTAAGAACATCTATTGGTCACAGAAGTTCATTCTGGACTGCCACTTGGTACATAATGGTTCAGCTGAAGTCATAATCCTGTTTATAGTATAATTCCTTCCAAAGCAACTAAGTGATGGTCCAAAAATCATCTTGTACATTGTACAAGAAACACCACAATAAGTATTCACTTAACAATTGAAAATATAATGGTTACCATTGTATTTGAAGGTAATTATACTGTTTAGTTTATTAAAAAATTAACTAATATTAAACAGATTAAATAGATTATCACTTGGTTATTTTGAAAGGTTTCTCTCCTAGAGTTCCACTGCATTCTTGCCAAAGAAGACTAGATACAGCTCCTAGAGAAACCCTGTCAATGCTGCTCCCTAATGATCCAGAGCAGTAGTTCTCAAACTTTTGTACTGGTGACCTCTTTCACATAGCAAATCTCTGAGTGCAACCCCCCTTATCAATTAAAAACACTTTTTTATATATTTAACACCATAATAAATGCTGGAGGCAAAGCAGGATTTGGGGTGGAGGCTGACACCTCACGACCCCCTGAGGGGTTCCGACCCCCAGTTTGAGAACCCCTGATCCAGAGGGATCATTGTTCAATATGAAAGCATTTCCTGCCACTGGGGGATTGCTTCCAGTACTGGGAATATGGGAAGAGAACCAGTGGGAAAAGGAACCCACATTCTACCACACAGAAGTTCAGTACAGCTTAGTCAAGAGAATGGCTTCATTATCAATACATTTACTCTTTATTTAGAAGTTGTAATCTTTACCATGCAGCAAGACAACTCTGTTCCAGGATATCAGGTTGCTGTCAACATTTTTGTCAGAAAACAGTAAAGTTGTCATCACATAGTCAAGTAGCTAGTTCAAGAAGAGGAAGGAAAGAAGAACAGTTAACACACATACTATAACCAAATTACTAGTAAGAGAACATAACACAACATCATCATCACTACTATAAAAGAAGTGCATAGAGCAAGGCAAATTTCTAGGCCCCATCAAAGCTGCATTTTTTGACCACCTCTACTTATCTTAATACTATTCATTTTCCTTTTATACATTTTTCTCTTTGATACCAACCATGGTTAAATGAGGTGTGAAAATGTATTTTTAAATTAAATTCTGGTCTGCTTTTGTTTCTCAAACCGACATTTACTTTTAGTGCCTTTACTCTAGATACAATAAGCATGGTTCCCTCTGAAAATATTTTTACTAATATTTTTGGAAATGGCATAGACTACAGATATTGGAAACAGATTCCCAATTACCAAAAGGTCTCGTAAGATATGCAATTGAACCTGTATTTAATTGGTGATATTGTTCTATACTGTCAAATTTGATATGAACTCTTAAAAAAAACAAAAAACAAAACACTAAACTACTTGCATCACACACACTCTGAAAATGGGTTGCTGTCCAATCTAGGTTTTAGATTAAACTTGTCATTGTTCTTTTTGTATTTATGATTTAATTTTTGACATGAGAAACTGGATTTTGTTGCTGGTCTGGAATAATGACAGAGCTGCGTCAATCATATCCATATTATATTTACTATCAGACGTTCTAGAAGATGTATATTTTTCTGAGTCATAATGACTGATGCTATTTGAATTAACCATATGCTGTATCTTCTGATATATACTGATAGTCCATCATATGTAAATATTTCCAGTCAAATTTTCTTTACATCCTATGGAACTGTTTATTTGCTATTGTAAGCAATTTGCAAATTGCTTCACACAGGACAAATGTAAATAGTAGGAATTCTCCAGACAAAAGAACGTTTGCTTCCAAAAAGAATGCTGCCCTCAGTTTTTAGTTTCCTGCTTGAAAGATAAGAGGTTTGACTCTATACTGACTTCATTTATAATTAGAATAGGAATACCCAATAGTATATTTTAATTTCTATTGCTATATCTCAATTTTCTGTTTATGTTAAATTTTCATTGAGAAGTCAATGTAACATTCCTGCAATATTGCATGCCATAAATCCTGTAGGTACAGCCATTATACAGAACAAAAAAGTTATGTTGTACCAAAACGGTTTTTAAAAAAATCTATGAGAACTTCAAAATGTTCTTAACTCATATTACATATTAATTCTTGAGCTGTCTTTTCACTCTTGATTACATCCTCAATATTGTTATTCTGCAACAGTTCTCTTAGGGCTGGTCTACACTAGCCCCGAAGTTCGAAGTAAGATACGCAACTTCAGCTACGTGAATAACTTAGCTGAAGTCGAAGTATCTTATTTCGAACTTAAAAGTACTTACCCCTGGTCCACACCGCGGCGCGCTGGCTCCCCCGTCGACTCCGCCTGCTCCGTAAGCAGAGCAGGATTACCGGTGTCGACGGGGGAGCACTTCCTGGTTCAATTTATCGCGTCTAGACAAGACGTGATAAATCGAACCCAGAAGATCGATTGGACTCCTCCGACGCGACGGGTAAGTATAGACGTACCTTTAGAGACTCCTTTTCTAAAATTGGAATGCATGTGAGAACAGGAGTATCTTTATGAATTTCTATAACTACAGTACTGTTTGTATTTTCCAGCTTTTCAAAGTATTTTAGTTTTGCAACACTGAGAAGTAGTTTCAATTAATCTATCTGTAGTTTAAACAGGCATGTAAGTGCAAAGTAATCTTTTTCTAGATGTTAAGTTCAGTTTGATGGTTATTATTTAGTTTCTCTCTTCTTACCAATAATAATGTAGTATTTATTTTTCAATGTTGTGTTTGGTCCATGTGCCTATTATTATTTTCAGTATATCAGTTTACATTTCACCTACCATGCAACAGCCTAATTTTAATATAGATAAAAGTACGGTCATTTCAGAGGTGAATATTTATCACCAACAGGAAGTGCACGCAGCAGAGAAAAGCACAGGAGGGGTAGCCTGAATTGGGTCAAGGAGAAACCGTAAGATTTTAGAATGAGTTTCACTTCGGACAAGGGGAACAATCAATTGATGACCCAATAGCAGAGAGAAGGGACATTACTGAAAGTGAACAAGCCACCAGAAGACAATTCTAAAAGACAGATAATTCTTTTAATATGTTTATTGACGCTGGGCAGTTTCTAAATGAAACTGCATCAGGGCTTAAAGAACATTTCCACTTTTCCTCAGGAACTAAGACAATTTGAAATGCTATTAACATGCTGTTTTGTTATCCATGGACTGGCTCACTTAATTGTGAAAATATTTAAGTTTTTCTCTCTTTGAAAGTATTAATAAGCATTCTTTTAAAAAGTGATTAACTTGGTGCCAATAATTCTATAGTTAAACATCTAATTGTTACCACTGTCTCAATGAGCATGCTCTGTAGCGCAAGGTTTTGTTGTTTTACAAGCTTCTGAGGAGGCACAGGACCTTCATCAAGGGGCAATGGCTTGTGTGGAGCTCTGCTATTCTAAGCACCTCTCTCAGGTACTGGGAGCCCATTAAAAGGTAGGGGTGTATTACCATGGGACACATTTGGCATTATTTAGGTGAACACTAATGGTGTGACTTACTTGACAACTCTCATAGCAAACCAGACATTTGTCACACACAGCGCCAGCCTCAATAATGGACATTTATTGCAATTTTCAACTCCTCCCTAAAGTTGGTTTTCCACGAGACGAGAAGGGGAACCAAGAGGTTGAAAACTGCACTCAAAGTCTCTTGTTACTAAGCCAGCCTATGAGTGTCAAATTTCCACTGTTTTTCCAGTTCACCCTCTAGAAAACTAGGAAAAATTAGTCACATTCTGTGTCTCCCATAAGATAAGTTGCAAACCTTTCAATGGTCTAGAGGACATTAATAGTTTTATACAAAGTTATATTTTCAACCCCTTCCTAACCCAGTCTTGCCCCCCCATGTTGCTTTTTATTAGTATGGACTGGCTTGAACAGGGCAAGTAGAGGGAGAAGATTTAAAGTCCCCTGAAAAGTGGAGTTATGAGCAATGTTACCAAAGCAGACCTGACATCTGCTAAAATCACTGTTTTGTTGGAGAGCAATACAATAAGGAAAGTTCTTCAGACCACTTGTTCTGTGCTGAGTTTATGGGAAAGCAGGGGTGGTGTTTTATTATAGGGGAAAGAATTAAGAAGTAAGCACACCAGGCAGTAAGGTATACTGCCCTATGGCTTTCTCTGAGACATAGGCTCTCCTAACCTGGACTCATCAGTACAATGGCCATCAGCCTTCCCCTACCCTCTCACCCCAGCTGAAGATGTCTTCTAAACAGCATAGGGCTACCAAGGGCTATCAAGCGATTAAACAAAAACCAATCACAATTAAAAAAAATTGCCCTGTTAAACAATAATAGAATACCATTTATTTAAATATTTTGGACTTTTCTACGTTTTCAAATATATTGATTTCAATTACAACACAGAATACGAAGTGCACAGTGCTCACTTTATTTTTAATACAAGTATTTGCACTGTAAAAAACAAAAGCAATAGTATTTTTCAAGTCACCTAATACAAATACTGTAGTGCAATCTCTATCATGAAAGTTGAACTTACAAATGTAGAATTATGTACAAAGAAAAGCATTCAAAAAATAATAAAACATAAAATTGTAAAGCCTGCAAGTCCACTCAGTCCTACTTCTCGTTCAGCTAATCGCTCAGACAAACAAGTTTGTTTACAATTGCAGGAGATAATGCTGCCCACTTCTTGTTTACAACGTCACCTGAAAGTGAAAACAGGCAGTCGCATGGCACTGTTGCAGCCGGTGTTGCAAGATATTTGCATGCCAGATGAGCTAAAGATTCATATGTCCCTTCATGCTTCAACCACCATTTCAGGGGACATGCGTCCATGCTGATGATGGGTTCAACAACAATCCAAAGCAGTGTGGACCGACGCATGTTCATTTTCATTATCTGAGTTAGATGCCACCAGCAGAAGGTTGCTTTTCTTTTTTGGTGGTTTGGGTTCTGTAGTTTCCGCATCAGAGTGTTGTTCTTTTAAGACTTCTAAGAAAGCATGCTCCACACCTCATCCCTCAGATTTTGGAAGGCACTTCAGATTCTTAAACCCTGGGTCGAGTGCTGTAGCTATCTTTAGAAATCTCACATTGGTACTTTCTTTGCATTTTGTCAAATCTGCAGTGAAAGTGTTCTTAAAAAAGAACATATGCTGATCATCATCCAAGATTGCTATAACATGAAATATATGGCAGAATGCAGGTAAAACAGAGCAGGGGACATACAATTTCCCCTCCCCCCGCAACGAGTTCAGTCACAAATTTAATTAACGCTTTTTTTTTTTTTTAAACAATCATCATTCAACATAGAAGCCTGTCCTGTGGAATTGTGGCCGAAGCATGAAAGGGCATACGAATGTTTTGCATATCAGGCACGTAAGTACCTTGCAATGCCAGCTGCAACAGTGACATGCAAATGCCTGTTCTCACTTTCTGGTGACGTAAATAAGAAGAGGGGAGCATTATCTCCTGTAAACGTAAACAAACTTGTTTGTCTTAGCAATTGGCTGAACAAGAAGTAGGACTGAGTGGACTTGCGGGCTCTGAAGTTTGACACTGTTTTGGTTTTGAGTGCAGTTATGTAACCAAAAAAAAAAAATCTACATTTTTAAGCTGCACTTTCACGGCAGAGACATTGCACTACAGTACTTGTATGAAGTGAATTGAAAAATACTATTTCTTTTATCATTTTCACAGTGCAAATATTTGTAATAAAAAACAACACTTTGAATTTATTTACAATACAGAATATAATAGATATGAAAATGTAGAAAACATTCAAAACATTTAATAAATTTCAATTGATATTCTATTGTTTAACAGTGCGATTAAAACTGCGATTAATTTTTTTGCGTTATTCGCGTGAGTTAACTACGATTAATAGCTACTAACTATCATCTGCTCTAAGAGCTTCTCCCTTGTAAGATCTTTTATTTCAATACTGGAGATGTAGGAACTGAAGTCTGCTGGAGCAGCAACAACAGACAGTCAGGGGACATTAATGAAGAAATGCATTAGAGAATAGGCATGTAGATGTCTTAATCCTGGCCTACACCTAAAACTTAGGTCAAACTAACAACATCGCTCAAGGGCTAGGGATAATTTCACACCTTTTGTAACACAGTTAGGTTGACCTAGCCCCCACTGTATACAGAGTTAGGTCAATGGAAGAATTCTGAGCTTCTTAAGGCTGTGTTTTTTCAGCTAGTGGAGTTCAAAAAATGACTGTCAAACATTTTTTAAAGTCTGAGCTTTAAATAGTTACTATGACAGTGTATCACCATCATGAAATGTTATGGAAAATTCAACTGAGCTATGTAATTTATGTAACATTTACATGATAATATAACTAAACTTTGCAGACTAAATTCAAACTACAAAAGGTAAAATTAATGAGTTTTAGTCCTGCTTTTCCAAGATCTGAATACAACTCCAACAATGAAGCCAAACAATAGAGCAGTTACTACAGTCCACAATACAGCTTCCAAGAATATGCTAAGTCACAATCCCCCAGGATCTCCTTTTATTCACATAAAATGTAAAACAAAGTTTTATTTTGTATGAAGTGTTATGGCCAAAATTTGAGTTTGGGTACCTGGAAATAAAGTAATTTATGCTGGGTGCCTATTTTTCAGAAATTGAGAGTACCTACCACTTTTGCAGGAGTCAATGCAAGATGCAAGTGCGCAGGGCTGCTAAAAACAACTCTTATTTGGGTGCATCATTTAATATACCCATTTTCATCTATTTTTATCCAGAGATTACCAGAACGTTTTGTGTAAACTATATTAACAAACAAAAATCTAATTTTGCTAAGTTCTGTCTTCATTTTAGCTGACTAGAAATATGCTAAGAAGGTAATTAAAAAGCATACTTATCCTCAAACACAAAAGTTTAATATGGCTTTAAAAATTCCATGTAAAATAAGTTTCATTTCTGAAGACTGTTTCTCTCCAAGCTGCAGCAATTTCTACAGGCTACCTATCAAGACCTCCTTGTCCACAGAGGGGTTAGGGGGGAGGGATAGCTCAGTGGTTTGAGCATTGGCCTGCTAAACCCAGGGTTGTGAGTTCAATCCTTGAGGGGGCCATTTCGGGATCTGGGGCAAAAAATGGGGATTGGTCCTGCTTTGAGCAGGGGGTTGGACTAGATGACCTCCTAAGGTCCCTTCCAACCCTGAGATTCTATGATTCTATTCATTCAACTTACATGCGATTTTACTTCAGTGTCATACACAAGGCTCTCCCAAAGACCATGGAATTCAACTGCAAAACAATATTATAGCCATTATATATGATTCTATTTCATTAATAACTAAGAACTCTCACTTAAACCCAGTGATCTGTTATCTAACATTACATTATAATACTGACAGATTCTCAGCAATAAGAAAAATGCTAAACCATAATTAAAGATATGGAACAAACAGCAGGCAATTATGAACGATAAAAATTAACCTACGTTAATTTTATTGCCCTGAAAGGAAAGTTCTTTACTCATTAGTGAATCAGACAGTTTCACAACATCTACCGCATAACACTATTTGTTCAACAACTGTAAGTATAGGTTAAATTATTTACTGGTTTCAACTTTCAGTAACATTTACCCATAGGTAGGAAAAAAATTAAGTGAATAGAATTTGTTCCCAATCATGTTATTTTCCATGTTAAAAATATAAAAGTGAGATGCCATGTGTGCTAAAAGTACAATCTATTGAAAGGCAGGACATTTGTTTATTAAAAAGGTCAGTTTTATAATTCAATTTGTTTACAAGACTATTGTCGGCATGTAAGAGAGAAAAGCACAAAAAACAAGGAGTTGTAGAAAATAAGTGAAAATCAACTGGTTGATTTTGGTTTGTATTTAGGTGATGTGTTTTTTTAAATAGGAAAATTAAAACCCTCTTAATTATAGCAGGAGATTTTCATAGGTAGGAACTGAAAGCTAAGAAAGTGACTGGGAAAGAACCACCCTAATATATTACCTTACATGGCAAAATGATGCCAAAATGAACAGCCACCTTCCCACCCATAACCCTTCCCAAGAAGTGAAGCTCAAACTATGTGGTGTACTCAGGTTTTCCACAGGATTGGTCAAAGGGAGAGAATGCCATGGAACTGCTGTCTCTCCCCCCGCCACCAGTGCCCAATCTGGTTCCCCTGAAGTCATGGTAGTAGCAGAGAGGATCAGGCCCTATTTCAATACATCCAGGGCAAATCTTATTCCTGTTTTGGGAACAAGGCCCCTACACTCCTCTCCTCCTCCCAGTTTTGTTTTCTATCCTTCTTAAATGAATGACTTGACAAGATGGGATAATGCCCGTCTGATCCAATTACTGGCCCTGATCCTTACTTTTCCAGAGTAAGAATTCAATGCATTACTTGTTTTCAGTAATGGATGGCTGTCAGAACTCAATAGATCTTAACATATGCCATATGTCATAAATATAAAGGGAAAGGTAACAATCCTTATGTATGCAGTAACATCAAATCCCCCCGGGCCAGAGGTACAGAATCCCCTTACCTATAAGGGATTAATCCATTCAATCAACCTAGTTTGCACCTGACCAGAAGGACCAATGGAAAAAGAAGATAATTTCAAATCTGGAGGGGGAGGTTTTGTTTGTGCTCTCTTTGTTTTGTTCCCTCTCCGGGGGCGGGGGGGGGGGGAAAGAGGAGGAGGAGAGAAGAGAGAGAGACCGACCAAGCAGGAAACCAAGCTTAACAAGCTCCTACTGAAATGATGCATCTAAAATTACAGAAATTGCAAGGAAATGTGTTAGATCATCTTTTGTTTCAGCTTGTGAATTTTCCCTATGCTAAGAGGGAGGTTTATTCCTGTTTTTGTAACTTTGAAGTTGAGCCTAGAGGGGAATCCTCTATGTTTTAAATCTTTTTATTACCCTGTAAAATTACCTTCCATCCTGATTTTACAGAGGTGCTTCTTACACCTCTCTCTTTATGATAAAGTTATTCTTTTAAGAACCTGATTGTTTTTTAATGTCCAGAAACTCACGGGTCTGGTCTGTGCTCACTTTGTTAACCTATTGGTTAGTATGTTATTCTCAAGCCTCCCCAGGAAAGGGGGTGAAGGGGCTTGGGGGGATATTTTGGGGAAATAGGAACTCCAAGTGGTCCTTTTCCTGAATCTTCGTCTAAATCACTTGGTGGTGGCAGCAATACCGTCCAAGGACAAGGAAAGAATTTGTGCCTTGGGGAAGTTTTTAACCTAAGCTGGTAGAAATAGCTTAGGGAGTCTTTCATGTGGGTCCCCACACATGAACCACAGAGTTCAGAGTAGGGAGGGAACCCTGACACCATATTTTCATTAATGCTCCCATCGTGAGAGTCCTTACTTACACCACCATTTAATATTGCCTATGTCCACAATATACAGTGAGACAATAGTGTGCATACTGTGACAAAGTTCCTTCTCTACCTCGGTGGGTCCTGCGCTTATTGGCGGATTCTGCTTGCCTGAGAGATCTTCCCCTCTAGTAGAATCCACAGTCCAGGTTAACTCCTTCTGTGTCTGATCAGGAGTTGGGAGTTTTGGGGGGAACCCGGGCCCGCCCTCTACTCCGGGTTCCAGCCCAGGGCCCTGTGGACTGCAGCTGTTTAGTGCGCCTCCTGGAACAACTGCACGACAGCTACAACTCCCTGGGCTACTTCCCCATGGACTCCTCCCAACACCTTCTTTATCCTCACCACAGGATCTTCCAGCAGTACGCCCTCTTACTCTCAGCTCCTAGTGCCTCTTGCTCCCAGCTCCTCACACGCAACCTCCTTTCACAGCTCCTGACACGCGCCCCTCACTGACTCACTGGGAGGCTTTTAACTAGTTTCAGCCAGCCCCTGATTGGCTGCAGGTGTCTCAATTAACCTCCTTGCCTTCTGGAAAGTTCTTAATTGGCCCCAGGTGTCTTGATTAACCTGGAGCAACTGCCATAAGATATCAGGGATTTGTTTAGCCTGGGGCTAACATACTGGTTCCTTACCACTTTCCTATAGCCCTCTGGCCTTGCCCCGTCACAATACATAGGATTATATTAAGTGTACGAGCAAGAATAGGTGCCCAAAAGTTAATTAGAATGTACTACAAGTACCAGAGCAGGCGGCTTTTAGTCTGTGAAATGTTCTTGTAAAATAAGTATTCATTTAGACCATGCATTTTCACTCATGGCCACAAAAACACTTACTTCCCCCACCTCCTAGTACTTCAAAATTGTGTGCCATATCCCAGAATATTTTGCACTGCTTCAGTCAAAAAAGGGATGACTAACAAAAATATTTGTCAATTCATTGCTTCCTCACACCTGTTGGGAACCAAGTTTCATTCCATATACCGAATACCTTTACAAACAGCCCTATAGCTACAGCCAAACCACCATGTTCCCTCCCATTCACAGATTTTCCTCTGGACCTTGCATTGACCATGCCAGCTGGCTACCAAAGAAGAGTACCTGTAGGCAGCACCCAGTGGTTGGCTGCAACAATATTCTCATTCTCTTCCTCTAGATTTTCAGTGCTTGGTCCTTCGTCATTCAGATGAAAAATATGAATGGAGAGATTGCATTTGCTCAAGTTAATGGGCTACAATGGATAGAAAAAAAGTCAGCTTTAATAAATTGATAAAATAAGTAAATACGTTGATAAGTCAGTCAAATAACTCATTTTTGGTAGCTTGTATTAAATAAGCTTTCTTTTTAGAAAAAGTTTAAGAATTGGGCTAAAAACAGAAGCAATCTGAAATTTTTGGGTAAAGAGCTATATATTTTTAGAACCAGTGATTGAATTTTAGTCCAATTATTTCCCCCTCCTCCCCCCAATAAATCATACTGAGAATGAGATGGTATTCATGAACCTTCTGTGCATCTTCAAATGAATTGAAATAATGTGTGGTTTTGAATGTGGTAGATGGGAGACTGAACATTCCACATTTCTACTATTTATCAGAGTAAAGAGAAGCTGCAGAGCTCTCTGGAACAAAGATCTTAGGATGTCTATATCCAACGAACCTCTTCTAAACATTCATTCAGCTCTTCAATGAAATCATCAAGTAGTGGCCTGTCTGAAGAAAACAATCAATTTCAACCTGAATTCTGAAGTTAACTTTTGGGGGATTTATGTGGTTGGGAATTTTACTGGTCCAAAAATCACTGGCCAAGTGACCAATCAAATGTTGATTAAATATGGTCAAAATCAAAAATAGTCAAATATTTATCAAAGCACTGATTTATGAGAACAACAGTAACAAAAAAAGATGGTCAATAATAGGCTTACCCTTATATAGATATTTATGCCCAATTACGAAAAATTACTTAATTCAGTTATTTTAACTACAAAAAATGTGAAAATTAAATGAAGTTTCATAATGAAAAAAATAATTACCTTTTTAAACAATGTTAGGTTAGCATTTAGATGTGAACTTTATTCAAGACTTAACAGTTACAAGAGAAAAAATGAAATTAAATAGAAAAACTCTCAAAAGTTATTTTTAATAAACTTATGTTAGGTAGGCAGCATCTCGCTTTACATTATCTTTTTCTTTATCAGCTTCAATTTCTTAATCTATATCTTTGTCGTCAAATTCATCAGTATCTCCCTCTTAAGCTGACGAATACTGACTAAATGTTTCGCCTGCAATTTTCTTCTCTAATCTTAGTGACAGTCACTAGCTTCCCAGCAGTGGAAGTCTTCAGTCTATTTCTGATTTTTTTATGGACCATTCCCCAAGCTGACCAATTTTATTTAGTGCATAGAAGTGATGTAAATTTTGCCATTGTAACTACTGTGCAAGGACACAACCCTTTTCACCATGATAAAGCAAGCGGCTTTGATTCAACAGCTGGTATTGTACTCTACATTGTTTTATGACTGAACAGGCTGCTTCTTGCTTTATAATTTGCTGCCTCTGTCAGATTTGTTCATTTGTATATCCTTTAAAATTTGCAACAGCCACTACTGAGGTCACAAGCCGAATCAAATTAGTTATCAGAAAGGTCCGGGCTCAAGAATGTAGGCAGCACTGATGTGTGGGAGTGATCACTTGATTTTTCCATGGTATTATTTTGTCTATTATCTTTTTCTTCAGCTTTTGCAAATGGATTGTTCAGCCTTTTGACAAGCATTTCTTAATATTTAGGAACTCGTTCTTGGCATCAGACAATGTAGAACTATCACGTTCCACATTCTGAAAAGACTGAACTATAGTTTCAAGTAGTGAAATGATGGCTGTCTTTGGGTGCAAAATTCAAGAATATCAGTGAAGATTACTCAAGGGAAACACCCGGACACCTCTTCTTCAACAGCTGCTGATTGAAGAGCCTTGTTGCATATCTGAAGATCTTTGCATATCTTTAAAGATCTCTGAAGATATTTAATGGAAGATGCTCATCAAGTACAATGAGGCGTAGTCAGTGTGGAGGAAACGGAGTGCTGCACCAAAGGATGCTGAAAAATGGTTGCTAGGACTTTTTTGTTTTTTAAAAACTTGACAATGCTTTTCATTTTTCACATGATGAGAAAGTTGTCAGGTGTCCAACATCACCAATAAAAAGCTGCATCGTATGAGCAGCATATCCATATATAGATGGGGCGGCTATTCATGCATCAACAAAGACTAAGCAGCTTTCATATTAGCTGCATTGTCAGTCAACCAAAATAATCCTCCCAGGACCCAATTCACTGACTACATTTTTAAACAGGTCAGCAATATACTGGGCGGTGTGGTGATGCTCAGTTCTGCACTGGAATAAGTAAAACAGTAGTTGTAGAGTTGTTCCCATAACATTGATAATACCCTCATTATGAGTATCACTCCATCCATCAGATAGTAGACACATGAGGAGTTTACATAACAAGAACACCAAACACACCAACTCTCTTTCATGGCATCTGCTTCAGCATTCAGAAGACTTCCTGCAAGCTGTTTCCTATTTAGCCCTTTGTAAATTGGTCATGATTTATGAAAAAATTCTAGCATATATGGATTTTAATTATATGAAATAATGTACTGCTAGCAAATGTATGGTCAAGTTTGTTTTTCTGATCAGGATATTCTATCCTAAATCCTCTTTCATCAAATGAATTTGATTAACATCTAAAGACTTTTAGGAAGTAGGAGTTTTCAATGCTGAAGCAGGTGGAGTACCAAAATTCTTATTAGAAAATGAAGAAATATAATTAGTAAGATGAATGGCAGTGAAAGTAAATCTGTCTTCATCAAAAGATTCCATGCTTCCTGATGACGTTGCCAAAGAAAGAAGAATTCAGAGAAAATTTTTTTGGAACCACACCAGTTTTTTCTTTCCTGCTGTTTGACTGCAATAATCTATCTTTGACAGTAGCTGGACATCACAACCATTTCTCCATTTTATCTACGTGTCACATACTCAAAAGAAAAAAAACTTGCTCTTAGCTTTAACAGTTTTTCCACATACATGTATAGTAAAAAATTGCCATAAAAGTGATTTTGGCTTTCCCCAACTCTGCATAATATATTATGGTCCCTTTTATTAATGGATTACTACTTATGGAATGCTCTCTAGGTTATGAAGTATCTCTTGTATTTCAATCAACCAGTGGCCATTCGGTTCTATTTCTAACTGCTGCTGTTCGAGAAGATTCCAGTCAATCAAAATATATTTGGACATGCTGCTCTCCTCCTCCAAGGACCCAAAAGATTCCCAAGTCTCATGGATGGGGAGGGGCTTTGGCAGCCCCTCCTCCCTGCATCAAACACAATGGACTCATAAGTAGCACCAGAACAGAAGAGTCAGGGAGGGACCGCTACATATTATCAGCACGATTTGGCTGGTAATGCATATGGGCAGGGGAGAGGTTATGAGGGGGCTATTTGAAAGGGGGTTTATTTACATGGGCATTAAATGTGGGTTGTTTGTTTTGTTGAGGATGGGGGAAGTATGGAGGATGTTAGCAGCCATGATACTTTTGTTTGTTAAGGGAGAGGTTTAATGGCTGTGCATCTTTTCTCTGTGTTCGGGGGAAAGAGGTTTAAGAACCATAAATCCTCCTCTCCCGTTGCCTCTTCCTTCTGAGTTAGCGCTTCCCTGTGGCCCGCCAAGCTCCCTGCGCCCCCCCCCCCATTACGTTCTGAAGTTCCGCCCCCAGAACAGCTGTCTTGCGGCTTCGCAGTTTCTGGGAGGGAGGGGGGAGGAACGTGAAGCCGCGCACACAGGGGATGAGGCGGAGAAGGGGTGGGGCCTAATGGAAGGGGTGGAGTGGGGTGGGGCCGGGGGCAGCAGGGTCAGTGATGCAGCCCTCGGGCCAATGCACTAGAATTCATGCGGCCCTCATGGTAATTTGAGTTTGAGACCCCTGGTTTTGACTATAAGCTCTTCAAAGCAGGGACCATAACTTTTAAACTTCTTTAATGTGCTTTTTAAACCACCAAGTACATTGATGAACTGTATACAAATATATGCATATTTACGTTTGTTCTAGAACAGTGATGCTCAGACCTCAGTGGTTCAGGAGCCAAATTAGCGATCAGCATTACCCCAAAGAGTCACAGTAGTGTAAATGACAGGGGAAATATTTGGTTTATATTATTTTCACAGCAAATAAGTTAATAACTTACAACAAGTTGATAACTTAATTGCTTAGTAACATACTAAAAACATCCTGATTGGTTAATAATTAAAAATCACACAGTGTACTAATATTTGCTGCAAAGAGCTGCAGGAGACACAGACTGAATATCACTGTTCTAGAAGATTCCAGCCAATCAAGATGCTCAACTCTCAATTAGCTCACCTTTTTCCCAACAGGTGCTATTAATATGTAATAAAAGTGAGTGATCAAGACGTAAAAGTACACTTGCAAACAGATGGAACCATGACAAAATCAAAAAGGTATGACAATGCCAACATTAGAGTATTCTTGCTGAACATATAGCAATATCCGACCATGGTCAAATAGGCAGTCACTTGACCAGTTTACCAACCCCAGGGCTTTTTAGCTTATTTCTCAGTTTAAACCCTTAAACTACTGCTGCTAATTATAAATTACAGACACTAGGAAAACGTGAAAAAGTAAAACAAAGTAAATTCACCAGTTGCTCCTCCTACCCCCTTACACTGTTTGCAAAGCTAGACGAACTTCCCTTCAATTCTTGCCAAATTATTTCTTACTAAAATACAACTTGGTTATTAATCTTTAATTTTCGTGCAACTTTATGGGACAGAGAAACTTTTTGAAATGCTAAAGGGGAGTTGTGACAGAAGTGGAACTAATATGTAATAATCTGTAATAATTCTATGAACAGTTATTCTATATTGGGTTATACGACTTTGTGTGAATACATAGATCCAACTTATATTATAGCAGAAGAAAGAAACAGGGAAGCAACACAATGGCTTTCCATAGAATGTTTAGTACTCCTGAGGACATTCTGCACCAAAAAATTAAAAATTCTGTGCATATTATTTTAAAATACCAAAAGTTTTATTTGCCAATAAATAAATGCGGAGGCTCCAGCATGGCAGTGGGGAGCACAGGCCACTGGCTGCAAGAAGGTGATAGATCACCCTGAAGCCTCCCCACTCCCGGGACAGACGTGATGAGGCTGCACCTGACCCTGACACAGCACAAGGCCTGGGCCTGCCCCAGAAATACCCTAGAGCCCTGCCCCTTTGTGCTAGGCCCACCAAATGTGGGGCACGCAGGCTCAACTAGGCAGGATCCAAGTGTGGAGGGGCTCAGTGTGGGGGGGATCCAGGTGTGGGGTGAGAGCATTCTGTGTGGGACAATCTGGGTGCAGTCAGCTCAGTGGGGGAGGGTCTAGGTGTGGGGGGATCTGGATGCACAGAGGATTGTTTGGGGGGGGGGGAGAAAACGAGTTTCTAGGTGCAGGGGCAATGGGACTCTGCAGGGCCTTCAGGTGAAAGTGGTTGGGGCTCAGCAGAGGGGTCTGAGTGTGGGGGGAGTCTCAGCAGGGGGGTCTGGGTGCTGTGGGAGTGGGGTCTGGGTGTGGCGCTGACCGGACTTTTAACGGCCTGGCAACCCCAGCTTCCCCCCCGCAGAGGGACAAGCCGGCACTCGCAGCTCCTGCACCAAGGGAAGACCGAGGGGAGGGGAACAAGGCTCGACGCTTCTGGCTTGCAGCAGAGAGATTTGCCATGGGCCGGATGAAATGAAGCAGGGAGCGAATCCAGCCCGTGGGCTGTAGGTTCCCCACTCCTGACTTAAATATTAACTTTATACAGACGACATTTTTAAAAGACTAAAGAGTCTTAAATGGAGGAGACTCCCCAAGCAGAGTGGTTGTCTCATATGCTCCAGCAGGATGCTTAGACTCCTTGGAGCATTTACACTACCTACTGTAATCATGAATAGTCTTGTTCATATACATGTCTACTCTTTTGAATCCTCATCATGTTTTAGCCTCAACAAGATCCTATGACAATAAGTTATACAGGTTAAATACCTATTGCATAAAAAGTATTTCCATTTACCAGTTTTAAATTTGGCAGCCTTTTAATTTTGTTAGTGTTCCATTGTTCTAGTATTATGTGACAGGGTAAATAAAAGGTGTCTGATTTCAATAGGCAAAACTATGTCTGTTACCTGAAGAATCATACTACTTTTCTGGTCAATTCATGAAAGAATCAAACACACAGAATTAAATTTGGATAACAGCTTGTAAGTGTGGGTATTTTCAGGATTTGTTACTACACCATTATTTTTACGACACCATATTTTCCCCATCTTTTTGCTCCAATGAAGTGTTGAAACCACAGCTGTGCCATGCAACATTTATATTTTGTGTTACATAGCAAAAGAGATAGATTTGTTTAATTGAAAATATGAGAGCTTGATACTGCATCACCAGGAGATGAACTAAAATTTGTGGTTTCCTGATAGTATATCTCAATGCCTGTCTTTTGCCTGTTGATATACACCTCCTTTGTAAAAACTGCATATACACTTGTTTGCCTCATTGGGGAGAAGAAAATAAATAATTCTGGGAAATTTGTATCCATCTTTTGCAGTGCAGTGATTGCTGCTGTACTTGTTCCTGACTTAGGTTTTACACATGCAAGACTATGACCATTTTGAAAGAAACAAAAATAAAAAATGCAATATGAGAAATAATTGACTGAGAATACAGGAGGCTAAAGCTACGAGTAATCTTAATTAAACAGACTGCTATCATTTAATCTGCTTTAATAGCAGTTGATAACATTTTTCTATAAAAAGTTTATCATTTTTATCTTTATAAAAATTTGGTTACCTGTCTTTCCTTCAGTTTTAGCTCTGTGTCCACAATTGACACAGATTGTACATTGTTGTTCAGAAAACCATCATCAAATTCAGTCCATGTGTAATCACCAAAAACGATGTTATGTCTGTTTAGTAGCTTTAAGACATTCAGCCTGATATCTTCTTTCTTTGAGGTGCTAATAAGAGAGAAACAACATTATTTGTTAACTACCAGTGATATGCCTGGCAGCATGCAAGATTAATACACCTACAAAGAGCTTTTTTTTAAAAAAAAAAAAGCACGGTCTTTCCCCCAAAGGGCTTAGAAACAGAACATGGAAAATACTAAACTTTTTCTAGAAGAAAAAGTATTCTAATTATGGGTGTCAATTAATCGCAGTCAACTCACATGATTAACTCAAAAAAAAAATCAATCGTGATTAATCACACTGTTAAACAATAGAATGCCAATTGAAATTTATTAAATATTTTTGGTGTTTTTCTACATTTTCAAATATATGGATTTCTATTACAACACAGAATACCAGTGTACACTGCTCACTTTATATTGTTTTTATTACAAATATTTGCACTGTAAAAATTATAAAAGAAATAGTATTTTTCAGTTCACCTCATACAAGTACTGTAGTGCAATCTGTTTATCATGAAAGTGCAACTTACAAATTATAGATTGTTTTTGTGTTACATAACTGCTCTCAAAAACAAAACATAAAATTTTAGAGCCTACAAGTCCACTCAGTCCTACTTCTTATTCAGCCAATTGCTAAGAGAAACAAGTTTGTTTACATTTACGGAAGATAATGTTGCCGGCTTCTTATTTACAATGTCACTTGAAAGTGAGAACAGGCGTTCACATGGCACTTTTGTAGCCAGCACTGCAAGGTATTTAGTGCTAGATATGCTAAACATTTGTATGCCCCTTCATGCTTCAGCCACCATTCCACAGGACACGCTTCCATGCTGAGGACGCTCATTAAAAAAGAATGCGTTAATTAAACTTGTGACTAACTCATTGGGGGAGAACTGTATGTCTTAGTCTCTGTTTTACCCACATTCTGACATATATTTCATGTTCTAGCAGTCTCGGATGATAACCCAGCATGTTTGTTTTAAGAACACTTTCACAGCAGATTTGACAAAAAGCAAAGAAGATACCAAGGTGAGATTTCAAAAATAGCTACAGCACTCAACCCAAGGTTTAAAAATCTGAAGTGCCTTCCAAAATCGGAGATGGATGAGGTGTGGAGCATACTTTCAGAAGTCTTAAAAGAGCAACACTCTGATGCAGAAACTACAGAACCCGAACCACCAAAAAAGAAAATCAACCTTCTGCAACCAAATGCAATACCATTTCTTTTGTTTTTTACTGTGCAAATATTTGTAATCCAAAATAAATACAAAGTGAGCACAATACACTTGGCATTCTGTTTTCTAATTGAAATCAATATATTTGAAAATGTAGAAAACAGCCAAAAATAATTAAATAGTATTCCATTATTGTTTAATTGAGGGATTAATCACGCAATTAATTTAAATTTTTTAATAGCTTGACAGCCCTAGTTCTAATATTTGCCAAAAATTAAGCTATCAGTTGTCAAAAAGTTCTAGCAGAAGCTGCACTGAAACAGCTCAACATAAGACCCCACACCCAGGGCTAAGATAACATAACATAAGATAACTCAACATAAGAGTTACTCCTGGGGGAATTCTGCGCTAAAAAATTAAAAATTCTGCGCACAATATTTTAAAATTCTGCATATTTTATTTGTCAAAATAACTCTATATAAATCACACCAGTTTAAATATTTTGGTAATGTATTTCAAAATACCTTTCAGCAACTATGTCTGTAGCAGTACAGACAAAAAAAATTCCTCCAGTAGAGAGTTAAGGAAACCCTTACGATAACCCAGTTCCCGTTTCTCTGCCCCCACCTCCCAGAATCTAGCAGGGGGCCAGACACCCATACCCCTTCTCCCCAGATCCCAGCTGCAGGGCACTCCCAGCCCAGACACTCGCACATACCACCTACCACTCAGAGCCCAGCCACGGGGTACCCAGACACCAGCACTCCCTTGTACATTTTCACTGATTTAAGAAACAAAAAACCCCAATTTCAGAACTATTAAGGGAATACAGATGTCTGTTTCCAGACATTATCTTGCCCAACACTACTTACTCCTTTAATTTAAGAATGGGCTAATGACCCGTTCAACCCATTTTATTTAAAATGAAAATAACCTTATTGCCTACACAAGAAAAAGTGAAAGCTGTAAAAATTGGAATACCAAAGCCAAAACACTTGGCTTCAAAAAACATTTAAAGTTATTAAGCAACAATGTTCTGTCACATACCTTTTAAGTCCAAAGTACTTAAAAGCTAGGAAATGAATAGTTATAGACGGCATAAATCTTGCATGGACCACACAATATATTATTTGGCAACCAAGTTCTATTTCACCACAATAAAACTAAACCAAAATAAATAGACGATCATAACTAATCTAAAAAAATAAACATTCTTCCAGAAAAAAGCCAAATTATATGTGAACACTTTAGACAACGAGCCTTACACGTAAGTTTACATATATGTAATTCTGCCACCCTGACAATGTCATGATTTTTGTTATTAGACATGTATATTATTCTCATGAAAAAACAGTTACATCCTTAATAGTTGATATTTAGAAGTTGATCGCAATACTGTCAATATTCAGACAGTAATATCAAAATATTCAGACAGTAATATCAAGATAAAAATATATTAAATAAAATCCAAGGTCAAAGTTAAGTTTGTGTCGGTGAAATGCACATTTCTTGAAAAGAATAAGAAGTTTAGTATACGGGTGGTACAAGTTTTTATTTTTCTTTAGTGAACTGGTTTTGTTAGTGGTGTGATAGGTGTGATTTAACCACCTTTACTATTTTTTTAAATGAAGTTTGCTTTTTAGAAAACCTACTAAGTTCTTGTGACGTATGTTAGACTTCATTCATATACCTCTGAAATGGTCTCAATATAAAACAAACCTGTTTGATTTCTGATGAACTTCTACATGTATTTGCACAGAATCACACACATTTGGAAGGGCCTGTTTTAAATCACCAGCTGCCTCGTCCATTTTATTCATTCCTAAAAAGAAAATATACAACAGTGTTTACTAAAAAAGTGCCTCCAATGGCCTTTACTTTGAAGAATTGTGAAAACATCAGAATGATAGAACAGGGGGCAAATGCTTTAATAATAATTAGGCCAAGTTAATACTTATGGAACACCAGTGGGAATGTGGATCTGTGGCTATAATGGCTTTCTGTAGGAGGGCTGTTTATCATAAATTGAAAAAAAATGAAAGATTTAAAAAAAATACATGGGTTTTTGTAACATAACAGTTCAAGCAGTTTTCAGAGGGGTAACAGTTCAAGCAGTGATACTCAAATTCAGGCAAACATATACAAACTTCTATACCACAGTCCACAACTCTACATGAATTACATTAGCTTTCAGCAATTTTCATCTACGAACTGCTGTATAAACTCATTATTCTGTTGCATTAATTTAGATGAAATATGTGGGTTAAAGATATTAGCATAACCCAGTCACTGTCCAACATTAAACAGTGTTAAACAGGGGTCAGGAAACAGACACCTCAGCCTGCTTAGTACACACCATTAAGATTCTTTTAACCTTTTATTAAAGATAGAAATATAAAATATTAACTGAGTGTTTCATATTTAACATTGTTTGTTCTCTCTCTCTTTATTTGGAGATGAATTTTAGAAGGAAAACTCCCATTGTTTGAGAGTCTTGTAAGCCGGTATTTAAAAAAAAAAAAAAAAAAGGTAACAACTGTCCTATTGGGGAAGAGAAAAGAAGTCAGTTGAGATGGGCTGGAGCTTTTGTTTAAGTCTGATCCTGTTTCATCCCAGGTGGTATTTGGGATAAGTTGCAATCAGCAGAGGTTGATGTCATCAGGTTTCTTGCTTTGGCCCAGTCTGGCCAGGACATCTCTCAGGATTAGGATGAAGGTCCGGGGTCCCAGGAGATGGTGGGGATGCAGCCAAGATGGTGAAGCTCGCTCCAGTAGCCAGAGTCTCTCCTCCCCTGCCCCACCAAAGTCTCTTTCTTTAAGGACCCAAAAAGGGAGTGGTGGGTAGAACAGTCCATCCCCTCATTATTTTGTCCACCAATTAGGCCTAGTTCACGATATGTTAATTTCGGTTCACTAGTTTCTGGTTCTACACTTTTCTTGTTTACCAAGCATGACCTTAACACAGTCCTTGAATTAGATCAGTATGCCTTTTGTTAGGACTAATTTAGTCTCCCTCCCTTTCATACCTTTTTCCATCAACATTTGTTACTGTTTTTTGCACAACAGAAACTGAAAATTCTTACACATGGAAAAATTTAAATACCAGCATTTGCTCTGTTGTAAAGCCTGAAAATAATATAGATACATACTTAATGCAGAAACTGAAACTAACACAAAGCTTCCCCCCCATGCTGTATATAATTTAAAAGCGGCATCCTATAACTCATTTGAATTTATGGGGGACTCATTCATACAAAATATTTAAATGATTTTAATAGCTTGTAGTAAGCTTAGGCCTTGACATAAATTGTCATAACTTCAGATTTAAACAGATAATTTTTTAAAAGGAAAAGCGTAAATAAAAATGACTGAATTTTTTTAGAAGCGACAAAGAGTTCTGTGGCACCTTATAGACTAACGGCATCCGAAGAAGTGGGTATTCACACATGAAAGCTTATGCTCCAATATGTCTGTTAGTCTATAAGGTGCCACAGGACTCTTTGTCACTTCTACTGATCCAGACTAACACGGCTACCCCTCTGATACTTGAATTTGTTCATGTTATCAATTTGTACCTACACTGACAAGCAGTGTCCTCTGTCAGACTCATCAACTATCAGCAGCTTCTTCAAATACAGAAGCTGCTCCCTGTTGTTGAAAGGGGAAATAACCTGCCCCACCCAGCAGCAGTGGCTGAAGCAGAACATGACTGTTCTCCTACTCAGAGCACCAGGACATGCCCCTGCACAGTCCAACTCTGGCATCTGGCAAGAGCACACCTGAGAACGGCACTGAGAGTAAAGCTACACTGCTCGCAGCAGGGAACATCGGAGTCCAAGTGCACAACCTGTGGACTTGTGCTCAGGCTATAACACAGCAGTGCAGCTATATTCGGGCTCCGGCAGGAGCTTGGGCTCCTTGGTCTAGCCCTGCAGAGGCGCTGCCGGAGGTTTTAAAACGCAGCGTGGCTCACCCAGCGAGCCTGAATCAACTCAGGGGCTGACCCGCCCGGGCCCCGCCACGTGCCAACGCGCTGCCCCGCCTGCCCCAGGGCCTGCGCGGGGGCTGCTCGGCGGCACATTGAGTCACGGGCGGATCCCGAGGGCACCGCACAGGCCGCTGCCGGGCCGGGCTACGCCACCCTGCGCTCACCCTCGCGCCGCTCGGCTCCGGGGAGCCCGTTTGGGCCCCAGCGCGGACAGCGCCCCGCAGCCGGAACAGGCGCCCCCGTCCCGGCGCGCGCCCGCTCCCCCCCCCCAACGTACCGCTCCGCGCGCCGCTGCCGCTGCTAGGAGGGGCCGGGCTCGCGCACGAGAGACAGCCGCCGTCGCTACTTTTGGAAAAACGCGGGGAGGGGAGCCCCGCCCCCTGCCCCGGACGTTCATGCTCCCGGCCGACCCCCTCACCCGGAAGTGCATCTCCTGACTAGCTTCCGGCGGGGTCCGAGCGGCAGCGGCTGTTTCCGGCTGCGGCGGGGCCGCCATGGGCAAGAAGCACAAAAAGCACAGGACGGAGAAGGCGGAATGGCGATCGGCCGCCGCGCCCCCCACCTACGGCGGTGAGTGCCGGGGCCCTTCGCGGCCTCCTCAGCCCGCGGGGGGGCGGGGACTCGCGACGCCTGTTTTATGGCCGGGGGGCTGAGGCCGGCGCCGCGGGGGGACGCCCCCTCCCCGCTGCTCTCACGGGGCGAGCTGACGTCGGTTCGGGGGCCCGAGCGCCGCCCTCCCCCCGGCGGCCCTGCGCGCGGGGGCGGTTTGTGGCTGAAAACAGAGGGGCAGAAATTGGCCAAATGAGCCGCAGCAGCCGCCGCAGCTAGGGTGACCAGACAGCAAGTGTGAACAATCCGGAGGGGGTGGGGGGGTAATAGGAGCCTATATAAGAAAAAGACCCGAAAATCGGGACATCTGGTACCCCTAGCAGCAGGTAACGTGCCCTGAGCCCAGCTCACGGGGTCAGGCTGCGGAGCCAAGCGATGAGTGTCGCTTTCATCTGCTTAACTGATAACGGGACCTTCCAGCTGTACTAAGTGCGCTAGGGCGAGCCCCACAAGGCCCTGGGGAGTCAGCGGGGCTCTGCATCGCCCTCCACTGGCAGAGCCTGGCACCCCATTCACGCACTCCGTGGAGTGTCCCTCTCCTCACCCACCTTCTCTCCCGAACATCCTGGGTTCAACACAAACACTGCAAAGTAAAGTCTTGGTGTATTCAGGTGCTTATCACAGGTTCCCTCTATGTTCCCTGCACATACATACATAACTCTGCAGGGAGCTGATGAGTTACCTGCACCTGTCAAAGAAAAATAGTTTCCCATAAAATATTTGAACCGTTATCTTTAAAAGAATAGGTGCAAGAATAGGTGCGCTAGTTGATGATTGAGCCTGAAGAAAGAAAGGAGAGATTGAGCATTGCTCAGAGTAGCTTGATTTAAATCAGAGCAGTTTAAATCACCCATTTTAATCATGGTTTAAATCAGCAAGCAGGAAACGTTGGTTTAAATCATTTGTCTTAATTTTGTTTTTGAATTTGTAACTAGTTATTTTTCCAAAGAAATGTTGGTGCTCGTGGGTTGGTAACCAGTAAAACATGTTAATTTACAGCTAAAGATAGTGCTGCGCTAAAATTGGTGCTTTGTTTTGCTAGCTAGGACAACATGTTACATCTATACATATTTAAGCAATTATATAGGTTAACATACATTTACTCAGATTCTTAATTTTTTCTGTTAGAAAATGGTGAACGTTGCATTTATTTACTACATTAATTTTTTACTTGTGATTTGTGACAAGCTGTACTGAGATGTATATTGGAATTCATTTTAAAATGTGCAAAAAGCAGCAGTGTATTTTTTAATTAATTTTAAAAGTTGCCTTAAATGTGGTGATTATATAAGAAAAAATGTTTATTGAAACATGTTTTGCATTTAGCACTGATTTATTAAAGGAAGTCATTAGTAAATTGAGCTGGTTGTGTCTGGTCGCTGTGTTCTTCAAGATTTTGGAAGTAAGGCCTGGTTTACTCTAAAAAAAAAAAAAATTAGGTCGGTTTAATGACATCAGTCAGTGCTAGGCAATGGAATAATTCTTCTGTCGACCTAGCTACCTCCTCTTGGGGAGGTGGATCCTCCCTACGCTTAAATGCTACAGTGGCACAGCTGCAGCATTTTAAGTATAGATAAGCCCTAGTAGTTCTCATCGTCTCACACTTTTTTCATAGATTGGATGAGGAAAACAAGCTTTCCTGCTTTTTCAGTTCCCAGTTGGTTTCTCAAGTTTCAGTGAACTAGTCATTTAACTGAACTAGCTGAATAAACTGAAAGGAAAATATTCTCTTGGCACCTGCAGAAAAGGGTATTTGCTGTCAAAAGCTGGTTTAGCCCTTTAGCAAATTCTGGTTCTAGGTGCTTAGCCAATCACTTCCAGCAGTTCAGTGGGTCGACTTTCTTTAAAACTTTGGTAGCAAAGATATACTGCCTAATATTAATTTTATTTAATTTTAAATTAGTTATGATAGTGAGTTTAGGCCCTAATATAGGTCATCATAGTTTCAAATGTAATTTTAAATAAGTTTATTTTTAAAAACAAAAACAAAAAAAATGTCTGTTGTTGTTTTATTTATTTTTAAGTCATCGATTTCAATTCGTTCAAAACAAAAAACTTCATAAATGTTAGAGTTATGATTACGTGCGATTCAAGAGAAGATGGACCATTGAACACAGCTATAAAAACTCTGGAATGCACAGGCTAAGGATATATAAACTCTTCTGACACCAGTCTTTTTATCCAGTTATCTCGCATGTTATTAACTGAACCATTTTCATTTCTGCTGTCCTGAGTCACTTTAAATGAGACGGTGAATTGAATTAATCTGACAAAGAATCAAATAACTGCAATTTACAGTCTCGGTTCTTTAAACATGTTTTCAATTCTCTTGGCCTCACATGAACATAGTTTATTTGTTAGAAAGTTATAATCTATAGGAGAGGCATCAATAGCACAAAAAGGAATAATGAAATGTTGGCTGTTTAGTGGTTCAAGAGGAAATTACTTAAGCAAATAGTTGAAATGCTGATTTTAAAAAAAAGTCTGTAAATACTTGCCACAATATTTGTTTTTAATATAAAAGATTGATTTAATTTCTTGTCAGACAGTGAATTGTGGGGATTCTTACTTTAGAAACTGTTTAATTCCTGGATCCTGCAAACATTTATACTTGTACTTACTCAAGTGAGTAAAGGAAAGCATTTGTGAATGTGTTTTCAGGATTGGTACCCAATTACACAATTTTTCTGATATTTTCTAGAACATAGCAGATTATTTTCTTGTATAATAAGGATTCATAAAAAAATCAAAGTTAAATTTAAGGAAACCTACATTTTTGTCTGTTTAGTACAGCTGTTTCCTACCTCGGTTTAGGATTCCTATCTGTCAGTTTAGGATTTTTTCTTTTAAAACTCCTTCATATACATTTCACAGTAATTATGCTATACGCTAGTTTGTAAATGGAATTTTCAGTAGAATGATACTGTCTGATAACTATTATTGTTTACTGTATAACTTTTTTGTGTGTGTTTATGACATTTTTTATTATGCTTTAATTTAGATTATGCGGATAAGCCCCTGGAAAAGCCCTTGAAGCTAGTGCTTAAAGTTGGAGGAAGTGAGGTCACTGAACTCTCCGGGTCAGGGCATGATTCAAGTTACTACGATGACAGGTCAGACCATGAGCGAGAGAGACACAAAGAAAAGAAGAAGAAAAAGAAAAAAAAGTCTGAGAAAGAGAAAGAAAAGCATCTTGATGATGAAGAGAGAAGGAAGAGAAAGGTAAACAATGGCTCGAGAATGCAGGGGTACAAATTCTTTTCAACTTTGCTTGTCATATCTGAAAAGTGTCTCTCTTACATGAAAATGCACATTTCAGTTTAAGATACAGTTGACTGAGCTGCGTAACTAAAACATAGCAGTATTATTTCTTCCTTTCCGCTACTTCTAATCCAACAAGGGTCCTTTTTGTATATTTTCATCTCACTCTTTTAAAAAAAATAAAAATCCTTTTTTTGTTTTTTGTCCAAATTTAAAAAAAACAAAAGTGAGGGCTGTATTTCACCAAATTAATTGCATTTAGAAGTTGGAGGTAGGACTAAATTTTATAATCCCTCAATCTCTAATTATGCAAATGATTATGCATGTGTTTTTAAATGTACTCATGTGAGTAGCCCCATTGAAGTCCTCTACAACTAGTGTAACTATTTTTCGGTTTCTTCACTTGCCATCGTCATCTATGCCTTTGTCACCTCCATGTCGGATGAGTTAATATGTTGTATGTGGGACTATCTCTAAAGACCACTTCAGTTGGTGCAAAATAAGACAACCCTCTTGCTTAGCACAATGTTGTGCAGGATACTTGTTACGCCACAGTTTCAGATACTGCATTGTCTCCCTGTTAACATCTGAGGGCAGTTCAATATGTTTATTGATCTACAAAGCCCTATACGTGGGCTTGGCAGAAGTCAATATGTTTTATAGTTTTGACAGATATCAATGTTTGTTTTTCACCATTTTTTCAATTTTTATCCATTTAAATTTTCACACTTAAGAAAGTATGGGAGGAGTCAGACAATAACTATTTAATGACAGTAGGCATTGAGATTCAGAAAGTTAACACTTTATAAACTGTTAAAACATAAATTGTCAACATCACATGTCAAAATATACAGAGTAAATATCCTTATTAGAGTTTGATTTAAGTCCTCAAGCTGCATATTTCTTTCTTTGTCTATGTGCAAATTTCAGTTATTTTTATGGACTTTTTTTTTTTTGTTGGTTTGTTTGTGTATGATGAAATCAACATTTACAAATATTTACCGATTTTAAAAAAATCTAATCCTTCCAAGCCTACCTCTGTGGTTTGGGTCCTAGTGACTGCTGTTCTCCTTGTTCTTAACCAAAATATGTGACGTGGTCAGCTAACAATCCTTAGATTTAATTACCCTTCCAGAGGCTCCCAGGCTCTTAATTTTCCCTGAGATAACAGGAAGGGGTGTGTTCTTACAACTTGTGAAACGTCTGTGTGCTCCTCACATATATGGAAGGTATTCATATGATGATTTGCAGAACAATGTAATAAATGATTTTATTATAAATCTTTTACTGTATTACCCACTAATCAGTCTTCATGGCGACTTGTCTACAATTTAAAATGTTGCATTTTTAAAATCTGATATGTTGCATCTCATTGGCGTTAGAAACAGGTGCTTTATTACATTGAGAAGGGGAGAGTCCCAGCTTCTGAAGTGAAGCCAGCATGTGATTCTTGTCATGGAAGTTCCTGACATGTCGGACTTCAAAACTAACATCCTTAGGTATAGAAAATCTATTTTAGATCGTGTTTAAAGGTTTCTGTGGCTCCCTTTGAGACCTTGATAACTAACATACCCTTGATAACTAAGGTGCTTGGCTTTACCAAAAGGAGAGGGATTTAAAAATCAAACAAACTTATAACATTTTGTAAAATGCCCTAAAGCATTCCTAAAATAGCTCTTTTATAATATACATAAAGTCCATGGTTTGGTGTGATATAAATATTTTATTGGCCCTCATTTGCAATAAGCTACATTTCTCACTTGTTTCTTTGCTAGTTATAAATACTGTGGCTTTCCCAGACTTGTGCTACTGAAAGCTGTGTATGTTATACAAGATGACTGTCCTGTATTCCATAAACAGGTGTTAAGTTAGTGACATCTGTAGTTAAGTAGTGTCTAAGCATTCTTCTTTTATTTGCTAAAATCTTTCTGAATCTTTTACCTTTCCGTTCTGTTCTCCCTAGTTTCTTATAGGGCCTTCATCCCTGTAGTAGCTGAACACCTTCCAGTAGTGCATTAGGCAAGGTGACTTGAATTATCTTCAGCGTTTGTTTTCTGCCTGAAAGTGAATTTTTCTGGAAAGTTTGATCAAAAATGGGTCAGAAATTCTTGAAAACGACACAGTGAAAAAAATGGTTTCTGTTGTAGAAATATTTTTGCAACATATTTTTGAACATCTCTATTACCACTAATTACCTGGGACTAAAAAACTGAAATTGGACAGAATAACAGCCATTAGGGAAAAAAAGTGTGTTGCTGTGTCCTATGATTTTTTTTTTACTTTGCTAAGTCACGATTTTCAAACCTTCATAATTAGCAGATATGCAGTAGTCTAAAATTATAGAACCTTTTAACAGTGTTGTAAATGAAAGAGGGCTGATGTGCTGAGCATGTATCAGTGAGCACTGTAGTAAAAAATGGAATGAGGTCGCCTAATTCAATACAAGATTGCTCATGTGCTATGGAGGCTTACAGGAGAAGATATGTCAAATATCTCCAATCTTGCAAAGCATTTGTAGTTGCTTCTACTGTGGAGTTTGAGTTTCAGCGTACTTGCTCCATCCCAGTGCATACTGTCTTCTGCTTACTTCACCAGACAGTAAATGTACAGTGAACAAGGCAAAGCTACGTGCTTCTTGCTTCATCTTATAGTTACTATGAATGCAGTATCATAGCTGACCAGTTAGGACTTACAGAACTTTACAGTTAACTGTGCTCTTTCATTGTGCAATTATTTGTACACATTTTAATGCCATTTTTTCAGCAGAAGCATAGCAACTACCAACCAAAAAAAGTAGTTGAATAGATACAGAAATGGAAATGATTTGCAAACAGGTGGTGTAAGTAACAGAAATCATTTTAAAGAAAGTATGTATACGGTTATGCTTTAAACCATAATTGTCCATCTTACAGTTCAGCACTAGGAGTCTGGTTTTTTTCCCCTAGGGATTTGAAGAAACTGTATATTTTTATTTCATTGGTGTCACTTGGATACTTAGTATTATTTTAATAAAAGGTTTTTGTATGAGAGTATTTTAACTGAACCTGAATTGCCCTTTGTGAATATCTTCATTAACTATCTCCTATCCTTCTATATTAGGAAGAAAAGAAGAGAAAGAGGGAGAAAGAGCAGTGTGACACTGAGGGAGAAACGGATGACTTTGATCCTGGGAAAAAAGTGGAAGTTGAGCCACCTCCAGATCGCCCAGTCAGAGCTTGCAGAACTCAGCCAGGTAAGTGACCAAGACTAGATGGGAAACCTGGAAAATTTAAATTTCCTAGGATGTTCTTTAAAATTTTTCATAACTGAGTGTTAAAATAATACGTCTGATAATATACCAGGGCATTAAGCTTTTAAGCAGTATGTAGAGATTTCTGCTGAAATCCCTGGATTTCAGCGGACTTTTCCAGGTTGGAAAGATACTGTATGAAAAGCAGTTATTCCTCTTAGCACCTTTGGGGCTTGATGGGTACATTCCCAGGTGCCAGTTAGAAGTAAATTTTCAGTTAATTCTTCACAAGTTCACATCAGAGTGCTTTTGCCTGTTTGAAGTATAAAAAGGGATATTTAAGTTTCATTCCAGTATTGCTGTTTGCAGTATGTGCACCAAATAAGGTGAACTGCAGCTATATGTAATTATTTTGATTGAACATAGAGAAATGCACAGGTCCTTTATAACTTCCTGACATGACATTAAAATATAACCTACAATAATAAAATGCAAAAAGGAGCAAAAGAGCCAGAGATCCTACACCAAAGCAGTGATTCATTTGAAAACATAATAAAATCCCTATCCGTAAGCTCTCCCCAAGTCCCTCTTCCACCTCTACACCATACCCTTCTCTCAGTGTCCTGTGCAAAAATTGGTCTTTGCAGTATGCCCTAAGTGTCAAAAGAAATCACACTATTTTGGACCAGTACAGGAGCAAAACCACAGGCAAGGGACAATGCCTTGTCAGCAGCAAGCTTTCTTTTCTAAACTGTCAAGCTTCAGCTCAGGCACATACCTGATATTTTTTGTGGCAGGCTTTCAAGTACACAGGTCCTAAGTCATTAAGTTGTTCATTTTGGCTTATAACACCTTAAAACCTTTTCAGGTGCCATCAGGCAGCTAGTGCATGTACCTGTAATGTGTGTGTTTACCCCTTCTCACTATACAGATTCTGGAGCCAATGCTCAATATTAAATTTAGATAATTTTTATAAGCCATGTTTTAAAATTCCTTCAGACTTCTAAATTCTTTGAAATCCTTTACTAATAAAAATTTTCAGGACAAAGGAATCTCACTCCTGAGTGCCCTGTTAACTTTGCTTAGGCCGCTTCCTTGAAAGATGCTTCAGTAAATGTCTAGCAGAAATCTGGACCTTTATGCAAATTAGCAGGCTTCATTTCAATCTTCATAAGATTAGAACAATGCTTGTTGACAGGGCAAACCAAAGACGGGAACTATATTTATCAACTGAGCAAATCAATCTTGAGGAATTGGCAGGTTATGGGTGCTCCCTAAATTGAGGGTGTTAGCCTACTGTCAGCATGGGCCATAATCCTACAGGTAATTCACATTTACTGCCTCTGAACACGCTGAGGCATTGAAAGCCTGACAAATTTGAAACAGATGACTATAAAACGTGTCCTGTAGGCTTCTCGTTTTCACATGTCTAGAGATGTGGCTTCTCCAAATATTTCATTTGTCTTTCCTGTTCTGGTTGAGGAAAGGGGAGAGGGTCTCTGTTATGCAGGTGGGAAGTGGGCCTTAATCTGCTTTCCAGGAGATTTCAGAATATTGCTTGTTTAAGGGTATGTCTATACTTGCAGAGTGTTTGCATGATTAGTTTCACCAGGAATAGGGAACTGGTAAAAGTAAAGCGCTAGTTTGTGCACTCACTCAATTCCTCAGGCGTCAGAGGATGTTTGCACTAGCATCATTTCCATCGCTGATGAGAGCGCGGGGCAGGGCAGCTATCCCACAGTGCAGCTCTCTCGATAGGTCTTGTAGGGAGGGTGTGGGGGCGGGGTGAGCGGAAGGCATTCTCAGTGCTCCATGATGCACTGTTTCCTGTCCCAGCAGCCCCATTACTTCCTTCCTTGTTTCTTTCATGGCATTTTTAAAAACTCCTTGCTGTCTGGCTGCTTTTCCCCCACCACATCTACAAGCAGGAGTGGATCCTGCACTGCTGTCCACTACTCTGATAGCTGTCACTTGCACATCACACATGGCAGTGCAGCTGTTTTTAAACTTGCAAAGAGAGCTGCAATCAGAGATGCCTGATGCGCTGCCTGAAACAAGCAACATTCAATTGCTTTTGGCATTAACTGAGGAGCTGTGCACTGTGGAACGGCGTTTTGGGGCTAGGGAAACTAGCTCCGAGTGGTGGGATTGTATCGTTATGCATGTCTGGGATGACGACCAGTGGCTGCAAAACTTTCGGATGCAGAGAGCCACCTTCATGGAACTGTGTGCTGAGCTTTCCCTAGACCTGCGTCTCAAGGGCACCAGACTGAGAGCTCCAATCACTGTAGAGAAGCGTGTGGCAATCACGTTGTGGAAGATAGCGACTCCAGACAGCTACCAGTTGGTTGTGAGCCAGTTTGGAATGGGGAGATCGACCGTTGGTGCCATGATAACTCAAGTGTGCAAGGCCATTAATCGCATCCTACTGCACAAGACTCTTGGTAATGTGCGTGACATTTTGCATGGCTTTGCAGAAATGGGCTTCCCTAACTGTAGTGGGGCGATAAATGGAACGCACATTCCCTATTATTGCCCCAGCCTGCCTTGGCACTGAGTATATAAATCGTAAGGAGTACTTCTCCATGGTTTTGCAGGCACTAGTGGGCGTTTCACTGATATTAATGCTGGATGGTCTGGAAAGGTGCATGACGCATATATCTTTAAAAACACTGGCCTGGACAGAAAGCTGCAAGCGAGGACTTTCTTTCCAAACCAGCGGATCACCGTTGGGGAAGTGGAAATGCCCATTGTGATCCTGGGAGACCCAGCTTACCCACTGATGTCATGGCTCATGAAGCCATATGCTGGAAACCTAGATGTGAGTAAGGAACGTTTCAAAAACAGGCTGAGTAGGTGCAGAATTGGCTGTCGAATGTGCATTTGGCCATTTGAAAGCGTGCTGGAGATGTTTGTACTGTAGACTGGAAACGAGTGAGGACAATAATTCCAATGGTTATTGCAGCATGCTGTACTTTACATAACATTTGTGTGGGGAAGGGCGGAAGGTTTACTGATACATGGAGCGTGGAGGGGCACAACGTGTGGCAGTTAGGATCCGGGATGCCTTGAGGGAAAAGTTTGCAAATGAAAATCATTAAACTTTGCTGCTGTGCTTGGGAAAGGACGTGTTAACAGCATGTGCCATGCTACATGGTGGTTCTGTATGTAATTTCAGTGAAGATGAAGTGCTAGTTGATTTGTAGCTGTGATGACATGTAAAATATGTGAACACACAAATAAAGCTTTTTTAAAAATTGTCCTTTTATTTTAAAAACAGAGAAAACACCACATGCACATATATCTATCCTGAGTGGTGATGGGGGAAAAAGGGGGGTGCGGTGGGGGGACCTGTATACCTTTAAAAAAAAAATCCTTTTATTTTAAAAGCAGGGGAAAGACCCGTATACCTCACAGCTGTGTATAACTCCAGCTGTCATTTGACAAGCTGTCCGTGGGTGTGGATTGTTGAGGAATGGAAAAATTTGCAGTGAGCCTGTAAGAATGTGCAGTGGGAGTTTGAGGAGTGCATGGGAAAGAATTCTGCACGTGCTGCAATCGGGGGCGGGCACGAATCAGGTCACTCTGCAGTGTAATGAGAGAATGCAACATGTCTGTCTGACTCTCCAGAATATTGATTAGCCTCTCCGTGGCTTCCCTATGGAAAGCATTGTTCTCTTTTCAGTCTCAGTTCTCTCTCTCTTTCCACTTTGTCATGGTTTCCTTCCATTTATTTTTATCCTGCATCTCCGCTTGAGAATGCTGAATGACCTCATGAAACATGTTTGCCCTAGTGCATCTTGGCCGCTTTCTTATACGTCGAAGACAGTCTGCTACAGTGGGGGGTGGGGGGGGGGGTCTTCCACAGTCTTTTCTGGGGAGACACAAGCAACACATTGCTGTGAAACATGCATACAGGAATCACTGTGTACATTGCAATACACCACTGGTAAGAAATCACTGTCTTGGTGACAAAAGTCAAGCATCCATGGTGCACAAGAACCCAGCAATGGTGAGGGCACTCAGGATTAGAGAGTTCATTGCATACACCCATTCTGAAAAGGGCTAGCATGAGGGGAGGGCACCCAGCACACAAACACAGCCACCTTAGTACTTTTCTGTGCCCTGAACCTGCTTTTATGCATTGTCAAAGCAAAGCAACTTACCAGAGCTCTGCTCTCCTGCCTCTGCGTCAGCAGACAGTGGCCACTCACACTGTCTGGACACCTCCAGAGCAGAGAAGGGGTCCTGAATGCACGCAGCAACAGGCTCCATAGCTTCCTCAGCCGCCTCCTCTTCATCTATGACGACCTCCTCCTGGCTAGGGCCACTTTCCACTTCCTCCGGACATGCAGAAGTATCCACTGGGCTCTTTGCAATGGAGGCGGCGTCACCACTTAGGATTGCATCCAACTCACTGTAAAAATGGCAGCTTGTGGGTGCAGCACCAGACTGACAGTTTGCCTCCCTCACCTTGCGGTATGCGCTCCTCAGCTCCTTCACCTTCGCTCTGCACTGCAGGGTGTCCCTGTTATGCCCCTTCTCCTGCATGCTGCGTATGGTATTGAAATTCCTATGGCTGAAACACAGCTGGCACTGCACAGCCTCCTCTCCCCAAACATTGATCAAGTCCAGTAGCTCGGCATTGCTCCAAGCAGGGGATTGTTTGGTACATGGAGCAGCCATGCTCACCTGGGCAGACGAGCACTCGCAACAGGAAATGGAGTTTCAAACTTCCTGGGGCTTGCAGGGGGAGGGGCGAACGTCCCTTTACCTGGCGTCAGAGCAGCGGAGATGCTGGCCAGAGTGGTCACTTTTGGAACTGTGGGATATCCTCTGGAGGCCAAAAGGTGAAATTATACAGGTAGAACTTGTCTTCACTTTAACAATAGTGCAAAAAGAACAGCGGAAAGAGCTGTATGCCTCTCGTGAAGGTGGTTTTCTTTTTGCGGTGAAATGCAAACATTTTTGTAAATGGAACACTAAGGTTGCACTGATAAAATGAAGTCAGGAAATGCAGAAATCAGCACTTCTGCAGCAATATCTACAGTCAGGTGTCACACATGAAATCGTTTTCTTGTTAAACAGATGCCTGAATATATTACTCCTTGTTGTTAAATACTTGCCATAAAATATGCAGGTTGTGTCTCATGGACGATAATGTTGCTGTAGGCACCATAGTGTATGTATCTTACTTCTATGCTGCATGAACATTTCTCATTTAATATAATTAACTAAATAACATATAAGGAAATAAAGCTTTATTGCATATCCGGAATAGATTTATTGTATGTGATTTTGCTGCCCTTGAAATGAAAAGCTTATGGGCTTCTGGAGCGAGTTCGGGCCGCAGGGCTATATATTAAAGATTCAGGTATAAAACATGAACTTTGTTCTGAAGTAAATACTTTCACTCAACTGAACTTTATAAATATTTTTCACTCTCTCAAATTGCAGCTGAAAATGAGAGCACGCCTATCCAACAATTATTAGAGCATTTCCTTCGTCAGTTGCAAAGGTAGGTCTGCATATTATATAGATGGTAACTGATGCTTATTAACGTGCTGCTTTAGAACCTTCTAATTTGGTCTTCATTGGGATGAATCATTTCAGACTGATTTATAGTTTGGTATACCACCACTGCTACCTTATTGGACCCAGTAAGAGAAAATATTCAAGGTTAGAAAAGTAGGAACTAAAAGTTTCCATTGTCATTAGTAATTTTGATTTTTGCTTTAGGGCCCTTTATGTACATTAATTACTTATTTTAGGGATTGGAAACCAACCACAAACTTTTGTTCCATAAATGGAATAATCTCTGGTAAAATTTTGTGATTTATTCTCTCTCTGTCTGATTCAAATAAAAGTTCATAATTAATTAGCTGATAACTCACGGTTGGGGGGGGAAGTTTTTTCATTTTATAATTTTTTTTGTAAGATATCAGCTCTGTATAGTCCAAGTCTTTGAAAAATCACTAGCAGAACCTATTTTTTCTCCCTCTGTAATAAAACTATAAATTAAATTTGAGGCTATTAATCAGCTATTAATTCTAAAACTAGTTAATCAGGAACGCCACTTTAATTAACTGCTTTAGTAGAGCGAAGAAAAATCCTAATAAAAAAGATGAAAACAAGAGTTAATCCCGCAAGGTGTTGAGTGACCACAATTTCTACTGATCTTTTGTTGTTTAAGGGAAACTAACACAAGTGTAAATACAGACTGTATACCAGTAAATCAATAAACAAACAATTCATTTCAAGCACTGGCTTCTAAGTAAAAATGAGGGCTGTCAAGCGATTACAAAAATTAATTGTGATTAATCACACTGTTAAACAATAATAGAATACCATTTATTTAAATAGTTTTGGATATTTTCTACATTTTCAAATATATTGATTTCATTTACAACATAGAATACAACATATACAGTGCTCACTTTATATTTATTTTTATTACAAATATTTGCACTATAAAAAACAAAATAAATCGTATTTTTCAATGCATCTAATACAAGTACTGTTCTTCAATCTCTTTATCATGAAAGTTGAATTTACAAATGTAGAATTGTATACCAGAAAAAACTGCATTCAAAAACAAAACAATGTAAAACTTTAGAGCCTACAAATCCACTTAGTCCTACCTCTTGTTCAGCCAATCGCTAAGAGAAACAAGTTTGTTTACATTTATGGGAGATAATGCTGCCCACTTCTTATTTACGTCACCTGAAAGTGAGAACAGGCATTCGCATGGCACTGTGGTAGCCGTCGTTGCAAAATATTTATGTGCCAGATGCACTAAAGATTCATATGTCCCTTCATGCTTCAACCACCATTCCAGGGGACATTCGTCCATGCTGATAACGTGTTCTGCTCGATAACCATCCAAAGCAGTGTGGACCAACGCATGTTCATTTTCATCATCTGAGTCAGATGCTGCCAGCGGAAAGGATGATTTTCTTTTTTGGTGGTTCGGGTTCTGTCGTTTCCTCATTGGAGTGTTGCTCTTCTAAGACTTCTGAAAGCATGGTCCACACCTCATCCCTCTCAGATTTTGGAAGACGCTTCAGATTCTTAAACCTTGGGTCAAGTGCTGTAGCTATCTTTAGAAATATCACTTTGGTGCCTTCTTTGTGTTTTGTCACATCTGCAGTGAAAGTGTTCTTAAAAACGAATAACGTGCTGGGTCATCATCAGAGACTGCTATAAGATGAAAGATATGGTAGAATGCTGGTAAAACAGAATAGGAGACATACAATTCTCCCCCAAGGAGTTCAGTCACAAATTTAATTAATGCATTATTTTTTTAACAAGCATCATTAGCATGGAAGCATGTCCTCTGGAATGGTGGCCGAAGCATGAAGGAGCATACGAATGTTTAGCATAACTGGCACATAACTACCTTGCAATGCCGGCTACAAAAGTGCCATGCAAACGCCTGTTCTCACTTTCAGGTGACCTTGTAAATAAGAAGTGGGCAGCATTATCTCCCATAAATGTAAATTGTGATTGATTTTTTTTGAGTTAATCACTTGACTTAACTGCAATTAATCGACAGCCCTAATAAAAATAATATTCCCAAACTGACTAAATATTCTTAAATCAAGTCAAAATTCTGTCTCCCATATCAGCAGATGGATGCAAATACTATTTTTTTTTTCCTTTTTTTCAAGTGACAACTGGTGTTAATGACATAAAATCATGTGTTATAAGGAGTAGTGATCATTTTGTTTCCTAGCATAATTATACATAAATTTTTTTATTCCATTTTTAGGAAAGATCCTCATGGGTTTTTTGCTTTTCCAGTCACGGATGCCATTGCTCCTGGATATTCCATGATAATAAAACATCCCATGGATTTTGGCACTATGAAGGACAAAATAGCAGCAAATGAGTACAAATCAGTCACTGAATTCAAGGTGAAGTGATAAGGATTTGGTTACTTCAAAACATTTTCAATAAAAAACTTGAATTTGAGTCCGATTTTTAGGTGAAATTAGTTCATGTCAGTCAGGCATCTAACATGTAATTCACTTATAAATAATTCATCACACTTACATTCTGTTGTAGGAGTGGGATTATACTGTATACTCTATTTATCTGTCCTGCTGTCCTAGGGCAACTGCTAAGATTATTGCAGACCATGAATGTGTACTACTGATAAACTTACTGTGGTATGCAATTCAGTGCTACAAGGAGATAACATTCAGAAAAACAGGTCGAGAAGGACTCCTTGTTTTAGAGAACTCTAGATGATTTCTTTAAATCTAGATTAGTTCATTAGCGACCTAAAGGCGATGGTGCCCTTTGGAGGCACTTTGACTTATGTTAAATGATCGTGATGTTCTATGACATAAATGAAATAAAATGTGCTGCATGTGGAAATTTCAGCTCCGCTTTAACTAGAGAGCTGCTATTAGTGTCTCCGTAATTCTTTGGCAGATACTTTATATAAGGGCAAGTCTACACTAGAAACGCTACACTGGTGTAGCTGTGCCGCTATAGTGTGTGTGGTGAAGACGCTCTATGCCGACGGGAGAGCACTCTCCCCTTGACTTAATTACTCCACCTCTGCAAGAGGCAGAAGCTATGTTGGCGGGGACCATCTTCGGCCAACGCAGCGCCAGTGTGGACAGCGCTTAGGGTGCTGTAACTTGCGTTGCTCAGGGGGCTGGCTTTTTTTTAAGTTAGGTTGATTTAAGCAGTAGTGTAGACCTGCCCTCTGATAAAGAATAATTCTAATTTTAGTTTGTATTCTCTTTTTGTACAGTTAGTGTTTCATTCTTTGATTATTGCCTTTTCCAAGTGATTTACAGTTTGAAATTGCCAGCTAGCATTGGACCAGTTTCTTGGTTATTGATGGCTTGTTTTAGGGAATTTGAGGAAATGGCCTGTTTCACTCCCATTGGGTGTATTTTGGTTCTAGTTACCAGGAACTACATTGGTAATATTGCTTGCTCCGCTGGTGATGGATGAAAACAAAATCCATCAGCTGCCTTGACTATAATTGTTCATAAGGTGGTATTGATGCATCTTTAGAATTTAACAGAGTTTGGTGGTGTTGCTATTGAGTGGTTCTGTTCCTTTCTTTGAGAGGTCCAACAGGGTGGCATTGGGCAAACAATTACTTGTCTTTCCCAAAGGTGCTCTCATTTTAGGGTTGCACAAGTATTCTCTCTTGTTCAGTGAAGTATGAGACAGTTATAGGAGTTGATAAGAAAGGTATGGTTTGCAGTGTCTTCAGTGTACTAACACTCACCATTTGTTTTTCTCTCTTCCAACTCCACTGGTTCATTGGAATGAGCTATTCAGCATCTTAACAGCAAGGTGTGGGTGAGAGTTGAAAGGCTGAGTTTCAACACAGGCAAGAGGTAGTGGTTGTAGGCAGGGGGGAAGCCACCCCACAAAGTGTGACAATTATATCATCACCCTCTGTTAACAGTGTTGTCTGTCATTTGTTTCCAAAGTCTTCACCTGGAGTTTTTTTTTTGTGTAGCTCCAGTTTTTACTGAATACTCTGGGAGTAGAGGCTGCCAAGTGTCTCATCTCCTGTACTTGACAAAGAGTTTGCATCCTTTATTTCAGATGTGGGTTTCATCATTGTGGTTCATACTTTGTCATCTCAAGGTTGCTTGTTGCAGTACAGTCTATATTTCTTATGGGCATAGTCCAACATGGAAATTGTAGCTGGTGCAAAATGTGATGATTCTCTTATTAAGTGTACAGAAAGCACATTACACCAGTATTCTATGATAAGCCCTGACTGGTATTTGATTTTGAGATGAAGTTTGAGCTGTTGGGTTTTACCTATAAAGCCATAAATGTTCATTCTAGTTCTGTTTACAGGAGTGAACACTAACTGCTGCTACACCAGTTATGATTATCTGAGGTACTTGAGTTGAATAAATATTTCCGTGTAAGAGAAGAGTCATTCAGAAACATATGCGTCAACTAAGGAAAGAGAATGGGTGAGGGGAGTCTGCGATAGCTTTGCTGCCAAGGAGTGGAGCTTTTCCAAGGCCAGTAGCTTAGGAAAATACTCTTGTTCTCCCCATACGGCTCTTCAGCAGGAGTCACCTCGCATAGAGCCCAGACTCCCTATCTTGTTTGCTCCTTCACTCATGTGCCCTTATTCACAGTCCCCCATTTCTGTCCCTCAAGTTGTCTCTTTAATCGAAGAGGCTAGAGGCAAATCACTTAACCTCAAGTAATCACAGCAGCTGTGACTGTGCCCCTCTGCTTCTTTAGCACTGTATTGATGGCTTCTGCCCTAGATATCAGAGCAGCACTTTCCCAATCCCTGCTTTGAACCAGGAAATTAAGAAAGAAAGAAAAAAGATTTATTCTAATGTAAAGAGTTTCTTCTGAGATCAGAATCTGGTTAGGCGTTTAGGTCCAGATTTTCATAGGTCTTTAGGCACTTAGGTGCTTTTGAAAATCCCATTAAGTGCTTAACTCCAATGATAGGCACCTAGGGACTTTTTAAAATCCCTTTAGGCTCCAATCTGCATTTAAAAATGCCTAAACGCCTTTGAAAATCTGGCCCTGAGTCTATAAACTTCAAAGGCTTGTTTTTCAAAAAGGCACATAATTCCCTGCACATAAGTGCATGCACAGATAAGGTATGTTCATGTGCTTATGACCAAGACATTATGCTTTGCATGAGTAGCTACCTGATTTGTGTGCAGAGAATAATTCAAATCTAGTTGTTTGAAAAGCCACCCTTTAAATATTTAAGTGTTAGTGGGAGTTACAGCCACCTTTGGGAACCAATGCTGTTAAGCTAGCTCTAATTTAACATGCCCTGATCTAGTTTAATGAGGGCCAAGAGACTTTAGTGTTTGCTTTGATTCTTGTTTTGCAAACTTCTGAAACTTTCATATCCATTTCAAGCCTACAGAAGAATTTTTTTAAATAGTTAATGGATCTCATGTAAAACTGTTAATAATACTTTCCATTGGGTTATTGTGAGACAATAATAATGAATAGTGTTCTTTTTTAATGTGCATGGAAAGGAATTGCACACTTAAAAAGCTTATCCAATTTACATCAGAATATAGTTCTGTTACTGATGCCTGTAGAGAAGTCAGCCATAAGAAGTAGCAGATTTTAAAAGTGACATGGAAAACAAAAGAAGAAAAAATGTGTTTATGCCTTTTTTCTACTTTTTTATGTTTATGTTTAAAGGATGTCTGAAAGGTAGCTTCAAAAATGCTTTTACTTTAGAAATTCTGTTCTTTTGTACCCTGTTTCTCTTGAAAGACACTATAGAACTGGAGTAGTAACATCAGAGATGGCATGCAATTAAACCAGATTGGGAGAAGTGATTTTTATCCAGGCTGTCCTAAAATTCCTTGTCCTCTGCTTTTGTTTACATCGTTTTAATTTAAATTGGAATAAATGATTGGGAGGGGAAAATGTCTTTCTTAAAGATTCAGTGACCCAAAAACCTTCAGTAAAGGAGTGAGAGCGCTCACAATACATATCTGTGACTACTACATTCCTTCAGTGAGCCTGCCTGGAAAATCAAGGAAAACTAGACGTTATAGTCCAACTACTTCTGAGTTTAAAAAATGAACAAGGAAAAAGTTGTGTGTGCATAAAATAAATAAAATTTAACCTTTCAGGACTTCACTGAAGATCATAAGGAAGCAAAAAAGGTACAACCCTTTGCAAGTCACTTTTATACTTTTGACTCATATTCACTTAATGGCCTTGAACACTTTTTGGTGTTCTCAAAATGTCTTTGCATTGAATGCTTCTTAATGTGGCTGTCTTCACAGGATGTTATCTGGAGCTCTTTTTTATGTTGTTCAGTTATTGAAGGAGGTATGAAGTTTTAGCAACTCTTGTGTTTTGTATTTTTCAGGCAGATTTTAAACTGATGTGTGATAATGCAATGACGTACAACAGACCAGATACTGTGTACTACAAGCTAGCCAAGAAGATACTCCACACAGGCTTTAAGATGATGAGCAAAGTAAGAGATCTATTAAAAACAAAAAGCAGAAAAGATTTGTTAAACTGACAAGGACTATAATCAGTCATAGTGATAAGCATTATTTCATCCATCTGTCATTAATTATAGCAGTGCCCAGCCGTGCTGCTATATTTAAGGGCTTGTCGGCATTTCCATTATTCCCCCCTTTCTTTTAGGTCCTGATTATGCGCCACTGAAATCAGTGGGAGCTTTGCCACTAACTTTAATGGGAGCAGAAACAGGACCTAAATCTATATAATCCAACTATAAAAATTCGTTTCAGGCTGAAACTTTGGACACAAGGTCTCACTCCAGAAACAAATTTCATTTACCCTATTGATTTTTAATGAGCTGAGCTCTTTTAAAAAGTTTTATGTCTGTAAAAAGATAGTGGATTTACATTTGAGGGATTTTTCCCATGTCTTTTACTCTAAAATAGTTGTTCATGTGGACTAGTGTTTATAGGCTACCTTGCATGTGTGTTGCAGTTCAATTATGGTAAGTCTAGATTTAAAATAGGCAGCTGTATCTACATTTGTAGTTCTTATTTGTTTCTTGATAGTCGGGCTGCAGAAATTCTGGTGCCATGCTACCATGACCAAATCATGTTGCATCACCATTGGAAGTTAGACTATAGGAGCAAAATAAGGCCATGGCCATTCCCATCCCATCCCATTATCATAGCATCTTGGCTATGAGGGAAAGGTAAAGTCCCTGCCGCTCTGTCCTTTCTGATTCTAGGAACGGCTGTTAGCTTTGAAGCGCAGCATGTCGTTTATGCAGGACATGGATTTTTCTCAGCAGGCAGCTCTTTTGGGTGATGAAGACACAGCTGTTGAGGAACCTGTTCCTGAAGTCGTTCCTGTACAAGTAGAGACTGCCAAGAAATCCAAAAAGCCAAGTAAAGAAGTTATTAGGTAAAGGTCTTAATGGAAATGCATACTGGTTTGTGGCAGCTATTGTACTCAGTGCAGCAGGCCAAGCTTGGTAAGGAGTAGGGACCAACTCTTTGCAGTTTTGTGTTTGATACTTTAGGTAATACAATGTTAACATGAAATTTGATCATGCAGTAGTTTCGCAGCTTGATGATTCCAAATCTATAACAAACCACATTGCTTCTAAGGATGAATATACCGCCCTCTATAAACTATCCTGACTTGACTGTTGATGAATAGATAAATATTTTCTCCTTCTCTTTTACATGCTCTGAAATTGAGATCTGACTTTATTTTAATGGTGGCTTAAAGCCTCTTTCACCTCTGTCTGTCACCTTTTATCATCACATTTCCCAAAAGTTCTTGAAGTTGCAAAAATAGTTCCTGCGCGTAATGTCAAACCTACTGAGAAATTATGAACTTCATGTTTTAAAGGATGACTATTTTGACACCAAAGTTATGAAATAGATGTTGCAAAAAAAAAAAAAGTCCAAAATTAGTAAATAGTACAGTTTTTTTAAACCGAAGGTTTGTGTATCAGGACGCAAACCCATTAAACATGTTTTATGAGGGTTTTTTTCCTTTCCCCTCTTGTTGTTTACAGGGATCTTTTTATCAAAGGAAACAATAAAACTAGCAGTTTTGTCAAATGAACAGCATAAACACACTGGAAAAAATAGTAAACTTTTTTGCAAACATTTTTCAGTTAGGGTAATCTTACTTATTGTAATTGGAAATTTTGGACCTAATACAGTTACTAATCAACTATTGCTTTTTTCCAAGCTTATTGTGTCCCTTTAAATATAAAAAAAATTAGAATATAATCTGCCACAGCAATTTTTGGAACAGCCGTGGTGATTGACAGCTCTGGTAATCATCTTTAGTGACTATTGGAAGAAACAGGAGATTAATTTAGCAGTTCTGACTGTGTGTGTTCGAGAGAGAGAGACAGAGGTGTGGGGTTAAAAATAGAACTCTTCAAATGTTTGTGTTTGCATTGACTGGAATTATTATACAGTAGAACCTCAGAGTTCTGAGCACCTGAGTTACGAACTGACCGGTCAACCCCACACCTCTTTTGGGACCACAAGTACGCAATCAGGCAGCAGCCGAGACCAAAAAAAAAAAAAAAAGCAAATTCAGTGCTGTAAAGTACTGTGTTAAATGTAAATTACTAAAAAATAAAGGGAAAATTTAAAAAAAAAGATTTGACAAGGTAAGGAAACAGTTTCTCTGCTTGTTTCATTTAAATTAAGATGGTTAAAAGCAGCATTTTTCTTCTGCATAGTAAAGTTTCAAAGCTGTATTAAGTCAATGTTCAGTTGTAAACTTTTAAAAGAACTACCATAACAAAAGTTCAGAGTTATGAAAATGTCATAGTTACGAACAATCTCCATTCCCGAAGTGTTTGTAACTCTGAGGTTCCACTGTAGTAGGAGAGAATTGTACAACAGTGTAAGTGCTAGTGCTTTCATTCATAAAACTGTGGTTTATTTTTCATGGGCTACTTGATGGAATTGAGGAGAGTAAACTGGAAGTAGGATTCTGTTAATGGGAATACAGACTCAAGATCATTTACATACAAAATAAGGAGGAGCACCTTCATTTAGGTTTGTACAGTGCTCGGCACAGTAGGGACCCAATTCTGATTAATTCTTAAAGCCCCCATTACCATAGTATCTGAGGACTTCGTAGTCTTTAATGTACTTATTCTCAAAACACAGGTGGTCTGTGGCAGAGCAGGGAATTGTCTCCCGAGTCCCAGGCTAATGCCTTGACTACTGGACCATCCTTCATCTTGGTGCTCTACCAAAGTATAAACTCAAATAACTGAATTACTGGTCTCTAATTCCATCCAGGAGATCAAATTCTGAAGTGATCTCGGTGTGGTTTGCACCTTCTCCTGGCCCCTTCAGTGTTTATACAACTCCCTTGGGCTTAATTACATAGATTCACATCCATTTACCAATTTACATCTTGCACAACCTTGATCGTGTACCATTATAGTGAGCAGGAGTTCTTCTGCAATGGAAGGAAAACTGGAACCTAAAGATACATGTTTGTACAGCCATGACTCATGATAAAAAGCGGAGGAGGGAACCCTTTAGGTTTTTTTCCAGTAGAATGTTGTGAAGTAAATTTTTCAAAAAATATTTGTTACTTTGGAGTTCAAGTTCCATTTTTCAAAAGTAATTTAAGCATTTAGAATCCTAAGTGCCTAAGTCACTTTTGAAAATGTCACTGATCAAGTTTCCTGAACAGAAGTATAGAAATTTGACTTCGTCCAATGTTGAGTGTTTCAGAGAGACCTACACTTAAAATGTTTTTAAACTATTAGTTAATGGGATATAATATTATCATTGGGCTATCAAGTGATTAAAAGGATTAATCACGCAATTAAACAATAATAGAATACTATTTATATAAATGTATTTGAATGTTCTCCATTTTTTCAAATATTTTCAGTTACAACACAGAATACAAAGTGTACTGTGCTCACTTTATATTTATTTTTTATTAATATTTGCACTATAAAAATAAAAGAAATAATATTTTTCAATTTGCTCAGTACAAGTACTGTAGTGCAATCTCTTTATCATGAAATTTGAACCTACAGATGTAGAATATGTACAAAAAAAAACCTGCATTCAAACATAAAACGATGTAAAACTTTAGAGCCTTCAAGTCCACTCAGTCTTACTTCTTGTTCAGCTAATCACTCAGACAGATAAGTTTGTTTACATTTGCAGGGGATAATGCTGCCTGCTTCTTGTTTACAACGTCACCTGAAAGTGAGAACAGGAATTCACATGGCATTGTTGTAGCCGGCATTGCAAGATATTTACGTGCCGCATGCGCTAAAGATTCATATGTCCCTTCATGCTTCAACCACCGTTCCAGAGGATGTGTCCATGCTGATGATGGATTCTGCTTGATAATGATCCAACAGATGTTCATTTTCATCATCTGAGTTAGATGCCACCGGCAGAAGGTTGATGGTTTGGGTTTTTTTTGGTGGTTTGGCTTTTGTAGTTTCCGCATTGGAGTGTTGCTCTTTTAAGACTTCTGAAAGCATGCTCCGCACCCTGTCCCAATCAGATTTTGGAAGGCACTTCGGATTCTTAAATCTTGGGTCAAATGCTGTAGCTATCTTTAGAAATCTCACATTGGTATTTTCTTTGCATTTTGTCAAATCTGCAGCGGAAGTGTTCTTAAAAACGAACAACATATGGTGATCATCATCCAAGATTGCTATAACATGAAATATATGGCAGAATGCAGGTAAAAAACGGAGCAGGAGACGCACAATTCTCCCCCAAGGGGTTCAGTCACAGATTTAATTAACGCATTATTTTTTTAACGAGCGTCATCAGCATGAAAGCCTGTCCTGTGGAATGGTGGCCAAAGCATAAAGGGGCATATGAATGTTTAGCGTATCTGACACGTAAATACCTTGCAATGCTGGCTACAGTGCGGTTAAAACTGCAATAAATTGCTATTAAATTTTTTTATCACGATTCTTTTTTTTGAGTTAATCGCATCAGTTAACTGCAATTAATCGACAGCCCTAATTATCAGACAATCAAGGATATTGTGCTGTGACCTTTTGCATTTTTCTATAAATGTGACTTTTGCAATATTTGCCGTTTATACATTGCATCTGAATTTGGGCCACTGGGTTTACGAGATTCTGTAGTGATGTAACTTGCATGCTGAATGATTGGAAGGATCACAGAAGGGAAAAAAGATTGGTGTAAGGAAATCTAACAGTGCGGATTTGATTTAAATCATGTTTTAAATCACTAGTCAGGAAGACTTGATGTAATCATGGATTTCTTCATAAAAGTGCAATCTTGTTGGTTGTTATAACCTTAATACATATTCTTCACAACTCAGATATAGATGCAGGTTTCATTTTTAGAAGGTACACTCTATACATTTTTTAAGTGATTTATTTTGAAACATTTTCAGATTAGTTTTACAGCTATATCAGAAAATGAATGATTATTTGGTTATTTCATTTACCAAAGGTAATTGACTAAAATAACGACATTATGTACTCTGGATTTTTTTCTTCAATACCAAACATACAATATTTTAACAAAACAAGAATATTAATTTTTTAATTTAGTTAAACATTCCAATTTTTTTAAATCAGGTTTGTTTTTGTTTAAATTGTTTTTAACTACAATATTTAAATGAAATATATGTTAAAAAAACCCAAAATTAAATTGACTGTGTCAGCCAGGTCAACATGAGAAATTTAAAATATTGGCTTCTGCAGCTAACTCAGTCGTCTTCACCTTCATTTTCCTGTTTGTTCATAATCTGGAAAAGAAAAACAAGCTGTCCTGCTTTTTCAGGTCCCAAACCATTTCTCAATTTGGAATGAATTAGTCCAAAGGAAGAAAATATTCTTTCTACACCAGCAGAAGAAGCTACTGCTGTTAAAAGTGAGATTATCACTTCAACAGTCTCTGAATCCAAGTGTTTAAGTGACTTCCACCAGTTTACTGTTGTGACTTTCTTTAAAACGTCATCAGCAAACATGTATTTCTTGAATGGTTCAGCCTTAGCTCTGAAGTTTTATAGTTGGCATTATGGAGGGATGATTGCTGGATGTCCATGTCATAGCCAACTCCTCTTCTTCAGCAGTTAAGATTTGACCCTGGTATCGAGTATTGCGAATATTTGCAAGAAAATGAGCTGGAGATGGTGCTTGTCCCATCTGTTTTTTTAATGCTTGTAATTTAACTCTATCATTCCATATTTCTCTTTTTAGGATCTCACTCAGTTCCTTCCAAATTTCAACAGCATCGGCAATAAAACAGCTATTTCCCTGCATTCTGTTCAAGGCTACAGAAATAGGCTTCAGGATACTCAGCATATGTTCAACATTTCTCTTAAGCCCAATGTTGAGAACTTTCGCTGTGACAGTGCAATCTATTTTTTCATGATTTTATTCACAAACTGTCATCAGGCAATTCTTGCTATAGTGCTCAAAACAGTCCACTACTGAGTTCCATCACACGTCTTCTGGGAGAGTTAGCTTGGTTCCTCCAACTTTTTTCAGAGGAGCTGCTGCAAAGCGGTTGTTACGGAAATATTCCGCAATTTCAGCAACATTAGCCTTTATTTCTGGAACACTGAAGTCTTTGGCTAGGTAGTGCATCAAGTGAGCACTGCAACTGTATGTTATTAGCTTGGGACTTTCTTCACTGTCTCCTACATTTCTTCTCATCTCAGATACATTTGCAGCTTTTTCTGTCACCAAGCTGCGTACTAGACATTAGAATTTTTTTTCACAGTTTGTTATAGCTTTTACTGCTACTTTTTGTAAGTATTCTCCTGTGTGTTCATTTCCTGATGTAGCAATTGTTTCTATAAGGAAGACATTATCTTCTTCTGTTGTCACACAAGCACATACAACAGGATCATTGTGGACATTGCTCCACCCATCAAGACTCAGGTTAACAATTTTACCCTCTAGACCTTTTGCACACTGCTCAATTTCTCTTTCATACACTTTATCCAGCAGTTTGCCTGCAACATCTGCTCTGTTGGGTGGACTGTATACTGGTCTTAATGACTGAACCATGTTAAGTAAGTGTAGGTTCTCAATCATATGGAAAGTTGCATAAACAAACCGGGCAATTTTTTCATCATTTTACCTCTTTTTGTAATTTGCTGGTTCTTATCACAAACTTATCTATGGTTGTTTCTGGATGATGGAGATTTTTTTTTCTTTTTGCTACAGGTGATATACAGTGACTCCTCACTTAACGTTGTAGTTATGTTCCTGAAAAATGCGACTTTAAGCGAAACGATGTTAAACTAATCCAATTTCCCCATAAGAATTAATGTAAATAAGGGGGTTAGGTTCCAGGGAAATTTTTTTCACCCGACAAAAGACTATATTATATAGACACACAGAGAGAGAGACACACACTATAAGTTTTAAACAAACAATTGAATACTGGTACACAGCGATGATGATAGTGAAGCTTGGTTGAGGTGGGAGTCAGAGTGTGGGAATTTCCCAGGGAATGCCTTACTAAATGAAGTATCAGAGGGGTAGCCATGTGAGTCTGGATCTGTTTGTCGCTTTTACTAAATGAACTAGCACTCCACTGAGCCCTCAAGGGTTAACTCTCACACTCGACAAGCCAGCAGGAAAGATGTGTTTCAGAGATAGAGATGCGCATTTCCAATTAGGTATCAAGAGTGGGGTCAGAAGTACACTGCCTTGTTAATTAGATCAGCAAGCCCCGCAGCTGCAGCTTCTGCTTAAGGCAGCAGCTCCCTCCCTCGTGTGTCCCCCCTGCTCTATGGAAGATGGGGTAAGGAAGGTGCAGGGGGACATTAGCCCCCCTTTTCTTCCCCTCCCCCCCCACGCAGCAAGCAGGCAGGCGTCTCGGAGAGCAGCACATGGCAGTGGGGGGAAGGGACAGCTGAACTGCCATTGATAACCTGCAAACAGCGTTAGAAGGGAGCATTGCACAACTTTAAACAAGCGTGTTCCCTAATTGATCAGCAACATAAGAACGAAACAACGTTAACCGGGACGACTTTAAGTGAGGAGTTACTGTACTGTGGCTATGTGACATATATGATGCATTCACTGACACTCAGTACTACTTTAAAGGTGAAATTGTAAAAGGAAGATCTGCCTATTTCAGCTATTTATTTTTTATCACAACTGCATCTAAAATGATACTATAGAGTAACAACTATATTTTTTGCTCAAACATGAGAATTCAAGAATAGTCCAGAAGGAAGACAGGCAGTCCTTAAGAAAGAAGTATGAAATAAAAAAGTTTACCAACCTGAAGATCCTGCATGTTCAGACATGTTCCTTTCATTATCTTCAAGACAGCTTCCTCCTGAGAAGGAACGCTACTCATGATGTTGTTTCATTCAGGCAACCGGGCCTTACATTTCTTTGTTGCACTGTTTTCACTTTGCACACATGCCTGTCTTACCCACAGGTAGAGGAACCTCACTAAAATATTCCCAAACTGGGTCTCCTTTACAGCCTGCTGTCATTTTAGGTTTTCCCTTCTAGTGAGAGAATGGTATGGTAGATCTCAAATCAATGAATGCTACACTCAGAAAGATCTCAAGACTTCTGGAATATGCTGCTGAAACAAGTTTCATTTTTGTTTCAACTGCCTGTCTCTCACTTCTCACATTTATCTCCAGACTTCTTCTCCTTGTCCAGATCTTTTCCGGCCCCAGCAATCTTCTATTCACGGAACTTTTTGAAACTTTGCACTTTTAGAGAGAGGTAAGGGATTGACTGTGTGTACACGAATTTGCAGAGGGACAATAGGGTTGAGGTCTGTTATTTCTCACCTCTATATATTTATTTATTTAAAAACATTTTTGCTGTTAACAAGCATGTTATCTCTGGAGAGACAAATCCACAGTTTGAAAACTGCAAAAATAAGCCTCTCTGATGGTATCTTCTAGACTAAGCACTGAGTCCCATTGTGTAGATAGAAAGATTAACCTAAATAATCTATACAGAAGCCCCTGAAACCCCATAAGCTTTTTCCTCAAAAAGCATTTTATCAAAAAAATCCAATTTAAATGTAAAAAAAAAAAATCCAATTTTATTTATTTATTTTATTTTTAAATCATTGATTTTTATCCACCCTGAAATCTAATGTACACAGCACCTTACATACCACCTGAGAAATGGCTCATGGTGTCTAGTGGCCTCATAATTCATAAGCCTCTTAGACCCAAAATTATTCTTTTTACATTTATACAATAGAGAGAGGACACATTCTGTCTGTTCTTCCACAACATTCCCTTTCTACACTTTTTTGCATTTATATATGAAGTAGCTCAAACTGTGTGTCCAGTTCCATTAATGTATGGTTTGTGGTTCTTCTATTTGTATTTAGCTGCTTGTAGCTATTTTAGTTTAAAAGGTTCAACTGAAAAGTAAACTTTAAAATTCACACTTGTCATCAGAAACAAGAATGTGTGATTGGTGTTGATTAATATGAAACATTAGATGTTTCACTTGTTTGTAGTAATATAGAAATGACTCAAATCGTGAAGGAGGTTGTCTTTTTGTCTACTCAGTTGTTTCAGTACTTCAAAGTTATGGTTGGACTTTTATCACACGCGAGACTTAAACATATAGACAAATTTACACTATGAAGAAGACTGAATTTTTAAAATGTTGGTACTACTTAGCTAGCAGTCTCAAAACTCAATTTGCTATTGTTTTGAAAATGGGTTTGGTTCCATTTTTATTTGAATAATTTGTACTCTGTTTTAGTTGCATATTTGAACCGGAAGGAAATGCATGCAGTCTAACAGACAGCACTGCTGAAGAACATGTCCTCGCCTTGGTGGAGCATGCAGCAGATGAAGCTCGAGACAGGATCAACAGATATCTACCAAACAGCAAGGTCTACAACATGGTCAAGTCTACCATTTTATATAGTGTCTGACTTGTAAATATTTGTCACATCACAGGAAATAAGTTCTATGGATATTACTTACATTTCCGGAGTGTCATGAAGTCTATGGCGGGTGAAATTCACCTTTTATGGAAGGCCAGAAAAAGGACTTAAGTCCCATTTAATTAGGATTTCAGTGGCTCTTAAGTGGCATGTAGGTCTCATGTCCGATCTCTGCAGAATTTCACCAGGAGAAAATAGTCAGGTAGTTAGGTTAGCTGCTTTGGAGTCATTACCCTTAGAGATGACTGTAACAGAGTGGCAGGATTCTCTTCTTGTCTACCACATTAACAGGTAGCTGGTGGTAAATTAGCATTAGTATGAATTTGCGGGTTATTAGGAATTCTTTCCCCCTTTGGAGTTCATCTTTACGTTTTCCTAACTTCCTACTTTAGGTAGAGATCCCAATGCCCTTCCCTCCCAAACTCTTTTTGATTCTCTAATTGCTGGCTGCTGCTCACCACACATAACACATTCTTGAGTGACGCTACATGAAGAAGACAGATACCCTGCCATCTGCACCTGGCTGTGTTGGTGAGCGTGGGGCATTAACAGCAGGCTAAACTGTCTTGAACCTGGCTCCAGAGATGACATCCACCAGTGCTGCTCCTAGGGTAGGAGGGTTCAGTTAGAACGTAGATGTGGATATGTGGGTACGCTTACAGGCTGCATAGTTGTCGTCTACATCATTTAGGGGGTCTCCTTCATTAGCTGCCACAAAGGCCAGCATAAATGCTGAGCCTAGCTTTGTGACCTTGACAAGCTTCCCCAACCATCGATGGGGGGTAGGTGCGACGAGCTGTTTTTGTGGGGTGGGCAGGGAGGAGGATGCTACTCAAGGCTGTTCTGCGAATTGTGTGGGTGCTGTAGGAAATAGCAACTTGGGAAATTTTGAAGACTGCAGAACTCTTTGTTTATATCCGAGTCCTGAGTAGCTCCAGGCCTCCATTGAGGCATACATTGAGGTTTACAGCAACTGTTTATTTTTATCATGTGCAGACTTAACATGGTAGTGAAGCTTCAATTTCCTTTTCCATTCCACACCCCCATCTCTCACATGTCATAGGATGACAGGAGTTCCTAGAGACTGCTTTAGCTGAAAAGGCCCAGGATGCATGTGCATCCCCCATCCCCTGTCCCAGTCCATCTTGCTCCTTGCATTTGGTGGTCGTTGCGAGGGAAAGGTTTGCTGGAGAGCTTGGATGGTGGGGATGAGGGCATAGTTGGTAACTTTAACTACTTATCAGAGGGGTAGCCATGTTAGTCTGGATCTGTAAACGCGGCAAAGAGTCCTTTGGCACCTTATAGACAGACGTATTGGAGCATAAGCTTTCGTGGGTGAATACCCGCATCTGAAGAAGTGGGTATTCACCCACGAAAGCTTATGCTCCAGTACCTCTGTTAGTCTATAAGGTGCCACAGGACCCTTTGTCACTTTAACTACTTACTTTCGTGCATCTTATCTCCGTGACTGTTAAGAGGAATTGCAGTAAGCACAGTTGATTCAGCAAGGGTGGAAGAGGAGAGAAGCTTTAGTTTCCTACTGGACCTTCTGCTTCATTGAGTCACTAGAAGGGCATACTGGGAATTGAGGCTCTTTTGGAAGCCTCCAAACAGACCTTTGAAAGCCACATGCAGCAGCAGTTCTGTGTGAAGCAGCCAGTTGGCAAACTCTTTGAAGAGGGCCAGGTGATGCAGAATGTAACCAGCTCACAAGAAGAGGGGATGAGCATGTGGAGGAAGGAGTACGTTGCTCCATATGTGCAGCTTTTAAGGCCCAGGCTTTAATACAGGCTAGTACAGACCCACTGGCTGCAGCCAATGATGGCCCGCCCTTAAGCCCTCTCTTGATGTAGGTTGCTGCTCTTTTGTGATATGAAGGTATCATTCTTGTGCATTCCCCCTTCCAAATGTGCATCACCCATTTTATTATGTGTAATATGGAGTTTAATAAACTATTTAGAAATAATTTTCTTTGTGGCACTTAAGAGAAGTGTCAAGTGCTTTAAGAAAGAAAATCATGAGCTAGAAAGAGAGGGATATTTAATGTGAGATTTAAAGTAATAGCAGCAGGTAAGTTCAAAGTAGAAGAATGAAAGAGCACCCATCCCTCAGATATTGGGAAGAGGCAGCTTTTAGGCCTTTTGACTCAGATCAAGCTTAGTAAATTAAATTTCTGTTTTACTCGGTCATCAGCTTATGGTGGTGTCTCTGCAAATCCTATTTATCAGTCCTCTTCCTGATCATAGCTTGTCTTTAGACAGTCAGACATGTGTGCTCAAGTAGACAGAAAGATGAATTAGTTCATCTGATTCCTCTGATTCTGTAGAGGTTGGGTGAAGTGAGTGGCAAGGGGAGCGGGAAGATGTAATGTCCCAGACACAGGATGGAGCAAGTGTTGGAGAGATGTGAAAACAAGCAGTTCACACTGGATTTGGCAATGGATGTGATGGAGGATGGGCATGATGGTCTCATTTACTGGAACAAAGAGCGGTCTAGTCTTGGCAGCGTTGACACCTGGGGTGAAATCTTGGCTCCCGTGGAGTCATTAGCGAAACTCCCATTGACTTTAGTGTGGCCAGGATTTACACTTTAAAGAGCATGGCTTTAGAAAGCTCATGAAGGAGGGAGTTGCATTCTCTTGCTGACAGTTAAAAATCCTTATTGTTAGAAAATGGAATAATTGGAAACTGCGGTCCAGAATTAATATGGGATTTCCTGCATGGGGAGCAAGTTTTAGGTCCGAGTTAAGAATGATAAGAAGTCAGATAAGGGACAAAGAATCATTTGTTCCAAAGGACGTCTTCAATCTTTGAAGCATTAATTAGAAGGAAGTTACCGTACAGCCAGGACGCTACATTCCTTTTTATTGAAAAAGGACTATACAAGTGCAGTATAAGAGAGGCCAAGTTCAGCTAGGAAATTTTTTCAAAGAAGCCTATGTAAACTAAAATCTCAGTGTTTTACATTTGGATTGTTTTGAGCTATAACGGTGAGTATAAGGTCCACTCCTTTATCCATCTACTTCTATTTACAGATGGGTTATCTGAAAAAGAATGGAGATGGATCTTTATTATTCAGTGTGGTTAATTCATCAGATCCGGAAGCAGAAGGTAAGTGTTTTGTTCTTTTAACGATGTATTTCTAATAACTATGGTGTAACAGGGTAGCTGGCCCCTCAAATGAAACGGGCTCCAGCTCTCCTGTTTCAGTCCAGGTGCACCCTAGTTTGGTGCAGTGAGAGGGGCGGGGCTGCCTCTGGGAGTTCTAAATGAGATACAGCCCAAAGGCCGGGGAGAGTTCAGAATCCAGGGTCCAGAGACGGGGAGAGAGCTCAGAAGAAGAGCAGAGCTGGATTGAGGGCTTCAGGAAGGGGAAGCTCCGGAAGGACAAGCTCCGGAAGGACAGAGCTGTGAGAGTTCGCTAGTGAGCAGTGGAGCCAGAGCAGGCTGCTGGTGAAAGCAGGAGGCAGGAAGGCATTCGGTGGGTCATCTGCTAACTTTCCCTAGACAGAGAGCTGTGGCAAGAGAGGACTGAAGGCTGAGAGCAACAGAGGGAGATGCCTCCTGGCTCTCTCAGCTGGAGAGATGAAGCCAGAGAGGGCTGACAGCTGGGGAATGATGGTGGGACGAGCCCACTGATGTCTCCAGGCAAGAGCTGGAACCATACATGGGAAGGAAACAGGTTGGAGAAGCATCGCAGCTAGAGGGGCTGAGGTGAGGCATGGCGAAAGATGCTGGAATTATTCCTGCCTGGTGAGGCATGGTGAGACACACTGGAGTGTACCCAAGGGGTGACGTGCAGCGAGAGAGGCTAAAGCTTTACTTGGTGTGTTGATGGACTGTTGGGACTTGAAAGAGTGAATGTACTGTTTGGACTGTGCTGGGGAAATCTGGATTTTGGTTTTGGGACTTAGTCCTGGTCTGCACTTAAAAGTTTAATGGCATAGCTACGTTGGTTAGTCTGTGAGTTAGTTCATCTTTCCTCATTGTAATTATTACAAAAAACTCTACATTTTGCAGTTGCTTACAGTAGTTTGGAGGGTTATAAAATCTGATATTGACAATACGTTGTTGTACATCTTTGTGACACTATTAAGGAGAATGCCATTGTCCAGCAGTGCTGGAAGGACAGAAGACACTGAATGTGGTTTAATTAGGCTGCAGCTTTATTCCTAAGTGTCTGGGAGTGCCCAGCAGATGGAATTGTACAGTGCAGGTAATTCCATAATCATGTACATATACCCAGGGGGCTGCTGGCAGGCCCCCCCCCCCCTTACTGATCCTGGTCCCCAGCCACTGCTGGAACCTTACCCCTACTTCCCAAATGAGGGTTAAGGAAGGGCTATAAAGTAGGGGGGTTCCCTGCCATACCAGTCGTAGGAGTCCTGAACTCCCTTTCTATTCATTTAAAGAATACTGCACCTCCTTTAAATCCTTTCCCACTCCATGCTATCTGATCACCATCTCCATACCCTATGGAGTACCTGCATTGGACATCTGCCCCAAGCTTACATCATCGCATAACCTTTAGATTTTTGTCCACTAAGCTCCCAGCCTGCTGTGGGGAAGGTGGAAAAAAAACACCTTGCCTTGGCCAATCTGGCAGTGAGGGGAAAATTCCTGCTCACCCCTTCTCCCCACCACCCCCACCCTTTGAAGAAGGAGCAACTAGGATAATGCCCACAGTGGATTATGATGAAACCTGGTATTTTAACTACTTCTGAGGGCAGGAGGATGAGTGCTGCTCAGCCTGGTCCAGGTAAAAGAGAGGGCTTTTACTGCACAGATGTGGGCATAAATATCCACCCCCTAAGTGACTGGAAGAGATGGGGAGGATGGTTTAGGGTACCCATGCTGACGTGGTATGGAGCTGCTGTAGCTGGTAACTCTGGTAAATCTCTAGTCCTTAAAGGGGCAGTACATCTCTGACAAGTCAGTGAAATGGCCAGTCTCTTAATATGAAGTGAGGTCACTGTGAGTATAATAATGTGTTTTTCATTAAGTATGGAAACAGTGCACATTCAACATCTCTTGTGCTGACTATTTTAATGAAATAATTTTTATGGAAGTTTAACATAAAGTCAAGTCCCCATTATCACAGTTACAATTTGTACATTAATTTAGGATTCTTATTTTTTCAGTGTAGCCTTGTTCTCTATAAACATATTAGTGTTTACATGATTCATTCTACAGGTTCTATTTTTTGGAAGCATACAAAACTTGAAGCATGATGTAATACGTTACTGTTACAGCTGTTGTGGCAAGAGGAAGTGTTAAAATGATACTGTGCACTTAAAAAAATCCTATAAAGCAAACCAAACTTCTGATTGAAATATTGAAATTTAGCTATATTGAATTGAATGTGTTTGAAAATTAAAACAAGAACTTGGATTTTTGTGGCTGTACTGAATCATGCATATCATTTAATATTATGTTTTACTTTTATTTAGCTTTGTGGCATCGTCCATCATTGTGACAAGTATCCAAATACTCATTAAGATTATTTAATCTTAATTCCATAAGTAGGAACATATGAAATTTATACTAAGATATTTTGAAAAGATCATTAAATATGAAATTTTTTTTTAAATCAAATTATTATAGAGGAAGAAACTCACTCAGTGGATCTGAGTTCTTTGTCAAGCAAATTATTACCTGGCTTCACTACACTGGGCTTTAAAGATGAACGAAGAAACAAAGGTAAATGTGTAGAAAGAAAATAGCTTAACTTTAGTGTAATTGCTTGATAAAACTATATAGAAAGCAAATAATTCCAGATTATTTCTGTCTCCAAATTTCTGGTACAGTTAGCTATTTTTATAAATTATAGTATTTGCATTTGCAACTGAATGCAAATGTTAATTATCAAAACAAAAAGCAAATTTAATGTAAATAGCAGTATTAAAATGCTATGTTGACTTAATTATTGTTCAGTTGAATGTAGCCTCTGCAATCGAAATTTTTTTCTAAAGCTGTATACATTTGGATGCTTCCTTGGGGATAAAAAATATTTTCTTCTTCAAGTAGTGTCCCTATGGGTGCTCCACTGTAGGTGTGGCTGCATCTCTGTGCTGCTGATCAGAGAACTTTGGTAGCACGGGGTATATCCCCACAATCATGTCATGCCCCTTCACTATCAAGCGAGGGATCGGACAGTGTGCCAGACGGAGTTTAACAGTACTCCTCCTGAGCTCCCATGATCAACAGTGTCCAGGAATGTACCAGCAGATGACACCTCCACCAGGCCATATGCCACCACAATGGCCATACTGGGACCCCAGGGTGGCACAATAACAACAGCCTGCCTCAGAAGCGTCAAGCATCGCTTGCCAATCCTCCAGGCACTCTCCCTTATCCGCAGCATCGAGGGCCTCAGAGCCTCGAGAAACTGAGGAGCAAGAAGAGGACAAGATAACACTTGAAGCCATATCTTCCTCTTCTCTGACGAAGAAGTCATGCCTTCACCACCATCCATGGCAGATGATTTCTGCCTGTTTCAGGAGCTGGTGGAAAAAGTAGTGGATACCCTCCACATACCATTGGAGGTCCTCAGGTCAAAGACATGCACCACCAGCTCATCGACATCCTCCACTCTTAGTCCTACTTGAAAATTGCCCTTCCAATCAATGAATTAATCCTAGACCCGGCTAAAATGATGTGGCAAACCCCAGCATCGGTAGCCCCAATGTGCAAGAGGGCAGACAAGAAATATTATGTCCCCACAAATATTATGTCCTACTCACCATCCAATTCCATCATGGTGGATGCTCTAAACTCTAATGGCCGACAACACCCTATGACAGAGACGTGGAAGCGCCTCGATCTCTTTGATAGGAAGGCGTATTCCTTGTCCACTTTACAATTTCATATTGCCAATTACCAGACACTCAGGACAAAATACGACTACACGGATTACAATAAATTACATGACTTTATTGACAAGTTGCTGGAGAGTTCTCAGGAATCCTTTTAAGGCCATCATTCAGGAGGGACAACTGGTAACAAAAACATTGTTGCAGTCGACTCTTCATGCCACCGGCACGGTTGCCAGATCCATCTCCATGGCTGTGGTGATGAGACTGGTGTCATGGCTCCACCTGTTGGGATTCCCAAAGGAGGTGCGGACTACATTGGAGGACATCCCCTTTGTGGGTGTGAAATTCTTCACTGAGAAGACTGACTCCTTTTGGATTCCAGGGCCACCCTCAGGTCACTGGGAATCTACACACCGGGGCAAAAGAGGTGTTTTAGCCCCCAATCCCAGCACAGGCCCTATTTGTCTCAATTCCCATCACAGCGCCACTATGAGCTCCAAAGGAAAAAGGGAAAATTTACTAAATGTAAGTGTTCTCTGTCTTCATCCCAACCCCCGCCTCTAAACACCACTTTTGATAGGCAGGTTGTGGTGCTGCAACAGCGCTCCACATTACTGTCTGTGACCATGTACCCATTTGGCAGTGTTCCACAGTGCCTGGGAGCACATAACATTGTACTGATGGATCCTAGAGATGATCCTGTCTGGATACTCCATCCACTTCATCTTTCTACCCCCTCCACAATACCCTTCCCTGTCCCTCTTCAGGAACCCTTCTCACGAGAGTCTACTATGTCAGGAAATAAATTGACTCCTGCAGTTAGGAGCTATATAACCAGTACCTCAATATCTATGAGGCAAGCGGTTCTTCTCTTGTTACTTCCTAATACCCAAAAGGAAGGGAGGTTGGAGACCTATTCTGGGCCTCAGAGCTCTCAACAGGTTTGTCAAGGCTCAAAAGTTCAAGATTGTCACCTTATTGGAGATCATTCCATCATTGGACCTACAGGACGCCTACTTTCATATTTCAGTGCTACCAGCTCTCAGATGATTTCTCAGATTTACTCTGGGACATGACCATTACAGAGTCCTCCCCTTCGGACTGTCATCAGCCCCAAGAGTATTTTCCAAAGTTCTCTCTGTGGTAGCCGCTCATCTACACTCACAAGGGATAATGATTTACTCTTACCTGGACAATTGTCTCCTCAGAGCCCAGTTGCTCCAGAAGGCTCATCGAGCCATTGATGCCACAATATACTTGTTCGCAGAACTGGGCCTTCAGATCAACACCCAAAAATCAACCCTCAGGGCCAACCTAGACACACTACAGGCCAAAGCCTTCCTACCTCAAGACAGGCTCCTATCCCTGGTCTCACTCATAGCTCAATGCAGTCCTCAAATACCATCCAGACTCTTGCCTCCAACTCCTGTGGCATATGGCAGCAAGCACAGCTCCACATGCGATGCCCACAAGTATGGTTCAGTTTGTTTTACAGACCGAAAAGAAAGTCTGGACAAACCCCTGTCACTCCCTACCAGGATCAAAAACTTCCTGGACTGGTGGAAGAACCCAGCCAATGCTTCTCGCAGGCATCCCCATCGTTGCTCCTTACCACTGATGCATCGATCATAGAATGGGGCACACATTTAAGCAGCCTCACGACGCAGTGCAGATGATCACCTGCAGAGATATCCCTACACATCCATCTCCTCGAGTTGAGAGAGGTCTGGAATGCCAGCACCCATTTCCTTCCGCAGATAGCAGGATCACATACGAAAATCCTAACAGACAACATAGCCTATGTATACTACATCAACTGCCAGGGAGGGACCAGGTCGCCCTCTCTGTGCACAGAAGCAATGAAGCTATGGAACTGGTGCATCTCTCACAACGTCACCTTGTCTGCTGCTTACCTACTGGGTACGCAGAACTTGATACTGGACAAGCTCAGTTGCAAATTCTCACACAACCATGAGTGGAAGATGCACCGGTCAGTACTTCACGACTTGTTCATATAGTGGGGAATACCGTCCACAGACCTGTTCGCCATTTACAAGAACAAGATGGGACAGCACTCTCTGGGCCATGCACTCCTTTTCCCCTGGGACAAGGACCTTTTTTACGCCTTTCCTCTGTTTCGTCTTCTGCTGAAGGTCCTGCTAAAGATAAAGAGGGACAGAGCTCACATAGTCCTGATTGCTCCTGCTTCGCCAAGGCACACTTAGTACCCTTACCTGATGCAGCTCACAATGTGCCCACTGATCTCCCTTCTAACCACTCCTCACCTCCTCTTACAGGACAAAGGGTAAACCATACATCCCAACTTGGGGATTCTCTGCATCAAAGCATGGCTCCCACATGGTTCCAGCACCTAGAAAGCTCATGTGCAAGGGAAGTACAAGAAGCTCTATTACACAGTAGAAAGTCCTCCACAAGATGCACTTATCTGCGGAAGTGGTCCAGCTTCAAATGTGGTGCACGTCTTAATAAATCTCTCCAATGTCAGCAACTCTTCCACGTATTCTGGAATATGCTCTGACCCTTAAAAAAAAATTGGGGTTGTCTCTGAGCTCTCCGAGGGTCCACCTAGCAGCCATCACAGCATTTCACCAACCCATAGAGATACTCAGTACCATTGCACCCAACCACCAAAAGTTCTTTAAGGGTATAACAAACCTCTTCCCTCAACCTTCATTTTCTACTCTCTCATGGGACCTAAACCTGGTACTGAAAGGGCTGCCCAGGCCCCCTTCAAACCTATGGCCACCTGTTTGCTGACATACCTATCGATAAAAATGGCCTTTCTGATAGCAATTACCTCAGCTAGAAGAATAGGGGAGATAGCAGCTCTGATGGCACCTCCCCCTTACAGGGCATTCTTCCCAGACAAGATTACACTCAGACTGCATACAAAGTTCATTCTTAAGGTAATCTCCTCTTTTCATATGAATCAGCCAATCCACCTTCCCATCTTCTACCCCAAGCTTCACCAAGACAAGAGGGGAGGCCATGCTGCATACCTTCGGAATCACCTAACATCTAGCATTCTACTCGATAGGATAAGAGCCTTCAGAAAGTCCCCTGGACTGTTCCTCTCTATGGCAGAAAGATCTAAGGGCTCAACAATATCAGCCCAAAGACTCTCCAAGTTGGTCTAGAATTCAGTTAGTGCTACCAAATTCATAACATGACCCCTCCAGACTTGATACATACATGTTCCACAAAATTGATCTCCTCATTTGTCGCTTTCCTTATGGATGTTCCTATCTGAGAACTCTGCAGAGCGGCAAAATGGCTGTCAGTCCACACTTTTGCAGAATGCTATGTGATCACTGGGGACTGTGCCTCTGATGCCATCTTCAGCTCCACGGTGCTGTCATCTGTAACTGACCCGACTGCGAAGTCCCAGCCCTCCAGAAGGAGTACTGCTCGGGAGTCACCTATGGTGGAGCATCCATAGGGACCCTACTTGAAGAAGTTGTTACTCACTTTGTGCAGTAATGATGATACTTTGAGATGTGTGTCCCTATGGGTGCTCCACAATCCGCCTTCCTCCCCTCTATTTCGGAGTTCTCATTTATGACTCTGCAGTAGAGAAGGAACTGAGGCTGGTTAGACTGCGCGCCGGCTAGCCTCGTGGCAAGGCACAAGGAGAGAGAGTGCATGCACGGGCCCAACAGACACTGCTACCAAAGTTCTCCAATCAGCAGCGCAGGGACGCAGACACACCTACAGTGGAGCACTCATAGGGACACAAATCTCAAAGTATCATCATTACTGCACCAAGTAGATAGCTTCTTCTTTCTGATGATTTGGCAAATAGCATTGCTTGGATAAAATGTACTGATGCTGAAAAAATGTGTACTGGTCTGCCAAAATGTTTGGCCCCAGCAGGTTATAGGAGATTGGATTCAGCATGTAAGTGTCACTTTATTAAATTTGTGGGGAAGTGGGGGTGGTTCAGTGTTGTTTAAGTTAAGTTTGTAAAACCTGTCAATCGTTTTCAGTCTGCCATGATTTGGCAACTAATACCTCATAATATTTTGTTTTCTTGCTGAAGTCTGGAATTGAAGTTTTGGTTGTCAAATAAAAACACTGGTTTCAGCTAAATCATATTGGAATTAAATTAGCAAAAGAAAGCAAGGTGGTCAACAGAATGTGGTTTTAAGGTGGTATATCTTATGAATAGCCAATCCTAAATATAAATGTTTTATCCCCGTGGATAGCAAGAAATGTCTTGCTTTCTAGTGGCATAATCGTGATTTCCCAGTGGTTCATAAAAATCAAACTTTAAAATAGTCACACTGGTTCTATGGTCTTGCAATGCTCTTTTGGCATTGGTCTAGGGCAGGACGTAGCCCAGTGTAACGTTCTATACCTTCTTCAGGAAAGAAACAGGACTTATTTTCTTTCCAGATGAGCTTTTACACTCATGATAACTTTTAATCTTTTTCTCCTTTTTTTTCATTCTAGTCACATTTCTTACAAGTGCTAGTACAGCACTTTCAATGCAGAACAACTCCATCTTTCATGATCTGAAATCAGATGAAATGGAACTGCTATATTCAGCATACGGGGATGAAACTGGGATACAATGTGCCTTAAGGTAAGCATTTCTTTAACAGGGAAATCTAAGCCTGTCTTCTTTCCTTTGTGAAAGGAGATTGTTTCCTTAGATCAGCAGAGATAATATTCCATATTGCTTTTTCACAGCAAATTACAGAGAGGCAATGCAAACTAATGGGCCAAGCATAGAAGTAGGAGCCCGGAACTCCTGGATTTGTAATAACTGCTCTAAAACTGGCTTACCGTGCAAGTTTGAGCAAACCTTTCTGCCTAAATTTTCCCAAGTTTAAAGGGGTGGTATTATCTATTAACCTGCATTACAGGGCTGTTACAAGGCCTGCTTACTTAAGGGTTGACCACGTTTTGAAGATGTAAAGTGATAAAGATTGTTAAAGTTTGCTAGTTTGGGTACTGAAATAAAAGGCTTTACAGGGTCAAACTGGCAGGTGTTTCTGTGGCAGAAATAATGAGGTCTAGAAATTATTTTTCCGTGAACAAATATTTAAAGTTCTAACAACTGTTTGTACTAAAGGTTGGTAAATCCTGTGTAGCTGGGGAGAGCGTCTTAACATCCGGAGCTCTGGGCAACATTTCTGAGCCCATGGTGTGAATAATGCCCGGCGTATCTATTCTGTGGTAGTACCTGTTATCTTGCAAAGTAATGGTATAATTAATTAAATAAATATCACTGTTCTTTCTTTTTCTATTACTAGAAAAGTACATAGAAAAAATATATAGAAAATATGTTCCAAGTCAGTTTTGCATATTTCTTTAATGAAGCCAAATGCAAAATATTTAGATCTTGCATGTTACTCTCAGACCTGTTCAGGTTTCTGATGCTGTTACAGCAAACTATATATTTTTTAAATCTTTGATAAACTCTTATTTCAAGTTTGTACAGTCTGCGTGGGAAGCAGTGCCAAAGGCATCACTTACTGGAGAGGGAAACTGCTGCTTTTAAACGCCACAAGCTTCCTAATTTTTCAATTAATGGGGTTGGTTCAGAAAAACAATTAGCATTAATGGTGAACATTTTGCAAGGAAACCAGTCAGGATTTTATGAAAGTAACTAAATGTACAAACAGCTACTGCAAAAGGTATATGGCTATTAATTACTTTTCTGAAAAAACATGGAAGTAGAAAAGTAACAAGACTAGACATTTAAATTAGTTTAGAGTTTAGTAAATGCAACCGTTTTGAGTTTCTCATTAAATATTCCTTATCTTCATTTCCTCTAGCTTACAGGAATTTGTGAAAGATTCTGGAAGTTACAGTAAGAAAATAGTGGATGATCTTCTGGATCAGATTACTGGTGGTGATCATTCCAAAACCATTTATCAGCTAAAGCAGGTGGGTCCCGGTTATGCAGAAGTGAAGTTAATCAAACAATTTAATCAGCATGAGGATGGTCCTATTCTCATCCCTAAGCATTCACTTCTAAGTATCATTAAAAGGTTTCTAATTTATCAGGAAATTTTTTAGCTGTTTTAAACACACAATATTTTGTGGAAAAATTAGTTATTCATAGTGTTAAAACAGTATAAGGAACTGTTTGGTAAACAAATTACCATGTTAATACTGGGCTGTGTATTACCAGGGTTACTAACAATGCAACAGTTTTAAGCAACATGAAATGTCTAAAGAAATTTCAGCTGTCTTCCAAATGCACCATATTTGGAGATCACTTCTTCCTTTGTGTGCATGTAGCATTAATGGGAAGTAACAGTCACACAGCCATGAGAAAACAGACTAACAAGGAATTGCAAAACTGTTTCCTGTTATCTACACTCTAAAAACCACTCTGCTTTCAAGAATTGCCCATATGGATGCAGTGTTCTAAGAGAGGCACACCTTTAGTGTACAAGCACAACTGTTTCCAGCAAGCAGCCTTTACTGAAATCCTCCTCTCTCCTATTCCTAGCACACTCCTAGCAATAACCTACAGGTTATTGACCAAAGTGAGCACGTCTTTATTGGTCTGTTAAGTGCTAACTTTTGAACATAGCATCTAATCAATTCCAAAATTTCACACAACGTTCTGGGTGTCAGTGGGCAGAACCCTGTTGATTTTGGTGAAAACCAGAACAGGGAAATGGGGGATCATGCAGAGCCCCTGGCATGGGGATAGAAAAATGGGGGACCTTGGCATGTTGCATGGTGGGGCATGAGGCAGGGGTGTCTGTGTGGCAGGGGGAGATAATCCTTGAAATGGAGGTGGGAGGGTAGCACACAGGGAGCTTTTTTGCTGGGTTGGGCAGGGGGAATGGAGAAATGCAAAGGAGCCCCTAGTATGTGCAATGAGTTTGTCCAACAGAAGTAATAAAGGTGTGAGACCCTCTACTAAAAAAGGGATGTGGCTTTAAGTACCCTTCAGTTCCTGCCTGGCCACAGAAAAAACAGTGCAGTGTTTTCAATGTTTCCCCGGTCATTTTTCTCTCTCTCTCCCCCTCCCCACCCCACCGCCACCCCCTTTTGTGCTCATTTGGCTATTGTTTTTCTCTATGGTATCTATTGTACTCCTGGGAGAATTGTGCGCCAAAAAAATTAAAATGATATGCACGGTATTTTAAAATTCTGCATATTTTGTTTGTCAAAATAACACTAAATAATCACATCAGTTTCAATTATTTTGATAATTTATTTCAAAATGCCTGTCAGCAAGTATGTCTGTAACAATACAGACAACAAAAAAGTTTCACCCCAGGAGTAGAGAGTTAAAGAAACCCCTATGACAACCAGTTCCTGTGTCTCTGTTATGCTTTAGAAAGATCTCACAAAACTTAAGTGAGTGGGCAACAAAATGACAAATGAAATTTAATGTGGATAAATGTAAAGTAATGCACATTGGAAAAAATAACCCCAACTATACATACAATATGATGGGGGCTAATTTAGCTACAACTAATCAGGAAAAAGATCTTGGAGTCATCATGGATAGTTCTTCTTCGAGTGCTTGCTCATATGTATTCCAGTTAGGTGTGCGCGCGCGGCGTGCACGATCGTCGGAAGATTTTTACCCTAGCAACACTCGGTGGGCCGGCTGGCGCCCCCTGGAGTGGCGCCGTTAGGTGCCCCGATATATACCCCAGCCGGCCCATCGCCCCCTCAGTTCCTTCTTACCGCCCGTGTCGGTCGTTGGAACAGTGGAGAGCAGCTCGCTGACCTCCACAGCCCTAGCTTTACAGCACTCGTTTATCTTTTAGATAGTTTAAGTACCGTTTAAGTACCGTTAATTAGTTGTTAATAGTCGTTGTTAGACTCAGTGACAATTGTAGCTGGAGATTAGGGGCTTCTCCCCTTCTCTCCAACCCGGTACCGGGCCAATGCCTGGCTCACCGGGATTCAAGCCTTGCTCGGCATGCCAGAAGCCGATGCCCACAGGAGATCCGCATGCCTCCTGTCTCAAGTGCCTCGGGGAGTCCCACCTTCCGGACAAGTGCCGTATTTGTAAGTCCTTCAAGCCGCGGACCAAAAAGGAGCGGGACTTTCGTTTGAAGCAGCTCCTGTTAGAGGCGTCTCTTAGCCCGATGTCGGCGCCGCATCGTACCACGGCACCGGCCCCGGCGGCCTCAACGTCTGCGGCACCGGAACGTCCAACCTCCGGTAAAGAACCCAGGCACCGTCCCTCTCTACCCGGGACTTCACAGAGCCGCTCTCTGTCTCCGAGAGCCAAGAAGTCGGGTGGACCGACTAAGGCGCCGCTGCATGCGCAGCCAGCTCCAGACCAGCCTAGGTCTGTCGAGGCGCCCGCACCGCCAACTCCGGTACCGGAAGGACCGTTGAGTTCGGTGCCAGTGGTCTCCGTGCCACTTACTCCGGCCCTCCTTAGGCCGTTGAGTCCGGCGCCGCCGTCAACACCGGCGCCGGTCCTGCCAACTCCGGCACCCGAGAGGCCGTTGAGTGCAGGTCAGCCTCCGCAGGCTCCGGTACCGACGACTCCGGTCCCGCGAGGGCCGTTGAGCTCGGTAACCGCCAGCTCCCCGGCACGCTCCGTGGTTGAGCTCCCGCTGCCGTCCACACCGGACACCTTCGCAGCGGCGCGGGACCTGATCCAGATGACCGCTCCGGCACCGACCCCATCTACGGTACCGCCGGTGCGGATCATCACATCACGCGGCAAACCGGCCATCTTCCACCCGGTGCCGCAGGCGGAGACCAGCCAGCAGCAGCCACGTGCGTCTCCAAGGTACCGCTCGCAGTCCCGGCACCGATCACGATCCCGGCGCCGTTCCTACTCGCGGTACCGCTCCAGGTCTCCATCCGCACGGAGGTATCCTGACTCTCGGCGCCGCTCCCGGTCCCGCGGCCGGTCGACGCGCAGATCGCCGAGACGCTCCAGGTCCCGATTCGTGTCACGGTACCGAGATCATCGCAGGTACCGATCCAGGTCCCGCCCTCGATCCGACTCTCGACGCCGATCCGGCTCCCGGCACCGGACACCATCCCGGTACCGATCCGGCTCACGGCACCGGACGCCATCCCGGCACCGATCAGGCTCCCGGTACCGGATACCATCCCGGCACCGGACCCCACCAAGGAGGCAGACCCTGGCCACGCAGACGTCACTGCATGGCTACTCTGCCCCGCCCTGGCCTTCGCGCTCTGGATCCCGCTCTTCCAGAGCTGGTAGCGACCTCTACGCGGAGGACCGCACCATCAGCGACCAGGGCCACCTGCCAGAGACCGGGCAGGTTCAGGAGCGGTGGCCATTTTGGACCCCCATGGCATACTATGAAGCCCAGAGGGTACCAGCAAGAGCTCCTACCTCAACCACGTTGGAGCGTCGAGCGCCAGAGGCTACAGTCTCCCGCCCTCCAGAGGCTACAGTCTCCAGGCCTCCGCCAGAGGTAGAGCAGCCTGAAGCGGAGCCCCCACCCCTGGGCCCCGAAGAAGTACCTGTCGAGGACCCGCTCGCCCAAGGCCTGTCCTCCTCCTCCTCCCCTGATGAGGCAGTGGCTGGAGCATCATCATCCGGTCCACCTCCCATCGATCTCAGGGACCACCAAGCCCTGCTCCGCAGGTAGGCCCTGAATATGGACCTCCAAATAGAAGAGGTCCCTGAACTGGAGGACCCCGTGGTGGACATCCTGACGACCGATGCCCCCACTAGGGTAGCCTTACCTTTTGTGCGGACTATCCTTGCCAACGCCACATCCATCTGGCAGACACCAGCCTCAATACCCCCCACTGCCAGGGGGGTAGAGAGAAAGTACATGGCCCCCCCGAGGGATTTTCAATACCTGTATACGCACCCCCCTCCGTGTTCGTTGGTAGTCCAATCCGTCAACAAGAGGGCGAGGAACGGCCAACAGGCCCCGGCGCCGAAGTCAAAGGACGCCAAGCGCCTAGACTTGTTTGGCCGCAAGATCTACTCAGGAGGGGGCCTACAGCTTCGTGCGGCGAACCAACAGGCACTCCTGAGCCGCTATGCTTTCAACACCTGGGTCACGATGGACAAGTTTAAAGAGCTTATACCTCCAGAGTCCAGACAGGAGTATAAAGCCTTCATGGAGGAGGGCAAAAAACTGGCCCGGACGTCGCTGCGGGCCTCCTTGGACATCGCCGACTCCGCTGCCAGAACCATCGCCTCTGGAGTCGCCATGCGGCGCATCTCCTGGCTGCAATCTTCCACCCTCCCAGCAGAGGTCCAGCACACTATCCAGGACCTACCCTTTGACGGGCAGGGCCTGTTTTCGGAGAAGACAGACCCTAAGCTGCAGACCTTAAAAGACGGTCGTACTATCATCCGCACGCTGGGGATGCATACCCCCGCGACGCAGCGTAGGCCCTTCAGGCCGTTCGTGAGGCGCACCTACTTCCCCCCACCACCACGTCAAGACTATTACAGAAGGCCGCGTGGTCGAGGGGGTAGGAGACAGCAACCTGGCCGGCAGACCGGCCAGAGGCAGGGCCCCCCCAAGCCATCGTCGGGGCCCAAACAAAATTTTTGAAGGGGCGCTCGAGGCCGGAGTACCAGTCCATTCCGATCCCGCACTCCTGTTTCTGAACCGCCTCTCCCCCTTCTCCCCGGCGTGGTCGAATATCACCACAGACCGCTGGGTTTTACATACCATCCAGGGGGGATACCGATTGCAATTCGTCTCCCCGCCCTCCTCCCACCCTCCCACCCCGTCCCTCTTCAGGGACCCTTCTCACGAGCAACTCCTTATCCAGGAGGTGCACGAACTCTTTACTCTGGGAGCGGTGGAGGAGGTCCCAAGGGATCTCAGAGGCAAGGGATTCTACTCCCGTTATTTCCTAATCCCAAAGCCAAAGGGGGGGCTCCGTCCTATCCTGGACTTACGGGGTCTCAACAAGTTTATGGTAAAGTTGAAATTCCGTATGCTCTCCTTGGGCACCCTTATCCCCTCTATGGATCAGGGAGACTGGTACGCCGCCCTCGACATGAAGGACGCGTATTTCCACATTGCCATCTACCCACCTCACAGACGCTTCCTGCGCTTCGTAGTGGGCCAGAGACATTTCCAGTTCGCGGTCCTGCCATTCGGCCTCTCAACAGCACCGAGAGTCTTCACAAAGTGCATGGCAGTGGTAGCAGCCGCCCTTCGGCGTCAAGGTGTTCAGGTATTCCCCTACCTCGACGACTGGCTCCTCCGTGGCAACTCCGCCAACCAGGTCCAGTCCCACATTCGCAAGGCCATGGACATGTTCAACCGTCTCGGCCTCCTACTAAACATCGAAAAGTCCACTTTGGTCCCAACACAGAGAATAGACTTCATAGGGGCTATACTGGACTCTACCCTCGCCAGGGCTTTCCTCCCAGAGGCTCGCTTTCAAACGCTTGCAGCCGCCATACACAGCCTCCAAGCTTTCCCAACTTCGACAGCCCGCTGCTGCCTCAGCCTCATAGGTCATATGGCATCATGCACCTTCGTGACAGCCCACGCCAGGTTACGCCTGCGGCCCCTCCAAGCATGGCTGGCCTCCGCATACCGACCACACAGGGACAACCTCGATATGATTCTGACGGTCCCACCGCAAGTCCTAGCCTCCCTCAACTGGTGGCTGGACCCCGCACATGTGATGTCAGGTATTCCCTTTCATCCACCTCAGCCTTCCCGCACCGTGACTACGGATGCCTCATCCCTCGGCTGGGGGGCTCACCTGCAGAACTTCCAAACGCAGGGCCTGTGGTCGGAGCAAGAGCTGACATTACACATCAATGTCAGAGAACTCCGAGCGGTACGACTCGCCTGCCAAGCCTTCGCTCAGCACTTACAGGGCCGCTGTGTCTCCATCCTTACAGACAACACGACGGCCATGCATTACATCAACAGACAGGGAGGAGCACACTCCCTTCCCCTCTGCCGAGAGGCAACTCAGCTCTGGGACTTTTGCATAGCCCGTTCCATTCACCCCGTGGCCTCGTTTCTCCCAGGAGCCCAGAACACCTTGGCGGACCGCCTGAGCAGGTCCTTTCAGACGCACGAGTGGTCCATTCGGCCAGACGTCATCCACTCTGTCTTCCAGAAGTGGGGGTTTCCCCAGATAGATCTCTTCGCGACTCGCGAGAACAGGAAATGCCAAGTGTTCTGCTCCTTTCAGGGTCGCTCCCCAGGCTCCCTGACAGACGCTTTTCTCCATCCCTGGACAGACAACCTGGCCTATGCCTTCCCACCAGTTCCACTGGTCCACAGGGTCCTGCTCAAGCTACGCAGGGACAAGGCCAGGGTGATCCTGATTGCGCCGCGTGGCCCAGGCAACACTGGTATACCACGCTCCTGGAGATGTCCGTGACAGACCCGATCCCTCTTCCGCGATGGCCGGACCTGATCACGCAGCAGCACGGCAGGATCCAGCATCCCGACCTGCGGTCCCTTCACCTCACGGCGTGGATGCTGCATGGCTGAACCCGTCGGAGCTACGATGTTCCAGCCCGGTCCAGCACGTTCTGCTGAGCAGTAGGAAACCCTCCACCAGGTCCACCTACTCAGCTAAGTGGAAACGTTTTTCCTTGTGGTGTGGCACTCGGGGCCTTGACCCCTTGCAGGTGCCGGTTCACACCATACTGGACTACCTCCTCTCACTAAAGGAGCAGGGTCTGGCTCTCTCGTCGCTAAAAGTCCACTTAGTGGCAATTTCAGCTTTTCACCCCCGGGACGGGGCGGGTTCTGTTTTCTCCAACCCCATGGTCACTAGGTTCCTTAAGGGGTTAGAACGGCTACACCCACCGGTGCGCCGCCCGGTCCCTACATGGGACCTTAACCTAGTCATTACCAGGCTCATGGGTGCCCCATTCGAGCCCATGGCCACTTGTTCCATGCTGTATCTCTCATGGAAAACGGCCTTTCTAGTAGCCATCACCTCGGCTAGACGCGTCTCTGAGCTCAGAGCGCTTACTTCGGAACCACCTTATACGGTGTTCCATAAGGATAAAGTACAGCTCAGGCCACACCCGGCTTTCCTGCCCAAGGTAGTGTCGGCCTTCCATATTAACCAAGACATTTTTCTACCTGTCTTTTATCCTAAGCCCCATGCCTCCAGGAAGGAGCAGCAACTCCATTCCCTGGATGTCCGGAGAGCCCTCGCCTTCTACATCGAGAGGACAAAGCCCTTCCGGAAGTCGACCCAGCTGTTCATCGCCGTGGCGGACCGGATGAAAGGCCTTCCCGTCTCTTCCCAGCGCATCTCGTCATGGATCACCTCGTGCATCCGCACATGCTATGACTTGGCAGGTGTCCCCACCATGCACACTACGGCCCACTCTACCCGAGCTCAGGCCTCGTCGTCTGCCTTCCTGGCACACATACCTATACAAGACATTTGTAGGGCCGCGACATGGTCGTCAGTACACACTTTTGCCTCGCACTATGCATAGTGCAACATTCTAGAGACGACGCCGCTTTTGGTTCGGCGGTCCTAAACTCTGCTGTATCACAATCCGACCCCGCCTCCTAGGAATGGCTTGGGAGTCACCTAACTGGAATACATATGAGCAAGCACTCGAAGAAGAAAACACGGTTACTCACCGTAGTAAATAGTGTTCTTCGAGATGTGTTGCTCATATGTATTCCAAACCCGCCCCCCTTCCCCACTGTCGGAGTAGCCGGCAAGAAGGAACTGAGGGGGCGATGGGCCGGCTGCAGTATATATCGGGGCACCTAACGGCGCCACTCCAGGGGGCGCCAGCTGGCCCACCGAGTGTTGCTAGGGTAAAAATCTTCCGACGATCGTGCACGCCGCGCGCGCACACCTAACTGGAATACATATGAGCAACACATCTCGAAGAACACTATTTACTACGGTGAGTAACCGTGTTTTCTCTAAAGACGTCCATGCAGGGTGCAGCGGCAGTCAAAAAAGCAAACGGGATGTTAGGAATCATTAAAAAAGGGATAGAGAATAAGACGAGAATATCTTACTGCCCCCCTACAAATCCATAGTGCGCCCACATCTTGAATACTGCGTACAATTGTGGTCTCATCTCAAAAAGGATATACTGGCATTAGAAAAGTTTCAGAGAAGGGCAACTAAAATGGTTAGGGGTCTGGAACAGGTCCCATATGAGGATTAAAGAGGCTAGGACTTTTTAGCTTGGAAAAGAGGAGACTAAGGAGGGATATGATAGAGATATATAAAATTATGAGTGGTGTGGAGGAAGTGAATAAGGAAAAGTTATTTACTTGTTCTCATAATAGAAGAACTAGGGGCCACTCAATGAAATTAGTGGGCAGTAGGTTTAAAACAAATAAAAGGAAGTTCTTCACACAGCGCACAGTCAACCTGTGGAACTCCTTGCCTGAGGAGGTTGTGAAGGTTAGGACTATAACGGGTTAAAAGAGAACTGGGTAAATTCATGGAGATGAAGTCCATTAATGGCTATTAACCAGGATGGGTAAGGAATGGTGTCCTTAGCCTCTGTTTGTCAGAGGGGGATGATGGATGGCAGGAGAGAGATCACTTGATCATTACCTGTTAGGTTCACTCACTCCGGGTCACCTGGCATTGGCCACTGTCGGTGGACAGGATACTGAGCTGGATGGACCTTTGGTCTGATCCAGTACTGCCTTTCTTATGTTCTTATGTTTTGTATGCCTTAATCTGGATGTATCATACGTGCCAGTTTAGCACATCTTGGGTGCTACTCTTGGGAGAACTCTTTCCCTCCAGTCTCAGACACCCCCTCCCTTTTCCTCCCCCCCCCCCCCTCCCCCGAGCCCAGGGATACAGAGAGAGAAACAGCCAGATGTTGGATCCTGGACTTGTACGCAGTTTCCTACAAACCGTCTCCTTCCTTCAGGACATGCTGGAAACTGCAGCTGCCCGGAACCCTCCAGCACCTGCCCCCACCCACCCCACCCCACCCCACCCCCGGCAGTGTCCTGTATTTGCAAGCTGGAAAGTTGGGCTCTGCTGGGTCCAGAGGCCCCCACTGGCAGCCAGCAGCTCTGCAGCATTAATTCTGTGCATATTCTGCTTTGCGCGGTGGCACAGAATTCCTCCAGGAGTAATACTGTGTGTGGGTTTTTTAAACTAACAATTAAAAACAAACAACACCCAATTTTGGTGCCTATGCCACTGCAGGTGTGTTCAACAGATAAGAACCTGTAAGAGTGGGGATTTATTTAGACAATTCTTGAACGAGAAAAGCAGTTAGACATCATAGTATCTGTTGTTCTCTCAGCTGACTTGACCATATGGATCCGCACTCCATGCCCAATTTGCCTACTTCTGAATCCCAAGTTAAGGATTTCTGAATTACTGTACGTGATTGAAGGGTGGTTAGAGCCATGTCGCCATTCATTGTCTTGGAACCCAACTAGGAGAGGATTGGGGAAAGTTGGCAATACTGGGCACTATTTGTTAGAAGCTTCCCAGGTTGCATATTGTGGGTGCGTGTTTCCCAAGACTGTGGATCCACATGGGTAATCCTCTGAAAGAACCATAATTACAATGGTAAATAGAACTTATTTTCTTGGGCTGTCTGCCAACATATGACATTTTGTATATTTTTGTGTTGTCTATTCTAGAAAGCTATTATGAAAAGTTAGTATATGTATACACCATGATCTCCAGGAGGGAGGAAATACAAATATTTTTAAAAATTAGCTTCTGAAACAATCTTTTAAAAGCAAAGCCGACCAGAAATGTTTTCTCTCTATATAAAATATTCAATATAAGCCTTTTAAAGTCCTTTTGAGCTATTAACTTGTACATCAAGTTGAAATCTTGTTGCAAATTAGAATTGCTAAACCCTTATTCGTAATGGTCAGTTTACATTATAAACACAGTTCAACTATGTTGGTGCCAGTGGATTCAGCTTTAATACTACTAAATATCTTTAAAAATTATAATATAATAGTCTGTTGTAGCTATTGTGCATTACAAAAAAAGGAAGTTCTTTCAAGTTTAGCACTACAGAGGTCAGAAGCTGATTTATTATTGGATAAAATGTAAATACATATAGGAGTGGTATATGGGGAGGAGAAAGGGTATAAAAAGAATTCAATCATAATTAAACTAAATGACAAATTGTAAAGCACCCAGATGCTATGGCAGGTATGTGCAACTACTTAATCCACATTTTGTGTGAAGGGTTTAGGAATACTTAATATTGTACACCAAAATCTCTGCCTGTGCTGAAAATAATTTTTAACTTTGTTTGCAGAGAAGAAACATTCCAGTGAAACCACCAGATGAAGTTAAAGTAAGTTATACTGAGATACAGGTAAAAACCAGTGTTCCCTCTAATTTTTCCCACACATGTGCGGAATGAATTTTATGTGCTATGGAGGTGATGTGACACATCTCCTTCATATTGGTGCACGTAACAAAAATCATGTGGGGGTGGGGCCGAGAGATTCGGAGTGTGGGAGGGGGCTCAGGGCTGGGACAGAGGATTGGAGTGCGGGGGTGTGAGGTCTCTGGTGGGGATGTGGGCTCTGGGGTGGGGCTGGGGATGAGTAGTTTGGGGTCCAGGAGGGTGCTCCGGGGCTATGGCAGGGAGAGAGGACTCCTCCCAGCTCTCTCTCCCCACAGCAGCACCTGGGCTGTGGGGCAGAGGCACCTCTCCCCACCGTGGCAGCTCCAGGGCTGAGGCCGCAGGCTAGGCGCCCTTCCTCTGGCCACAGCAGGCTCGGGGAGGGGCACTGCGGCAGGGTGGGGGCTGAGCTTGGGCCACCCCTCCACCAGCCGCAGCAGGTCCAAGGCTGAGTTGGGGCCAGGGGAGGGGCTCCCTCCCCACCCCTGGCTGCGGTAGGTCCCAGGCGGGCGGGTTCACTGAGCACCTGTGCAGCGCTAAATAGGCTGCCGCACAGCTGCGCAGCTTCCAGGGAACTTAGCTAAAAAACGTTTATTGGAAAAATATATAGTAGGGTCCTTAGAACAGTTATTTCCTACTTGTCATTTAGAAACGTACTTAGTGGAATATTTCCCCGTCTTCTAAAATTCATTCTTTATGATTTGTTCATATGATTAGATAGCAAGTTAGAAAGGTAATGTGTGTTTTGTGAGGAGGGGCTTTTATACACTGCTGCTGCTAAAGTGGTTTACATTTGTGGGGGGGCGGGGGGGGTTGTGGTGGCTTATTAGAGCAGTATTGAAGCTTGTCGATTTTAAAAAATTGCACCTACCAAGGAAATCACAAAATGCTAGAATGTTGTGTGGAGGCACAAGTCCTGACCCATGTGAAGTTATTGACTATTTGATAGAATCCTCGAGAAGTAGAATGCGAACTTATAAAGTGTTAACAACTCGACTGTGATTTGATGATTTAGGTTCTGCCAGTTCTCATAAAGGAAGAACACAGATTGCGCAATACCTGCCCAGACTCCTCCAAACAGATTATGGTAAGATTACATTTCCCTTTTATAGATTTTTATATGGGCAGAAAAGAGTACTCAGACCCACTCTATCTACTCCATGCCTCACTTTGTGTGCATGCGTTTATGTTTAGAGGATTTAAATGTATTATTTATATTACATTCTAGGTATTTGCCAATAAGAAAATCCAAACCTCTTCAATGGGGGAGAATTTAGATTGGTTTTACTTCAGTCAGATCTTCCAATTCTGCCTTTACTTTTTAATTCGGATTTCTGGCATCTGAATTTGCTATAAAAAGAATGCAATAAATAACATCCAAACTTACATCATGCTTATGCAATTTACATTCCATAAGCACAAATACTACATTAAATAAAGATAGGAATCTTTTTGAGTGAAAGATTGTTGGGCTGCACACTTAAATCTTGGTGGTCAGCCACTGATAAATGTTGTTTGAGTTTCCATCCCATTATAGCAATGAAAACATGTACATATTTTAGTTTTCACACTGTGGATCATGATTATTTTTTTTAAATTTCTTGTGGAAATATTGAATATTGTTGGTGGGATTGGAGAACATAGTCTTTACAGATAAATGCAATATGAACGTAAACTCCAAATCTTGAATTTGATACACGATCATTTGCTGAAAAGTGTGCTGAACTTTTAATGCATTAATTTGCATTGTAGATTTTCTAAACTACATAGGAGGTTATATACGATATCTCCAAAAATCTGCACAAAACCCTGTAATATCTTTTGGCACTTTTTGATTGATTGCACAATACATGGGAGATTCAGATGTGGACTTGACTCTCTCTATATATAATTCCCAAAACCTCTGTGAGGTCCAGATGCTGAAGCTGGTTTGGGCTCAGTACTCTTGTTGGCCTGAAGTCAGTGGACGTTCTTCCCAGAGAGCAGCGTTAGAATCAAGCCTTGCGACACTGTACTTAACCTGTTCTGACAGTGTGGTTGTGCATGGGTTGCAGTGAAGTGGGAACTGAATTGTTTTAGCTTTTGAAAACTTAGAACATTCCAAAGGATCAATGGAACAGGAATTGCAGTAATGTATTCCTTAGTTTCTAATGGGTCCACGTACTTCTTTGTGTTTTCCAAACACATGCCTACGTGTACTTTCCTTTTTTTTTAAATCAACGTTTGCAGCCCAACACTCATGACCAGACACACGCTAGCTCTGCTTGAGTAGCGTGCTTAAAAAATAACAGCGTGGCTGCAGCAGCAGCCCAACCCCCTGGGTATGTACTCAGGTGGCTTGTTCAAGCTGCTGCCTGTATGCTCTCGGCCACACAGCTATTTTTAGCATGCTAGCTCAAACAGAGCTAGCACATCTGTCTACACATGCGGAGTTCCCAGCTGCAGTATAGACGTACCCATGGTGACAGCAAATAATATTGCTATATTCTTTGGCAGTCAGCACTGACGGATATTGCTAAGGATTTCATCTGAGGGTAATAGTTTCTGTAATCAATTTTAGAATATATTCTGTGTACAGGTCTGCACTTGTGATCACTCAATATAATTCATACAAGTGCTGCCTGTTTGTTAGATTTACAAAATTAATGTTGAGATGGCTGTCTTGAAACGCTATATGCCATGATTCCCATAGTAGGTGAAACGTGCACCCTCAGAGCTTTCTGGATAGAAATGTTCATTGGGGCTCCACTCCTTTTCCTTTCATCTCCCTTCCGAGGATGCAGAAAGAACACTCATGGCTGATCCACTGTATATAATGCCATAAAGATATGGTGATGATGTGCTTAGAAGCCCAAGTTCTTAGCAAAAGTGGTTTCTCTGTCAGTCCATCTGCCTACTTGTAATTTTTACTAGGGTTCATTTGTTACCAGGGGAGTCTGATCTGCCTTCTGTGAATGTTAAAAAATAGCTTTTAATTACTATTTGAACTGGACTAAGCCATGATGTAGGACTGGTAGGTTGTTCATAGTACACCGGGATAATATAAAGTGGCAGTTGGTTTCCACTCAAAGATTGCCCAATTGGATTTAGACTATATGTGTATTCTCTCTTGCTATGAACTAGCAGGGATTCCAATACTGTTGAGTCTAAGGGCTTGTCTACACTTATATTTTATAGTGCTCTAACTTGCTGGCTCAGGAGTGTGAAAAATCATCCCCCTGAGTGCAGCAAGTTTGAGCGCTTTAAAGCGCTAGTGTGGACAGGCTCTGAGCGCTCGGAGCTATTCCCCTCGTGGAGGTGGATTACCAGGAATGCTGGGCGAGCTCTCTCCCAGCGCTCGTGCGTGACCACACTCACACTTCAAAGTGCTGCTGTGGGAGCACTCCTGTGGGAGCACTTTGAAGTTTCTAGTGTAGATGTAGCCTAAAATGGCCTCAACTGTGTGTCAGAAACATTTGTCATTGTGAGATACAAAACTGCTACCTTAAAGAGTTTTGTGCCTTTACACCGCATTAGTACCTGAATGTAGCTTCTAGATCAGATGTTGAATTTGACAGAGCAATCCTGCGAGATTTCTTCAATTGAGACGTCTCAAACTAACCTTTATTGGGTGTAGGGAACTGCATGTTAATCACTTAAAGTTGGGGATCCATGCATGGGATGCCTAATGAAGGAAAAACTATCCCCTTCAATAGTAACTTCAGTTGCCTGGGATGATTGATTGCCTGGAAACCACATTCCCTGCCCTTCTTCCCCCATTATTTTGTAATGGAAGGGACAAGGTGGTGGTTGAGGCTGCTCCCTGGGGATAGCCTCAGGTGAAGGCATCATGGCAATACAAAGAGTGTGTGGGCAGACCATACTGACAGTCCAGAAAGTGTTACGCACACTTTTAGAGTGAGGATCCATGCAAGCAGTCACTTTGAAGAATCACACTTGCTGTGATAATTAGTCATTATTATTGTCTACAGTTCGTTTGAGTATTTTTCTCCTCTTACTGTATTTTTAATCAGGTTGGAGAATCAATTGGAGACGGTAACACTTCTGTTTTGGATTTTTTGTCTGTGAAACCATATTCAGATGTGTCTCTTGATATTTCCATGTTAAGTTCACTGGGTAAGTGATCTAATACCGTTGTCATTTAAGCATTCTGTGGTGGTTTAACTAGCCATTTAGCTGGGGTGACACCATGGTTTGGTGAAGAGTTTGAGAAGTTCTAAAAATTTGGCCTACATAGACAAGGTCTTAATCCTGCACAGGAGATTCATCCAGCCTTGATCTTTCTTTTGTTTGACATTTCTTCACCCCACGCTGGCCCAGCTTCTTTTTTTTAATTGCACTTTATCAAACAAAATATATAAACATAACAAGTTAGAAGGTTTTGGTTATTACATATTCGTGCTGAATTGAGTTCAGGAATGAATCTAAAGGACTTCTACGTAGTATAAAAAATACTTCAGTCTCTTGTAGGGAAATTGCACAGAGTGTAGGGATGTAGTTCCTTGTAAGCATGGCCATTCTTTTTTAAAAGCCACAGAAATATAAAAATGAACAAGGTACATTACTGTTGACCACAAATGAAATATTTTAAAAGAATGACTGTAGAATCTTTTCCAACATATCATTGTCACTGAAACAAGTCCTGCTTATAATTTTAAGGTTCTGTTAATTAAATATATGAGAAGATTCCCTGTGTTTCATAATTAAAAGTGGGAGCAAGGCTGCAGAAGGCCAGAAAAGTAGACTGAATGCTTTCCTACAGACTTTTGCCGTTTTTTCTATAGAAGATGTAACCTTTGGGAAAGCAATGGCAAGTTCTGATTATAACTGCTCCACAGATTTAAACGTTTTTCTAGTAGTTTAACAACATACACTCCTATTCTGACACAACTGTATTTCTTGCATAACTTAAACAAGTAAATTTTTTGTATTATTTTTTATTTATTTTTTTGGTCTCTTAAGGCCTCTGGATGTTTATCTTGCTGTCAAGTGCAGTAGTCCTACAGTATCTACCTACTGTACAGATACTTTGGTGTGTCACATTTCTCATTTATAGGGGAAGTTGTCAGTCTTGAATGTATCGGTGCACAGTTTTACTAGAAGTGAGTGAGTTCATTTTTTCCTTTTTAATGTGCAGCAGGAATCTCTCTCTGAAACCCTCAGATAAAAATAGAACACCCATTACTTTATATCGTCATCAGGTTCAAAGTGTGATTTTTCTTTAGCTTCATTGTAAAATGAGTGTAATTGGGAAATGATTCTTTTCTTAAAAATTAACCCTTTTCTAACCACTAATTTGGGAATATGCTTAATCTGTACCTGTTACTCATTTTGGTTATTTGGTGTTCCTAGGGAAAGTGAAGAAGGAGCTTGATCATGATGATCATTTACATTTGGATGAGACAACTAAACTATTGCAGGACCTTCATGAGGCTCAAACTGACCGAGTGGGATCCAGGCCTTCATCCAACCTCAGCTCCCTCTCCAACACCTCTGAAAGAGATCAGCATCATCTAGGTAACATTACCTGTACCTCAACAGTTGCAACATCACTATTCTAATTTAAAGTTCCTAATTTTAGGACAAAAGAGAATCCCTTACAGGAAATCTGTGTTCTAATTATGTAAATTGCTATTTAACGATTACTTGGATAAAACACAGTGTGCAGACTACAATAACTGTGTTTAATCCTAAAATGTCTATGTATGTATCTGAATATTAAAATACTTCTTATTAGCCTATGGATTCTTGAGGGTTAAAAACAGTTTAATTCTGCTTACTCAAGTTACAGATTAAGCATGAATGGAATGACCTATAAATCAAACTGATGTTTGAATAACATTCACAGCATACCCCTCAATTGTATGTCTTTAAAAATGGTATGACATAGATTCTTTACATAGCTAACGGACTGTGTTGAAATGAAACAAAGTGTTTTATAAGATTACGATTAAGAAAATATACTACCTGAATCCAAATAAAACTTTTATATTGTCTAGACCTGTGTTGTTCAAAAACACAGCATTTTGACTTACACACAGAAATTTAACTTTTTATGATAGCATGCATAGTATTAATATATATATATATATATAATTATAAAAAGGTTTTCTATTAAATGCATATAAGAAATGGACATTGTAAAATTGAAATGGAAGGGAATTATTATTAATGAATGAGAATACATTAACCAAATCACCCTCAGACAAAGCAAAATGTTTTGTACATAAAACAGAATCTGATTGTATGTAATGAAGTGAAATAATCAAACCTAATTAAATAAATACACATCAGTTTTCAAAATCCTCTAAGAGTAAAAACAAAAAAACCTCAGACTTGATGAGGCGCTAACATAATTGTATAAAACTGGTGGGCGGTGGGCACTAACTATTTAAATAACTTGGTTACATCAAGTGCTAAATAATGAGAGTTGATGTTGTTTAAGATTATTCTTGCTTAATTGAGGAAGTAAATGTATTGCACATTACCACCATCATCTCCACTGCAAATCATCAGCATATTATATATACCTCTTTAATTTTCTTCCTTTATGTCATGTTTTATCAAACACTCAAAACGTCATCTCTTATTGCCTCTGCCAGCAACAAAATAAGCATAAACCAGACAAGCATTCCTTTCAGCTACGTGTCCCTCCACTGAGTTAAGCATTAGTCCATAGGATATCCACTTCTGCTGGGTCCCTGTAATAACCTCCCCATTGTTAGTTTTAAAGGTCAGGGGGGTAAGACAGAGCCATATGCCGATACAGCATTTTAATATTTTTCTGCAGTTTTATTTAAAAGAGGATAAGGAAACTTCCATGGATAATTTAATTACATCATTTTAGCAATTTAGAGTAATAGAACAGAGACAAATTTTTCAAAAGCACCTAAGTTCTGATTTCACAAGTTAAGGAGCCTATAGTCCCATTGTCTTTTGATGTGACTTACACTTTTAAGAGACTAAGGGCTTGTCTTCACTACCCGCCGGATCGGCAGGTAGCAATCGATCTATCGGAGATCGATTTTTCGCGTCTCATTAAGACGCGATTAATCGATCCCCGATCGCGCTCCCCGTCGGCTCCGGAAATCCACGTCATCGAAAGGCGGAAGTGGAGTCGACGGGGGAGCGGCAGCGATCGACTCGCCGCCGTCCTCATGGTCAGGTAAGTCGATTACGATACGCCAACTTCAGCTACGTTATTCACGTAGCTGAAGCTGCGTATCGTAGATCGACCCCCCTCCCCTAGTGTAGCCCTGGGCTAAATCACCTTTAAAAATAGGACTTAGGTACTTTTTAAAATATTACCCTAGTACAGGGGAGGGTAAACTGCAGGCTGGATCTGGCCCCTCAGGTCTTTCAATCTGGCCCGTGGGATTGCCAACCCCGTGACGCTCCCAGAAGCGAGGGTGGGGCAGAGGTCTCCGTGCACTGCCCTTGCTTGCAGGCACTGCCCCCTGCAGCTCCCATTGGCTGGGAACGGGAAACCGCGGCCAATGGGAACTTTGGGGGTGGTACCCACAGGGGACAGCAGCGTGCGGCGGAGCCGCCTGCCCCACCCTACCCTCAGGTGCCACTGCTGGACATGCTGGCCACTTTCAGGAGCAGGGGCAGGGCAGGCAGGGAGCCTGCCTTAGCCCTGCTGCTTGCCGCTGCCACCCTAGGAGCCGCTCGAGGTAAGTGGGGCCAGGCCGGAGCCTGCACCCTGAACCCCTCCTGCACCCCAAATCCTTGTCCTTTTCCCCCTGCCGCACCCCCTCCTGCATCCTGAACCCCTCCTGCACCCCAAATCCTTGTCCTTTTCCCCCTGCCGCACCCCCTCCTGCACCCTAACCCCCTCCTCTGAGCCCCCTCCTGCAGCCCGCACCCCAACCCCCTGCCCCAGCCCCTACATTCATGGCCCTGCATACAATTTCCCCACCCAGATGTGGCCCTCGAGCCAAAAAGTTTGCCCACCCCTGCCCTAAGACATGGAGGAAGGGTGGAAAGAACATATTAAATATCAGTGCTGTTTTATGTGTTTAAGGCCCACCTGCTAGATTTTTCTGTCTTATTAAATGTTTGTTTGTTTTTTCTTCAACTACAGGAAGTCCTTCTCATCTGAGTGTAGGAGAACAACAAGACATGGTACATGACCCCTATGAATTTCTTCAATCTCCTGAACCTGCAAATGCCACCAGTAATTAACGTGTACAATATTTAAAAAACATTTTGTTTTAATTGTGTAACATTTTTATAAAGTTTTTGTCAAATGGCAGAAACCTCAATTTTGTCCTCTTTTCTGTGAGGATAGCTGTATAATATTACCATGCACATTTGTAAAATTTGCCTAACTAGTGTATCATGTTGTCAACACCACACTAAATACTGCCTTCATTTTTTTATTTTTTTTTTAATATAGTGGTCAATAAGAATCTCAATAGGAAAAAACACAAATTGTGTGTTCTAGAACCACATTAGATAAGTAGGATGTGTGCAGTTCTTAATATATAGAACATCCTCAAGGAGGAATATTTATTTTTCAGCAATGACCCAACTTCCTGAATTGTGATCATTTTCATGTTCCCACTCCCCTTCCATCCTGTTCTGTATTGGGGGGCTATGTTTCTCTGTGTCTTAAAATATTGTTTTTTAACACTCCAAAAATACTTAATTTGGAAACAGAAAAGGCTCTGTAGCTGTCATATCAAACAGCTCATTATAGGAGTTCTGCCCTGCAACTAAATGGAGATAAATGTATTGTGGTCCTTTTTATCCATGAACAGTAAGGGGACCAAATACTTAGATTTTTTTTTTAAAAGGTAATATGTATATTTACTTGAATGAAAGTATACTGGACAAAAGGGTATGCGTTTATGTAATTAAGTTTTTGTAATTCAACACTGACGTGACGGTTTTTTTAACATTGATATTATGTGTAAACTAGATGAATGTTATGCATTTACAATATTTTGTAAATATTAACTTAATAAAAGTCATACAAAAAATCAACTTTTTTTAAGTTTGCCGATGTCTTGCTATTGCAAAAATGTAAATTGTTTGCTTGTTCTTGCTAAACTTAACATATCCTAAGTTACTGGTCTGTATTAACTTATTGCTGTAAAGGGCACATGACCTTACATGACCATATTGCAAAGCTTAGTTGCACACAATACTAGTTGGGAACACTTTGAAAACAGTCAAGAAGCTTGGCAGACATCTGGGATTAGGGAGCAAAGTCCTTGGGATTTCCCAGTGGTGAGCTATGCAAGTGTGGTCTTGATTTTGAGTTTCATGTTTATGGATATTTGTAACTAAACTAGCATTTGTACATTACATTTGATCTTGAACAATCTGTAACGTTGCTGGTGAGCATTTTGCTTCAGGTTGGGAGGCTGTCTGAAAGCGAGGACTGGCAAATACTCACCAGCAAGTACACACCACACAACAAAAACACTAACCCAGGAACCCATCCCTGCAACACACCCCGTTGCCAATTCTGTCTGCATATCTATTCAAGGGACACCATCATAGGACCTAACCACATCAGCCACACCATCAGGAGCTTGTTCACCTGCAAATCTACCAATGTGATATGTGCCAGCAATGCCCCTCTGCCATGTACATTGGCCAAACAGGACAGTCTCGGTGCAAAAGAATAAATGGACACAAATCAGACATCAAGAATTGAAATATTCAAAAACCAGTAGGAGAGCACTTCAATCTCCCTGGACACTCAATAACTGACTTAAAAGTGGCAATTCTTCAACAAAAAAACTTAAACAGACTTCAACGAGAAACTGCAGAGCTGGAATTAATTTGCAAACTGGACACCATCAAATTAGGCCTCAATAAAGACTGGGAGTGGATAGGTCACTATAAAGAGTAATTTTCCCTCTCTTGATATTCACCCCTTCTTGTCAACTGTTGAGAATAGGCCACTTCCACCTTAATTTAATTGGCCTCATTAGCACTGACACACCCCACCCCCCCACCCCACGTGGTAAGGCAACTCCCATCTTTTCATGTGCTGTGATATATACACTGCTTACTGTATTTTTTAGTCCATGCATTTGATGAAGTGGGTTTTAGCCCACAAAAGCTTATGCCCAAATACACTTGCTCTTCTCTAAGGTGCCACAAGGATGCCTCGTTGTTTTTGCAGTATCTCCATAGCTAGAGTTGTAACTAGATTAAAAGTTACATTGGACTTACCTGACTTTTTTTAACATTTAACCAGTCCACTTGAATTCTTCTGTGCTCCTCTTCAGAATGGGAAAATTTCAGACACAGTTTGGTGGTAAAGAGAGGAGTTTGAAGTATCAGAGGTATTTCACACTTTGAAAATTAACATTTTTTAACACTATATCAAAAAATAGCTTGGCCTAGTGTCATTATCCCAAGGTAAACTGTATCTTTGACTCCCTCATGCTCTCTGCCTGTGGGCACCCTTCCAAGTGCCATGCTCAGCACCTGCATTTTTCTGAACACTTTTAGACTGGACCTGAGTTACAGCACCCATCTTTACCAACTCTTTTTCCTCAGCACATCCAACTGGGCTTGGTCCCTGCTATAGACTTCCCTTCAGGAACTGTAAACAGGAGGTAAACACAATGACACTGAACAGCTTCAAAACAAAGTGTTATCTGTTTATCCATGTGAACACAGCCATCAGAGAAAATAGGGTTAAAATAATAAGTCTATTGTCTTCATTGAGGGAAATGCCTAAACTTTCAAGGTTTAGATAAGTCCCATGTATGCCAGGTGCCCTGCTGCTTCATGGGACTGGAGTTCTGTCTGCTTTTTTGCAGATTCTGAGTTTTAACCGTTACTAAATTCTTGGCCTCCCTGCTTGGATTCTCCACGCCGCCCCAAGTTATCAGCCAGATTGTTGGTCAGAGTGTGGTGGAGATAAACTTTCAAAGGAATTCATCCCTGTATTAAGTACATCAGTGATTGGGGTTATCTAAAGCATTGTCTGCCTTTCTACAGATGTGCAAAGCCACCCTGGACTGAGTTAACTCTGCACCCTTGTAGCAAACAGCATTATAGTAATCAAATAGGGATCATCATATTCATAACAAATAAAAGATACCCCATGTTATTCAGACCTAGAAACCCCAAATGTGGCTTAGTTTTGTGTCTTACACACCTAACCTTCCACTAGTCTAATGTAATAGGTCACTTTTTGTGAGAACTCAAAAGGTTTCGTGCACACTTCAAAAATTCACGAGGTCTCATATGAGTCGGGAAATCAAATGTCCATGTGCTCCGGGATGGTACAACAAGAGGGTGGATCTGGGAAGGGCTCTGAGAGGAAGGGAAGAAAATAGCCACCAAATAAATTAATCTGAGTTATTGAGAAAGGGCCACTGGCCCATTCCCTGTCAACACATAAAAGAACTGACTAGTGGCCATGCGGTCATCTGTGATAAACCTGGTTGCACCAGACCAGTAATAACTATGTGGGGCTTTTAGAATGAAATAAAGCCATACAATATGGCCATGGACAGCTGGCGTTATGGACTCATGTTGTGGGGTTTTAAGACTGTGAGGTCAAGTAATTAAAATTCATTTTTATGTTTACACACACACACACACACACACACACACACACACACACACAAAATCCTTCACCACTAGAAGTAATAATCTCTGCCACCATTAAAGGATTGGACTCTAGCCTTGGTGAATATGTAATTCATTAAAGATTAACTTTCATGCTACAGAAAAACAGGGATAAATGAGAATCTCAACTGATTTCACCTAGTGCAGGAAAAGTTACCAAGTAAAAAGAGGATAATATTGTATAGAAAGAAAATTTTCACCATGTGTTTCTTCCTTCCTATTCCTTTCTCATTCCTGGTTTCTATACTTCGGTGTTTGTTTTTTAAACAAATCTGCACTTAGAGATAAGTGATCATTTACCATCCCAAGAGGAGACATAAACTCCTTGCTACTTTTTCTATATACATGTAATTTTATTTTGTGTGTGTATATCGATGCATATCTATTCAGGTTTATTGTTCTGAAAGCTCAGAACAATTTAAAGTCTACAAAATAGCAGTCTTATAATCTGAGGAGGTATCACAGTATTTAAAGACACACTTATCTTCACCACCAATGCAAATACTTGCTCAAGACTTGAAACTCCCAGACCTCAGACACACCCACATGGACAAGCAAACAACTGCGCTGCTCTTTGTTTCTTGTTGAAAGGAATTAGTAAATTTAGGCATGAAGTTACTTTTTAAAAAATATAAATAAAGGTGCCATAACATTCAGCCCTGCCAGAAGGTTCTGTCTGGGATCTGAACCTGGAATGTTAAATTTTCACACATGTCTACATGTGGAATTAACTGCTATTCCTGAATAATTCTGTGTGGACACACAGAATAAGAGTGCCTTGCTCATTTTTCATTTGAAACTTTTTAAAAATAGGAAAAGGTAACCTGCAAAAACAGTAACTTTCTCTAATTTTTTGTGTTATAGTAATTTTAGGTAAATATTTTCAGCTGACTTTAAACTGATTCAGTCCCTTTAAAGAAAGGATGCCTTCATAGGCCCTGTCTACACTGGGAAGTTTCTGCGCAGTAGAGCAGCTTTGTGCGCTGTAACTCCTGAAGTGTACACACTGCCAAGCCACTTAGTGTGCAGAAACTGCAGTTGCCGCGCTGTAAAAAAAACCCACCACAATGAGAGGTGTACTTCGCTGCGGTGCCAGTGTAGACACGTGGTCGGTTACAGCACTGTTATTGGCCTCCAGGAAGTGTCCCACAATGCCTGTTCTTGCCTCTCTGGTCATCGGTTTGAACTCTACTGTCCTGCCCTCAGGTGACCAACCGTCATCCCCACCCTGTAAATTCTTTTGGAATTTTGAAAGTCCCCTTCCTGTTTGCTCGGTGGTGCGTGCAGTGGTCTTAGCACATCTTTCCAGGTGACCATGCCTGCTCCACGCACCAGGCAATTCCCCCGCTTAGAGCAATGCCAAGCTGCTGAACCTTATCAGCATTTGGGAACAGGAGGCTGTCCAGTCCCAGCTGTGCTCCAGCCATAGAAATTATGATACCTACAGACAGATTTCACGATGCATGATAGAAAGGGGCCATGACCAGGACACATTGCAGTGCAGGGTCAAAGTGAAGGAGCTGCAGAACGCCTACCACAAGGTGCTGGAGGCAAACCACCGCTCTGGTGCTGTGCCCATGAGCTGCCCGTTCTACAAGGAGCTGGATGCGATACACGGCAGCAACCCCACCTCCACTGCGAAGGCCCCTGTGAATACTTCGTTGGCTCGCGTGCCAGTCAAGAGTGGACCGAGCCAGGAGGAGGAAATCTTGAACGAGGAGGGGGAGGGAAAGCCAGAGGCAGAGGACGACTCGGGGGTCCGAGATGCATGCAGCCAGGAGCACTTTTCTACCCGAGAGGTGGCTAGCTGGTCACAGCTGTCGGATGTTGGTGAACAGGAGAGGAGGCCCCGGTAAGTGGATTTGATTTTGGGAATCACTGAAGCGAATTGTTGGGGGCAGGAAGGTTGCAGAAAGCAGGCTTGCCTCCCATGATATGCCTAGTGTGAGTGGCGCAACAAGCTGTTGATTGACTCCCTCACTTCATGGGAATCTGACTCAGAGATCTACAGGAAACTCTCATGGAGATACTGGGCAATCCGCTGCCGCAGGTTCTTTGGTAGAGCTGCTTTCTTTCTTGCCCCATTAACAGTAACTTTCCCACACCACTGTGACATCACTGGGGGGAGGAGGGAGAGGGGGGGCCATTGCTTCACACAGGAGAGCCACATAAGGGCCAGAGCAGAAGCCGCAGTCTTGGAGAAGACCCTTCCTTGATTCCCTGCTCACCCTCAGCAGTGGTGGCTCTCCCCAAGAGCCATGTGCCCAGTGTACAGCAGGGTCCGGGAAGAGTGCTTTATCCTGCCCGTGCGGCTACTCACCATTTTGGTGAGTCTTCTGGCTTGTGTGCTTGCCTGGGGTCAGCCAGTTAGTGACAGGTGTGTGAGTACTGGCTGTGTTTTAAATTACTGAATCAGTGTTCTGTGTGTTGCAAACAATACTGCTTCTGTAAAATGTTGTGTTTTGGCTTCACAGAGATGACCCTGGGAGCCAGCCTCCCCCTTTGTTATCGCCAGCTGAATGGCTGCGCAGAATTAGGAAGTGGCCATGAAGAACTAAGGAGGACTTTCTGCATGATGTTATGATGCACTCAATGGCCGAGCAATGGAAATTGAAGGTGTGGCGGGCCTGAGAGAAGGGGGACCTAAAGGAGAATGTGGCATGCCACAATGAAGCCATGGAGCGGCTCTTAAACGATATGGAGTGCCAAGAGACACACTCCAGGCAATACTAGCTTCAAACCGAGCAGCTCCACACCCACCCTCCCCTGTAGCTGCTGTTGCAAAACTCTCTCATGCTCCCCCAGACACTGCCAACACACTCTTTTCATCCTCCTGTCTCCAGTCTGTACCCGCAGCATTCCACTCCTCCCCCCTCACAGTCCAGCACTGCGGTCTCCCACTATCCACTGCACTCAACACCCATCCCCCTGAAGTTTGGCCCTGCTGAAGTACAGCACCCACTGCATTGTACTCCAAAGGAGAAATTTGGATATGATCCCTGGACATACACAAATCTTTAACCGACCCCGGGACCCCACCTTCTCCTGGAACCTTCCCTTCCCCCATCCCCCTCACTGCTGATGGGGTTTTTTGTTTGACGCTCTCCTCTGGTGGTTGTTTTTTAATAAAATAATTGTGTTGGTGTGAAAGCAATGTTTGTTCTATTAAATGAAAGCAAACAGAGCCCTGCAAAGCAACAGACAGTTATGTTAAACCTTCATATTGCATCATAGTGCATCGGCTGCACCAGTCACAATCACCTCCTAGCATTACGAGCACTGCACTCCCGAGCATAGCAACAGATATTAGTGGCTTTCAGCTTCAAATTGCTGCCTCAAGGCATCCCTGATCCTTATGGTCCCGTGCTGCGCTCCTCTAATAGCACTGGTCTCTGGCTGTTCAAACTCAGCCTGCAGGCGCTGAGCCTCAGCGGTCCAGCCTGAGTGATGCTTTCACTCTTCCCTTCATAAATATTATGGAGCATACAGCATGTGGCTATATTACAGTGATTCTCAAACGTTTTACAAGCCTCTGAGTGCGACACCCGCCCCCCCCATCAATGAAAATGTTTTTTAATATATTTAACACTATTACAAATGCTAGAAGCAAAGCGGGGTTTGGGGTGGAGGCTGATAGCTTGTGACCCCCCATGTAAGAACCTTGCGACCACCTGAGGGGTCCCAACCCCCAGTTTGAGACCCCCTGGGCTATAAGCATAGGAATATTGTAATTGGCCAGGTCCAGCGGGCCTTTAAACAGCCAAAAGCACACTCAACAGTCATTCTGCACTTGCTCAGCCTGTTGTTGAACCGCTCCTTGCTGCTGTCAAGTTGCCCTGTGTATGGCTTCATAAGCCACGGTATTAAGGGGTGGGCGGGGTCTCCCAGGATCACAATGGGCAATTCAACTTCCGCTATGGTAATATTCTAGTCCAGGAAGAAAGTCCCGGCTTGCAGCTTCCTGAACAGGCCTGTGTTCTGAAAGAGGCATGCGTCCTGCTCCTTTCCAGACCAGCCTGCATTAATGTCTGTGAAACGCTCACTGTGATCCACAAGTGCCTGGAGAACCATTGAGAAATACCCCTTGTGATTAATGTGCTAGATGGTCTGGTGCCAGAATTGGAATACATGTGCCATCTATCGCCTCTCCAGAGTTAGGGAAGCCCATTTGTGCAAAGCCATCCACAATGTCACACATGTTGCCCAGAGTCACGGTCTTTCAGAGTAGGATGCGATGAATGGCCCTGCACACTTCCGTCAACACGAGTCCAACGGTCGACTTTCCAACTTCGAACTGGTCAGCGACTGATCGGTAGCAGCCTGGAGTAGCCAGCTTCCACAGTGCAATCACCACGAGCTTCTCCAATGGCAGGGCAGCTCTCATTCTCGTGTCCTTGTGCCGCAGGTCTGGGGTGAGCTAATCACACAGTCCCATGAATATCGCTTTTGTCATCCAAAAGTCCTGCAGACACTGCTCATCATCCCAGACATGCATCGCGATGTGATCCCACCACTCAATGCTTGTTTTCCAAGCCCAAAAGCGGCGTTCCACTGTGGTCAGCACCTCCATGAATGCCACAAGAAATCTCCTGTCATAGCTAGTACGCGTGGCGAGATCAATGTTGCACTCCTCTTGCCTTTGTAGTTTAAGGAATAACTTCACTGCCACTCGTGACGTGTTGATCAGAGCGAGCAGCATACTGGTCAGCAGTTCAGGATCCATTCCTGCAGATTGAAGAGGCAGAGCGCACAGTACACAAACTGTTGAAAGATGGCACCAAATGCGGGTGGAAGCACCGGGATTGCTAAAATGCGAAGCAATGCATCACAGGGCATTGAGACCCTGGATGCCCCGCGACCCCCTTCATCTTCCCACAACTCTTAGCGGCAAAAGTGGAAGAGGTGTTCTGTGGGATAGCTCCCCAGAGTGCACCGCTCCGAATATTGCTGCAAGTGTGAACACGCTATTGCGCAGGCAGCTGACTGTGTGAACACACAAAAGCTGTTTCCCTTCAGTGCTCTCTGAGTGGTACTGTAATTCCCAGCGCTGTAACATGCTCATAATTATTAGTGCTGCTGCCAATATGCTTAGCATTGAACAAAGCATGGTTCTTATCCAAAGTAGCCTACATCCTAATAAAGAGACAATACAGTTAAAACTCACATTAGAAGATACACCAGTCTCAAAACAGAGCAGATAATCCTTTATTAAATTATGGTATTGATGAAATGTAAATATATTTCAATTGTTGTCTCTACCATTTACTTATAAATGTTGAAGTGCAGAAGTACAGCAAAAACTTGCATACTATTACAATTATTGAAGTTCTGCTATAAAAAAAAACCCTTTATTAGCTTATAAAACTATATGGGAAAGTCGAGATTGTATCTGCAACATAGAAATTTCATTTTGGTTTTAAAAAGACTTTAAAGATGTTGCCATATGGTCCAAATACGCAATACGCCAGGGGTTCTCAACCTTTCTTTTGCTGAGGCCCCCAACATGCTATAAAAACTCCAGGGCCCAGCAGGAGTGGGGAAATGACTCGGGGGCTCTGGGCTGGGGGGGGACCCTTGGGCATAGGCATAGTTTTACTTCTATTTGGCGGGGGGCAAAGGCTGGCGGGGCTCGAGGCAACTCTGCACAGCGCCACCTCCATCCCCTGACTCACTTAGGAGGCCACCCAGCCTGCCTGGGCTGTGGAGGGGATGCAACCAAAAAATATAACTCAAAGCAGGGACTCAGTTCCAAAAGTTTGAAAACTGCTCAGGGTGCAGGGAGGGGATAGCTAGGGGCTGTGTACAGGCGGGGCGGGGGGAGCTCCCAGTGCAGCTCCCAGCCTCAGCGGGGGGGAAGGCCCCCCACTGCTTCTGGCTTGGTGGGGAGAAGGTTTGCCAGCTTCAGCCCTGCGCCACTCCTGGCTTGAGGGGGGGAGGTGCTGCCTTCAGCCCTGCACCACTCCTGGCTGGGGGCGGGAGGCGCCAACTTCAGCCCCGCGCCGCTCCCAGCTTCAGCGCCGGAGCTCGGCTTACTGGGTTTCAGCCGGACTCCCATGGGGCTGCGGACCCCTGGTTGAGAACCACAGCAATATGCTGTAGTCCACTGAAACTAAAAAGATTTTAAATAAAGGTGGGCTATGGAGACTATTATTGCATCTGGATTAGGTTTAAGATATGTTTCCAGGCTGATTAGGACTATTAGTAATCCAGCCATATAAAAATTAATTATTTCTCCACAATCTGACCTGCTTTTCAGAGGCTGAAATTGATCTCTGAAGTAACTGCATTTGCTCATTCTATTTATTACCTTTACATATGACAGATTTAGAATCTGAGCCATGCCTTTTTCCTCTATTTAGTAATAGCTAAACGTTCTATATCACATGTTTGAGTCCCAGAAGTCTGATAATTATAACTCTAATTGTTAGACTTGAATAGCCACATTTTCAAAAAGGAAGGCTCACAGTCCATATGTAATTTGCATACTTACAAAAAGAATTACTGACTGCATATGCAAACTGGGTGAGTAGCTGTTAAGATATTTGTACACACTTGTAAAATGTAGAAGCAAATGTAAGAACGCTTTTGAAAATAAATATTTTTTAAGATTGCTATAACAATTTGGATAAAATACATATGTACATACATTATAGTCCAACATTCCTTACTGATATTATTAGTATTATATAGAAAGCAGAAAGGCAATCACTTTTATACATTAACTCTCAAAGCACAGAATGCACCATTCAATGCAAGTACTTGCCGCTCTATCACCTTGTGCTGTGAACCTGTCAGATCTCACAAGCTAAGCAACATCATGCCAGGTCAAACCACCAAGGTAGCAGCAGGAATTAGTGTTGGTAATTCAGCAGATGGTATTCTTTTCCAGTCAACACTGAAGTCAATGGGCTTCTGCAGACAGAATGCTGCAGAACTGGACCTTTCATAAACAAGACAAAGTATGGGGGAAAGGGATGCAGTACACAAGCAAAACGATCTGAGTGATGGCAAGTATACAATGTCAGTTCCAGCAGTTTTGTGAAGATGTAATTTAACTATCCTTGCCTATTAGTTGACAGTGTTTGCTCTGCATTTTAAAAGACATAATTAACTTCTGGCAGGAGAAATCTTAGGTCTGATATACACAAGAGAATTGCACTAGCTTAACTAAAGGTTTGATTTTTCAAACCGATTTAGGGCTTGTCTACACTGGCAAATTTTGTCGATGAAACTAATGTTGACAAGGAAAAATCGACAAAAGCAAAGTCGCCAAAGTGTGTCTACATTTGCTCCCTCTGTCGACAGATCGTTTCCACATTCGGGGCACCTTTGTCGACAGTGAAAGCAATGGACTGTGGATATGTATCCCACGGTGCATGGGGACACCATCCATCACTAGGTGTTGTGGGAATGCGGGAACAGAGCGCGATACATCCTGGGATGTGCAAAATGTACTGTCATGCACCGCTTTGTGTCCCACCCCTCCAATGGTTTCTGGCTTTCTTTCGCACCGTTTTTCCAACTGTCATTCTTTTGTAGTGCGCACCAGCATCTGCAGCGAGAGAGGATGGATCCCGCACCTCTCTCCTATGCACTGCTAGCTGTCGTGAGGACATCGTGCATGGCAGCACAGTTACTCGCAAAGTTAGCAGAGGATGAATTGCAGGCACCAGAGTGTGATATGGACGGCAGCAACTTATCGGTGCTTTTGGCATTCACAGAGCAGCTGCATACGGTAGTGCGTCACTTTTGGGCTAGGGAAACAAGCACTGATTGTGGGATCGCATTGTCATGCAGGTGTGGGATGACGACCAGTGAGTACAGAACTTTAGGATGCGTAAAGCAACCTTCATGAAGCTATGTGCTGAGCTGGCCCCCGACCTGCGGCGCAAGGACACCAGAATGAGAGCTGCCCTTCCGGTAGAGAAGCGTGTTGCAATTGCTGTGTGGAAGCTGGCGAATCCAGACTGCTACCGGTCAGTCGCAAATCAATGTGGAGTGGGGAAGTCCACTGTTGTGGCTGTATTACTCCAAGTGTGCAGGGCAATAAATCACATCCGGCTGCACAGGACTGTGGCGCGGGGAAATGTGCATGACATAGTGGATGGCTTTGCAGAGATGGGTTTCCCTAACTGTGGCGGGGTGATTGATGGCACACACATTCCAATTTTAGCGCCAGACCACCTTGGCTCTGAATACATCAATAGGAAGGGCTACTTCTCCATGGTGTTGCAGGTGCTTGTGGATCACTGGGGTCATTTCACGGACATCAATGCAGGCTGGTCTGGAAAGCTGCATGACACACACATCTTCAGGAACAGTGGCCTATACAGAAAGCTGCAGGTGGGGACTTTCTTTCCAGACCACAAGTTCACAGTGGGGATGTGGAAATGCCCGTAGTAATCCTGGGAGACCCGGCTTACCCCTTACAGCCATGGCTCATGAAACCTTACAAAGGGAACCTGGACATCAGCAAGGAGCATTTTAACAACAGGCTGAGCAGGTGCCGCATGGTAGTCGAATGTGCCTTTGGCCATTTGAAAGCTCGCTGGAGGTGTTTAAATGGCAGACTAGACCTTACCAAGGATAATATTCCGTGGTCATAGCCGCGTGCTGCACTTTGCATAATCTGTGTGAATCTAAGGGTGAAATGTTTGCTCAGGTGTTGGCTGCACAGTTTGAACAACCAGATGCTAGGGCTGTCAGAAGAGCCCAGAAGGCTGTGTGACAAAGTTCCTCCTCTACCTTGGTGAGTCCTGCGCTTATTGGCGGATTTTGATCGCCTCAGAGATCTTCCTCTCTGGTAGAACCCACAGTCAAATTCCTCCTGTGTCTGATCAGGAGTTGGGAGGTTTGGGGGGAACCCAGGCCCGCCCTCTACTCCGGGTTCCAGCCCAGGGCCCCGTGGATTGCAGTTGTCTATAGGGTTTCCTGTAACAGCTGCGCAACAGCTACAACTCCCTGGGCTACTTCCCCACGGCCTCCGCCCAACACCTTCTTTATGCTTACTCTCAGCTCCTAGTGCCTCTTGCTCCCAGCTCCTCGCACGCAACACCACAAACTGAAGGGAGCTCCTTTTTAAACCCAGGTACCCTGATTAGCCTGCCTGTCTTAACTGATTCTAGCAGGTTCTTCTTAATTGGCTCCAGGTGTCCTAATTAGCCTGCCTGCCTTAAATTGGTTCCAGAAAGTTCCTGCTTGTTCTAGTCCAGCCCCTGCTCTGGTCACTCAGGGAAAAGAAAACTATTCATCCAATGGCCAGTATATTTGCCTTCGATCAGACTTCTGTACCCCACTTGTCTGGGTCTGTCACAGCTGCTATTAAATCAGAGAGGCTTTGAGGAACCACTTTGACAATGAGGGGCAGTAACACATGTCTGCTTTGGAGTTGCTTCCCTGTTGCATCCATGTACAATTTTGGGGCCCAAGATCCGTGCAACACAATGCTTTAGAAGCCTGTACCCGAGAGTGAATTGATTGCTATATGCTTTTGTAGAACACAGAATAAAAACACTGTACCATTAAATACCTTAGCCTTTATTTATTGTTAAAAAGGGTAAAACTTCACAACTGTATATAGTTCCAACTATAATTGTGCAAGCTGTGAGAGGGGGTGGAGTGATGGGGAAACTCGGGAGTCCTGTGAAGTGAAAAGGAATGTGTGGACATAGAGGGGGGTGGGGTTGGTAAAGAACTGTGCATCTGCTGCAGAGGCGCTCGACCTCGGATCTGCTCAGTCTGCAGCTGTATCAAGGACTTGAGCATCTCTGTCTGATCCTCCATAACTTTTATCATCTGCTCTGTCGCTTGCCTAGCAAAAACAGCATTCTCTTTTCTGTCCTGCCTTTCGGCTTCCCAGCGCTCTTTCCATGCCCTGCTCTGACTCTCATCACGCTGCAGCACCTCGCGGAACATCTCTTCTTTGCTGCGCCTAGGATTTTTTCTTATCTGTCGCAGCCAGTCCGCAGGGGTGCATGATGTGTTCTTTAAGGTCTGTGCTGAACAGAAGAGGGATTGTTACATTCCAGGAAACGTTTGAAACATTTTAGTAAAAAGGGCATTTTGCTAGTAGAAATCACTTTCTCTCTGAGATTGTAGGCTGGCACGCAGCTCCGTGAGCACCCCAATCAGGGTGAGTTTCGGGAGTGGGGGGAAGGCGGTTGTGCGTACAGACAAAAAAGTCACGGCTTGCAGGGAACTCATTCTAAAATTATCCCACAATTTTTCATAGGCGGCCAACCTGCTGGCTGACATCTCGCTGGAGAGGGTGTCTAGGGAAACCAGGGCTCATCTTCTGAATGCTTGCGGCTTTCACCCCAGTCTATATGCAGCTCAGCTATGTGCCGCTTTGGTCCCAGCTCCAGTTATTGCTAAATGGTACAGTTTCCTACAATGGGGGAACCTAACAAGGATGAAATCCCTTGAAATCTGCGGCAGAGGATTAACAAGTACCTCTTGGAAACTTTCCAGAGCCTCTCTCTGGAGGATTCCCTGCAGGTCTCGATGTCCATCAACACCCTGCTTGGCCATGCAGATTATCTACACACTACCTGCCTCCCACCTTTTCGATTCCCTACACAAGCCACAGCAACTTACCAGAGTCTCATCTTCTTCCTGCTCCCCATTGAGCACTTCTGGAGTGGAGAAAAGTTCCTGGCTGCATGCCCCACTGGGTGACCCCGCTGGGAGCATCACAGCCTCTTCTAGCTTGACTTCTACATTCACAATTTCAGCCTCAGGGTTATCCCCTCTTTCAGCAGCATGCAAAATATCCACGGGGCTATCGGCAATGGAGGTGGGGTCACCACGGAGAATAGCATTCAGCTCCTTATAGAAGCAGCAGGTCTTAGGTGCACCACCAGAGCGATGGTTCGCCTCTCGTGCCTTATGGTACACCTGCCTCAGCTCCTGTATCTTCGCTCTGCACTGCTGCATGTCCCGATCACAGCCCTTATCACACAAGCCTTGAGAAATTTGCCCATATGTGTCCCAATTCCTACGGGTCACTCGCAACTGCAACTGAACAGACTCCTCTCCCCATATACTGATCAGATCCAACAACTCAGCGGTGGTCCAAGTGGGAGTGCATTTGGGGTGACAGCCAGCCATGCTCACCTGGGAAGCTCCTCTGGGAAGCCAGCAAACAGGAAATGAGATTTAAAAGTCCCGGGGCTTGCAAGGGGGAGGGGCAGGTTGGCTGCATGGCAGCGGAGTTCAAACCGCTGACCAGAGCGGTAGCAAGGGAATTGTGGGATACTTTCTGGAGGCCAATAAAATCAGGGGGGGAAATGTGGTGTCTACACTGGCTGTTTGTCAACAATAAAGGGAGGGGAAAAGACAAAAGTCTCTCACAGGGATGGAAGTTTTTTGTCACCAAAACTAGGGTTTTTTTCCCGAAAAATGTGACCTTGCAGTGTGTATGCTATTGCTGTTTTGTCACCAAAAGCCAGTTTTTGGTGACAAAACTTGCAAGTGTAGACAAGCCCTTAGTTGAACTGGTTCAAGTCCCTGTGCGGACACACTTATTTTGGGTTATTTAAAATCAACTAGGAATCAGTTTAAGCTAAACCCAAGTATGTTTACACAGGTTTGCACCAGTTTAACTAAACCAGCTTGAATATCACACATTTAGTTAAAACAGTGCAATTTTTTTGTGCAGACAAGGTCTTGTTTACATGTTCTAGTCCTTCCTTACACTGGAGGTCTGAACGCTACCTAGCTTGTAAGAGGTGAAAAAATACACATAACTAAATTTTAATGGTTTCAGAGGGGTAGCCGTGTTAGTCTGTATCAGCAAAAACAATGAGGAATTCTTGTGGCAGCTTAGAGACTAACAAATGTATTTCGGCATAAGCTTTCGTGTGCTATAACCCACTTCATCAAATGCAACTTTCATCAGATTACATTTTAATGGCATTCTTCTATCCTTGATTTGCTGCAAATTCAAGTTGATATCCAGAGTTAATCCCATAATAATGTGCTAAAAGGGAGGAAGGCATGTTTAACAGATTCCTGGATCACATTAATAGAGTGGTGCTATGTGCGAGGAAGCAGATCCCATCAGCTTGAATTCTGGAAGAGGAAATAAAGATAGCTGATATGAAAATTATTTATCTCTTTGCTGTTTGGACTCTCAGAGGGCTGGAGCTAGGAAACAAAAGCAGAGATCCCTAAGGTCAACCTGGCTTAGACCTAAAAGACATTCAGTGCTGACAAATTACTACAACTCTGTCACCTTTTGGAACCATAGACTGTAACTCAAATGTTGCCTGCTTTAACCTGTAAAAAACTGTCATTTGGTTCATGACTGGGAGTGCTAAACTCACGGCAGACTGTCAAAAAGCAGGGCAAACACCCCATACTAGTGGTATGATCTATAATTAGATTTCAACAACCCAGTAACAAATGTGAACCCCTGAAGAGCTATGATTGACCATAGAGTCATTCCCTTTTGGCCCTCTAGTCTATCTTGCACCCAGCCAAGCTGGAGTCATTGATAAATGGTTGATTTACTCCAAAAAATCACTCCTCCTGCCTGGGTTCACAAGTTCAGAGCAGGCATTTTTATAGTTGTAAAGCAAAACGTACATATTACCTGATAGTGTGGGACACAGACATTACACGCAAGATTAATATACACAGCAACTTACAAGTATTTTACACTGTCTAAACACTACACACATCCTTACAAGTCTAAAACCTGTCTTGAACAATACTAACATACAGGTGATTTGGTCTGGTTTCCAGCTATGAATTTGTCAGTGCTCAGCTGATGCCTGCAGTGTTGGCAAGAGCTGGCTCCTGGTCTACCAGTGTTACAGGTAGTAGAGATTCAGAAATCCAAAACTGATGTTAAGAAGATAACAGAAAACAAAAAATAAATACAAAAAAATACTGTCAGCAAAACTAATAGCTTAACTGGACTGCAACATGTTATGCAGAAAGGCCACAAGGCAAACACTTCTGTGCACAGCAGAAAGGCGTTTGGCCCAGGGAACGGGTGATGGGTAGCTTCTTCAGTATTTTTAGAAAAAGGTATGTCTCAGCTGTCTTCTATTACATTTGAAGTACAGGCTACTGACCCTTTCAGCCAGCCATGAGGGGCTGGATGGAGCTAAAAAATGGATGCAACGCAACTTATTTTATAACAAATATAATCACTAATAGTGTCCTGCCACTTTCCTTTCAGCTTAGACTTCATTAGAACAGAAGCACATCCTGTTTCTCTTCATAGAATATCAGGGTTGGAAGGGACCTTAGGAGATCATCTAGTCCAACCCCCTGCTCAAAGCAGGACCAATCCCCAATTTTTGCCCCAGATCCCTAAATGGCCCCCTCAAAGATTGAACTCACAACCCTGGGTTTAGCAGGCCAATGCTCAAACCACTAAGCTATCCCTCCCTCCCACCTCTTTCTCAGGTAATACCTTCTCTTTGGGTTTCTATACCTGCCAGTGAGGATCCTTAGCCTGTGGAGGGTAAGGAACCTGCCCTGGTGAGCAGAACTGTTTGCTGTTTGGTGAAGTGTTTTCAGGGCCGGCTCTAGGCACCAGCAAAACAAGCAGGTGCTTGGGGCGACACATTTCTAGGGGCGGCATAGAAATGTGCCCCCGCCGCCCCATCTCGCCTCCGCCTGCTCCCCTGAGCGCGCCACTGCCGCTCGGCTTCTCCCTTGTCCCTCCCAGACTTGTCGTGCGTGTGAAACAGCTGTTTCACATGGCAAGCCTGGGAGGGAGGGAGGAGAAGCCGAGTGGCAGTGCACTCGGGGGAGGCGGCGGTCATGAAGCAGAGGTGAGCTGGGATGGGGAGTGGTTCCTCTACCCTCCTCCCATTACTTCCTGCGCCCCCCCACCCTTACTCACCTCCACTCTGTCTGCTCCCCTGAATGCACCGCCGCTCCCTTGCCTGAGAGGGAGGGGGGAGAAGCGGAGTGGGGGCACGTTCAGGGGAGCAGAGGTGAGCTAAGGTAGGAGGTCACGGGGGGGGGGGGGGAGCCACAGGAAGCAATGCGAGGGGGGATATGTGGCACGCCCAGGGGAGGAGGCGGGGCTGGGGATTTCATGCAGGGAGCATGAAAAAAAAGGAGGGGCGGCCAAAAATTTTTTTGCTTGGGGTGGCAAAAACCCTAGAGCCAGCCCTGGGTGTTTTAACCTCATTCTGGCCATAGCTTGTATGGCTCCCTTCACACAGTGGCTTGTTGAGGGCCATCAACAATACACGATTCTTCAAAATTGTGCATCTAGACTGCTTTAGACTGTTTCTAATGTTGTGTGGGAGAGGGCGTAACAGCAATTTTTCCGTTGGGGCAGCTAGGGCACTGCCTCATTCACAAATACTAGAACATAAAATCCAAATAAGATGTCCCTTGTCCCAATTATAATTCCCTTTCAGGTTGCTACTTTAGAGACATAGGCCCAGATCCTCAGAGGTATTTAGGCATCTAATTCTTGTTAATTGGAAGATTTGGGACACAGCATGCCTATCTTCCAGCTAAAGTATCCACAGTAGGGCAGTGGCTCTAGGGCCCCACACTGTTCAAGGTAAAGGCCTCTATAATTAGGGTGACCAGATATCCTGATTTGTATAGGGCCAGTCGCAGTATTCAGGGCTTTGTCTTATATGGGCACCTATCGTCCCCCACCCCGCCCTGGTTTTTCACACTTGCTACCTAGTCACCCTATCCGTAGCTGCGGCAGCAGGCTGTGATTTTGCTCAGGGAACAGTCCAGCGCCCTTAGCAGCAGCAGTTCAGGTTCCTGTGCTTCACTTGGAAGCTGGCTCTAGAGCCAATTAGCGGAGGGCAAGTGGGCGATGTTGCCCTACCACTAACATACAACACGTAGAGGCTGGGCAGCGGCCTGACTGGCGTCTGTACTAGAAGCCTGGGCGCCCCCCGCGCGTGGGGTTGGCTGGATCTCTGGCAGGCTGGCTCGCCGGACACCCGAGGGCTGCTCCCCCAATCCGCGTTAGGACCCAGGAGACACTCCGGCCGGGCGGGGGGGCGAGAGGAGCTGAACGGTTTCCATAGCTGCAGAGGCAGCTGCTGGCTTCAGGGAAACTACCCGGCCTTGCCCCGGCCCCTGGCTCCGGCCATGGCTCTGCAGCGGGGGCGGCTTCCCTGAGGCGGGCGGCAGCGGGCATGACTCCCCCGGCCTGCGCCGTGTGCCTCCGGCAGGTGGGACGCGGGCGGCGGCGGCGGCGGGGGGCGCCGTGCGCAAGGCTGCCCGGGGCGGGGACGCGGCCGGCCGGCGCTGGCCGGGGAAGGGGCGTTGCGGGCAGGGCGCAGCGGCTCCCCGGGAGCTGGGTGAGGCTGCACGCGCGGGCCCGCGCGCAGCCCCCGGGGAAGCGGCTCCTGTGCGGGGCGGGCAGAGCCTAACGGGGGGGAAGGGGGGTCACTTGCGCCCGCGTGTTGGGGGCTCGGGGCTTCAGCGGGACCCGGTGCGGGAGGTCAGCGCGTTTATTGGCCTCGCGTGTGTTGGGGAGCGAGACAAGCTTTGGCGCCACCCAGGGCTCTGCTCCCCGTGGGGGCTGTCTCGGGTAGAGGAGACGTTGCCTTTGAGATAATTGTGGGGCCAGCAATTCAGCTGAAACCCAACGCTTTTGTGAAATGTGAAAAGTGAAAAATCGGGGTGGGGGTAATAGGAGCCTGTATAAGAAAATTACCCCAAAATCGGGACTGTCCCTATAAAATCGGGGTATCTGGTCGCCCTTCTTGTGGTCCCCATGGCCTGGCTCTGCAATTGCAAATTGGAACAACTTTCCGGGCTTCTAGGAGATCTTGTGGCTGCCCCGTTCAGAGCTTGCCTCCTTTTTCTTACAGGAGTTGGGCCTAACTAATAGCAGGAAAGGGCTGTAGCTCAGGAGCCGGCTGCACAGGTGCTGTCTAGTCGGGAATGGAGTGACGGAAATCTGCTTGTTGTCGCTGCTTACCTTGGGGTGGGGGGGTTTGTTTTTACTTAAATATGAACAAACTATGTTAGTGCTGAAAGGCGTGATAGGTGCATTTGCTATTCTCATGCAGAAAGTCCATTAAGAGCAACTTATTAATGAGAGAATCTGAACTGATACACAATTGTTCTTTGCAATCCTCTCATTAAAGTCCGGTTTCTCCAAGCAGTTCTTGAAACATTTCCTATGACTTTCCTTCGGTGAACTTTTGGAGGCATTACCAGTCTATCTCTGTCTTTTTGTTTCCCCATGGAAACAGTTCAGTTCATGGCTCAATTGTCAAATCATGGTTTCCTTGAGGGAGGGGTTAGGTTTAATTTCCATTGCTTACTGTTCATGGCCATTATATCTTACACTTCTGGGTTAAAGTCTTTAGATGTGAAAGTGAGGAACTAATAACACTGATGCAAGTTGCCCTCACCTTTCCAGCAGTTCTGTCAACTATTCCAGTGTTGGGTTAATCAGACTGTAACACAGAATTACTGTGGGGGAAAATCTACTCTCATAACTAAACTGAAACCACTCAGCTTGACAACCTTGTAATCTTGACCTGATGGAAAATCTATTTCTCTAGAGGAAATAGGCTTGTGTGTTAGAGTAAGAGGAAACTATTTTCATTAAGTGAAACTTCTAAAAGCTCTGAGAGAGGCTGCTTAATCTGACTCAGATTATGGTATTCTGTGTTTTTCCTGAGACACTATACTTTTATACTTAAACTACCCAGCAATTGATACATTTGAGTGATGTTTCTAATTTGCCATGATGCTTCACTGCTCAACTATGATAAAAATGTCTCTAAACCTTGGCAAGAATATGTGTCTGTGTTTACAGGTAAAATGTATTTGAATTTAAACAAACTGTGGAGAAGCGAGAGGCAGATCACAGAATCTCAAATTTGTATCCAAATTTTTGCACGTGGGTGCATTCACAACGTCTCACGAGGCCATGTCTGCACTGCACTAGCAGCATCTTCCCAAAAATTCGGTCCAGTTTTAAAATTGGTTGGAGCTACAGTATAGGCAAAAGCTGCTCTTTTAACTATTTCAGTTAAACTTCCTGAAAAAACTTCAACAAAACTTGTTATAAAAATGGTTCTGGTTGTTGAAGCTTTTTCTATACTGCCCCTCTAACCAATTTGAGATGTGTTTTTTGTTTTGTTTTTTTAGGGGTGACATATCCATAGTGTAGAGAAGGGTTTTGTTTTTGTTTTTAAAGACCATGTTGGTACTTTTTTATTTTTACATGACCAGCATATGTTGGACAGTGATAATCCAGCTCCTTTTGGCCTGTCTGGAATGTATGTTGCCCAGTACATACAACATTAAATTTGAAATAAAAAGGAGGAGCAAAAGTCTGAACTGCTGTACATACATGAAAGTTCTAGTTTTCTTCCAAAAGTTCTCAAAATACTAAAAGTTCTTGTAAAGGCATAACAGAGATAATAAACTAACGATATAATATTGCTACTGCTAGCCCTAATCAATATAATAGACTTTGGGAATCAAATTAATCATTCTTATTTATGTCTGCTTTTTAATCTGAGCAATGTGGGTCAAGATATCTCACTTAAAAAAATTTTTTTTTTTTTTACTATCGCAAAGAATGATATGCCAATGAGAGATTTATTTGAAACAGTTCTTTAGTACCGGAGGAACTTTCAGTGATTAATAATTACTAGCAACAAGAGCACAGTTACATATTAGTAGCAGTAATATCATATTTAATAGCATCAATCCAGTATTCTAAGCAACAAACAGGAAGGCTTTCAAGTTCGTTCTCTAAGGACTGACTGCCAGTAAACTGGATCTATTATAAAAGTATGTAGGCAGATTTCACGATAGTTTGTTGCCACTGATCTGCCAGTCACAGGCACAGTGAAAGACATGACCATAAGCGATTATATATATCTGCTGTTGTTTTGATTTGCTAAAGAAAAAATATTTTTTTTCATATAATAATTTATTCTGGTCATCATAAAGCGTCCCTATGCAGATCAACATCATACCACGACTGCACACTGCTCATGACTTGCCCAAGATCGCGCCGGAAGTCACGTAACAGTGGTGTGAGTTGCAGTCCAATGCTTTAACCAGCAGACCATCCTTCCTCTCAGTCTTCAGTATTTATGCCTGTAAAGGCTTGAACCAGAGGACAGGGAATGTTTTTGTTTCTTTTACCCAGTCAAAATATTGGTATGTAATTGGGGGTGGGGCTGGGGGGAGAGAGAAACACAAATAAAATTTTAAAAAATTACAATGATCCAGAAACTACACATTTTTCAGAGCATGACTTAAAGAAAAAGCTGGGGTGGCATTTCTCTTTCACACCTGTTCTAATAGTTAGAGAAGCTAACTTTTTATGTTTTTAACTGTAAAAAGGCAACGTTTTGAGGAAGATGATGTGGCTTGGTAAGCTTGATTGGAAGCACTTCAGGTTTTGTTTAAATTCAGTTAATATTGTCCTGTAATGTTGGACACAACTCTTTTTTATGGCAGTCCTCAACCCCTCAAGTTTCACCAGATCAAATGTAATTCTTGTAGAACTTTTGATGGCTAATGCACACAGCAGATCCCTAGCCTATTTTTCTTCAGATGCTGTTTGTTAACACTGAATAAGCAAGTCACCGAAATGTAGAGATTCTGCAGTTCAAAGTACACCCAAGTACTTTCATGGAAATTAAGGGGGGGTACTTTGTTAGGCAGCTCATAACTACCTTTATTTTGAATTAGGTTATGTATACATTGTCTTTTAGAAGTTTTGTATCTAGACTTCATTGCAGTTGTGCTGTGGTTTTTGAAAAACAATTTTTTTCCCATTCCATCTGCCACCCTCTCTCCCCCTACTACCCTTTATTTTCTATGTCAAACACTTGGTGATATTTTCTTTTTCACCGGTGGAGACTTGTTTGGCTGTTCAGTGGGGGATGACTACTCTCAGGGATTCTCTCTAAACTCTCTCAGCTTGAGTAGAGTAACACTTACTTTAATTCCTTTTATGTAGCTTTGTTAATTACCCCAACCCCATACCTGGCAAACACCTATTACACTCTTATTAAGTTGTAGAACTGATGTGTAAACTTTAGTGAGCTGGCAAAACTATGTGTTATGTTTGTAAAGCTCTATCTGCAGTGATGTCCATTTGCTTCCTGAAGAATTTACAGTATCTACCAGCATGTGTTGTAATTCAAAGTTTGCATTTAGACTTTTTTAGTAACCTGGATGCTAGATTTTTTTTTCTTCTAGAAAAGAAGCTGCTTTCTCTCATTGCTTGTTTTTTTTCCTCAGAAGAAAACATGAGAAATAACTCTTGTAAAATTAAGGGTAATAACTTAATAGATAACTATAAGTATTGCTGATAGCAAATGTGAACAATTAATACTTTGTTGTAGTTTCATCATAACTTCCATAGTAAATGTGATCCTTCTAGACCACCTGCTTTTTGACAGATTTTTGTGCAGTTACCAGGAACAATAACTCCTGAAGTTTGGTGTGTTGATGGACATGTAAATGTCTGCATCATTCTTTTCAGAAAAGAAATATAAATTATTGCTAGCAATTAGGTTTAAAGGCTTTGTTTGAAATCATCATTACACGGTTGTTCCCTCTGTTCACTCATCTTCTTTCCCCCCACTCCTGAAAGTTTTTTAGTTTTGGTGCTGATACACTGGAAGGCAGGGGGAAATATAGTCTTCGCTCTGCCACCAAAAAATTAGGCAAATTAAATCTGTTACTTGGAATTATCTGTGTGCACATCTTTTTTGTTGTTGTTCAGTCTGCTTTCTAGAATAGCAATTCTTAGGGCTGATCTACACTACCGTGGTAAATCGATCTAACTTGCGCAACTTCAGTAATTGAAGTTCACGTAGTCAGATCTACTTACTGTGATTGCTATACTGCGCTGTGTCGACAGGAGAGCATCTTCTCTAGGAGGTGGAGTACACAAATCCATGGGAGAGTGCTCTCCCATCGATTTAGCATGTTTTCGCCAGACCCGCTAAATCGACACGCACTACATCGATTGCAGCAGTGTCGATCTACCAGAAAGTATAGACATACCCTTAGTTTAGGTTAAGAAATGTCTAATGCTGGATGAGCAAGGGAAGTGAACCTGTTTTTTATTTTTGTTTTTTGTTGTTTTTTGTAGGGATCACTTTTTAAATTTTAAATACAACTTAAGTTCTGATTTTGGGTACAAATGGAAAAGATATTGGGGCCGAATTCACAAAGTAGATGGTACAGAGGGGCTGTAACCCAGCTGCACATACTCAGCAAAAGATTCCTATTGGAGAGGAACTTCCAGCTGGCACATGGGCAATGTAGCTGAGCCCTGTGCCTCTGAATGCCCACACCCACTTGTGAAGATGCCATGCTGGAGAGGGAAGGGGACCTGGCAAGACAGAGCTCCACCATAAAATTTCTGCACTGGCATAGGTCCATAAAGAAAGAAACAGTTTCAGACATCTAGAGAAACCTCTCTGAAAATGTAGACTGCTGCAGAAAGTCTTCCAAACTTTGACATACAAAGTACACCTATTTTAGGATATATATTTTGCGAAATTATGGTCTAGAGGTTGAATGCTGTTTAATTTGCTGTGACACTTTAGCCTTGTGTTAAAACTTAGTAGAAAAATGGTACAGTAACTCCTCGCTTAACGTTGTAGTTATGTCCCTGAAAAATGCTACTTTAAGCAAAATGATGTTAAGCGAATCCAATTTCCCCATAAGAATTAATGTAAATGGGGTGGGGTGGGGGTTTAGGTTCCAGGGAAATGTTTTCCGCCGGACAAAAGGCTCTCTGTCTCTCTCTCTCTCTCTCTAATACACACACACACAGTGTAAGTTTTAAACAAACAATGTAATACAGTACACAGCAATGATGATTGTGACGCTTGATTGAGGTGGTGGAGTCAGAGGGTGGGATATTTCCCAGGGAATGCCTTACTGCTAAATGATGAACTAGCACTCGGCTGAGCCCTCAAGGGTTAACATGTTGTTAATGTAGCCTCACACTCTACAAGGCAGCATGAATGGAGGGAAGAGACACAGCATGGCAGTGGATGCAAACATTCCTTGTGGAAACTGAACGTGATGATGAGCCCACGCTATCCCTCTGGAGCGCACCACTCCCTCCACTTTCCAAAGTGTGTGTGTGTGTGACAGACACACACAGTGTGTGTGTGTCTGTCATACACAAACACATGGGGTGTGTATGTGTATGTGTGAGTGAGAGACAGAGACACACTGTGCGTGTCTGTGTGTGAGAGACAGACAGACAGATACACCGTGTGTGTGAGAGAGAGACGGACGCGCATTGCCCCTTTAAGTACATTGCTTTTTAAAGTAGATCAGCAAGTTGAGACAGCATCTGCTGCCAGCAAGCTCCCTCCGTCCTGAGCTCTGACCCACGCCAGCCCCTGCTCAGCCAGGGCTGCCTCCTACCTGCAGGCAGGCTCCTTGAGAGGATCCGGCAAGTGACGGGGAGGAGGGAAGAGCGTGCAATGTGGGCATGGTCTGGGGGGTCCAGTTATCCGCAATTAGAAAGGTGGCAAAGCTAGGTAGTACAAAGTTAACAGTGGAGGGTAATGTGGAAGAAGTGAGTTTGAATTAGAACAGTGGTCCCCAACGTGGTGCCCGCGGGCGCCATGGCATTTATGTGCGCCCAACCTCAGGGCCGGCGCCAAGGAAGGAAGAGGAGAGGATCATCCACCGGAGAAGCATTGCCACTGAAATGCCGCCGAGGAGCACTTCCGGCAGAGAAGCTTTCGCCGAAATGCCGCCGAGGTGCGCTTCTGGCGGAGAACCATCGCCACCGAAATGCCGCCAAGAAATGTCGTTGCCCGCCACACTCTGATGAAGGGATGAATGTGCTCTTGGCCACAGAAAGGTTGGGGACCACTGAATTAGAAGGACAAGGAGCCTGGTCCACATGAAGAGGAATGTTATTCCAAGGTAGGCAGCAGCATGAGAAGGAGACAAAGCGAGCCAGAAGAGTAGGCTGGGGTAAGGGGAGAGCAGTGCAGAACCTGCAGTTGGAACTAGAAACCTGAAATTCCTGTGGAAAGAGACGGAGACAGGAGGGAATGGGACATGATCAGGCAGCAAAAATTGAGTTTATTTTAACTTTTTAATATTGGATGGTTGCCCCATCTCAAAAAAGTATATTAGAGTTGGGGAAAAAGGACAGAGAAAGGCAACAAAAATGATTAGGGATATGGAACAGCTTCCAGATGAGGAGAGGTTAAAAAGACTGGGTTCTGTTCAGCTTAGAAAAGAGATGAATAAGGGGGGAATATGACAGAGGTTTATAAAATCATGACGGGTGTTGAGAAAGTGTTATTTACTCCTTCACATAACACAAGAACTAAGGATCACCCAATGAACCTAATAGGGAACAGGTTTAAAACAAACAAAATGTAGTAATTCTTCACACAATGCACAGTCAGCCTGTGGAACGTTTTGCCAGGGGATGTTGTGAAGGTCAAAAGTATAACTGGGTTCAAAAAAAGAATTAGATAAGTTAATGGCTGATGGGTCTATCAATGGCTATTAGTCTAGATGGTCAGGAATGCAACCCCAGGGCCTGGGAGTCCCTAAACTTCTAACTGCCAGAAGCTGGGTCTGGATGACAGGGGAGAGATCACTTGATAATTGCCCTGTTCTGTTTATTCCCTCTGAAACATCTGGTACCAGCCACTGTCAGAAGACAGTTTACTGGGTATGGGGAAATAGTGGTCTGACCCAGTCCATAGGCGCTGACTTCTACTGGCACCGGTGGGTGCTCAACCCCCTTCTGCCCCTGGCCCTGCCCTGACTCCACCCCTGTCCCCTCCCGCCTCTATTCTGACTCCTTCCCCAAATCCCTGCCCTGGCCCAGTCTCTTCCCCGCCTCCTCCCCTGAGCACGCCACGTTCCCGCTTCTCCCCCCCTCCCTCCCTCCCGGAGCTTGCTACAGCTGTTTGGCAGCGGCAAGCACTGGTAGGTAGGCAGAGGAGCGGGGACGTGGCACGCTCAGGGGAGGAGGCGGGGTGCGGACCTTGGCTGCCGGTGGGTTTTTCCCATGGGTGCTCCAGCCCAGGAGCACCCATGGCGTTGGTGCCTATGGACCCTATATGGACGTTCTTATAGATCAGAGTGAATAATCAGACAGGCGGTAAACAAGGATGTTACAAAGGTGAAACCAAGAGAGAACTATGACATGAACTAGAGTTTTGGCAACTAGGACAGGGAGGAAGACTAGTTGGAGGCAGAAGTTATAAAAAGTCTCAAAAACCAAAATGGGGATGGTGGTGGGTGCTGCATTTGATGTGTAACACTGGCAGACCAGGTGCGTCAGCTTGTGCCAAGATCCCCATGTTTCAACTGAACATTAACAAATACGTAGCTGTAATCAGTCTGGCTCACCTGTGTGTTAGGGCTGGGAATTTCAGTTGGTGTAGCTATGTCTCTTGGGGTGTGAAAAATCCACCTAACCCCAGCATAGACAGCGCTAGGTCGGTGGAAGAATTCTTCGGTCAACCTTACTACCGCCTCTTGGTAAGGTGGATTACCTATGCCGATGGGAGAACCTCTCCTGTCTACTCATGCTCCACAGTGGTGCAGGTTCAGTGTTGCAGCTGTGCTGCTGTAGCAGTTTAAGGATAGATATACTCTTGGTATTGTTAAAATAGGTATTAGACTTATAAGAATGTGTTTAGTGTTTGCTCTTTACTGAATGCTTGTGAGTTGCTGCATGCGTTAATCTCACTTTTAACATCTGTATCCCATACTGTAAGGCAAGGTGGATAAAAATCAATGATATAAATAAATCCGGATTTTTTTATTTAAATTGGATTTTTTTTTTATAAAATGCTTTTTGAGGAAAAAACCCATCTAAAGATAGTGTTAATTAAGATACATTATAGCTCAAAAATATCTCATCATGGAATAGGGCAGGGGTCTCAAACACACGGCCCGCGGGCCACATGCGGCCCGCGGAGTTATTTCCTGCGGCCCACCATAGGTGCCAACTCCACTGGCAGCCAAGCTCCAAACATTACTGAGTGTTTATATTTTATTAAAACCCCTCTTTGCATTACAGTTTTTAAAAAGTTAATACGTTGACTTTTAATAGAATACTATATTACTCTTCATTTTTGACTGTACTTTTGTATCATTGTATGAGAAGGTTTCAGTGATGCAGCCCTTGGGCCAATTTACTAGTTCTCATGTGGCCCTCCTGGTGATTTGAGTTTGAGATCCCTGGAATAGGGATTATAAATTCTAATTCTATAATATAAGACAATATATTCATGTAATGTTTAAGAAAAGTTTTGTAAATGAGTTCCAATAATTCATGGATTAGGGACCCACTCTTATGGGGTCCCAGGGGCTTCTGTATAGATTAGTTAGGTTAATTTTTCTATCTACGCAATGGAACTCCGTGCTCAGTCTAGAAGATATCATCAGGGATGCTTAGTATTGCAGTTTTCAAACGGTGGATTTGTGTTTCCAGAGATAACATACTTGTTAACAGCAAAAATGTTTTAAAATAAATAGTATATAGAGGTGAGAAATAACAGACCTCAACCCTATTGTCCCTCTGCAAATTTGTGTACACAGAATCAATCTCTTACCTGTCTCTAAAAGTGCAAAGTTTCAAAAAGTTCAATGAATAAAAGATTGTTGGGGCGGAATTAGGGTGACCAGATGTCCTGATTTTATAGGGACAGTCCTGATTTTTGGGTCTTTTTCTTATATAGGCTCCTATTACCCTCCACCCCCGTCCCGATTTTCCACACTTGCTGTCTGGTCACCCTAGGTGGAATAGATCTGGACAAGGAGAAGAAGTCTGGAAATAAATGTGAGAAGTGAGGGACAGGCAGTAGAAAAACAAGTGAAACTGTTGAGCATCATATTCCAGAAGTTTTGAGGTCTTTCTGAGCGTAGCCTTCATTGATTTGAAATCTACCATACCATTCTCTCACTAGAAGGGAAAACCTATATTGGCAGCAGGCCGTAAAAGAGACCCAGTTTGGGAATAAGAACGATTAAAGACATATATGTTTGCTGATGATATTTTAAAGAAAGTCACACCAGTGAACTGGTGGAAGTCACTTAAGCACTTGGGTTCAGAGACTGTTGAAGTGATAATCTCACTTTTAACAGTAGCTTCTTCTGCCAGTGTAGAAATAATATTTTCTTCCTTGGACTAATTGCTAAACCCAGGGTTATGAGTTCAATCCTTGAGGGGGCCATTTAGGGATCTGGGGCAAAAAAATAAAAATAAATAAATAATTGGGGATTGGTCCTGCTTTGAGCAGGGGGTTGGACTAGATGACCTCCTAAGGTCCCTTCCAACTCTGATAGTCTATGATTCTATGATTCCAAATTGAGAAATTGTTTGGGACCTGAAAAAGCAGGAAAGCTTGTTTTTCTTTTCCAGATTATGAACAAACAGGAAAATGAAGGTGAATATGACTGAGCTAGCTGCAGACGCCAATATTTTAAGTTTTTCATGTTGACCTGGCTGACACAGTCAATTTAATTTTTTTTTTTAATATTTCATTTAACTGTTTTAGTTGAAAACAATTTTAACAAAAACAAGTTTTTTAAATTCAGGCTTGTATGTTTAACTACATTCAAAAATTCATATGCTTGTTTTGTTAAAAACATTGTTTTAGTTAAATAAAACAATGTATATGTCTGTCTGGTGATGTTTTCCTCCCAATACAGCATGGCAAGAAAATCCTCCAAATATTAAATTGGAAATAGTTCACCTCCCAATGACTTCATAAATATCTGCTTCAATTACCTTTGGTAAATGAAATAACCAAACAATCATTCATTTTCTGATATAGCTGTAAAACTCATCTGATAAGTTTTTAAAATAAACCACGGTAAAAATGTATAGTGTGTACCTTCTAAAAATGAAACCTACATCTATCTCTGAGTTGTGAATAATAAGTATTAAGGTTATAGCAACCAACAAGAATGCACTTTTATGTAGAAATCCATGATTAAATCGAGTCTTCCTGACAAGTGATTTAAATCATGATTTAAATCAAATTGATTTAAATCAAACCCACCCTGCTGTAAGGTAATATTTAAATGGTTGTATGGTGAGCCTCTGTGACTATGTAGATCACCAGACAGGAGAGAGACATTAATTAGTGTGAAAAGTCACTCTGCACCAGAAGGTGTTACATCCTGCCCAACAGGAAAGACCCATTGACACCAGACAGACTGTGGTGGAATGTTAGAGTATAAAAGACTTTGTTGCTCTGCACTGCCCCCGCCCCTCCGAAGATGAGTCATGCAAGTGGGTTCCTCCCATCACCTGACTTTACAGATCTGAGCACAAGGGAGGAGGGGAATAAAACCCCCTAACAAGAAGGAACTGGCTCTCGATGCTGCTTGGACTCTAGTAGGCAAAGTTACTAGGCATATGCAAGAGATTCCCCAAGAGCTTGCTTGTTATTCGTGTGTGTAAGGTAAGTTTCTATGAGTTACAACTGTATGTTTACCTGCTTTAACCTGGTAAATAACTCTCTGGATGGACCTTTGATCTGACCCAGTATGGCCGTTATGTTCTTTTCCTATTTAATAACTCTTAATATAGTTTATTATAGGATTAGCTACACGCTGTAGTCTTTGGTGTATGATCTAAGGTGCAATTGACCTGGGGTAAGTGACTGGTCCTTCGGGACTGAAGTAACCTGAATATTTTTGTGATTCTTAGGGCTTGGCTACACTTGCACTTTATACCACAATAAAGCCGCCTAGAGCGCTCTACCTTATTCCCCGTCCACACTGGCAAGGCACGTAGAGCGCTGTGACTCCCTGGCTAGAGCGCTCCTGAGTACTCCACCTCCACAAGAGGGATAACGGCTGTTACGTCTTGGCTGAGATGCCCCAGGGCCAGTGTAAATGAGGAGTTAAGTTATTGAGCTCTCCAGAAACGTCCCATTATCCCCTTAAATCAAGTGGCCTCTCTTCTCTCTGTTGTGAAATCGGCTGAGGAATGCGGAAATGCCGTTTCAAAGCTCCATTTCAAACAGCCGGCGGGCTGCTTATCTGCAACAGTAAATGTTTGCTGTGAGTGAGAGGCAGGGGGTCTGAACTTACAAGACAGCGTGCTGACACTCTCAGCACTCCAAAAACCCAGTCTCCCTCCCCCGCATACACACACCCCACCCCACCCCCCTCATTTGAAAAGCACGTTGCAGCCACTTGAACGCTGGGATAGCTGCCCATAATTCACCGTTCCCAATGCCGCTGCAGATGTGGCCACACCACTGCGATTGCAGCTGTCCGTGTGGACAGAGTGGAGCGCTTTCCCTAGTGTGCTTTCCGAAGGCTGGTTTAACCCATAACCTTAGTGTAAGGGACTGTCTATCACAAAGGTAAACTTACCTTGGTGGCAAGGCAGATTGGACTGTCTGTGACTCCATGCTAAGGCTGTTGTAGTGCCTCAGGAGTTTAGACTTGACAATTGGTTGGTGAAATCTAAGTATAGAACTCAAAACCAATTTGAGCTTTGTGTCCTGCTTCTTAAGTCTGCCCTGAAGTTTATACTCATGCTCTGGAGTCACTGCAGACAGCTTTTCATGATGAGAAACAGAGGGAAAGCATAGAGAAGGGTCCCTTAGACTTGGGAAGGAAGAGGACAGTGCTGTGGAGAAGGCAGAAGCCACATTGACTAGGGATTAACAAGGTAAAGTCAACACACTGGGAATAGCTGGCCTGCTCAAGGAGCTTTGACTTAAAGGGGATGAGGGCAGTAGGATGAAAGTTGGAAAGAAGTGGGTCTGAGTGAGGATTCCTTTAGAATAGGGAAAGTAGCATGCTTTAAATGGAGAGGGATGGACAGAGCGTTACTGAGCCATCAAGGGAGCGAGTGAAATTAAAATATGTGAAGGGATGAGGATGATTTGACAAGTCAAATTGTTTGAGGCAGACATGATTGAGACCTCAATAGGAGACAGGGCTAAAAGAAGGCAAAATCAGAGGAGGATAGAACTGGCGTAGGGGATTGAGATCTGCTCGTATGGCCTGTCCATTTTTGTATCTTAACTGTCTTCGTATGTGTTCCTATAAAATGTGTAACACTATGAAGTTTTGAGCGGTTTTCTATGTAGGAATGGGCATATAGTTCATGCCTCTTTTTCTCTTTCCTTTTTCCAATTCTGTGATGTGTCTAGCAATTTAAAAAATGAAGGCAACAGTCTTGAAGCTGGGAATGGGTGACAGGGGATGGATCACTTTATGATTATCTGTTTTGTTCATTCCCTCTGGGGCACCTGACATCAACTACTGTCAGAAGACAGGATACTGGGCTAGATGGACCTTTGGTCTGACCCAGTATGGTCTTATGTTCTAATTGGGGCTGTCAAGCGATTAAAAAAATTAATCGCGATTAATCGCACTGTTAAACAATAACAGAATACCATTTATTTAAATATTTTTGGATATTTTCTACATTTCCAAATATATTGATTTCAATTACAACACAGAATAAAAAGTGTACAGTGCTCACTTTATTTTTATTACAAATATTTGTACTGTAAAAAACAAAAGTAATAGTATTTTTCAATTCATTTAATACAAGTACTATAGTGCAAGATAAAGATTCTCTTTATCATGAAAGTTGAACTAACAAATGTAGAATTATTTACAAAAAACCCTGCATTCAAAAATAAAACCATGTAAAACTTTAGAGCCTACAAGTCCAATCAGTCCTACTTCTTGGTCAACCAATCGCTCAGACAAACAAGTCTGGTTGCAATTTGCAGGAGATGATGCTGCCTGCTTCTTGTTTACAATGTCACCTGAAAGTGAGAACAGGCGTTTGCATGGCACTGTTGTAGCTAGAGTTGCAAGATATTTACATGCCAGATGCACAAAAGATTCATATGTCTCTTCATGCTTCAATCACCATGCTGATAATGGGTTCTGCTTGATAACCATCCAAAGCAGTGTAGACTGACGCATGTTCATTTTCATCATCATGAGTCAGATGCCACCAGCAGAAGGTTGATTTTTTTTTTTCCGGTGGTTTGGGTTCTGTAGTTTCCGCATCAAAGTGTTGCTCTTTTAAGATTTCTGAAAGCATCCTCCACACCTCATCCCTCTCAGATTTTGGAAGACGCTTTAGATTCTTAAATCTTGGGTCGAGTGCTGTAGCTATCTTTAGAAATTTCACATTGGTATCTTCTTTGCATTTTGTCAAATTTGCAGTGAAAGTGTTCTTAAAACGAACAGCATATGCTGGGTCATCATCCGAGACTGCTATAACATGAAATATATGGCAGAATGTGGGTAAAACAGAGCAGGACACATACAATTCTCCCCCAAGTCATAAATTTAATTAACTCATTATTTTTTTAACAAGTGTCATCAGTATGGAAGCATGTTCTCTAGAATGGTGGACAAAGCATAAAAAGACATATGAATCTTTAGGGCATCTGGCACATAAATATCTTGCAACGCCAGCTACAACAGTGCCACGTGAATGCCTGTTCTCACTTTCAGGTGACATTGTAATTAGGAAGTGGGCAGCATTATTTCCCATAAATGTAAACAAACTTATTTCTCTTAGCAATTGACTGAACAAGAAATAGGACTGCGTGGACTTGTAGGCACTAAGTTTTTCATTGTTTTTGTTTTTGAGTGCAGTTATGTAACAAAAAAACCCTAAATTTGTAAGTTGCACTTTCATAATAAAGAGATTGCACTACAGTACTTGTATGAGGTGAATTGAAAAATACAATTTCTTTTGTTTATAATTTTTACAGTGCAAATAAAAATAATGTAAAGTGAGCACTGCACACTTTGTATTTTGTGTTGTAATTGAAATAGATATATTTGAAGATGTAGACAAAGATCCAAAATATTTAATAAATTTAAGTTGGTATTCTATTGTCTAACAGCACAATTAATTGCAATTAATTTATTTGAGTTAATCACGTGAGTTAACTGCAATTAATCGACAGCCCTAGTTCTAATCATAGTTTAGTGTGACTAGTTGAAGTTATGACTGCACAACTACTTTGTGGTCTGACAGCAAACACTTTCCCAACATTTCCTGTCTGAGCAATGTTAGGTTGGTGGCTGAGCAGTTAAAATAACTGAAGATGGTCACAAAGACTTAAAATAAACTCATGCCTACTAAATATAGTTGGTTTTTGTTTCTCTAGCATCCTGTCTGTATCAAATTGGTTTAATTTATACATTCAGATTGATCTCAGCTCCACCCTCCATATCCCCCTTCATAATTTTAACCAGGGACCTGATCCTGCACATGAATCCATGCAGGCCAGACCCCTGCCTATGCAGAGAATAACTTGTGATTCTGGAGTGCCCAACTGGAGACTCCTTAAAGGGGCCTGATTTTGAGAAACCGTTGAACATCTACTCTCTGAATATCAAGTCCCTTTAAAGTCACTTCTGAAAATCTTGGTCAAACTTTTAAAGAGTTGCTTCATGCTTGCTAAATTGTTGTAAAAGATTTTTAAAGTTCTAAAATATAAGGACTTAGTAAAGGTGGTTGTGTTTCTTGCCCTGTCATGTGATTTTTTTTGGCAGTGCTTGAGGCTGACGTTTAAAAAAGGGGAGAGAAATTCCAGTGTGGATTTTTAACAATGTAAATACTCCATTGCTGTGAATACGGCCTGTTACTAGGTTACCAGTGAGCTGTTTGAAACTTACCTGGGGGTTGCTGAGGATTTGGAGATACTGGCAGCTAATAGAAGTAGTGATTGATTGAAAATTGATCAAGTTTGATATAGAACTTAACTGTAATTTACACACTAATTAAGTTAACTTCTTTAGTTTTGGTGGAGACTCTAGTGCTTGGAAATGTACCAATAAATAATATGCATCATTTATCCACAGTGCAACAGTGGTTACAGAAGAAAGCAAGGCTTCTTCCCAGTGTTCTGCATTGCATTCTAGGGAATTGGAGAGGTGTTTCTGCCCCCCCTTCCACTGATAAGGAAGTAAAAACAGTTAAATATAATGCCTAAAATATAAACTTTGTTTTCTTTATGAGAAAAATGTATTACCCACTAAACGAGGTGAGGTAGGTCAAATCATTTATTTGCATTAATTTTGTTAAGATATCTACACTTGATCTAAATTATTTCTTTTCAAAAATTAAAGAATTGTGACAAATGCATTCCAAGGCATTAAGGAATTAAAATAATGTGCCTGAACTGATTGTAAAATTTAAGTCGTCTAGTCTATTTTAACTAATCTTGGAGACAGGTGGTACTTAATTGCCAAATTCTGTACTAAGTGAGGAGATTTATTGTGTTGGAGCCATACTAGATACAATTATAAAAAGCGGTTTGGTCCAGTAAAAGATCAGAATGCTAGGCATATAATATTTTTAATTTCTCTTGAACTTGTATCAACTGTAAGAGACTACAGGTAAAATAAAACCCACTGCCTTGAGAGCAGTGTTGTAGCAGATAAACAGCTACTTGCCTGTTGGTAATTTCATTAGGTATAAATGAACTCTTTAAGAGGTATATCCTGTAATATGCCGGCATAAAGGCAGATCCTTCTCCTATAACCCTCTCCCCCTCCCCTGATGCAAACTTGGTACACGGGGGGGGGGGGGGGATCTGATAGAGGTGTGATACATTGTGTAATTGGGGGCAGTGGAGCTATTCCATGGCTGCTGTTGCTACTTCAGCGCTGCAGTGGCATCTGCAGCATTTCATGATTGTTCTGTGGATGGGGGGAATGGCTGATGGTTTTGCATAGTGGCAAAAATGCCTAAGCAGCCCATGGTGCAGTGAACCCCATTTAGAGCAGAGCTTTGCAGAATCCAGGGAATGTGGTCCTTACATGCAGATTCCCTCAGTACTCCCCTTTCCCTGTATCTTTCCTGTCTGTCCCAGTTCCACCATTAAACCTGGGTGATAGTTGTAGTAGGTTGTGATAGGTGTTGGAGCCTATAGCAGTTGCCACTTCTGCAGTCCTGAGGGAGTTGAAAGGGTTAACTCATCAGCAAGTATTGGGGCTGTTGCCTGAAACCAAGAAGAGGATGGTGTTGGGAGTGGGAGGAATCTAAATTCTCCATATTCTCTGATTAAAAAAAAAAATTAATGGATCGATATTGGGTAAAACTTACATTATAAGCACTTCAAATTCTTTCTCCCAAGACTCCCTGGCCAAGCTTGCAAGACCCTATACTCAGCTCAGTAATATTTCTCTGTGTAGATGCAATGTGCTAATTTTTTGAACACCACATCCCATCAAAGCCAAAACTTCAGCAAATGTTCAAGGCATCAGCAGGAAGAATCCTGTTGATTTTGGGGGGAAATTTGAAAACCAGAAGTGGGAAATGAGGGGCACACAGCGCCACCCCCCTTCCATCTGTTTAGCAGAGCCAGCAGTTTCAGCCAGCTCTGTACATTTCTGTAGCTCAAAGAACCAGTGGATGGCAGCCATTGACACTTTTCCAATGTAATAATATCTCACTGGCATGGCCCAACAGAGTTTAACATGTTCACACCCTAAATGACAAAAAGGAAGAAAATAAGAATGGGGATTGGGAGGAGTAGGGAGGCATAGTGTGGAATAGGGTGCGCATAGAACGCCTGACAGGGAGAGAGAATGGAGTCCCTAGTATGGGGGGTGGGCACAGAGCACCTAGCATGGGAGAAGGGGTAAATGGGGGATACATAGAACCTCTAGATGGGGAGACAGTGGGGATCCATGGTATGGTGAGAGGAATGAGTGGCACACAGTGCCCCTGGTGTGAGAAGAGGATTTAGAGGGGAAGTTTCAGGAGTTTCTGAAATACAGAGGGATGGGTGGCTCCCAGGAATCTTGTAAAGTGGAATGTAAGGATGCAAGGTGTCCCTGGTGTATATAATGCACTCAGCTACAGAAGCAATGAAGTGTGTGACACTCTCGTTGATTTTGCTGTGTGTGGGGGAAGAGAAACTGAAACAATGTGTGTGCAGTTCAGTATTAGAGCTGCCATTGAAGATGGAATCTTTTTTTTTTCTTCTCCTCCTCCTGAAAATGTTAACCTTTTTCTCAGCTGTGAACCATTCTCACCAACCGTTTGCACTTCCTCCTTCTGGTTTCCTCTTTCTTCAACTCAAAAGCTTAAACCATGAGTTTCTCGTTTAAAACGGAGCAGAGAAAGACAGGAGTTACTATTCATCTTAATTGCAAGTGCTCTTGGTGCTTTGAAAAGCCTTTAATCTGACATAATTGAGGTCTGAAATCTTGCATTAATCTAGTCAAAAGTCAGAGACTTCATGAAAGCGGAAGATTGTTTTCTTTTCATTTTTTCGTTGTTAAAGAAGACGTGTGACATGAGTTCACCTACGTGCTGCAGTTCTAATGTTTGCAATCCACAAAGGTCTAGATTCTCAAAAGGATATCAAAGCATCCTGTTTTATCATTATAAACCTTTGGGATTTGTTGATCATTATTGTCAATGCTGCTGCATATTTTGGTACTGGGTAAGTTGTATCTTTGTTGTTGTATTTTGTTGTAATGTATACCCAGATTTGTTTCAGTTGGACTTGGAAACCTTTTTCCTTCCCCCACCCCCCTCAAAATCTTTAGTAATTTAGTAAAAACAAAATTTAAAAAAAATTAAGTCAAACTTGAGTAGAATTTAGAACATAGCAATTAGGCAGGGGGATCAGATTAAGTTTCTAGTGCTTTGCAACTCCAGGCGGAGCATGAATATTACTCATTATTTTAATAGCATGTACACATTTCTAAAGACCACACATCAGAATATCATATGTACTCCTACTATTCTCTTTTTGAAATCTTGAAACCCCTTTTCTTATTTCTACACATTAGTCAGTAGTTGGCAAGGCGTGCTGTTAGAGGCTGGAGCTCTTTCACCATTTCGCCATTTCTGTGAGGATGACCTGCATTTCCATTAGCATGGTGTATACGAACTGGCAACAGAATAAACTTTGGGATCAGACTGGTTGTAAAAGTGCCATGTCAGAAATAGTTTTTAAACATTTGGACTTTCATTCTATTTCACTATAAATGGATTTTCACTGTATCTTGGTTCATTATAAATGTGTATCATATGGCAAGGAAGTAGATTTGCCTTGCTTGATTACTTTCAGGGTCTCATTTTGAATTCTCTCAAGTCCATGCCACAGCAAATAAGAAAAAAAAAAATCACCAAACAGAAAAACTGGTGCCTTAAAATCTAATTATATAAGTATGTCTGCCTAGCTTATATCTTTCGTGTACATTTTTAAGTAACACATTTTTTTTTACACTGCAAGACTATTGAAGATGTTTTAAAATCCCAGTGAAGAAAAAAGCCTCTTTCTTTACATGAAAATCAAAATAATGATCCATGTCTAGAGCACCTCGTGCTCTGGATTTCCCAGATAACTTTGCTGTGATACGCACTTCTCGGTTTCACAAATGACTTGCATTTTCATCAGTGACTGGTTTGGGGGGACATTGAACATTTTATGCATGGCCCTGCTGCTGCTGCGTCATTGACCTGCAAGTAAGATGATGCCTGCCTGAGATGGTATTATTTACATAGAAGTAAAGAAAACAAGAAGCCTGACCAAAATGGAAAAAGGAGGGCAGTGTTACTGTATGCTTGAGGGGGGCCTTTTCCTTGCGGGTTACTTATGGCTCTGTTCATCTGTTTCTGTCAGAATTTCCCAAATGGTCCTCTAGTCTGGCATCAACTAAGTTCAAAGTTACGCCCATGGTTGTGTTACTAGTTGAATACTGCATAGGGAGTGCCAGTTTGCTGTACTACTTTTACTATTACTATTTGCTTTAGAAGAATTCTTGAAGAGATGGTATGATCACCAGGTAAGGGATAAAACAGCTTCAGTAACTTGTCAAGGCTAACAAGCTTTGGTTTCCTATCACATTTATAGGTGTAGCAGCATTTTATAGACTAAAACTTCTTGAGAGGTCTACTGATAGCATGACCTATGAAAACTCATAGCCCTCCCCACTCCAAAAAAAGAGGATGGGTGCATATTTGTTGCAGCTCGTGCTTTTGTCCATTTAGAGCAGGGGTGAGCAAACGTTTTGGCCCGAGGGCCACATCTGGGTGGGGAAATTGCATGCAGGGCCATTAATGTAGGGCTGGGGCAGGGGGTTGGGGTGTGGGAGAGAGTGTGGGGTGTCAGAGGGGGTGCGGTGTGCAGGAAGGGGCTCAGGGCAAGGGGTTAGGACCGAGGAGGGGTGCGGGGTGTACGAGGGGGCTCAGGGCAGGGGGTTGGGGTGCAGAGTGCAGGAGGGGGCTCAGGGTAGGGGTGCAGGGAGGAGTGTAGGTGGGGGCTTGGCAGGGGGTTGGGGTGCAGCAGGGGGCTCAGGGCAGGGGCTTGGGGTGTAAGAGGGGTGCAAGGTGCGTCAGGGGCTCAGGGCAGGGGGTTGGGATGCAGGACGAGTGCGGCAGGGGGTTAAGGGGCTCAGGGGAGGGAGTTGGGGTGCAGGGTGCAGGAGGGGTGCGGGCTCCGGCCTGGCGCCGCTTACCTTGAGCAGCTCCAGGGTGGCAGAGGAGCGCTCTGGAGCCAGGGCAGACTCCCTGCCTACACTGGCCCTGCGCCGCTCCCGGAAGTGGCCAGCACCACGTTCCTGCGGCCCCTGGGAGAGGGGGAGCAGAGGGCTCCATGGGCTGCCCTCACCTGTGGGTACCTCCCCCGAAGCTCCCATTGGCCGTGGTTCCCCGTTCCTGGCCAATGGGAGCTGCGGGGTGGGGCGGTGCTGTAGGCGAGGGCAGCGTGCGGAGCCCTCTGCCTCCCCTCCCCCAGGGGCCACAGGGAGATGGTGCCGGCCACTTCTGGGAGCGGTGCGGGGCCCACTGCACCACGGAGGTGGCAATCCTGCGGGCCGGATCCAAAGCCCTGACAGGCCGGATCCGGCTCTTGGGCCATAGTTTGCCCACCCCTGATTTAGAGTGAGGTGGTAGCAGTGCAACCTCAAAGAAATGAAACTGATTCCATTTCGTATTTGGCCAAACAAAATTAAAGGCCAAATTGAAAAATGAGAAAATAATGTGAAAATATGTATAAACTCTTTTGCTTTAATTTGTAATGATAATGAGGCATTGAACCTGTGGAGAAGCAATAAAATGGCCTTTTTCAGATGCCTTAAATTAACTAGCTATTAATTACAACTGTTAGATTGCTGGGAAACATCATAAGGAAACAGGGCTTTTGAGGTAAGGCTACTGTTTAAAAGCAACAAAAGAGAACTGCTAGTGTAAACTGTGGTTTTAATTGAACAATAGGATCTTTTGCTTCTGGGTTGGAGGGAATTACTAAAGAGAGAAAACCACTTAAGAATAATCCATTTGAGACTGAAACTATTGGTTAGGGTTTCTCTTTGGGAGCCTGTGTGACAGCATACATTTGTAGAGAGACAGAAACAGCTTCTTTAAAACCAAGTATTTTGCACAGTGCTTAGAAAAGTAGATATAAAATAACAGAGAGGCTTTTACATGCGTATTCCCTTCCCTAAACTTTGCATCTTTATCCATAGCTCAGGCAGGTCTGGTTTATTCTCTTGTCTCTGAGTTTGGAGAACCTATTTACAGTGCTTGCATTGCCGCCTAATCTTTTTGTCTCTATCAGCTTTTTCATTGACACATCCCAGGCCAGCCTTTCTCACCCAAAAATCCCCATCCTATCTGGCAGAGGTACCTTTTTAATTGGTAAGGGCCTTTTGATCTCAGGCTTTACCTGGGTAAAAGTAAAATATCCTAGCCTGGATGGAGCCAGGGAGGTAAATTCTCACCATCACTTGATATCACTGGTCTACAATTTTTGAGAAGTCGTCTGCTTCAGAGATAAAATGTGCTATTTAGTATGTATGTTGATGTGCTGAATTCCAATATGACAATTAAAACAACTGATTGGCTACTGTTTCTAAGATATTTAAGTTTTTACATTTTGTGTCTATGTATATTGTGTAGATAGTAGAGTTTTAATCATAAATTGTAAACCTAGGTCTTTTCATGTGTTTATGATTGCTTTACATGATAGTATTTCACCTGTCCTGTTTATGTAACACTTTAAAAATCAGCAAAGGGGTTATATAAATAAAATTTATTATGAAACAAAAGGCAAAAAACTATTATGTCCATAGTTTAGTCCTATTCAGTGTCTACTCGGCGCTTCTTGGCTTGTCTCTTGTATTCATTAAATGGAGCATCTCTTGTCACTGTCCAGCAATAGTCTGCAAGCATTGATGGGCTCCATTTGCCCTGATAGCGTTTCTCCATTGTTGCAATGTCCTGGTGAAATCGCTCGCCGTGCTCGTTGCTCACTGCTCCGCAGTTCGGTGGAAAAAAATCTAGATGAGAGTGCAAAAAATGTATCTTTAGTGACATGTTGCAACCAAGGCTTTTGTATGCCTTGAGGAGGTTTTCCACCAACAACCTGTAGTTGTCTGCCTTGTTGTTTCCGAGAAAATGTATTGCCACTAACTGGAAGGCTTTCCATGCCTTTTTTTCCTTGCCACGCAGTGCATGGTCAAATGCATCATCTCAAAGAAGTTCACGAATCTGAGGACCAACAAAGGCACCTTCCTTTATCTTAGCTTCACTTAACCTTGGAAATTTTCCACGGAGGTACTTGAAAGCTGCTTGTGTTTTGTCAATGGCCTTGACAAAGTTCTTCCTCAGACCCAGCTTGATGTGTAAGGGTGGTAACAAAATCTTCCTTGATTCAACAAGTGGTGGATGCTGAACACTTTTCCTCCCAGGCTCCAATGACTGTCGGAGTGGCCAATCTTTCTTGATGTAGTGGGAATCTCTTGCATGACTATCCCATTGGCAGAGAAAACAGCAGTACTTTGTGTATCCAGTCTGCAGACCAACAACCTTCAAATCGCCACAAAGCTGCCACTGATGTTGGTCATAGTTTATGCACCTCAAAAGTTGTTTCATGTTGTCATAGGTTTCCTTCATATGGACTGCATGACCAACTGGAATTGATGGCAAAACATTGCCATTATGCAGTAAAACAGCTGTAAGACTCGTCTTCGATGACTCAATGAACAGTCTCCACTCATCTGGATCGTGAACGATGTTGAGGGCTGCCATCACACCATCGATGTTGTTGCAGGCTACAAGATCACCTTCCATGAAGAAGAATGGGACAAGATCCTTTGGACGGTCACAGAACATGGAAACCCTAACATCACCTGCCAGGAGATTCCACTGCTGTAGTCTGGAGCCCAAAAGCTCTGCCTTACTCTTGGGTAGTTCCAAATCCCTGACAAGGTCATTCAGTTCACCTTGTGTTATGAGGTGTGGTTCAGAGGAGGAGGATGGGAGAAAATGTGGGTCCTGTGACATTGATGGTTCAGGACCAGAAGTTTCATCCTCTTCCTCTTCCTCGTCTGACTCAAGTGAGAACGATTCTGGTGCATCAGGAACCGGCAGTCCTTCTCCGTGGGGTACTGGGCGTATAGCTGATGGAATGTTTGGATAATGCACAGTCCACTTTTTCTTCTTTGACACACCTTTCCCAACTGGAGGCACCATGCAGAAGTAACAATTGCTGGTATGATCTGTTGGCTCTCTCCAAATCATTGGCACTGCAAAAGGCATAGATTTCCTTTTCCTGTTCAACCACTGGCAAAGATTTGTTGCACAAGTGTTGCAGCATATGTGTGGGGCCCACCTCTTGTCCTGATCTCCAGTTTTGCAGCCAAAAGAAAGGTGATAGGCTTTCTTAACCATAGTGGTTAGACTGCGCTTTTGTGATGCAAACGTCACTTCACCACAAACATAGCAGAAGTTATCTGCACTGTTCACACAAGTACGAGGCATCTCTGCTCACTTTGGCTAAACAGAAATGTGTTCCTTTGCAAAATCAAACACTGACAAATAGGAGAGCACGACACTGTATGATTTCTAGAGCTGATATAGGGCAATTTGTTCAGCAGAGTGATGTAAGCTTCGTTATGATTGCATCATCCATGACTTCTAGGAATAACATGATGCAATTCATATCATGTATGACGCAAAACCAGCTTCAGATTGCATCATTCATTGTTTTGCCTAAAAAGCAAGTGCTGTCCAAACCCAGTCATAGATTTATTCATAGATCCAGTCAAAGATGTATTTTAGTCATTTCTGGTTTAAATTGAGATCCTTTCCCTTTATAACTCACTTATCCTCCGCCATTCCCAAGTCAAGGGTCGTATATACTGACCCAATAGCATGTCTTGAAAACTAGAGCCAATCAACAATTTTAAGCATCATTTTCGTTCTCAGTGATCCAGAATTAGTAAAGTTTGACTACATTTATTTCAGAAGCATTTTGGCTTCTAGAGCAGTGTATTCTAACTGTTGTTACCCAGCTTCGAAGGAGGCTGTCTTTGCGTTATCTGTCTTACTAGCAAAAACAACAAGGAATTCTTGTGGCACCTCAGAGACTAACATTTATTTGGGCATAAACTTTGGTGGGCTAAAATTCACTTCATCAGATGCGTGGAGTGAAAAATACAGTAAGCAGTATATATATTACAGCACATGGAAAAAATGGGAGTCGCCTTACCAAGTGTGGGGGTCAGTGCTAACGAGGCCAATTCAATCAAGGAGGAAGTGGCCTATTCTCAACAGTTGAGAAGGAGTGAATATCAACAGCGGGAAAATTACTTTTTGTAGTAGACCAGCCACTCCCAGTCTTTTTCAGGCCTAATTTGACGGTGTCCAGTTTGCAAATTAATTCCAGTTCTGCAGTTCTTCGTTGACGTCTGTTTCTGAAGTTTTTTGTTGTTGAAGAATTGCCACTTTAAATCTGTTATTGAGTGTCCAGGGCAGGGCCAGCTCCAGGCACCAGCAAAGGAAGCAGGTGCTCGAGGCGGCACATCTGAAGGGGCGGCATTCCTGGGGCGGCACATTTCAAGGATGTGGGTTTGTGGGGGTTTTTCCCCGCTTGGGGCGGCAAAAAAGCTGGAGCCGGCCCTGGTCCAGGGAGATCGAAATGCTCTCCTTCTGGTTTTTGAATGTTACAATTCTTGATGTCTGATTTGTGTCCATTTATTCTTTTACATAGAGACTGTCCGGTTTGGCCAGTGTACATGGCAGAGGGGCATTGCTGGCACATGATGGCATATATCACATTGGTAGATGTGCAGGTGAACGAGCCCTTGATGGTGTGGCTGATGTGGTTAGGTCCCTATGATGGTGTCTCTTGAATAGATATGCGGACAGAGTTGTCAACGGGGTTTGTTGCAGGGATTGGTTCCAGGGTTAGTGTTTTGTGTGGTGTATGGTTGCTGGTGAGTATTTGCTTCAGGTTGGGGGGCTGTCTGTAAGCGAGGACTGGCCTGTCTCCCAGGGTCTGTGAGAGTGAGGGATCATCCTTCAGGTTCTGTAACATCCTTTTTAGAGCTTTATTTGATTCAGCCAGGCTGCAATACAAAATTGAACAGGGAAACTGCGTCACACATAATATTCATAAAAATAATAGACATTTTCCCCAGTTGGTCACAGATGTGACTGGAGAATATCTCATACTTGAAGATCAGCTGTGGGGATAATGCTTGATGCCTCTGGTAGAGATTACTTGTTTACAACCTTAAACACAAGTTAACACCAGAACATCCATGAGTAAGAGGGCTACATGAGGACCTATATATTGTCCATAAGTTGAGACTCCACGTTCCCTCCAACTGCTACACTACCCTGCTCTGCTGCCTGAGTCTACAGCTGCCGGAGGGGGTCCCCTGGGTCCCATCTCCTCACTCTCCACCAGACACCAAGACAACAGGAGTTGGATTTTAAAAAGTTCTGTTCATTGGAGTCCCCCAGCAGCTGACATGACCTTTAGAGCCTGTAGACTTCTCCCTTCTGTCATCACCACACAACTTCACTCCCATCCCCTGAGTTCTCATATGATTCACTTGCCTCATTTAGATACCAGGCTGACTTCCCACTTCCCTGCATCGCTTGATTTCTGTACTGTGTTCTACTGCCTTTTAACTGTGTGTTTGATTTCTTACTGCTCCATCTCACCTGCCTCCTTGCTTCTAGTGACCTTCTTTCTCCCCTTTTCCCTGCCCCTTTGTCCTTGGCTTCATTACTTTTCACCTCTGATCCCCTTCCTGCTGCCTTCTTCCTTCCCTCCCTCCCACCATTCTAGAGTGACCAGATTTTATAGGGACAGTCCCCATATTCGGGGCTTTGTCTTATATAGGCACCTGTTAACCCCCGCCCGCCTGTGTCCCAATTTCGCTATCTGGTCATCCTACGCCATCCACGGCCAGACCTCCCTCCTTTTAGTCTCTGTGTTCTTTGAATTAGCTAGTCTATCAGCAAAAACTAGTAAAAATCTGACCTTTCTATCTTCTACCCGATTAGTGTATGCCAGAACTGACAGATAGCTGGCCCCCCTGCTGTGCCGCTGCCATTTCTTAGTGCTTTCTCCTTCTGTCTCTCCCCCTGTCCTCGTGGCAGGAACTGAGATTGTGTCTTCCCATTCATGCTACTCCTAGACTTCATAGAATCATAGGACTGGAAGGGACCTCAAGAGGTCGTCTAGTCCCCTGCACTCATCTAGACGAGAAGTTCCCAAACTTGGTTCGTGGCTTGTTCAGGGTAAGCCCCTGGCGGGCTGCAAGATGCTTTGTTTACCTGAGTGTCCGGAGATATGTCCGCTCGCAGCTCCCAGTCACCGTGTTTCACTGTTCCCGGTCAATGGGAGCGGCGGGAAGCAGTGGCTCGGTCCGCACCACTTCCCGCAGCTCCCATTGGCCGGGAACGGTGAATCGCAGCCACTGGGAGCTGCGAGCAGCCATACCTGCGGACGCTCAGGTAAACAAGGCATCTCGCGGCCCACCAGGAGCTTACCCTGAACAAGCTGCGAACCAAGTTTGGGAACCCCAGATCTAGACCATTCCTGACAGGTGTTTGTCTAACCTGCTCTTAAAAACCTCCAATGATGGAGATTCCACACCCTCCCTAGGCAATTTATTCCAGTGCTTAATCACCCTGATAGGAAGTTTTTCCTAATGTGAAAACTAAACCTCCCTTGCTGCAATTTAAGCCCATTGCTTCTTGTCCTATCCTCAGAGGTTAAGGAGAACAATTCTTCTCCCTCCTCCTTTTTAACAACCTTTTATGTACTTGAAAACTGTTATTCTGTCCCCTCTCAGTCTTCTCTTTTCCAGACTAAACAAACCCAGTTTTTTCAATCTTCCCTCACAGGTCATGTTTTCTAAACCTTTAATCATTTTTGTTGCTCTTCTCTGGACTTTCTCCAATTTGTCCACATCTTTCCTGAAATGTGGCACCCAGAACTGGACACAATACTCCAGCTGAGGCCTAATCAGCACAGAGAAGAGTTGAAGAATTACTTCTGGTGTCTTGCTTACATACTCCTGCTAATAAATCCCAGAATGATGTTCTCTTTTTTTTGCAACAGTGTTACACTGTTGACTCATATTTAGCTTATGGTCCACTATGACCCCCAGATCCCTTTCCGCAGTACTCCTTCCTAGACAGTCATTTCCCACTTTGTATGTGTGCAACTGATTTGTTCCTTCCTAAATGAAGTATTTTGCATTTGTCCTTATTGAATTTCATCTTGTTTATTTCAGACCATTTGTCCAGATCATTCTGCCTCCAAAGCACTTGCAAGCTCTCCCAGTTTGAAATCGTCCGCAAATTTTATAAGTGTACTCTCTATAGCATTATCTAAATAATTGATGAAGATATTGAACAGAACTGGACCCAGAACTGATCCCTGTGGACCCCACTCGTTATGCCCTTCCAGCATGACTCTGAACCACTGATAACTACTCTCTGGGAACGGTTTTCCAACCAGTTTTGCATCCACCTTATAGTAGCTCCATCTAGGTTGCATTTCCCTAGCTTGTTTATGAGAAGGTCATGCGAGACAGTATCAAAAGCTTTATTAAAGTTAAGATATACCATGTTTACCGCTCCCCCACCCCATCCACAAGGCTTGTTACCCTGTCAAAGAAAGCTTTCGGGTTGGTTTTCCCCTCTTTCTCTTTCCTCTTCCTATTCCTTCGCAAGAGTATACACCATCTGGATCTTGTCTCACTCTGTATGTTCCTGATCCACATCACCCTCCTAGCACTTCTGCTGTCTCCTTCTTCTTTCACTTGTTGTTTTGTTTAAATGTGCTGGATGCTTTCTGCACACATAGGGAGCCGTGGTTCATGTCCCAATTTTCCTCTTCTTCCAGTCCCCACCTTCACTCTGTGGGATTGCAGTCTTTATGCTAACCCTTCTGTTCTCCTTGTTCAGCTTTCTGCACTGCATCAAATCCCCTGCTCATTGCAACATGCAGACAAAGATAAACAAGTAATTGCATGGTGTTAACCATAATTTTTGCTCTTTCTCCATGCTCCCATCCTCTCTTTACTAGTTATGACTTTTAATGTCATAAATGTTCATTTGGATTGGAAGCTCTCTGGGGAAGGGTTCATGCCTTTACTGTGTTCTGTAAAGTGTCTAGCATACTTCAGGCTAGATAAAAGTAATTTCTGAGTTGGGTGGGTTTTGACTCAGGGTATGTCTACACAGCAGCTAGACACCCGCAGCTGGCCCCTGCCAGCTGACTTGCGTTCACGGGGCTCAGGCTGCGGGGCTGTTTCCTTGCTGTATAGACACTACCACCTTGCAGGATCCTAGAGCCTGGGCTGCAGCCTGAGCCCAGAAATCTATGCAGCAAGGAAACAACCCTGCAACCCAAGCCCTGCAAACCCGAGTTGCCTGGCTCGGGCCAGCCGCAGGTATCTAGTTGCCATGTAGACATACTCTGAGTAAAAAATAAAAAAGGTTGAGAAAACAAATCAGTTGTAATGCTTCTAGTTCTCTGCGATTCACCACTGTACCCTGTCCCACGTGAGGCATTGAGGGAAGGACCTTCTGCAATATTGGATTTCACCTGCCTCTTCCTTCTACTTCCCCGAGCACAAGATCTCAGGAGGGGCTCCAGTCTAGGTAGGTTGAATAACAGGGTGAGGCTCTATTGTTTTAGTGGTCCCCAAGTATGAAGCTTCTATGATTAGGTGAAGAGCTCCTTCTTTTTTTCCCCTGGAATAAGTGATAAATTTTGCATAGGACTCTTGCCTTGCAAAGTTCCTTTTCTCCACATCCCACCCCATTTTACTTAGCCATAGGCTTGTGAAACTGTCTCTCCTTAGTCTTCTCTCTGGCTAGCCACTTTCTCTTCTTGCCAGGATAGGACTTCTCTGAGGACAAGCCGCCTGCTTAATTGGGAATGGGGGATGGTTTTCGTAGGGTATAACTCTTTGCATGCTGGTAGAGATTTGTACCCCTGCAGTAGAGGGTCTCTATCATCGGGTGATGGAGGTAAGTGGGGCTCCAAGTGTGGAGGCTCCAAAAGTGACAACAGATTTGATGCAGAGGGGGAAGAGTTGATGCATGCTCGGGCCGCAGAGCCAAAGTCTCCTCCCCTGACTTTCTGTGCTATTGGAAACTGAGGCTCAACTCCTGGTAGGTGGAGCCTGTGTTGAGACCAGTAACTGAACGCTTGCAGGCAGGTTGTTTAAGTAATAAAATAAAACACTTTTTTTTTTTAAAAAATGAAAAATCCTTGAGTTGTCCATCCCAGAGCAGATCCCAACTACTACCTCTCATGACTGTACGTGTGACTCTCTTGTCCTTGTCATGGTGGATTGCCCAGGCAGTTGTGGATATTAGTAACGTACAGCGTCATATGAAATTCATGGCCATGAAAAACACGTCACGGACCATGAAATGGGGTTTCCTCCCGTGAAATTTGATCTTTTGTGTGCTTTTACCCTATACTATACAGATTTCACGGGGGCGATCAGTGTTTTTCAAATTGGGGGGTCCTGACCCAAAAGGGATTTGCAGGAGGTTGCAAGGTTATTTTAGAGGGATCACAGTATTGCCACCCTTACTTCTGTGCTGCCTTCAGAGCTGGGTGGCTGGCCAACAGCCGCTGCTCTCTGCCAGACGCCCAGATCTGAAGGCAGCGCCCCGCCAGCAGCAGTGCTGAAGTAAGTGTGGCAATACCATACCATGCCACCCTTACTTCTGCGCTGCTGCCTTCAGAGACGGGCAGCTGGAGAGTGGCAGCTGCTGACCGAGGGCTCAGCTCTGAAGGCAGCAGCGCAGAAGTAACGGTGGCCATGCCATGCCATGCCAGGCCAGCCTTGCTTCTGAGCTGCTGCTGGTGGCGGCTCTGCCTTCAGAGCTGGGCTCCCGGCCAGCAGCCGCCACTCTCCAGCCATCCCTCTCTGAAGGCAGCGCTGCCACCAGCAACAGGGCAGATTATAAGGGTAGCCGTACCACAACCCCCCCACCCCCACAATAACCTTGTGACCCGCCCCCAACTCCTTTTTGGGTCAGGACTCCTACAATTACAACATTGTGAAATTTCAAATTTTAATATCATGAAATCATGAAATTTATGAGTTTTAAAATCCTGTGACGGTGAAATTGACCCAAATGGACTGTGAATTTGGTAGGGTCCTACTAATGTATGATGATAGACCTCTTCGGTTATTACCTTATGAATGCTTGTTTTGATACTGGTGAGCAAGACAAAAGGGCTCCGCATGAATGGCCAGGGCGGTTCATTACTAGCTTTATTTAACTCCATTCTGTTGAGCCTGTATACCTGCTATACTTGCTTATATCAGCTATATGTAAAAATATAACAAGTGGGATTAAGGGAGTTTCATATACTCCATTTTCTAAGTTTGGCTGGCAGGCAGCTATTTCTATTGCCTCAAATGGACATCCACAAATTCACAGGAAGCCGCTAGACATTCTAGTTCAGTATAATCGTATACCACATTTTTTCATTCTTGCTGAAATATCTTCCACAGACAGTATAGTGGTCAAAGTTCATATTTATTAGGTTTGATGTCTTTTGAGAGGCGCTTTTGTTCTGTCGTAGTCTCTGTTCCTGTATTGGGCAGTGTCTTGAACACAGTATAACAGGGATCGGCAACCTTTGGCATGCAGCCCGCCAGAGTAAGCCCCCTGGTGGGCCGGACAGGTTTGTTTACCTGCCGCATCTGCAGGTTCGGACAGTCATGGCTCCCACTGGCCGCGGTTCACCGCTCCAGGCCAATGGGGGCTGCGGGAAGTGGCGGCCAGCACATCCCTCAGCCCGCGCCACTTCCCGCAGCCCCCGTTGGTTTGGAGCGGCGAACTGCGGCCAGTGGGAGCCGCGATCGGCCAAACCCGCGGACGCGGCAGGTACACAAACTGGCCCGGCCCACCAGGGGGCTTACTCTGGCAGGCCATGGGCCAAAGGTTGCCGATCCCTGCAGTAGAACCTCAGAGTTACAAACACCAGATTTACAAACTGACCAGTCAACCACACACCTCATTAGAAACTGGAAGTACGCAATCACGCAGTAGAGCAAACCAAAAAAAAGGCTAATACAGTTCAGTATTGTGTTTTAAACAAAAACTATTAGAAAAATAAAGGGAGATTTAAAAAAAAATTGACAAGGTAAGGAAACTGTTTCTGTGTTTTGTTTAATTAAAATTAAGATAGTTAAAAGCAGCATTTTTCTTCTGCATAGTAAAGTTTCAAAGCTGTATTAAGTCAATGTTCAGCTCTAAACTTTAGGAAGAACAGCCATAACATTTGTTCAGCGTTATCAACATTTCAGAGTTATGAACAACCTCCATTCCTGAGGTGTTCATAACTCTCAGGTTCTATTTTATGTAGTATCCTTTTCCAGCAAAGTACACAAGGATAACATGCCCTTGTGGCAGGGTTCATTTTATTTCATCATTACAGATAAGTTTAACTAATCATACTAGCTAATGCTGGCCCAAGGGTAGAGTTGGAATTGTGCAGAAAACATTTGGGAGTTTGTGGTTTGGTGACTGCTCAAAGTAGAGTGTGTTGGGGGCTTGGGGGGGGGGGGAGGGGTTGTTTTTGTTTTTTGCTATGCTGAAGTGATCTCTTAAGAACTTTAGAAGTGACGTGAAAAGCTTCCTGCAATTTCCACTTTACAAAATGGTGTTTGAAGAATCATGGTGTCCAGCCACACTTCTCGCACTGTTTGAATGAAGAGCACCCACATGTGAGTGGTTTGTATGTGGCACCCTCAATTTTCATGTTCCTTGCACTTGGAGGAAAAAGCTACTCTAACTCCTATGCTGTAGAAGGAGAGGAAGTAAAGTTAAATGTCAGTCAATGTATAGTACCTGGAGTAAGCTTTGCTCTTGTTGTCTCTGTTCTCTCCTAGTGCTGGTTTCACAACCTGTTCCTGTTTTCTGTTACACTAGGAAAAAAAATTCTGGTTGATTTTTTGTTGTTGTTATTGCTCATTTTACCCTAATTTTAATTAGGTAAGATACAGGTTCTATAGTTTTTGTTTCCAATATAGGGTACAGATGAAATATGAATGCAGTAACTAATAAATTCTCGGTAATTGTCAGCTTTATTAGTTACTGCATTCATATTTAATTATCAGCTTCATTGAACATGTCTACACTGCACTGGAATCTATAGTACAAACTAAGTTTACAAGATCCTGTCTCGATATACAATGTGGCTAGTGTAAATTGTGGATGGATTCTTTGGGAGTTGGCCTTTTGTCAGTTGTTTCCAAGTGAAGTTCAGCAATCTGGAGAGGATCAACATAAAACAGGTAATTTATAAAAAGTGGCGATCCTTGTCTTGCGTCATGGCCACCTTCCTGTCACATTCCTTCTGTTACTTCATCTAATAACACCAGGAGCCAGGGAAAAAGTAAAGCCTACTTCTTAAGTAGCTCAATTGGTTGCTGCTGGGCCACACAATGTGTTCTTTTCCACCTTTTATTGCTGCGGGAACGGAGAAGAAGGCTAGCTAGATTTTCTGCGCAGCTATACAGACTGCTGTGTAGGTTACCAGACAGGCTTCTCAAGGTCATTTTGAGTGCTTCTGAACTTAATTGAGGCAGGTTGTTGTGCAAGATCCAATGAAAGAAACGTGCTGAAGTGGGGGGAAAAAAGAGGCAGAAAGACCAGTGTATGGTTTGATCTCACTGGCTTTTAGGAATATGTTTAACAAGGTTGAGGCAGACTCTGAAGTTAGTGAAAGAGAGCAAGAATGACTGGAGGGAAGATCTGTTTCTGAGATCACATTTGATACCACCTTAAGAAGCTACACAAGTATTGTCATGAAATCTACCATAAGAAGGGGAGGAGGGGGGAGTCACAGTTTCTCTGTACCATGAAAATTGGAGTCCAGAATCCAGGACTTTCAGATCTGTAAGTGCAAGTGTTTATGATAAAGGGAAGCTGAAAATGACATGTTCTGCTTTTTAGATATTTCTTCATAGTGAGACATAGCTTGATTATGAAAATCTCTGAGTAAACAGGATATTTAGGTATTGCAGAATAAGTATTAATGGCCGCCCTGTGTGCTTATGGCTACATGAATAATAAACCCTGTGGAAAGCAAAAATAATACTGAAAATAACTACTTTGCAGTATATGAATATAATCAGTTTTCTGTTTTTTTCTGCACCCTAACAAAGTGTCTAAAAGGGTTAACAGTCCAGTGTAGCTCAAATTGTGAATGTGTCAAAATAATCACACTTTCTCAGTAGATCTGAATAAAATGAATAATGATTACTAATTCATATTTTCTGCCCTAATACATATTCTTGGATTGCAACCTTTAAAAGAGATTACTGAAAGCCCTGTAGCTAGGACATCGACATGGGGGCAGTGCAGGTGGATTAGACTGCACGACAAGAGGGGCAGTTGTGCTTGCCTTTAGAAGTTCATGTAGTTGGTGAAAAACGATCTCAGCCAGAAGCCTCTTTAAAAATGTTATGGTTGTGAAATCAGGAAAAATAAGTTACATATTTGTGATCGTTCAGTAGAACATTCAAGCATTCAAAAAATTCAAAAATTTAGAAATATAAAAGTATAGATTTTAACATGAAATTGCTATGTTATGTAAAGATTGTTCATAGAAACTTGAAGTTGTCTTGGATAATGGCATTTGAATTCTTCTTCAAAGATATAGCTAGGTTCAGTTTTGAAGTCACTTTTGTATGACAGGAGAATTAGTTTTCTCTTACTTTCATGGGTCATGCTCATCCTTTGGTGAGGTAAAATTATTTTCAAACAAGAAAAGGAAATCTCACAAGCTGCAGTTAATGCTCCAAACAACAAGACCGCAATTGACATTTCAGAAACAAATTGGAAAGCTGCTTTTCCGTGGCAACATCTAGAACAGTGGTGGGCAACCTGCAGTCCGCGAGCCGTACATAGCCCATCAGGGTAATCCGCTGGCGGGCCGCAAGACAGTTTGTTTATGTTGACTGTCTGCAGACATGGCCGCCCACAGCTCCCAGTGGCTGCGGTTCACCGTTCCCAGCCAATGGGAGCTGTGGGGAGCGGCAGCCAGCGCGTCCCTGCAGGTTGCCCACCACTGATTTAGAACATCTTCAAATTCTTTTCAATTTCTCTTAAACAGTGGTTTAAATACAGTCATTTTAACTTTCATCTTCTCAATATCCAATCCAAGTAAGTCAATCAAAGCATACAGTGATTCCAATTTCAAGAAGCCTGGAGAGGTGGCGGAATAGATTGCTGGCAAGCTTTTGTATAACTTGGAGTTCTTTGAAAATCTCCTTTGGAATTCACCCTGGTTTGATCAATCAATATATGATCACTCTTGGACCACTAATGCTCATTTATATTTTGGAATCCTGTAAGTGGTCAGTGACTATGGATTCTTGAAAATTTGGGGGCAATAGTTTGGCTTCAGTGGCACATCTTAATGTTGATGCTTCATCACATGGATCTTTCAAAACTATGTGCTTGGAGGAAATCTATGAGGAAAAAAAATCTTTTTTTTTAAAAAGAGGTATTTGAAGTTCTTCAGAGGCAACAGTAATGAATTCAGCTCCTTTTAGCAAGGTGTATTCATTCCTTTTGAAGGTAATTGTTCATAGGAGAAAAATATTTCAAAACTGTTTTTATAATCTCAGCTAAGGAAAGTTGGCGAATCATCCAAATTCTTTTCAACAGCCCTCATGCTTCAATGGACAGATTGCCGTATCCATTCACAAAGTTTGACAAATATTCTGAATCTCTTCCAGATTGAGGATAATTTCTAAGGTTTTCAGCTAACCAGTCCATCTCATTTCTATGAGTCTTTGCAGGTGCTGGTCTGCATACAGCATGCTCACTTCATGCCCATGAAAAACTATGCATAGAGACTTACAATTTGAGAACACATCTGCAGCTTACGTCGACCTAATTATATTAGTGTACACACTACCGCCTTGCTCCCGCCGATGTAAGTGCCCAACTACACCGACGTAATAACTCCAGCTCTATGAAAGATGTTAGGGCGTATGTTGGTGTAGTTAGGGTGACGCAGTGTCTGTGTAGATGCTGTATTACTTACATCGGCTGTTGGCTGTCATTCTTGTCAGCTTCGCAGCTCCATGCTGGAGCTGTGAAATTGACAAGAAAGCTGGGCTGTCATCAGGGTGGGTGGGGTGCTCTAGGTAGAACCCAGCTGCCCCTGGTGTCCCCGTTCCCAGCCAGGCTGCGCCCGCTCCGCTCCGAGCATGGTTACCCCTGGCTCCCAGACCAGCTGCCTGGGCTCCTCTCTTCGAGCTGGGCTGTGCCTGACCAGCTCCCTGCTGCCAGCCAGGCTGCTGCCTAGAGGCTCCTCCTGGAAAGCCTGGCTGCCCTCCGCCTCCTCCCTCCCCCCGGCTCTTGGCTTCCCGATGCAGCCGGGCTCCCAGCGGGGAGCTCTGCACCCGGAGTCTGGGGCACTCCCGGCAGGGAGCTACTTGTGGAGCTGAGAGCCCAGGCTCTCAACTCCCCACACTGCCCCTCTTAGGTTGGTGGAAGCTCTCATGGTGAGGATCAGCACCACCAACAGAAGAAGGGTAGTGTGGACATGAACCACTGCAGTAATTGCTATGATGGCTGTAAGTCGACCTGACATAGGTCAACTTACGTTTCTAGTGTGGTCATGCCAAGGAATTGGGGGAAAATCTGGAACACTTCTTATTTCTATGGTGGGGGAAGGGAGAACTAGTTGGGGAGTAGTGCCCCCTATTAGCAACAGGCCTCACTTAATGATTCCGTGCATAAAACCCAAGTTTTAAAGAGTATATTTTCAAATTGAGTCCTGTGTCCAGTGTGTGGCTGCTGTTCTGAGTTTTCCTGGCTAGCTTATAAAGTGTTTTTTAAAATCCATTAAACTTTCTCTTGACACTGTTAACCCCTGCCAAAATTACATATTGCTCCTGACACAGCTCTGCTGCATATAATGGAAATTATCAAAAGAGCATATGGAATGATGTGCATTTATTCAAAAGGTGGTAGTGTAATTTTTCAGGATTTAATTCCCAGGACAGCTTACTGGAAAGAAAAATGTACAGTGCACAATGCTAGAGGTTTACTAATGCTGTAATCACAAGGTACAGGCAGATTATTATTGGCAGGAAATGAAATGTGAATGTAGCTGCTGATGTCACGGGGTGCAATCTTAGTTTGCTGCAGCAGTAAAGGGTATGAAAAAACTAGTAAACTGATCATAAGTGGCTTAGTACTGTACAGTACTTCAGATGTAAGTAGTACAGAAGCATAGCAAGTATGGTCCAAATCCACTCCTGGGAATGGCGTTTGCCACATAGTACTGTTGCTATAATCAGGATGTAGATAAAGCAGAGAGACCGTATAAGGTACAATGTCTTTTTTCTTTAATAAACTTTATATAAACGTGATATATAATCAGATATGTCATACTAGTGCTGACCAACATTTAGAAACAATTTTATGCAAATGAATCTACTGATAACATCTCTGGAAGACTTTTTTATAACTAATATTGAGATGCAACTGAAACAACTTTCAGTATATGTTTAAGTAGAATACAGACATGACCGTCTTAAAATTATCTGACTGTTTTGTCTGTCTGCAGGTAGGGTTGAAAGGGAACAAGTCAAGAACCTGAGATGTAGCTACATGAAGGGTGTGCAATCAAGAAGTAGTAGAACTCACTTGGTCTTGGCAACAGAATTGCAATAACTATATACATATAAAATTACACATGCAAAGTCAAGCACTCAAAAAGTTAGCAAGTGGCAGAATTAAGGTTGCCTGTGAAACCTTAGTTCAGGCCCCTTGTGTGTGTACACATTGTGATACAGTCTCTAATTACATGATCTGATACTACTTTGTCCACAGGACCCTGCGTCATTTAGTGCACATGTTAACAGGCACCTACTGAATATTTTGTTTCATCCTCATTGTTCAATGTTGGCCCTGGGCCTTATTTATTCTGCACTATTCGAACTGTGTTCTGAAAACAGAATTATTCATTTCCTCATGGGTTTTTCTATGGTGCTTATCGCTGTAGTAGGAGGGATTAACAAACAATTTATTTTCACAACACTTCTGTTGAAGATGAGGGAGTGGTATTGTCCCCATTTACAGACTAGGAATGTAGGCACCAAAAAAATCCATTAATAAAGTTGGGTGAAATTTTTCATGCAAATAGTTTATTCACTGAAAAATGCACTTTTGGGTCAACCAGAAGCTAGTTGCAAATTTGACCCCATAGCTTGTGTTGCGGAAAAGTTTTGTTTGTTTTTAGGGCCAGCAGATTATGTCTATTTGTCCGCCTTCATAACCTTTAGCCCAGTGGTTAAGTATGATTCCCCATTCTGGAGAAAGGACTTTAACTCAGGTCCCTCCTTGATTGAGAGGTTTGAATCCACATTTCCTACCTCCCAGGTGTGTGTCTTAATCACCAGGCTATCGAGTCATTCTCTCTCTCTCTCTCTCTCTCTCTGGCACAATAAATATTTACACATTTATAGGAAGTAGAAAAACGTTAACAGGAGATATTGAAAATAATGCACCCCAGAATAGCCTCTAGTTTGGGGGCTAGACTGCTCACCTGTCAGGGGGCAGAACTGAGTTCAAGTCCTTGCTTCAGAGTTGGGATTCAAAACTGGGTCTCCCACAGCCCAGGTAAGTGTCTTGACGATTGGACTAAAGGTTGAAGTGGGAATATCTGTCTGTCTTTCTCTCTCTGGTGGCCTGAAATTAGCTTTTTTCCAATTTGCTGATGAATTCAGAATGTTTCTAGAATGGAACTGATTTTTTTTTCCAGTTTACTGGCTGAACCAAAACAAAATCAGTTATTCACCCAGGTCTAGCCACTAACTCTGGGTGCCCAATGTGAGACAACTAGGATCTGATTTTTCAGAGTACTTAACACTGTATAGCACTTCATATGTTCAGTGGACAGCTCCTGTTGATTTGAGTTGCAGCAGTGCGTGCTCAGCACTTTTGCAGATCAGACCCCTTAGGGACAGCTCATCAGCCCAGGCAAGTAAGGCATAACTTAACCAAGAATTCCCAAAAGTACATTATGTATATTCTTTTTTATTTATTTATTTAATTGATAAACATATACAGATTTAAAGAGAAATTGTGATTTGATTTAAATGTCACAACTCGCCTTCTCCAGCAGCCAAACGCAATGCCAGAAAGTTCAAAGAATGTAGGTTCTGCGTGAGGCTCAAATCTTGGTATAGCTAATAGCTCCCTGAAGCACTGTGTTGTAACTATGGCAATATACAATGCCCAGGAATCACTTTATCAGGGCATTGCTTTGGTGATCATGGCTTGGTGAGGTCACACAAGAATGGTAGCAGTTACTTCCAGGGGGCAGGGATGGGGCCTGCACCCTGTGCATTCCCAGCCCACTCCCCATGGGATGGGCCCGTACACGTGCACAGGAGCCAACAATGGTAGCTCTAGTTCCCAGGTCCACCTGCTGCTACTTCACAGTAAAGAAGATAAGCTTTTCATAGCTATTAAATTATACATTGGCTGGGGGTGGAAATAGCTATTTTGTGATTTGTGCCACACCTGTCAAAAAAGTCACCAGTCACCACTCAAGCCAGGCGCACAGAAACTGGGGAACCTACAATTAGTGACTACTTGTTTGTTTTGGCCTTTGGTGGTCACTTAAACATACTTGCATTTAAACTAGCGACTTGATTGTCAACATGTATGAACCATCTGGCAGAAGCAGAGAGATAATCCAATTCCCCAAGGCAGCAGTCAACAGGTGCTTGGGGTGGCACATTTCTAGGGGCGGCATTCCGGCATTGGCCATTCCCCCCCGCCACCCCCAACTTGCCTCCGCTCTGCCTCCGCCTGCTTCCCTGAGCACGTCGTCGCCGCCGCTCTGCTTCTCCCCCTCCCTCCCTTTGTGCACTGCAAGCCTGGGAGGGATGGGGGAGAAGGTGAGCGGCAGCGCGCTCGGGGGAGGCGGCAGTGGTGGAGCGGAGGTGAGGCAGGGAGCGGTTCCTGTTCCTCTACCCCCCCCATTACTTCCTGCGCCACCCCCACCCTAGCTCACCTCCACTCTACCTGCTCCCCTGAATGCGCCGCCTCTCCGCTTCTCCCTGCTACCTCTCAGGCGAGGGAGTGGGGGAAAGCGGAGCGGCGGGGTGTTCAGGGGAGCAGGCAGAGAGGAGGTCAGCTAGGGCGGGGGTCGCGGGGGTGCTGCAGGAAGCAATGGGGCGGGGGAAATGTAGCGCACCCGGGGGAGGAGGCAGGGCCGGGGATTTGGGGAAGGGATTGGGAAAGGGTGGAGTTGGGATGGGGAAGGGGGGGCAGCCAACATTTTTTTTTGCTTGGGGCGGCAAAAATCCTAGAGCCGGCCCTGGTTGGAACATTTAGATCAACCATTCCGATCTCTGCCCTGTAAAGTAAAAGAGTATCTGACAGCAATAGTAGATTAGAGAGATGAGGTGGGTGAGGTAATACCTTTTATTTCACCAACTTCTTTTGGTGAGAGAGACAAGCATTTGGTGAGAGAGAGACAGATCTGTTCTGGCTGGGCAAGGAGTAGTCTCCCGTCCCGGGCATGGTCTTCTCCACTCCCGTTTGTCCCTTCCCCTGCCACCTGGCTCCTTGCCTCTGTCTCTTTTCCCAGCCAATCCCAGTTCTCCCCCTGCATCCTGGCACCTTGTCAAGATGTCTCCCTCCTCCCAGGCTACTTCTCCCAGTATACTCCCCCACCCCACCTTTCCCCAGGTCTGGGTTTTGTCCCCTCTGCATTTGAATTGGGCAGCTTCCTCCTCCATGTTGCGAGAGTCCAGAAGGGAGGCACTGAAAGCCCCAAAAATTCAGCCTGAGGCAGACACCTGGCATGGAAAATTTCAGCCCAAACAGTTAAAGTTTGGCAAAGTTGTAACTGCAAACAAGGTCTTGTAAAGGGAAGTGTCAGGCAACCTTAACAATAGGTGGCGTTACCACCCCGGCATATAATGTTTAAATCTATGAGGTATCCAAGTCACACTTAAGTGTGTGTGAGATTTGCCTGTAATACAGGGGCAGTGTTTTCTCCCGCTCTGCGTCTTTGACTTGCGGATAAGAGAATGAATGTGCCATTACTGATTAGATTGAAAATCTATAATAAACCACGCGTGCGTGCTCGTGCACACATTTGTTTATTACTGTGAATAGTTTGAATGGATAGAATAGTGCTGGGTATTTATATTACAGTAACATCTACTGACCCAACTGAAATCAGGGCCCCATTATGCTAGGTATTGTACTAACACACAGTTCCTGCCCCAGAGAGCTTGGAGTCTAAATGGACAACAGGTGAGAGAGGAAACAAAGAGATATGAAGTGATTTGCCCAGGTTCACACAGCAGGTCAGTGGAACAGCTCCGAATGGAACACGTTTCTTTGTTCCCAGTCCAGAGCCATGTCCACTCGACCACTCTGGCTCTCACACTAACCTTGTATGGACCTTTACAAAGACTTGAAAAAACATCAACCCCAAATCCAAAACTAAATGGTCCCGTTGTTGAGGCACTTACAATCTACATCAAACGACTTTAGACAATGAAGATGATAAGTAAAGGAAGGGAAAGGTGGGAAGAGTTAAATATCTTGTTACTGATGACTCTCCGCTCGGGAGTGTAAGTTAGTGATGAAAATCAAAATAAAAAGTTGGTTTTGGTTTTGAGGAGCAATTTGAGGATGAGTGCACTGGAAGAGGGATATAATTTGGTTAGGTGGAAGGAAGATAGATTTGCACAGCGAAGTTATGTGAAGGACATCTTTAGACTCAATGGCCTTGTTCCCGTCTTCATTGCTCTTGGAATAATGCTACGTGGGAAGAGATGGAGATGGTTCCATTCTGAGACAGACCTATATAGCCTGGCTGGATCACGTCCTCTAAACCAGATGGGTTGAGACCCAAAATTGGGTCATGAGAATGTGTCAAAGGCTCACTTGGGAGGCCTGGGTGTGTGTGTTGGGTGGTGTCCCCTGGAGGGGACTAGGCCCTGAGAGGTGCGAGGTTGCAGATCCCACCCTGCTCTCACTCCACAGCGGTGGCTCCGCTGGGCTGGCTGAGCTCAGCTTGGCGCTCTGGGCATTGCATCACGGTGCATGGTCACAGTGCCTCCATATGACGAGATGGGGAGAGGGGGAAGGGCCAGAATTAGAGTGAGTGGTGCAGTGACCCCCATATACCAGGCCACAACACAACTCACAAAATCTGCCCACCGGACCAATGCTGTGTGTTGCTGCCACCTCTGGGGTAGCAGCGCCACACCCGAGGTGGGGAGCTGAGCCACGCCAGCCCTGCAGGGCAGGAGCGGCCACTATCGTATGCACGGTGCACGTACTTAGTACTTATTTCATTACCTTGTATTTTATAGTGTGTGGGTAAGAAATATTTAGTAAACCAGATGTTTTCTTGCATTGAAGCTATTTATTGGGTCGCAACAGGGCATCAAGGTCTACAAATGGGTCATGAGCCTAAAAATGCTGAGAACCACTGCTCTAGATTCTTCCTGCAGGAACTTTTGGCTGGGTATGGGAAATTTCCATGTTAATGAGGTGATCACTCTGAGCCCCATCTGCTCCATGATGCTTGCGCTACCTGCCTTGTATTGCATGTAATATTGACAGGTGATCTGGCCTCTTCTCTGGAAAACACAAGGCTGTGGATCTTGATGCGTTGCGAGCCCTTGAAATGATACTCTGAGCATCACAATTTTGGGGCCTCGCTATGCTTCTCATGATAGACATTGAAGGCAGCTGAAGAATTTTAGCTGAGCTGTTGCCATTCATGCAGCTGGCCACCAGAGGCCTCTGTCCAACTAGCTGAGCAGGCAGCACTCTGGGGAAAGTCTCTCTCTTTTCCTGCACTGTGCCAAGGCAGCATTTGTTCGATTTTTTTCTTTTTGCAGGCTGGAACCGATACCTGCCTAGCCTCGGGTCCTGTCCACTTAGACAGATTGGAGACTGTTCCCACTGCAGCCTGGATTCCCTTAGTGAATGGGGGTGGGAGGATGTAAATTAAAAAAATGGGAAAAATATTTATTTTGTATCAGTTCTTCAAATGACAGAGAGAAACCTTTGAGTAGCGGTGGTGGGATCACCCAGGAGGAGAAGCCTATGCTTTTCTCCTGCCTGTCGTAGGCAGATAGGTGGAGCCTGCCCCGAGAGAGGATAGCACTGCGATAAGAGCTGGAGTTTCCCCTGGATGAAGGGGAGCATACTGATGTTGGAGGGGATGGTGAGGATGTGGAGGGTCAGATACCGAAAGGATATTATGCCAGTGGTTAGAGGTAATGAAATCCTTCTCTGGAGGAAGTGCCCCTGAGCCCCATTTTTGTGAGCATTTTCTGGTGATTTCAGGTTAAAGTTTTACCCTGGCACCTGTGTGCCCAGAAATGGGGAGAGGGATGTCAGGAGGACGTTTCCATTGCACGTTCAAAAGTCCAAAGTCCTGCCCAAAGAACACGGAATAAGTATTGCTTTAAATTGCATTTGCGGGGGAGAAGTCCCATGATGTTTGAGCTCTGGAGATTAGCAATAGTGAGCCCAGCTACCCTTGTTATCTCTCTCTGCCTCATTCTCCAAGGTTTTGTGTTACATGTGGAATTAAGATATGTCTACACTTAAAACACTACAGTGCCATAGCTGCACTGCAGTAGTTCTTCAGTGTAGACACTGTCCTGCTAGGAGCGGTTCTCCCATTGCTGTAGTTAATCTACCTCCCTGCAAAGTGATAGTTAGGTCAACAGAAGAATTCTTCCCTCGACCTAGTGCTGTCTACACTGGGGTTAGGTCAGCAGAGCTACGTCTTTCAGGGTTTGGATGTTTCACACCCCTGTGAGACATAGCTATGCAAAAGTAAGTTTTCAGTGTAGACCAGCCCCTACTTTCTAAGGCCTGGTCTACACTGGGGGCAGGGGTCGATCTAAGTTACACAACTTCAGCTATGTGAATAACGTAGCTGAAGTCTGCATACTTAGATCTAGTCACCATGGTGTCTTCACTGCAGTGAGTCAACTGCTCACGCTCCCCTGTCGACTCTGCCTGCACCTCACGTGCTGGTGAAGTACAGGAGTCGACAGGAGAGCACTCGGGGGTCGATTATCACGTCTAGACTAGACGCGATAAATCGACCCCCGCTGGATCGATCACTGCTCGCTGATCCGGCGGGTAGTATAGACATACCCTCAGTGTGTCTGATGAAGCTGAGCTTTACCAAGGTGCTGGATGGGATGAAATATAAACATTTCGACCTGCTTTTTTTCATCAAAATTTTGATTTTTTTTCTCAACCAGCTTTGATTTCATCTGACTACTTTTGTCTCTTACTTATTCCTTTGTACCACTCAATCTTCACTTTTGTCTTGTACAAAGTTGAGTGATTTGTTGGTATTAAATGGTAATAAATAGTTGGGAAGTGACTCCTTGCTTTCTTTTTTTCCTGTTAGGAAGGAGGGTTTATAAATTATAATGGTTTATTAATCTTTCGGATGCCTCTATTTTTGTGCAGTCTAGATCTTGCTTGTAAGGGTCTTTCATATGAGCTGCTGACTAGTAGATTTCTGACATCCTTCTAGCTTCTAGAAGGAAGAATGGATTTTTTTTTCTCACTACACCTGCTTTTCACCCAAATTGCATTTCCCCATAGTATTTCATTGCTGTTGTGACTGGGAGGTGTGAGGAAAAGATCTCTGATACTTTATTAGTCCTACAGCCTTTGCATTTAGGGGAATTTCTCCCCTGTAAATAACTCCAGTACCTGCATCTGGTGCTTCTACCCATAGTTCCTTTTTTCCCTGCCAGATACCGTAGCTCAGTGGGAGGGATAGCTCAGTAGTTTGAGCATTGGCCTACTAAACCCAGGGTTGTGAGTTCAATCCTTTAAGGGGGCCATTTAGGGATCTGGGGCAAAAATCTGTCAGGGGACAGTACTTGGTCCTGCTAGTGAAGGCAGGGGACTGGACTTGATGACCTTGAAAGGTCCTTCCAGTTCTAGGAGATTGGCATATCTCCATTTAAAAACATTAAAAAAAAAAAATTGAAACTGACTTGATTTTTTGACACATTCACTGCTGCCCACATGTTTCTGAATAATCACAAAGAATCACTACTTATATTTACCATAAATATCAAGTGCTGCTGTTTGGCAAAGCTCTGACCTGCAGCAGAGGATTTTCAGGTTTTTTTTTTTTTTTTTGCAGACTCAGGAAGACGACAGTGCATAAGTTTACACTCTTCACATTTGTAAGGTTTTTCAATGAAAGCTTAAATTGTACAGAAAATGATGGATTAGGCCCCTGTGCTTACTGGGGAAAGTTCCCAGCTTACCAGTGGGGAGTAGTCTGGTGGGTTTTAAATCCCTGCTTATTATTTACATAGCACCAACAGCATTCTAGGTGCTATACAGACAAGTATGAAAAGTACTTGCTCCTTAAAATTTGTGGTCCTCTAATTTGCCGGACATGTGATCAAAAGTGTGTTTAGTTCGATCAATCTAGGCAGCAAAACTGAAACAACCATTCCTGGGTAGCAATGCAGATAGGGTTGCCAGGTGTTCAGTTTTCGACTGGAACACGAGGTCAAAAAGAGACCCTGGCAGCTCCAGTCAGCATCGCTGACCGGGCCGTTAAAAGTCTGGTCAGCGGTGCAGCAGCGCTAAAGCAGGCTCTCTACTTGCCGTGGCTCTGCGCAGCTCCCGGAAGCAGTGGCATGTCCCCTCTCTGGCTCCTAGGTGGAGGCACAGCCAGGCGACTCTGCACACTGCCCCATCCCCCATCCATTGGCCTCTGGGAGCGGCCAATGGGAGTTGCTGGGGCAGCGCCTAGGAGCCAGAGAGGGGACATGCTGCTGCTTCCGGGAGCTGTCTGAGGTAAGCACTGCCCGGAGCCTGCACCCCAACCCCCTGTCCCAGCCCTGATCCCCCTCCTGCCCTACAAACACCTCAATCCCAGCCTGGAACCCCCTTCTGCACCCCAGAGCCCACACCCCTAGCCAGAGCCCTCACACCCCTCCTGCACCCCAGGCTCCTGCCCGGCCATGAGCCTCCTTCAACCCTCCAAACCCCTCAGTCCCAGTCCAGAGCACCCTCCTAAACCCCAAACCCCTCAGCACCTCCCCCAGAGTCTGCACCCCCAGCCAGAGCCTTCATCCCCCCCATACTCCAACCCTCTGCCCCAGCCCTGATCCCCCTCCCACCTTCTGAAGCCCTCGATACCAACCCAAATCCCCCTCATGGACCACAAATCCCTCATCCCTGACCCCACACCAGAGCCAAGCTGGACCCCACACCCTCACCCCCCCAACTCCCTTCTGCACCCTGAACCCCTAATTTCTGGCCCCCACAGAACCCACACCCCAGCCCAGAGCCCATACCCCATCCCACACCCCAACTCCCTGCCTCAGCCCGGAGCTCTCTCCCATACTACAATCCCCTTGGCTCCACTCCCCAGCCCAGAGCCCCCTCCTGCACCCCAAACCCCTCATACCTGCTCCCACCCCAGAGCCCGCATCCTCAGCTGGAGCCCTCACCCCCTCCCACATCCCAACCCACTGCCTCAGCCCAGAGCCCCCTCCTACACCCTGAACTCCTCATTTCTAGCCCCACCCTAGAGCCTGGACCCCAAGCCGGAGACCAAACCCTCTCCTGCACCCCTGACCCAGCCCAGTGAAAATGAGCGAGTGCGTGGGGTTGGGGAGAGCGAGTGACCGAGGGAGTGGGGGATGGAGTGAGGGGGCGGGGCCTCAGAGGAGGGGTAGGGTAAGGTTGTTTGGTTTTGTGTGAGTAGAAAGTTGGCAACCCTAAATGCAGAACGTAACCAGTTATGATTACATGCAACAGATATACAATGTGATGTGTACTTTTGATAAATTCATATTTGTGTGTATGTATGCTGTGGTTAAATAAAAGCCTTCCTGGCCTTTAGTACAGTGCATTTTAAATTGTGTAAGCTAGATACAATTGAAATACTGTGTTTACAGTAAGTTCGGATGTGATCACCTGGGAGTAGGTCTCTAACTACCAGAAGCCCTTAGGGAAGGGGTTTTTCAAAAGTGTTTAGTGATGCCATAACTTGCATGGAAATCATAGAATCTCAGGGTTGGAAGGGACCTTAGGAGGTCATCTAGTCCAACCCCCTGCTCAAAGCAGGACCAATCCCCAATTTTTGCCCCAGATCCCTAAATGGCCTCCTCAAACCACTGAGCTATCATCCTCCCCAGCAGATGTATGGTAATACATCCGCTGAAGTCAAATTTGTTAAGCCAAAGCTTTGCACTTTCTAGACCCACACCCTAAAGTTTTGCCATGTGGCTAAAATTCCACAAAAAAAGAATAGGAAGTAAACATTCCTCCAGAGGAGTGTGGTAGTTTCAGTTTGTTTTACTAAGGTTTCTGTGAAATTACACAATCCTGGAATAAAATACTTTGGTTTGTGTTTGGCTTTTTATCTTGGATGTCAAACAGAATTTCAGCAGGTATTCATACAAGCGGTAAAGACTCCTTGGGGCAGGCAGGCAGATGAGTATTGAAAATGTTGGGTATTTGTTATACGAGCATTGCATCGGGAAGCTTTGTGCCTGGAGGAGGTTCTCTTATTAATAATTCAAAGAATTTGGTACTTGAGCAATGTCAGTTCTGCCGAGCATTATATAACTGCAGGTTCTAAATGTGCTGGACTATCCGTCGACAGACATTTGCTAGCAGTCTCCAGGACAAAACTGCTCTTAAGACAAAATTTCTTCCCTGAAGCTAATGGGGATTTTTCCTGTATGCTATAATACCCTAACATAAGTGGAGACCAGTGGTTTGAAATCTGTGTGCAAAATACACTAATGTACATTGGTGAGCAGCAGCAGAATGCTGTAAGAGAAACTTTGTTTCCATTATTGAAAAATCCAGATGCTATTTGAAAGGGGTTGAGTCTTTCTTTGCAAAGAAAGGTTTCAGCCTTCAGCAAGAAAAGCTTCAGATGTAAAGATAAGGAAAAATGGTTGAAGTGAGTACTCTGTATATGTTAGTTACATTTGTTTTGTATTAATCTATTTATACTGGTTAGTTCCTTTTTTTTTTTTTTAGGCTTTAAAAGAATCTGTTACTATCTCTCCCTCAGTCACCTTGGATGTCAGTCGTAGTGAATTTGTATCTGTTTAATTAAATCAAAACTCTTGTCAAGATAGAGATCATTCTTGGTTATTAGCTGGTTATTAGGCAAATTTGTTTTTCTTTATCTTTCACTACTGGCTTATGTTTTAATATCTGTATTTAACTTTTTCTTAGCATATGAATATTTTAAATGGATAATTTATATGTGTGTTTTAAGAATCTAGGGACACTTGATTGCAGACATTTATAGTAATAATTCTTCCCCTGCTGTTATGGTTCCTCTCAATTAATTAGCCTCTTAAGGTTGGTCTATGCACCTCCACCTTATCATGTTTCTCTGACTATATAAATATCTGTCTACTGTATGTTTCATTCCATGCATCCGATGAAGTGGGTACTAACCCACGAAAGCTTATGCTGAAATAAATTTGTTAGTCTCTAAGGTGCTACAAGTTTTTCTTTCTTATTTTCGTTTTGCTGACACAGACTAACACGGCTACTACACTGAAACCTATGTTTAGCTTGGTAGCTTATTCTGTGATTTATTTATTTTTTCAATTGAAATCAAACAGCCTCCTAACCACATACTCTAGGATGAGCATCCTTTCAGTCTACATTTGATACATATCCTAGAAGCTTCATGCCTTCCTTTTGTGACATTTCATTTAATAGCTGTCTTAACGTATAAAAATGTAGGCTTGTTTTACTCACTAGGACTTTTTACCTTACTTTTTTCTTAACCCATTCTACATAGGTGGCAACACATGTCAGCAGGCCATGCGTGGTATCCTATGTGTGACTGCATGTTTCCTATAGTGCCATCTAATGTAAAGGAATGCCCTCACCCCTCCCAGAAGAGCTTTCTTAAATGTGACCTGTACACTCTGTTGAGGGATCCACCTGCTTTTAGAATGCTCCAAAGAGACTATGGATATTGAACACACGCTTGTAATGCTAGTGGATTTTTATTTATTCTATTTGTGGATTACTTATATGTCGCAATGCTGAAGAAATAAGCAGGTGAAAAAGAGGGTAGGGAAATCATTACTGGAACAGAACTAAGCAGAATATAAATACAATATTGGTGTCAATGAGGATTGGGAGTTGTCTAATAGTTGTAGAGCCTTGCCTGTATAGCCAAGATTCCTACCATCAGTACCATGCTATAGCTTAGCTGCTTTGCTTATCAAAGGTTGATGATTAAATTGTTGAGTGAACTGTCTTCCCTCACAAGAGACTTTTATTATAAGGCTCATTATAAACAAGGGGATCAGTGTGATGTAATTTGCATATTGGGTCTGGTTTGAGACTGAATGGAAGATAAACTCAGTGTGCTCATTTGTACAAGAACAGAATTAACAAGAAAATATTGCAGCACAACAGAGAAATGTTGAGAGAATGCTACAGCATTTTTGTCTGCATCCCTTACCCTTTAGGTTGTAGCATTTATTTTGTTACTCTGAAAAGCACGGAAGATATTTTGAACAGGAAATATAAAGTTCTCTTTGCTTTCTTGCAGATGAACTGCTATGGCAGAAGGTTAAGGCGGACAGGACCTGAACAGCTGAACAGTAGAAATGACTTGGTTTCTTCACCCCAGCGTTCCAGGGTGAACGGCTGGTCTTTACCACTCCACACCTTTCAGTTTGTTGCTCTGCTGTTTTACACATACCTGGCCATTGTAGGGTTTGGGATCTACATACCTTTGCTTCCACATGGATGGAAGTATGCTGCCTATGCTGTATCCTTTTTTTTTTTATTTCCTTCCCTTCCAAGACATGCTTTGCATAGGGTGTGGGTTAAAATTACATATACACTGCTTAGGCTATAAATAAGGGTTAGTGCATTAGAGGAGTGGATTACGTTTCCCCGATTGTATATTTAACCACACTTAGTGAGGGTGGTTTTGTTATAGTAGTTTTTGTATAAAAAATTCACTTCCTGCAAAAGACCATATTTTAAAAAAAATCTGTCTTTACCAACTAATATTGGATATGACCCAAAGCCCATTAGTCAGTGTGAGTTTGTCCATTGACTTCAGTGAGCTTTGGATCAGGCCATTGATGTGAAGCCTTGTTCTAAACTATGAGCTGCTCAACAGTCAGGTGGGGGGGGGCTATAGATTTTCCACTGCTTTGAAGGCCTCTTTGGTGTATTGATAAACACACCCAATCATATATCTCACTTCTGCCCAGAGTTACCTACCTTCCGCATACATTCGGTGTTCCGTCACTTTTTTTATTTTTGGGAAATTATTTACATTGGAAATAAAGAACCATAAAACTATATACGGCAAAGGAATAATGGACTAATGTGATCCTTGGGTATATAAAGAGGGGAGTAGTGAGTACGGAGTAGGAATAGGGAGCTAATTTTACCTCCATGGACGGTATTGGTGAGACAGATGCATACCTCCCAACATTCCCGGTGGCTAAAGGGGACAGATCCTGCCCCAGGGAGGATGGGATGGGAGGCCTAAGGGGAAGAGTTGCAGAGCAAGCCCACCCCACGCTTACTCTACACTGGTGGCTCCTGTCCTATGGGGCTGACTGGACTCGGCTGCAAAGTTCTGAATGAGTGTCGGGCTCGAGGAGGAGTGGGGCTGGGGAGGAGCAAATTAGAGAGCTGGGAGGGGAAGTGAGTTGCAACATGTGGAGTGGAGAGTCGAGCCAAGCCCAGCTATGCTCCCCTCCCTCCCCTCACACCCTGGGAAAGGACATGGGGTTTTGTAGGTCAAATCAGGACAGTCCCACAAAACCCAGAGCTGTTGGGAGGTCTTTAGATGCTAGAATAGTCTGTCTAGTTTGTGTCCACATTTTAATAAGAATGTTGAAGAGGGTGCAAAAAGGAGCCAAAAAATTATTTGAGGGCTGCAGAAAACATTGTACAGTGAGAGACTTAGAGTTCAATCTGTGTAATTTATCAGATTGAGAGGTGCCTTGATTACATAAGTACCTTCACAGGGAGAAAATAATGGGCACTGAAGGACACTTTCACCTAACATAGAAAGGCATAACAAGAACCAGTGGCTGGAAGCTGAAGTCAGACAAATTCAGATTAGAAAGTGTGGCCTTTGAGATACTAAATGGTGGTCCTGGAAGGTGAACACATCAAGAAGAGTGTGCATTTGACTGAATTGAAGATGTGTCCCTTGAGCAGCACCCTCTGACTTTTAAACTGAAGTGTTTTGAATCAGCCCAGTCACTATGGAGAAGCGGCACTAGGGGTGCCACCTTATACTCCCTCCTCTGCAGCCCTGGGATCTGCACAGGTTAGAGATGGGTGAATTTCTGATAGCTTTTGGTTCACTGGCAATTCCAAACTTTTTTTTTTTTTTTTTTTAAAGTTAGTTTTGGGTTGGCCCAAAATCAAAATATTAAAAAAAAATATATATTCGGCAATAAAAAAGCTGAAAGATTTTTTTTGTGTGTCCAACGTTTAGTTGGAAACAAAACATTTTGTTTTGATTTCAGGCATTTTTTAACTTTCAACAAAACATTTTAAATAACATTAAAGGAAATTTCTAAACAAAACGTCATTTAGAGCCAAAAACTCAGTTTCATTACAGACCTATCAAAACGAAACACTTTGATTTGGGGGGGGAGGGTGCTTTATTGACCAGAATAATTCAGCAAAATGATTTGTCACCAAATCTGCATTTTTTTTCCCACCAAAAGGAGAGGTTTTTTTGGCTGACCGTTGTGGCCAGCTCTAGCACAGATCTCAGCTTGGGACCATTCCATGACCAAATCACATCTCTGGGACTTCTTTGGCTTCGGCCCCACCGTGACCACACTCTGACTTTGTACATTTTTACCATGACTGCCCTGTAAATTTTGCCTAATTTTACCATGACACAATCGTACCCATCATCATAGATGGAGGAAGGGGAGAGGAGCTCTGGCTGCTCCATTGAGGCTGCTCCCTTCCAGAGTAGTGGGAGCCCTAGCAAGAGCAAAATAAGCACTTGACTGACTCTGCCTGAGCCTGGGGGAAGTGCCTAGCAAAGTCCTTCCCTGGTCCAGCCATCCAGGAATGCTCAAGGGAAAGGAAAAAAAGAAGCTGAGAAACAGCAGCTAGTTACTGCACCCAGACTTTCTGTCCCAGAGCAGACTAAAGCACCCTGAGATGCCAAGGTATCACATGCTAGCAGAGTAAGCCATGTGCTCCATCCCTTCTCCCCTTCCCTCATGACCCTGTGATGCCCTCTGTGCTGGGAGCTGTAGGGAGAGAGAGGTTTAGGAGCACACTACACTGTTTCCACACCTGCTGAGAAATCCCCAGCCAGGGATTTAAGGGTAGTTTCCACTCCCTTTCGAGCAGCTTAAGGCTATGTGCACACTACAGCTTAGGTCAGTATAAATTACTGAGGGGTGTGAGTAAGCCACCCCCTTAGCAATGTAAGTTACGCCGTCCTAAGCGTCGGTGTGGACAGCACTATGTCGGCAGGGGAGTAATTAAGTCGATGGGGGAGCAGTGCTCTAAGCTCTGAAGAGTAGCCATGGCCTGAGTGTTCTGAAAAGAGTGGAACAGGAAAGAAAATCTGCTCCCAATACTGTAGCCCCCTTGACCTTTGTGAAATCTTGCGTTTGATCCTCAGGCTGAAAAGATTGGCCCTGACTGGTCTAATGCGAAAGAGACTCTGGGCACAACTCTGTGGTGTACTGGTCACTTGCAGTGCTCCTTGACTGATGGGCATCCTGCACACTGCAGAATCAAAACAACTCAGCAGTAACTGCTCAGAATGGATAGCAAACTTACAAAATGCTGGCGTTTTTATAGTCAGCTTTTCAGTAACATGTAGCTGCTTCTAATCAGATTACTTTACACAGTGCTTGAATCAGGGTCTTGAGTTCTATTGTACCTCCAAACAGGTACGTTTGAAATTCCTGTGACTGAGATGGTGAGGGTAGACGTTGGGGGAAAGTTAACAGTGTTATGAAAGGGAAAGCATCAATACACCAGTAATTTATGTACTATTTATATACTAAACACAGATTGTTGCTAGGAAGTGACATGATGTCAATACAGTATTCTTATAACAGCATAACTTACAGTAAGGGATAAAATACTTGTGCAGTCAAATGTTGTGTTTATAATGGAAAACAATGCATTAGTGGTGCCGTTTATCTCTACTAGTCAAAATCAGATTTACACTGGAAACGCAATATAATCTTACAACAAAGTTGTTGTTTTTTCCTACTTCATAGGAACTAAGAATTCCTTTAAAAAAAAAAAAAAATCTGTTGCATTCAATTTGCATACCATGTTCACACGTTTTGAAAAAAATAAGAGCCTTGCTGAAGTCCACTCTGCCGAGGTTCTTACTGGGTCATGCTGGTGCTGTCATTGCCGGGGGGAGGGTCCTTGGGACAGAGCAACTGAGCGCTTTTTGTGGTGGTGGTGGTGGTTTGTTGTTAAGGAAATTGATATTCTTGCATATTGGAGAGTGGATTTTAAGGTTTGTTTGGGGGGAAAGGGAGGGTTACTGCCTTGAGGTTCAGGTGGGTGTTTCCTGAAAGATTTGAAAAATAAATGACTTTTTGGGGAGTCTGACATTCCTTGGAATTTTTTTTTCTCATTTAGAGAAGGTTCCCCTCCCCTTTTAATAAGTGTGAGTGAAGTGTATTTCTGCCTTCCCTTCTCCTCTGCCTTCCCTTTACTTCGATAAATTGACAGCTTTTTTTATCCTGATTTGGCTAGAGTTGGGGGGTCATTTCCTCCCTGAAAGACTTCCCAAGGTAAGGCACTTTCATGGTAATATAGGACTAAGGAAGGAGTTGCTTGCTAAATCCCATTGACATGGGCAGAGATGAGAGAGCCTGTCTGGAGGTGTTTTTCCCCCTCTAAAGATGAGTCCTTTCTCTTGTGCAGATGATCTACTGGCTGGATTTAGTTCATCTAGAACCTTATGAGGAAGGGGTTACACTAAGCACATGGACATAGGATTTTCAATGTGTTTTGATCAAATTATGCATTTTATTTCAATGTAGTAATAACTAAAATAGTAATAACTAAAAAATTTACAGCATATCTGTAGAACAAACAGAGAGATCGTATAGATTTCTACAAAGACCACAATCAGATTAAATATGCAGATTTTTATAGGACCCTCTCCAGTACAATAGTTCAAGATAATGTTGTGCTGTGCATCAGTTTGGAGGCTCTGCATAATAAACCCAGCACTGCCAACCTTGGCTTTTAGACTTTAAGAAGGAGGTGATCAAGATAATCCTCTTATGGCCCTGTCAATATCATTAACAGCTTTAAATGTGAAAGTTGAAACTTTCTTAACCATAGAAAAAGCTTCTTGTTTCCCAATATCTAGAAATTTTAGAGGGGTGCATAGACAGAGTGGCTTCTTAGAACTTTAATTTTTTTTCAATCTAATAAGAACTAATAAGAATCTAAACTTGTGTGTTTTAGGAACAAGTGCAAAACTAAAAGAAGGCTGATTTTAAGTGTCGTCATGTTGTTATGTTTCCTGATGAGGTCCAGGAAATGCGAACTAGGACAAAAGATTTCAGACTTCTAATGGAAGAACTGCCAAATATTGGTGCCAAATTTTGGGAAACAATGGAAGATAAAATTTATACAGTATTTTTAGTTTTTGACAGTGAAAGTAAGAAATGTTTTAGCTTCAAACAGAATTGGTTTATTTGCATTTGTGGAAGAAAGTGGTAGGTCAGATGAGACGTTCAAACTTATTAAGACAACCGTTTTGCCTTCCTTTATGTTCGAATAAAAAGGAATCTTCTAGAGTCTAAGAATTTTGGGATAGATCCACAGCTGGTGTAAATCAGCATATCTCCTTTGATTTAAGTGTATCTGCAATGACCTACCTCAGCTGAGGATCTGACCCTTTATGTATCATTGGAAGTTTTGTTGCTATGACTGCCCTGGTAGGTCAGTTTTTTTCATGGGGGTTTTATCTTTCTGATGTGTCAGGCTATACTGCATAGTTTAATGTAGCTTATGGTTATCTAAATTAAAAATTTTGGATACTGTATGTACCATTCTGAGAAGAATTTTGCATGCAGTGTGTGGGATAGCTGGAAAGTCTATGTTATGTAACATGCAAGGAAATCTGTGTGTACGTATATAATATAGCTGTGAGTGTGAAGTATATATGTATGCTTTATATATATATATGACTACATCACTTTTTAATATTAAAAATACATATCCTATATAATAAAGTGCTGCAATTACATAAAAACATAGGTGAGGAAAACTAATATTTTAGTTTTCAATAGAAGAAATCTTAAGATAATGGCACATTATTAAGTGCTCATTCTGCATATCTAAGATATAAAAAGTGTGACTATACAAAGCATGCTTCCTGGATCTCAGGTACACACACATTTTGGCAAGCTTTTTGTGGCAATAACAACTTGTGTTAAGGCAGGCTACAAGTCATTCTCATCAATTGTTCCTGCAACCTTCCCAGCTGCTCCCTTCTGGTGAACAAGAAACTGTGTTTGGGAGTGGATCCAGAGTTCAAACTGTGCCTTACAAAGGGTGTGTGTATTGAGGGGGTGAGAAGTGTGTGGCATGCTCTGCATGTGGGGTTAAAAAAACAAAAAAAGAGTATATTGTGTATATATAGCCCATGCACTCAAAGTTCAATCTCTCTGTTTTTTGAAGAATGCTTAGATGATATCTATCACCAGTTGGATGTAGAAGAGCTACTTCCTCCTGAACCTGGGAAACACATCATTGATAAAATTGCTATTTAAAGAACTGCTGGGTGAAAAATTGATCAAGGTTTGCATACACAAAGCCTTTTCATTTATCTCCTTGAGGCAGGAAGACTTACAGTCCAAGACACTTTAGAATTCTGCTGGTTAAGTCTGTGACTATATATCATTTTCAAAACAACTTTAAAAAAATAATGTAATATGTCCTGATGTTGCCTATGAGACTCGGCCTCAGAGACTAAGATTTAAAACTTTGAAAGAAGATTTAACCAAAATTGGTGCTCTGTTAGAAATATTGTATCCAGCAAATGTTTTTGTTCTGTATCACACCAAAAATATTTCTGTATTATGCTGAGTTTCCTTATCTTCTGTTCTCAAAGTTTTAACTGTAGTGCAGACTTGTGAAGAGGCAAAGTCTTGTAACTTATTTTCTAGCTCTCTGGGCTTTGTTTACTCTTGAATCAGATCTAGCACTGTGATACAGTGCTTGTTCTGTTTCTAATAGAGAAGAATTCTTCTTTAAACAATGTAGGAAATTATTGCTTTGGGGCACACAATGAGACTTCCTGCTCTGGTCAAGAAAACACACCTTCCCATTGTCCTTCTCTGTCATGTCACAGTGTTCATTCTCTTCAAAAGTATTGGTAATTGCTACCATGGTAACAAAACAAAAACATTGTGTGGCAGCTAGTCTCAGTGTTTCATAAATGAATTCTGCTCGTTTACTAAACTACAGCAGTTTGACACTCTATGACTTAAGCCTAGAACAAAATAATCTATTCACTGTGTGGTGCTCAAGGGTGGGGTGTCTGACTCTCTCTCTTTTTTTTTTTTTTTGGAGTATGTGTGTGTGTGGGGGGAGGGGGGGGTAATCATCACTAGAATCAGCCAGTGTGAAAAGATAATCCATTTGCCTCTTGCTATTGTGTTAGTACTTAGTGATTGCACAATTAACTTCTGTAGCAAGAGGTGAATTCTGTGGAATACTTGGGGATCTGGTTGTAGTTGAATTACTTTCTTATGTTGCAAAGCAGCTAGACAAAGTGCTTAGCTAGCTCAGGTGAGACCGAGTGTTCATGCTCTGTATTTGAATTTTAGTGGTCATGCCATGTGATTTGGGGCTGACAAGTTCGCCAGGTGAGAGTGTAGGGAGATGTGGAAAAGATAGTGTGCGGAAAGTGGGACACAGATCAATGAAGTGTTAGAAAGGGAGCTGCTTCGCTGGGTGATAGTTTGACTTGGTTTTTTTGCAAGTGAACTTCTTGGAACTGTTTGCTCTATCCCAGGTAAACATGACTTTTGTGTGAACATTTGTAAATAAATAAATGGAAAAAAGAAATACCCTGAATCTTTGTCACTAACTTCATTTTAAACAAGTAACTGGCACACTCCAAAGCCCGGTATCACTACCTCTCAGGAAAGGGGTAACAGTAAGTTCCTGACTGCAAGTTCATGTCCCATGGTCCTTGGTTTGTGGCTCCCAACCCATTCTCCTAAAGTCTCACATAATCAACTGGTTCCAGGAGCTGAGGCTTTAAGGAAAAAAACAAATATCATGAGACTAGTGATCAAATTGAAAGTTGGCAACCCTGGAGTATGAGTAAAATATGATTCCTATCAGGGCAGTGTACTGAAATCCTCTTGGTGTTTTCTTCCAAGAATTCCTCCTGTGGTTTTTATCTTGGGAGTGGGTGAATTGAGTCTAAATAGGTTTCAAGAGTAACTTGAATAAAACCTTGTTAGTTTGTTCCCTGTTAAGTCTACAGGACTTCAACATGAAGAAGTCTGAAGAAGTGCCTATTTATAAATATTAGGCAGTAATTACAGGCATCTGTCACAACTCATAGTTTAAGGAATAGAAATGGTAAGAGGCAAAATGTATACTGAATTAGGGAGAAAAAATCTGAAGATGAGCTGTATTAGGCTGTAGAATAGTTTCTCAAAGGAAGTAATGGTGGCCCCATTGCCTTGGTAGCCTGGACAAAACACCAACAAAATGTGCTGCCAAGAACAATCCTGTATTGTCAGGGGGATTGAACTAACTTAGTAGATAAACCTGGTGACTTCCATTTCTAACTCTTTTGATACTGTGGCATGCCACTTATTAGTTAAAACTGCGGGGGGAAAGGTAGTTGTCCTGTCTGTTAAGATAAAGTAAAACTGAAATGCATTTTACTCATTTGTAATATTGAAAATATGTACAGGCAACTGGGAGGAGAGGGAGAGAAGGAACATAGGCCATGGAAGTTAGACCTACATTTCTTCCATTTTACAAGTCATACTGTAGTTTATCCTTCCTTTGTCTTCAAAAATACAAGCACTGAATGGGGTAGGGGGCGCTCTTTAAAATGGCACAGGGACATGTGTTGGGCAAAAGCTTTTGAAAGGGGTATGTCCTTGATCTTCATCTTCGTGTGTTTTCTTTATCCTAAACACTTAATTTCTCCTTAACTAACAATAATGCAGGTGATCGGTGTCCTTTTTGCGCATCACTTAGTTGCTCACCTTGTTGCCATCACCATTGACCCAGCAGATCAAAATGTGCTGGCCAAGAAAAACTACAGCAGCCCCATGCCTGTTTTTGACAGAGGCAAGCACAAGCACGTCATTCAGAACCAGCACTGTTATCTCTGTGAAGTTGACGTGTAAGTTATGCAGTAAAAACATATCAAAAAGATCAGGATTGTTTTTCTTTAAATCCGGAGACGTTTTATATTTTTTTTTACTGTTGTGAAGTCATTTTCCTGCTGGCCAAGTTGGAGAAAAACTGACCTGTTAGTAAGAAATTTGTGGCTTTGAATTAGCACCATCTATAGTTGAGGTTGCCTGGCAATTCCCTTATAAGATCCTATTTCCAATTGCTTTTAACTTTCACAGACTTCACCTTTCAAGCTGAAATTTTCCATACCAGGGGTTTGCTCCAGAGTGATTTTAATGTTTCGGCTAACATGATTCGGCTGTTTCTCAGCCCAATATATTTCCCCCTGTTCTATCCATATTTTTTAGGGAAAAAAATTCTCAAAAACCTTTTCACTGAGGGTCCGTCCTTTCAGAGCAGGGACTTGAAACTTGGCAGGAGGGTTGCCCTGGGATGTGCTTTTTGCCATCCCTGTGAAAATGAGCCCAAGTCTGACCAAGTTATATACTTCTGAATAATTTTTGTTCGCAAACACTTAGTGGAGACTTGTAAGAGTGTGGCAGCTAAATTCCCAAAGAGTCTGTCTGCCCCAAGCATGCTCCATCCACTCACAGCTCCGACCTGTTCTAGATTGTACGTCCTCACAGTGGTCTGTCCAAGCTCTGCAGAGACTTAGGCCCTGGCTACACTAGAGAGTTTACAGTGGTGCAGCTGCACTGCTGTAAGCTCTCTAGTGTAGCCTTTTTAAGCCGACCGGAGAAACTCTCTGGCCAACATAACGCTGTCCATACCGACATTTAAATCGGTGTAACTTATGTTGCTCGGGGTGGGGGAGGGGAGAAGATGATTTCTTCACCCCCCCATGAGCGACATCAGTTATGCCAACATAAGCCATAGTGTAGACATAGTCTTAGTGGGACTTTACCTGCAGTTGCTCCTCCCACCCGCCAAGGGATCCTGGAATATCAGACACGAACTGAGAGCAGGGAGACTGTCTCTCCTATGCTCTCCTTGCTGGTGCCCAGGCCATATAGAAGGACAGCCAGAGGAATCCTGATTAGAATGCAGGGAGGTGAGGAACTCGGGAGGGGATGGGAAGGACTGTTTGTGTCTTGGACTGTTTGTGATTTCTTTGGTTTTTGGGAGTAATATATAAACCTGTTACAAGACATCTGTCTGTCGGAGACTGCCCGTGTCTCCGTAAGTGTGGCCTGTTTTGCTGACTAATTCTTATTCCATTTTATTTATATCTGTTTGTTTTTAGAGGGCCAAAAGCCAAACACTGTAGTGCCTGTAATAAGTGCATTGCGGACTTCGATCACCACTGTAAGTGGCTCAATAACTGTGTGGGAGGCAGAAATTACTGGTAAGCCAATACGGGCTAGCTTTGATAATATTGATTTGTCCATGAAGAAATCAATGGGAGCTAAGTGTAATGAACCAGATGCTTTTCCCACCTGCCCCCTTTGAAGACATTTAATTGCTTGGTAGGGATTGGCTGATTTGGAGGGAACATTCCTATGTCAGCAGCCTTTCATTCAATGGTGGAAAAGTGAGGTCAAGTTTATGACTCCTCCCTGGGAAATCAGTTTTAAATATATCCCTTTCCTCCCCCATATGGCCCAGAAACATCCAGTTTTTACTTTGTTTGCAGTTTGTTTCTAATAAGTCCACTGTACCAATCTATGTGCTAGCCATGAAGTTGCTTGACCACTATATCTAGTCACAATAGCTATGGCAGATATATGTTCACTGACCAATTTGAGAGTTATTTCTTATCTTGCAAGCCTTGATCTTTGAATTAAATAAGTGTCCTGAGTTGGTATTGTTTGATCTGTGCTAAGTGTATTGTTGCTATACTGTAATTAATAAAACTTGTGCTTTTAAAAATATCTTTTGTTGTACTATAGGCATTTCATTTTTATTCAAATTTGCAGTATCAGTCCAAAAAGAATACAGTAAAGAAATTAATTTTGTTTTTTCTTTTATTGGATTTTATATTACATAGAACAGAATAGTGAATAAAAGAAATGCATACAATATTAACTAGAATATTCCATGCCTAATTATATCTTGTAAGGAAGGTAAAATAGACGGAAGCAAACCTATGTTATATTTGTTTTACCAAATCCCCCTTGTTTTTGAATTCTACATGCCAGTCTTCAGTTTGTAAAGTAGCCAGCCATTGGTCATGAGGAAAGAAGCTCTAAAATGAGAGCTTGCTTCCTACTCTATGGATATATAAAGATCTATATGTGAGCACTTACAAAAAGAGTAGAACAAAATATGAACTGCTTTAGCCCCTGAATATGATTTATGGTGAAAATTGGGTAAATTCTTTTTCACATTTTAAATGCCACAAGCTGAATGGAAAAGAAAAAGCTGAATTGTTTGAACAGAAGAGAAACAAAAGGAGTGTGAGTGGAAAATGACTAGAGTCTATATTTTGTAGTGAAGCCACAGTAACTTGAGTGGTTCTTTGTTTTGCCACACTTTAAAACAGACTCTAGAAAATGAGAAGTAGGTGAGGTTCTTTAGTGTATCTTAGAGAGATGAATGGGGGCTATGTTTAGAGGGATTTATTTTAATTTGGTCAGTGAATGGAACAATCTTTTGACCTTGTCCCATTACCCTGGCTAGTAGTAAATGGCCCTGGGGTATAAGCTTCCAATCCCATGGTGAAACAAGTGTGTTGTAGATGGCCTGGGAGTCATTGAGTGGAAAAAAGTATTGTTGCCATTATAAAATACTCTGGGGGCATATACCCTGTTGAGACAGATTAGGGCTTATTGGGCAGCAGTGGATGGATAAGGGATTTAGAGTGTAGCTGTGCCCAAATACCACAACCGTGTGTTGGAGTCAGAGGCTTATTCTTCTGGGTGATTCCAGTGCAAATGTGGATGATACTTCAGCAGTGACCTTAGATGTCATATTGTACCATGACATCCATGGGGCTCTCCCATATGGGTTTTGGCACTAAATTTAAAGCTAGCTTGCTTTGGATTTGATCTCTGATTTGGAGGGGTTGGGGGTGGTAAATGTTCCCATTTTAGTTTGGCATCAGGGCTTACCCTTTGCTCTCTCTGGTGCGGTGGAACCATTTTATTTGCTTAACCACAAAGACAGGTGTCCCAGTAGGGTTTCAAAGCTCTTTAATGGAGACTGTTCAATATCAATGCATGTGCGCTACTCTTTCAGTGGTCCAGTTAGACACAGATTTATTTGTCCTCTACTGTCAGTAGGGTTGTTCTAATACCCCCAGCGTTGCACCCTCCTCACAGGTCAACCTTTTCTTCAGGCAGCCTGTGATAGAGGTAATGGAAAGAGAAGAGCAGAAGGCTGAGTGCTGGTGACAGAAACCAAGCTCCAAATCTGATTGATCATATCATAAATCACTGTTGAAGTTTTATGCAATGGCTGTAATGGAGACAAAAACGTTTTCTTCTCTTCCATCCCAGCCACTGAAGTTACAATTGACAGCACTGGTGAACCTGGGTTCCCTTGTCACTGTACAACCCAGATTGTCTGTTTTCATCTATGGAAGTCCTATGTTGTTTGGTTCCTTCTTGGCTAATTTATAAATTTGCCTCTTCTATTCCATTGGCTTAAGTCATTTGAGAAACACAAGCTATCAGGTTTAAACATCTGGGTGCTGGAGGCAGGCTGTGTTTGGTGAGCAGCCAAAGATGCTGAAATTCATACCATTGGACTAACGGAGTCCAATTATTTATTTGACCTTCAGTGGATGCCTAAAGGCATATGGTTACACAGGCTTTTGCTTGAGAGGGTGGTGTGGAGGGAGTTAAGTGTTCATTTGTGTGTGGGTGTTGGGGATGTGAATGAAATATTTTAACTGAAATTGATGTAATTTCATACTTATATTTTTTACTTGAAAGGTATTTTATAAATAAACAAATATTATTCTTTTAAATCAGTGGAAGTTCATGAAAGCTTCATTTCTGCGAAGCTGCATGCCTGGTCATCCTCTGAGTATAGTGTTTTGTTTCTCTTATGTACCTAGGTTTTTCTTCAATGCTGTTGCCTCTGCTGTTCTTGGTGTCTTCCTCCTGATACTGGTGATCCTTTATGTCTTCATCCAGTACTTTGTGAATCCAGCAGAACTACGCACAGCACCTCAGTTTGAAAGTATTTTTCCACTGACTTAAAATATATTGTGTGCTTTTTACATAGTTTATCTAATGGTACTGCTCCCAGAGATCCAGTTATGTATAAACTTAATTGAAAGAAGATGTCTGTAGGACTTCTTGGTCAGAAGGTTGTTGGTTGACACTAGTGCAGTGCTGAGAGGATGCTGTGGTGTTAAAGATGTCATTCTTTAGATGAGCAATTAAAGTGCGTTCTTTTCTGCCTGTCTCTTATGGTTTTCTTCATGAACGTTAAACTTTTCATACCTTTCCCTAAGATTCGGGAATATAACCCCTGTGTACGGACAACCATATTCCTGACCTGGTTCTTTAATAAAACAAGTCCCTGTATATGATGGACTTCTGGATCCAACAGTGGCTGCTGTGTTTTGCCTATATTAGGGTGACCAGACAGCAAAAGTGAAAAACCGGGACAGGGGGTGGAGGGTAATAGGAGCCTATATAAGAAAAAGACCCCAAAATCAGGACTGTCCCTATAAAATTGGGACACCTGGTCACCCTAGCCTATATAGCCAGATCACTTACTGTGTAAAGCATATGAATTTAAACTCTCTTCACGTTCAACTAGAGGAGTTTTACTGCATACATATGTCTTAGGAGTGCACACAGATATGTAGAAAGAGTATGTAAAGTAAAAGTGCTTTTAACTACCCTTAAATTACTCAGATATTCTACTGGCCCTAATCTAAATTTTGTTTCTAGCTGTATGAGAAATATTCTTAAATGTGTAATATCTAAAAAAGGTATTTATATCTATTTTTTTGTCTTCCATAACACTGGAAATGGAGATTTAAACACAAGGAGATTTTAAATGATTTACCACATGTTTAGTAGATTTAGAGAGATGTATGACTTCTAGACTTCCAGAAATTAGTTACGGGGGACAGTGCTTTAGGGTAAAATTTTCAAAAGCACCCCTAAGTACCATTTTTCAAAAGCGATGAAGTACTTAGCCTCCTACGTCCCATTGACTGTCAATGAGCCTTAGGCTCCTAATGCATTTACTTGCTTTGGAAAATTTTACCCCCAGTCTGTTACACTCCTGCACTCTTCCCACTCCCCAATTTTCAGTTTTTGAGGACCCTTGAGTAGTCTAAGTAAACAGAGCTAGGAAGTCTATTTATCCTTCTGGTTCTGTTTTAGAAAGTTTTTTAAATCAAAACAAATAAGAGGTGAATAGCCTTGTGCAAATAATAGTCAAAAAGCCCAGTTGTTAAGAGAGAGTTACTTGAGCTGTAGGAGAGACTGTGGGTAGCTTGGTTTTTCCTATTTCCATTACCAGAAGGATGAAGTGTTTTATTTTCCCCTTTTACTTTGCCCTGGTAGGAGTCATTGGAAACAACACGTGGTTGGCCTTTCTTCCTGTTGCTCCTGCGGAGACTACAGCAGCTGGAATCCTGGCTATAGCGGTGATCACTGTGTTCCTGGGAATTGCATCGCTCCTGCTACTGGGACACTTGTTGCTATTTCATCTTTACCTCTGTATGTAATATTTCTCTATAAGCAGGTGGGCAGTGATTGTTTCAGGAAAATCCTTCTCAGTCTGTTGCGATCAACGACTATAAAGGTTCCCTCTTTTTAATTTGTTTTAAACATCTATAAACCCAAGTATGGAAAACTTCAGCCTCAATGGCTGAAGTTCGTTAGTTATAAGTAGGGTGACCAGACAGCAAGTGTGAAAAATCAGGACAGGGGGTGGCGGGTAATAGGAGCCTATATAAGAAAAAGATCCAAAAATCGGGACTGTCCCTATAAAATCGGGACATCTGGTCACCCTAGTTATAAGCAACTGAAAACAGAGAAGCAACAAAGAGTCCCGTGGCACCTTACAGATTAACAGACGTATTGGAGCATAAGCTTTCGTAGGTGAATACCCACTTCTTCAGATGCATCTGAAGATTGACCCACGAAAGCTTATGCTCCAATACATCCGTTAGTCTGTAAGGTGCCACAGGACCCTTTGTCGCTTCTACAGATCCAGACTAACACGGCTACCCCTCTGATACCTGAGAACAGAGAGTTATAACAGAAAGTGTTAGGCAACTCTGTCCCCAATAATACATTACGTTTTGCATGCACAAATGCAGTTTGGCCAGGAAATTTACCAATAACAGAAAAAGACGAAGACTGATTATTTGAATTAGCTTAATTACCAGTTTTCCAAAGAGAAGAACTTGATTCTTATTTGCATGTTGTTTGACATGCAGACATTCAGAAGTGCTGGACGAATATTTTCTTTAGTATTTGTTTATTTTTAATTGGCCACTGCTTTGGTGGATATGCATAGCAGTTCATTAACAATAAAATGCAAATGCATCCAATGTATGTTTTTAGGTACAGTGAAGTTGAAAGTTTCTATATGCTACTGGGGTGAGAGAGAACATCCAGAGTGTATTTAGTGCCAGTGCATCACTTAAAGCATCTTCTTGCAATTACAAAATAAATATATTTTAAGTACCATTTAAAATATTTATACTTTTTTTTTAATTGTTTCCCTTACTGGTTTTCAAAATAATATGAAGTACATGTAATTTCAAAGCTTATGAATGGAACCTGCCTAGTTGGCCTCTCTGCTTCTTTTGTTTCACTTTATGGTTATTTCTCCCTCTTTCCACCCCTCTCCTGATCATCACCTCTTCCTGCCTCACTTCCACAAATGCACTTCTGTTGAAGTGATATAAGATGTAATGGCATTTTGATCTTGATCATATGGCCAATTGATCTTGCCAGTTGTGCTTTCTGTTTTTGCAAGCATGTGGGGTGAGAAGAACCAGCCTGCTTATGCCAGGTAAAAGCAACGGAGTGGCACAAAGGAGCCCTAAAAGCGCTGGTTCCAGCTGGGGGAGGATTCTCCCACTGGAGACACTACAAAAGAGAGCCAGGAATCCATCTTCCCAGGACCTTTTTGCAAGCCCTGGCATGGGGAATGTGCTGGGGGTGGGGCCACAGCCAGGGCCGGTGCTTCCACTAGGCGACCCTAGGCGGTCGCCTAGGGTGGCAGGATTTGGGGGGCGGCATTTCAGCGGCGACTCATTTCCCGGTGGCGATTCAGCGGCAAGAAAAGCGGCTGCCGAAACGCCGCTGAGAACGCAGCTTCAGAGGAGCTGCCGCCGAAGCGCCGCCGATTATGGTGGAGGAGCGCTGCCGCCTAGGCCGGCAAAAACCCTGGCACCACTAGTGGCCACAGCACACAGCATTGCAGACATTCCAAGCACCACTGTGACCCAGAAGGCAGACCAGGAACGCTGCTGTAACTTTAGAGAGCCAAGGAGGCCTGTCTAACCCTCCTAAATCTCCAGTCCCTGTTTCTGCCCAGATTGGAAGGGCGCAAAGGTGGCTTTTAATACCACCACAGCCTTCCTTGACTCTGGATTGCAAGTTTTGTGAGGCACCTCTTTTGGAGGCGGAGCACAGAATCTCACCCCTGGTGTATACACAACCAGCTTCAAATCTTTCCGTTTCCAGAGCAAAAACATTTTTACCACCATGAAATATCTGAGCTGGAAAAGCATTCTAGATATTGGCACGTCAAGAAGTGCACTAAGCGTTGAAAGGTTCTCTTGTACTGCATGCTTTGCAAAACTGCATTCCATACAGTACTTTAATTGTAGTGATTTTTCTCTGTGTAGATATTTTGACTTAAGTAAAAAAATAATAATTTTTTTTAAAAATTGGGAGCTTTTGAGTGTGTGTTGTTTTTCAAAAGGAAACTGATTAATTACCAGTGACGTGGGTGCATCTTTACTGACATCCACAGCGTTCTATGCTTTTTACAGTGACTTATTTGATCAGATTAAAGGTTCCAGAGTACTTCACCGGTAGCCTAGCTTTCTTCATGTTTTTCTTTTTAAAGTCCAGAGTATGGGGTAGTACTAAAATTATTATTACCAAGATGTTTGACCTTTTAAAATGTGCTTCTTGACAATATTTTGCCGTAGTCATGTGACTACTCAACAAATCAGACTTTGACTTTTATAATCTTTTTTAATCATCCTTTGATTGCTTTGGCAAAGCATGAAACATTTAAAAATTATCCATACCTGTTGAAACAGATATTCACATCCCTCTTGAAAATTAACTGTTTGGACTGTGTAGGTAGGTTGAAGGATATAATTAAATATCCATGATATTCCCACAATTTCGAATATTCTTTGAACTTAATAGCCACAAAACTTCTATTCCCAGAAAGCCTTTAATTTATTAAAGGTGGTAAATAGAGATTTATTTCTTTTAACATAATTTTTTTAGAACATTTAATTCCAAACAAACATTTGAAAATTAGGAATGTTTAGTGTGTTTCCACAATCACCCTTTGAAATCACTTGCTATAAATGCAAACATAATGCTTTGCTTCATTTTTTCATGTCGGTTCTCCTTTGTAGAAGAGATGGAAGTGACTTATTGTGTCATCAAATAGAACTCTCCTCAGTACAGGATTTGTCACTGTAGTTTATGATCTAGTCATAAATGTCTGTCCATGCATAAAAGTTGCTATGACGCTCAAAACGATGCATGGTTCTTGATGAAAGCTATAATTTTTGTAAAGAATTTCCGAAGCACTTGGAATGTTTTTCCCTACAGTTGCACACAGTATTCAGTTAACTTCCCAGCAAAGTTTTTAATAGAACCGTGTTTGCTAACTCTCCTTAAGGATTAGTAAATGCAACACATTTGGAATTCATAGGTTAACGTTGTTGTTTTTATTTGTTTATGTGAGATGGCAAATAAGTTAAACTTTTTGCAAAATGAAATACTAGTCATTTTTGGAGGTTTCAGATCTTAAATGGCCAGTGTATAGTCCATCTCTAGCTTTAGAGTACATGATTCTTCTCTGTCAGGCTTTGAGAAAGAAAAAAGGCTTTGACAAAGAAAAAAGCATGTATATTTTAGTGCAACTTAATATTAGACTGTTGTATACTTGCATTTATATCTACTTTTCTCAGCCAGGCTATGATTAGAGAGAAGTTTGCTGATTCTTGGTCAATCAATGCAGATGTTTGGGAATAGTACCTCCCTGCCAGCAGGTGGAAGCAATACAACGAACACTTTTGGTGGTATCATCTCTCTATATGAGGGGCGGCTTGCTTGTTCATCACAGGTCTAGTTCTCTCTCAAGCAGGTAGAGAAAGCTACACAGTGCCCTGAAAAAAAGAAAAAATGGGCCTGGAGTCGCTCATGGGAGAGGACTCCTGTAGCTGGCTGGCTACCCCTGGGCAGGGTATTGACAGGTTTATGGCTCTAACTCCTGCTTTTGTGGGCAGCATGTTTCCAAGCCAGGAAGCCCCTTCCTGAGTCACCTGAACCTCATGCCCCCCCAAAGAGGCTCTTTTCCTTGCTGCAGGGCAGCCTCTTTTGTGCCTTCAAACATCGCAGAAGTGTCCACACATTTAAACTCTGCCACAGCTCCTCTTTTTCTGCTCCCAAAGTTAGGGGACAAATCTGGGGCTGCTTCTTCAGCTGTTCCCTTGCATATGTCCCTCCTCCCGGGACCCCCGCAGGGAGCCAGGGAGAGCTGCACTGTGCTCATGGCTTGGACTCAAGGGCAGCTGTGTTGGCTGTGAGTTGCTCAAAGAAAACAGAATGAGAACAGGGAATGGTGAAAATGGCCTCAGGAATTCCGCAAGTGCAGGAAAAAGGAAAATACTCTGGCTTTAAAAAACAAACAAACACCTGGCAGAATTACCCAGTAATCTCCTATCAAGCTCCTGCAGATCTTCACAAGCACTTCCAGTTCATCCACAAGTCAGGCCCAGGGATTGTCCGGGGATGGGAACTACCAAACAGGCTAACTAAGTCAGTTGTACTTGCTTTTCAGAAGGAATGCAAAGGTACTTTCTGAAAATCCTTGTGTAGAAATGTCCGTTTTAAGGGTAATGAGGTCACCCAGACCTGACACAAACAGAACTTTAGCGCAGGGGGGAAAAAGGGGGGGGGGGTTTCATGATGTCTGGTCCCATGCTCCAGGCGCCCATGCAGTGGGGCCTGCAATCGTGCATACCTCTGGTAGCCGCAAGGAGGAACAGCACTGACTGACCCACTACCCATTCAGGTTTGGCCCCACCAGGTCTCTGTCGTGACAAGGGGGTAGCGGGACCAGAATTGAGTGAATGGTGTTGTGCATGGGGGTGTGGGCCACAATGCCACTCAATTCTGGCCCCACATCCCCTCTGTCATGGTGGAGGATCCATGGCCATAGTGGGCAGTGAGGCAGCCAGTGTTGTTCCTCCTCACAAGGGCTTCCTCCCCACCCCAGGGGTCTGCCCGTCCTTACCCCACTTCCAACAGCCTGCATCCTCTCTCAAGGTGGGGAGTAACACTGCAGTTGGGTAGGCCTGGCTAGAAGGCAAGGGCTGATGATGGTGCAGACTGGGCAGGCAAGGTGCTGGGGCCATCAGCTACAGGGTCTGATGGTGTGTACATGGGGAAACATTTTGAGTTTCTGTGCCTATGTACGCAGCCTATTTCTCCAGAGCATTGCCTCAGCCTGCACAGAAACTGCTATGGGAAATGGTGAAAGAACTTGCTTTAAAAGGTATCGGGATTTTTTTCCTCTTGTCTTCAGGCTGCTTGGCTTGTTGTTGCTGTTGATTAGGAATGGGGGAGAAAGGAATTTGTGGCTTGGTTTTCTTCCAGATCTGCTAGAACTACTGGTACATCAAGCAGATGAAAAAAAGTTAAATCACTGGTTTTTCCTTAAATGTATTCATTTCAAAATGTATTGATCAGAGACAATGGGGCCTCAGAGAAAAAGCAATCAGACTCCTGATTCATTACGTTTTCCTTGTTCTCGTGGAAATGTACCAGTATCTGGTTACTGTGTGCGACTTGATGGTAGAAATTGGCAAAAGAAAGTTTTATTGAAATGTAAAACCACATGAATCTCATCTGGTCTCATGTTCCATTATCATCTTGAAATACCAACCATATATGTAGGCAGAGTTGCTAAGATTAACAATCAATTTGGGGTAAATGTTAAGCTTGTATCAAAATTGCACAGACTTTTGGCATACTTTCAGTGTTGAAACTTGGCCATTTTGAGTGCATTTTATTTAAGAACACAAGAATGGCCATGCTGGGTCAGAGCAATGGTCCATCTAGCCCAGCATCCTATCTTCCAATAGGGGCCAATGCCAGGTGCTTCAGAGGGTATGAGCAGATCAGGGCAATTATTGAGTGATCCATCCCCTGTCATCCCAGGAACTGGCAGTCAGGGGCTTAGGGACACCCAGAGCATGGGGTTTCATCCTGACTATCTTGGCTGATAGCCACTGATGGATCTTTCCTCCATTAACTTATCCAATTCTTCTTTTAACCCAGTTATACTTTTGGTCTTCACAACATCCCCTAGCAATGAGTTCCGCAGATTGACCGTGCTTTGTGTGGAGAAGTACTTAGTGACATTGGGTTCTTTCTAACTGGAAATTCCAAAGTGAAACTTCAATTTCAATCCATGCTGATGGAACCTTTGAAGAGAACTTTCACACATAGGCACGGCCAGAATGAAATAGCTCAGTTTGAACAGCTATACTTGCTATTCAAAGCTTAGATGGAAGCTTCTTACCTCTGTGTTCCCCTCTTTGTGAGCACCTAATATTTCTTTCAATCTTTTCAGGACTTCCTGTGCTCTGAACATGGTGTTAGTGCAGCCTCTTGAAAACGTGTCTATCATTCTGCCAGTAACAACTGGTTGCAGCCGCATCACACTGTGCAACATTTCAGGGACACTTCTCCACTGTTGCATCATTATAAGTGTGTTTATTTACAGTTTCTAATGCCAAATCCCACATGATGATGATGATGATGATGATGATGACGGATGAAGCTGAAGTTCATCACAACAGAATATCCATAAGGAAATACAATTCTACCAAGTGCTACGATGATTAGATGCTATTGATGATAGAAATGAAACAAAATGGCCACTTCACAGTCTTTTGAGTGTGCTAAATATAAATGCACAAACAAAGAAATACACATTGTGGGTCCTTGATTCAGGTGGTGTAGGGGGGTTAGATAATCCCATATTTAAAATGTGATGTTGTTTTTGTGTGCTGTAAATTGCATAGCTACACGGGATAAGTTTGAATTAAATTGTAGTTTGTTCTTTGTTGTAAACAGTGGGTAAGAAGCTGAGTACTTTTGACTATATGACAGAGCAACGACGCACGCAGAATACCAGGGACCTAGAAAGTGATGTGGAAGTAACAGAAAATACATCTGTCAGAATGGATCCCCTACAGGTAGGACCTTGTACCCCCTCTTGCATCTAGAAATCCATCTTCTTTCTGGTGCTTGTGAGTTCTGCAAAGTTAGTGTTGAAAATTGATATGATGGGCCAGAAATCTAGGGATTCCATCACCTGAGAAAGAAGGATTCTTTGATAGCTAATAGATGAGCTCAGGAAAAGTTTTCACCAAGTCAGCTAAAATACTGATAAGGGAATTTTTTCCCCCAGTAAATTGTCTTACTGTAGGTAGCTTGATAAATGCTGGACTAAGACAACTAAGTGCTATCTCATGATGAAAGATGGACCTTAAACCATGGACCTAAAAACCCATGTAAAAACCAATTTGGATCCAGCATGGGTTTAAATTTAAAAAAACAAACTGATGGTGTTGCCTTCACCACCCATTTATATGGATGTGCATTCTGGGCATGTTGTTTTCTTTCAGTATGTCCACCTGACAAGTTCCGCCAGCACCAGAGTGCACATGCTAAGTGGCAGTGCAAAATCACCAATGTTGAGGTGCTGAAGCACAGAAAGACCATGAACACTGATGTCCTATGATTAGAGTTCAGCTTTGTGTCCACATTTAAAAATTGTTAATAGTTAGCACCTGAAGGGCTACAGAATGCCAAAATTCTGAGCTGAAGCTAGGAAAGCAAACAAGGCAAACATTATAAAAGATATGAGGACTCTCTGTAGTTTAACCTAAAACTGTCTCATCAGTTTTGCCACCTCCTAGCATTCAGAAGTCTTAATACATGCCCCCAAAATGTATGAGATTGGCTTAAAAATTCTGAGCATTCTGTTTTGTTTTTTGTTTTTAAAGTGGAGTTCTTTTTATTTGCCTTCCAGTTTTTGAGCTCTTCAGGTTCATGTTTTCAAGCTTTCCTTCTCAATCATAAGGGCTATAAATTTACTACCTTCCCCGCCCCCTCCCTAAATGAAAGCTGACTTGTGCAATCACTTGAGTCCAAGAGCTGGAGATTTAAGAAAAGCACCAAATGTCATAAGACTTCTGATTAAACTCATAAAAGGCAACACTGTAACATCAACAACACCAGAAGGCAAAATCTTGCAGCTGATTGTGAATCGTCTAATAATGTATTCATGTGGAAGAACAACAGCATATTGACCTCCTAATAAAGAACATCAGTGCAAATGAGAGACTAACCTGTTGCCCCAGATTGGTTATCTGGATCAGTGAGGCATGTGGGAATGAATGCCTCTTCTATTGGTCTTTAAAATGGCAAATGCTGTTGTCCATCATAATAACTTCTTTCTTTAATAGTCATCTTTATATTCAAAGAGCTGCTATATGTTGTGTGTTCTGACTTTCAAGTACAAGTATTGCTTTGAACATTTGATCCCATGAACATTTAAAAAGAAACCTCAACATTTACAATCTTAAAAAGAATGCATAACCTACTGTAAAAATGTTGCCACTCATTCCTCCCGCTTTCCTCTAATCTTCCCATTTCTTGTTTTCTTCTGTGTAATGTGATTTCTGACCTTTAGATTGTAAGCCTTTTGGGGCACAGAGTGTGTGTGTGTGTGTGTGTGTGTGTGTGTGTGTGTGTGTGTGTGTGTGTGTAATACCTAGCATATTGTTGAGTGCTGGATAAATAAGATCAATTATTTTATTAAAGCAGGAGATTTTGTCCACCTGAATAGAATGAGACTTATTCAGTAACAAGTAAAGAGTTTATTTGTTTAATAAATTAGTATGCCATTTTCAAAATGTATTTTAATAGCGTTATACAAATATTTGTTTTGCCTCATTTGCTCAAAGCAATATAAAACTTTCCAAAAATATTGTCTAGAGACTGTCTAGAGGTACAGAATTCTAACATGTGGTTGGGGTTTTGTTTGTTTGGTTTTTTTTTTTTTTTTTAGGATTTGTCTTTAGAAAGTCAACAAAAGGAGTGTGAGGTTTCAGTTTCATCTCAATCTGGGTAAGTTAAATATAAACTTAAATAGAATGTCTCCAAGTTTAAAGCCTACCTTAGCTGTGCATAACTACAGTTAACAGCTCTTATCTGCAGATTTAAAAATTGGTGTTCGATTCAAATCAGTGTGTGATGTGATATAAGTGTTGTATTACACCACACATATATTAGCATTTAGCAATAATTACTTTGTATCACATAAAGCCAAATTGTGGAGGTGGTGGTAGCAGCTTCATAGTAAACGTAGCACTGTGATTTGTAGGAAATTCGGGAGTAAAATCCCTCTTCTAAATACCTTAAAGATTAGATTGCTTCACCAAATTTAGCATATTAATTTCTTAGAGGACAGTTGAATTTTCTGTGACGTTTTCAGACAATCATCTTGCAAGATGTGAAAAGGAAGCATTGAAAAGTGGCCCCTCTATAACATTTGGTCCTGGGAGCCTCACATTTTTTTGTCTCTTCATAGCTAACAGACTAGAGTCCATACCAACTCCAGACTTCACACGCACCTTTGGTAACATCTCAAGCATGGCTGCATTTTTTAAAAATAATCTCATTCTTCCCTTTTTCTCATAATTGACTTCTCCACAGTGGGAACTTAGTGGAAATGGTGGTCTCCATTCTTGGAATGCTGTCAGCCTGCTTTCCTGGCTTCAGCTGTGCTCAGCACAGACAGCCTACTAGGATAGGCTGGTCAGAAGGCAGGCAATGAGAGAGGGACTTCTGAGGCAGAAGAGATAGAAGAAAGGTAGTTGTCCAGGATGCTAAGCCCAGGAGAGTATACTCCTCCATAAAGCTCTTTGCTGGAGGGCTTAAAATCTATCTTCCTTTCCCTTTCTCTCCCAAACGAGAAACCAATTTATCCTAGCACTCTCCCCACTCAACATGATTGACATCATCATGTTCTCTGCATTCTGCTGTTGGCCTTATCACCCAGTTCCTTACACCATATAGTGAAATCTTGGTTTTATTGAAATTCATGTCAAAACTCCCATTGACTTCACTGGGGCCAGGATTTCAACCCAAGTCTCCTATCTCCTGCCTGACCTCCCTGGTATAATCCAGCACCCCATTAGTGGTTCCCAGTTTAAAGGAGGAATTAGGTAGAAGCAGTGAGGGAGGCAGATCACACTGGGAGCACAGGTTGGAGTAAATGACTTCTTGCAATAGAGGAGGCAAGTTGAGACTGGCTTCTTCCATGACTCCTGATTTATCTTGCTTGCCTGAAGCTAGAAACCTTCCCTCTTTTTATTAAGGCAACCGTACAATAAAACATTAATATATTACATTGTACATATTCAGGATCAGGTTAATATTCGAACAACCTGGCTGAAGATTCTGGTTTGCTAGTGGGGGATCCTCCCTCCTTTGAGTAGAAAGGGTGACCAAATTTCTAAATACCTATCCTTTTTTTGGTGCTTCTCTTGTGTATATGCTTGGCATGAAAACTTTTCCATTACAAGGACAGTCCAGATTTTACTGTACCATTATTTCATAGGAGGAGGAATCACATTTTCCAGTAATGTGCAATACAAAGTCTAGCTGCTAACAATAAAAAAATTAATTTGTTGTTCTGTTTAAAATGTAGATCCTTTATTGGAGCGCTAAGTAAGCAGATCAGGGGATCTCTAGAAAGCCAGATTTTTGTCATAAAATTAATCTCTTCTAATAATTTCCTTCCTAAACCATCTTATTTCTGGACATAAACACCACATGTGTTCCCACATATTTTCCCCTTTCCCCACAACTCCTCCAGCAAAGCACCTCCTTAGTAGCAAAAATATGACTCTTAACTGGAGTCAAATGTCATCTATACAGCAATTTGTAAACATTTTATTTGAGTTACACAAATTGAAGATGTCTATTCCCTTAACAATATGCTCACTCATCCAGATGAATTTCTTTGTCTGAATCCCTTTCCTACATTTTATCAACATCTTTTTCAATCAAAATTGTATATATTTTAGAAATTAAATTTTTTGTTTCAGCTTGCTCTTGGGTTAACTCCTCTCCAATCATAGAATCTCAGGGTTGGAAGGGACCTCAGGAGGTCATCTAGTCCAATGTGGTTAAAGGGCTAGATAGAGCCGCCTTATATCCAGATTTCACAATAAAATGTTTGACTTGTAAATATAAAGATCCCATATTTCAATATTTACATTATTACGTACCTCTTGGTATGATTTCAAATCAGGAACCAGGAACAGCTGTTTGATTTAAGTAATCTTAACTTACTCACAATGAATAATCACTGATAATAAGGAATTTATTCCAAGGAAATATTAATCAAAGTAGCTAAGGGAGAAGCCCTTGGCAACAAGAAGTTTAAAAAAAAAATGTCCAAAGTTTCTACGGTCGGCTGCATGAACGGGTGATTTTTTAATTATTATTTTAGTGACTAAATTTCTTTTTAACCCAACAGTTACTATGAATGGCTATATTTGAGCTCCAATCTCCAAGTTTCACCGAGTATTTGAAAGGTCTATTATTAATCCAGTTGATCATATTTTAATTGTGGTTTCAGAGTAGCAGCCGTGTTAGTCTGTGTCAGCAAAAAGAACAGGATTACTTGTGGCACCTTAGAGACAAACAAATGCTGAAATAAATGTGTTAGTCTCTAAGGTGCCACAAGTAATCCTGTTCTTTTTAATTGTGATGCATAATAATAATAATAAGCCAAATTCGGGAAAGCTAGTCCACCCCATTTTGTAAGCTTATACACAACTTTATACAGAACCACCCTCTTTTCTTTCTTTTTTTCCATATGGATTTTAATAGCGCATCCTGCCATGTTTTTGATGTCATATCGGGGATACAGACAGGGATAGATTGAAACAAAAATAACTTTGAGAGGACATTCATCTTTATCGAGGTCACCCTAGCCAAGAAATTTCAGATTTGTTCCATTCCGTATTGAAGGGTAATTTGCCTTAAAAATATTTGTATGTTTCTCTATAGTATATTTATTCCTAAATATTTTAAAGATTTCTTTATCCATTTAAAGTTATGTTGCTGAACACAGGTTTTCTGTACCTTTTCAGAAATATTAATTATGTAGTTTTTTCTGAATCCTCAACCAGCCCAGATTCCAAAGTCAGTTGTTTTGTCATTTTTAATGAGGTTTCTGGATCCTGCAAATATAACAAGACATCAGCATACAAAGCTATTTTGTGTTCTAATCCAGAAGGTGTTTTGATGCCCTTTACTGGGGGGTCTGTTTCTCACATTCATTGCAAATGGCTCCTTTGCCAAAGCAATCAGGGTTGCTGGTTATCCCCCCTATCTTGTACCCTCTTCAAATTAAAAGGAGGGGATTGATGACCATTAACCAAAACAGATGCTTGAGGATGATTATATAGGGCCAGTGTGCCCCTATAAAACTGATTTCCAAAACCAAACCTTACCAAAATCTGCGTGAAGTACTCCCACTCCAGCTGGTCAAAGGCTTTCTCAGCACCCAAATTGTTTTGTGCACATTAGAACTGGTAGACTTAACATTATAGATCAAAATCAGAGTTCTTCTGATATTATCAGATAGATGCCTGCCACCAACAGACCCAAATTGCTTAGCGTGAACATATTTGATGAGACTCCATCTGTTTGCTAGTACCTTGGCATAAAGTTTAGCATCCACATGAATTAAAGAAATAGGTCGGTATGATGCACAATTGGTAAGATCATTTCCTCCTTTAGGAATGACAGACTTTGCCCCTTTCCATGAATCTGATATCTCATTCCCCTGCAATATGCCATTAAACAACACTTAGAGCTGTATAATACTCCCCAGAAAACCGATCGAAACCTGGAGTTTTATTGGATTTTAAATTCTTTATTACAACTTCAACTTCCTCTGTAGCAATTTGCCTACCAAGAGCTGCCCATCATCCCCAAGAGCTGAAGTAGTTTCACACTTCTCAAATATCTATTTATAGTTTCAGGATTTGGATGTTCTGAAACATACGAAGTGTGGAAAATGTTTCAGAAATCTGTTTTATGCCAGTTACTAAATCTCTTTTTATTTCTAATCAGAGGGATGGCTGATTTATCCTGTTTCTTTTTTAACTTTCTGGCTAAAAGCCTGTGAGCTTTATTGTCCTTTTCATAATATTTTTGTTTAATGTTTTTAAGTGTTTGCTCATCCTTACCTTTTTGTAACAGGTTAATCTTCCCTCTTATTGGAATTATTTTCTTATACACTCTTTTAGATCCTGTAGACTTATGTTTACTTTCCAAAACAGAAAGTTCTTTAACCAAACTCTCTTCTTCAAGAGCTCTCAGGGGTCTGATGCTTTATTTATAAGGATCCCCCTTATTATTGCCTTTCAGCATCCCAGAGAACATTTAATTGACCCCCTTCATTGTAATTTTCTTCTGTATATTTCTGGAAATATTCTAGCTTTTTAATTCTAAGCCGGGGTCATAGAACAAAGCTCTATTCAATCACCAGGCCTTTTTGTTTTTCCTTTTGAATGCCCTGTGTGTATATTTGATTGATCCAAAGTGGGATTAAACACCTTGTTAAAACCCCCTCTAGAATAATAGCCCTTTCTTTTTAAACCAATTTTTGGGAAAGAAGCTTGCCCTTGATAGGGAACATATACATTGACTAAGTTGAGAAGTTTTTTTACCATTCAAGGACCCCTTAATTAAAATACATCTGTTCTCTGTATCTAAGGGCTGGTCTACACTAACCCCCCAATTCGAACTAAGATATGCAACTTCAGCTACGTGAATAACGTAGCTGAAGTCGAACTATCTTAGTTCGAATGAAAACGTACTTACCCCGGGTCCACACGCGGCGCGCAGGCTCCCCCGTCGACTCCGCCTACTCCGTTCTTCGAGCTGGATTACCAGCGTCGACGGGGGAGCACTTCCTGGTTCGATTTATCGCGTCTAGACAAGACGCGATAAATCGAACCCAGAACATCGATCCGACGCCTCCGATCCAGCCGGTAAGTGTAGACCTACCCTAAGAGCTGTGCTGAAACAATAAAAGGGAAGTGTTTAGCAAAAAGTATTGCCATCCCTCTTCTATTAGATTGCCCTGCAGAGACCTATGGCAACTGTGTCTGAGAAGTATTCAGGTATTTATAATTTTTCTTCGTTTCCTGAAAATAGATTGTACTAGAAACATCTTTTTTCAGTGATCAGAATACCCTTTTCCTTTGATTGTTCATCCACCTAACATTAAGTCATTACATTACTAAACTCACCCATGAATGCCAAGTCTGCTCTCAGGCAGTATATTACCCTTTGTTAAAAGCAGTGAGAGACCCCCGACAGCCAGATGCTGTGTCTCCATTATATTTGCGCCTCTTCTTTTAAATAACATTTTAGATAGAATTTCCATCATGCACACAGTGATATTAAAACTCCCACATATATTGCTTTTCCTGTTCTCTTGTTATCTCTTTTTTTAATGTTGTTGTAAAAGAAGTTAATTTAACACTATGAATGTGCTCATATGTTTCCAGACTCTCCTATCTTGATCATGCTTTCAAATGCAGAGCTGAAATCACTGGATCTTCTGCTTGAAGTAGAATGGTAGCTCTTATTAACTGCATTTGCAGTTTCATAAATTCCTATATCTCTGTACAGTTGTAAGGTGCTGCCAAATGGATAAGGAGTCCTTGCCCTGAATAGCTTATATTCTAAATGTAGCATGGACCAGTTGATATAGCACTGGACTGTGTGCTAGGAGACGTAGGTTTTACTCCGAGCTCTGTCATGAACTTGCTGCGTGACTTTGGGCAAGTCACTTAACCACTCTGCTCATAAGTTTCCTCATCTGTAAAATGGAGATAATAATAATGGGATCATAATGCTTACCTGTGCTGGGTGGATGTTTTCACATGTATGGATGACACAAACTGAATGGCTGGTTGTTGATTTTAGTGTTGCAATAATAGATAGAGAGGGAAGCCCCACCAGAAAGAAATAACAGGGTTGTTTTTTTAACGCTTTAATTGTTGAATGCTTTTATATAGTAAACATCTGATTTAAAGTTCTACAAATTAAGGCATTTTCCCTTTGATAGCTGATGCGCTCTGTGCTTAGAGAAGAATTGGAACTTGTATTTAATTTAAAAACAGAAAAAAATATGGAAAAATTCCAGAATCAAAGTTTTGATGTCATTTATTTGTGCCACTTGAATTTCCACTGGCCCCGACTATTGCAGTGCAATGCTAAATACGCCCACAGTCTCCAACAATATAACTCCTGTAGGCTTGATGTAACTCTCCGACGATAAGATGCAACAAAACCTGAATCAGCATACTTAGGGGATGAAATAACACCAGTATTTTGAAGAATTATTGTTTCGGCTGCTTGTAAAAATTAAAATGAATAGGCCATTAACAATGTGAATTATATAACAGCCTGGTGTTCAGAGGTGTGTGCGCAAACATTCTCTGTAATTAGGCATGTATAACCTCTGCGTCACTGATGTCAATATCAAAATTAACTGCTATTTTAAAGTTTTGTTTTTAAGGCATTTTCTTTGTCTTAAGGCTTGGAAAGTAGTCATGAAAATCCAAATATTTTGTATTGGATGCCTTTGAACTGTTAATTGACTCAAGCTATAGCTAAGCAACAGAGGATAACACTGAAGGAGGACTGCAGTTTTATAATGTTAACTCTAATGTAATGTTCTCCTGCAGCAAAAGTACATGTCAGAGCAGAATGCTGTGAAACCAGGTATTCTCATAGCACATTCTATCTCATGGGGATTTAAACTTCCCTTGAACTCCTCCACTAAACTAAATTGGTTCCCGGGTTTTATAGGACTGCTTTCTCATAACTCTTTGAAAACATTACAAGGTTAGCCTAGTTAATTCAGGAAAGTGTTGTGTAACTTAAAATAAATTACATGAACAGAGCATCAGTGCTAAAATAACACAAATTTTCAGCCTGATGAACAATGAAATACAGTGGAGGTTAGTGCCAAATGCTTTTTTCTATAGGCCAGATCCTCAGCTGGTGTAAATTAGCATTACTCCATAGACTTCAATGGACCTGTACAAGTTTTCGTAGGGATCTGCCCTCTATGTGAGGAAAATCTTATTTTTGTTCACACTTATTAATTGTAATTTTAAAATGACCTTTTAAAGTAATTAGATTAATTGCAACATGTTTTATTCTTGCCAAAATTTCTTTCCTTCTCTTCTGTTACTTTTCTTTTAAGTTTAATTTCTCGTCGTGGTTGCTTGAATTGGTGATTCTAATCTTACTTTTATTGAATAGTATCTCCTTGGCATGGCTCATAAATTTGACAGTTGAATAACTGTGTTAACAAGAGTGATGCTTTTGCTTTCTGTTCCTGCTTTCTGTGCTTTTCTTATTGTATCAGTAATAAATCAGAACTAAATTTAGTAAATAAGGTGTGTTTTTAAAATGGGAGCCTGCATTTCTTTGTTTTGTTTTGCTTGGGAAGGCAAATATAAAAGTGTATTAACAGCACCTTTGTTTGTTACAAAATTACAGAAAATGTCAGAGGCAGACCTGATGCTAAGGAAACATAAGAGAACAAAAAATAAATATGAATTAAACAATTAATAACCAGAAGACACATTAGGAAGAAATATTGAATTCTTGCAGAGCTGAATAGCTAATCATGCTCATCAGGGAAACTTATTTATGATTGAGAAGACACATTAAATAAACTGCAAAAATTATTTATGAAAATTTGCCCTACTACAGTTTTAAGCTTCTTAATGGTATGAAGTATTCTCTTCTAGAAGAGAGGCGTGTGTGTAACGGATCCCCTAACAAAACCACTTGTTTAAAGAAATGTTACTTCCCGTATTGTATCCCGTAATCAAGGAAGTAAAGATACCATACTTTTAACTGTACTTATAAAATTACATTATATGAAATTATCTCTGATCAGGGAAGTGTCTTTGCAGTGGGAGAACTACAGAGATTTTTACTGATAGTATTAAGATGTGGTACTGCAGAGATCTTCTCACAATCCCCCCTTCTGCCGGATTCTGTTCTGCATCACTACTTCCAGTAAGATAGGAATGGTAGCTTTCTGCTAAATTGCTGGCAGAATATCTCTGTGGTGAGGCCAGCAAAGGATACTGGTGTATATATATGTTATGGTACTCTCTGTGCCTGTTGATCAGTTTGTAAAGTGGATGGAAATAATGCCTCCATGGGGTGTTAGGAAACTTAATGACTGTAGGCAAAGCACTTCAAGATCACTTGATGAAAGATGCTATCTAAGGGTATGTCTATACTTACCCGTCGCGTCGGAGGCGCGCGATCGATGTTCTGGGTTCGATTTATCGCGTCTTGTCTAGACGCGATAAATCGAACCAGGAAGTGCTCCCCCGTCGACGTTGGTAATCCAGCTCGACGAGCGGAGTAGGCGGAGTCGACGGGGGAGCCTGCGCGTCGCGTCTGGACCACAGGTAAGTTCGAACTAAGGTACTTCGACTTCAGCTACGTTATTAACGTAGCTGAAGTTGCGTATCTTAGTTCGATAGGGGGGGTTAGTGTAGACCTAGCCTAAGTGCAAAGCAGCCAGATTTTTCAAACTGAATTGCCTATATTATCCAGGTACATAAGTGTCCTGATTTTCAGAGTTAAACATTCACGAGTCTTGCTGACTTTAAGCAGAAATATTTGTATTTAGCACCTCTGAAAATCAAACAGCTTACCTGGGACCCTAAATATGGATTTAAGTGCCTAACTTTAGGCACCCAGTTCTGGAAATATTGGCCAGTATTCTGCATAATGTAAGAATTTCCTCTCTTGTCTTTTTTATATCTAGCATACAATGGCCCTAGAAATGATCATTTTAATTTGTGGCCTCTTGTGGCACTGCTCTGCTATTAGCCTATCTTGTTCTTTCACATTTCTAGCAAATGGTCAATTTTCACATAAAACTTCTTACCTTTTTTGGATCGTTGAATCATATTGCCAGAGAATGAAAATGGGGAAAATCAAGTGATTTATTTTGCCATGACAAAAACCTTTCAAATCAGCCATTTCAGAAATTAAAGTCTAGTAGAAATATTTTGTAATTTTGGGTTTAAAAGATGAAGTTGACTTTCTCTCAACTTAGTTTTTATATGTCTAATGATGAGTTAGAGGTAAAGGAAGGTTTCTTTTAAATCCTGTTTTAAAAGGCATTTCTTCTTGAAGACTTGTTACATGTTATGCGACTCTGGGATACCAATGACATTTTACTGTAGGCAGCACTGAGAACCTTTTAGCTAAAAAGCAATAAATACCCAGATGCTTGCACATATGCCACCTTTCACAAATAAGGGTTCAGTCTTGCCCTGCGCAGAAAGTCAATAGAAGTATTGCTTGAGTACAGACACTGTAACATCAGGGTGAAATTCAATTGCTAACTGACTTTGCTTTAGCTGACATTTCTTTTTTATTTCCTCTTGCTTTTTTTCTAGTGCTTTACGGTATCCGGAAAGTGGACAGCTCTCCATTAAACACCCAAGCGTCATATGTACTGAAGCATCTGATATTGCTTCCTTTACCAATTTGTCTCCTGGTCCAGAGGTAATGATGACACATTTATTACTTAAAAGCAAAAATGTTCTATCTTAATTTATCAGCAATGAATCTTACCATCAGAACTCAGACCATCTTAAAAAGATGAAGCAGATGCAAGCCTTGCAGAGATAAAAGAGCAGGAGCGCACTGTATTAATTTTTAACACAGTCAGAACTATAAATGTAGCACATAATTCAGTGCTCTGACCTCAACTTTCAAAACGTTTAGAGCTGAACAGAAGACTTTTAATTAGAGAGATGAAAACCAGTTAATAAAATTACTGGAGTCTCCTTATGAAATCCTTAATGTCATTATCCTCTCTTATAATTGCATCAGAAGGCTTTTGTAGAAAGTGGCAGTCATTGTAGTAATTCAGAAAAAAACATCCTAATAAGCAGAGGTAAACTAAATTATCCATAAATAGCTTGATTAGCCAGTAAACAATCTTACCCAACCAGAGCAAGGTGGGTAATTAGATGTTCTGATTACATGCAAATAATATTGTTAAGGTTTCCTATTACTGTCCTCCTTGCTTTCTCCTTTTGGTAAACCTTCTAATTAAACTGCAGAATTTTCTTTCAGTAATATTTTTATTTATAGCAAAATGTTTTAGATCGAGGAACCCTAATTGAAAACTTGTCATCTAATTGATCCCTCCATCATTTGGATTGACATTTGCCATTTATCTAACGCAGGGGTTCTGAACCTTTTTCTCTCTGAGGGCCCCCTCGACATGCTATATAAACTCCAGGACCAGGCAGTGGTGGTGTGGGGGAGGGGACTCGGGGCTTTGGGACGGGAGTGAATGGGGCCTCTGGGACGGCAGGGCATAGGCGTAGTTTGACTTCTATTTTGGGGGTGCGGAGGGCAAGGTCTGGCAGGGCTCGGGCCAGCTCCTCACAATGCAGTCCAGGAAGGGAATGCCACCTCCGCTCCCTGACTCACACCTCAGCAGGCCACCCACGGGGGGACGCAACCAAAAAATAAAACTCGAAGGGGAGTCTCCATTCAAAAAGTTTGAAAACCACTGAGGGTGCAAAGGGGGGGGGTAGCTAGGGGCTGGGTGTGGGCAGAGGGTAGCTCGGGGTGCAGGGAGGGGGTAGCTAGGGGCTGTGTGCTGGAGGGTGGCTGCGTCCCAAAGGCTTTGCCGCCCTGGAGCCGGGTCCCCACACCCGGGCAGCTCTTACCGGCTGCATGAGCAGTCAAAGGGGGCTGGGCAGCAGCAGATGGGGGAATACCATGGCTGCCTGCTCCATGGCACCAACAGCCAGAGGAGCAGCTGCCCTGCACTGCCTGGCTCTGACTCCTGACCTATGACCTGGCCAGAGCGCAGGGCCTGAGAGGGACTAGGGAAGAGGCGATGGGGGGACATGCCCCTGGGACTGCCCCACTCTGGGTAAGGCATTGCAGTTTTGGGGGGAAACCCCGGGGCTCGGGGCTTCAGCCCTGTGCTGCTCATGGCTTCAGCCTGGGGGGTGCGCCCTGAGGGGGGGACGCCAGGGCTCCGCCACCGCTCCCAGCTTCAGCCCCGGGGCGGGAGGGGCACCGAGACTCCTGGCTTCAGCCCTGCACCGGCCCCAGCTTCAAACCAGGGGGGGGCACCAGGGCTCCTGGCTTCTGCCCCACACCACTGCCGGCTTCAGCCCTGGGGGGGGGACATGCCAGGGCTCCTCTGCTGCTCCCGGCTTCAGCCCCAGGGGAAGGTGCCGGGGCTCCCAGCTTCTGCCCCACGCCACTGCCAGGGTTCAGGGCACCAGGTTTCAGCAGGGGGCCCTGTGGCTCTACTGAAGGGCCACAGACCCCTAGTTGAGAACCGCTGATCTCACTGATTTACCTCGGAAGGTGTGTGTGTGTGTGTGTACATAATGAGCTTTCTTTATGTTGTAGTATTAGTGTAATAGCAAGGATTAGGAGAATATTCTTCTAGTGTCTTAAACTGATTTATATTTGCCTGTGGATTATTTAAAGAAGATAAAGTCTTATCTAAAGCCCTGGGGGGCAGGGCTATGAGTATTTTAGTTCAGGCATTACATCCAAGAGAGCATAGGTTACTTGGCTGCTAGTGAATACTTAGGGTGCACTATGGCAGAATGTCTCCATCTGCCCAGGAAGTGCATCAGAAGACAAATAATGACCATCTTTATGCATCTGTGTTCTAAGGTATGCCTTAAAGGTGTACAACAGGCAGGAGCACTATGTATAGTTCATTTTGAAAATACAGATGTGTAAGATGTTGCCTGTGCTCTTTCTGTACCATTAGTTCTCTCAGTGGCATCTCTTTGGGGCATAGGTGGCTGTCTCTCCATTGGTAGGTAACAAGTAAGTAACCAAGGTGTCATGTCACTTGCTTTTGTATCTCAGGAAGGAGGACAGAGACCATGATCTGGCCAGCAGAACCTATACTTCTTCAAAATATTGAGAAATGCAGAAGAGGCATGAAAAGTGGTGTGCAATCTTATTCTAGGTGGGAGGAGCTGCAGGAGAGGAAACGCTTGGACCCAGCTGTGTGAGGGGACAAAGAGGAGGCAGGTGTTGGATAAGGAAGTGTTAAAGCAGAAGTAAAGAGAGAGGTTGGCACAAGTCCATGTAGGGTTTTAATAAACAAGGATGGGTATTTTGAACTGGAGCCTGAAATGAATGGGATGACAGTGGAACTATTTGAGGAAAGTGAGGAGATGAAGTGGTGCTGCTTTGTACATGAAGAATAGGAAAGCATCAGCCGTCTCTGTGCTGGAATCGGGAGAGCTGGGACTTGGGTAGGCCATGAATAATGGCGTTGCAGTAGTTATGGCGATGGCATGGATGAGGGTTTCAGCAGAGGTAGAATAGAGACAGTGGCATACATGGGCGTTGTTGTGGAGGTAGTGATTTGTCTCCTGATCGAGATAAGTCAGTCATGCCTTCAAGTAAATGCAAATTACTTCAACTGGAGTAAGAAACAACAGTAGCACAGCTTTAGGGCTCTAATCCTAAATGGCAGCAAGTCCACTCCATTCCTACATTCATTTTCCAACTCCAACTGCAGCTAACAAGACTTTTAAGATCTGGAACAATCTGCTAAAGGGGTGAGTTACTGGATAGTCAGTCAGCACAGTGCGAAGGCAGATTTTCAGGAGAAGAAGAAGGGAGTTCGGAGTCGAGGATGATTCCAGAGTGATGGACTACAAAGGTAAATGGGAGGCATGAGTTGAGCAGGACAGGAAAGGAGATGGAACTGTGGCTGAGGATGCTCTTCTTGCCACCGAGAAGAACTGCTGTCTTTGAGATGGTTAGCATATAGAATTAAAGTTTGGACATACTACACGCTGTTTGGTACAGCCTTTAGAAAATTCAGAAATAAGGCACGCTGCACATAGAGACTATTCTTCAGGGCTTGCTCTGAGCCCCTAATCCTCACCCAACAGAAAATGCTTGACAGCTCCAGGAAATGATGAGACATCTAAACTATGGAAAAATTACTGACTGGACACCTTCATTGCGCTACTTGTTGCACAAAGAAAAATTCATGACATAAAAGGAAACATGATCTGATGAGAACCCAGAAGTTTCAGTAGCAAATGGTTGTCAGTAGGTCCTGGCCACAAGAAAACACCCCAACCAGTATCAGAGTGGATAGTAAGGTGGAAAAAACACAGAACTCTCCTCTGCTTTCTTGCCTTGCTTTTCTTTGGTCTTCATTTAATAATGGGGAATTGTACGGCTCCCTCCCACAGAGGGTACATTTATGAATTTAAGTGCCTAGGAACAGTGTTTCCTTGGAGTCTGCAAACTGTTCTTACGTTCAGATTAAGATTTGAGAAGATTTGCTGATCTTCAACTATTATTTTAGATTGTGGATGTGTCCAAAGGGTGCTAGACACTTTCCAGACCTGAGAAGACACAATCGCTGCCCTGAAAAGTTTACAATCTGGTGTGTTAGTTTATACATAGTTTCTAATTTTCATCTTTATCAGATGTTAATATTATTGAAGAGTCATGGAAAGGGGAGAAAAGATAAGTAAACAGTCTGTTCGTTGTCATAGCAAACTTATTGTAGATAGTCGCTTTCCCAACAGTTAGGCAAACCATGAAGTGTTCCAGACCTTAGCATAAAAGAGCCATTCATTGTTCACTAATTTATTCACAGCTATTTATTTTTGCAGCCACATGTTTTTCTGATGACTGTTGAGATAAGGAAAGGTAGACGTCTGTGGACGGCTCTTTACTGGAAATTATGTGAAGACTAAAAAAAAATGCAAAGTATTACAGTAAAAGTGGTAACCATGCAAGTAATGCTATCACTTAATTCTTTGTGTGCCAGTTCTGATTTTTTTTAAAACCGTTGCATAGATACATTCCCCTTATATTGATAGGGCTTGAAAAATCCACTCATTCCCTTGCCATGCCTTTTCCAGAACTTGATTTTCATAACTATAAGGACCTTTTAGAAAATGAAAATAACTTTCCAAATGTCATCTGAATACAACAGATGCAATGCTGTCCACAAGCAGCCCCAGTGCATCTACTGGTGCTCATAGCTCTGTAAGCAGCAGCTGCGCAATGAGAAGACATTGGTCAGTTTCACTTCTGCTATTTAGATTCTTGTGGGCAAAAGTGTCAAAACTGTCATGAATCATGTTGACCTGCCACTGCTTCTGGGAACAGCCCTGATAAATTGCGAAGGTGGACACTGGTGATCATGGGCGGCGGCTATCAAAGGCAGGGGAAGGCTAAGCCTATCCAAACTGTCTGCGTAGCCCCACCCACACTCCACCCCCAGACCCTCTCCTGCTTCCCGCCGCGTGGCTCTTCCTTTCCATGTGGCTGGGGCCCTGGGCCAGTGGCACCAGAACTGGGGGGGTAAGGAGGCCATTGCCCTCCCACATTTTGCCGGGGCAGACCCCGGCCTCTTCCCCCACCCCAAAGGCTTCACCCCCGGCCTGGCCAGTGTGGAACCCGGCTGGGGAGCCCGGGCAGCTGTGGGGAGCCACAGCGGACCCTCCACCTGCTTGGGATGCGGAGGGGCGAGGGCGAGCTAAGAGCAGCCCCCAACCTGTGTCCCTAGCCCCTGGGCTTCCCAGCTACCTGGGGCAGGAGGAGGGTCCGGGACTCCACACCAGCTGCCCGTGTGGCTCTCCCTGACCCGGCTCAGGCCAGAGGGGCCCTCAGAGCCACAGCCCGGCCATGGGAAGAGCTGTGTGGGGAGCTGGGGTCCCTCCACCTGCCCTGGGCAGGGGGCCTGGGACATGGCCAGGGAGCTGCTTTTGCCTCCACCTCGGGTGGGGACCCCTGCCCCCCCACTTTTGGGAGGGCTTCAGCGCTCTTGCCCTGGGCTGGGGCTACTGGGAGCCAGTCTGCAGCCAGGGACTCTGAACAGCGGGAGCCGGGCGTTCCGGGGTTTGGGGCCATGCTGCTTGCCTGCCTGCTGCGCTGGGAGCCACACTCGGCTGCCTGTCCACCCGTCACTACGGGGCTCGGGCTGGGGGCCACGCTGCCTGCCCACCCGCCAAGTGCTCCGGCGTTGGGGGTGGGGGGGTCGCTCAGGCGGAATGGGGCTGGCAGGGAGGGGGGGCTCTGGGCTCCTCTGGGCTCCGGGGGCTAGCCTCCCCAAGCCTGCGATTCACCCACCGCCCATGCTGGTGATATTCTTGGGAGGTGAAGATACAAACAATGGAGGGCAGAGGAGTAGTGGAGCAGTGGAGAGCTTTCCACATTGCCTCTCGCAGCAGCCCGGCGGGGATGGGGGCAGGATTCAAAAAGGATTAGACGTTTATATTAGTAATGAGAACCTCTGACATTACATTAGCTAGGCTTTTCGAAAGGGAGCTAAAGCCACAGCCGCAGTGTCTACCCAGCTATTTTTAGAGTGGTAGCCTGAGCCCTGCAGGCCTGTGTCTGTCGACCTGGGCTCTGAGGGTACGTCTATACTCACGCGTCCTGTCGGAGGAGTCCAATCGATCTTCTGGGTTCGATTTATCGCGTCTTGTCTAGACGCGATAAATCGAACCAGGAAGTGCTCCCCCGTCGACGCTTGTAATCCTGCTCGACGAACGGAGTTGGCGGAGTCGACGGGGGAGCCTGCGCGCCGTGTGTGGACCCCGGGTAAGTGCTTTTTCATTCGAACTAAGATAGTTCGACTTCAGCTACGTTATTCACGTAGCTGAAGTTGCGTATCTTAGTTCGAATAGCGGGGTTAGTGTAGACCAGCCCTGAGACTCACTGTTGCATGCTGTATCCTAAAGGGCCTGATCGGACACCATTGACGCCAATGGGGGTTTTGCTCTGATTTAACTAGGAGCAAAATTGGTCCCTAACTGCCGATGGCTCAAATGAAACTTTCCTGATGAGCAACTTCTTTTATAATTGTTTACAGCGGTGCTCTTTGGGTCTTCCTGTGCAGCACTAAGTACTGGCCAGTGTCAGACAGGAATTACCATACTAGGCCTGACTAGTTTCAGAGTAGCAGCCGTGTTAGTCTGTTGAACTTGAATTAATGTGCAAACTAGATACCGTTAAATTAGGTTTGAACAGAGACTGGGAATGGCTCGGTCATTACGTTAATTGAATCTATTTCCCCTAGTTAACTATCCTCACTCACACCTTTGTGTCAACTGTCCGAATTGGGCCATCTTGATTATCACTTCAAAAGATTTTTTCCCCTGCTGATATAGTTCCTCTTACTTAATTAGCCTCTTAGAGTTGGTATGGGTACTTCCACCTTTTCATGTTTCTCTGAATATATAAATATCTGCTCACTGTGTGTTCCATTCCATGCATCTGATGAAGTGAGCTGTAGCCCACGAATGCTTATGCTGAAATAAATTTGTTAGTCTCTAAGGTGCCACAAGTAATCCTGTTCTTTTAGGCCTGACTAGTGGTCCTATGCTCCTATTTACCTGCTGTGCTATAACTTGTGAAGATCACCATCGTGCTAAAAAGTAGTGATAGTGGGCATACTGGGTAAAAGCTCAATGTAAAATTTAAGTCAAGGTGACTCCTGGTTTGCACACTCAGTGAGTCTCTTGGAAAAACTTCTGAGAGGCTGTTAGAGGAGAGGCCTTCATCATCCAGAAAAGCCACAGTGGCATGCTATATCGGCATTAGACTCCGCCCAAGTGACCTGGCAATCTACAGCTGGAATTAATTTACAAATCTGATTTGTTTTTTGTAGACTGTGCCAAAAAGTACTAAAGAAACTCTGTGTGAGAATATTCAGCAGAACAAGGAAATAAGTGATACTGAAATGGCAGATTTTGAAGGTAAGACCTTTTTATAACACTTGATTTTAGTTACAGAAGAATTACCCCATAGCTCTTCATTACCCTTATTAAAAACTAAGTCAAAGTATTCATTTTGGTATAGAGCCATGCCTAGATAATCTTTAATCTCCACCCAGTCCTCAGTGCTTAGCAGTCCCACTTCTTTCCCTGTTTTCTTTTTATTTATATGGCTAAAGAATCTTTTACTATTGGTTTTAATTTCAGTTGCAAGGTCCACCTCTGCGTGGCTTTTGGCAGTTCTCATTTTAACCCTACACTTTATGACCTTCAAGAGCGAGAGAGCTTTCCTCATTGATCCACCCCATCTTCCATTCCGTGCAGGCTTTCTGCTGCCTCTTAATCACCTGTTTGAGATGCTTGTTCATCCTGTTTGGTCTGCAACCTTTCCTATGATTCCCCCCCTTCCCCCCCGCTTTGCTTGGGATGCAGCCTTCACATAGCTTCTGCAACTTTGACTTAAAGTAATTCCAAGCCTTCTCCACATTCAGATCCTTTCCACTTCCCTTATGACTTTGCTTTTTTTTTTTTTTTTTTTTTTTTTAAGTTTGCCCTTTTGAAATTAAGGACCCTAATTGCTGACCTATTTTTGTTTCTTTCCATTTAGTTTAAACTGAATTATTCATGATCACTTGAATCTAGATTGTCCCCCCCCCCCCCCAAGGTCTAAATATTCATTTAGTCCCATCTTAACTGGGACATATACTAACAACATTATTGATGTATGTATATGCATAAAAAGTTTGCCCTTTTGAAATTAAGGACCCTAATTGCTGACCTATTTTTGTTTCTTTCCATTTAGTTTAAACTGAATTATTCATGATCACTTAAATCTAGATTGTTCCCCCCCCCCCCCAGGTCTAAATATTCATTTAGTCCCATCTTAACTGGGACATATACTAACAACATTATTGATGTATGTATATGCATGCTGTATCCGTATACTAGATCCTGATCACCACAGTGAATACTGTACTCCAGTGCTGCTTGACAGCTAAGCATTATAGTAATTGATGAGGGACCTGCAAGCAACACTATAGTTAATTATCTGTCAGGGTTTGTGTGGGTTTTTTATACAACACCAAGTTTATAACGGCCATGATATTTGCTATGGGGTATCACCTTTCTTATAAGGCTTAGCCAAGAAGTATTTTTTTCTTTGTAGAAAATCCATTATTGTAAGAATGTCAAAGTAAAGTGGATAGTTTTTAATCATTTTTCATTCTTCTAACTTTAAATGGGCTTGGCTAATGTGGGGTAATCACTTTTGGTATTTTCAGGAGAAATTTTGTGGCCCATATTCAGCCCTGGTGTAACTGGGTGCAACTCTGACTTCATTAGAGTTGCATAGATTTCTCCCAGGGCTGAATTTATTTTGAACATCCATACTAAGATAACTTTTTAAAAAGTAATTCCTATGCATGCATGATGTGTTCATTTTTTTCTTAAGTCAATTTTTAGTACAAATTTGATATTGTTGACTAAAGTCAATGTTTTCCAACAGATAAGTTACTGAAGCTATTTCCTATTTTAAATATAAGAAATATTTTTAGGTGGATCATATAACACCGAGAGGTTAGAGTTGGCAAATAGATTTTCAGTGACAATTACTGCATAATACATTCATTGCTAATAGGTATTTATTGCAACTTGCTCTGTTGCAGCTGTAACAGTGAGATTTGTGAGTGTGTAACAAAGCTAATATCCAAAAATCTGCATTTTAACATTCTGTATAAAAATAATTCCACAATGGTGTACTTTGTCACAAATAATTTTTTTTGTTTCTGAAAATTAAAACTTTACAGATTTTTCAAGACTTATGGTAAAATATAAACTATCACAACTCAGTTTCAGCATTATTGCATTGTTCTGTTTTACGTACAGTAAATCAGAGTAACTTTTTTTCAAAAACATTACATAGACAGTTGAGAAATAAACATTACATTAGACACATAGACTTTAAGGCCAGAAAGGAACATCATGATCATCTAATCTGACCTCTTTCACATTGCAGGTCACAGAACCTCACCCATCCACTCCTGTAATAGACCCATAACCTCTGGCTGAGTTACTGAAGTCCTCAAATCATGATTTAAAGACTTCAAGTTACAGAGGATCCACTGTTTACTCTAGTTCAAACCTGCAAGTGACCAATGCCCCATTCTGCAGAGAAAGGGGAACACCCCCCAGGGTCTCTGCCAATCTGACTTGAGGGAAAATTGCTTCTCGACCCCAAATATGGTGATCAGTTAGACCCTGAGCATGTCAGCAAGATCCACCAGCCAGACATTTGGGAAAGAATTCACTGTACAGTCTTAACTCAGAACTCTCTCCATCGACGGCCCCATCTCCAGCCAATGGAGATATTTGCTGCTAGCAGTTGCAGATGGGCCACGTACCATTGTATGCAACCTCCTCATACCATCCCCTCCATAAACTTCTTAAGCTCAGTCTTGAAACCAATTAGGGTTTTTTTTTTGCCCCCACTTCTCCCCTTGGAAGGCTGTTCCTGAACTTCACTCCTCTGATGGTTGGAAACCTTCATCTAATTTCAAGTCTAAACTTGTTGATGGCCAGTTGATCTGCATTTTTTCTTGTGCCAACATGGACCCGTAACTTAAATAACTCCCTGCTATTGATCCCTCTGATGTATTTGTAGAGAGCAATCATCTCTCCTCTCATCCTTTATTTGGGTAAGGTAAACAAGCCAAGCTCCTTGAGTCTTCCCTTGTAAGGTAGTTTTTCCATTCCTCTGCTATCCTAGTAGCCCTTCTCTGCACCTGTTCCAGTTTGAGTTCATCTTTCTTAAATATAGGAGTCCAGAATTGCACGCAGTATTCCAGATGAGATCTTACCAGTGCCTTGTATAATGGTACTGATACTTCTCTGTCTCTACTAGAAATACCTCGCCTGATGCATCCTACGATTGCATTAGCTTTTCTCATGGCCGCATCACACTGGCGGCGCATAGTCATCCTGTGATTGCCCCCAATACACCCAGGTCTTTCTCCTCCTCTGTCACTTCCAACTGCTAAGTCCCCAACTTAAAATTCTTCTTCTTAATCCCTAAATGTATAACCTTGCACTTTGCACTATTTAATTTCATCCCATTTCTATTACTCCAGTTTTCAAGGTATTCCAGATCTTTTTACATATTCCAGTCCTCCTCCTTGTTGGCAATACCTCCCAACTTTGTGTTATCTGCAAATGTTATTAGCGCACACTCGCTTTTTGTGCCAAGGTCAGGAATAAAACTGTTCAATAAGATTGGTTCCAAGATGGATCCCTGAGGGACTCCAATAGTAACCTCCCTCCACCCTGACACTTCACCTTTCAGTATGACCTGTTGTAGTGTCCCCTTTAACCAGTTCCTTATCCACCTTTCAATTCTCATATTCATCCCCATCGTCTCCAATTTAACTAATAATTTCCCATGTGGAACTGTATCAGATGCTTTGGCTAAAAAATCAGTTATCTTTTCAAAGAAAGTGATCAGGTTGGTCTGACACAATCCACCTTTTGTAAAACGTTTGCGTATTTTATCCCAATTACCATTTACCTCTATGTCTTTAACTACTTTCTCTTTCAAAATTTGTTCTAAGACTGCATACAATTGAGGTCAAACTAACAGGCCTGTAGTTTTCTGGATCACTTTTTTTCCCTTTCTTAAAAATAGGTACTATATTAGCAATTCTCCAGTCATAGGGTACAACCCCTGAGTTTACAAATTCATTAAAAATCCTTGCTATTGGGCTTGCAACTTCATGAGCCAGTACCTTTAATATTCTTGGATGGAGATTATCTGCCCCTTTCCTTCCCCCTTCTCCCCGCCCCCGATTGCTCCCATTAAGCTGTTTGAGAATGACTTCAACCTTGGATGTGTTCGTAATTTCTACGTCCACATTCTCACTTCCATTGGCCACCTTGCCACTACCCCATAGCTCTTCATTACCCTTATTAAAAACTAAGTCAAAGTATTCATTTTGGTATAGAGCCATGCCTAGATAATCTTTAATCTCCACCCAGTCCTCAGCGCTTAGCGGTCCCACTTCTTTCCCTGTTTTCTTTTTATTTATATGGCTAAAGAATCTTTTACTATTGGTTTTAATTTCAGTTGCAAGGTCCACCTCTGCGTGGCTTTTGGCAGTTCTCATTTTAACCCTACACTTTATGACCTTCAAGAGAGAGAGAGCTTTCCTCATTGATCCACCCCATCTTCCATTCCGTGCAGGCTTTCTGCTGCCTCTTAATCACCTGTTTGAGATGCTTGTTCATCCTGTTTGGTCTGCAACCTTTCCTATGATTCCTCCCCCTCCCCCGCGCTTTGCTTGGGATGCAGCCTTCACATAGCTTCTGCAACTTTGACTTAAAGTAATTCCAAGCCTTCTCCACATTCAGATCCTTTCCACTTCCCTTATGACTTTGCTTCTTTTTTTTTAAGTTTGCCCTTTTGAAATTAAGGACCCTAATTGCTGACCTATTTTTGTTTCTTTCCATTTAGTTTAAACTGAATTATTCATGATCACTTGAATCTAGATTGTCCTGTACAACCAGTTCTTCTATGAGGACCTTGTAATTTACTTATATTAAATCTAAAATGTTGATTTGATGAAGAAATCTGTAAACTATCAAATCCAGGAATGTCTGGGCCCTACCATTGAACTTGTAGAATTGTCCTTCAATCTACATCTGGGAAGTTAGCCATCCATAATCACACAATTCCCCCATAGTATTTATTTCATTAAAGACATTAAAGGTCACTATTCATATCCCATATTGGATCCTGGGGGTCTGTAGCATACTCCAAACACTATCACAGTGGAGCCTGTGTTAGCTTTCTTTCCCAAAGTGATTTTGACCCAAACAGATACCACTTTATCCATTCCATCACTATTAATTTCTTTACAGTTTACCTTGTCATTGAATGTACAATGCTGTTGCTCCACCATTACCTTTATTTCTGCCTTTTCTGAACAGCACATTCCCATCCATAACTGTACTCCAGTCATGACTACTATTCCACCGTGTTTCTGTTATTCCTATAATATCTACTTTTACTGCACCAGTAGTTCTAGTTCCTGCATTTTGTTACCCAGGCTCCTTGTATTGGTGTACAGATATCGTCGTTGTTTGTACTTGGCTTCACCCAGATTCCTCGCCCAATTAGGTACAGTCATTCTACTGCCAGTATTGCCTACCTAACAGTGCCAATACCGCTGACAGTAACAGTCTTTTCCTCTTCATGTCCATTCTCTTACCTCTGTCGTTCCTTTCTCCATTCCTGGGTCCTCGCTTTAATTTTCCTCCCACTCAATGTTAGAATCAGGCGTGGACATTACGTGAGCATCTCCTAGCAGTCTCCCCCCAAGATCCTAATTTAAAGCTCTTTTAATCAGTTGTGCCAGCCTCCATCCCAGCAGTCTATTTCCCTCCCTACTCAGGTGGAGTCCATTCCATGAGAACTGTCCTCTGTCCATGAATGCCTCCCAGTGGTTGAACATCCCAAAGCCCTCCTTATAACACCACTTCCTTGAGCCATCTGTTAATCATCATAATCTTGTCTCTCCTTCATTCTCCTCCTCTAGGGACAGGTAGAATCCCACTGGAGATCATCTGAGCCTCCATTTCTTTAAGTGTCTTCCCCAGCTTGGCATAGTCTCCATTGATGCGTTCCAGTGATACTCTGGCTGTGTCATATGTCCCCTTGTAAAGGATAGTCAGTGGATTCTTTCCTGCTCCAATTAGGCTCCTTTTCAGCCTCATGTCCGTATCCCATATCTTAACTCCCAGTAGACAGCACACCCTTCTGTTCTTCAGATCAGCTCTGGTGACAGGCCTGTCTGTTCTTCTTGGTAGGGAGTCCCCAGTCATGTAGACCTGCCTCTTCCTGGTGCAGCTCTTTGGCCTTCCTCTTTCTGTTCTTTCTGGCTGCAAGCCCTCTTGTCTTTTGTTCACACATGCCATCTTCTGCAACTCATCCTCTGTCCTTTTGGGGCTCTGAACTCTGGCTGTCTCCATTGACTCTTCCCCTCTTCTTTTAGGATTAGCTACTTTTCTCTTCTTCTTTGCCCTCCCACCTTCTGTTACTGCCTGCTGCACCCCTTCTTAATTTTCAAACTCAGTAAACCTATCCCTGAGCTCTATTTCTCCTTCACTATCCTGTCTTTTTTCCTCTGCCTGATACTTTTATCACATGCTTCCACTGGCCACTTTCCTCATCCAGCACTCCACCCTCAAAGTTCCCCCGTCCAGCTTGCATCTGCAAGTTTTGAAGTTTCCGTTCAGCCTCCACTTGCCTTCCCTCCATCATCTGCCCAAGTCCCCTTCAAAACTCAGCCATAGTTTCTGTCTGGATCTCCGAGCCTCCAATCTTCTCTTCCATCTGATCTGTCAGGAAGCACTTCACACCAAACAAAGCACCTTTCAGGTACCTGCTCCAGGATAATGTACATCCCTCAGCTTCCACATCTAGTCATCCACATTGTCTCTTCCGTTCCTTGGGTCACTACCACCCCTGCCTCTGTAGCCAGTCATAGCCTGACCGCCTACGCTCCTGGTGAGAGACAGAGAGAAAAAGACACACACACTCTCCTCTTCCCCCCTCCCCAACTCCTACAAATTCCCACTCAAACTCCCCTGTTTCCAGCTCTGTTTGCTGGCTCCTTGCATATGATTAGACCAGTGATCCTCAGACCAAAGTGGTTCAGAAGCCGAATTAGCAATCAACATTACCCAAAAGAGCCACAGTAGTATGAATTCATTGTTTCATTTACTAGAGTCCTGTTCATATTTAAACAGTATGACAGGGGAAATACTTAGCGTGTGTGTGTGTATGTATGTGTGTGTGTGTATATATGTGTGTGTGTGTGTATATATATATATATATATATATGTTAATTTAGTGCAAATTGATAACTTAATTGGTTAATAACATAGTAAAAGCATCCTGATTGGTTAATAACTTTGGTTAATATTTAAGTCACACAGTGTTTTAATATCATGTGCTGCAAAGAGCTGCAGGAGACACATTAAAGAGCCACTTGAGGCTCACGAGCCGCAGTCTGAGTATCACTGAGAAGGTGGGATTGGACTGCCTTACATTGAAATGCTGTTATATTTTTCTTTAAACACTTCAACTAAAACAGAACAAAAATATTCACTTGTGACTGTGGATTTTCTTCTGCTTTTAAAGTAAAACATAAAAAGTAAATCACTGGTCTATGATGTTCAGGGACTGAATCTCACTTTTGAAAGCTAGCCCACAGAGCACTTTCAAGATTCATTTTCACTTTGCTTCCAAGCAGACTTACAGTCTAACTGCAACCAGTCGTTAGAGGAATCTCACTGGGGAAGTCGTGGCTGCATGAAGCAGATCCCATCTCTGCAAAATCTCCATGAGGAATCCACAAGGAACAGCAGCACTCTTCTAGTGTGTTCTATGAATGCAAACAGTTTGGCTATCTCTGATCAGGTACTGAGTCCCCCTGAAAGTGGAAGGGCAGATGCTTCTATAGAGGAATCTGCCAATCATTTCAAAAGGACAGCACTGGCAAAAGAAGGCATTGAAATGGCACAAAGTGGAATTGCCGCTTTTTCTTCACCAAAACAAAATGACTCCTCAGAGCCAATTTCAACACAAAGTTCCCTTGCAGTCTGATGCATCACGTCTTCTGTTCTGAGAAACAGCAGTACTATGATATACTGAAGGCAGACTGCTCAAAGAAGAATTCAAGATACCAATATAAAGATTTGAGCAACTGGAACCTTTTTCGTACTGGGAAATAGCCAGAAGTACAGATCTAGAAAGGCAGATGAGATGGCCTTCAGGAAAGCAGATATCTTGGTTACAATTGGCTTGTGAGAGCTGAACAATTTTGATACACGATATCTTCTGGGGATTGGCTGAATTCCTGATTTTATGCGAGCCGTTTAAGAGGTATTGAAAGAAGAGGCAGAAGGGGGTGTAGCCACTTTGAGGGCCAAGGTGGAATAATTACCTATGATAATTTTTATCCAGCTCTGCCTCCCCCTGTTCAGAGTCACCCTGTCTTCCTGCCTGCACTCTTCACGTGAGTAATCCTCTCCTACTGCCCGGCCTACCCCGTCATCCGCCCTGTCACGACAGCAGATGGGTGGCTGTAGAGCCTGAGAGAGGACTTTGGCATGGAGATCATAGCAGCTCTTGCTGAAGAGATAGCCAATGGGCCATAGCAGCTGGGCAGTGAGAATGAGGCTATTGACCTGCTGAGGAGAGGCTAGTTGAAGGGGCAAAGACCATTTTGAAGAGGACATGAGAGAGGGCACTAGCCCAAAGAGGGGGATGGATGTGGGGGGGATCAGATGGGCAAAGCAGCCAGGATGAATAATCATCCTTTGGGTAACATGACAGGTCTCTGAGATATCATAAGTCTGTTTTCAATATGCACATTTCAAACTGCTTTAAAGAAAATAACTTGTTTCTCAAAATTACAGCTACGAATTGCCAAAATTCCAGTCAGAGACGTTTGCCTTAGGGTAGCCTCTTTTTCCAAACCCAGTTTTTGGAAGAAAATGGATGAAGTTCTCTGTACTTGTATTTTGAACTATTTCTCATTTTCTCAAATGGCTTGTTTTATTTCTACAAAAAAAGGGATTTTTTCCTAATTTGTTTTTGATGTTGAAACCTTTTAATGAACTCTCAATTAGTGTGGTGGTCCCTAAATTACAGTTTTCCTTTTTAAGATCAATCTTCATTTTGAAAATGTACATCTACCTATATTTTTCACAGGGAAAGGGGCATATTTGAAATTCACTATATATGGACAAAATAGATTTTATTTATACAGAGGAGTTTTGCTGATTTATTTAATTTTTATTATTTGTATGAGTTGAAGTGAATTGTTCTAAAGGAATATGGTCATCTAATAAATTCAGTTTTTTCATATGAATTGTAAAAATGTTTTTAAAGTTCAGACTTTATTTAATTAAACAACATTCTTGTTGCACCCAGAGGAGGCAATAACATTTTTAAATGTTATTGGTAATATCTAAAATACTAGACACATCTGCCACAAGCACATTAGTTGCAATCCAGCTATTACCAAACTGTTCCCTGACTGTTCTACATCTGTTTGACTTACTGGAAAGAGCAAAGGCCTGGGATTCAGGAGACCTGGGTTCTGTTTCCAGTTATGCCAGTGGCATACTTGGTGACCTTGGCCAAGTCACTTACCCCCTCTGTGCCTCAGTTTTCCCCTCTGTCAAATGGGGATAATGATGCTGACCTCTGAGGTAAAGTGCTTTCAGATCTACTGACTTTTTTTTTTAAAGACAAACACAGCGAACAACTAATGGAGTTGTAGAGTCATGGGTGGGTTAATTTCATTCTAATGCTGTTCTATGTTTTCTCATTTAATATTTTATTATGTACTTTTGGAGATCATTTAGTCTTGATTTCAGAAGAATGCGTAAAAAACAGGAAATGACCACTGGTCAGGCATCTATGGCCTGCAACAACTTCCTGCACTCCTTTTCATATCTAGTTAAAAAAAATGCTCTTGTCAACTAAAATCCCTGCACAGACACTGGAATAAAGAGGGACATTTTCTGGCAAGTATTTTGTACTCCTGAGATACCAAACTAGATGGTCTGAAGCTGCACTAGCTTTCAATTAATTTCCAGATTCAGCTCAGTGGATTGGCTTAGTTTAACTCTGTATAGTTTGAGTACTGGCTATTAGGGATTAAATGTGTCCCTGTGCTCCATCCTGATAGTTAAGATCAGCTGGTTGACAGTATTATTATTTTTTCCTACTACAGGAACATATTGAGGATCAGAGCCACATTGTGATACTAGGTTGTACGTCTAGGGCTGGTGAGGGCATGTTCTCAAAAGAAGACCCCCTCGATTTCTAGTATTGTAAGTCGCAACCATTCAACAACCATGAGCCAGATGCCAAAAAATCATGATATTTTAAAAATATTACATTTTTCATTCTATTTAGTTGCCTTCAGATTCTTGAACATTTAGCTTTCACATTTTCAAGCTTTTCTTTGCAATCAGGAGGGCTAGAAATGAACTTCTAAAATGCAAGCTGAGATTCTCACATACTCACATGTCTGCAGGAGCTCATGGTTTTAAAATAACTCATTTAATGAACACCAAGAAATATCTTATAAATGCAATAGTACTCCTATAATCTAGCTAGCCATATTGTCTCTCTCAATCTTTGCAAGTGGTCTCTGTCTATGTGTAAGATACCCTGTGCAGTGCCAAACTTCCTATTGGCTCTTACAGACTATGTCTTCACTGCAGAGTTAACTTGGGCTCTGACCCCGGTGTTGCCACTATCCCCCTTCCATCCACACACAGTCTCCCCAGAGTATGGTAATGTCTTAAACCCATGCTACATGGCCCATCTGGGGGTGTGGTTTAGAGCCTGGGTTCAGCTTTCACTAGTAACCTACCCACTTTGCATTGAGGAGGTGGGCTAAATCATTTAGTGCTGATAATCCTTCAATGCCTTCCCATAAGTCCCTCCTCCCCCCCCCCCCCCCCCCCCCCGTGTGCCCAGAAGGACACACAAGTTCCAATTCACTGAGAGAGAATGAGTGGCGGCTCAGTTTACTGCAGCACAAAGAACTATGGGATATGGCCCCAGAAGTCCTAGCGACACACACTGCTGAATGCAGCCCCAGTGAGGACTCGGTAACTCAGATTTGCACTGTAGCTTTGCACTGTAGCTGCTCACACTCAGGCTAGGCTGATCCAGATGCTCAGACCCAGGTGCCAAGCACCCAAGTTAACTCTGCAGTGAAGCCGTACCTGCAGCATCCTGTATGGCGTGTGTCAGGCTTAAACTTCCTGATGAAATGTCACCCTTTATAGCACTCAAGCCCACTGCAATGCCTGTTTACTCAATCTTTGGCCTGAGGAGGTGGATTCAGGTGAGTTGTTTCTGGGATGGTGTCTTCAGGTTTTTTTGGTTAGTCTATCCATGATTTGTGAGTGCATGTTGTAGTTGGGCCTGGCAGTATGATCAGGTATATATTATGAACAGAAAAGTATTTTCAACACTTTGAGGGGAAAATACACGTCAAGTTAATAATATAATAGCTTTTCTTTCACATCAGCTACATGGAAAACAGTTTTGATACGTAGAGAAATGCGCTCAATCCAGAGGGAACTAGATGAAATGTAATGGCCTCTGATATTCAGGGGATCAGAGTGGATGAGGTAATGGTCCCTTCTGGGCTTAAAAATCTATTAAGCCAAATCTAACAATGGGGAAACTATTGAAGTGATCCCCTCCTCGGTAGCGTAGCCAGGGTGAGCAGCCGCTCCCCCACTGAGCAGAAGCAGCGCCTTTTTTTGCTCCGACGCTGCAGCCAGAGCGGAGCATTTTTTTTGCTCCCGGAGCATTTTTTTGCTCCTGACACTTTTTGCTCCCGGTGCCTTTTTTTAGCTCCGCTCCCCCTGTGCTCTAAACCTGGCTACGCCAATGCCCCTCCTCCAATCGTTTGTGCAGTATCAGTTTGAGAAGATCACCTAGTTGGAAACACATGGTGAGCTCATGGCAGCTTTGTCATTGTGCCACAGTAAAAAAGCAGTGCGTATTTGTAATACAAGCAGAAATCTTACTTGCTGTTAGGTTTTTTTCATTGCTATCATGATTCTGCAAAAACTAAAAACTGCAGTAACTTCCTGCAATGGAAACAGCCCCTAGCACACAACAAAGCAAAAGCGCTCTACACCTGCTCAGCAATCCAGGCTCTCTGGATCCATTCAAATTTTCATTTTTATTAAATGAATAGAAAAATCTTCTATTTTGCGGGAGCCTAATAAACCCTAATTTTGTGTAAGGCTGCCACTGCAGGAAAAATATTTGAATCTCTCTCCTTCCAAAAATTACTTTCAACTTAAAAATCCGTGATTTTTAGCAAGCAGCAAATTAGTGTACGTCAGCAAAATCTTTCTATCCATCAAGTTGGAAATGCAAGCACATGGGACAATTCCCCTTTTGTTAATGGGACACTTTTCTTAATGAGAACAAATGCAGTGATAGAATCTTGGGTAATGTTTTCTCCCATCGCAAACAGATGTAAATCAGTGACCCAACGTTCCTCCTCTGCTTCAGAGATGGTATGGGATTGCAGATACCTGGGAAATGTTCTCCCTGCTTTCTAGAAGAGCTGCAGTTTGGGGGGGGGGGGGCTTTCCCAATCATTTTGATCACTATGGCCCTGATTCTGGAAAACATCCTCACTCAGGATTGCACTTAATCAATGCTTAAAGTTACGTCACCTTGAAGTCTAAGGGAATTTATCAAGTGCTGAAAGTTAAGTGTGTGCTTTCTTGAATCAGGGCCTAGTTATGGGATTGCAGCACGGTGAGGAGACCCACTTCTCTCTCCCCCCCCCCCCCCCGGCCCACCCCAGCTCCAGGTCTGCGATGGGGAGAGGTGCCTCACGCCCAGCCCCAAGCTGCGTGGCGAGGACACACGCTTCCTCTCCTCCCCCCACAGCTCTTGGGCTGCGACAGGAAGGGACACCTCTCCCTCCCAGCTCCAGGGCTGCAGCTCTCCCCCGGCACAGGGTGCTGCTGCGGGAAGAGAGGACTGAGGGGAGTCCTCGGGCAGCTTGCACCCTGAACCCACCCCAGGCTCCGGCTGGGGGTGCAGGCTATCACCCCGCCACCCCAACCCTCTGCCCCAGCCCCACCCCAGAGCCTGCACCCCCAGCCGGAGCCCTCACCCCCCTGCACCCTAACCGTCTGCCCCACCCCTGAGCCCCCTCCCAGACTCCAAACCCCTTATCCCTGCCCCTGCCACACCTCCATATTGGTGCACATAGCAAAATTCATTCTGCACATGGGTGGGAGAAAATAGAGGGAACGTTGGTCTCTGTCTTTTCATATTATGAATTTCCCCTGAGCTTATCATTTGACCCTATTCAGAGGTAATTGTGTAACTGATGTTTGTGTGTTTCATTGTTCATGTGATTGGAGGCTTACGTAGGGGCTCGTTTATAAAATAATAAACGAATGCATTCTTTCAATATTTAGGAACAACTACCCCACTGCCATATATGAAATTTGCTCAGCTGTTTCTCTAACTGTTTCCTGTCCTGAGTCAAGGCAAAAGCTGGGATAAGGTCAGATACCTACTGTGTGGTACCTGTATAAATGTTGGGTTTTTAACTGACCATTTTAAGTAAATTATTCTCTAATAAGGAAAGCTATTTTTGTAAATATTTGGAATTTTCAAGTACAATACCAACCCTCCCCTCCCAAGACGTTGGTGCCTTCCTATGAATGTAGATGTTTTTAGAATAGGCTAGACTGCATTTTTTGTGCTAGTACTTACACAACTTTTATCATGACGCAGTGACTGATCTTAAGATTAGCTGCTGCTTCTTCAGTAATGAAACCAGAGACAATATTTCCACCTCTTATTTATTAAAAAGTTCTTTCAGCTACTAGACTGATCATCCCAGTCATTTCCTGAGTTTCTCATCATTTGATATTCATTCTTCAGATAGTGGCAACATCGCTCTTTTGTTGGCTTAGTAGGAGTTGATATGGGAAAGTTGCTACCCATTAAATTAAAGGGGAATAGCAGATTTTCTAAAACTCTGATTGAAAACCACTGTACAAAGACTTCTTGTAATGCATTACTGATGGAATCAGAGATGGACTCTTTAAAATGTGAAGCTATAAGTTTTAAAGCATTTTACTTCAAGCACATAATGGACCAACACTGAAGCTATTTGTTGTTTGTGTTACCATAGGGCTTAGGAGCCCTCATCATGGACATGCAGCACTCATAGGTGGTGCTATACAACCATAGAATGAAGTTTCTGCCACAAAGAGTTTACAATATTTGAAACTTAACTCCTAATCCCTGAAGCATCAGCAGACAGGGGCTGTACTTCAAAATGTATCTCTCCCAGTCATACAAGTTACCCTGCTATGGGAATGTTCATCTAGATGTTAAACCTCCACGTTAATATTAAGGGTTTGGTTTCCAGCCAGCCTCTCACAAAATGAAGAGCAGTGTTTGCACAGTGGTACTGCCAGTTAAATGAAGCACAGGTCATTGGTGATCAGAAGTCACTGTCCTCTTATTACAGAGACAAGTTGGGTGAGGTAATCCCTTTTATTGGATCAACTTCTGTGTGTGAGAGAGACGAGCTTTCAAGCTACACAGAGCTCTTCCTCCGGTCTGAGAAAGGTATTCCAGAGTGTGACAACTAAATACAAGATCGAGCAGATAGTTCAGCATAAGGGACCATTCAAGGTGAAGCGGCTCATTAACTCCCCTATGGTCAGAGGGCAGGGGCAAAAAGGGGGGTTAGTGGGTTACAGATTGCTGTAATAAGCCATAAATCCAGTGTCTGTAAAGCCAAATGTACACGTACAGTGCTGTGGCTGTACCAGCGGGTATGGTGAAGACGCTCTATGCTGATGGGAGAGAGCTCTCTTGTCGGCATAATAAATCCACCTCTGCAAGCAGCAGAAGCTATGTCGGCGGGAATCACAGCACTTAGCACACAAGCACTTATGCCGGTGTAACTTCTGTCGCTCAGGGGGGTGGTTTATTCACACCCATGAGTGACATAGGTTATGTCTACACTACAGCCTAAGACCAGGATTGTTAGCATCTACAAAGTTATGAATTTCAAAATGTCCTCTTATGGTGTTTCAACTGACCATCTGAAATGAGTTGGTGGTGGTCAAGTTCCTAATGGTTTTGTGAGGCCGCTCTTGTCTCCCACCACAGCTAACATGAACTGGCATCTTAACTGGAGCTGGGTGAATAATCTACGTGAATAGTGTATTCAAAGTTTACTTTACTCTGGTTGCAGATTGGCCATGACTGGTTCAAGGCTTTCTCTTTTTATTCTGTAATTGAAATGATTCATTGTAGGGCAAAATTCCTGTAGTGGCTGCTCTTCCTGAGTGAAATTCACCTAGTGCAAAGGTCTATGCCCCAGTTAAATTGGATTTAAGTCCTATTCTGAGGCCATAAGTGGTACATAGGCCCTTGCCGATCCTCTGCACTGGGTGAATTTCACCCTCAATGCTGTCTGTGAATGATTCTTGATCTGTACCTTGTTTGTGAGCAATTAGCTTTGAGCATTGAAAATTCAAGTTGCTTTTCCCTGAGTGGGTACGTTTAACCTTTAAAATCAGGTTACAAATCTGAAATGTACTTTCGGTGACTATTCCGTATTAAAGGCTCCAAATCCACTCTTCTGACAAGCATTCCTGCCAGGAAGCTAACTGGTTGGAATTGTCATAGAAACTGTACACACAAAAGGGCCAAACAAATTCAATTATCTTGTTTAAATATGTGAGTGAATATTTGCTGTAATGAGTTGCAGTACTTGCCTAGTTAATGCTTACTGACATTTTCAGTGAGGTGGAGGCTAAATGCACACCACAGCCCTATCTGCGGTCCTGCCTGGTCAAGAATGAGGCACAGGGGAGGGACAGAGTTCACTTAAGGAATTCCTGCACATGCTATAACCTGTGTGGCAGATGAATACAGCAGACAAGTGCAGCCGACAGGTCTCAGTTATGCATTTGACTATTAAAGCACCTTAAACACCAGAGAGACTGTGACATACCAGGATACAATTCAGACTAGTGGGGGGCTGCATCACCCTGCCCTGCAACCTTGGGTGTCTTACAAAGCATTGCTGAAGTAGCTCCCATCTGGGCCTCTCAGACAGACTTCCAGCATGCAAGCCACACGTGGAGGGTCAGAAATGGTTACAAGAAAAATAAAACACTTACTAGTGCCCAACTTAAACTACATTAAAGTCAAGCTGGATTTCTCAGCACATGCTTCCAGCAAGGTTACTGACCATATTTTTCAGGTCAGGATCCACCCCCCACCACAGAGTCCAATGGCTGTTTTCATTTGTCACTTTAGGTGCAATGCCGGAGACAGAAAGTGAGAGATGGGGAGGTGTCTTGAGGTGTTTGCTCCTTCTTTTTGTAGTTTCAACCCCCACCTTGAAAATGTTTCCAGCTGGGAACTAGGCAAAAAAGAGTCTATGTGGAAGGATGTTCCCTGCTGGTTTTTTTCCACCTGTTTTGAACTTCCTTGGTTTTTCTTTCTGCTTGATGACTCTGTTTACTGCTTAAATGCAAATTAAGGCAAACATACACGCCTTTGTTCAAGACAGACCTGTCTTCTGCTTAGACAGGGGTGTGGGGTTTGGAACGTGCTTTAATAGCATCACATAGGGAACTCTTATAACTTCACGTACAATGTTTACCACACATTTTATCAGGACAATACTGACCAGCAAATTGAGTTTTCAAATACCTTACAAGGCAAACCTTGTACAAAGATGATTACAGTAGTGTGTAGGGGGTGAATACAGGGATGTATTCTGTCACAGGGACTTAAAGTTAAAGGTGAGTTTCAGTGCTTTCCTGAATCGGGATACTCTCTTGAATTAGGCATCAATTTGCTTAGGTCCAGTCCTGCAGACAGTTAAACACATGAGTATCTGCCCATAGCTGAAAAATCCCACTGAGTTTAACGGGACTACTGTCATGCATAAAATGACTAATAAGTGTATTTGCAAGAGCGGCCTTAATTATTTTTATTTTTAAAAGGCTAGTTCTTTCAACAGTTAGAAACTGAGGAAATAAATCCATAATCCTGTTTGAGGGTTAAGCCTTTAGAGTTGCAGCCTAACCTCTAAACTTCTTCCCTGATCTATGCCCTGACTCCGACCTTTTTTTAAAGTTGTGAAAAACTGATCTTTATTTTCCAGAAATATACAAACTTATTCTCTCATTTCTGCATCTTCTTCTTCTTCTTCTACTCCTCTGATGTACAGGACATTGTTACATCTTATCAAAACTTCACCAAGGTGTCCTGACAATGCACCATCTATGTATTCTTCTGTGTTTGCAAGCTGCATGTTCATGTAGCCGTCGACAGACACCAGGTAGCTCTTGTACTCCATCCCCCACTTCAGCTTCACCATCACCGGCTTCCCCGTCAGCCCGTTCAGGAAGGGCTTCGGGTTCAGGGGCAAGCTCATGGTAACGCGGCCCGGCACAAGGCAGCGGTAAAAACAAAAATTACTCGCAGGGCCGCAAGAAGGCAGTTAGATAAAACAATAAAAGAGAAACTGGGCTGGCCACTTGAAGAAATTTTTGGCAACATCTCAAGTAAATACATCATGCAATCATCTGCTCAAAGTATTTGGGTTTGTAGTGTACACACCTTCGAAAGCACACAAAATAATTCTATGGTCCTTTTCCACTCTGTTTTGCAATGAATGCCATGTCCGTCAAAGATTGGTTACCCATTTTAGCTACTTCTCAAAACTCTTGACAAAGAGACAAACATCTCAGTATACATATTCTTCAGTGGTACAGTATATGTGCAAAGTAAAAGCAGAGCTGCCTATGTATTAAACCTGCAGAGGTACTGGAATGTAGGGTAGATCACTTTGGGAGGGGCAGGAAAAAGGGATGGAGAAGAAAACTGCAGGTTATATTCAACAGCTAAAGGTGTGCTTGAATGTTCAGAAATTTGAAGATCGATTGTAAAAGGGTTCTGTATAATGGAAACCATTACAAATTCAACCTTTGCCAACAATTAACACTGCTATTTCCTACTAGGAAAAGACTGCAGGATTTCAGATTCCAGTATGTGGTAACTGCTGGCAAATAACGAGGTTTAATGACTACTGTAAGTGACAAGTATCATTGATTGATTAGTTTTCTTTAAGGTTTCTGCCAATTAACAAGAAAATTCCAAGAACAAGGGCATCATCTTTCACTCTGACTTGATGACAAGAGATGCCGGCCATGTGGCTTGGTGGCAGCACATTGCTACATGGTTCAAGTGGCCTTGAGACTGTCACATCACCGTGGCGCTAAACAGCATTGCACAATAGTGGTGACTTCTCCAAGCACCTTTTTACTGATTTCCAGATTCTTATTGGCATGGTTTGTAAAAGAAACCACTTGCTCACCTGCCTCCTGGGATATTGTGATATTGGCCATGAACTGAAGACATAACCTAGTAGAGAGAGGAATAGATCATTAAAAGTCTGACAAGGACATAATGAGCTGGGGAATACAAGGTGAGGAATCCTAGAAATCTTTGAAGAACTGGCTGATGGCAAAGGGGATGGGAGGGTGAGGACAGAATTGCTTTTCTATGTGAATGGCAGCTATTGTTAGAATCTGGGTTGTGATCTAATTAGACCTTAGTGTTTTCCTAGGTGATTTGTCTTTCTAGCAGGCACTCTGGGAGATTTCACATACACAGTCCTATCAGCACATCTTGGGCCTGACCCCGGCTACAGCACCTCTTACTTTATATGGTGAGAGCCTATTGGTAAGGCCTTCAGCCTCAGTGGTATTTGGGAATAGATGTGATATGGTGCATACATGAGATGTATTAATCCCCCTCCTTTAGGGGGGAGGGATAGCTCAGTGGTTTGAGCATTGGCCTGCTAAACCCAGGGTTGTGAGTTCAATCCTTGAGGGGGCTGTTTAGGGATCTGGGGCAAAAATTGGGGATTGGTCCTGCTTTGAGCAGGGGGTTGGACTAGATGACCTGCTAATTTTCTCCTAAGGTCCCTTCCAACGCTGATATTCTATGATTCTATGATAAAATCTGTAGCTAACTTGATTCTTTAGCCTTTCCTGGTCTTGTGTTTTCCCCAACAAAAGCAATGACGTTTTTTCTTTTAAAGCCGTTCTGATAGCATCAGGCTCCCCTCCCCCCAAATGCTCCACTCAGTTATTCAATTGTTTGGGTTATGTTTACTGGTCATTATTGACCTCTTTGTTAACACAGCTACTGTTGACATCATTCCTTATCCAAAGGAGATAAGGCCCTGTGTTCTCTGACATCTGTGCAGGGCAACACTCCAAGCCTAAATGACCCATCTATATCTGAAATGTTTGTTTTATGAGCTTTCTAATGAGACTTGTTTACACTGGGAAAAAAATTCCCTGTAAATGTGTGCAGTATTCTCAGTGTTTAAAAACAAATCAATAATTCAATGAAATGATGAAAGAATGTGCTCTCCAGCTGCTGTTTGTAGATTTCAGTTGCTAGGGTATTGGTATCACAGTGTCCCATGGTTACACTGTGCATATCCTCACTGTTCTTGCCAACGAGGTTAAAGACTATACCCCCATCAGCTCTCTGATTAGAACTGGTTTGGAAAATGAATGCAAGGAGAAAATCCTGTGCCGCCCCTGTGGCCATTTTACAGTTTCTCATTTAATCTAGGCAGGATGTTGATTCCGTTACTGAACAGGGCTAGGCAGTCGGTTTGTAAACATCTTATTTTTATTAAGCAAAAAACACCCCTGCCCTGCTTGCATTCATTCTGTTGACCCCATCGAGGGAATATTTGTCCTAGCATAGGGTTTCTCCAGACTTGCTGCTGATGGCATTATGCCACTTACAATATGAAAGAGCAGTTTCTCAGAATTAAAAAAAAAATTTTTCTTGTTAATATTTGATTTAACAATGTAATCCCTTAACTGCCCAAAGTAAAAAAAACCAAACAAACCATAGTCCCCACCTGTGTCCTGAAAATGAGTTTTGGGCTCACAAATGGCAGCTTCCTCAGACCATAAACATCTCCTGTTTTCAATATACTTCAGCATATTCTTGAAGTCACCCAAATATATTTCTGGCCACCCAGAAGTGAGCTAAGGGCTTCACAAACAAATGAGAGAGGCATGCTGTTGTCCTGAAAATTTCCACAAATTCAGAAGAGACTACGAGACAAAACAAGTGAGTAACATAAACATGCATGTATTTGGGGAGGGAGAGAGCACTACGTAGGATGACAAAGGTTACCATAATGTTGTTAAATTGCCAAGACACGCACGTTTTTGTTTCCACTCTTTCTGCTGATACTATCCTGTGTTTCCTCTCCAAGCCTTGTTCGTTCATTCAGAACCTAATTCCAACTCTTCTCTCCCACCCACTAATTTAGACATATGTTCAGTCCCTGTCCAGTAGCTAATCACCTATTTAGTTACCCCTTTTATCCCTACTACAACAGTCAATCACAGACCAATTTACAAAGCCTGGAACTCAAATGGAATTGTGATCATCCGTATGTTAAGGTGTAAATAATAAATCGTCACTTTGTTACTAGTCCCTTGTTGTTCTGGACTCCTAGATGACTCAGTGCATCCTACCTCTAAGGGTCATGTCTGGTGCTCTTAGAAAGTTTTGAAATGTACAGCTCTAACTGATAGTTAACAGTTGGGGAAGTTACAGTCCAGTTCAGGTAAATACCCAAACAGCTGGATGCTTCTTCAAACCATCTAAGACTCCTGATGGTGCGAAAGTGAGGTTAAAATTATTCTGCACTGTAAACTGCAGCCTCTTGTCAGATTTCCAATCCTTCCCACTTCTGGTCAGGCTGGAGATATTGTGAGAACAGCCCTTCTTGCAGCACTGGTCCCAGGCAGAATCCAGAAGTGCAGGGAAGTTTAATTTATTATCTCTATGTAAATTTTTTGAACCTCAAAACTCATTCTGTTTGAGTTTCAGGCAATAGTTTGGGCTGGTTCTTATTTTCCCTAAGGCACTAAAGATTGCTGCCTAATGAAAAGGACACTAGAATGGGACTCAGAGACCTCTGTACAATTCTCAGCCATAGGCCAGGCTGCCGGGTGATCTAGGGAAGTCACTTTCCCTCCCCGGGTCAGAGTTTTCCCCTGTAAAATGGGGATAACAAACCTACCCTCCTCTGTAAAGCGCGTTGAGATCTACAGCTGAAAAGTGCTAGATAAGAGCTCTGTGTTTTTTATTAAGAAAGTTTCATTATTGAACTGCATAAAGGGATATATGTATTTCTAGTTGTCAAAAACATGGGTCTGCAAAACACTAACTGAAAAGTGAAGGTCCAAATTGAGCAGTCTGGCTGAGCTGTGCGTTCAGCTGCCTTTGTGGCTCCCCTATCCCAGGCCAGTGTGTGTTGGCCTAAACGTCCTGGCACATGATAGAATAACCTCAGGACTTCAAGTACTCTTACAGTCTGTGGCCCTCAGGGGCTATTGCAGCCGCTGGGAATCAGTTGGATACAGTGGCTCCCTCCCTGGCCATGCTGTCCTTTCCCTAGCTCTGCTCCCAATGTCCAAGCCAGGAAGGAGAGATTGGCACAGGGCCAGCCAATCGGTTCCTCTCTCAGCTGCTGCTCTCCCCTACTGGCTGCGTTTGCTCAGTGCTGTAAAAGGCAGAATCTAGCTTTAGAACTAGTTACTGCATGAAAAAGTTCAGTTGCAATGTTGCCAACTCTTGTGATTTCAGCCAGGGCAGGAGCCCATCTAGTGATGACATGACACGCTCCAGCCCTTGTGCAAGAATGAGCCCCGCCTGGAGAAAACCGCCTCGGATTGGCTGCTTTTCACACTGCCCCGACATCGTGGAAGAGTAGCCAATCAGAGTTGCTGCAGGAAGCAGGCAAAACTCTCCCCTCAGGAACCCAATCTCTTCTAATGGGAGGGGAGCAGGGAAGAGGGAGCAGATAGAGCCCGGCAGTTCCACCCAATTCTCCCTACTCCCCTCCTGTGAGCAACGGGGGTTGCTTGTTCCCCTTCCCTCCCTCCCAGTACGTGGCCCTGCAAGGGCCAGAAGGGGGGTAAGAGCCCCTGTAGGAGGGGCAGAGGTAGAGGTAAAACTAAAGGGGCAGAATTGAGGAGGAGTTGGGGAGGCTGGGCAGAAGTGGGAAGAATTCATGACAAATTCAACCACCATTTCTATGCTGGTGACTCCCAGATTTACTTCTCTACTCCAGACCTGTCTCCTTTCTCAATCGCTGTGAGCTCCATCACTCAGGCCTGGAACCCGGGTGTCATCTTTCACTCCGACCTCTCTCTAGGTCCTCACATCCAGGCTATGTCTAAATCTTGCAGATGCTTTCTGAATCACATCTCTATGATATGGCGTTTCCTACCATCCGCACAGCTAAACTCTCCACCAGGCTCTCATCATCTCACATCTCAGCTACTGCCACATCCTCTCTCGCCTTAACAAATGCAGTCTTGCCTTTCTCAGATCCTTTCAGAATGTTGCTGCAAAGATCATTTTCTAGCCCATCACTTGAACCACTCTTGGAATCCCTCCACTGTCTCCCTCGCATCAAACATAAGCTGCTTGTCTTCACTTTAAAGGCCCTTCATGACCTAACTTCACCCTACTTATTTCTTATTACTATCAAAAGGTCGACTCCCACCTCTGATGGGCCCATCATGTCTGCCTCTGTCACCCACTTCTTACATTTTCAAGCAAACACCTTTGCCCTTTCTCCCTTGCTGCACCTTGGGAGGTGCTCCCTGTAAACATCCTCAAAGCTTCCTCATCCATCTTCTAACCTTCCTCAAACTCTCCTTTGCCGCAATCCAGTGCCTACAAAAACACTTGACAATGGTTAGGCTGCCGGTGCTGAGACCACTGCCTGTCATGCTGGCCAATACAGTCTCGTCGTTTCCTCATACTGCCCCATCAGTCTGTCTGTATCCATGTGTTGTCTCTTGTCTTATGCTTTGTAAGCTCTTTGAGGCAGGAACTGTCTTTTTGATCGGTGTTGGTACAGTGCCTGGCACAATGGCATCCTTGTCTGATGTTCAGTTCAGACCAGTGAGAGGCTGTGTCACCGCTTGTCCTGTAACTCGAATCCCTTAAAATGCTCTGCTGTTTTAGCTCTGTCTGGATGCCTCTAATGAACCTAAAAGCATGCACTGAGTATGTGTATGTTGAGCAGCCTGCTTGTTACGCCACAGTCCCACTCTGGTCTCCACCAGTCTTGGTTATTACAAGTCTGAATTTCCCCCAAATCATCTGCCCTGAAATGTCCTGCCCTCTCTTGGAACAGCGAGCAGTAATAAGGTCTGTTACTCCTTTAAGGAGACAAAAGCACAGCAGCTTGTTGCTTTAACTGGAGTTCATAAACGCTTCAGGTCAAACGCAGCACTGGGCGGATTTAGAATAAAAGTAAAACAAGTTTATTTTATCAAAGGGAGATTTACAGTGAATTCAGATATAAGGGATAAAGACACTGGTTGCAACCAAATAAAAGTAAAATATGCTTTCTAGTGGCTAAGACTTAACACAACAAGCCAAAGCTTTGTGTAGCACTGTAGCGGGTGAGCACCCCGCTCAGGCATGAAGGGGTTAAAAGCAGCCCTGGGAGAGGGCTGTGGCTGGGGAGGGCTGATTGGGGAAGCAGCCGCAGCTGGGCCATGCCCCACTCAGACTGTAGCTGGCCCTACAAAGGCCAATGAAGCCAGGAGCTGGAGCAATCTCCCTCTAGCTGAGGAGGGAGATGGGCCTAGCTGCCTGGGGAGCCTAAGGGTACCGGAGTGAAGCAGGGCTGGGGAAGGCCAGAGGAGCTGGGGAGCTCCAAGCTGGCAACTCCCCAGGTTGCAGGGCCTTGTCCAAGGCCCACGGAGGTACTGGGGCTAGGTAAAGGCAGCAGGTCCAAACCTCCCTTGCCTATGATGACTGGCTATTACAAACTGCAGTCTGCCCCAGGGAATGGCTGAGGCAAGGTGAGGATAGAAGGTGGACGGGTTCCCCCGGGAGGGGAGACCCAGCGACTGAGGGGGTACGGCCAGGAGACAGCACCCCAGACAAGGGGGCACTGGGGTCTGGGAGGGACACGGGCCCAACGGTGAGTGGGACAGCGACCAGCACAGAGCACTCCATGCTGGAAAGAGCTAATTCCCTGGACAACCAGCAGGAGGCACTGCCGGGTGAGTCCCACACCGTTACAAGCACCCTCATCCACCTGGTTACATCCTTTAGCACCAATCTACTTGTGGGTTTTGATGGACAGGCCTGGGTTCTTCTGGACCCTGCCACCCTCTCAGCAGGGTGTAATGTTTTCTTCCCATATGAATTTATTTGCTGGTGCCTTCAGCCCCCATTGCTCCGTCCTGACAGGGTCACCAGGGAAGCGTGGGAGGAAAATTCTAATCACAGGGTAACCCCCCTGACTTGCCAAATAGTTGAAGACTTCCAAGAGATTTTGACAACAGTGTGTTGGGTGTAATGAGTATGACAGGCCTGACAAAAGCTGCTGACAGAGTAATGAACTACCAATGGGCCTCTGGGTCACACCTGGTCCATGATTAGGACTCGTAAGCACAACAATACTCTTCACCTGGAACCTCCCAGCCCAGTGCAGATTGTGGAACCCTGGCTGAACATGTTTGCAGTTTCATAAACCACTTCAGTTTCAGGATAATGTTAAGGTGTAGCCCCAAGTGCAGTGCAGTATCTAATCTTCAGATGACAAAGGAACTCGTAACAGTCACAAGGTCCACTTTCAAAAGGAGGCAATCTCCTGGCCATTCATAAATGATAAAAAGCTGACCTGGCCATGTGACTATTACTGTTTTCTTTAGTAATCAGACTTTCTCAGCTCCAGTATTTGCTTGTTTAACAAGATCAGTGGTTACATTTAGTTGTTTGGATGACATCTGGATGGCTAGCATAAAAGTCTGAAATAATAAATATTCAGCTGAACGGTTCTAGCTTCTTTTTCCAACTCCTGTGCTGTATTTGTTCCTGATGTCATTCTTCATTGCATCAGTTTCCAGCTTTAGCCGAGCAATGGGAGCACCGTGTCTCTCTTTTCTAGGACAAAGTCATGGTCTGATGGATTGCATGTGAAAAGGAGAGCTATGCGCACCCTCCAGTTTTAGAGGCAAAATAACATCTTTTGATAGACCTTAAGGGAATTCACATAGTGTGTGGCTAGTCATATTCTGGGGGAAACTCTAAGCAAATGGGGTTTTTTTAGGGCTGTCAATTAATTGCAGTGAACTCATGCGATTAACTAAAGATAGCTACAGCACTCGACCCAAGGTTTAAGAATCTGAAGTGCCTTCCAAAATCTGAGAGGGACGAGGTGTGGAGCATGCTTTCAGAAGTCTTAAAAGAGCAACACTCCAATGCGGAAACTATAGAACCTGAACCACCAAAAAAGAAAATCAACCTTCTGCTGGTGGCATCTGACTCAGATAATGAAAATGAACATGCGTCGGTCCACACTGCTTTGGATGGTTATTGAGCAGAACCCGTCATGAGCATGGACGCATGTCCAGGGGCAGCTCCAGGCACCAGAAGAACAAGCTGGTGCTTGGGGCGGCAAAGTACTAGGGGCAGCGGCTGCCGCCACCCCCAGGAGGGAGCTGGTAACGCTGCCCTGCCCTGGCTGAGCGAGGAGCGGGGTGGCGCGGCGCCGCTCTCCAGGCAGCGGCAACCCCCGCCCCCGCAGGGGGGAGCCGACCCTGGCTGCCCTGCCCTAGTGTGGGGAGTGGCAGTGGCCGGCCACCCCCCACCCCCGGCAGCGGCGGGGTGGGGCAGCCACGGGCGGCTCTCCCCTGCGTCGGGGCAGGGAGACGGTTCCTCCGGCGCCGCTCTCCCATGGCAGCTGCCACCCTCTCCAGGGCGGGAGCCGCCCATGGCAGCCCTGCCCTGCCACAGCAGGGGCAGGGAGCGCGGGGAGCGGGGCCGCTCTCCAGCGGCAGCGGCCGGCCGCCCCCCCAGGGGGAGCCGACCTTGGCTGCCCTGCCCGGCTGCGGCGGGGCAGGGCACGGATTCGCCCGGCGCCGCTCTCCCGCGGCAGCGGCCACCCCACCTCCCCCACCAGGGGGGAGCGGCCCTTGGCTGCCCTGTCCCGCCGCAGCTGGGGCAGGGAGCCAGCTAAGCGGGTCGCGGGTGGCGCCGCTCTCCCCCAGGGGGGAGCCGGTAGCCAGAGGACGGAACGTGGAGGCCGGGTGGCCGCTCCTCCTCAGCTTGTCCCCGCATCCGCCTCCTTCCCTCTGCACTGCCTCCTGCTAGGGTCGGGGAGCGGAGCCGAGCTCCTGCCCGGGCCAAGGAGAAGACCGGCCCAGGGATCCAGCAGGCGCCCCAACCACCAGGAACGGCAGTGATGGGAGAGGAGTCCACCTGGGGCCAGATCCGCAGCAAGGTAAGAACAAACAAGCGGGCCAGGCGAGAGGGTCCCCGGGACACCTAGGGAGCTTCTGTCTGCTAGAGACCCCGAGGCTGCTGCATCCCTCCCAAGCCCTGCACTGCGTCCCGGTGCCTGGAGTCTCCTTCTGCCTCCCTCCTGCAGGGGGCGAGCGACCTGGCAGAGAGGGGCAGCATCTGTCCAGCTAGCCCAGCACTTTTTCCTTGGCTCCTCCAGCCCCCGAGTTCTCTCCATTGCTTATCCCTGGACTCACAGCTGGGCGGCCTCAGCGCTGGGAAAACGCCAACAGAGCTGGGTCCAGTGTGTGTCTGAGCTCGTGGGGAGCTCTCTCGCCCCGATGACTAGCGCCTTACCTAGGCCAAGTACAGTAGTGTGATAGGGGCGTGACATGAAAAATATCGTGTCACGTCATGACATGGTCACTCAAATCACGATTACATGTGTGTACTGTGCTGCCCTATCTGCGCCATTCGCGCTAATTTCCGTTTTGCGTCGGTGCCAGTGGTTATAGGGCTAAAATGCCAGGACAAAAACGAAAATGACTTTCCGGTGCTGCCTACCGGCAACAAAGAGAGAAACGGCAAAAAGAATTAGAAAAACTCTCTCTTACTTCAAAAAAGTATTTTAAAAAAGTTGACAATCAAGGAGAAAGTTCTAAGGAATGCATTAAAGGTGATTATTCATCAACTGATGAAGACCAATCGGACCAAAGATTATCTTTGTCAACTGATAAAGATGAACAACAATCTGACCAAAGATTATCTTCACTGACTGATAAAGACGAACAATCACAATCCATCCAAAGATTTACTTCTTCAGCTGAAGAGTCCAGAAACAAAGAACTGTTATCCAAATCTAGAACTGAAGAACAATTATTGGAAAGTGGAGAGACTGACATAGGATCGGATCCAAGTACATGGCCGACAATAATTACTGATGCAATGCGAATGATTATTGTGAAAAAAGGTCCTTCAAAACTAGATCCTACATTTGAATATCCATTTAATGAGTCAAATCGTCGATTTATGCCATCCAGTATGAAGAAAAAAATGAAAAATGGGGAACAAATTAATAGATCGTGGTTAGTGTATTCACAGACCAAAGATGTAGTTTTCTGGTTTTGCTGCAAACTGTTCTGTAACTTGGACATTCTTCTGGCAACTGCAGGTTTTAATGACTGGCGAAATTTGCATCAGCATTTGAAAGAACATGAAACATCAAAAAATCATTTACGCTCGTTGACAAATTGGATTGAGCTGGCAAACAGATTACGTTCTGGTACAACAGTCGATGGATGCGGCACAGCAACGTCTTCTAAATTCAGAAATTCTCCGTTGGCAAGCTGTGTTGGAACGTTTACTGGCAATCATTAATTTCCTAGCCGAACAGTGCCTCGCATTCCGTGGATCCTCGGATATTTTATATGAGAATAACAATGGAAATTTCTTAAAATTGGTTGAGTTATTGGCAAAATTTGATAATGTTATGGCTGAGCATGTACGAAGAGTGAAAGATGGAGAGATTCACACCCATTATTTGGGTAAAAATACACAAAATGAGATAATACAATTAATTTCTAATGGAGTGCGTAATGAAATTTTATCGAATTTGAAACATGCCAAATATTACTCAATTATAGTTGATTGTACTCAAGATCTGAGCAAAACTGAGCAAATGTCAATAGTTTTACGATTTGCGAAAACTGATGAAAATGCAGAGCTGAAAATTTGTGAACACTTCCTAGAATTTATACCAGTGAACGAAACTACTGGGAAAGCCCTCACAGATATAATTCTACAGAGATTAGAATACTATGGAATACCTTTAGAAAATATGCGTGGCCAAGGGTACGATAATGGCTCAAACATGCGAGGACGACATGCACGTGTACAGCAAAGAATATTGAATTTAAACAATCAAGCTTTTTTCATTCCTTGCCATGCGCATTCGCTCAATCTGGTTGTCAGTGATGCTGCCAAATCATCTAAAGATGCTGTTTCATATTTTACCACAGTGCAAGCAATTTACAACTTTTTTTAGTGCTTCCACACACCGTTGGGCAGTCTTGAAGAAGCATCTTGAACAAAAACTCACACTTAAACCTCTAAGTCAAACTAGATGGGAAAGCAGGATAGACGCTATTAGATCATTCCGATATTCATCAGGAGAGATTTACGATGCACTCTTCGAAATAAGCCAGGACTTGTCGTATGATCCTTCATTTCGACATGAAGCTGAAACATTGACTCAGAAAATGATGCAGTTTCAATTTTCATGTTGCACAGTTATTTGGCATAATATTCTAAATCAAATTAATTTGTCCAGCAAAGTTATGCAGAACATAACCACAGACATAGCCGAGGCAAAGACGATTTTGAATAAAATGCTGGAATATTTTAAAAAATTCCATTCAGATGAAGGATTTGAAGAAACTGTCAAAGAAGCAACAACAGTAGCAGAGAATCTTGATTTTGCACCGACGTTTGCACCTCGGGAAAAAACAAGACAGTTTTGTTATGAGGCTCATGATGATCCTATTCTCGATCCAAAAGAAAGGTTTAAAGTTGAATGTTTCTATTGTATTTTGGATGTATCTATAACTTCCATTGAAGAAAGATGTTGTCAGTTGCATGGTCATTGTGAAACTTTTGAATTTTTATACGATATTGGAAATAATAAAAATCAGTTTTCCAAAAAGACCTCATGAAGCACTGCGAAGACCTACATTTAGCGCTCAGTACTGATAACGCTGCTGACATTGATGCAGTAGAATTGTATGATGAATTAATAGCTTTATCTGAGCTAATAAGTCCTAAAACCTCTCCTCTAAAAGTATTAGAATTTATAGTAAGAAATGATTTTTTCACTCCAAACACTGCTATAGCATTACGCATTATTTTAACATTACCAGTATCAGTGGCTTCTGGTGAGTGCAGTTTCTCAAAACTGAAATTACTAAAAAATTATTTGAGGTCCACCATGTCTCAAAATTGTTTGTCAGGACTCACATTAATTTCAATTGAAAATACTATTGCAAAAAATTTAGATTTCACTGACTTATTAAAGGACTATGCAAGTATAAAAACCAGAAAAATTCAGTTCATATAAATTCTCTTAATTTATGAGAAACTGGAAGACACTAACGTTTTTCATTATAGTTATAGTTGAACCCAAATTGTTTGTAATTGTGTTTTTGTTAAAATTAAATGTTCAAATTACACTAGTAGGAAATTGTTTTATTTCACTAACTACAAAGTCTCTTTTCATTTTTTTTCATTTTAAATAGTCAAAACAAAACAAAACAAAATTTTGCAAAGTGCAAACATGTGGGGCGGCAAAAAACCTAGAGCCGGCCCTGCGCATGTCCATTGGAATGGTGGTTGAAGCATGAAGGGACATGTCATAAATATAAAGGGAAGGGGGAGAGGATCTGATGCAGTGCTATAAAATCCTCTTACCAGTAAAGGGTTAAGAAATGGAGGTAGCCAGACTGACACCTGACCTGGCTGGCATCTGACCAATGGGGGGACAAGATACTTTCAAATCTTGGGAGGGGGAAAGCTTTGTGTGTGGCTTTTTGTCAGACACGGAGTGATCTTGGAGTAAAAAGGAATCAGTCATCTTTTCATCAAATCCTCACTTGTCTAAAGTAAGTTTAGATAGCATAGTGAGTAGATTTCTGTTTATTTTGCTTGGTACGTTCCCTGTGTGAGAGGGAGGGGTTACTCCTTTCTTTTTCTGTAACCTTAAGGGTTTGTCCAGAGGGCGGGGGGAATCCCTCTGAGTTTGGAAATTGGGTATCCTGTAAAATAGTTACCATCCTGATTTTACAGAGCTGATTTTACCTTCTTTGTTTTAATAAAATCCTTCTTTTAAGAAGCTGACTGTTTTCTATGGTTTTTAAAAACTCAGGGGGTGGGTTTTTAGATCACTGTGTAACCAATTGGTTAGGAGATTATTCTCAAGCTTCCCAGGACAGGGGGGTACAGGCTTGAGAGGATATTTTTTTGGGGGGAGGGACTTCAAGTGGTCCCCTTTCCTGGATTCCTGTTTAGAACACTTGATGGTGGCAGTGGAAGAAGCATTTCTCAGGATGCAGGGAATTTTGTACCTTGGGGGTTTTAACCTAAGCGGTAAAAATAAGCTTAGGGGCTCTTCATGCGGGTCCCCACGTCTTTACCCTAGAGTTTAGAGTGGGGAGGGAACCCTGACAGGACATATGAATCTTTAGCGCATCTGGTACCTTGCGACGCCGGCTACAACAGTGCCATCATAATACCCGTTCTCACTTTCAGGTAACATTGTAAACAAGAGGCAGGCATCATTATCTCCTGCAAATGTAAACAAACTTGTTTGTCTGAGCAATTGGCTGAACAAGAAATAGGGCTGAGTGGACTTGCAGGCTCTAAAATTTTACATAGTTTTACTTTTGGATTCAAGTTTTTTTGTACATAATTCTACATTTGTAAGTTCAACTCTCATGATAAGTAGATTGCATTACAATATTTGTATTAGGTGAATTGAAAAATACTATTTCTTTTGTTTTTTTACAGTGCAAATACTTGTAATAAAAATAAATATAAAGTGAGCACAGTACACTTTGTATTCTGTGTTGTAACTGAAACCAATATATTTGAAAAGATAGAAAACATCCACAAATATTTAAATAAATGGTATTCTATTATTGTTTAACAGTGCAATTAATCGCAATTAATTTTTTTAATTGCTTGACAGCCCTAGTTTTTTTACATAATTATTTGATCAAGTGGAAAAAATGGTTCATATTCGTAAAATATGTGTCGGGGACGCTTCACCCATCATTCAGTTTCCTGCCACTCATTGTCTCTGACCAAGTTGCTCAGCTTACTCCCTGTTCTGTCTTTGTGGGCTTGAGTGATGGCAGCACTAGCACATCTTTCACAAACCTTAGACTCAGTCCATATGCCTATTAAATTCAAAGCCAACTTACCTGGCTCTTGTTACAGAAACCAAGCCAGTATTCACAGGAACAAAGGCATTGCCATACTAGGTCAGACAGTGGTCTACGCAGTCTGGTATCCCATCGCTGACAGCGGCCAGTGAAAAATGGAGCAGAGCAAGACGTAAAACGTTCATAATGGACAATTATGGAATAAGCAGCTGCTCAAGGAAGTGTCTTCCTAATCTCCGTCCATCGGTGCTTGGTTTTTGCCCTGAAGCATGGGGGTTCATACCTTTTACACTGTGAGTATTCTAATTACCCAAGCAAATGTCTAAGAGCCTTATAAAACTCTTGGACTAAATGATCATTTCTGGCAGTGGGTTCCTATGATTAGGCATTATGCAGGTAGGGTCTTTCCTTTTGAATTTAAACATGTTGCTTTTCAATTTCACTGTCTGTCCCCTTGTTCTCCTGAAATGAGAGAGGAGTAAACAGGGGTCCACCATTAACTTTCTGTATGTCATTCATTACTTGGTGGGTGCACCGGTTCTCAACTGGAGATCCACGTTGGGCCGCAAGCAGGTTTCAGGGGGTCTTCCAAGCATAGGCGCCGACTCCATGGGTGCTCCAGGGCTGGAGCACCCATGGGGAAAAATTGGTGGGTGCAGAGCACCCACCGGCAGCTCCCCGCCATTCCCGGGGCCTGCGCACAGCTCCCCGCCAGTCCCGGGACCTTACCTCAGCACCGGGAGATGTTGCGGGGCCCCGCCCCCGACGCAACGTCACCCGGCGTCAAGGGCGGGGCCCGGCGTCAGCCCCCACCGGCACCACTGGAAGTCAGCACCTATGCTTCCAAGGACTGGGCACCAGGGTTCAGGGAGGGAGCGCCACCTCCACTCCCTGACTCACCTCAGCGGGCCACCCAGCCTGTCTGGGTTGGGCGGGGGGGGGGGGGCCGCAACCAAAATTTGCAGCATCACTGCAGGAGAGAGATCTCCCCCTGCCATCAGAAGGGGTTGCCTTACAACCACTGACTCCACAAGCACGCAGCAGTTATTCAAAGAAAGAAACCACTGCTCTGCCCTGATACATCAGCACTTCAGGGAGCAGGGCCAAATGGAAGGCAGAAATCTGGGGGACCCCGCATTGACGTGACCCCGCATGCACCCCTCCCACATAGTGCCTCTAATTGTGGGTCTGCAGGTTTGTCTATTTAAGTTTCCGGGTCCTTGGGTAAAAACGGTTGAGAGCCACTGATTTAGCGTACCTCTATCATGTCCTCTTCTGTTTTATATGGTCTCTTAAACAGGCCTAGGGATTTAAATCTCTGTTCATATGAAAGTCTCTCTGTGATTCCATTTGTTTTGTTGTCCAGCTCAGGTTCCATTCTATTTCTGCTATGTTTGAGGCAGGGTGATCAGAACTGTCCCCACTATTCCATGCGAAGGCTCACCAATGAGATCTATAATGGGGTTATAAATGGTTCCATTATTTCTTACTGTCTCGGTCTGTCTATATCGTAACACCATTTTGCTTTTTGACTACTATTGAGCAGGCATATTCGTTGGAATGGTGCCCCGGTGTGTTTGTCTCTTTCCAGTCCTGCTGCAATTAATTCAGACCCCAGCAGTATGGATGGGTAGTTCAAATTCTTTCTTCCAGAGCAGTACTTGCATTTGTCAACCATAAACATTATCTGATATCTTACTACCTGATCATCTAGATTTCTAGCCCTCTGGACGCACAGACACACACAATCCGGGTAGACTGCAGTGGTATGCTTTCCCTTTTTGAAGCTGTGCTGCTTTCCCTATATGATACATATTGGGTGACATCCTGGTCCCTTTGAAGCCAATGGCAAACCTCCCTTTAAGTTTAACGAGACCAGGATTTCACTGATGATGGTCATCTATGTGTGTTATAATTATCTTGAATTATTTTTTCAACAATCCACCTGGTCCCAAAATAAGATTCTTGCTGGCTTGTAATTCTCAGGACTACTTCAGAGCCTCTTGTAAAGACATGGGCATCATTTGCTGCTCTCCAGTCCTCTGGAACGGTAGCTGATTTTAAGAGGAGAGTGCTGATTTTTTAGTAGCTTTGGCCACTTCATTCTTAACTGCCTTCAGAACTCTTAAATGTATACAATAGCTGGTCCTGGTGACTGGTTGCTTTTTATCAGTTTGTTCCTGCACGATCTCTGATAGTGCCTCTTCTTACTTGGAAAGGGTAGGGGAAGGCATCTCTTCAACATCTTCTGGGGGTCCAGAAAGATGCACTGAAAACATAGACTCATAGACTTTAAGGTCAGAAGGGACCATTATGATCATTTAGTCTGACCTCCTGCACAATGCAGGCCACAGAATCTCACCCACCCACTCCTGCAATAATCCTCTCACCTATGTCTCAGCTATTGAAGTCCTCAAGTCATGGTTTAAAGACTTCAAGATGCAGAGAATCCTCCAGCAAGTGACCTGTCCCCCATGCTGCAGAGGAAGGTGAAAAACCTCAAGGGCCTCTGCCAATCTACCCTGGAGGAAAATTCCTTCCTGACCCCAAATATGACGATCAGCTGAACCCTGAGCATGTGCGCAAGACTCACCAGCCAGACACCCAGGAAAACGTTCTCTGTAGTAACTTCTAACATCTCATCACTGACTATTGGTCCTATTTACCACTGATGGCAATTAATTGACCTTTAACTAAGATCATGTTATCCCATCAAACCATCCCCTCCATAAACTTATCTAGCTTAATCTTGAACCCAGATAGGTCTTTTGCCCCCACTGCTCCCCTTGGAAGGCTTTTCCAGAACTTTACTCCTCTGATGGTTAGAAACCTTCGTCTAATTTCAAGTCTAAACTTCCTGATGGCCAGTTTATATCCATTTGTTCTTGTGTCCACATTGGTACTGAGCTTAAATAATTCCTCTCCCTCCCTAGTATTTATCCCTCTGATATATTTAGAGAGAGCAATCATATCACCCCTCAGCCTTCTTTTGGTTAAGGTAAACAAACCAAGATCCTTGAGTCTCCTTTCATACGACAGGTTTTCCATTCCTCGGATCATCCTAGTGGCCCTTCTTTGTACCTGTTCCAGTTTGAATTCATCCTTCTTAAACATGGAAGACCAGAACTGCACTCAGTATTCCAAATGAGGTCTCACCAATGCCTTTTATAACGGTACTAACACCTCCTTATCTCTACTAGAAATTCCTTGCCTAATGCATCCCAAGACCGCATTAGCTTTTTTCATGGCCATATCACATTGGCGACTCATAGTCATCCTGTGATCAACCAGGACTCTGAGGTCCTTCTCCTCTTCCGTTACTTCCAACTGATGCATCCCCATCTTATAACTAAAATTCTTGTTGTTAATTCCTAAATGCATGACCTTACACTTCTCACTATTAAATTTCATCCTATTACTATTACTCCAGTTTACAAGGTCATCCAGATCATCAGCTTTGCTTCAGGGTGTTTATCCTCCTTAATTGCCCCCCCCCCCGTTCTTTGGTATTCCAGCAGACCCCCTGATTCATTCAGCACTGGGGCAGCAGGAGAGCATAGTAATCAGAAACCACCTTACAAAAGACCACTTGGAGCAAGGTTAAAAGTAGGCTTGGGTCTCTGAGTCAGAGATCTGGCCATAGATGTGTCAGCCAGTGGTGAATCTCATAGAATGCTTTCTCCCTGGCAATTGTAACGCACTCTATCAACTGTTTTCACTCCAAGGTTTTCTCTCAGTCATTTCTTTCCCCCTCTTAATGGGATTCTACCAACAATGGATCCTAATACACAAATACACGATAAGGGGATGAAATTTCCATACTTATCAGGCTGAAAATAAATCTTGTGGGTTTATTTTACTCTTGCTTTTAATTTTGGAACTCTTGGGTTTGAAAATCCCACCATGTCTCAACCCGGGAGAGTCATTTCAGACACGTTTGGCTACTCTGGGCCCATCCGTGGCTATCCTGTCAGTAGGCTGACAGTCATACAACATTTGTTGACCGATGTATCCAGACTATTTTGCTCTGAGTATCCACTGGGTTAGTGGTGTCTAATTACCATCACGTTGACCTCAAAGGAACTTTATACATGTATGGAAATAAACTGAGCCCTAAAACTATGAGTGAATGAAACACCATTGTGAGACAGCAGATCCAGGGTTTCTTTCTGACTCCTTTAAACCCTGCTTAAGAAGGCATGAGATCCTCAATTTCTTTTAAAAAATTTTACATTCGTCATAACAGGGGCTTTGAAGCTCCCACAGTGACACAAGTGCATGAGTACCCGCCCCAGGGCAGACTCTTTAAAAACCAGGACACAAATCCCAAAGTGGCTGTGAATTCTAAACTTAGATTTCACCTTCTGACTGCACCCAGTGAGAACTCCTCAGGCATTTTAACAACCTTAACACAGAGTCACAGACAGGCCCTTGGATACTCAGGCCTCTGTCTTGCCACCTAGATAAGCATATCTTGATAGATGGCCCTTTGCATCCAGAATGACAGCAATATTCAGGTTACTCCAGATCCCAATGGACCACTTACTCCAGCTAGCCTGTGCTTTAGGTCTCACACCAAAGAAAACACTTGCTGCCAATCCTATAATAAACTATATGAAGATTCCTTAAATAGGAAAAGGAAACTAGAGAGTGCTTGCTTTAACCTCGTAAACAAAATATAGACATGTGAATGAGTTAGTCTTACATTTCAAAAGGTAATATGGGCTTCTATAATCAGCAAGCTGTATTTGACTTTTAGGGCTAAACCAGGCTAAGCAGCTGGGCATGTCTTACTTAATGCCTAGGAACCCCTTACTCTCTCCCACCCCCTGAGTCCAAGCAGCATAGAGATACCTAGGTCCTTTTGTTTGTGGGTTTTATTCCCCTCATGCCACGTGCTCTGAGCTGCAAACTCAGCTGATGAATGGGAATCCACTTGCATGATTTATCTTCCCGGGGAGGACAGCAGAACAACAAGGGTTTTAGTCCTTTTGTTGATGGTTTCTCAATCCAGATGTAGGGAATTTTCAGTTGTAAGATCCACCCATCACCTCTCTGGCATTGATGCTCTTTTGGGAGGAGTATAACAATTTATGTAGAAGAGCAGCTCTTGATGCTTTGGGCCTCTCTCCTATATGGTGATTCAGACAGTCACAGAGACTCACAATATGCCCACTCAAATATTATATTAAAATGTGTGATGGGGTCCCTGGGTGCAACCGGGACAGTGGGACTGCTGAGCCATCTGTTCCACTAACCTGGGGTATCCCTCTCACATTGTGATGCTGTGTCAAGTTGCAATCCTCTGATAGGCACTGCACTGACACAGACCTCCACAGGCACAACTGCATTACATGAGTGATCTCCCACCCACTCATGAACCATTGATGGGGAGGCTCCAGCCAGTTCCCTCTAACTCCCCAGCCTTGAACCCCAGAACTGTCCTGTATTGCACTGGTCAGAAGCCTGGCCAGTGTAAGTTCATTACCCAGTCCGCCCCTCCTTCGATGTGGAATGGATACCAATAGCCTTTGTAAACTGAGCTGAGATTAGGGAAAATATAAAACAGATTTATTAACTCAGGACAGATAGATTTTAAGTGATTATAGGTAGTAATCGTAGTGATCAAAGTTGGTTACCGAAGAAATAAAAATAAATTCTCAGTCTGAGTTCTACAAACTAAACAGGATTTGAATCAATCAGTGTGTCACCCTGATAGATGGTACAAACAAGTCACAGAGCCTCAATACACCCTCCCCCATTCAAAGTTTTTGTCCTTCAGATATGTTTCCAGGTGTTGAGTTGTGGGAGAAGTGAGGCCAAATGATGACTCGTAGGCAGCAGGTGGACCCCCCTTTCGGGAAGGCTAGTCCCCCAGCCCCACCCTTTCCAACCAAGGCCCCCATGGCTGGAGCCCCAAGGCCCTACCCCGGCCAGAACTCTGAGCCCTATGGCTGGAGGATCCCCGGGCTGGCCCAACCTGCCCCAGCCGCACCACGCCTTCCCTCCCGAGACCCCAAGCTATGTGGCAGGAAAAGCTCTTGTCTCTTCCCAAAGAACCTGAGCTTTTTATATGTGCCATGCAGGTTCCGGGGCAGCTGAGGAGGTGGTATCTGCTACTCAGCTTCTCGGATTCATCAGTAATCTCCAGCTGAATAACAGATACTGCCTCCTCAGCTGCCCCGGAAACTGCATGGCACATAATAAGCAAAAACTTCCCCTATGCAAACCGCCAAAACCCGCAACTGGGCGTGGCTGTGCCAGGGGAGGCTTAGTGCGTGGATTGTCTTTCCTTCCTCCTTCTCAAACTGGCACTGACTGGCAGCCGAGACAGCACTAGTTCTGTCACGAATAGCATGACATAATATGCTTTCAAGCCAGCTCTGACATGAGTCAAAATTGAGGAAAGAAAAAGCTGGCAAGCATTCCTTTCAGAGGCATGGGATCAACCTTTCAGTAGGCCTATTGCAAGAAGGGAAAAGACAGTACTTTGTAGTCCATGCACCAGGGTTTAGAGACACTGAATTTTTCAAAGAGCCATCAGGTGAGAGCCAAAGAGGAGATTTCACAAATTTGAATTCACCACTCCCCTATACGAGCGCAGTCTCCAGTAAGAGGGGCAGCTGCACCTGCAGCATTCAGTAGTAGATGTACCAGTTCCATGGCAGTATCTACAGATCACTTATCTAGGCACAAATGGCATCAAATGTTATTGTAGAGCCTTCATTGGGAATAAGTGCAAGCTGGCAGTTAAGGCTTTCAAGTACGAGAAGGGATTCCCTCCGCTATGGAGAACAATAATTGCATTATTCCCTGAAGTGTAAAAACAGATTCCTTGTGTTGTTAAATTCTTGTGGGGTTTGGAGGAGAATAATGAGGTATTATTTCCCATGCCTTCTGCTGAGTATCCTACAGAAGTATCTTTCATCCTTCCCACTGAGATTTGCCCCCGTCCCTAATCCTCTGGCTTGTTTAGATGAATGTATGCTTCCCAATCTCTCTCCATTTCTTTATAAAGAAAGAGGTCTGATACTTTCCTCTCATCTTAGAGCCAGTCTGATCCATCCCTTGCCTGACTGGTCACTTTTTCAGTTTCCCTCAGAGTACTTCTGTATATAACTATGGCACAACAGGAATTGCGCCCCTCATGGGTGCAGAGAGAAACTGGTGCTCCGTGGACGCTACGTTATATCAACTCATATTCACGTCTCTAGGCTTCTTCCCTTTATAGCTACAGAAGCCAGTGCTCTTACAGGACCCACTCTTTTCTTTCCCTACTACTTGTGGCTTCAGGGTGTGCATTTGTCTAGGACCCTGATTGACATATCTACCTGAGCAGATCAGCAGTGACGACAAGGCTAAGGGTGTGAGGGTGAAGGAGTAGGGGCACAGGTTTTGTTCTTGTCCATCCTCCAAGTTCAGGGTAAGGCCCCAGGCAGGGACACGCACATCCTGGAGATGCATGCATGGCAGTGTGGATGGTGTTGATGGGAGGGTTTCAGCTTCCTCACCCATGGGATACTGTTCTGGGAAGAGATGGGCTCCACCTGACCAAGAAGGGGAAAAGCATCTTTGTGCACTGACTCACCTCAACCTAGTGAGGAGGGCTTTAAACTAGGTTCAAAGGGGAAGGTGACAAAAAGCCACAGATAAGCCTAAAAGAAGGCGACCTTAACAAAGGGCTAGATGTTGGTGGAGACATGGAAAATTACCATATGGTCAAAGGAGCAGCAAGAGAGAAATCAGTGGAGAAATCTGTTCAACAGGGACATGCTGGCCGCTCCTTCCTGCAGCTCCCATTGGCCGGGAATGGCAAACCGCAGCCACTAGGAACTGCGGGGGGCCATGCCTGTGGATGGTCAATGTCAAAAAAGCATCTCATGGCCTGCAATCAAATTACCCTGATGGGCCACATGCGGCCCGCAGGCCACAGGTTGCCAACCGCTGATCTATACACAAATGCTAGGCATTTTGGGGAATAAGCAGGAAGAATTGGAAGTATTAAGTCATAATTTAGTTTGCCATCACAAAGACTTGGTGGGATAAATCTCATGACTGGAATTTTGGTGTAGAGGGGTACAGCTTGTTCGGGAAGGACAAGCAGGATAAAAAGGGAGGTGTTGCATTATACATCATAAATACAAAAACTTGTAAGAAGAAAGTGAGAGGCAGATCAGTTGAAAGTCTCTAGGTATACATAAAAAGGATAAAAAATAGGGGTGATGTCATGATCGGGGTCTACTACAGCCCACCAAATCAGGAAGGAGAGGTGGATGAGGCATTTGTAGAACAAATAACAGAAATATCCAACACACACAACCTGGTCATAATGGGGGACTTGAACTACCCAGACAGCTGTTGGAAAAGTAAGATGGTAAAACACAAAATTTCCAGTACATTCTTGGAATGTATTGGGGACAACTTTTTGTTTCAGAAAGTGGAGGAAGTAACCAGGGGAACAGCCATTTTAGACTTGATTCTTACTATCAGGGAGGAATTGGTAGCGAATCTGAAGCTGGAAGGCAATTTGGGTGAAAGAGACATGAAAGGAGAGATTTCATGATTCTAAGGAAAGGAAGGAATGATAGCAGCAGAATAAGGACAATGGACTTCAAGAAAGCAGACTTTAACAAACTCAGAGAAGTGGTAGGTAAGATCCCATGGGAAGAAAATCTAAGGAATAAAGAAATTCAGGAGAGTTGGCAGTTTCTTAAGGAAACAGTATTAAAGGCACAACTTCTAACTATCCCGATGCAAAGGAAAGACAGTAGGAATAGGAAGAGGCGAATATGGCTCCATCAGGAGCTCTTTAATGACCTGAAAATCAAGAAGGAATCCTACAAAAATGGAAACATGGACGAATTGCTAAGGAGGAGTACAAAAGAGCAGCATAAGCATTTAAGGACAAAATCAGAAAGGCTAAAGCACAAAATCAGTTACACCTAGGGGAAGGGACATAAAAGGCAATAAGAGGTTTTTTAAATACATTAGGGGCAAGAGAAAGATGAAGAAAAGTGTAGGTTCTCTACTTAGAGGGAAAGGAGAGCTAATAACTGATGACATCGAAATGGCTGAGACATATAATGCCTATTTTGCTTCAGTCTTCCTAAAAAGGTTAATGGTGATCCAGTACTCAACACAATTAATATTAACAAAAAGGGGGAAGACATGGCAGCCAAATAGGGAAAGAACAAGTTAAAGAATGTTTAGATGTTAGATGTATTCAAGTTGACAGGGACAGCTGAAATGCATCTTAGGGTACTTGAGGAACTAGCTGAAGCAATCTCGGAATCAGTTGCAATTATCTTTGAGAACTCATGGAGGATCGGTGAGGTCCCAGAGGACTGGAAAAGGGCAAACATAGTACCTATCTTTGAAAAGGGTAACAAGGAGGGGCATTATAGACCACCAGTCAGCATAACTTCGATACCTGGAAAGATACTAGAACAAGTTATTCAACAATCAGTTTAAGCACCTAGCAGATAACAGGATTATAAGGAATAGCCAGCATTGATTTGTCAAGCACAAATCATGCCAAACCAAATCTAATTTCCCTGTTCAACAGGATTACTGGCCTAGTGGATAGAAGGGAAGCTGTAGCCATGATGTATCTTGATTTTGTAAGGCTTTTGACACAGTTCCACATGACAGTCTCATAAGAAAATGATGGAAATGTGGTCTAGATTAAATACCATAAGATGGGTGCACAACTGTTTGAAAGACTGTACTCAGAAAGGAATTGGTTGTCAAACTGGGAGGGCATATCTACTGGGGTACCACAAGGGTCAGTCCTGGGTCTGGTACTATTTAATATTTTCATTAATAACTTGGATAATGGAGTGGAGAGTAGGCTTATACAACTTGCAGATGACACCAAGATGGCAGGGGTGGCAAGCACTTTGGTGGACAGGATTAGAATTCGAAACAACCTTGACAAATGGGAGTGTTGTTCTGAAAGCAACAAGATGAAATTCAATAAAGATAAGTACAAAGTATTTCATTTAGGAAGGAAAAATCAAATGCATGACTTGAAAATGGGCAATAACTGGTTGGTGGTACTACTGCTCAAAAGAATCTGGGGGTTACAGTGGATTATAAGTTGAATGTGAATCAACAATGTAATGCAATTGTGAAAAAGGCTAATATTGTTCTGGGATGTATTCATCGGAGTGTAGTATGTAAGCCATAGGAGGTAATTGTCCCACTCTACTCTGTATCAGCGAGGCCCCAGCTGGAGTACTGTGTCCAGTTCTGGGTACCACACTTTAAGAAAGATGTGGACAAACTGGAGAGAGTCCAGAGGAGAGCAACAACAATGATGAAAGGTTTAGGAAAGATTAAAACCTATGAGAAAAGGTTAAAAAACTGAGCATGTTTAGTCTTGAGAAAAAAAGGCTGAGGGGGACTTGATAGCAGTCTTCCAATAGGTTAAGGGCTGTTATGAAGAGGATGGTGATCAGTTGTTCTCCATCTCCACTGAAGACAGGACCAGAAGTAAAGGCTTTAAGCTGCAGCAAGGGAGATTTAGGTTAGATATTAGGAAAAACTTACTAGCTATAAGGGTAGCTAAGGTCTGGAACAGGCTTCTAAGGCAGGTTCTGGAATCCTCATCTTTGGACACCTGTCAGGAATGGTCTAAGTTTACTTCATCCTGCCTCAGTGCCGTGGGCTGGACTTGATGACTTCTCGAGGTCTCTTCCAGCCCTGCATTTCTATGTTACTATATAGTGCTTAGCAGCATCTAAACTCTGGTGGTCAGTAGAGCAGCTCCTCTTTAAACCTCTGGGGCATCTCTCTTCAGGCCCAGACTCCAGTAGCTCCAGCCTCCTACGGCTCTGTGAGGGTTCCACCGTGATTAGCATAAGTGACTGTTTGCAGCTGGCTTATCTTCACAGACTTGACTCATGTGAAGAAAGTTATGGAGGGACTGGAGCCTTTTGCCCTGCCATTGTGTAATGCCAAAACTCACTAGGCGAGGGCTCCATCCTGATTCATTGTACCTCACCAGTGTCTCTCCAACAACAAACCCAATGCCTATGACCAAGCCAATCTGGTAGCAGGCTTCATTTATTGGGTAGATGGCAGGCTTGCTCTTAATTTCCCACACCCTGGTATGTAAGAGATCAAGACTGAGATTTGCAAAACAATTGAGAAGATTTGGACACCTCCACAATTAATTGTATTGGAAAATGTCTAAATTAGACTGCTTGAACATCTCAGCCATAGTGTTCTAAGGCAGGGAGAGTGGACAGAAGTGCTATTCTGGGGGGTGAAGGGAGAAGTGATTGGTTTTGGAGTGAATGGAATTAATTGGTGGGGGAGAATGACAGAAGGATGGTCATTAGATATATACACACAAAGCAGGCCATGCAATCCCCACTGATCAAGACTAATAGGGCAGGGGTTTAAATAAGAGCAAAATTTAACCTGGTCTCTTTCAGATGTCTTATTATGGCAGAATTATGAGGGCTGCATAGACGATATCATGCAGGCTGCCTGGGACTGTCAATCTAGTCCTGCTCACTGGAATTGCTCCTGAGTTTATAGCATAGAAATGGATTATGTTGCCCTGCAATGTCGCGTGCACACCTTCTGTCTCTGTTCAATGCTGATTGTGAACCCTGTGCCCATATATCAATTCATTTAATATTTTAAAATACAGAGAAGCCATCTCCTTTAGGATGGCATGCCATTACATTTGCAAAGGGAGTTTAATTCAGGCTAGTTTAAAGAAGATGGGAGAGATGTAAAAACACAACCTGACATGCAAAATTAAACACTCAGGAAATCATTAAGCGATGTAGCCCCAGGAGATCTGTGCTTGCAGCTTTCTTTCAGTTCTATGTACTGTACGTGCTGAAAAGACTAATGAGCACTGGAGCCTCAGATGCTTCTCAAGTCTCTGTAACCTCACTCTTGTCTAAATTCCAGTGTGATTATCAAAGAAGATGAAATATTCCCTTTCCTAATTCCCCCCTCTCCCTTCCCTCCACCCCCCAACAACTCCTCATGCAGGACGTTTCTAGTATGCAGTTAAAATGTCAACATTTCTGGTGATCATTTTCAAAGCTTATGGTTCTTGAATAATAAGGTAGTAGCACTCTCAGGAGTTTTCTGGTGCCATCCTAAACAATACACATTAGGATTCAGTGGTTTAATGTGGTTAGTGGCCTGCTGTAGTATTAAGGGCTTTTGGATGATTGTGGTGCATGTACTTTTTTTACTGACTGATGAACACAATACAATTTATGTTTATTTGCCATCCTCTCTGCACAGCATAGCTCAAAGCAGCTGAGAAAAGAAATATTGATAGTAATTGTTGGCCTCTTGTACTGATGTTTATAAAGTATTATGCAGAGCATTATAGAAATCCAAAGTATGGCCATGTTATTTGAGACAGCACCCTTCATCTAAAGGGTTTTACAAAGGTGGATAAATATCATCCCTGTTCTACAGATGGGGACACTGAAGCACAGAATTTTAAAGGCCCGATCTTGCAAGGATCAGCTATCGTTGCCTTTTGGGGGAGTTGCTGGCTTCCACTGTGGTCTATTCATTTTATTCTTGCTGTTTATTCTAAGTACATGTTTATCCCATAAACAACTTCCTAATAAAATTAGAGGAGTTAAAGGCCTGTATTTTCACTTAGGGTATGTCTACACTACAGAATTAGGTCGAAATTATAGAAGTCGATATTTTAAAACCCGAATTTATGGAATCAATTGTGTGTGTCTCCACTAAAGAGCATTAAGACCATGAGGCCAACGGACTGTGTCCACAGTATCGGGGCTAGCATCGACTTTCGGAGTGTTGCATTGCGGGTAGCTATCCCACAGTTCCCGCAGTCTCCGCCGCCCATTGGAATTCTGGGTTGCGACCCCAAAGCCTGATGGGGCAGAAAACATTGTCGCTGGTGGTTCTGGGTACATGTCGTCAAGCCATCCCCCCTCCCTCCCTCCCTCCCTCCCTCCGTGAAAGCAATCTTTTTCGCGCCTTGTTTCCGGGGTTTCCGGGTTTGCTACGGCAAGCATGGAGCCTGCTCAGCTCACAATTACCGTACATCTCCAGCGTACGCCTGGACATTAGGTCTAGTGGGGATTCAGTCGCGCTATAATACGGGCAGAGGGATAGCTCAGCGGTCTGAGCGTTGGCCCGCTAAACCCGGGGTTGCGAGTTCAATCCTTGAGGGGGCCCGGAGATGATGATGGATATCAAGCCTATTGAACCATCTGCTGCTAGAAGGGAAGGCGCCTAACCCTTGCTCCCTGCATATTGTACCATCTGCTGTTAAAAGGAAAGGAGCCTAACCCTTGCTTCCCCCCTCCCTCCGTGAAAGCAGCGGAGGGGGGAGCCCAAAATCCTTTTGAGCCTTTTTTTATGCGGGCGCCATATTGCTGACACCATTGTTATCCACCCGCCGCTTCTGCTCCCACTCTGCTGTCCTGCAGACACCATACCAGGGAAAGCATGGAGCCCGATCAGATCGCCGTGGCTGTTATCGCTGTTATGAACACCACGCGCATTGTCCAGGAGTATATGGAGAACGAGAACCAGGAGCTTCTACAGCTACAGCAGGCAAGGAGGCGACGGCAGCGCCCTGAGGACAGTGATGAGGACATGGACACAGACCTCTCTCAAAAAAGACCCCCCCCCGCAAGGTGAACATCATGGTGGTAATGGGGCATGTTGATACAGTGGAACGCCGATGCTGGGCCCAGGAAACAAGCACAGACTGGTGGGACCGCATAGCGCTGCAGTTGTGGGACGATCAGCAATGGCTGCGAAACTTTCACATGCGTAAGGGCACTTTCATGGAACTTTGTGAGTTGCTTTCCCCTGCCCTGAAGCACCAGAACACCAAGATGAGAGCAGCCCTCACAGTAGAGAAGCGACTGGCAATAGCCCTGTGGAAGCTTGCAACGCCAGACAGCTACCGGTCAGTCGCGAATCAATTCGGAGTTGGAAAATCTACAGTGGGGGCTGTTGTGATGCAAGTAGCCAAGACGATCACAGAGCTGCTGGTACCAAGGGTTGTGACTCTGGGAAATGTGCAGGTCATAGTGGATGGCTTTGCAGCAATGGGGTTCCCAAACTGTGGAGGGGCAATAGACGGAACCCATATCCCTATCTTGGCACCGGACCACCAAGCCAGTGAGTACATAAATCGAAAGGGTTACTTTTCAATAGTGCTGCAAGCACTGGTGGATCACAAGGGACGTTTCACCAACATCAGCGTGGGATGACCGGGAAAGGTACATGACGCTCGCATCTTCAGGAACTCTGGTCTGTTTCAGCTGCTGCAGCAAGGGACTTTCTTCCCAGACCAGAAAATAACCGTTGGGGATGTTGAGATGCCTATAGTTATCCTTGGGGACCCAGCCTACCCCTTAATGCCATGGCTCATGAAGCCATACACAGGTAGCCTGGACAGTAGTCAGGACCTTTTCAACTATAGGCTAAGCAAGTGCAGAATGGTGGTGGAATGTGCATTTGGGCATTTAAAAGCTCGCTAGTGCAGTTTATTGACTGGGTTAGATCTCAGTGAAACCAGTATTCCCATTATTATTACTGCTTGTTGTGTGCTCCACAATATCTGTGAGAGTAAGGGGGAGACGTTTATGGCGGGGTGGGAGGTTGAGGCAAATCACCTGGCCGCTGGTTATGCACAGCCAGACACCAGGGCTATTAGAAGAGTACAGCAGGGTGCGTTGTGCATCAGGGAAGCTTTGAAAACCAGTTTCCTGAATGGCCAGGATGCTGTGTGAAAGTTCTATTTTTCCCCATTAATGAAAAGCCCCGCCCCTTGATTCACTCTACTTCCCTTTAACCAAACCGCCCTGCCCTCCCCCCCTCGGTCACTGCTTGCAGAGGCAATAAAGTCATTGTTGCTTAAAAATCATGCATTCTTTATTAATTCGCCAAACAAACAGGGGGAACTATGGGGGTAACTGCCACGGTCGCCCAGGATGGATGGTGGAGGAAGGGAAGCACCAGGATGGGTGGTGGAGGAGGGGATGAGGGAAGGATAAGGACACACAGCACTTTAAAACTTACTGAATGCCAGCCTTTTGTTGCTTGGACAGTTTTCTTGGCTTGAGTGGTTGGGTGCACGGATGCCGCCCAAACGCGTTCTTGGGCATCTCGGTGATGAGGTTATGGGACTCGGGGAGGAGGGCTGTTGGTTACACAGGGGCTGTAGCGGCGGTCTGGGCTCAGGCGACCTTTCCTGAACCCTACGCCTTTCCTCAGCCATAAGCCGGAGGATTTCCGTTTGATCCTCCAGTAGCCTCAGAATTGCATCCTGCCTTCTCTCAGCACGCTGACGCCACCTACTCACTTCAGCCCGCCAGTCATTGTCTTCAGCACGCCACCTGTCTGCGCGATCAAATTCTGCCGTCCTGGTCTCCCTCAGTGTTTGCCTCCATGCATTCTGCTGGGCAGTTTCAGTGTGGGAGGACTGCATGAGCTCTGTGAACATATCGTCTCGATTCCTTTTTTTTTTACTTCTGATCTTTGCTAACATTTGCAGCTGCGGGAGGAAACAAACGGGAGAGGAGTAGTTTAAAAGACACATATTAGAGAACAATGCTCCAAACATTACATAGCACATGTGCATTTGGTCCAAGGTTGCACTTTGCCTGTTATATTGAGGGTCTGCCGGTTTGGTGTGAGAGATCACACAAGCAGGTCCGGCGGGCAACAGAATTCGACTTGCAGGCAGCCATGGTAAGCCACAGTCTATAGGCTTCTTTAACCTTCATAACATGTGGGAATGGTTTCAAACAGCAACCCCCTCATTTCCCATAACAAACAGCCTTTGGGCTGGCAATTTCAAAAGGGTTGGCAATTGAAAAGGGAGGGGCGGCGGTTTTCAGGTTAACGTGCAGCGCGAACCTAATCGACATCTCACCCCCCACACACACACAGACACGCATCCAAGATGTTCGCTGTTCCCCCTCCCCGCACCGCATGGGTCACAGCGGGGAAGATTTCCGTTCAGCCACAGGCAAACGGCCCAGCAGGGATGGACCCCTCTGAATACCCCCTTAATAAAATTCCCCTATTTCAACCAAGTGACCATAAATGATATCACTCTTCTGAGGATAACACAGACAGATAAAGAACGGATCTTGCTTGAATGCCAGCAAACACCGGGACCATACGCCGCCATGCTTTGCAATGCAATGATTCCAGACTACGTGCTACTGGCCTGGCGTGGTAGAGTGTGTTACCACGGAGCACAGGATAACGCTGCCCTCCCCAGAAACCTTTTGCACAGGCTTTGGGAGTACATCCAGGAGAGCTTTCTGGAGATGTCCCCGGAGGATTTCCGCTCCATCCCCAAACATGTTAACAGACTTTTCCAGTAGCTGTACTGGCCACGAATTAATCATTAAACACGCTTGCTTATAAAACATGTATTAATTTAACAGAGGTACACTCACCAGAGGTCCCTTCTCCGGCATCAAGCACGCCTTGGGTGGGTTCGGAGGGTACTGGCTCCAGGGTGACAAAGAGTTCCTGGCAGTCAGGGAAAAGGGCTTCTCCGCTTCCTTGCTGTGTCTGTGTGCTATTTTGAGCATCATTATCATCTTCCTCTCCCCGAAAATGCTCCTCTGTGGTTTCTGATGATCCACATACGGAGTCATACCACATGGGTGGGTCAGTGCTGGCTGCACCTCCTAGAATGGCATGCAGCTCATCATAGAAGCAGCATGTCTGGGGCTCTGACCCAGAGCGGCCGTTTGCATCTCTGGTTCTTTGGTAGACTTGCTTGAGCTCCTTAATTTTAACGTGGCACTGTTGCGCGTCCCTGTTGTAGCCTCTGTCCTGCATGCCCTTGGTGACTTTGGCATATGTATTGGCGTTTCTTCTTTTGGACCGTAGCTCTGCTAGCACGGTTTCGTCTCCCCATACTGCGATCAGATCGCGTACCTCACGCTCGGTCCACGCTGGAGCTCGTCTTCGGTTCTGGGACTCCATCATGGTCTGCTGATGAGATCTGCACTCACCTGCAGCTCACCACGCTGGCCAAACAGGAAATGAAATTCAAAAGTTTCCTGTGTACCTGGGCAGAGCATTCGAGCTCAGACTGCTGTCCAGAGCAGTCAAATGTTGCACTGTGGGATAGATCCAGGAGGCCAATACCGTCGAATTGCGTCCACACTAAGCCTAGTTCGATTCGGCAATATCGCTTTAAGCGCTAATCCCCTCGTTGGGGGTGGAGTGGCGAGATCGATTTTAAGAACCCTAGAAGTCGATGTTAATGGCTTCATCGTGTGGACGGGTGCACGGATCAATCGATATAATGCTAATAAATTCGACCTAAACTCGTAGTGTAGACCAGGGCTTAGTTAAGATACAACCACAAGTTTCTCATGCTTAATACACTAGAGAACTTTTTTTCCTGATAATATTGAAAAAAGCATGTTTTTAAAAATTCTTCTTTCCTTTTTTGAAAAACCAAGGAATTTATCTCTGTACACGTGTCATGGTCTTGGAAATGTATTCCACCTTTTTGATGGAGAGCCATATTTTGATATTTTTGGCATTTTTCCCAATAGCTATAAAGTTGTTTGTGTGTGCGTGTGCACACTGTTAAATTTGATCTCAACAGAGAGGAATATCTTACAATCATATGCGGGGGGATGAGGGGAAGGTAAACAGACTGAGAATGAATGTATTCTGAAGATCACCAACTCATCTGACAGGCCTGGCAATTACTAAAATACTATGTGTTTTGCTGCCAGTAGCTATTCCTAAATGAAATTTAATAGAATTAAAATTTTAGTCCAGATGTAATCTGTCCAGATTGTTAGACATGCATCTCTAACTACCTTACACCTCTTCGTCATTTATTTCTCAAAATGGCTCTAAACGAAACATTTGAAATAGGCACAGATTCAGAAATCCTCCAGTGGTCTCGGAAATCATTTATTATATTGGAAATCATTTATTAAATTGGAAATCATTTATTATACTTACTCGTCTATAATTTTTTATGACATTTTACTAAATGCCTGACCGGGGATTATAGAAAATAACTAGATCCAACTTAATTTTAGTTTTTAAAAAAATCAGTTGTAATTAAATCTCTCTTCTGATTAATGATGTCCATAATACTGCAGCTGTGGAAAACTGGATTAGTGTGGTAGAGAACTGGATTGTTTTATCAGGGACAGGAATTGCTAATGAGGAGAAATAGATTGACAGCATTAAGACTTGTATTGTGTTCTGAGCCTTAATGCTGGGAGATTAGTGTGCACTGCAACAAAGCAACCCACCGTACAGTGGACCTTTTAAAACAATGTAATGATGGACATCCAAAAGAAGACAGGGTCGGGAGAAGGAGATTGAGAGAGAATAATAATTTTCAGATCTTACTTCAAGCAACTGAATTGCTTGGGAACAAAGATTTTCAGCCTACTTTGCCACACTATAAATTCAGAACTAGCTAATCTAATGCTGTTAGGTAGAAAAATTTTCCATCTCCTCAGGCCACAATGGAAAATGGGCCCCTTCCCCTGTTGACAGTATACGATAATGGTTAACTGGGGAGCTGGGAAAGGGCAGATCTGCCTACAAACTTCTCAAAAATAAAAACAGTCATAAAATCCACCAGGGGTATATTACAGTTACAGAGTTCTGATGGGCCTGCACTTGCAGGTTTAAACTAGTGTAAATGGAGGATTCTCTGTCACTTGGAAGTCTTTAAACCATGACTTGAGGACATCAGTAACTCAGCCAGAGGTTGGGGGTCTATCACAGGAGTGGTTGGGTGAGGTTCTGTGGCTTCCAACGTGCCGGAGGTCAGACTAGATGATCGTGATGGTCCCTTCTGACGTTAAAGTCTGTAGATGCAGGCTGAGCACGCTGGTTATACATGACTAGGGAAATCTGGCTCCTCCAACCATCTGATTCACAGTGTTATTAACATGCCAGTGTGATAAAGACCATGATGCCAGTCAAGTGCAAGTGCTCCAGTGGCAGTTTGTACTAATGAGCCGGGTGGCTTGAATTAGAGCAAAATGACTTTGGAGTTCAGAAAATGTTTTAGGAGTCATCCTCCTCCCTTGTTACATACTTACCATTCAAGCCTTAGGGACTGTAATCAGAGTTTGTATTGCTATATTGCTTTAGAAATCAATACAAAGTGGTACAGTCCTCCTAGCTTGGACACAGTTGTACATGTATAAAGGTGCTTATATTGGTATAGCTTATTCCCATTCTGGAATATGGACTATATAAGCACCTTTAAACTGGTATAGCTGCATCCACATTAGAGGTTTGTATCCCTTTAGCTATACTGGCTTTAGACTGACATAATAGACCAGCCGTTGGGTGGTATGGCTCAGTTTGGCAGAGGAGGGGGAAAAGCACCATGTCTCATCACTGAGTGGTGAACTTAATAACCATTGGAACTTCACCCAGTCTTCAAAAACTTCGAGTACATTTATGTCACTACACACACCTAGTTTTCTGTTGTATATAGGCCATTTTGAATTCTCATGCACTAGCATAATGCTGCCATATTTGAGTTGCAAATACAGAAGGAGAGTGAAAACAACGAGGAGTCCTTGTGGCACCTTAGAGACTAACACATTTATTTGGACATTAGCTTTCGTGGGCTAGAACCCACTTCATCAGATGCATGGAGTGGAAAATACAGTAGCAGGTATATATATACATAGTAAATGAAAAGAGGGGAGTTGCCTTACGAAGTGGGGGGTCAGTATAAGGGTTGGTCTACACTAGCCCCGAAGTTCGAAGTAAGATACGCGACTTCAGCTACGTAAATAACGTAGCTGAAGTCGAAGTATCTTATTTCGAACTTCAAAGTACTCACCCCTGGTCCACACCGTGGCGCGCAGGCTCCCCCGTCGACTCTGCCTGCTCCGTTCGTGGAGCAGGATTACCAGCGTCAATGGGGGAGCACTTCCTGGTTCGATTTATCGCGTCTAGACAAGACGTGATAAATCGAACCCAGAAGATCGATCCGACGCGTCCGACAGAGCTGGTAAGTGTAGACTAGCCCTAAGTGGGTTTTGGTTTGTTTTTTTAAATGTTTCCAGTGGAGTTAAAACTATTCTGTTAGTTGTAGCCTTTGTAAAATGTTGTTTGCCAAATGTATTTGGCACCAAATTTCACCTGCCTGTTCCATCAAAAAAATGGTGATTACTCACATGATTTTGCATTTTTCACCATTGTGCCCTATGACAATGGAACTTGTAGGCCCAAAGGGAAAAAAAAAAGTGGCGCTCAGCCCTAATATGCACAAGCCTGGGCCGATGGGCCTGATTCCATGCTCGTTATTCAGGCAAAACTCCTATTGACTGCAGTGGGCTTTTTATCTGAAAAAGGAGCACAGAATTGGGTTCAAAACCATGATTTGGAACTGTGTTCTAATGCTGTCATCTCTAGCACCTCTCTAGGTTTTTAAAACTTTCTCTCATCCTATGAGCCAGTTATATAGAGCAGAATTGTTTTGATCTCAAATGCTGTTTACTAGTAACCATTTCCCCCCCATTTGGTGCCATGTTATGAAATATTAGAGCCTGATCCTACAGTCCTTCTTCAGCAAAATGTCACATATCACCCCATGCATCTGGCTTTCGATGCTTTAAATTCTGCTCCTGTCAAGTGTGCTAATTGGAGAAGAGTTTAACATGCAGGAACCTGGAGCAACCTATGAGTAGTAGGTCTGTGTTGCTACTTGTGACACCATGTGCTGTACCAATATTTCCCAGGCTGTGCAATTTAATCCTCCACCTTTTCTTTGTATCTCCTGTTATGTTTGCCTGCCATACATGAACTTTGGGGAGCATTCCATGGCTGGCTTTGCCAGGTTATGTTTTGTTAACTTTCCATTCTTTCTCTTTTGTTTGTGCAAGTGAGGTGAAGCAGAAAAGATCAGAGGAGGTTGGTACCTCTCTCCTGCTTTCCAGTCCCTTACAAATATGCAGGTGGCTTATGTGTAAAGTTTACTTGGTTGCAGACTCCTGTGTAAAGTAACTGTTCTGTGTACAACATGATTATGTTGTATAGAGAAAAATTTGCATCATTTTGTCTTCCAGAGTTTGGGGTCTTACATGTCTAGTTTAATTCTATACATTTGTTTTTTATACCCATTAGTGTATCTATCTTATAGTAGTTTATCTAATTTACATTTCTCACCACAGAGAGCCTGGGATATACAACAGGTTGTTCAGAGGAAGGAAGGCCTGTGGGTAGGACTTGGGATTTCAGCCAGGAGACCTGGGTTTTATTTCCAACTCTGCTAATGAGTCACTGTATGACCTTCAGCAATTCATGTAATTCTCTGCATCTAAGTTGTTGAAGGCAGCGCAGGGAGTTGCATCTATAGTTAAGATGGCCTCATACTTCCTACTTAAGACACTCTATTCAATTGCTTATAAAACTTTGCTGAACTTAAATTATTTGGACTGACACTTTCCGTGCCAGGTGTCTGCCTCAGGCTGAATTATTTGGGATTCTTTGGTCAGCTGTTTCCGAGACTGAGATTAAGAAAAAATACAATTTCCCAGTCAGGAAAAAAAAATTACCACAAGCTTTTCTTTGAGAAGCTCTAGCACCTCCATGGATTGAAGAAGGGACTTGAAATTTGGCAGGGTGTGTGCGTGTCAGCCTGGTGTCAGGAATGTGTCTTTTGCTGTTCCTTTGAAAAAAATGCTCACATTTGGCCAAAAGTCTCAGTTCGCATATGCTCAGTAGAGACTTGTTAGAGTTCAGAAACTAAATTCGCCAAAGATTATGTCTGCACCGAGCATGCTCCAGTTTAGGGTTACTGGGTCTGAGCAGGACTTTCTCTGCAATTGCTTCTCCCAGCCGCTGGGGGGGGGGGGGTCCATGGTAGTGGATAAGTTCCTAAATAATTCTTAGGGGTTTTTTTTTAATCAGAGTTTTTTATTTCACCCATATACATGATCCCAGTGCCCAGGTATATTTGTTCACTGAGAAATATTTATGCATTATCTGTTATGTAGAAACTAGCCTAGGCTGCTTATGACCATACTCAATTTGAAATGGTTAATTGCTGTTAGAAATTTGTCCCTTATTAATTTGTCTGGTTTCAGTTTCCAGCCAGTGGTTCTTATGCTTTTCTGCATTATATTAAAGAGCCTTTTTATATCTGGTATTTTCACTCCTGAAGGTACTTATATATTATAATCAAGTCACCTCTCAATTTTCTTTTGATGATCTACCCACATTGAGCTCCTTACATCTCTCACTGTAAGGCATTTTTTTCCAGACCTCAAATAATGTTTGTGTCTTTCTTTTGCACCCTTTCCAATTTTTCAACATATTTTTTTTAAATGTAAACACTAGACCTGGACACAGCATTCCAATATCGGTTTCACCACTGCTATACGCCGAGATAAAATCACCTCCCTACTCCCCACTTTATACATCCAAGCGCTTTTTGTCACACTGGAAAATCACGATCAGTTGCTTGTCCACTATGACCCCTAAGTTCATTTCAGAGTTAATGCATTCCAGGATTCGGTCCCCATTCTATATGTATGGCCTAAATATGTGCCTCAGGGATTTATTCCAACACTTCCAAGTCCCCTAGCAACCTCAATCACTCCAGTTCTCCAGTAACTCTACAGACTCCCAGTTTATTTCAGGATCCATTTCAAAATTGCTATCTTTGTTTTTCAATCCCTTACTTGCTCCAGTTGATTTCCTAGATCTAACATATCTCCCCTTATTACTGTCTGTATTACCTGAAGGCCCCAGTCAGGATAGGGGTACAATCGTGGCTAGGTGCGGTACAAACAGAGAATAAAAGACAGTCCCTGCACTGCAGATGTTATAAACTAGAGTTGAAACAAGCTGCTACAAGTAGGTTTGACAAGCAATAGGCAGGAAATGCTGGGGAAAGGATGAGAGTAACACTGCTAAGATTATGCTTTTATAGAGGGTAGCTGGCATAGGCAGCATGTAATGGAGGCCAGGGGAAGGCCAAACCTTGCACCACCGGGGGTAGGCGAGGAAGGGCAATGGCGGATTTGGGGCCCCTGGAAAAATCTCCCCAGAGCCGCAGCGGGGGCACAGAGCTTTTCCAGTCTCGGGCCGCAGAGGGGGTGGGAGGGTGGAAGGAGCAAGCAGGGCCTCGGGGGAAGAGGCAGAGTGGGGGCAGAACAGGACTGGGCTGCGGGGAAAGTGGCGGAACTGGCCCTCGAGGGGCTCTGGGCTCTAACCAGGGCTGAGAGACCTCCGGCGTGCTCCAGCCAAGCTCTCAGCCCCCACCATCCCATGGCCCCGACTGAGCTCTCAGCCCCCTAGCTGGAGCCATGGCAGGAGGGGCCGAGCTCTCAGTACCTCCCTCCCGCCTGGGGCCATGTGGGGCTGAGAGCAGTGAGCGGGGGTGGGGGCTATCCTCCCCAAGAGGAAGCTTCACCGCCGCCCATGGTAGCTGGTGCATGACCTGATTTCGGAGTCAGGTATTAATATTCTTTATTTTATTTTATAAAGACCTCTCTGCCTCTGATTATTTCTCAAGTTTTACACATACATATTCTAAAATTTCTGATATGGCCTAATTTTATGAATTAAAGCAGACAAAAGGGAGCACCATTGCCACCCTGGGTCCTCGGCTTTTTTAGTACTCATCTGTTTTGGATCCCTTCATGGACTCCTGACACTGTATCTTTGCATGGATGACTGAGGAGAAGTGAAAAGAGGAAAGGAACGAGAAGTAGTCACGTGACTTGGATGACAAATTTTCAGCTTGCTTGCTTTTGAAAAGCTGAAAACTCTGCTGATGGAAGTGCCTATATTGGCCTACCCTGACTACAGTTTGCCCTTCAAAGTCTACGTAGATGCTAGCAATAAAGGAGCGGGACTGTATTAGCCCTTGAGCAAGACCGTATAGAGAGGTGACTGTGTATGCTAGCAGAGGTTTAAGTGGGTCAGAACAGAATGATGAGAGATACAGCTCTTTCAAGTTGGAGTTCTTGGTATTAGTCTGGGCTGTCACTGAAAAGTTTAAGAATTATCTGATGGCAACAACCTTTGAAGTGCATACTGACAACCACCCATTAGCACATTTAATACAGCAAAGCTACAGACGTTGGAGCAAAGATGGGCCTCCAGATTAGCCAACTTCAATTTTGTTGTGAAATATCGCCCTAGGAAAAAGAATGCCAATGCTGATGCACTATCCAGACTGCCTACCATGCCAGAAACAGAACATTATGATGAGGTGCAGGAGGATTTGGAAGTGCCACCCTTACTTAATGCATCTTTAAGAAGTTGTACTAGCTTGCTGTCAGCATAGTGGTGTTACAAACTGTGAGATGAGAGAAGAGGCAATTGAAAGAGGGCTCTCAAGATGTATGGGCATGATTATAATCTGAAAGTCCTGTGTTGCAAAAGGTTAAAAGGATGCTGATTGAAGGGCAGGGTTACCTCTGAATACAGACAACAGGCATCTGATGTGATATTAAAGGTGTTGAAACAGAGAGAGTATCTCTGGGAAGAACGGAAAGGGAAATGTGAGATCCTAAGGCTAATGAGGAGCTAACCCAGATAGTGTTGACAAGAGCCGGTGTGACCCGAGGTGCCCAGGGTAGCCCACCCTAAAAATGCAAGGGCAGGGCAGGCTGCAAAAAGGAGAGCAGATTCTCCCAAAACTAGTGCCTAACACTGTAGTTAGATTTACCAACCAGTCACAAACTGTGTTCCTGATCTCCCACACTGGTTATCAAGAAGCTGAAAAGAAATCAGACACCCCCCTTTATTGCATTCCAGTTCTCTGGCTCCCAATCAGCAAATAGGTCCAGTAAGCTGAGGAGTTATTTAAAACTCTGTTCACTATACAAAATGTTCTTCTGATCCCCAAAGGGCCAGCCATGTTACCAAATCAATACTAGTTTGGATCTTACCTAAAATACATGCTGCCAGCCAATCCTTTAGTATCTAAAACTAAAGGTTTTATAATAAAATAAAAGAAAGAGAAGAGAGTTGTTAAATGGTCCCAGCAATCAGATTCATACATATGACTTCAGAGTCCATATATGAGGGTCTTGGCAGCATTGGTGAGTTTGCTGGCTTTGTAAAGTCCCTCTGGACTTCCACAGCTTGGATGGGTCTATCAGTCCCTTTATTCAGAGTTTCAGTTTGTAGAGAAGTTACTCCAGGGGTGAGAAACACAATTGAAGACAAAATAGAGAAGATGCAGCTGCCTTTTTATATCCTTGCCATGTGGCTTGTACATTCATTGTCCCAAACCCAAGCTCACAGCACATGGGTATGGAAAAGCACTTGGAGTCCCCTATCCACCAGCATGTCCCTACATGTCCTGCTGACTCATAGGTATAGCCCCTGGCTTCTTTTAATAGGTTAATTGTCAGCTGATTGCCCTGGATGGGCCATCCAACAGGCTAGATAATGCTGAATCCAATCTGTCTGGGGTGTCACCCAGAAACACAGCACAAGTTTGAGATATCAATATGCCATACATATTTATAACTCACAATACAAAGATGATACATATAAACAAGATTATCATGCTTAGCAAATCATAACTTTTCCACTGATACCTTACATGGCATATCTTGTAAGATTCCTTGCAATTTTGTAATATTGTTATCAATAATATTATAAATGGTCACCCAAATTCCATACAACATCAGAAGCAAATTCAAAAATCATATTGGAAGCATACCATAATTCTTCTGGGCATTTTGGATGCTGACAAACTGAGCTCAACATTAGGGGTAGGGGTGAAAGATGACATTGTTCAGTGGTGTGAAAATTCTCAAATCTGCAGTGGGAAGGACAGCAGCCAATGCACTATTAACCTCTCTGGAAAGTAATGCACCATTAGAACTGGTAGCACTGGATCACTTGAAATTGGAACCCAGCAGAAGTGGACCATCCTATGTATTAGTGGTGATAGATCACTACACCAAGTTTGCAGTAGCTGTTCCAGTAAGGGGACATGACCACCAAAACCAAGGCAAAAATCTTCTGGAGACATTTTGTGCAGCTCTGTAGGTATCCAGTGCAGGTATAGACTGATCAAGGACCTCCTTTGAGTCACAGTCCTTCCATGAATTGTGCAGCATGTATGGAGTCACAAGCTCAGAACCACTGCAGATCATCTCCAAACTAATGGCCTGTGTGAACACATGAACCAACCTATCATCCATATAATCAGAAGTCTACAGGAGGACCATAACATGGACTGGCCTGAATTGCTTCCTAAGCTGATTTATGTGTACAACAATACAAAACAGTCTTCCACCCAGTATACTCCATATTATCTCATGTTTGGCAGACATGGCAGGTTGCCTAGGGTTATTGTTATTTGGAGTGACAAATGAGCCTCGATATAAAGAAAGGAGAGAGGTAACCAAATGGGCTGAAGAACATCATAAGAGAATGAAGGAAGTTGAAACAAAAGTAGCTCAATACCTAAAGAAAGCAAAACAACAACAAAAGGAACAATGTGATTTTTTAAAAAATGACGGTTGGAGAGCAGGTGTTGCTGAGACGACGGAGGTGCAATTAGATAGACAGCAGATGGAACCCTGAACCATATGTTGTGATTGCAGTTCCGTATCCTGAGTTACCAGGCTACAGAATACAGATGGCGTCTGATATGGCTGTGACCAAAGTGGTACAACCTGCTGAAGCTCTGCTGCTTTGACGTGGATCCTGGTGCAAATAGAACCAAGGCTGACCACGGAGCTATAAAGGAGAGGCACATGCAATTGGGAGGGGAAGCAGTAATGTTAGGCTTGGGGCATTATGTCAAGTTTCTTCCAGCTCACAAGGAACCTATAAGTCTAACAACTGACATAGATGAGGTGCCTAGATGCTCTGAATGCAAAAGGGGTACCTCGAAAAAGGCTGCTACAGGAGGCAATACATGCAAAGTAGCCAAAAGAATGGGAGGGGTGGAACCCCACCAACCTTATGAGTGTATGGTGCTTATGGGGAAAGTGAACAATGAATAGAATGGTTCTAATTGAGAGTTAAGATAAATGATTATAGGAGTATAAGTTAGTTTAATGGAGTGCCACCTAGGTATACATGGGGACATGTATGTTAAGGGGGATGGCGAGTCTAGTAACTCATATCCTGGCACACGCGCCTGCTGCAATTATGATGCAGCAGCACAGAACGCTGTCCTGGGGAGAGAGATGTCCAAGGAGAGCGCAGCTCGAGCTGGGGAGGGCGCTTGGAATCCACCCGAAGGGGCAGTTGGAAAAGGCCGTTAGAGAAGGGTGGAGATGCTGAGCTAGTGGATGAACCACAGCTGGGGTAGGAGGTGAGGGGATAAAATAAAAGAACAGGAGAATAAAAGCAGGGGACTTGAAAGTGAGAAGGAGGAAAGAATACAGTTCCAAGGTGCCTAATGAGCAAGTGAGGGCCACAAAAGAAGCCCTGCTTGTGGACAAACTTAGTGAAAAGAGGGACAGCCCCCCCAGGAACACTGAATCTAAGGAACACTTCAAGCGGAAGAGAAGCTAAGAACAGGACAGCAAGGCTTCGTCTACACTGCCAATTGAACGACAAAACTTTTGTCATTCACAGGTGCTTTAAAAAGTCCACACACACCCTCCCCCCAAAAGGCAAAAGTTTTTCCGCGGCAAGTAATGGCTCGTTGTCGGCAGGAGTGCTCTCCTGTCGACAACGCGAACCCTGCTTGTAGGGGGTGGAAGTATTTTGTCAGCAAAAGGGCCAACAAACAGTGTTTATACTGCCCGACTTTTTGCAACACGGATGTGTCTCTAAAGACTGAGTAGTGTAGACAAAGCCCAAGAGTGGGGTTGGACTTCCAGCTAAGGAGAAGAAAAGTTGATTCTTCTCTGAAGTGACACAGAACGTTGTAATTTCTTTTGTTCATGTTAATAACAATGCACGTGGTACTAACTGCACAACACAGAATCACAGAAATGTAGGGCTAGAAGAATCCTTGAAAGGTCATCAAGTCCAGCAGTCTGTGCTGAGGCAGGACCCATTAAACCTAGACCATCGTTTATTATTAAAAGTCAGCCAGTCTTTGGTAATGTTCTATATTATTTATGCTTCTGGTATAATTTTGGGGGTTTCCCGTATAAAAGTTCTAAAAATTTAAAATTATCGCTTTTTGTATTGGTTTGCCTCTGCCACTCCTCAAAGTTAGCCTAGCCTAGCCAGGTCACCACACAGTATCTCTGAAAATCTGGTCATTTAGTTAGGAGCCTAAATCTAGGATTGTGAGGCCAGATTTTTAAAGGTATTTAGGCACCTAAAGAGACAGATAGGTGCTTAGTTGGATACCTTTTGAAAATCTCACTTCAAGTATCAACATTTGAACATTTGGCCTAAATCAAATAATGCTGTAATGTATTAGAAGGTCTTCAACATGTGGATAAATGTTATTGTGTACAGCTTTCTGATTCTTATTACATGGAACCCTTGACTCTCTGAGAAGGATACTTTGTGGTAAAAGATGAAATCAGTTTTTAATACTTTGGATTTCCTCTGGCTTACATTTAATAGCAACATACATCGCTGAAATAAAATGTCACTGTAGTAAATGAACCTAGCCCATACAGGTTTTTAATGTCATTAACCTACTTACACTCCATAAAGTTACAAATGCTAAAACGTGGTGAAGCCTTCCACAAATGTGGAGGTAAGGGGTAGCTGCCTATCAAGGATGAAATCCTGGCTTCAATGAAGTCAATGGCACTACTCCCACAGACTTCAATGGGGACAGGATTTCACCTCCTGTGTATCTAGTTTCATCTACAATAAGCCCACTAGCTGTATCAGTGTACATTCATGCTGAAGGGATGAGCCCTAACCAAGCTCTATTTGTTTTACCTCAAAAAGAACATTGAGAAGTAGCCAAAGGTACAGAACAGCTTAGCTAAGAGCTCTGGAGGTGGTTGTGGGATATCTTAAAAAGGAAAAAAGTAAGATACGACAAGATAGCCGCTCACAAAACAATGAACGATTTAGTTTAAAAGTACTCCATAAAAATACTTCCATTCACTTCATCCTATCTCAAAAGAACAAGGAGCACTTAATAACAATTGTCTGGTATCAAATGTAATATTGAAAGGATACTAATTTACACAGCATATAGGAACATCTGTGGAATTCAGCGCCAATGAAAATCAGTGAGATTTGTGACAAAGAAATTAGTGGGATTGGAAAGAACACTTTTTGTATGTATCATAAAAACAGATTATTGTAGACTAAGATGTTGAATAAAAAGGCAGTAATCACAGTGACCCACTTTCTCATGCTTCAGGGTATAGCAGCTAGTTGCTCACAGTGGGCCAGAAAGACTTTTTTTTTCCTCTATGAGAAATCTTGGTATATTTGGGAAAGTGCAATTATTTTCTTTTTTCCACCTTCCTTTGAAGGATCACATTTAGGTCACTGCTGGAGCAAGGTTACTGAATGAATGTCTCCTCCGCTATGGCACTGCTGTGGGAATCTTGGTGTGGTCATTTGCATATGAATACCCACATATTTGTCCAGGTTCTGTCTATTGTCCTAACACAGCTGATGCCTAAGTTCTGGCCAGGGGGACTTACACTGATGTTTACTCTCCCCTTGCAGTTCTCTATTGGCTTGGCAAATTCCAGGGCTGCTATTTCTCTTTCCAGGAATTAGGATTGCAGGGGCAAAGACATTTATGGCTTGCTTCTCTCTAACTGATGGTAGTGTAATACCTGCGAAACATAAACTCAGAGTAAACTAAAAGGTGAGGGCATACTTGCGAGTGTGTGTAATGAATTAGATCCAATTCACTACCAAAAAGCTACATGAAAAGATCCTTAAGGTTGCAAAGTGAAGCACTTGGAAATCAGAACATTACAAAGTTAAAGTAGCTGGTGCAAACAACCATTAACCTTTGTGAAATACGATACAGGGTCTGATCTTCAAAATGCCTAAGTGACTTGTACAAATCCCTGGAAAGACATGTGCTCCTAATTCAGTAGGTGCTTTTCAAATTCCACCTACAATCTTTAATTACATAACCATGTTATTTTTTTTCCCAAAGGATGCCTGCCATATTCAGAGCACAAGATGAACAATGCTCAATGACTGAAGCAGCTGTTCAATATTTATTTTTATTTTCATTATTCAGTGGCTGGTCTTGTACTCTGCACAACAGCCAAGTTCTCCCTGAATGATACATTTTTCTCTATAGGCTTTTCTGTAGTATCCATCAGGTACTATCTGAGTCCCTCACCAACATTAATGAATATATCCTCACCCAACCAGACCAATGGGAGATAAGGGAGGATTATCATCCTCATATTACAGACACAAAACTGAGGCACAGAGAGTTTTAGGTTCAGATCCACAAAAGTACTTAGGGGGTCTAAAGCCCAGGCTTAGGCACCAAAGTCCCAGTGTGGTTCCACTGCCATCCAGAAAACTCCCACCTGAACCTTGTGATACCTAAACTCACTCAGCACCTAAGTTTCCAGGATAAAAGATCCCTCGGTACCTACATTTCTGCCTATGGGGACATGCACTGCTGCCTCACTCTAGGTGTCCAGATACTTATCTCCTGCCTAACCCCCAGAGTGATTCACAAACGGGGGAAAGATAGGCATTCATCCCCTAAATTGTATGTGGGGCCCAATCTAGTAGGCATCCTCAGTGGGCACCTACCGGATAGGGTTCCATTCAAAATCTGGTTGGAGGAGGAGGTAGTGGTGGCAGCTACCTTTTAAGTTTTAGCCAACTGGTTAGGGCACTTGCCTGGGATGTGGAAATCCCAGGTTCAATTCCCTCCTCTCTGGCATAGGGGGAGAGAGGATTTGAAAAATGGTCTCCCACCGCTCAGGAGAGTGCTCTAACCACTGAGCTATGGGATATTCTGAAGTGGGGCTCCCTCAGTCTCTCCTGGTGAAGTTGTTCCACTGTGGATAACTACTTAAATAGTCACTGGGCCAGCGAGAGAAACACCTAAGCCTCTTAGTGGATCTGGGCCTTAGTGACTTGCTCAAGGAAGCCTGTGACAGATGCAGCACTAGAATTGAGATTGCTTGATCCCACAGTAGTGCCTGAGTCACAAGACTGTCTTTTCTTTTCTAGAGCATCTCTGCCTTGCTCCGTGCACATCACAACTTGTGCACTCAGTCACGGGAGCTATGGACTCCAGACTAATTAGTTACACAAATGTGCATCATTCTGTTTCCAATGTACTCAGTAAATTAGATGGGTCTCTGAGGAAACAAACAACAAAGTATGTGATCATACATTCACATAAAGATTATGTTGTCATATGCATAACAGGGCAGACAGCAGTTCCACAGGCAACTTTAACTTTGTCAATTCCAAATTTGCATGCTTCATTATTTTTAATGTCATTTTTTGTATGGACATTCCAACATATTTTAAAAAAGAAAATTGACTAACCAGAAATTCCACCATGTTCAACTATCGTGCTTTGTACTGCTCACTATGTGCAATGCGTGAGACAGAAGCCTATACATTATTCCATGCACACCTTTTTATACCATATGGAAAAAGGCAGGACCTCTTCACAGCTCCACCTCCCCCATATGAATCTTAATTATTATTAATGAAGTAATTACTTATTTGTATCGCAGTACTACTGTGGTTCCAATTATGAGCAGGGCCTCCTTTTGCTAGCTGCTGTACAAAGACATAGGAAGTTGTAGTCCCAATATAAAGTACTTTTGATACTCCAAATCTCCCTGCTTACGAAAACTGCAATTCTATTCCATTTTGTTATGCATGGACATCTACTGGAATCCTCAGACACTATTCAATAGAAATTCCCATTCAGTTTACGTGTATGCATGTGTATTGCAAACTGTTAGTTTTACCATTTAACATAGTCCAGAGTTCATGTTTAAAAACCCTTACAACTTGGCCACAACATACCCGATTTTCTCCAGATCAGTGAAAAATGCATAAACCCAGGGACTGTTTCTGATAATTTTCAAGTATACATCACCATTGCCAGAGGTGCTAGAAGTTTTCAGAAACTGATTGCAACACATTTTCTTAGCAGAAGAACTACATATTTGTTTTTCATTTCCTCTGTGATTTAAAATGTCTCAACCATTTTGATGGAACTTGCACAAAAACATTTGCTCCCCGACTCACGCATCACAAATTTTAACTGTAAAGGTAAAACTTGGAGAAAGTTATAAGCAGCTGAAAATTACCCTTTCGAATAGAAATACGTAGGCAATCTTCACTATAAATTTCCCTACCGATGCCATTTATATTTCCAAAGATTATTTAGAAGAGGAAAATAGAATTTAAAATACTAGGTCAGACCAATGAACTATCAGGTTCAGGTATCCTGATCTGTGCAAGGGCCATGAATGATGTATCAGGGAAAACATTCATCCTCCAGCTACATTTGTGGCCTACAAACTCAGCTGTGCTCCTCTGGGAAAATGCCTCTTACAAAGCCCAGGCTGAAGCTGGTGAGAGATGGAGATAAAGATTTTTGGTCATGGGATTTTGGCTATGGAATAAACTTCCAGAAGGGATCAGACTAATCCAGAGTCTGACCACTTTCAGGGCTTGCTGCAAGATCCCCCTCTTTGACAAAGCATTTCCACCAGAATTAGCATGAAACTAACTAAATACATTCTTCCCTGAATAGGAAGAATTCTTCCTACCTTATGCAGGGAGGGGAGAACAGAAAACACACTGATATTTTAGGGACCTCACCAGGTAGATTTAATGTAGCTGGAACATATTTGGATGATAACATTATGGGTGCTGCAGGAAACCATAATAAAGATGCATGGGTTTGCTTCTGGATTTATCTTTATGCTTTGATTTGAGTTTTTTAAGAAATGTCAAAGGCACATAAAGCCTAGGATAGCAGCTTTCTTATATTCTAAATCTAAAGGACTAAATAATAAATGTAACTGCTTCCTTTGACAGTTCTAGATCTAGAAAGATAGTCTAATCTTCTGGCTTCAAGGATGGGAGGATTTAATCTGTTTAGTGTGGAAATGATCCCATGATTGCAGCAAACTTTGAGATATCCCTTGAAATGGATTTTCTGGAATTTTCTATATTTATTTGAAGGGGGCAGAAGTGTCCAGATTAGCAAATGTGGGTTAAAGAAGGAGAATAGATCCTTAACCCTCTCCTATCTATTTTATTATTAATATTATTGTAAGGTTTCTGTCCCTTGAGGGTTAGCTATCTGGCTAGATGGTTAAGAGAGGAGTGGGGGCTAGCTGGGATTAGACTAGCAGAACATGTTTGCCTTGAGGTACCCTTGATCACTCTCCTATTGATTACTCACCTATCTTCCTCAGGTAAAAACTGGCTGGTGGCACATCCTTCAATAGCACATACTCTTAAGATTTGCTTTGTGAAAGGAGGGAGGTTACCTTGCATGGCAACTCCTAGGATCCTTCATATGTGTGGGTGGGAGTTTTCAAAGTATGGTCAAAAAGTAAGCTTCTTTTTGTTTTAAAAGGTTTCAAGGACAAGGAACTACTGAACTGTGATAAGGTGAAATAAAGTGAGTTCTGAATGTGGGTTCAAGTATATAGGCTGGATCAAATTCATACCTGGCATTAATTTATGCCAGGGCTTAATCTGCCCCAAGCACTACACTTCTGTGATCCTAGAAGTTGAGGCCATGGCTCTCTGCATGCTGTGGAAAGTCCTATTTGAGAAATATAATTTACCAGAACACCAGGTATACTGGCACCTGACTGGGAATAGGGATGGGATCAATCACAAAGTCCATCAAGTAACAAAATCTAAAGGAGGGAGACTGGCTTGATGCTAATAGGGTCTTGATCTGGCAAAGATCTAGAGAATTACTGGCTCGACTGCTATAGCATTACCTTCCCTGGCTGTAACCCTTCTGAAAGCAGTTTCTCAGCATTACTAAGAATCATGACCTCCCTTTTATTAGACCTGAGGTTCCACTTTCAGTCTTCTAAAAAGTGGAAGAAAACTTTTTAGAGCAGAATGAGGGTTTACTGCAAGGGTGGCCAACCTGAGCCTGAGGAGCCAGAATTTACCAATGAACATTGCCAAAGAGCCACAGTAATATGTCAGCAGCCCCCCATCAGCTCCCACACCCCACTCCCAGCGCCTCCCACCCACCGGCAGCCCCGCCGATCATCATCTCCTGCGCCCTCCCCACACCTCCCAATCATCTGTTTCATGGCGTTCAGGAGGCTCTGGAGGGGTGGGAGGAGGAGCGAGGGCACAGCAGGCTCTGGGGAGGGGGCGGGAAGGGGTGGAGTGGGGGCAGGGCCAGTGGCAGAGCCAGGGGTTGAGGAGTGCACACCCCCTGGCACATTGGAAAATTGGCACCTGTAGCTTCAGCACCGGAGTCGGTGCCTATACAAGGAGCCGCATATTAACTTCTGAAGAGCCGCATGTGGCTCCGGAACCACAGGTTGGCCACCCTTGGTTTACTGGCTCGTTTTATGTCCCAGTTCTAGCAATCTATACCCAGCGGTTAAAGCAGATTGAAACAGGAGGGGGAGCTCTCACAGTACCACCTGAAGGGGAGCTGGAGCTGTGAGGCAGCACTGCTTACCCAAACCAAATGTTAGTAGAGAAAGGAGAGCTGTTCTAACCCTTCCCCCCGCCACCTTACTTCAACTCCTGCCTGTCCAAGAGTCTGGTCACTGGTCTATTAAAGCGACATTGAGTCCTGTGGCACCTTATGGACCAGGGGTCGGCAACCTTTCAGAAGCGCTGTGTCGAGTCTCATTTATTCACTCTAATTTAAGGTTTCGTGTGCCAGTGTTACATTTTAACGTTTTTAGATGGTCTCTTTCTATAAGTCTTTAATATAGAACTAAACTATTGTTGTATGTAAAGTAAATAAGGTTTTTAAAACATTTACGAAGCTTCACTTAAAATTAAATTACATGGAAAGTCCCCCAGACCGGTGGCCAGAACCCAGATAGTGTGAGTACCACTGAAAATCAGCTCGCGTGCTGCCTTTGGCACCCGTGCCATAGGTTGCCTACCCCTGCTCTAGCTAGTGCCTCTGAGACTAGGTTCCCTGCGCCCGTAATGTGAGGAAGAGAGGTACAGGCTAGATCTACCTGGATCCTGCCAAATTTTAGACCAAAGTCCTCAAACTGTACTGTCAAAAAGAAAAAACAAGTGTAGTCACCCCCTCCTGCATCCCAGCACAGCAGTACCAGAAAATCCAGAATGTGGCACCTGGATCCTGCCAATTTTTGGCCCTAGTATCATAACTTCCACTGCTTAAATGTGTGTAGCTGCTTCTGCTGCATCTTAAAAATCCTGACCCCAGGGCACAAACTCCAGATCAGCCCTTTCCCCACCTTCCAGGTACCAAAATGTGCTGGGGGGAGGTGGAGGTTCTGGTGATTTTCAGAGGACTAGTAGACGCAACACTTGTTCTGGATACTGATGGAACCATTTCTGCATTTATGGCCAAACCCTGCCAGGCTCCCGAGGCCAGGTCCCGGTTGTTGTGGTGCTGGGATTCTGGGAGCATCCAGGGTCAGATTTCCCGGGCGCTGGGAGCAGCAGCGGCTAACTCGGGTCCAGCGAGGCCGTGGAAATGGGAGAGCGGGACCAAGAATTGGCCAGCCCCAGGGCAAGGATAGATTGGGGGGGGGGGGGGGGAGAGGGGCGAGTTGCAGGAGCAGCTAGGCTTGTTCCCACGGGGCGCCGATGCAACGCGAGGGCAAGGATGCAAAACGCAGCCAGGCTCCCAGCTCCAGCCTTCCCGCAGCGGAGCCACCGCCCCTCGGCGCTGTGATTGGCCTCCCGCTCGCTGCCTGCCCCCCTACCTGCCCGGGCACCTGCCGCCGGGCCCGGGCGCAGCCGCCGGGCCGGGGAGGCGCGCGAGGGCATAAATACCAGGCGCGGCGGGCCGGGCCCCCCGGCCTGCAACCAGCCATGTAAGGCAGCGGCTCCGGGCGCGCTAATTCATTACCTCACACCCGGCGGGGGCCAGGGCGGGGCCCGGCCCGCTCAGCCTATGGGGGCGGGCGCCGGGCCGCTCACCAATGCCAGCCCAGCGGGGGCGGGGCGGGGCGGCTGGGTCTCCCTGCGTGCGGCGGCTCCCGGGTGGCTGCCAGGCTGGGCTGGGGGGACCCGCGCCCGCTCAGAGCCGAGGGGTAAGTGGGCGCCTTGGCACGGGGGCGAGGGCAGCGTCAGGCATCCCCGCGGCGGGCGGGGCAGGGCGCTGCCTGGGGCTGGCACTGGGGCTGCCGGCCGAGGCTCAGCTGGGGCCGCTGAGGCACGGCGCGGGGGGTGCCCGCGGGGCTGCCGGCCAAGGCACAGCTGGGGCCACTGAGGCACGGCGCGGGGGGTGCCCGCGGGGCTGCCGGCCAAGGCTCAGCTGGGGCCGCTGAGGCACGGCGCGGGGGCTGCCCGCGGGGCTGCCGGCCAAGGCACAGCTGGGGCCACTGAGGCACGGCGCGGGGGGTGCCCGCGGGGCTGCCGGCCGAGGCTCAGCTGGGGCCACTGAGGCACGGCGCGGGGGGTGCCCGCGGGGCTGCCGGCCAAGGCTCAGCTGGGGCCACTGAGGCACGGCGCGGGGGGTGCCCGCGGGGCTGCCGGCCAAGGCTCAGCTGGGGCCACTGAGGCACGGCGCGGGGGTGCCCGCGGGGCTGCCGGCCGAGGCTCAGCTGGGGCCACTGAGGCACGGCGCGGGGGTGCCCGCGGGGCTGCCGGCCGAGGCTCAGCTGGGGCCACTGAGGCACGGCGCAGGGGCTGCCGGCCGAGGCTCAGCTGGGGCCGCTGAGGCACGGCGCGGGGGTGCCCGCGGGGCTGCCGGCCGAGGCTCAGCTGGGGCCACTGAGGCACGGCGCGGGGGGTGCCCGCGGGGCTGCCGGCCAAGGCTCAGCTGGGGCCACTGAGGCACGGCGCGGGGGGTGCCCGCGGGGCTGCCGGCCAAGGCTCAGCTGGGGCCACTGAGGCACGGCGCGGGGGGTGCCCGCGGGGCTGCCGGCCGAGGCTCAGCTGGGGCCACTGAGGCACGGCGCGGGGGGTGCCCGCGGGGCTGCCGCGCCTCGCCGGCCCCTTGCCCGCCGCGGCCAGGGCTGGGCAGCACGTCGAGCCGCCGCTCGGCCCCGGCCGGGACTGGCTGCCCCAGCGCGCAGCGCGTTAGCAGTGCGGCCCGGGGTGGCAGATTATGGGCTGCCAGAGCGGCGTTTGCGGTGGACTTTGCGTCGGAGGCGGCAGCAGCCTTTGCTCCGGCTAACCGGCAGGGTGCGAGCGCTGCGCGCTACCTGCCCGAGGCGCCTGTGCCAGGGCAGCGAGGGGCGCTTGTTGCACGTTCCCGGCGTTATATAACCATCTCCCCCCGCGGGGCTAGAGAGCCGGGCAGGGACCTCGCCTTTAGCAGCCTCCCAGCCTGGCCGTCTGTGCTCTTTATGTGGGCGGGCGACGTTCCCTCTCCCATCGGGGTAGGTGCAGGAGAGAGGCGCAGTGTAAAGCTGTTTCCCTTCTCTGGATCGGCCGTCAGACCAGTGCCAGGCAGCTGGGATCTTGCTCCAGCTGCATCTTGTCTAACGCTGCAGGATGGAGCCCGTGAGCGTTGGCAGCTGCATCCTTGAGTAGGACTCCTCCTCCCGCTCCCCTGCTTGGAGGACATGCAACAGCACCTGCCCTGGAGAGAGCTGGATTCTTGCATGGTTGATGTTAGTAGCACTCCATGGGTGACTGTTTAGCCTGAGTCGAGCAATGCTCCCTTCATTCCACGCAGAAGAGAGTGCTCCCTTCACCGGACTTGTTCACCCAAATGTTTCAGATGATATCTGGCTCTGCATTAATTGTGTAAATGTTTTAATTTTATTCCACGTTATTAACGTAAAACGACCTATTCCTCTTTATCCTGCTCTTCTTAAGTCTCTCATTATGAAACCCCTTGTGTTTTTGATACAGAACAGGGCAGTCACTTTATAAAGCGTTTGGTGGGTAGAAAGGATCCAATTATTAAAAACATCCCAGTATTAGTTAGAGCTTTGTCATATAAAGCTACACAGCGCAGATCTAAACAGCCCTCCAAAAATCCCAGCTTCCGGAGCATACAAGAACACTCACAGACAACAGACTGACAGCAGGTAGAAAAGCAAAATACAGTATATAAGAAGGAAAAAAGGTGAGAAAACACACAATGTTTTAAATTAGCCAATTACCTTTTTCAGAGCTAGTTAATTATTAAAAGTAAGTAGTTGAATTACTACTTCAAACTATGATAAAACTGGTGATTTGTGAATGGCTGCAGCTCTACTTTGGGCAAGTAGGATTTTTTTCTCCCATTGGTATTTCAAAATATTAGTGTTTGAATATTCAAGTATGAAAGCGGATTTTTTTTAAGTTCAGAAATTTGATACGGTGAATAATTTTGTAATTGTTCCCTGGGAGCCACAGCTTTTTCATCCTGAATGGTTCAAAATGCCACTGGGGCAGTTTGTGCAAAGGCTTGCCTTTCATTTTGACATAAACCAGGAAAACTTTAAAATGTGATTTAAAAAAGATATATTTTATTTTCACTGATCTTGCTGCCAGGGGAGACTCTTTTCACACAGTTCTGTTTGTCTTTAGATAACTTGTCCTTTATAACATTTGCACATCTCAGTGGGATTTAAAGATTTTTTTTTCCCCTGTGAAATGAAAAATTGGGAACAAATGGGGAAGTGTAAAGAATTTTCATTGTAGGCTGTGTTCTCAGGCTTAAACGATGATTGTTAACAAGAGCACAGATATGAAAAGATTCAATTTTGGTCCTTAAAATTTCATTAATGGTTGTTTCTTCTTGCCAGTAGCGACATGCCTTTCAAAATTAGTTACAGCTTTTTTTCTCGAATGGTTGTACTGAGCTCTTTTGTGTCTGTTTGTGGACCACAGCCATATGACTGCAGCCAGTGTATCACGTGTGACTGCCTAAGTGAAGTGTCCAGTGTTAAGTATTAAAATAGCATTTGGTTTTATGGAGCCCTGCATAGAACAAGTCACAGATAATGTAGATCCTCCCTCCCACTATTATTATATTTAAGATTATTGTAACTGGAAAAAGGTCTGTATACACTGAAGTTTATGTATGGCAGTTATTTATCATTATATCTTAATTCACGTTTTAGGCAACAGATTGTACTGAAAACTGTGCTATTCTTATTTATGAAATTCTAGCTACACTACATATAGCCAAATGCAGTGTGGCTTTTCCTAAACATTGCTTTGTTAGAGCCCTCAACTTTGTACTAAAACAACAAAGACAAACTAGTGCTCTTAAGGAGGAGAGGCCATTAAGCCTATCTGATGGTTATGTGTATCATTTGTGCACAGACTTAATTGTATGTTTAGGTATAGACTGACTAAAAGATAAGCTATCTAATGTTTCAATTTGGGTAACTAGCTGGACTGAAATGTGGGCTCTGAGAGGAAAAGCTAAGTGTAGTTACCAGGTAAAATAGCAACGTATCATAGAAATTCAAACATTCTCTTGCATTACATAGTTTACTTGTTATACAAGTCTGATTTTTCTGCTGTATAAGGATGTGCCAATATTTGCAAACCAATTTTGATTTTCTTTGCAATGGTCCCCATAACAAGAATATCACTTTCTTCAGCATAATGATTGACTGACTTACTAATGCATACCTGCTGACCCTATTTAAGGAAGAGAGACCATAGTGTTTAACAAAATATTTTTAATTTTCTCTCTCTCTCAAAAGACCTTCTCATGCAGTGGATTTCAATGAAATTAAACAAGTGTGTCTCTTTTTTTTTTTTTTTTTTTTTTTTCCCCCCTTTCCCCACTTGAAATGCCTCTCTTTGTAACTCTCTTAAATTATGGCATGTGTGTCACATTTTGGTGGGTCAGATCAACAATTAACATCACCTTTTGCCTGTCATGAATAGACATTTCTCACACACTTGTGTTTTGAATGCTAGCTTTAAAAGCCTTCAAAGTGGAGAAAAGATTAATATTAGTTGAGCTAAAGACCTACTATAGTTAAGTGTCTATTACTATTGTTCCTTTTAGAAATCTCATGCGTTCAGACATCTTCTCCGCAATGAAAGTTATCTTTGGCCTCAAATTGGCACAAGGCTGGAGTAGATTGTGTGCGGTGGGTTAAGGAGGAACTTTATCAGATTAAAAATGGAGATCATTGCTGTACACACAGGCAGGAGAGGTTCTTACATGCTTATACTAGCAAGTTAAAATGCTTTAGTTTAACAGCTTTCATGATGGGGATGTGCATGTGCTAGAATCCAAATAGCTCTGCTCTCTTGTACACCGTTTCTGCTCTGTGTTTGGGTTTGGTTTTTTGCCTTTGGATTGTCAGCTGTTTTGTTCCTGGAAATGAGATCTGCTGGTTTTCTGGGTTGGGTGTGTGGCTGAATATTGGAATGCACAGGTACTAGCAAGCCTTGCCAGGCTGCAAGGGCCTTTTTCTGCCCAAGGGGATTTATCTACAGTACTAGTGATGCAGTGTCTCTCAGGCTGATTTTGTGCTGGCCTTGTTTTCTTGGCATGCAGTAATTCAGGATATGTCTACTCTCCAGGGACTATACCCTAGGGGTATGCTGGCATAACCCTATAGAGTAGACATAGCGTACAGTGTTGGACGGGTTTTCTGTTGGTGTAGGAACACCACTTTTCTGAGCGACAGTAGCTAGGTCGATGGAAGCATTCTTTGATTGACCTTGTTTTGTCTATACTGGGGATTAGGTCAGCAGACCTGTCACTCAGGGTTGCGGATTTTTCACACACCCTGATCAGCGTAGCTATGTTGGCCTAGATTTAAAATGTAGACCAGACCTAAGTTTGAGTTCATCTGAACAAGTGGGAAATCATTCTCTGTGTGCTTGTAGTACATGTGCATGAGACCGAGAGAGGAGGGTGGGGCAGTTAAATCTGCTTTTCCCAAGAAGAGGAGCTGTTTCAGGATTTTTAGACCAGGAAGCAGGTATGCAATTGGATTTTTAAAAGATAAATAAATGAGGAGGAGCCTAAACTGTGCTGATCTTATAGGTTTCTTTGCTGTTCCTTCGTATTCTGCTATTCTTTTTGCATGTGTGTGCATGCACATGTCTTTTGTGCGGTCTGGAAGCATTTAAACATGGACTTTATCTGGTGCTGGAATAATGCCAAAGAGCAAGAGTGACAAGCCAGACTTCTTCAAGGTCCATGTAGTTAATGCAGATGCTGAAGCTTTCCCAGCATCTACAGTGCTATTGTCCTCTCCAGTGGTTCTCAGCCAGGGGTCTGGGGCCCCCTGGGGGGGCAGTGAGCTGGTTTCAGGGGGTCCTCCAAGCATGACCTGTGTTAGACTCACTAGGGCCCAAGGCAGAAAGCCAAAGCCCCACTGTGAAGGACTGCAGCCCGGGGCCACAAGCCCTGTCACCGGGGGCTGAAGCCAAAGCCTGAGGAACTTAGCTTCGCGGGGCCCCTGTGGTGTAGGACACTGGGCAGTTGCCCTGCTTGCTACCCCCTAACGCCCACCCTGGCTTTTATATGCAGCAAAACGGTTGTTGTGGCACAGCTGGGCCATGGAGTTTTTATAGCATGTTGGGAGGGCGGGCGGGGGGGCTCAGAAAGAAAAAGGTTGAGAACCTTGCTCTACTACAGCTGTCATAGAGCTAATTGCTGGCAAATATTACTTGCTTCAGTGTACTTCTGTCTCTCAAAGTTTAAATATAGGGGCCATCAAACAAAATGAACATGTTAGAGAGATGTTTGAAGAAAACTGACCATATAGTGAAGCCCCTGCAAGTAACAGCCTGTTTCACTGAGGGAAGCGCATAGAAACAGTATGCCTGTTCCTGACAAGATATTAAAGGCAAATTTAAAGTACAGCATTGAGTGGAGTATTTAGCCCAATTAGTGCTTTGAAAGTGCAAGTCCTAACAAACTCTGCTCGCAAAGGAATCCCTATATTGGAAGGACCTGAAACCTTTTGGTTTCGAAGTTAAATGTTAAGGACTCTGTCTTGAAAGAGCTTAAAGGAGCACCTATTGGAGACAATGTCTGCAACAAGTAACAGTCTGCCTTCCCTCTCAAAAGAAAAGGACTGGAACAGAATCCCTCCGGCAGCCTGTATTAGGGTAAGTCTATACAGGTAACCCAGGGAGGCGCAACCATGCTAGCTTTAATTGAGCTAGCACAGGGAACGATAGCAGCATAGACGCAGTGGCAGGGGCTAGCAATCAGAGTACATACCCATGGTTGCTGGAGGGCTGTACTTGCAATGCTAGCCTGTATTGAAAGCCTGTGCCGACATATCTGCATGATGTTATCATCAACACTAGCTAGACTAAGGGTACGTCTATACTTATGCGTCCGGTCGGAGGCGCGCGATCGATGTTCTGGGTTCGATTTATCGCGTCTTGTCTAGACGCGATAAATCGAACCAGGAAGTGCTCCCCCGTTGACGCTGGTAATCCAGCTCGACGAACGGAATAGGCGGAGTCGACGGGGGAGCCTGCGCGCCGCGTGTGGACCCCGGGTAAGTGCTTTTTCATTCGAACTAAGATAGTTCGACTTCAGCTACATTATTCACGTAGCTGAAGTCGCGTATCTTAGTTCGAATTTCGGGGCTAGTGTAGACCTGCCCTAAAGCTCCACAGGCTGTCCCTACCCCTGCTATGATCATGCCTTCACTTGCAGTGCAGACACATGCCTCACTCTCCTAAGCGAAGCAATTTTGGGGTGCACCAGTACTTGAATGGCTGATCTTAAAGAAACTCACAGGTGGTTTCGGAAAGCACTGCTGATGATTCAGTGATGTTTCCCCTTCCCCCCCAGCCCCAAATCTTATTTGGTACTGAGCCACTGCCTGCACAGTATGCTGCTAGATGTACTTGCTCTTATGGATTAAAGGTAAAACTGACGAGGCCATTCATTCATAGAGTTTAAGTCCAGAAGGGACCATTAGATTATATAGTCTGACTTCCTGTATATCACACGCCATTACATTTCACCCAGTTACACCTGTTTTGAAACCAATAACTTGTGTTTGACTTACGTACAAAGGCATCCCGTCTTGCTCAGAAGAATCCACTGCTTCCCTGGGTAGTTTGTTCCAATGAGGAATCACCCTCACTATTAAAAATGTGTGCCTGATTTCTAATTTGAATTTATCTGGCTCCAGCTTCCAGCCATTGGTTCTTGTTATGCCTTTCTCCACTAGATTAAAGAGCCCTTTATACATAGTAACTTCTTCCCATGAAAGTACTTATATACTGTGATCAAGTCAGTCACCTCTTGATCTTCTTTTTGATAAGCTATATGGATTGAGCTCTTAGTTTCTCACTGTAAAGCATTTTCTCTAGCCCTCAAATCGCTTTTGTGTCTTTTCTGCATCTTGACCAATTTTTTAACAGATCATGACTGTGGCCATTAAAAATCCCACGGTGCTTATTGTAATAATAAGGCTGTTAACTCCATTTTCCTGACCAAATTCCATTTCTATTAATTACATTCTGACTGATTTCCTGCTAGATTTTTAGTTGTTCACAGTACTCCATGTGCTAAATAGTTGTATAGAATTGCTGTATGGTTTTGAACAGCTGCTGTGCTCTTCCCCATTTTAGTGGTGGGTGAAATGATCTCTTATCTAGCTCCTGGAGAGCTGAGTTCTCATTAGGCAATGTTTTGGAAAAGTGCTTTAAGATCCATGGATGAAAAGGTGCTATAGAAGTTCAAAATAGTAGTATACTACAGAAAAGAGGTCAACACCTGAGTGGTTTAGGCTGATACGGAAGCTCTCCCAAGGTTAGTGGCTTGACTTAATTTGGCCCAGGATCTTATCTGGAATTAAAGGCTACTGTTGCTGGAACTCTGGAGCTGTTTGTTTAATGAAATACACGAGACAGTTGAGAAGAGCTACCAGGTTAAAATAGAAAAGAAATACTTGAAATGATCACTTTGTATGACTCTTTTGTCCAGCCGCTTCCTCACAGCATGGCAAGGAAATGACTGGACTGAACAGTTGTGGCTCCTTTCATGCTGTATTGTAATCAAGTGAATTTGGACCCAGTCTTTTCATTGCAAATAGTGGAATATTGTCCGTATGTTTCTGTGAAACCTGTAGTGGACCTGTTGGCTTGCTTCCTTCCTATGCATGGACAATTGCAGAATATTGTGGGTTGATTCTTTATTCCACTACCATCCATTGGAGCTACTCTGCCAGCGAATGGCAACCCAGCAGATCTGGGAATTGACTCAATGTAGGAGGAATCCTCAGGTGATGCAGAGCTAGTAAGGTGGAGGATAACTCATCATACAATTCACCTGCATACCGACGTGTTGATGTTGCCAGGTTGGAGTACATTTTTTTTGGTTACAATGTGATTGTGAGGAATGTTGTGTGTATTAGATTGCTGTACATGCCAGAGGTGTGTATGACTTATTTACAGAGGGGTGGAGTTTAGCAGGGAGTGTGTGTGTTGTGTTGTGTTTAAGGTACGTTAAAGAAGGATATCTTAACTGGATATATCCTTGCTTTTAAGGGTTTACATAGGGGTGTGTTCCCATTAAGCAATCTGAGGAGGTTTCTGTTTTCTTTGTGGAAATATCATGATAATTGAACTTACTTTACTTTATGTACATCAGCAATCTTGTAACATTTATAAATTCTAAAGGTAGATAGCTTTGGTTTTTGTAATAAAACAATAACAATCATTTGGTTCTCAGATCAGAATCAAGTCTCTTCTTTTTTTGTTTTGTTTTTGTTTTATCTAAAGCAGTTCTCTTGAATGGCATGTGTAACGTCATAAAAGTCTGAAATACTATTTTGCAAACTAAAAGAAGCATTAGGAAAGGTGTGTAATCAGTTTTATTATTATTATTACTGTGTACGTAAATTGGTGGCAATGAGCATTTCAACACTTGCCTTTATGCAGCTCTGTATAGTCTACCTGCCTTGCCCTGTCCATAGTGCTAGGCTTTTAGGCACACCGTTCCTCATAAAGCCAATGGAATGAATGAATGTTGCATGGCTAAATCCTTTACAACGCTTTGAAAAATTGTGGAGAAGGTCTTTAGGCTTCACTCTGCGGTGAGCGGTACATGGCCACATCTCACAGCATCATGCCACTTGCTGACCAAGTTGAGTGCTCAGCAGCCTGCAGATTTGGGCCCAGATTGAAGAAATTCAGTCCAGAGCAGAGCTCAGAAAGGGACTGCATTAACTCGGATTCTTATTGTTACCTGTAGAGGCACTGCAAGGGAAGCTTGCACTGAATTGCCACAAGCAACTGCATCTGAATAAGGAGAAGATTTCATTTCTCCAGCTGCTAATCCCTTTACTTGGTATAAATGTTGACCCAAAAATGAGGGAAAAATTTCATCTGTTGAGTTTTGTCCGTTGCTTTAATGTGACATTAATAATTACAAACAGAAAATAGAATTCTCTATAAATGCACTTATGGAATATTTTTAAAACAGCAAGATCAAATTTTGTCTATATTTAAGCACAATGGAGAGAGACAGAGATGCAATCAAGAAAAAATAAAAGGGTTTAGTGCTGTATGCTAATGTTGGGGTTTAGAGCATGACCCTTTTAAAACCTCATCCTGAGGGAGAGGAAGCGCTGGTTGTTCCGAGGGGAGGGGAGAGAAGGAGAATGAGGGCCTACAGTGAACAGGCCTTCATGTAGTGAAGCACCCGAGAACCAGTCCGAAGCCCAGGAGGGACGGAGTGGCTGACTGGGGACACCCTAGGACAGGAGCCAGGAGGAGCCCCATGTCAGGGAGGAATCCCCTGAGAAGCACAAACCAGAGCCAGACCCAGTATTACTGTCACCCAGAGCTGTATGGGGCTGTGAGTAATGGGGCTTGTGACTTTGCATTGGAAATAAGGAGTGAGGCTGTAGCTAGCTAAGTTGGGAGGTTGTCACTCTGGGTTTGCAGAGTGGGCACTGGAAGGGTGTGTTGGGGAAAGTTTACTGCCTCTGAAGACAACCAGGAGCACCCAAGACTGTTACCTTGTTCTTCCTCTCTTGTTTTTCCCCATTCATCACTCTGTAAATAAATATTTCTCTTCTTTATATTTGGTGTACTATTGTGTGTGTTTACTGCAGGGGGTTTGGAGCAGGTGCCCCTGGGGTGGAAGGGAGTTTTGATGCATTCCAGGGCATGCCTTTTCTTGCCCAGAGCGGCCCACAGAACAAGCTCCATCTTGGCCACGAGGGTGCTATTGTTACATCTGGTGGCCTGTATGGGGACTTCAACTGGGAAGTCTCTGAAGCTTGGGATGTGCTTCCCCACCCTTGGTGTAGCACTCTGTCCCCTATTAGTGGGGCTAGGCCAGCTATAGCTCCATGAGCTTGCTATAGACTTGGCTAATAGAGCTCCTTTAGCTCATGCATTAAGATCAAGAGGTCCCGGGTTTGATCCCTGCTGCTGACGACCCCATATGGGTATGTGCAATACACACATGCACACAGCGACATCATGCACCCTGAGCACTACTTTGCGGCGCAAAGAGACACCTGAGTGATTTCTCTCAGTCAGAAAAGCAAAGAGAGGGGATTACTAGAAGATGTGTGTCAAGGGGTGTGAATCTCAGAAACTAAGGGGGTGCTGTTGATGGGATTTCTGGAAAAGATGGAACCCAGTGAAATTGAGGAGAACCTAGATGCAGTGGGAATACTGGAGAGAGTGAAGATCCACAGCTGTATTTACATCCATGTAGTGAAGGGCCTGGTATCTCTATTTATTCACTCGAAGGAAGTATCTGGACAAGGCTCCCAAAGAGCTGCAGGTGGGAGTTACCCCCTAGAAAATCCTGGGTCCAGAACAGCCCTTTGTTGGTAGGCTCGCATCACTTGAGATGGATTCATTAGGGAAGAATTAATCTCAGCATTGGGAGGTGCTCTGGTACCTTCAGCACCCACAGTGTTAGAGTGGGCTAAGAAGCTGGGGAATACCCTCAAAGATGCATTGAAGCTGGCATATGAAAATGCACCATACAAGTAGTTGCTTTCTTTCTCTGGGGTGTCGCCCATACCCTTGGGGAAGGATGATTATGAGACCTGGAGGGATTTTGCAGTGCCCCTTGTCCAAGAGTGGCAATGCTCAGATGCCCAGAAGCAGAAATGGGTGCTCAAGAGTCTGTGTGGACCTACCATCCGAATCGTCCAAACCCTGAAAGACTCCCAACTGGCTGCAACGGTGCAAGACTATTTAGCCACTCTTGAGAGCATCTACAGCAACACTGACAGTGGTGAAGATCTGTATTATCATTTCCACCACACCTATCAGGAGCCCTGTGAACATCTGTCAGATTTCATCAACAGACTAGAGGAGTTGCTGCAGCAGGTAGTGATTCCGCTGGGTCGGGCCAGATCCTCCGGGGCACCCAACAAGATGGGATGAAGATGTGGAAGCAGGCCCCAAACCCTCTCCTGTTCCATGATCTTATTTTAGAAGACCTGAAGAGGAGGCGTGATTATTGTGGGTGGATGCAGTGGCTTCTAGCTGAAGAAGGCCGGGAGTTAGACTGCTGTAGGGCTCGAAGAAAGGGAAGAGGCCCCATCAGTGGCGGTGGCTCTGAGAGAATTGACCTGAGAAGTGGCCATGGTGAAGACTCGGGAACATACCCTGCCACCTGCAAGAGGGGAAAGTAGCAGTAGGGGGTTGCAAAGGGAGGACCGTCGAAGGGGTGGTAGTCCGCAAGAAGATATCTGTTACAACTGAGAGAGAATTGGGCACTATGCCTTGGACTACCAGAATGAGACAGACCATGCAGCTGTATCCCAACAACTGTAGCGAACTGTTGGGGAGCTTCAGGAAACCCTGAAAGTGCAAAGCTCCCCATGAAAAAACATACAGAGGTTACCCGAATGGGGTGATAGGACCCCAGGCTGTAGTGTTCATCCATATAGAACAGGGGTAGACAACCTATGGCACGCATGCCGAAGGCAGCACACGAGCTGATTTTTCAGTGGCACTCTCACTGCCCGGGTCCTGGCCACCGGTCCGAGGGGCTCTGCATTTTAAAAACCTTATTTACTTTACATACAACGATAGTTTAGTTATATATTAAAGATTTATAGAAAGAGACCTTCTAAAAACGTTAAAATGTATAACTGGCATGCGAAACCTTGAATTAGAGTGAATAAATGAAGACTAGGCACACCACTTCTGAAAGGTTGCCAACCCCTGGTATAGAAGGATGAGTGTATGAGGCATTGTTGGACAGCGGATGGCAGATCACCATGCTTTATGAATCTTGCTACCAAGAACACCTCCGGTATTTATTGTTGCACCCCCTGTCCGGCCCGATAGTCTGGGAAATGGTTGTGACTTCTGCCCTTATCGGGAATATTCCTTTTGAAGGTCCAATTTCTGAAGGACAGCACAGGGCAACCCAGGAAATAGAAATGTTGGTGCTGGTCTGCTCAGATCCGGAATGAAGAGTGTGCACACCCTGAATCCTAAGAACAAATGTAAACCTGTTCCAGAGATTGGTGTGGAAGTTCCATGAGATGGTGGGAAACCACTATCTGCAGGAGCTGCCACGGCATGCTTTATGTAAAGCTGCATATTGGAGAGTGAGGGAGCCCCCATCCCAAGAGGAGACTGAGGCTAAACCCTTGGGGAGGGATAGTTTCCAGTTGGATTCCTCTCTTCTTGCTGAGTGGAAGGACTGCCTGTGTGAGACGTTAGTCTAAAAGAAGGCTGTTTTCGCTATGCACGAGTGGAATAGAAGTTGTGCTCAAGATGTGGAGCACCCTGTCCAAATGCAGGACAACTAGCCTTTATGAGAGGGGTCCAAATTATCCCCCACTGACATCGAAGATGTGAGGCGGCACCTGTGGGAGCTGGCTGAAGCAAGTATCGTTGAGGCATCCAGAAGCCCATACACGTTGGCGATTGCTGTAGTGCAAAAGAGAAGTGGCAAGGTGTGCATGTGCATTGATTATCACACTCTGAACTGGTGGACACTCCACAGCCAGTACATAATACCTGGGTCAATGATACCTTGGATAGCCTGAAAGGCAGTTGCTGGTTCTCTATCCTTGATCTCGGCAATGGATACTATCAAGTATCCATGGCACAGAAGGACTGGGAGAAGGCAGTTTTCATCTGCTCCTTGGGATTTTACCAATTTAATCATGTGCCTTGAGGGGTGTCCAGGGCTCCGGACACATTTTAACAATTCATGGTGTGGGTGGTAGGAGACATGCACCTGTTAGTGTCTGCTGTACCTGGATGACATCGTAGTATTTAGACACACTTTAGGAGAACATGAAGCTTGGCCATGCAAAGTCCTGGAGCTTTTGGAAGAGACTGGCCTCAACTTATCCCTGGACAAGTGCATCATCTGCCAGATGTTTGTAAGGCATGTGGGATGCACAGAGTCTACAGATGGTATGGTCATGGACCTGAAGAAGGTGAAGGTGTTAACCACTTGGCCAAGGCCCATGACCTTCAAGGAATTAGTCATTTCTGGGATTCTGTGGCAATTACCACAGGTTAATAAAGAATTTTCCTCACATTGTGCATGTAATCTCAAAGCTCACCAAGGGATATCCCCCACAAATAAGAAGGGGAACCCATGCTGGGATCAATACTTTAATGTGAGCGTCCCTTTCAGAAAGTGGTGGACTGCCAAGTGAGAAGAAGTTTTCTGGAAAATCATTTGACAACTCACTCAAGCCCCTGTCTTGGTGTACGCTGATCCCACCCAGCCATGTGAGTTTCATATTGATGCATGCTACAGGTGCAAGGACAGGTTAGAAGCTGTCCTTTATCAAAAACACAAGGGCAGATTTCAGCCAGTAGCTGTTGCAAGTCGAGGCCTCACACCCCCTGAGAGGAACTACACGGCTCATCAGGTGGAATTCCTGGCATTAAAGTGAACTGTGAGAGAGGTTCCATGACTACCTCAATGGGGCTGAGTTTATCATAAAGACTGATGACCTTTTGATGTATGTCAAGAGACCAGCAAAACTATCTGTAGCAGGGTGCTGGTGGCTAGCAGCGCACTCTGCCTATGATTTCACCATGCATTATTGGCTCAGGCAATGGATGCAGATGCCTTGTCTCGTCGGCCTTAAACTGAGGACTTATCACTCAGTGCTTGAATGGATGTGGGGATTCCTGATCTGAGCATTATGCCAGCGGGTATCTGAGGTGGAGGATCAATCCACAGCTAATGGAGAACAAGCGAGTGACTGTCTGTGGTACCACTGGAAGCCACACCCACAGTCTACTCAAGTTTTACTAAAGTACAGGACCCTCTGCTGATGAACAGATGGAGCATTCCCAGTGAACCGATTCACAGATGAAGGATCCCCTTTATGGGTTGGAAAGGGGAAAGGAGCTCAAAGCTATGTGGGTGAGTCACCCAAAGGGAGGTCCTTTTGCTAAAGGAACGGATCCACCTATTGGTTTGGGACAGGAGACTTTTTAATGAGGGCAGAAGCATCCCCATCGGCATCACTCAAAGCAGTTGGTGCTACCACAGAAGTACTGTTGAGAGGTGGTGGAGCCCTACCACAGTCGAATAAGATACCTGGGAGTAGAGGCATTGAAGGCCCTGGTTAAGGTGAGATTCTGTTGGCCTGGGATGGGGGTGTGTGTGACATTGCCCATCGTGTTCACACCTGCACCAGGTGTATCTGATAAAAGACTGCCTAAGCAGGCAGTTCCTCTTGTCAACATCACAAGTTTGGCACCCAGGAAGCTTGTCATTATGGATTTTCTGTCTAGAGCCTGACCACTGGGGTACTGCTAATATCTTTGATGTTGACTGACCATTTTACTTGTTACGCCCAGGCTTACCCCACCAAGAATGAGAGAGCTTCCATGGTTTCCAAGCTCCTGCGTGAGAATGTCTTCATTCACTTCAGGCTGCATGCGAGACTATACTCTGACCAGGGACGGGATTTTGCGAGCTGGTTAATAAAAGAACCATGCAAGATCAAGAGGATCAAAAAGTCGCACGCCACCCCTTATCTGCAAGAAGATCTGCTGCCAGAACGAGTGAACTGCACATTGTTCAACATGCTGGGAACCCTGGAGCCTCAGCAGAAGAAATACTGGAGCTGGCATGTGGAGCAGTTGATACAGGCTATAACTGCACTTGGCATGATGCAACTGGGTACGCACCATATGTGCTGTTTGGTTGAGAAGCCTGATAGCCAGGTGATCTCTGAGTGTTTTCACACGAGGTGCTAGTGGAAACATATTTTGTGGTATTAGATTTGCCTGAGTGATCAACTGAAGGAGGCATATCAGATAGCGACACAAGTCTTGTGTCATCAGAATCAACAGAACAAAACCGATTAGGACTGGTGAGTGAGGTAACAGGAGCTCCAGATTGGTGATTGAGTTTTGGCCTGGAATCAGGGAAAACACAAAATTGCTGGCTGATGGGAGTCGCACCCATACTTTATAGAGGAGAAACTGGAGGACCTACCAGTGTGTATATACACAGAGGGCAGTCATGGCCCCGCCAGATCTCTCTGCTGGAATCACCTGGTACTTGTGGGATGAGTACTGTTCCCTAATGAGGCCGTTTCCATGGATTCTGAGCCTGCCAGCCCCATGAGTTGAACGTGGTCCTGATGATGATCTACCTGGTGTGTCCGGATGCCCAGCTCCTGGGGGAATGAGGATGAAGTGGGGTATGGCAGACATCCTGTTTGGGAGGTTCCCACAGCATTGGTCCCCCTTGTCATTGTACAAAGGGATGGTGACGGTGGAGAACCCATGCTGACCGTCCCAGAGGCTCCACTGGAGTGAGTCCCTTACACTGCCAAAGCTGTGGGGGGCCCCAGAGGGCCCAACGAGGAAGGGACAATGTGGGGAGAGAACCCTGTACTTCGAATGGCCACTCTAAACCTTCATGCCTTTGATTTCATGCCTTAGGGACCTGTCATTTTGCCTCCATGGTGAGTTGTAGCACCTCAGCTGATGCCTGACAGCCAGCCTAGGTGTTCCTTCAAGGAAGGGCAGCCCGGGCATGTGCTGATGTATGATCATTTATACCACGGGGAGGGGGGGCGAGCAAGTTACCTCGTGGGAACCTATTCCACCCCCAGGGCCTTTGGGTGTAAGGACCCAGGGATTAGGACCCAGGTCTGCAAAGCCTGGGGTGGCTGGTATTCCCACAGTGCCACCACGGGGCCAGGCAGAGCTGCAGCCAGGGATCACTGCGGAGAGTAAGCGCCGCAGGAAGTATCACCCGAGAGACCAGGAGTGACAGTAACCTGTGGCCTGCTGATTGGCCAAGTGCCCTTACTGAGCCCCAGGGGTTGCCCCAGGAAGTTGTCTGGGACACCACACAGACTTCAGCCTGCTGCAACGCTGGAGTTTGCCTTGTCTCCTGATCTCCGGTCTCTCATTCCAGTCTGGTTTCAACCCCTATTCCTGCCTCTTGATTCAAGCCTGGTACTGCCTCTGATCTCCAGTCTTCGACCCCCGTCTCACTCTGACCCTGATTGTTGCTTACGGGACCTGGCCTTGCCATTCCTCCAACTCCTGCCTGGCGACTCCCATCCCTGGTGGTCAGATCTCATCCCAGCTGAGTCTTCTACGCCAGTCTGTCTACGCTCCTTACAGTGGGTTGGATGCTGGGGATGCTCTTGACCAGTAGGGGATCTGGGTCTGCTGCTGTGGATCTGCTGCCCAGAGTTTCCCACCTTGCTGTGAACAACAAGGATTATTTTTTGTTCGGGTTTAGAGAGCATGACCCCCTTGGGGTTTAGAGAGCATGGCCCCTTTAAAACCTTGTCCTGAGGGATAGGAAGGGCTGTTTATTCCAGGGGGCGGGAAGGGAAGGGAGAAGGACCCAGAGAGGCATGTGTGTACCAGTAGCTTCAGACTAGGGCCTACAGTGAGCAGGCCCTCATTTAGCAAAGCAGCTGAGCATGGGCAACAGGTATTGTAGGCCAGGGGAGGCTTAGCCCTGTCCACGCTCCACTCAGAGGCCCTGCCCTCATTTCCCCCGCAGGGGGGCTGGGGCAGGCAGGCCGGGGCTCCTCTGGCCGCAGGGGGAGGTGGGGCTCGGGGCTCCTCCGGCCATATGGGGGGCCTCAGGCAGAAGGGGTGGGGCTGGGGGCTAGCCTACCCAAGGGAGCGGTTCACTCGCTGCCTATGCAGCCAAGAACTGGTTTAAAGCCCAGGAGGGAAAGAGCGGCTGACCAGGGACGCCCCAGGATGGGAGCCAAATGAGCACTGTGCCAGGGAGGAATCATCTGAGGAGGACACACTGGACCTGGACCCAGTATCACTGTTGTGCACAGCTGTATGGGGCTGAGAGTACTGGGGGTTCTGACTTTGCGTTGGGCAGAGACAATGCGTAATTGTTGACCGTGGGAGGGCACAATTTAAAGCAGCGGTTTTCAAACTTTTTGAGCTGAGCGCCGTCACCCCTATGTGTTACTATTTTTGGTTATGCCCCTCTCACCCAGACAGAAAGAGGTGAGTCGGGGTGGATGTGGCGCTCCCTCTCCGAGCCCCGTTGTGCCAGGCTGAAGCCCAAGCCACTTGGCATCACCGCTGGCCCCCCTCAACTTTCCTCTGTGCCCCCCAGGTGGCGTGCCCCACAGTTTGAAAACCCGATTTAAAGGTTCTGGTGGTATGCAGTGCGGTTTAGGGCAATACATATAACCGTGGAAGAAAGCTGGGCGGGGGGGCATGTGACCCTGCGTTACTCTCTTCCCCCGATGCAGCACCTCTTGGGAGGTTGTTGCTGTATGTGGGTTTGCAGAGAGCATTTGAAGAGGGCACTGAAGGGGTTTGCTGGAGAAAGTTTACTAGCACCAAAGACAACCAAGACTCTCTGCGGGACTGGAACTCTACCCAATATTCCGGATCTCTGAGTCTAGATGCAGGGCTTGGTCCCCCTGGGTCCTCGTGTTTGGATGTTACCCTGTTCTACCTCTCCCCCTATCTTCTACTCCTCTTGTTTTTCCACATTTATGACTGCAAATCTGTATTTCCCTTCCCTATAGTTGTACTCTTCCAGAGTGTGTGTGTATTTACTCCGGGGGCTTAGGACCAGGTGCTGCTGGGGCAAAAGGGAGTTTCTTCCTCACTATTTGATCACTATTTTGCTTCAGAATTTGAAAATTCTAGCCTATATATTCCACAAATTGCCCCAAAATATGGGTTCTGATCCTACTTGCATTGAAGTCAATGGCGTACCTGCCAATACTTGAAAGTAAACAAACAAGATTGTAATGAACATAAAACTCGAGGGTTGCACACTTTGCTACTGATGAAGGCTGAGTACTGTGTATTATCCAACTTAAACCTGAAAAGCCATTTGTACTTAAGGACCGTCTGAGAAGGTATTTGGGGGGCAGAAATCTTTGCTTGGCTGGCCTCAGAAATTGACAGTGTATTTTGGAAGGTGAGGCTGGAACTGTTGACAGTGAAATCAGATAGAGAGGAAAACTCCAAGCAGACTTGGATGGGAGTAAAATTGATTTGTGAAGGCGAGGTGAAAAATGTCCTGACAGAAAATTATTTGTTGCTTCTGTAGGCTGAGCTTATTGCATGCACCCGGGCTCCTGGCATCCATCTGTTCCACATTTCCCCCCCGCCGCAAAAAAACCCCTCCCTGTGTGCTGCCACTTTCTCATCCTTCTCTATTTCAGGGACTCCCTGCAACCCCTGCCATGTGCCAGGGGCTCTGTGTGTGCAGCACTCCACTTGCCCCCCTCATTTCCCCCTTCCCACTATTCTCCCTGCCACATACAAGGGGTTCTGTGTGACCCCCATGTCCCCTGCCCCCATACCATTGTCCCCCATTCATCCCTACTTTCCTTTATACCAGGGCTACCTATTTGTCCCCTGCCCCATGTGAGGAGCTGGGCCACTCTTCTTCCCCGCCCCCCCTCACCTTCCCTCCTACCGCTTTTCCGGGAGAGAAATGTTTCATGGTGTCAACATGTTAAACTATTGGAAGGATGGGCAGATACTATGCTGGAAGGTGTTAATGGCTGCCATCAACCATTTCTTTGATCTATAGAGAATCACGGAGGTGGCTGAAACTGCTGGCTCTGCAGGTGTATTTACATTGCAATTGAAAACCTGTGGCTGGCTCCTCTCAGCTGCCTCGGCTTGTGGGGGCTCAGTCTAAGGCGCTGTTTAATTGCGGTGTAGACATTCGAGCTTGGGCAGGAGTCTGGGCTCTAAAGACCCAGGGATGTGGGAGGGTCTATCTACACCGCAGTCAGCTGGCATCACAGGTGTCTATTTGCAGTGTAGATATACTCTCTGTGTGCCCCTCCCCCCACCTCCCATTTCCTACCTTTTGGTTTTTCTGATTTTCACTGAAATCCACAGAGTTCAGCTCACTGATGCCTATCCCCTACCATTTTGGAATTAATCTCCTGCAGTGTTCAAAAGTTGTCATGCTACAGACAGAGAAATGCCACCAAGTTGCCACTCAGCCAACTAAACAAATATGCGTATGTTTTCATTGATCTGCATAAAGACTGTTCCCATTTATCTTATTTAGCAGGCAGGGAAATGGGAAAGAGCAGCCAATCAGATGGGATTTCCCCATAGACTAGTTTTTTTTCCCTCTCCATAAACTCATAGCAGGGTCTGAAAACTCAGAGGGTTGGCATATATGCCTGGCAATTTTTGTCTTCAGTGGAAGTAAGAGCAGGCCTGTGATCTGAGGCTTACAGTTGTTTGGGAAGCGTACGTTATTAACTGAAGGTGAAGTTGATAGTAGGAACCTATTGCCCCCCAAATTAGAAACAAAAATTACCACCCTGGGATATAATACTTGAAGGAATTGTTGCAATCTGGAGATGAAGTTTTCCAACCTGTAGGGCAATAGATTTTCTTATACATGTAATCTTTTCACTGTGGACTCAACTCTTCCTGTCCCACTCTGCAGGCATGGAAGGCTCTAATACAGCAGAATTGCCACCGTTCTCTCCTTTGGGTGGGAAGCAGGCTATGTAGAGGCCAGTCAAGGGAAGCTGCATTCTTTGGTGTTCCATGGAGCAGTGGTTCACAGTGGTTCCCATGGAGCAGTGGTTCTCATCTGAGTCATTGCAGTTTAGGGTTTGGAGTAAGCAGGGGCTGGAGGTGGGGTGGATAAGCTCATGGTAATTCCTTTGCAAGGGAGACTGTAGCTGGTAAAACTGCTGATTTGTTTCTCCCAACCTCAGTGGAGAGTCCAACCAGGATTTGTCCCTATATGCCTACCTTTAAAAATGTCTTCTGTTCCTGTAAATAATGTGGACTGAAAGCTTTACTTATTTAGTTCACGAGACTTTTGACCTTGTTGCAGCCAGCTGGTGAATAGTTTTAAAGAAAAAAAATTACTGATCAGCAAGGAGAGTAATAATTCAAAACTGTTTTAAGATACACAGCTCTCTCTCAGCTAGCTGGATTGTCTCTAAGAAACTGAGGCTGTAAATAATTATACACTGCATAGTTAGTAGAATAAACTGGTTGGATTGCTCTAACCCCTTGACTCCTCTGCCCTAGAAAGTACACTTCAATTGATACAAAAGCCAGTGTGTCTCCATAGTTAATGTTGAAACAAGGCTTTCATTATAAACCTCTGGTGACACCCACTACACCCATGCCATCTGAAAGCAAGCTACTTGAAACCTTAGGTGTGGTCCTAAGCCAGGCCAGAACAGTTCTGGAAAGCTGGAGACAAATTGGACAAGGTATTTGGGAAAGGAAATAGGAAGGTTCAAAAATGTAGGCAATCTCACTTTTGAGATTTTTCTAATGCTGTTTTGTAATGTCGTAACTCAGAAATGGTTTGGTGTAGATATCTTACCTTTGAGTTAATAGGCTGCCCTTAGTGAGGAATGATACCTTTGTCTAGTTCTGTGTGGGGTGGGAGAAAGAACAATACAGGCGAGTTTCATCTTACGCGCATTTAACATGCGCGAATTCAGCTTTGCGCGGTCGGCAAAAACAAAAAACAACAGAGAAAAATAACAATTTAAATACTGTACCTGTAGTGTGGGCGATTCCGCCCGCCATTACACTCAATATAATTTTGACTATACGCAGTTTTCGCTTTACGCGCTGACTGCGGAACGTAACCCCAGCGTAAGATGAGACTCGCCTGTACTTACACTAGGAACATCAATATTCCGAACGCTTCATGCTGGCTCGTGCCTGCTTCTCACAAAATATACTGACTTGCTCTGCTGCTTCCTAAACAATACATCGGGGCCTTGGTGCAGCAGGTCATAAGGGGCTTGGTTGGACACGGTCTGCAGTAACTGCTTTAAAACATGCAAGACCCACAGATGTTTCTGCAGAGTTTATAAGCTACTGAAATGGTAAACCCCACAGGACATTTAAAGCCAGTGAAGCCCACAGGTCTTCCATATTTGAGGATTGGTAAATAGAAAAGACAATCTCTGCTTTCATTTAAAAAACGTCAAGGCTCTAGCAGTAAATGTACAGCCCTCTTGCAAAATAAACAGATGTAATTCATTGTAAACTGATCACTAGGGCTGAAAGATGACAGGGTATTCATGCATCCTCTATGGCTGCCCAGCACTGGCAGTTGGGATGCATCATGCATGGAAATGTTAGCTGTAGGTTCCTGCATTTTTGGGAGGATTCCAGATCATTCTGTGGCTTCCATTGATGGTACTAGGACAACTGTGCTCTGGGCTGGTTGCCTGCAGCTGAGTTGGCACCTCTGCAGTGACTAATCTGGGCAATCTGTGACCACAAGGAAAGGCAGTTCAGTAACATGGGAGGAAACATGATCTCGTGGACTAGGCATGGAACTGTAAATAAAGGACTTCCACATTATAATCCCAGTTCTAACATGAATCTTTTTGTGGCCTTGGTCAAATCATTTAACTTTTCCAGCTTACTTTTTCCATCTCTATAATGGGCAATAATGTTTACCTACCTCAAACCGGAAGGGGAACAACAGTTTGTAGTTTGTGAGAATGAAATAGTATTTATAAAGCACAATATATGTACTATTCACTGGGCTGCGCACACAAATCCTCCAGTTGTTTGGGCCAAAGGCTTCCTGGAACCCCAGTTCATGTGAACAGCTGTCATTTTACAAAGCTTTTTTTAAATGTTGGCAGCTATGCAAAGGCCTCAGCACAGAGATGGGATCCAGCAGTGGGAGGCTTAAGGGAGCAGAGACCTAAATGCACATAATGAGTCTGTTACATTTGGGGTGCATCCAGGGCCGGCACCAGACGACAAAGCACGTGCCTGGGGCGATGCCTTGTAAGGGGCGGCAGTCCGGGGATTCTGGGGGCGTCGAAAGCTGGAGCCGGCCCTGGGTGCATCCCAAAAACTAACTTTGTTCCCTCTCTTCCCTGTCCTCCTTCTCCCCCTTCCCCCCCGCCCCCCCCCAAAAAAAACAACCCAAGAAGGGACAAAAATATCCTAAGGCCATCTTTGTGGCATAGTAGTGTGAGCATGGTGGACTGATGTTTGGGTGGGGTGGGGAAAAGAGAGTGGTGGCAAAACATTGGTTCTCAGGCCTGCTAAAAAGTGCTCAGGCTGGCTCTGTGGAGTTTATAAGTTTTAGATAACACACACACACACTCTCTCTCTCCCAATTCAGTGGGCTTTTTGGGTGGTGTTGAGGGAAGAAAAGCAAAATTACAGTTTGGGTAACCTTAATTGTATATTTTCATATTTTGTATGTGTGTGTTTAATTCAACCTTTATTTAGAATTTCTTGACTTTCTAATGTTCAAGTTTTTAAGTGTACAGTGTTCTCAAGTTCTTCTTCCCTTAAAATTGCACAGAAGTTGGTGTTTTTGTTTTCCTTTTCCGCTGCTTAGAATGTAAAGGAGAATCAAAATCGTTTTGAGTTAATCCTAAATTCATAACCATGCTTGACTTTTTTTAAAAATACACAACTGGTCCATATTCACTTTGGAATATAAATCTCCTTCCCATAATTGTGCTGGGTTACATAGTTTTGATAAGTTAAATTTAAATTCTGTTTTTGATTAATGGGAAATAATGTAAAATTCATGGAGTTGGTTTCTTAGCTTTCATGTTTTGTTGTGCTAGTCTGTGCCTGATTAAATCTCTTCATTTTTGTTTTTAAGGGGTTTGTGAACATTTTGTCCTTGAAAGCTTACAGAAATATTTTATTTGTATTGCCTGGAAGGATATAGCTTCAGTTGATGATAAATCCGTGTTTTTCCTAAACAAGATACAAGGTAGCCTTCTTTGCTAAGCTTCCTAGTGTAACCAAGGATTTGTACAGATAAATTATAGATAGGGCTATCAAGCGATTAAAAAAATTAATTGCAATTAATCGCGCTGTTAAACAATAATAGAACACCATTTATTTAAATATTTTTGGATGTTTCCCACTTTTTCAAATATATGATTTCAATTACAACACAGAATACAAAGTGTACAGTGCTTACTTTAGATTTATTTTTGATTTCAAATATTTGCTCTGTAAAAAAGAAACAAAGGAAACAGTATTTCAATTCACCTCATACAAATACTGTAGCGCAATCTCTTTATCATGAAAGTTGAACTTACAAGTGTAGAATTTTATGTACAAAAAAAACTGCATTCAAAACCAAAACCATGTAAAGCTTCAGAGCCTAGAAAGTCCACTCAGTCCTATTTCTTGTTCAGCCAATCACTAAGACAAACAAGTTTGTTTACATTTACGGGAGATAATGACACTTGTTTAAAAAAAATGCGCTAATTTGTGACTGAACTCATTGGGGGAGAATTGTATGTCCCCTGCTCTGTTTCTTAGCCGCAGTCTGCCATATATTTGATGACCCAGCACATGTTGTTCATTTTAAGAACACTTTCACTGCAGGTTTGACAACACAAAGAAGGTACCAATGTGCGATTTCTAAAGATAGCTACAGCACTTGATCCAAGGTTTAAGAATCTGAAGTGTTTTCCAAAATCTGAGAGGGATGAGGTGTGGAGCATGCTTTCAGAAGTCTTAAAAGAGTAACACTCCGATGCAGAAACTAAAGACTCCAGCCACCAAAAAAGAAAATCAACTTTCTCCTGGTGGCATCTGACTCCGATGATGATAATAAACATGCATCAGACTGCACTGCTTTGGATTGTTACCGAGCAGAATGCGTCATCCGCATGGACGCATGTCCTCTGGAATGGTGGTTGAAGCATGAAGGGCATATGAATATTTAGCATATCTGACCTGTAAATACCTTGCAACACCGGCTACAAAAGTGCCATGTTCTCATTTGCAGGTAAATAGAAAGCAGACAGCATTATCTCCTGTAAATGTAAACAAACATGTTTGTCCTAGCAGATAGCTAAACAAGAATTAGGATTGAATGGACTCATAGGCTCTAAAGTTTTACATTGTTTTGTTTTTGAGTGCAGTTATGTAATGAAAAAATCTACTTTTTTTTTTAAGTTATACTTTCATGATAAAGAGATTGCACGACAATACTTGTATGCGGGGAATTGAGAAACTATTTCTTTTATCATTTTTACAGTGCAAATATTTATAATAAAAATAATATAAAGTGAGCACTGTGCACTTCGTATTCTGTTGTAATTGAAATCAATATATTTGAAAATGTAGAAAAACATCCAATTTTTTTTATTATTGTTTAACAGTGCAATTAAAACTGTGATTAATTTTTTTTATCACGATTAATTTTGAGTTAATCGTGTGAGTTTACTGTAATTGACAGCCCTAATTACAGATATATGGTGGTCTAAGCAAAAGGGTTTTTCCATGGAAATTTGTGCTAGCCATGAGAAAAGGCACAGCCCTAATTATAAGATCTTGGATCTTGTATTTTAGATAGTCAGAGAAGTTCTTTGAAGTTAGCTTGCTTTTCAACTGAAATTTGACTCTCAAAGTGTATGGATTTGGAGCCCTTCTGATAGCTTTTCTAGATTCACTGAAAATACTGTATCTGTGTGAGTTTTTTCATGAAGTTGATGGATTTCCACTCCATACGGCTGAATGCAGTGCTTTGCATAATGATAGGTTTAAGTGTAGTAGCCGTGTTAGTCTGTGTCAGCAAAATGAAAATAAGAAAGAAAAACTTGTAGCACCTTAGAGACTAACAAATTTATTTCAGCATAAGCTTTCGTGGGTTAATACTCACTTGCATCCGATGAAGTGAGTATTAACCCACGAAAGCTTATGCTGAAATAAATTTGTTAGTCTCTAAGGTGCTACAAGTTTTTCTTTCTTATTTTCATTTTGCTGACACAGACTAACACGGCTACTACACTTAAACCTGAAAATACTGTGGTATGAGAGTGGTTTATTTATGGGCAAGAAATAGAGTTCACCTCAGAAAGGAATTTATTTCAAGTCCATGGATATTCCTTCATTTAGCTATGCCAATAACTTGTTCGTTGAGCATTGGCCTACTAAACCCAGGGTTGTGAGTTCAATCCTTGAGGGGGCCATTTAGGGATTTGGGGCAAAAATCTGTCAGGGGACAGCACTTGGTCCTGCTAGTGAAGGCAGGGGACTGGACTCGATGACCTTGCAAGGTCCTTCCAGGTCTAGGAGATTGGCATAGCTCCATGTATGTATGTATGTATGTATGTTTCTCCGATTTGCTCACAGACCAATCTCAAACATGATTTTCTCTGAATAATGTAGGGAATATTTTTTATGACTAATTCTTGTGGCAGAGTTCAGAGGTGATGTGTAAGTTAGACTCTGAAATGCACTTATGCAGATTTACCAATATGTGCAAGAGGGTCTCAATAAGTGTAATTAACACATTGAAAAAGGTGTAAGTTAAAGGAACACCATCAACTTAAGAAAAAAATCACACTTGTTTCAGAAAATGGTGAACACTTAGTCTCTGAAAAGTAGGCCTCTTTGACGTGTTTCAACTGGGTACCCAGCATCACTAATGACTGTTTAGGCTGTAATCAAAAACCCTGGCTGTGGTGTCTGTGCTTGCTTAGTGCTAGGTTGACATGAAGCTCCATCTGGACAGAATGAAAGCAATGCTGGTCAGTTGGGGAAGCATTATGCGGTGGTAGTGGGGCATGGCTTACCCTTTGTCCAAGAGAATTTCAGTGTGGTGTTGATTTTTGAATCCCAGATCGGTTCTGGACCACCAAATGACCTCAGTGGCCAAAAAAAAGCTGCTGTTTTAAATTTGTTTTATAAACTGGCACACTCACCTTGTCACAGATGGGGACCTTAGCTTAGTTCTCTGAACCTACATGGCTTCTAGATTGGATCGTTGCCATGTGCTCTACATGGGATGACCATTGAAATCTTCCTGGAACAATCAGCTGGTGCAACAGGGGGCTACTGAATGATGTCAGCTGCTGGTGCCCTATGACAGCAGGTCTTCGACAACTTCACGCCTCTTGTTTGTTGCTGGGTACAATTCAAGATGTTAATATTGACCTATGAAATCCTGTTCGGCGTAGTGCTGGCTATCAGAGACCCTTCCTTTCTCTAGGAAACCTTTGTGACAGTAAAGGTCAGTTGGGGCACCTGAGTTAATAGCTCCTAGATTCAAAAACGTCTGTGGACGTGGAGCAGGACATTCTCATTGAAGGGTCTTCCACTCCAGAATTCACTTTTCCCACTGGTTTGACAGAGCTGAAATTTGTAGATCTTTGTGGCTTGGTTTTAGTGCCCTTCTCTTTTCTTAGGCTGCACCAGCATCGGGGGTTTTCTTAAAATCGGTCACCCTTGTTCTAGCATCAGCAGCCAAAAAATAATTTGAAGAACAGCTAGCCAAAGATTCAAAAAGTAATAGCAAAAAATGTTTTAAGTACATCAGAAGCAGGAAGCCTGCTAAACAACCAGTGGGGCCACTGGACGATTGAGATGCTAAAGAAGCACTCAAGGACGATAAGGCCATTGTGGAGAAACTAAATGAATTCTTTGCATCGGTCTTCATGGCTGAGGATGTGAGGGAGATTCCCAAACCTGAGCCATTCTTTTTAGGGGACAAATCTGAGGAACTGTTCCAGATTGAGGTGTCATTAGAGGAGGTTTTGGAACAAATTGATAAACTAAACAGTAATAAGTCGCCAGGACCAGATGGTATTTACCCAAGAGTTCTGAAGGAACTCAAATGTGAAATTATGGAGCTAGTAACTGTAGTCTGTAACTTATCATTTAAATCAGCTTCTGTACCAAATGACTGGAGAATAGCTAATGTGATGCCAATTTTTAAAAAGGGCTTCAGAGGTGACCCTGGCAATTACGGACCTGTAAGCCTGACTTCAGTACCGGGCACACTGGTTGAAACTATAGTAAAGAACAAAATTGTCAGACATGTAGATGAACATAATTTGTTGGGGAAGAGTCAACATGGTTTTTGTAAAGGAAAATCATGCCTCTCCAATCTACTAGAATTCTTTGAGGGGGGGTCAACATGCATGTGGACAAGGGGGATCCAGTGGATATAGTGTACTTAGATTTTCAGAAAGCCTTTGACAAGGTCCCTTACCAAGGTTTGCTTACTTTGTTAAGCAAAGTAAGCTGTCATGGGATAAAAGGGAAGATTCTTTCATGGATTGGTAACTGGTTAAAAGATAAGAAATAAAGGGTAGAAATAAATGATCAGTTTTCAGAATGGAGAGAGGTAAATAGTGGTGTCCCTAAGGGGTCTGTACTGGAAAAAGGAGTAAACAGTGAGGTGGCAAAATTTGCAAGTGATATAAAACTACTCAGGATAGCAAAGTCTCAGACTGACTGCGAAGAGCTATAAAAGGATCTCTCAAAACTGGGTGACTGGGCAACAAAATGACAGATGAACATTAAATGTTGATAAATGCAAAGTAATGCACATTGGAAAACATAATCCCACTATACCTATAAAATGATGGGGTCTAAATTAGCTGTTACCACTCAAGAAAGAGATCTTGGAGTCATTGTGGATAGTTCTCTGAAAACATCCACTTAATGTGCAGTGGCAGTCAAAAAAGCGAACAGACTGTTGGGAATCATTAAGAAAGGGATAGATAATAAGTCAGAAAATATATTGCCTCTATATAAATCCATGGTACGCCCACACCTTCAATACTGCATGCAAATGTGGTCGCCCCATCTCAAAAAAGATATATTGGAATTGGAAAATGTTCAGAAAAGGGCAACAAAAATGATTAGGGGTATAAAACGGCTTCCGTATGAGGAGAGATTAACAAGACTGGGAGTTATCAGCTTGGAAAAAAGACTATTACTGGGGGATATGATAGAGGTCTATAAAATCATGACTGGTGTGAGAAAGTAAATAAGTGTTATTTACTCATTCTCATAACACAAGAACTAGGGGTCACCAAATTAAATTAATAGGCAGCAGATTTAAAACAAACAGGAAGTATTTTTTACCGCACAACATACACTCAACCTAGGGAACTCTTTGCCAGAGAATGTTGTGAAAGCCAAGACTGTAACAGGTTTCAAAAAAGAACTAGATAAGTTCATGAAGGATAGGTCCATCAATGGCTATTAGCCAGGAGGGGCAGAGATGGTGTCCCTAGCCTCTGGGCGATGGGATGGATCACTTGATAATTACCTGTCCTGATCATTCCCTCTGGGACACCTGGCATTGGCCACTGTCGGAAACCAGGATACTGGGCTAGATGGACCTTTGGCCTGACTCATTGTGGCCGTTCTTATGTTCTTATTAGTATGAAGACCTCTCCTTTTTTAATGTAATTTATTTGGATCTCTAAGTCTTTATTTAAACCTTTAAAAATATACAATGCTACTTCACAGTCTGAGCTGTATCACTTATGGACACGTTACATGGTGCAAGTTTATCATATAATGGCAATACAAAGCTCCCTTTGTTGTAGTAGTCTTTGTTACAAGATTGCCTATAGTATAGGGCTACAAAATTCTAGCTTCAAGAAGTTCATTATAGCCGCCTACTTCACAATAGATTGCTCTCTCAGCTCTCAACAAAGACTCCTACAGAAAGGATGCATTCTGTTGAAAATAGGTAAAATATATGCAATATTTGTATATAATTTTGTTAACAGAGCCAAAGTGATATCTGGGAAAACCTGTGAGGGTCTTGAGAGTTGTGTAGAACTAACCTAGGTGCTTTATTAAGAGTATGAGTTCTGAAAATGTATTGTCCTGCTGTTAAATGTGAAATAATATAGTGATTTCTTAAAGATTTTTGTCTGGGAAGTAAATTTAAGAATGAGTTAAGGTAGAAAATTCAAATAACAATTACATTATTATAGTTTAAACAACAAATCTGAAATACTAGGAAAAAGGAAATTTACTGTTCCAATTTTGTCCTTCTGTTTTCTCCCCCCTTCTGCCTAAGGGTGGGAGATGCTAATCATTGGCAACATGAAATTTGTGTGCTTTATTGAGAGTGTGAATTCCAGTGGTACGGTCTTTTGTTACAACCTGTACCCACACTTCGAGATTGAATACAGCCTGGTTTCTGCTATGTATCTGGTGAATATTGGGGCAGGTTAAGGGCATGTCCTTGGGACCCAGGCTCTATCCTGAAAAAGGCCCCAAATAGATCAGCAGGTGTTTCACAACAAATAGCTGATGGTCAGCTGCTGTTTCAGAGTGCAGGACCCAGGCTGAGTAGGAAAAGGAGAAATGTGGGTATGTCTGAGTCCTCTGAGGTTACATCAGATAATTTGGTGAATGGCCTGAGGGGCGGCAGAAGCTGAGCCAAAATCTAATCTAGGCATTATATCATATTCATTGCTGTCATATGTGAGCACTGGGATCAAACAAAAAGGATTTTGCACGTAATTCGGAAGTAAAACCCACACTTCGGCACATGTGGTATTCTCTACACAAACTAACTAAACTGTGTTAAAAGGATGTGGTCTCTTACCCATTTCAGAAGCAAACACAGAGTAAGTACACAGAGTTTCCCGGCCCATATCCAGAGAGGGTTGAACTGGATTGCAGTTGTGTATTTTCCCCTTACCACTGATGAGTGCTCTGGATAAATCAGTGTTGGAGGATTCTAATTGTAAGAAATTATACTGCTCTTTTGTATTGTTGCTGCTTCTTGATGCTGCCTGCAAACAGGTGTTGCGTTAACTAGCAGCATGCTAAAGTTTCTCCAGAAGGGCTTATCAGACATAGGTGCTGGAACTAGGGGTACTGTGGGTGCTGTCTCACCCCCTGGCTTCAGTGGCGTGGCCAGGTTTAGAGCACAGGGGGAGCGGAGCTAAAAAAAGGCGCCGGGAGCAAAAAGCGTCGAGAGCAAAAAAAGGCGCCAGGAGCAAAAAAAAAAATGTGCCGCTCCAGCTGCAGTGCAGGAGCAAAAGGCATCAGAGCACAAAAAAGGCGCCGCTTCTGCTCAGTGGGGGAGCGACCGCTCCCCCTGCTCCCTCCCTGGCTACGCTACTGCCTGGCTTGAAGTAGTAATAACAACCCAGAGGCATGGTTTCCACCTTCAGCTCTCCCACTATAGAAATTGTTCTAGCACCCCTGATATCAGACTGTGAGTGAAAGAAAGAAAACAGATGGATCAGATGAAATCAAATTTGAATGGCATCATCTGAAATAGGAACATGGTTTTCTAGTGCTACTGCTTCCTGCAGGTGTTGAATCCAACATACTGTAAGCAGGTCAGTTCTCAGCATTTTTTAACCTCGTAGTTTGTTTTGCTAACAGAAGGGCACTGTTCAAGAATTTAACGAGAGTCCCTCACTCTGTGGACCTTGCATCCAGGCACTAAAAGTTCCATAGTGTGTTTTGATGTACTGTTTCAAACATTTAGTGTGCAGTAGCAGGGTCCATGCTGCCATTTAGTGTTCAGCTAGCGTGCGGTAGATTTGCATCCTGGATTGCCACACACTAGGTCTCCATGGACATAAACCCTACTAGAAAGTATTAAGTTGCTATTAACTGTGTAGTGTAAGCTCCCTTCACAGATTGTAACATGGAGGGTAGCATGTGGAAAGTCTAGTTCTCAAGGGACAACCGAACAAAGAGGGTAAACGATGCAATTAATCTGCAGGGAATGCAATGATCCTTTTCCCCCTCCTCTTTGCAGCACGATGGCTGACAATAAAACAAAGTCCACTAAACCTGCAAACAAGACTCCTCCAAAGTCTCCTGCAGATCCGGCAAAAGAGAGAGCAGCCAAAAGGCTATCTTATGAGTCCAACAGTTCCCACGAAGGGGCCATGGCAGCAGAGCTTAGTGCTCTAGAAGAGGCTTTTAGAAAATTTGCCATCCACGGAGATACCAGAGCCACAGGAAAAGAAATGCATGGGAAAAACTGGTCAAAATTATGTAAGGACTGTCATGTGATAGATGGGAAGAATGTGACAATCACAGATGTTGACATTGTCTTCAGTAAAATCAAGTAAGTTCCTTCCCTTTTCTCGTTCCCTTGTCTTGTTATACTTCGCACTCCCTCCCAGGCTTATATTTATATTTCCCCCCCCCCCCCAAAGCTGGTGTGACTCATAGAATTAACATTTTATGAGCAATAGCAGGTACAGCACACAACAGGTACCTCTGCCACAATTACACCCTTTCATATTTGCTTTATGACACTGTTTTGAAAATGTCCTTTAAACTTCTGAGCAGCTGTCAGCTGAGTTGAGTGTTTCATGTCTTAAGCTACAGTGTGTTCAGGAAAGATGCATGTTTATCACCACAAGCTGCTAACTTTAATTAAAAAAAAGTTGCTGGGTAAGTGTCATGAATGCTTGTGCTAAAGGAGCTCTGTCTCAAGTCAGGCTATAGTGTTGGTAAATGAGGGGTAACCCATGCCTAGTTCTGCAGGTTTTTAAACACACTTGTAAGCCAGAGGGCAGATTCACCAGCTGGGGCAGTCTAAAGAGCAGCCACAGACCCTCACTAGTTTTTTCCCCTTGGAGGCTAAGAATCCAGTTTGACCTGAGGTAATAAATAAGATTTTCTTGGTGGTCCCAATCTTGTGTGGCATGGGTACACATCTACATCACAAATACGCCATCCATTTTTTTTTGTGGCTGAAGCCTTTTACTTGTCAGCTACAAAAAACTGGATGGTGTACTGGTAATGAAGGCACATGCTGCCCGTAGATTGGCACTGCCAAGCAAATTTCATTTATTACCTCAGCCTAATTGGAATCCTAACCTCCAAAGGGGAAAACTAGTGAAGGTCGGATCCAAAATCAATGAAGTCAATGGAAAGACATTGTTCAGCGGACTTTGCGTCAAGCCCTAAAATTGCTATCTTACTTGCTTCCCCCTCCAAACTGCTTAAGTTTGATCAGATGTGGGGACATAAACATAATGGCTAATTAGGCCCTCTGCCCTTCATTACCTTAGAAGTTGTTTAAGTTACACAACACTTAGTTTTATTTAAGGACAAATTTTCAGCAAGGTTTCTTAATTGTGCTAATAGTTTGAAGGAGTATATATTTGTACATGCCCTAACCCACAGTGTCATTTGTAAATGTTGGTTTGAGGCCATGCAAATTGAGGCGGCTGCAAGTTCAATTAGGAGACTTGCTGAAAATTTGACCCTTAGAGCCCACCAAAGATAAGAAATACAGAGAAGAAAGGACCCTTTGCCCTTCATGGGCTGTCCAATGTGATGTACACGAGTCATAGGACATCATGTCATTAATTCTTGAATGAATCCATTGTTTATGCTTGAACAATCTCATCCACTGGCTTTTTCCTAACATTTGTCATTTTCTGAGTGGAGAAAAAATGCTCTTTGTGGTGAGTGTATTTCCTTTCACGACTGTTTGCTTCTTGCTCTGTCTTCAGCTGACAAGCCAGCATAGGCACGCCAACCCTTTTGTTCTTGGGTTAGCCTCTCACCATCTCTGCTCCCGTGACAGTATTTTCCTAGAGATTCTGTTGCCATAACCAAGCTCTGTATTTCAAGTGGAATCTTATCAGTGAACTAGCCCATTGTAGTAGATGGCTAAGCTTGGAGGTTTTGGGGCTTTCAGTTTTGTGTTTTAATGAATTTTGATGGATGATGTCAATGTTTATTTTCAAGTATTCTTTGGTTTTGATAAACCTAAATATTTGTTTATTGCTAGCCTAACAGGAAATGACAAATCCTAGGGCTACTTTCGCAGGCCAGTTTCCATCCAGTAAATGATGTGATAGGCCCTTAGTATTGCAGAAACTGGCTGTGCACTAGATTGATGGATCCCGAGGACTCAGACCTGATGCCTACTGGGGTGGAGTGGATTCACTTATGTTCTGTGGGAGTGAGGTGTGGATCCAGAAGTGCAAGTAGGGCGGTACGGTACACCGTACCAGTACGCTATTTATAGCCGGTACCGTGTACCGGAAAGACACAGGAGGAGCAAAATGTGGGACCGCCGGGTGGCCCCAGCCTGGCAGCTTCTGCCACGCGGTGGTACTGCCGTCAGCTCTTCCACACAGCTGCATGCGTACGTCTCCTGTCCGGGGCCTGTACAGCAGCCCTGCTGGAGGACAGGGTTGGGGGCGGGGCTGCTGCGCCGGAGAAGCTGCCGGTGTGGGGCAGTACCAGGCCGGCAGCTCCTTCGGCACGGCTGGTACTGCGCCCCCGCCTTGTCCCGCCAGTGCTGTCCTCCGGCTGGGCTGCTGTACAGACCCCGGACAGGACTCAGCAGACGCAGCTGCATGGAAGGGCTCAGGGAGGTGCTGGGGGTGGATCAGCCGTGCTGGAGGAGCTGCCGGGGTAGGGCTTGGTTGCCTGCGTGTCTGAAAAAAGTACTATCTGCTGTCAGAGGGAGCTGGTTTGATGCTCTTCTGCTGGCAGTTCCCAAAGCAGGTGTGACTGTGAAGTGGCTGTTGTTCCAGAGAGCAAGCCCTCCTCTTCTCTTAGCAGCCCACACAGCAGCTGTGCCGTGTCCACCCACTGGGAGCGCTTCCTCCCCCCCGCCCCAGGTAACGTGGGATGGATCATGGGACATGGGGAGGGGTAGAGTGTGGGGCCCCGGGCTGGGGGCGGGGTGGAGTCACGTGGTGGGGGTCATACACTCCCCTCCATTTAGCTGGTGCTGCGTACTGGTAAGAAATGAATTCTACGTGCACCACTGTGTGGCGCGTTAGGGACATGGGGCTAGAGGGAGAAGGCACTGATATAAACACAGGCAACTTCCACTCCCAAGTGATCCCTATTCCCAAGGCGGTAACCAATACATGTTTTGTTGCATAAAAATAGCCCAGGAATTCCGGATGTCTCAATCTTTGCTGGAATAGCAGAGCTGCAGTAACTCCCATGCAGCTATTACAGGGTTAATTGCTTCCCCCTTTAGGAATGGGGATCACTCGGTTTTCCCTCTTATGACTGCCCTGGGGTGCTGGCTCTTCTGCCTGAGAGAGCCCTGTCTTCTGTCTTTTCTCCTGGCTGTCTGCTTCCTTCTGGAGCTATGCAGTGTAGTTGTAGCTGTGCTGGTCCCAGATCTATTCAGTGTGGGTGAACCAAACAATCACTATGCTCTCGAATGAACTCACACAGAAAAATGATAAGACAAAACCACCCTCCCACCTGTGGGTGAACATATCACTTCATATCAGACCTCTCAGTTCTCATCCACAACACGTTCCAAAGACAAGCCTGGGAGCTTAAACTCCTAACTCTGCTAGACACTAAAAATCATGGATTGAACAGAGATTCTGGATTTATGGTTTATTACAAACAACCTGTAATCCACTAATTGCCTCCTTTTGTCCATGACTGCAGGGGTGTCAACGAACCACTTTACCTTGAATGGTCCTTTAGCATATTTGCTAGCTACTTATGCTAAACAATCTGTTCCACCTTGCATTTAGCTGTCACACTCCTGAGTCCCTTTCCCAGCCCCGAAGAAGAGTTCTGTCTCTCACCAACAGAATTTGGCTCAATAAAAGATATTACCTCATCCTTTTGGAGCTGTCAGCCAAGGGCAGTGCTGAAATAAGGGAACTTGGCCTCTTACCCCCCTATCAATCAACTGGAGAAACCAGTCTTCCATTATCTTGGGAGATCGTGTGCATTCTCATTGCCTGTCTGTCATTCCTCAGTGCCCAGGCGGGGTGGGTGGCTTTCAGAGGCTCCTATGCAAAGGTGCCAGGACCCAGGATTAGCCTTTAGGTACTATTGTCTGTTGATACCTGAAGTCACTACATTTGTAATAGTTGGAAGATAAAATAGTTTATTTTAGAATATTAATTCCTTATTAACTAATTGGTCACCTGTCATAAAGGGAAGGGTAACAACCTTCCTGTATACAGTACTATAAAATCCCTCCTGCACAGAGGCATAAAATCCTTTTACCTGTAAAGGGTTAAGGAGCTCAAGTAACCTGGCTGGCACCTGACCAAAAGAACCAATAAGGGGACAAGATACTTTCAAATCTGTGGGAGGGGTGAAAGGTTTTGATCTGTCTGTTCTGTGCGCTTGCCGGACACAGATCAAGGAAGCAAGCATTCCAACTCCATTAGAATTAGTAAGTACTAGCAAGGGAATGCGTTAGCTTATTTTTTTTTGTTTTGGCTTGTGATTTTCTCTGTGCTGAGAGGAAGGTGTATTCCTGGTTTTCTTTTTGTAACTTTAAAGTTTGGCCCCAAGGGAAATCCTCTGTGTTTTTTAATCTGATTGCCCTGTAAGATTATCTTCCATTCTAACTTTACAGAGGTGCTTCTTGTACCTTTTTTCTTTCTAATAAAGTTCTGTTTCTTTTTAGAATCTGATTGGGTTTTTTTATTGTCCTAAAAACCCCCAAGGTTAGTCTGTGCTCATCTGGTTTATTCTCAAGCCTCCCCAGGAAAGGGGGTATGTGGGCTTGGGGGGATATTAGGGGAGAGTAGGAACTCCAAGTGGTCCTTTCCCTGAGTTTGTCTAAATCACTTTGTGGTGGCTGTGTTACTTAATCCAAGGTACAAGGGAGAATTTGTGCCTTTGGGAGTTCTTAACCTAAGCTGGTAGAAATAAGTTTAGGGGGTCTTTCATGCGGGTCCCCACATCTGTACCCTAGAGTTCAGAGTGGGGAGGGAACCCTTGACCTGGCCAGGAGGGATTTTATAGTGCTGTATACAGGAAGGTTGTTACCCTTCCCTTTATATTTGTGACACCAGCCATTGTCGGCAAGTGCAGCATAAGTTTTGAAAGTTCCCTCTGTGTAAATTGTTGTTTTTAACTGACATTTCTTTTTGTATTTTATCGGTGGAGAGAGAAATATGCAATAACTGACATCTAACTGTGAACATTTCAATATTTCAAGCCTTCCTTAAAAGATTCTACCACATAATTTCTGCATACCCCTTTTCAGTAGTTATTTTTCCAACTTGGAGTTGGTTCATTGTGATGAAAGCTTTTATTTTCACTAGAGATCACACATATATTTCATGTGGCATTTTAATTATGACAGGTGTGTTAACCAGATCAGTGAAATCCTCAGAAGTGCTGAACAGTGCACACATTTAAAAAGTTAAATAAAAACTAGAATGAAATCTGATATGTGTAGAAGGCTAACAGGCTCAGCTGCTGGAACACGAACAACGTCTTCACTTTGTGGACACCTGGGAGACATGTGTAAGCTTGGTGTATACTGAATGTACTGGTTGTGCTCAAACAACTTCAACGTCTCCTTTCCTTCTCTTCCCTTCCATACCCAACGAAAAAATCAATGGGCAGATTCTGTGACCCTTACCCACAGATTGAGTAGAACCGTACTTTGTTGTGAATAGTCCCATTTTCCCCCATTGGGATTATTTCTAGAGAAGGGTAATAATAATTAGTGCAAGGTACGTGGATTCTAGGCAGAGTTGGTTGAAATGTTTTAATCCAAACTGTTTTTCAACAGAAAAATTTCAACATCAAACACCTGAAAGTGGAAAAATGTTGATAGGGGAATACCACTGTGGTGCCTCGTGGGAGTTGTAGTTTAGGTGCCTAAAGCTCCAAATCTCCTCTAGAATCCTAGAATATCAGGGTTGGAAGGGACCTTAGGAGGTCTTCTAGTCCAACCCTCTGCTCTATAGGTTGGGTTCCCCAGCTGAACTATATCTCCCATGATGCACCATGGTCAAGGACTCCCAGGGTGCATTATGATGGCTCAGCAATAGGGAAAACTATGATGCACCATGGGAGATGTAGTCTAGTCAGGGAGCCAGGCCCATAGAGAACAATGGGGGCATGAGGCACCATGGAGGCATTTCCAAACTGGACTTTCAGCTGAAATTTTCAGCGGGAACAATTTTCTGATCAGCCATATTCTTAGGGTATAACTAGAAAACTTTGTGGAATCTGGAGACAATTTAAGCTTAGTGAAATCAGTCTTCAGTCAGAATCACTATATCTACATATGTATGGCTGCTAGTCTGGGATGAGGGACAGCTTCTGAAAATAAGGAGTAGGTGATTACTGCTGACTCGTTTTGCTCAAAGTCATCTGAGCTATGGCGTTGGTTCAGTTGTTAAGAGATACCTTTTTCTGCTACAGGAAACATTCTCCCCCCTGCAGAGTGCTGGTACTGATAGAACACATTGGAACTTTCCCTGGGAGGTGCTGAACACTTGTTGAGAGAAAATTACTAATCCTACATGAACAGTATTTATTGGACTAAGCAAACTTAATCTATGAAAGTTATGGTGAATCTACACTGTTTGAAAGGCTGGAAATGTCTGTCTTTCTTTCCTTATTGCTTTTAAAGGAAGCTCAGCTAAGGTTCATTATATTACTCAGCATTGATGATGAAGCCATGTGGTAGCTTAGTTACACTATTTCAATTAAAATGAAAAATTCGGAGTCACTGTCAGTCTCCAGATGGGGACATAAATTCAGACTGGATTGTAGTTAGGCTTGTGGCCTCTTGTGGGAGGATGATATACAGGGTAGAAGAGAAATTGAACAGATCTGGGAGTGTATGGCTTCTGAATGTACATTAAGATAAGAGGAAGGGGAAGCGTAGGTATGAAGAACACACAAAAGTTGAGATGATTGGAAAAATAAAAAAACGTGTGTTTTACAAGAAGACGTGAGTTGAGTTCATTGTTATTTATGGGAATGTATTTTTTTTTATAATCATCTGGATATTTGCAGACACTTAAGAAAACACTCATAAATCCCAGATGTTTGATGGATTTTAGCACAAATTACTATCATCTAAAATTTCATTCCAGAAATGCATTATTTGTAAGACCCTACTTAATTTGTGATAGTGCAGAAATTGCGGATTCCTCAATATTAGGCTTTCATCACAGTTTTGGTTTGTATTAGTTTACTATGCAGTCCACAATTTTGCATACATTTTCAGGTTTGCAACACACACTTTTCCCCCCATTAATGCAATAGAACCCCATTTATCCAAACTGAGAGCCCTGTTGCTGGCGGCGGCGCTGCCTTCAGAGCTGGGTGGCCGGAGAGCAATGGCTGCTGGCCGGGAGCCTAACTCTGAAGGCAGAGCCGCCACCAGCAGCAGGGCAGAAGTAAGGAAGGCCTGGTATAGTATTGTGACCCTTACTTTGGCGCTGCTGCTGGTGGGGCGCTGCCTTCAGAGCTGGGTGCCCGGCGGAGCTCTGAAGGCAGCACAGAAGTGAGGGTGGCAATACTGTGACCCCCCCCCCTAAAATAACCTTCAACCCCCCTGCAAATCCCTTTGGGTCAGGACCCTCAATTTGAGAAACGCTGATTGCCCCTGTGAAATCTGTATAGTATAAGGTAAAAGCACACACAAGACCAGATTTCACAAGGGGAGATCAAATTTCATGGTCCGTGATGCATTTTTCATGGCCATGAATTTGGTAGGGCCCTACTGATGAGATCTCTTCAAGGTCATTGAATCATGACCATGCAAAAGTGCCTGAGCCTCCTGGGTCACGTGACATCATGGACACATGTAGTGCAACATGGGAGACAAAGAACTCAGACCTCTACAAGCCTGGCTAGCCACAGTCTACTCCCCCTCTTACCATCACTTGGACTCAGTGCTCACGGTTCCGGTACAGGTCCTCAACTCGCCGACTTGGCGGCTGGATACCCAGACAGTGTGCGTGGGGATACCCTTCTCAAATTCCCAGTCTACATATCCGAGACAAGGATATGTGTCGGCCCTCGGCTGGGGAGTCCACTTGGGGTCCCTCAGAACTCAAGGTCTTTGGACCCAAGAAGAGCTCTCCCTGCACATCAATGTCAGGTAACTCAGGGCAATACATCTAGCCTGCCAGGCATTTCTGCCCCATCTGGTGGGCAAATGCGTTTTGACCTCACAAGCAATATGACTTCTATGTTCTGCATGAACAGGCAAGGGGGGGGGCAAATTCTCCCCTCCTCCCCCATGCCAGGAAGCAATCTGCCTGTGGGACCTCTGTATCAATTATTCCATCAGCCTAGAGTTATCTTACCTTCCCGGGACTCAGAACCAGCTGCAGATCACCTCAGCTGAACTTTCTCCTCTCAACATGTGTGGTCTGTCCGGCCAGACATCGTGAAGGACATCTTCCAACGGTGGGTGACTCCCTTTATAGATCTGTTCACCACCCAAACCAACAGGAAATGTTGCCAGCTCTGCGCTCTAAGAGGTCACAGCCCAGGGTCTCCTGCAGATACATTCTAGTTACTGTGGACAAGGCACCTGTACGACGCATTTTCTCTTATCCCGCTGATTCACAAGGTTTTGCCGAAGATCAAGTGGGACTGAGCACAGGTCATCCTCAGCTCCGCTGTGCCCCAGGCAACACTGTTTCTCCATCTTCCCAGGCATTTCCGTGGAGACACCACTGCAGCTTCCGCTGCACCCAGGCTGGATACCAGGAATTGCGGTTGGCTGTGGCATCTGAACCTCGCATCCCTTCAACTGATGGCCTGGAAGCTCCAGGGCTGAATCCGGAGGAACTAGTTTGCTCAGAGCAAGTTCGTGAGGTCCTAATGGGTAGTAGAAACCATCCACCAGAGCCACCTACCCGGCAAAATGAAAGCAATTCTCCATCTGGTGTTCCCAACATCAAGTCCTACCCTTGCAGTCATCTCTGCAACTTGTTGTAGATTACCTGCTTCTGCTCAATCAACAAGGTCTAGCCCTTTCCTCCGCCGCTAAATGGACCTTGACTATCTCAGCCTTCCATCTCAAGATTGACAGCCATTCTGTCTTTTCACACAACATGGTCATCCAGTTTCTCTAGGGTCTGGAGAGGGTATACCCACAGGTTAGGGATTCCACCCCCACGTGGAACCTAAATCTTGTCCTCTCAAAGCTCATGACCCATTTGAACCTCTGGCAACACGTTCAGTGTTACACTCTCCTGGAAAGTAGTTTTCCTGGTGGCCATAACTTCAGCCAGGCAGGTTTCGAAGATCCGAGCCCTCACCTTGGAGCCCCCATATGCAGTCTCTTTCAAAGACAAGGTCCAGTTGAGACCACACCTGTCGTTCCTTCCGAAAGTGGTCTTGCAGTTCCATTGCAATCAAGCAATTTTTCTGCCAGTGTTCTACCCTAAGCCACATGAGACTAGCGCCTCCATCTGTTGGACATTCAACGTGCCCGTCTTTTTACATACAAACAACCAAACTGTTCCGTGGATCCATTCACCTGTTCATAGCAATAGCAGAAAGAATGAAAGGTCTCCCCATTTCTGCACAGAGAATCTCATTGTGGATTACTTCGGGTATCAGAGCATGTTAGGAGCTCACGGATGTTCTGCCCCCGGCTAACCTAATGGCACATTCTACAAGGTCTCAAGCCTCCTCTGTCGCCTTTTTGGCATAAGTTCCAATTCAGGACATCTGCAGGGTGGCAAATTGGTCGTCGGTTCACATGTTCACGACACGCTACACCATTACACAATTGCAAGAGACAATGCTGACTTCAGCTAGGCTGTATTACGGTCGGCCTGTCCTTAATCTCCGAACCCACCTCCAGTACAACTGCTCGTGTGTCACTTACATTGGAATGGACATGTGCAAGCACGTGAAGAAGAAAAATGGTTACTAATCTTTCTGTAACTGTTATTCTTCAAGATCTGTCCCCTCTCTTGGAGGCAGTCGGCAAGAGGAAACTGAAGGGGAGCAGGGTTGGCAGGACCATTTATATCAACGGTATGAGTGTGCGACACCAGGGGGCACTAGAGCTGACTCAACAGATACCAGTAAGGGGGGGAAAAAAAATTGGCATCTGTGCTCAGAGCGTGTGCACACCTACATTGGAATGGACACGTGCAACACATCTCAAAGAGCAACGTTGCAGAAAGGTTAGTAACCATTTTTTCATTGATAATTTTTTTTTCTAGTCTTATGTCACTTCCTCAGTGCTGACAGCTGATTTGTAAAATCTATTCATCTGAATTTCTTGTAATGGCTATACTATGTACCTGCAGGTAAAGTGTGATGAGTTTTGTGAGTCTTATGGCCCTAGAGAAAGCTGGCCAATAGATGACTGACTAGAAGTGGAAAAATACAAAATGTGTCTGGATTTTCATGTTAATCCACCAAAACATTGAGGCTGCGACAGAGCAGATCTGGGAGTGTTTTTTCATGCTATGGAAAGCAAAATATCTAAGAAGAATAGATGTGATTGCCCTCTGACCAGCATTCCGACGTGTTGCTTTGGGAACATAAATTTCTTTGTTTATTGGGATCAGCAACTGCTCAGGGGAATTTGATACAGTAGATATGCTATACACATGCTCCACTTGTTGGATGCAGTTAATGTGGTGGTGGTAATAATAGCCCTGATATAAATATCTTTGCCCTTATTTTAGAAGTGCAAGCACTAAACACTGTAAGAAGATGGTTTATGCACTGCCATAAAACTGCTAATTCTATGACATTACTTTATAGAAAAATCAAAATATTTCTGTTTATACTGGCATGTTACTATGGATGCAGGCAGGCCTGGGTGACGTCATGCCTTGGCTCTCTTGTGAGCATTTATTTAGGTAGTTGTCTCCATGGAAACATTTGTTTGTTTTGATGTTACTATGTGTTAAATTTTAAACAATTTTTTGTGTGTGGTTCTATACCAGTTTGTCACTGAAGACTCCTGTTTAAACTAGAGAAATCCTGTAAATGTACTTTACCTCTCCTAGCCTCCAAAAATATTGTGCGGCAAAAAATCAATCAAAAGCATAATTGTACTCTTAAATTCCAGTAATTGCTTCTGACATTGCTTTGACATGTTTCATTATTGCTGAGGAAGCCATGTATTCTAAAGACCAGAAAACTCTCCTCCATGTTTTTGAGAGGATTTTTGTTTTGTTCCCATGGAGAACCCCCACAATATACTGTGCTACGTCCTGACCTGAACAGATCCATCCATGTTCTAACATACTTGCAAGTCAGCTGTTTAGCCTAGTTCCCACAGTCCGGGTCAACTAAGTCTCACAAGTAATGCTTCTACCTGAGGCCAACTGGGTTTTAATTCAACAGTAGCTAACTGCTGTGGCAAAATCATGGAAGAATTAAACCAGATGTGATCAGCCTACACAGCTACTTAGTTCAAACTCCTGGCAAGGATGAGAATATGCTTTTCCCACTTGACAATCTGAATACAACCGCCGCTGTCGTTTATTTGCATTGAAAAATATTACTTCAAACACTTGTAAAAGAGCAGCACTTTGAAACCTGTGCTCATTCAAAAGTCCCCCCAAGAAGTTGGACTGAACTACATCCTGTTTAATAAACACTTTCTGATGCCTCTTGTGGCTTTTTATAAATACATTGTGCAATGCAGTGAGACTTCCAAATCAACTCTCCTAGGTAAATGCAGCATATTCTAGTAATACACAATTGAAAATTGTCATCTTTCCTATTGGAATTATTCTCAAAGTGGTATTAGTATTTTGATTTTAGAATCCCACCTGATAACTGTTCTACCTGTTTTATGTGATTTTTGCACACTGTATCTGACTACATGGGGAAATGAGTACTGATTGGATTTGGGAATTATCTGTGTTAATCAATCTCTGACTTTCAGGCTGACTGAGAAAGGGCACAACTTAAGGCTGAAAAAGCACATCAATTACAGCAGGAAGTGATTCAAAATAGTTATTTCTTCCTTCAGCACATATCAGATATTTATTTGTTAATTGAAACTACAATTCAAATGGGGCTGCCTAATCCACTGTAGTATCCAAGAAGGCAAAGACTTAAATTAAGGTTGCTATTATGTATGTATACCAGCAAATGTTAGTGATGGTGATGGGGGTTATTGTTTAAAATAAAAACCCAAACAACCTATCTATGTATAAGCATAGAAGTGGGCAGTTCTGGGAAAGTAGATAAATATTCACATACACTGTCTAATTTGTACCAATGTAAAATGTATAAGTCAGTAACGTATGGTAGTTATGATTTTAAAAATAGTATTTTGTGGAAACATTTCACATGAATACTTATCTCTGGCAGCATTTGTGTTTTCTTGGAACTTCCCAGCTCCTTTGTGTGCTTACATGACATCACATACAGTACATATTGTCCCTCGTGGGGCGGGATAGCTCAGTGGTTTGAGCATTGGCCTGTTAAACCCAGGGTTGTGAGTTCAATCCTTGAGGGGGCCATTTAGGGATCTGGGGCAAAAAATGGGGATTGGTCCTGCTTTGAGCAGGGGGTTGGACTAGATGACCTCCTAAGGTCCCTCCCAACCCTGATATTCTATGATTCTGTCCAGTACAGTTTGCATGAAGCAGTTCTGGATTTATAAGGGCTTATTTTTGGTTTGGAATAAGAATAGGGCTCTCCTATAGCTCTCATCACTTCAAGTAGAACTTCATTTTCATATTACTCCACTTAAACTGTAACTTTTTTCTTACCTATTTAATCAACCAAATCAAATGTATGTTTAACTATAAAAGCTAAAAGCTGGAACCCTGTTTACTGATAACAAATAAGTATTTTCTAGATCAATAACAAAGTTTGTGTCCCTCCCCTTCTCCATGGAAACAAAACCAAAACAATATAATGTATTGGCCAATCTATAAGGAACCTAGCAGGATTAGTCTACCTGTAAGGAATTTAGCAAAACAAATTCTGCCTGTATAGCCTGTCTCTAACATTTCGCTCCTTCCTTAAGCACCTTTTCCACAAAAATGTTGGTTGTTTTATGAATAAATGTAGGTAGAATTCGTATACCCAGAAAAGGAAGAATGCTCAAAACTCACATTGCTCCTGAATTCTGATTAGAGTCTTCATAAAAATGTTTACTCTAAAATCCCCTTGGATGATTTGCTGAGATCCTCCTAAGGTATGACTGTAGGTGGTGGGATTTATTATTAGCCAGATTAATGTCTTGCATTTATACCTAAACCTAATAATCCAGAACTGCTTCATACAACAAACTATACTAGATATGAAACAGTTTCTGGACAGTGCGTATTGCATGTACAGCCAAAGTTGCAAGTATTCCTGATTATATGCTTCACACTGTTCCTGAAGGTTTGTAAAAAAAGCTGAGGTACTGTCTTGAAGTTGTAGGAGCTAAATACATGTTATTTTTTAGAGGAAAAACATCAGTGGAAGAAAGATATATCTAATGTTTTTGCATCATAAAGTAACTAGATCAACTAGGAAAGATTACTATAACCACCTGAAATAGATACTTTAACATTCCATTAGAGCAGTAACGTGGAATTTATTTAATCTGCCTTTGGCCAGAGAGCCGCTCAAAGAAATCGGGAAAAGTAAGGGGAAAAAGTAGGTTACTGTACTAAAGGAAAAATGCATGTGCTAACCTGAGTCAGTGGCACAGCTGTTGTGCTGTTCCTGTTATCCAGGGCTGCTTAGGGAGTTTGTAATAGAACCAGAACAAGCTGCATGGCCATGCTTAGTGAGGGAGGCTGTGTTGTACCTCTATTTTCAAACATATTTCGGAACCCATCTTTAGATATTGCTAGCACTAGTAAACTGAGGAAGGATTAGCCAAAAACCCAGCTTGAGTGATTGCTGGAGCTTCTGTGTTACATGGTCTCACACTTCCGTTTCTGTCACGAATGAATGTGAGGCTCTCTTGTGGAAATAGGTTGGCAGAAGAACATTTTCAGCTGTATATAAGCTCACATTAATCATGCTGTTGGAACCCTTGGTTTGTAACTGGTTGGGATCTTGGGATACTTGAGAGCAGGAATCTGGAGCTAGTGTTACAGAGGAGGAATGGAAAAGTTCATGTGTAAATGCTAACTGTGCAGCACATGGTCCGGCCCTTAGCGTTGCACACTACATGATCTTACATCGGCAGTGTTGGATGTAAGCCAAATGAGTACAGTGTAATTTATTAATTTCAGCATGTTACTGGAAGTGATGCCGTCAAGAAGATACCTTCTTTCCATAATTTGGTCATGTGCTAGCTTGGCTACTTATTGGTGAGAAGTTTTGGAGGCTGTATATAGAATTACTTGCAGTGCTGAAACACTGAAGTTAATGTTGAAACCATTCCTCTGAGGGTGTTTGCACTGACTTTAGTAAAATGGATAATTCTTACCCTTTTCAAGTACTTTTCAAGACTTAAACTTTATGCAGCTGTGGTTTATTTAAAAAAAAGCATGTACATCTTTTGTATGGGGCCCTGATAGTGCTGGTCAGAAAAATGGAAAATTTCAAAAATATTCCATGGGGACAAAACTTCCCAATTTTTGATCTACTCTAGGCCCTGGTTATTCACTAGGGTTCCTAGCTGCTGTTCTAATATAAATAATCTAGTAATAATAATGCTGATATTGCTTGCACTTATATAGTGGTGGCAATCCTAATAGGTCCCAGAATACTTACACTGTGTATATGAGTCTCCGTGGCAACCCCCTCTAGGGTAAAATACAGCAGCTGTTTTACCACTGCTAAACAATAGGTTACGGCAGCAAATGGCGGAAGCTATTGAATTTAAACTTAATGAGGAATTTCGGTAGATTGAACATAATTACTAGAGTTGGAGTGTAGTCAGGACACCTGGATTAGCATCCCTCCTCTCTCAGGGGAAAAAAAACGCTATAGGGTTTTTAATAACCACACTATCCAAAATCAGCATTTTCAGCAACGCAGTCCCAACAAGCACCATGCTGTTACTGTGTGATGCAGTGCTTTCCCTGGGTTAAGAGTTATTTTGGGTATGTCTACACAGTGAGCCTCCCAGCCTGGCTTGATGGACTTGGACTTGCAGGGCTTGATCATCATGCTAAAAATAGATGTGTAGACAGAGCTTTGAAGTTGTGGCTTAAAGCTCACCCCTTTTTTTAGGCTTCTGAGCCCGAACTCCAGCCCAATCTGAAACAATCTACACAGTTATTTTTAGTGCAGTAGTGTGAGGTCCACCACGAACAGGAGTCTGGCGACCTGAGCTGGGAGGCTCACTGCCACGGGCTATGTAGACATACCCTTAGAGGAATAAAATCACCTATTGAGTAACCAGTACTGCTTCCTGCAGCTCTCCCATCCACATTCTAACTTGGCCAACACTTTTTATGCTGTGAATTTTTTTTAATTTTTTTTTTAATTTTTTTGTTATATCCCACAAGCTAAAGTTTAAAAAGGTGGTATACGTATGCAGGCCACTACTTCGGTCTGACTGTAATTCTTGCCTCCGCTACTCCATTGTTGGTCTCCTTCTTTGAGATTGAAATGACATTTATAGATTTTTTTTTTGATTTTTTTTTAAAGCAGAAGGAACCATGATGATCATATAATCGGACATCCTGCTTAATTTAGGCCAAAGAACTTCTCCCAATAATCTCTGCATCAAGCCCATAGCTTCTGTTGGAGCTCTGAATAGGTGTGAAAAAGAGTTTTCCGTCTTGACTTAGACTGCAAGTGATGGGGAATGTACCACATCCCTGTGGAAGTTGTTTTAATGGTTAAATACCCTCACCGTTTTAAAAAATGTGCCCTATTTCTAGCCTTCATGTGTAATATTATTGTAGTCCAACACCTTCCAACTCTAGACTTCTGAATTAGTTACACCAGTACTAACTTCTAATATACACAGGTACAATTTACTTTGGGAAATTACCAGATTAAGCTGCACTGAAATCAGAACATGTTTTCCTCACAGCTTCCCCCTCCCCACCCCATCCCACCCACTTTCTTTTTACTTGTATTCCCTTTGCAGTAAACCTTTGAGTACATTTCTTAAGGCTGACGAAAATTGAATCTGTCTCACCCTGCTCTTCCTTTCCAGCCTCCTGCTTCTCGGTTTGTTTATATGTTGTCTAGAGGTGGAGAGGATAATAAGGAAGGATTCTTGAAGCTGAATATCATGTATTGGAAAAGGAGAGTGGGGGGGGGGGGAATGCCGGTGACACAGTTGAAAATGTATCTGGTTAAAAATTACTTACTTTTCTTCTTTGGTGTCCCTGTCATCCACGCCCAGCTTCTGGCAAACAGAGGCCAGAGACACTCTGTTTGCAACCCTGACCATCCTTTTAGTTTAGTGTTGTTGTTAGTGTTAGTTAAGGTGAGAGGACTGTTTTCCTTCTCTTTTCCCCCAGGAGACTTGTCCTCTCCTGGCAGGATATGCTTAGTTTGCTGGGCTTCAAACGTTGCCTGTCTTGCCGAGAGGCTATACCAGTGAGTGATACAGTCCAAGTGTCTCTGTTGCCCGGGGGAGTCTCACATCTCCTAGAAGTGCTCCTTTTGTATGGCCCTTAAGCCCAGAGTTAGGAAAACAGGGAGATAAAGCTCAGGATGTTGGCAATGGAACATTCCCTGCTCTCCGAACCAGGTCAGGAGACCCCCCCCCCATCTGCCCTCTGCCCCATACATCTGCCCCTGAACAGATCCAGTGGCCAGTCAGCCTTGAGGAATGGTTCTGCTAAGAAAGGGAAGCCTTTGGAATACCCTGGGAAGACTCACAAAAAGAGGAGCATGGAGTCTGTATCTGAGGTCCCTAGTCTTCAAGGATACTGTTGAGGCCAAGGACACTTTTTCTCTGGTACCTGTGGGCCCACAAAGCCCCAGAGATCCAAGTAAAGGAAGCATGGCTCTAACAAGGTGCCTGTACCCTCCACCAGTAAGGAGAGTAAGCACAGGGTATCATCATGCTCGGCCCCCTCATCAGTACTGAAGCATCCCCCATTGGTTGTGTTGTGTGCTTTAACCCAGCCATTAATGCCAATGCAAGTTGCTCAGCTGGCGATGCCCATAAAAATGGTACCCTCGTACCTAGTAAGTGTCTGACAAAGCTCGTGGTACCTTTATTGTTACTGCTACTGTCCGCTCCTGCCACGGCAACCTCGGCTATGGTGTTGGTACCGGGGTTCTCTCTGGTAATGCAGGAGTTCCAATACTCCAGGGATCTCTGTGTCAGATGAACCAGAGTCCCCGTTGTTGTCACGGTACCAAGACCTTGGTCTCTGAGTTGGCGCTCTGTAGCACAGGACTCTGTTCTCATTGGCTTCCCTCCTCCCCCAATGTGAGGACATGGAGGAAGAAGAGGACTCCCAGTCGGTCTCCTTGATTTGTTAGCGGTTCTCCTTCATATCCCTTTGGGAATGCCCTCTTCCACAGGGAGGACTTCCAGCTCATCCAGGATGATGGAGCCAACTCTCTATGCTACCTCTGCTCCTTTATGCATCTCTGCAATGGCCACATTGTGACCTGTGGGTTGCCTATTGGCAACAATTCAGTAGAACACCAGTACCATCCCTGCGGGAGAGCAGGGTTTCACATGCTCCCTCTACTCTTTCACAGCAGAAGAAGATGTTTGAGGCTAGTGTAGATGAGGAAATCATCCTGGAGACTCCCATTTTGTAGTTGTCACCAGATGAGGTGGGAATACCTCCCCCGGCTTCCCTTGCTGACAACGTCAGATGGTTCCAGGACCTCATTAGATTGGTAGCTGACACTCTGCAGATCCCTCTGGAGGAGGTCAAAGATCAGCAACACAGACTGCTTGATATTTTGCAGTCACCAACACCCCCCAGAATGGCACTACGTATTAATGAGACTCCCCTGCATCCAGCTAAGACTCCATGGCAGATACTGGCCACTATTCAACTAACATGCAAAAGACCTTCCCTGCACAAGAGTGTAGGAAGACCCCTAGAAGGACACAGATTCATAACGGAGTGAGAGAGAAATTAATCCTTCATAGTCACTTATTTCTTTGTCCTTGCTGAGCCTGCCAACAAGGATGACAGTTAGTGACATTTGTGATGGTTAGCAAATTGGGATAGATAGGCATCAGTGACTGATGGATGCAAGTCCGTGCCTCTCATTACAGCTATTCACTGCACCATCCAATGTTCTAACAAAACATCTTTGTTCTCATGCCCTCCATCTGCAAATATGGTAGTTCAAAATAATGTAGACCAATAAGAGAAGTAGTTGTGGAGTCAATGGAGGTATTTTTCTTAGGCTCTATGGTTCCTATCATCAGTAAAGATGGTAAATTCTAACATCATCAGCAAAGTGTATCACAGGATAATGGTTTCTTGCAGCAAGCAAAAGCAATGAATCCATGGAATGGTACTGTAATGTGACAGCTGCTCATTGTGCCATTATTGAAAATCTGAGTTCTGATTGGTTTAGAAAACAGACTGGCTGTGTGCTTAATAATCAGAAGCAGATTATGTATCCAAGTACAATGTCTTTAGATATACTTACCATTAAAGCACAACAGGCCACGGGGTAATGCCAGTTAATCCACTGTTTGGCTGCCGGCTGTGCATCAGAGGAGTTGATTATTTGGCATTACCCCATACTATCCATTCGACCCTTTACCCTTGTTAACTGCACTTTTCACAAATAACTGAGCATGAAATTATGACTTTGAGACCCAGAGTGATGTGCAGTGTGAGGCGGCCTAGAACGTGAGCTGTAGTGGCCTGCAGAGGACAGAGATGGGCAGATGGCTCCAGGAGTGCTGGGGACAGTCATAGGATTGTGTCTGATGTGTACTAAACCTTTAAAAAAGGGCTGAGTATGCTCTCCTCCCCCTGTGCAGCCGCTTGGCTTTTGTCTCAGGACAGACAGTGCCTGAACTTGTCACCAGCCTGCCTGATCACTGAGTGTTGCCTTGCCATGCTTGGAGAACATATCAGCCCCATTCTGACTCCTTCCCATTTGGGTGCCCGGGGAAAGAGGCCCTCGTGTTCTTATCGCCTCATGTACCCAATCGGGACAGCGAACACGTAGCCTTTCTTCCAGCTGTGCATCCTCAAGTTTACTGTAACTCCAAAGTGGTTGGTGCCTGGATGCTGGGAGGAGGCCTGAGGCACATGGCAGCTAGGAGGGGAGTGGTGTGTGGTGTGGGTAGGTAAGTGGGACAGGCATGCAGGATCTCTGGTTGGGATACAGCTGAGGGAAGGCTTGGCTGCTGGGAGGATGTGGCATATTGATTCATGTTGATTACTCTGAGGAATCTCTATTTAGAAACGATTACTGCTTTTGCAAATCATAAATCAAGATTTTTAGATCCGTTTAAAGTACACCTCTTTGAAGAGGCTGTTTCTTTCCATTTTACCAAGTAAATAATCTTGGACCAGTTAGGAATTTAATTGGAGACACTGATTTCACTTAGTATAATCATAGATGCACCCTTTGAATTACAAACCACCTTTATCCATTACTGTTGGTAATGCCTGTGTAGTGGCTGCTCTTAAGCTTTTCCCCATGACACTTTGTGCAGAATCACTGAGGAGTATGAGTTGCCAAATTTTGGATTGTCTTTTTCCGGCTCTGGCTCTGCAAGGGATGTTTTCATTATTTATCTTAGGTACTTAATATATTAGCCCTGTTTTACAAATGGGCAACTGAGGCGCAGAGAAAATGAGTGAGTTGCCCATGATCATACAAGAAGTCTGTGACAGAGCAGGGAATTTAACCTAGGTCTCCCAAATCCCAGGCTAGTTCCCCAACCACTGGACCATCCAGTTGTTATCCTCTTTCACCTCTGATAGTACCAAAATATACCATGCACGCTGCCATTCCGGCAGAGCTCTCTAGTGTAGCTGCTCTAAGCTGACTGGAGAGAGCTCTCTTGTCGATTTATTTAATTCACCTTGAATGAGTGGCGATAGCTATGTTGGTGGGGAAAGCTGTCCCACTGACATAACGCGTCCATACTGGCGCTTAGATCAGTGTGACTTATGTCGCTCAGGGGGGATGGCTTATTTATACCCCTGAGCGACATAAGTTAAACCGACATAAGTGGTAGTATAGACATAGCCTTAGTGTTCCATAGAAGCAGTTACCTAACAAACAATGCCACTAGAGAAAGGAGGCACAAAACATTGAATCCATAGAAATGTGTTAATTACTACAGGTGTGCACATTCCTACTGACATCCCCAGTAATGCCACAGTGCTAGTGTCTGGGTATGTTTGTGTCTGCAATAGTAATGCAATAAACTCCCCAAACCATCTTTGTCTAATCTTCTGTTGCCAAAAAGAAAAACAATAGAAACGTTATTAAATTGTGTGAGTCTTCAAAGAGGGTTTTGCAAACAAGAGTGTGTCCTGTGATTTAAGATGTTAAAAAATTCATAGTTTTAAAGAAAATGTTAAGTGTAGTTGATAGTCATTTTAAGTGAAGATGGGAGATTCTGATCTAACTTTAAACAAGGATCCAGTATTACAAGACTACTGCTGCCACAATCCAGCAATGATTTTTAGCAATACAGACAAGATTTTCTAAAGTAGATCTACAATTTTAGGTTCCTAAATTCATAGACACACAGATAAGTAGCCTGTTTTTAAAAGGGCTGAGCACCTAGCGGTGCCCCCAAGGTCAGTGGGAATAACAGCTCAAAGCTTCCACCACTCTGGGCTAAATTCTGATAGGTGCTGAGCATCTGCAACTTCCACGTCTTCACTGGGAAATCACAGGTGCTCAGCACCTTTCAGAATGTTGTATTTACAGTTTTACTATGGGCATCTCCATGAAAAATACTTTCCATTACAGAAATGTGCTGGGCAAATTAAGACACAGATAAAGGAGTTCAGAAGGCAGTGCAGAGATCACTTGTATTTCCACATGACATGACAAAGAAAAATAGATGCTCTTTATATGTGACTCACATTTGGGTGATATTCTTGAGTGTATCCAAGCCCATAATTAATTGGTTGTAAAACTTTTCCATGTAGTTAGTAAATGGCATCCGGTAAAGGTAAGCAGAAAAGAGAAGGGTGCAAGCTTAGATATTGCACCAGTGTCGATTAGAAGGTGGTATTGATTACAATAAAGTAAACTGGGAAGGGAAGTAGCTCAGTTCAGCAGAAAAAGGATATTCTGGGGCTTGCTGTTGGGAATTTAATGCCAGTGAACTGAGAGAGCGTTGAGCTCATAATTTTCTAGTTTGTAGGGTGGATTTCTTTTTCTTTTCTTTCTTTTTATGTATTTACTTATTTTTTGGTGTGCATTTGCAATCTGAATCTAATGGCTAATGCAGAAAAGAATAAATTTTAGGGAACAAATTCTGTTCTGCGTGGGGAGATTCTTTACTATCAGTCCAGCAGATATGGTAGCTTAGAGGAACTAGGAATGTTAAAGAACCAAGCGGAGCATCACTGTTGGCTGGGGTTAAGGATGGAGACCTGCATGTGGGATTTTGGTTGTACCCTATGCACCTGATTCTCCATTTCTTTGCACTTTGAAGTGATTTACTCCTATGTAAATTGGATGCATAATGCTGCGGAAGAAGGAAGTTACAAAATGAGACTTCGCTTCAAGCTAATAAAATTGTTTAAAAAAGTGAAAAGTAGAGCTAGTAAATTTTTTTCCCCATAAATTAACATTAAAAATTTAACTTTTTTCATTTTTTGCCAAAAACAATTCAAAATGAAATTTTTAGAAATAAGAAACTTAATTTCAAGTTTTGATTCTCCTTTCTTACTTTTTTTCATTTTAAAAGTTGTGGGAAAATTCCCACTTTTAAAGATTATTTTTATTCATCCCCTTTTTTTTAGTGGAAAAGTATGTGTGTATAGGCACATGTGTGAAGTCTCCCAAAATACAAAGGACAAGAGAAAGTAACGCTCTTATCTCCCTTCCCCCTTCCCATTTGGAAATAGTTTTTAAAAAATAGTGTGGGAAATTTTGCACAATTTTAAAAAATTGTCATCGCAACATTTTATATGAAACTGTAAATCAGTAAAATCGCTTTTTTTCTTTTTCCTGAGGTGGAGGACTTTTTTTTTTTTTTCAACAGAAGTGTTTGACAAGCCCTAGTACAGAGAAACACCATTGATTCAGTGAGTTGTAGGAGCCTGAAAAGCTCTTTCTGAAATATTTCTAGGAGGGGTGTTAGCAAAAAGCAAATTTAGAAACTAATTTGCAACATGAAACAGTACTTTAAAAAAAAAGTTAATTATGGGTTCCACCATAGAAAGCTCTCCCTACTGATCTGATGAGATTCCAGCTGGAATCTCTTATTTATTTCTTAGAACTACAACGTTAGAAAGAAATTGTCAAATGAGAAGTTCTTTAGAGAAGAGCAACAAAAATTATTAATGAATTGAGAGGGACTGAGTTATGAAGAAAAAGCTGACCTGTGTGTATTTAGCTCAAGAGATTACTGAAGAGGGGATGATTAGACATTTCAGGACACGTTATTTTATCAAGGTTGGTATGTAAATTGGTAACATTGCCCCCAAACCACTTCCTCCAAAGAAAAAACCTGCTGTGAATTTCATTAGATTTGAAAGTTGGACTGGGATGAGTGGTTACTATAAAGCAGCTCAGATGGAGGGAAATAAATACTCCATCGTTGATAAGCATGTTGGATGATATTTCTGAATGTATCCAAAGGTGAACAGGTAACTTTTTCAGGCACTCTGATGAAACGCCCCCCTTTTTAAATTGGGATTATGTGACGTTGCGTGGTGGTTTGTCTATGGTTGGATTTGTGGCTTTTTGCCCCATTAGTTAAAGGTGGTAAGGACATTGATAAACACATGTGCAAATCTGAGCGGGATGTCCATTAAGTGGTTAAGTAGAATGCAATCTGCTTGTTGCTCACATTAGGAAATGGAAGTGCTGGTACTAGTTGAGACTGCATTGTAGTGTATGTTCAATGTGATAACTGATGGGATTTTGACAAAACCAGCCAAAACTTTCTGTTCCAGTAGGTCTGTTTTTACTTGTATGACCATAAATGGTTTGGGTCTATAAGTTGTCAGTTGCATTTTAGTGGGTAGTTTTATCCTAAAGATAAACAGAATTGTTGATGATACAAATTACTTCTTTACATAAACCGATGAGGGGGAAATGTCAGATCTTCTTCCAAACTCACATCTCCCTTTCATCAGATCTTAAAACAATTCTTAGTAATCAAACAAAATAAATCATCTAGTCATATTTAGAAGACATGATTGCCAATTTTGGAGATAAACTGCATTTTCCTAGTAATTGCTACTGCAGATACCTGTATACTAATCCACCCATCCCCAGAGAGGAATGACATGGGAGAAATGTAATTTTGTTAGGAGAATTACACTTCACATTACGATGAGTATGATGAAGGAGTTGGTGGTTATTAAAGCAAAATGCACACAATGCAAAATTAGCTTGGTCCCAGTTTCTGCCAAAACAACTGTCTCTGATGTATTGGTTGTCCTCTAGCCCAGTCCAGAAGGTCTGTAGAAAGGTCCCAGAGCAGCCAATTAAAGAAGCTTCTTTGCTCTCACCCTGTCACACTACTTACAAGAAGTCAGTGCTCCCTGCTTTGATTTCTAAGTCTGTTTTTAGAGTTTGACCTCCTAACCCCTTTGGTTCCATCCCCAAATCACAACTTGGTCACTTTAAACAAAGCCATTTTGCCTGGCTGGGTTGAATCATTCTTCTTAGAATTTGATACTTTACTCTAAAGCCAACAGCACAGATGTCCAGTCACAACACACAGGTCAGTCATTGGTTGGTTTTTCCCTAGTTCTAGGGATAATAAATAGTAACATTGAAAGGTGTGGTGAAGGAGGACCATCTGGAATGAGAGGGCAATCTGAATTTCTTCTGTTTTGGGGTTGCTTTGTGTTTCTGCTTGAGTGGGGGGGAAAGAAAGTTCACCACAGCTTCAACAACTGCCTAATGTATAAGGATTGCCAGGAAGTATGTGGTTTCTTTAGAGGTGGAGGAGTTCAACAGCAGTGAAGCAGCTATAAGCTTAGAAGTGGAATGATGATTTTATTTAAAAAACATGCTAAACCATCTTGTGTACAAGGCGCTTTTCATTTTATCAGTTTCACTTTGTGCTTTGTATATGTCATAGCATTTGTTTTTTAAAAAGTGTTTTCATCTGCATTTGTCAGTGCTGAGATAATAGGATGATGGTATGAAGTGTTAGGATACGTTTACCCAAATGCTTTCTTGTGTAATAATCTCAAATATTGTGTCATTTCCTGCATACAGTTGCTGCAAGTATGGCTTTTAATCCTAGAAAAACATGGTCGCATTTACTGAACAGCACAGCTTCCCTGGGACACGACAGGAAATTCAAATAGATATTTTTGCTGGCTAACTGTCCCTTTGACAACTGTTGTTGTTGGGTTTCTCTTTATAACTTAACTTAAAACTTTATAATTTAAAGGAAATGAAGAAAGTAACGTGTGCTTGATTTGTCCTCCCCAAAAAATCACTTTGGAAAAAAAAAAATCTAGCTCTAATTTTGCGCAGCTTCCACATGTTGGTCCCTTTAGAAATCAATGGGACTACTTGGGTGAATAAAAGGAACAGGACTTGACTTGAATAGTATTACTGTATATGTGCCTTCCCTCCTGGGATGTTATGTAAATGTTTTACTTCTCCACACGCTTCGGATGGTTTGGCTTCACTGCAAAGTGAAGGTGTGATTGTAGCATGGGCAGCCACACACCCAGGCTAGCTTTGATCTAGCTAGTACAGGTAACAGTTGTAGTGAAGAAGGGGCGTCATGGACTTCAGTGTGGTCTAGCAACCCGAGTATGTATCTGGAATCCCTGACTGGCTTGTGTTTGGGTGATTAGCCTAAGTACAAGCCCATACCACCATATTTTCGCTACTGTTGTTACCCGTTCTAGCTAGATTAAAGCTAACATTGATGTGTCTACCTGTGCTACACGCATTGCCGTGTAGACATACCTTGAGGGGATAGGTAATTTGCTCATTTTACAAGTCGGTAAAGAGGCACAGAGTGTGACTTGGTGATCTAGCCAGGGTCACAGAGAATGAATTTCATCTGTAGTACAGAAAGCCAGAATGAGGTCCTCTGCAACACTTCATGCCTGCATTGGGGCTGTGTGATGGCAATACCACTACAGTGGCCACACGAGAGTGCCTGTCTACCTCCTCCACCCCCTGTGGAAGAGGTTTCTGCACTAGCCCTGCTTGGCAGGATATAGATTCACTTTATGCAGACCCACTGAATCCAACCTCCTGCATGATTGGGAAGGTCTGTGGTTGCCACCTTGGCCCTCTAGGCTGGATTAGTACCTGCAGGGGAGACTGTCTGGAAATCTATATGGTCTGGTCCTGGCCTTGCAGGCGAGGGGGATTTAACTTGCCTGGGCTGCCTGTGTTCCACCTAGGGATGTAAATAGCATGTAAAAACCCTAAGTGTGTAACCAATTAAAATTCTCCCCATTAAACAGTTAAACGTTTAACCGGGGAACTCGGGTGTGGGGGGGTGCTGCAGCATTCCCACCTTTTACATGGGCCCCACCGCCAGCTCCACACTTGGGGATCCCCACTGCCGGTCCCGTGCCTTGGGCTCTGCCGCCACCCACCATCCCAGCGTGGGCTGTAACCGCTGTGCTTTCAGATAGCTCTGTAACAAAACCATCAGATGCCCAAACGCTTCAACTGCCGGATGCGCAATGACAATTAATAGAGGATATCTTACCAGTACTTTCCACTTTAAAATGCGCTACAACTGCCGTGTCTGCTGAACAGTCAGTGTCAATTTTGAATATTTATCCAGTTTGCAACAGTCTTCTCCAAACTCGCCTCCGAAGGGAAGCTCCTGTCGAAAATGGAAAAGTCGCTGATTTCAAGGCTGCTGTTTGTCGCTCTCTGGAGCATCGCGTGAAACCCAACGATCCTGCCATAACTGCCAAACCTGCACTTACTGCCTCCTTGGTAGATGCACACCATAAACACATGCAGTCCAGATCGCTGCTAAATCAAAGCTTCTGCAACTTGCATCAATGTTACAAATAGAAGAACCTCCGAGTGCCAGGGCTGAACCGAGGGGTGCTGAACCGGATGAGCCAATAAAGCCAGCGCCGAAAAAAATGCGTGAAACTGAGAGGAGTGCTATAGTGATGCTTTTAGGTGAAGATTACACCAAGCCTTGGAAAACTGGCAAAGAGTTACCTGTGCATTCCAGGATCGTCTGTGCCTGTAGAACGTGTGTTTTCCAACGCTGGCCTTACTGTTAATCGGCTGCACATAAGACTGACACCGGAGCATGTAAACATATTAATTTTTCTTAACAAAAATCAGCAGTAGAGTTTAAATTCTAGTCAGACTTTTTGTGGTTTTGGATGGCTCAGGGATATTTATGTAAAAAGTTAAACAAAAAGGTGGGTTTTACTTTTACACATAAGACTGATTGTTTGTTTTTGTTGTTCATAAAGGCACTTGACAAAGATAATATATATGTGCAGTAGATTCAGTGTGATCCAGTGACGCCGGAACATTTTTAGTATTGGGGGTGCTCAAAGCCAGCCCCCTCCTATTGTCCTTCCCACCCAGCGGGGGCTCGGAGCAGAGTTATGTCTCCAGGAGGAGGACACGGACAGGGGTAAGGGAGTGGAGGCTGGGGTGGCAGCTGGAGGTGGGCAGGGGACGGGAGCGCAGGGTTAGATGTTTTATTGCAGTGATTTTTACTCGCATCCATAGTATTAACTGCTTGCTGTATTTGGGGTGGGAAAACAAGGACATATTGGTAGGACCATTTTCACCTTCCAAAAGATGATTAGCCAGAGATCACAAGATCAATTTTCTGCCATTACAAGATGTGCTTTTTAGTTTCTCTAAAAACCCTGTAAGATAAAATCCCATAAACTTCACCAGTAAGTAATATGTCTGAATTGACAATATATATATTATAACATATAATGGATCCAGTAGGGCAGGCAGCAGTGCCCCGGGCCCTGGCAGCAGCCAGGAGGGACCCCAGGCACGGGGCTGGCAGCTGGGATCCCGGACTCAGGGTGGCAACAGAGCCCCGGGGCCAGCAGCCGGGATGCCGAGCAGCAGCAGAGTCCCAGGCGTGATGGCAACAGAGCCTTGGGCGGCAGCCGGACACCTGGGGCCTGCAGCAGAACTGAAACCGATAAGCATCAAGCTTATCAGTTAATCGGTTAAACTTTTACATCCCTACTTCCACGAGTAGCCAAGTTACTCAGGCTGTTCAAGAGTTGCTATCACTCCAGTGGTTATAGCAGAGTTGGGATACTAGAGTAGATTTGCAACCTTTTAAAATGAAGTGACCCACCTTACAGTAAATGCTACTAGATTGAGTGATGACCAGCCCAGGTAAAGAATTAGATTTCAGAAGGAAACAATAAGGAGGTTCCACATTCAGATAATTTAAATGAATCAGACATTTAAATGTGTAAGTATAAAGAATAATGGGCCATATTCTGCTGTCAGTTACACTGGGAATAAATATAGAACAACTCCACTGATAACAGAGGAGTTACTTCAGATTTAGTCCAGTGTAATTGACAATTGGGCCCAATGTATCGGGTCATTCCACTGGCTCTCAATTTAAATCTGACACTCATGTACGTAGTGAGAATGAACCAACTAAAAAGTGTTCAGCTCTGAATAGACACATAATGACTGGAAATAAGAGTTCTAGTGGAAAACTACTGACCCACAGACTGAAGTGAACAAGAGGACTATGGAGCCATTGCCTTGGTAGCAAAGATGCAGTGTTTGTAGTCTAAAATGAAGTTGGGTGGGCTTGGGGTTTTATTTTATTGTAGTGAAAGAAAGTGTGTAGAGTTTGTTTTGTACTAAATCCAGCTCCCATAATTCCCTGCAGGAGTTACTTTTCAGTCTTGTTGTACAGGATGTACCAGTGCTCTTAGACCTTTGCTTAATGTCATGTCTCAAAGAACACAGAGATTCACGACTGACATTACCATTTCCAGTATGAACTGAGTGCAACCTTATGTTTTATTTTAGAATTTTATTTTGTTGCAAAACACGATTATGGTTGATGATGATCTCATCCTAAAATTCAGTGGAACATAAAACAGCTGCAGCATTTATGGCCTGGACAAATTGGCCAGATTTGCAAAACTAGAAATTTACTTTCCAACCTAGGATTCTGAATTACAGTTAATTTGCATAGAAAAAAGACATGCATGCATGGAGTTAGAGGGTGAAAAGAAAAGATAGCCTTTCTCTTTGGTAGAGAATCCCTCTTATGAAAGGCCAGGAAAGTAGGAGGCAAATTGTGCACTTGCATGCCTGCTTGTAAGTTCCAATGAGCTCAATGGCAGTTACATATGTGCATGCACAGAATTGAGGCCAAAATTTGGCATGTCAGATTGTAGGAAACCAGCCTTTCCACAATATACTTTAAAACCAAACTGTGAAAACTATAATGTACCATAAAAAACCTTCCTTCTTTCTAACAGAAAAAGACTCGCATCCTATTAGTAGGTGATTGGTGCATACGTAAGTGTGCTTCAAACACTTACATTCACTAATCAACTAATACAATCCCTGTCGTGACTTGTTGCTATTACAGTAAGGTTTATTGATTTTTACATTTCATTTTTTAAATAAGCCACCATTTTAGTGGGCTTTATGCAATATATGCTTCCAGTCTGAAAAGTTAGTTCCTTTTCAAATAGAAAGGAACAGGCTATGAACACCTCTTATTTACTGTTTTGAACATATTCATCAGTTTTTTCTCTTTCATTTTGACGTTCTATGGACTATTTGGATCTCTCTCCCTGCCCTTATTCCCACATGTCCAGCTGGCATTTAAGCAGCAGTTAAAATTGACTGCTGGAAGATAAACTCAGTCTTTCATAAAGTTTAACTTCTGAATATTGAGCATCTCCTGAGTTAGCTTTTTCACTAGAAAATTAGTTAAAAGCCGCTGAAAGGGCAACACACTTGAGGTAAGTGCTTTGTGGGAAGGAGCAGTGTCAATTGGTAACTTCTTTCACCTCCCCACCATAAGCTGCCACAATGCTTGCAAATTACAAATCACAGTTTGCAGAAATAATATTTAACTAGTGCCATCCATGCTGCAGAGCTTCTTCCTGCAGGTGATTTGTGGGAAATCATCTATCTTTGCATATGATGTCTGAAAATTTTGTAAAGCTTTTTTCTTTCTGATTTTGCGTGGTGAGGAAGCAACCAAGAGCGGTTGAATATTGCTTACAGCTCCATGGCAACCAAACAGGAAGTGCCCCTTGTGAAAGCCACAAGTGGAGAGGGCACTCAAATATCCTGTCAGTTGGACTAAAAAAAATGTTCTCTTGTGGGGGTGGAAACCTGAAGGGCAGTTTGCGCTCTTCCTCCATTTCTGTTCTTTTGAGGAGGGTAATTCCTGTTTAGCCACCAGGGAATGCAGTGCTGTTAAGGCCCTAAGGATACTAATGGCAATGACACGGCAACAAAATGTCTGTGGGGAGAAGTGCTCAGTTTAACTCTTGAAGAATCAGCCTCTGCCTCTACCCAACCCCCTGTCTCCCAATAGATTTGACAGCAGATGTAACAAGGAGGCTAAATGTGCTAGAAATTTCCCATAATAGTTCAGTAACCCTAGCTGCTTCCTCGGTGCAGTCACTGACGTCATGTCAGATGCTTCAAAAATTGCTGGAATCTTTTCTGGCATTGACTTGATACCTTCCTTCGATTGCTGGTGCCCTAAATAAGTCACAGAATCCCACAAGAATGTGCACTTGTTCTTCCACCATCTCACCCCTACTTTCAGAATGCATTCCAGCATCTTCTTGGAGGCTTCCAGGTGTTCCTTGTCATTTTAGCTCATGATGACGATGCCATCAAAGTAGATGGCTGTATGAATTAACCTTTGTTATCCTTTCAAATGCATTTATATGATTCTGAGAGGCTTTTTGGAATAAATAGACCTTTGTCTGTGCTTAATTGTTGCAAATTTCCTCAATTCTTTGTCCAACTTTATTAACCACTGTTCATAGTCCAGCTCCAGCTGGAATGGTAAACAAGCGTTTAATCCAGGGGAAGTGACACTGGGCTAATTTAGAAATGGGACTAGAACCACAAGGTCTACACAGTTAATATCTGGTAAAGTAGTGTGGGTTGATTCCCACCCCACCTTGCCACAAACTAAATGTTTGTGTGGACACACCTGTAACGAAACTTGTTCATTGCCTGTTTGTAGTCCTCACAAAGTGTCACAGCCATCAGCTGCAAATTTTCTTTATACAAGGATGCCTTCCATTACCAATCTGTGAATTTCTGTTTCCCTCTTTGTCCACAAACAAGACAGGACCAACCTTTCCTTAAAAAAACCCAAGGACTGCACCAGAATCCAGATGACTTTGGAAAAGGCTTTGGACCTTGAATGGTCCAATACTTGTTCTTAAAACAGGCTCTAGGACTGACTTTGCTGTAGTGTTGCTTGGTCTATCTTTATCTGGTAAACTAACTCTTTCAGATCATGTCTCACGTTTCTAACCATGCCCAGTGCAAAACAGTTTGCTCCTAATGAGTAAAAGGGACTTGGGAGGGGCCTTTGAAAGCAGCATTACCTAGGTAATGGTGCTGGTGGGGCAAGGGCTGGAGGTGGAGCGGGGAGGGGGGAGTTTGCAGGAAATAATCTCAGTTTTGTCTCCATTGAATAGTGTCAGCCTCAAAAATTAAGGACCTATTCTTGGAGCTTGTGGGTTAGGTTATGCACTGTAAAGAAATGCATCCTGATTATAATAGGATGTGTCTTTTATCTATTTCAATTGACGCGTTCCTTGTCAACTTATTACATTATTTGGGGGTGAGAAGTCCATATAAATGAGCAGTTGACTGCTGAAATAAATGTAGTAACTAAGTGGGCAACTTTGTTAAAAGAAATTAGCTCAGTGTTTCAGAAGAAGTGGGTGTCTTCAGGAGAGATTTAAATGAGGAGCGACATTGATGGCTTTGTGGAGTAGCTCAGGAGAGGGTCATCTGTTCATGGTGGGAGGATGGATGAAAGTGTGCAGACAGTAGTGGGAGAAGTGGGCAAATGGGAAAACAAGGCCAGCATCATTAGAAGAGCAGAAGGCCTGATGTAGTAAGAGATAAGGACAGATGAGTTTGGTAATTTCTGTTACACACGTGATTCAGAGAGAGAGCTGGAAATGCCTCCGTATGTAATGCTAGCAAGGTCTTGTTGCTACTTTTGAGGACTGAGTCTTCCACATCCAAAACCACATACCTTCCAACTATCCTGAGGTCACGCTCACATGGTTATTTTATTACAGCCCCTGCAGATGAAGGCTGGGGTTTTTTTTGTTCCCTTCCTCCCCTCCCCCCAAAGCGCTCAGCACTGGCCTAATTCTGCTCTCATTGACATTGATGGTATAACTCCCATTGATTTCTGAAGGAGCAGTTAGGCCAATGCTGAATGCATTGGAAAAGCCCACACTAAATGTGTGTACTGATATTTTGTAATATAGTTCAGTTAAGGTTTTCCAAGGAGTACAGCACATGCCTGACCTCAAAACAAACAAAGCCAAATTTGCTTCTCTGATCCAGAAAAGAACAGCTAAATACTACTGCTGTTTAATGTCTAAATAAGTCTTCATTTGACATCAAGACCTTTTTTTTTTTTTTAAATTATCATTTGATTTGAATGGAAGCAGCTTTACAATTTTTTGTAGACTACTTTCAACTGTTGTGTAAACTTGTCTTTTGACAGTATCTTTCAAAGAGATGTGATTTAACTATTTCTGATTTGTCCTTTAGTTTGAGATTAATGTGCAGGTATTTTATGATCTTGCGTAACAATAATTTAGCCATACCATTATACAAGGCACTGGTGAGACCTCATCTGGAATACTGTGTGCAGTTCTGGTCTCCCATGTTTAAGAAGGATGAATTCAAACTGGAACAGATACAGAGAAGGGCTACTAGGATAATCTGAGGAATGGAAAACCTGTTTTATGAAAGGAGTCTCAAAGAGCTTGGCTTGTTTAGCCTAACCAAAAGAAGGCTGAGGGGAGATATGATTGCTCTCTATAAATATATCAGAGAGAGAAATACTAGGGAGGGAGAGGAATTATTTAAGATCAGTACCAATGTGGACTCAAGAACAAATGGATATAAACTGGCCATCAGGAAGTTTAGACTTGAAATTAGATGAAGGTTTCTAACCATCAGAGGAGTGAAGTTCTGGAACAGCCTTCCAAGGGAAGCAGTGGGGGCAAAACACATATCTGGCTTCAAGATTAATCTTGATAAGTTTATGGAGGGGATGCTATGATGGGATAGCCTAATTTTGGCAATTAATGAATCTTTGACTATTAGTGGTAAATATGCCCAATGGCCTGTGATGGGATGTTAGATGGGGTGGGATCTGAGTTACTACAGATAATTCTTTCCTGGGTGTCTGGCTGGTGAGTCTTCCCACATGCTCAGGGTTTAGCTGATTGCCATATTTGGGGTCGGGAAGGAATTTTCCTCCAGGGCAGATTGGCAGAGGCCCTGAGGGGTTTTCACTTTCCTTTGCAGCGTGGGGCATGGGTCACTTGCTGGAGGATTCTCTGCACCTTGAAGTCTTTAAACCATGATTTGAGGACTTCAATAGCTCAGACATAGGTTAGGGATTTATTACTGGAGTGGGTGGGTGAGATTCTGTGGCCTGCATTGTGCAGGAGGTCAGACTAGAGGATCATAATGGTCCCTTCTGACCTTAAAGTCCTATAAGTCTATGAGCATACCAGTTCCACGCTGGAATCTGAGATGAGTTTCTCCACCACTGTCACCCCCCGCCCCCCATCAATAGAATGTCACCAAAGCCCAAAAACGTTGACTGGTTCACGAGGCTTATTATTAAAGCTGCAAAGAAGAGCTATGGAATGATAAGTCATTCCATAATAAACCAAATAGCAAAACAAACTTGGTCAGGGTACCCATCTGGACTGATGGACTGCTGTGGTCCCTGAATTCCTCAACCTGGGGTGCCTTTTACGTTGCTTTGCTGTGAGAACAACCATTCCTGGTCTGCTCAGACACAGCCTACAGCATGTAAATCACTCCCAGCTACACTATATGAATGCTATAGCCAGCCAACCCATGAATTACACTGCAGAGCAACAGCAGCAAACTCTCCAGTCCCAGACTTCCCCCAGAAATGTACGTTTTGTACTGCCCAGTGCCCACCTGGACAATACAAGCTCAAAATGATATGATAGAAAATGATATGCACAAATCTTGTTGTCCCAAATGGAGCTTCCCAAAACACTTCAATCCAAACATGCTGGTTTAGAGAAAACAACAAAGCAAATTTATTAACTACAGAAAGATAGATTTTAAGTGACTATAAGTATTGAGGCATACAATTCAGAATTGGTTACAAGAAAATAAAAGGTAAAACTAGGGCTGTCGATTAATCACAGTTAACTCACACAATTAACTAATAAATTAACCGTGATTTAAAAGAATTAATTGTGATTAATTGCACTGTTAAACAATAGAATACCAATTGAAATGTATTCAATATTTTTGGATGTTTTTCTACATTTTCAAATATATTGATTTCAAAGTGTACAGTGCTAATGTTATATTATTATTTTTGATTATAAATATTTGCACTGTAAAAATGATAAATAAAAGAAATAGTATTTTTCAGTTCACCTCATACAAGTACTCTAGTGCGATCTCTTTATCGTGAAAGTACAACTTACAAATGTAGAATTTTTTTTGTTACATAACTGCACTCAAAACCAAAACAATGTAAAACTTTAGCGCCTACAACTCCACTCAGTCCTACTTCTTGTTCGGCCAATCGCTAAGAGAAACAAGTTTGTTTACATTTACGAGAAATAATGCTGCCCGCTTCTTATTTACAATGTCATCTGAAAGTGAGAACAGGCATTGGCATGGCACTTTTGTAGCTGGCATTGCAAGGTATTTACAGATGCCAGATATGCTAAACATTCATATGCCCCTTAATGCTTTGACCACCATTCCAGCGGACATGCTTCCATGCTGATGACACTCATTTAAAAAAATAACGTGTTAATTAAATTTGTGACTAAACTCCTTGGGAGAGAATTGTATGTCTCCTGCTCTATTTTATCCACATACTGCCATATATTTCATGTTATAGCAGTCTCGGATGACGACCCACATGTTGTTCATTTTAAGAACGCTTTCACTGCAGATATGACAAAATGCAAAGGCAGCACCAATGTGAGATTTCTAAAGATAGCTACAGCACTCCACCCAAGGTTTAAGAATCTGAAGTGCCTTCCAAAATCTGAGAGGGACGAGGTGTGGAGAATGCTTTCAAAAGTCTTAAAAGAGCAACACTCCGATGTGGAAACTACAAAACTCGAACCAGCAAAAAAACCAACCACTCTTCTGCTGGCACCTTAGAGACTAACAAATGTATTTGGGCATAAGCTTTCGTGGGCTAAAATCCACTTCATCAGATATATGGAGTGAAAAATACAGTAAGCAGTGTGTATATTTATATACAGCACATGAAAAGATGGGAGTTGCCTTACCAAGTGGGGGGGTCAGTGCTAATGAGGCCAGTTCAGTTCAGGTGGAAGTGGCCTATTCTCAACAGTTGACAAGAAGGGGTGAATATCAAGAGAGGGAAAATTACTTTTGTAGTGCTAACGAGGCCAATGAAATCAAGGTGGATGTCTGCCATTTCCAACAGTTGACAAAAAGGTGTGGGTATCAGCAGAGGGAAAATTACTTTTTTTTTTTTTTTTATAAAGACTGGGAATGGATGGGTCACTACAAAAACTAATTTTCCCTCTACTGATAATTTCACAGCCCTCTTTCCTTATCCCGTGTGAAGGATACCCTTGGCTTTAACACTCTGACCCCTTCATTCTCTGCCATCAGCTACCCATGCCATCTCCTCTTTACCCCCTCCTCCTGTGTGCTTTCCCCTCTTGTATCACAGACTGTGCTTATGCTCATATGTATAAAAGTTTCCCTGGTTGTCTCTTTTCCCAAACCACACACAAACAAAAATAATCAAAGATGCCGTAATCCCACTTAATATTTTGGGAGCATTTTGTTCAGAAGTTTGTTTTCATGCTTGCATGTGATTTTATATGAAAAATATCCATCCCTCTGACATCCTGTGAAATGTTGTGGGTGTAAAATCAGCTGGAACAGAGACACTTACATAAAACTTCAAAAAAATCCTTAGTTGTGTAGCACTAAAGGTATTTTATTTCAGGATACAGGTCACTAAATTTTAAAAAGAAATTCAGTATTGGATTAGACCACGACACTGTAGTTTTGGCTGCAAGATTTGTTATAAGCAATGAACTCCCAAAAAGTACAGTCTGTAGGCGTCAATCCATGCTAATTCATTTCTGCATAAAGTTTTCAAACGATCATATTCTACGGAGTATTTTGGGGAAGGGTGGTGGTTATTTTACACGTAATGTTAATCATTGTCCCTATACTTATGCTCTCAAACAAAAAATGGAAAATTAAAAGGAAATCAAATTTACAAATTAAAATGTTCGTTAAGGGGCAAAGAAATAGAACTTGGTCCGCTCAGCTAGGTTCGTTTAAATTTCTTGAGCATGAAATGTGAATAGATTTACTGGTGCATTTTGGCAGCAGTTCCTTGACACACACACATAGTGCCTGAATAACACAGTGAATGTAGTGTATATGAATTAAAGACTTATTTTTCCATCCACCTCTCTTCATTTTCCTTGTCTTCGGCAAAGGATTTTTTTTCTTTACACCAAACAATGTGACTTCTGAGGAAAAATTGGAGTTTTGTCAAAGGCCTTGCTGGAACCAAGAGTTCCAGACATTTTTCCCAATGGGAACCAACTTTGCTTTCTTACTCTGTGTTGATCTTGGCCAATAAAATATTCAAATTGACCCTGCAGTTGTATTTGTCATGATTCGCTTCAATTACAAATAAATAAATCCTGGCTTTGTTTTTTCATGTCACTCAGATGTGGAATGGGTTAACACAGATAAAGGCATAATTACCAGTGTGCCAGATTCTAAGGGCTAGTCTACACTAGATGGGCTGCAGCAGTGCAGCTGCACCGCTGTGGCGTGTATGATGAAGATGCTCTAAGCTGACGGGAGAGAGCTCTCCTGTTGACTTAATTACGCCACCTCCGTGAGTGGTGGTAGCTATGTCAGCGGGAGAAGCTCTCCTGCCAGCACAGTGCTATCTACACCGGTGCTTTGGTCAGTGTAACTTACAATGCCCAGCGATGTGGATTATTCACACCCCTGAGTGATGTAAATTATACCGAAGTAAGTGGTAGTGTAGACAAGCCCTAAGACCCTTCATGGGGATGTAAGGCTCTTCCGTTGAGTATCCTGGTGTTAGATGTTTGAACCTTGAATGGTGATGTGGGGCTATTTTTGCCGAGACACTGAAGTGAGATCAGATCTATCCAATGAGCTCCAAGCATGGAGTTCTATATAGAAGCACCGGGAATGTCTTTCTGAGGCAGAAGGAGCTAGGGATAGAGATGATGTCCTTTAGGGAAAATGCTAGGAAGATCCAGATTTGGGGGGAAGGGGGAAATGTTATCGTTGCTTGTATTACTATAAAGCTAAACTGCAAGGAGGTAAATGTGTGATGTATACAGTGTGTGTATAATCTGTGTGAAGCAGGATAGGAATCCCGCTTGCTCACAGTGCAAAGCAGAATTTCATTACGGGTCTCTTGAGGGGAGGGCGGTTAAAGACTTAAGGACATTACACCAACAGTCTTGTGAGTCCAGAGTAGGCTGATTAGCTAATGTCTGTTGTTTCCCATTCATGTGTGCGTGCTCTAACCCAATGCTTTTTTCCAACCATTTGAAAGGTTGAGGCACTCTTTGGGGAAAATGAAGCTCTTCCTTCTCAGTTACTTCACCGAGCTGTGTACACCTTCAGCGGGCTCCAGCGAGTCCTTGGATGAATGCATCCTGCCCTTTGAGAAACACTGCTAGCACCCCAGGATTGTAGCAGTCCAAGCCATAGGCGCCGGCTTCCTCGTTTTCCCCTGGGGTGCTCAACCCCCAAACCCACTTCACCCCTTCCCCAAGGCCCCACCCTGCCTCTTCCTGCCCCCTCTCCGCTCCTGCCCTGCCTTTACCAGCCCTGTTCCGTCCCCTCCCCCGCAGCACCTTCTGCATGCTGCTAAACAGCTGATCTTGGTGGGTGGGAGGTGCTGGCGGGGAGGGAGAGGAGCTGATCCGCGGGGCTATTTTTTTCCCCATGGGTGCTCCAGCCCTGGAGCGGAAACCTTGCTGAAGCTGGTGGTTGTAATAGCTGTCCTTCATTCAGGATAAATGTAAAAAGCCATTAACCGTGTTGATGGTAGATATCTGAGACAATAGGAGCCTCCACACAATAGGAGCCATGAAAGGCCAGTTAAGAATCTGAGCTATATGGAGGGAGGGGTTTCGCTAGGGAGCACTGAATGCAAACACAGAGGGCTGGATATTGTTTGAGGGAACTGTGCGTGTGAGTGAGAGAGAAAAAAGTAGAAATACCACAGAGGCGCACACAGAAGTTAGCATGCACGCCAGCCCTAGAAACAGACAGACAGCGCTTGTAGCACGAGTCTGAGAACAAGCTGAGCGAGAGCACCTTTGGGTAGAGTGCTGGCTAGAAAGAGGTTTTGAACTGTGAGCAAAGGCACCATCTCCTGTTGTTTGATTTCTACTGCGTTGAAAGAAACAGGGCGTATGTGCATTCTTTTAAATAAACAGGATTAAATCAAAGAAATACCTGACTCCATCCTCCATTTCTCCTCCAATGCAAACAACACACAAGACCCCAAATATTAGGTAACCAGGGTAAAACCAGCGTAACTGATCGGGACGTGGGCAGTTGTAGCATGTAGGCGCTCAGCGGAGAAGCGCTGCATTAAGGTAGGCAATGGTACTGATGATTAAAAGCCTGAAGTGCCAACACTGATATTAGTGATTGGGGACCACTGAGCTAGGTCTTTTCCATCTCTAATTTCCATGTATCCATAAAATATAGAAGTTGATAAAAAACAGAAGTTATGAAAAACAGCTGATGATCAGACTTTTTTGTTCTGAGAATTTTATTTCCTGTTTTGTTTACTTTTAAGCTATTTTCTGTAGTCTGTTTATTTGATAGTTGACTGTTGCTTGGGGCAAAATGCATTCCTTGTTACTGGAGCCCTCAGTTTGGTTATTCAAACTTATCCATACTCAGCCTGTGATGGTATTCCAGCTTCCTTTCAGCAGTGTTTGTGTTGAGCATATTTTCACTAGTATGTCGACTGGGCTCCTTTTTAAACAAATATTTTCACACTGTTGTAGAGAGTGAATCAAAATGCACTTATTAACCTGTCTTTATTTTTCCATCATAGGGCCGTGATTTATTAACTCCCATTGAACTGCTCATTAACGCTAGAAGGATTCCTTATTTGTGGCTGCCTAACTTCTTTCCCTATGCATTCAGTGTTGGAATGCATGTACTATTTGATTGGCAGACAAAGTACAGATGTTGGGTCTTTAGTCTGTCATCTGCCCTGGGATTTCAGCTATTCTATTAGGAGTAATGTCTTTTGCCATGATCTGCTTTGTAGCTTTCCAGTCACAGAAAGAGTAGTCCAAGTGCATGGTAACTGTATTAGTCTCCTAACTAGTTAGCACAACACTTTGAAATATAAAATGCTGTATGTCAGAGTTTGAGTAGCTGCACCTCTGGTTCCCCTCCATAGTCCCTCAAGGGCACCCACTTAAGATGTCCAGCTTCCAGACATCATCTCTCTTGGGTAGACACCCACATGTCTCTCTCTTCTGGTGGGGTTTTAAGGCTGCACAGCTCCTTGCCTTATATTGTGATATCCCCAGCAAGCCAGTCTGTCTAAAGGCTGGCACCTGTGCTTTGCTTTCTCTCTCCAAGGGCTATGAACAGTGTACTTCCAGCAGTTATGAGTTATCACACACATCTTACTAAGCAAGCACATTTATTCTTAAGGTAAAAGCATTACAGACAAAAAAATCACAAAAACAATACAGATTTAAACCAACACTATCCATACCCAGAACCGCCCACTAGTCTTTTGGGCCCTAGTAGGCCCAAGTCTTTCCACCTTCTGCCCGGGTGGGGCCTCCCTTGGATAGAAGATCCTGTCCATTTGCTGGTTCAGAAAGAAGACCCTATGTGAGCTCAAGCTCATCATTTTATACCAAAAGCCCTTTCTTTGTGTCCTAGTCTCTGGAAACCCTGTCTGAATCTCTCCAGGGGCTGGTACCTTTCTAGAGTTGTTTAGTCTCAGTGACTTGCCTTAATCACACCCTTGTGTTCTTAGTTCCTGGGAGGGGCTGTGACAACCCTCTCCCCATGGAGAAGAGCACAATCGGACATAAACAATTCATACATTTAATACACTGGCTCCCAAAGACGCCAAGGCTGCAATATCTGTCATACTGTATAAGTGCTAAGTAGTAGTATTATAAGAGAAGAGTTTCTTAGCACTAACGCATGTAGGAACTAGTCAGAACTTGGCCATTGTGAGGCACACAGACTAGTAAAATTATTAGCTGTTGAAAGCAGTCTCCACCACTGCCTTTATCTGCATGGGGCACCATGACTTCACCCTTTTGGATTTTCATATTTTTGGTGTGTTTAAAGATGTCTCTGGCAGCTGTCACCATGTTAGGTTGTTGGGTCTGTGCAGTTTACTAACGCTGCCCTCTTTTCATGCAGTCGACATGTGTGTTCCAGATGTGGTGGAGGCCAATAAGAGCGCAGTTCTTTTTGTTTCTTGCTAATAATGGAGGATGACTGTGCTGGTCTTTGCAGTGGGACACAACAAATGCCTGATTTGCCACTACCCTTCTCAAAACCTGAAGCACCCAGTCTCCTACTTAAGAATCTACCTAATAGCCCCCATCTCATGGCAAGTTCCTGCTTCTAATCCTCTCTCACTTGTCTAACTCTCACACAGTCTCCTTGACAAGTGAGCCTATTCTACCAAACTCTCTTCTGACTATCAGCCTCCCTGGCACGCATACTGGTCTGAGTACCTGCCCTCCCAGTTGCACCAGCCAGCGATGCCAGCCCTCCTTGCTCCCACCTTCCAAATTTCCCACCCCTGATGTGCCCAAAAGAACATGCCATTTCCAGGCCTCATGCACCATATACTAGGCAGCATGTTGAGGATTAAAGTGATGTACCCCGGACAGTGTTTGTAATGTTTAGTCTTACAACTTCCTTATTGTATGTGTCCCTCTTGTTATTTGCAAGTGTTTGTTTTCTTTGTGCAGTTCTCTCACTATGCCTCTCACTATGGGGGAAATTTAGGGGAGAGAGGCCAGAGTGATGGTAACCAAAATGTCTCCTCTTCACTCTTTTGAAGATTAGTGCCACATTTTCTTTTTTCTCCCCCCACCTCCCTCCCCAGCGTTTTGGTACTTGCCTAGGGCAACCTCTCTCTCCAAATGTAAGTTAGGGTCGAGTACAACACTGGTGCAATTCATTTAATTAGCAAATCCCTTTAGCAGCAGAGCTGCATGTATGTTCCCTAGTCCGGCTTACGTTTAGATATTCGAGTTTTCCAAATATTCCTTTTCCTGCTCTTTATCAATAGCTATTATTACATGGTCCCTGCTTCTTAACGTCCTAGGTTTCTTTTCTTTAAAAAAAAATTAATTGTATCAGCCTGTTTGGAGCTATTGATTTCATTTCGCAACCCCTACCCCAATCATTTATTAACTGACCTATTTTCTGCTTAGGCTTCCTTTTCACTTGATAAGCCCTCCTGATTCCCATTAATCCTTTTCACTGAACTCAGTCTGCATTTTGTACTCCCTTTGTTTTTCCCTGCCCGCCTTCACAGACTGTTTAGTTGCCTTCTTCCCCCTCACCCATCTCTGGTGAACATATATTTTTAGCCTTTCATTTTAATGAAATGAACAAAGCACAGGGGAAGGAAACACCAGAAAAGTGAAGTAGAGAAGGGGCTATAGGAGAATTCTCCAAAGCAACATCCGCCTCCTGTTTTCCCAATTAGTGTGAGAAGAGCATAAGGATCCCTACTGCTATTGGTGGATCCCCAAAATCTATTTGGGTGACCTGCTTCAAATTTTTCCAAGCTCTTTCACGTCTGCTCTGAGGCTGCGCGTGACAATTCACAAGCCGAAATAAGTTTTTAACACTATTAAAACGGGTTAAAACATGGATTGGATTGGAATGGGTCTTTCCATTAGAATGACTCCATCGTGGGAAACTTAACATGTCAGAGGGCGCAATACTTTTCCTGGCTTCAGATGGCAAGGACGAAACAATTCCATGATGTTCAGTGCCTTGCTATATGGCATATGTTCTCCTGCCTGTGCTGCTCAGTCACTGACCCCAAAGGGATATCTGCATCGCTGATTCTATCATTGTGATGTTCCTCAAGAGCCCTTTGCATCTAGGTCAGGAATTCAATAGGTAAAGGAGAAGCTCCTTATTGTATGGGCTAACATCCGGGTTAAAAATACAAATGAGGATCTCCAATCCCTTTGTTATCAGGGATGAGCATCGTACATTCCTCCCACATTCTACGTTCATCCTGATGCCTCTCTCCTCTAGTGCAGTGAGAGAGCTGGTGGAACTACACAGTGATAAGACATTTCCCTTCCAGGTCACAGCACTTGATCTCTGACTTGGCAGAGATGCTGGAGCCAGAGAGATCACATGTATATAAAGAAGCAATAACGGCTTTCTGTACTTTAGGTCAGTTCTTCTGTTTGGCTGCTGTAGGGCAGGCAGTTGCCTGTGAAGAGCTGTACGCTCGAGGCTTCCTGGTCATCTTGAGTGACTTATTTTAGCAGAAAATTATTGGTTCTGGCTTTATGAACCCAAGTCTGTTCCTGGAATCAGTTGCTGCAGGTGCCTTCAGGATGACACCCATTTGTCTCCCCAGTACACATCCAGACTCCACAAGCTCCAGTGTCCAGGTGCCTCAGAAATCCAGATCTCCACCATGGATAGACTGTGGGCCAAGGCTTTTGGTTGGGGGCGATCCATTGATTTTTGTTTTTGTTATCCCTTTTGATTTTCTTTATATTGCCTTCATTGACTTGTTCCTGACTGCTGATCTATCTGACAGCCTAGTCCGATCTTCCGAGGAGCAATAAAGCGTATTGCCTAACGTGGTCTGAGAGAGTTATATCACTGGAATAGTTTCTTCTTCACTTCTGTCTGTTTTGTTTGTAAGTTCTTGCTTAGGGTGGGTTCTGCTCTGATAGGTTTGAACACAGGAAGTGTACAATGTTACCCTCTTCTCATTTGGAAATGTTCATCTTTTACGACTGTGGCCTTTGTACTTTCTTGTGATTTAATTTTTGGCGGAAATACAAAATGCAGCTTCACGTGATGTGTAAATACAGCCAGTCGAGATAAACTGCATTGGCAGAGTACCATTAACTTATCTACACCACTAGCTCGCAGGAAGAGTATCGTTGATTCTAGCAGTCATAGTTGTTGAGTCCACAGGCTGTAAAAGTACTGAGCTACTAACCTTAAAAGTGCTGAAAGTGGAATGTGTAAGCCACACAATGAAAAGAGAAACAGAACAAGGCGGGTAGATGTATAATCGGCTTCCTTCTACACAGACAAATTAACCTTGGACTCCATGCCAGTGCCACTAAAACAAATATCCCTGACAAAAAGAATAAACTTACCAAACACATGCTTGCATTATCCACTGATCTATACAACTCTTTTCTTTCAAATCCCATTGTGGTGCCAGTCAGTCCAGAGCACCTGCCACAAAGTACTGGTTCTAATGTACTTTGTGTTTATAGAAGACATCAAGGAGACTCATTGCTCTTGGCAGTAGCAGGCTAGAAAATACCTGGAAGAGGTAAGATACTGATGAATGAACAGACGTTAGAGCCTTTAGCACACTATGAAATACTACCAGAGGTAGTGCTGCTGTAGATGGGGTTGAAAAAAATTGCACTTTTAACTCCTGGATTTCATACAGTGATAAGTCAAACTCAGGCTGACAAATGTTTGAGCCCTGCTCAAAAATTTAAATATTTTTTGGAACGTTTGAGCAAAATCCCTTCAGCTCTTTAGTTTGTTGAGGATGGGAAACAAACAAACAAACAAAAATCCCTTAACCAACCAAAATACAACAACCCAACCCCCCAAAACTCAAAGCCCACATATGTACCCTCGCCACATTTTTTAGATAAGGCTAAAGCAAAGAGAGCTGAAGTTTGGAATCAAGCTTGAATACTGTCCTCACTGAGGACTTGTGCCTTTGTTAGTTGTAGGAGAAAAAAACAACAGATATTATTGCCTACAAATTGCATCTTGAGCGCACACACTGAAAAACAAATACATAAAATTCCTTATGTCTAGAATTTCATCAGTTGCTGTTAAACTTGCCAGATGCCTTGGATAACTAAATAAAATTACCTCACTATTTGTTACATTCCTTGGGCTCTCATCACAGTAAATCTAGGGAATACTCCAAATACTGATGTACCTGGGGACGTGCGCAAGGGGGGCAGGCAGGGGCATGGGTGTCGTCCCCCCCCCGCCAATCATTGGCATGGGCACAGAACGTCTCCAGCCCCAGGGCCATGGGAGGGTCACAGTGCTCCTCTGGTCTCGGGACCAGAGAAGCTCGCGCTCTCCCTGCCACAGCCCCAGGGTCAGAGGAGTTCAGTGACTCCACCACAGCCCTGGGACTGGAGGAGCTGCCCACCTCCTTTCTTTTGCTATAACGAACCCCTGGATGTAATGGCCAAACAGCTTGGATCCCCAGGGGTTCGTTATAGCGAGGGTGTACTGGATTTCCTCATACCATCGTGTGTTTAAATGCCCCCTCCAAAAGCGGTCAAATTTAAATTCCTGCAGATGCCCCCTGAATGTATCCACATTTATTGATTTAATTAATTATTTGAGGCAACACTGGCAAGTTTTAACAGTGACTGCAGAACACACTTGCACACAACTACAGTGGTGGATTTAGACTAAATAGGTCTGCATCCAATCCAAACAAAACTCCCTCCCCACTTGCAAAAGTGTTTATGGCCTCCCTGCCCTACTAATGCTACCTTCTGATCCCCAATCCCCATGTCAGACTGAGCGTGCTTCCCTCAGAACCACGCTTTGTGGGTTGATGAGCCCCTTCACATCAGGGCCAGATTCATGGCTCCTGCCTTTGCATGTACAGTGAATCTCTGTTTAAGTGTGCACTCAGGCCACAAAATGTACAAGCTTTGCTGGTTTTGAGAGAGGAACTTGTGAATTGTGCAATGTAGAAACCTACAGGGTAGTGGGAAGCTTCTCTGATTGCTCCCAGATTTTCTTTTCCCTCTTAAAACTAGGAAATTAAATGCGAAAACTACCATTTATGAAATATTAAATTTGCTAGATCGGGCACTAAAAGTCAGGAAATTTAAAACTAAGGTTGCACTGGGAAGTGTTCATGCCAAGGTAAAATGCATCTATCTGCTTAATTTCTCTCATCTATTAAGTTGAACCCTTAAATAACTGAAACTGGATTCTTTATTACAGCAGCTGAGCAAAGTGTGGAAATAGTCTGAATATTTACAAACGTTTGAGAGTAAATTTCAACATAGTTGTTCACATCCTGTGATGTGAGACTGCTCAGGCATTACACTAGTGCAGATACTTTCAAAAGTTGAAAGTTAAGCTTGAATAATCACCGAAATAAAATTTGCAATTGCAATCTGCCCTCTGCCAGTTCTTGATCTTTTTACACTTGAGTATGGTCAGAGACACTGCACTGATGTCGGGAGCTGAATTAAGATTTTTCACTGGTATACATTTAGATCCTAGAAAACCAGGTGAAGGCTCAAGGCCTAAATTCAGAATCTGTCCTTCAGAGCACACTATGTCAGAGGTTCTCAAACTGGGGGTTGGGACCCCTCACGAGGTCACAAGGCTCTTACATGGGGGGGGTCGCAAGCTGTCCGCCTCCACCCCAAACCCCGCTTTGCCTCCTGCATCTATAATAGTGTTGTTTTTAATTTATAGGGCAGGGGGTTACACACTCAGGCTTGCTATGTGAAAGGGGTCACCAGTACAAAAGTTTGAGAACCCCTGCGCTATGTAGTTCACCCACTAGAGGAAGAAAAAATGAATGAATAATTTTGAATAACCAATTTCAAGAATGTATAATCTGTTCACAAATGGGGATAAACCCCTCATTTATCAAATGTATTGTGAATTATGTGCGCAGCTATACTTACTATGTACCAGGGTGATATATTTGAGTGATTCAGCTTGTGTAAGAAGTCGAGCTTAAAATAGAATGGTATGTAAGAATGTATCCTTCCTAAAGATAAAGGTTTCCTCGTGTCATAAACAAGCGCAGAGAGGTTTTTAAATTGATGATATTCATGTTCCCTTTCATGACTCTCTTGTTTTCTTAATTGAACACACCACCTCCACTGTTTCAATATTTTCATAAAAACCTTTGTGTTTTTGCACACCCCATTGTAAAGATTTTCCTGTTGGTTTCATTTTCTGGTCAATGGTCAATTTTAATTTGCATTTCCTCTATCTGGTTTTGTCATTGTGTTTATATTGTAATGGGTTGTTTAGACTTTCCATCCAGCGCATTCCTTTTTGTCCTTTCTTTTCAGTGAGTATTTTATCTTCTTCCTCAGACTTCCATTAACCCCTTTGAAGTAAGAAACCAAAGAGAAGACACTGAATAGTTCAGATCTCTTCTTTGGGATACTTAATTGGAGTCAGCCCATTTGGAGTGGGAAGAGACCGTCCTATGAACTTTTAACACGTGGAAGTTAATACATTTGTTTTGTTATTCCCATGGAAACAAGATAGTTATTTTGTAATGAGCTCCTAAAAACAAGTTACAAACATACATGGGGAGTCTGATTCTTTATAACAATTGCTTAATGGAAACTTTCTATTTTTGTACATTAACTCCTTAGCCCTTGTGCACCGTATGGATGGAAATGGTTTCAACTGTACTGTGTGAATGGGGCCTTTGAAAAAGCAGGAACCACCCAGAGGCCTTGGTTGTCTTGTACATTGTGCAGTACTTACAGCCTCAGAAACAAAACCTTGAAACTTCAGAGCGAAGTCTCAGTAGAAAGACAGCCAGTTCTGCTGGGTCATCTCTACCGTCCTCTGAAATGTAAATAGAGAGAATGTGCAGGATTGGGGTGACTCATCAGTGTATATGCATCAAGTTCTAGCCAAGGTTGTTGGCAGATCTGTTGACCACTTGAGTCTGACTGGTTCTACTTGATTGGTTCACTTTGTATTTCACTGTGTGGAGATTTGTTTGTGTGTGTCAGGGTTGGATCAGGCAAATCTGGGCTCCTACAATTTCATTTGATTGGGACCTTTATCTGGAAGGTTCAGAATCAAGTGTGCAACTTTTTTCTACTCCCTTCGTTCACAAACTAGTATGCCATGGCAGCTGGAAGATGTTTAGTTCCATCGGATGCACCAAAATAAAAAGTGGTTTGTTGTGGGTGGGAGTGAGAGGAACAGTAGATGGACGTTTCCTATTAAATAGGTGGTGGGGAGAGGACACCTGGGAAGTGTCCAGCCAAAGCTAAAATAAAGGAAGTTTTATTCTGATTCCCCAAGGAGCTCAAGTTATTGCACCACATTCATCCCTGGTATAATCCCATTTACTATAATGATGTTACACCTGGGTTGAATTTAGACATACCATCAGAGACCTCACAATAAGCATGAAGTGGCTTGTGCTTAACACCGCCAGCACTGGTCCATGAGCAGTAAACCTAGCACTGACATTTAATCTTGTCCATAGGGTGGAGCCCCTAACCCATAAACCAGGAGTTATCCATGCAGCTGCGGAGGTGGCCACATTACTTGATGCTTCTGGATGATAAACGATGCTGCAGTTTAAGGGCTCAGACACAACTCCTACTGAAGTCAATGGGGGTAGAATTAAGTCCTAAATCAGTAAAGAAAATAAATGTAAAATTTGTTTTTAATCTTACATTTTCTGAGCTAAAAATGAGCAAGTTTCATTTTAGATCCCATGTGTATTTTACTTACAGGCATTGCACACGACACCAAAGATTACCACACTTAAAAAAGATAGAGAAAATATTTGGCTTCTTTGGCGTCTTTCCCCCCCTGCTTTGTGCATTTGACAACAACCTGTATTGTCTTTTATACTGTCTTAAATTGTCGCTCTTTGGGGCAGGGACTGTCCTTTTGTTCTGAGTTTGTACAGCACCTAGCACAGTGAGGTCCTGGTCTCTGAGTAGGGCAAATAATAATGATAGTAATAATAGTTAGTTTCACTCTTTCTTCTGTGTAGTCAAATTCACAGAAGCTCAGATCTTTGTAGTCTAAGGTGCCCAAATCTCACTGGGCATCTAATTTCCTTATTTTCCTTTGAAAATACCATCCAGAGTTTTTTGTGTTAGTGAAGCTATTAGATATAACGGAATAATATCGGGAGTGGTTGTGGGATGGTGGAGGGTTACACGCTAGACGCTAGAGCTGAACAGACTTTCTGCCAACTTACAAAAAATGAGGGGAGGGGGTGTGTCAAAATGTCTTTGAGACTGAGAAGAAAGCATAATGAATTCAGCCCAGAAGTTAATTTGGTGGGGAGCTCCCTAGAAGCCAGTTGTATCTGCCAGTATTGCATAGACAAAGTGGGTGAGGTAATATCTTTTATTGGACCAACTTCTGTTGGTGAGAGACGCAAGCTTTCACGCTATATAGAGCTCTTCCTTAGGTCTGTGAACCTCAAAAGCTTGTCTCTCTCTCACCAACAGAAGTTGGTCCAATAAAATATATTACCTCACCCACCGTGTCTTTCTAATATCCTGGAATGACACGGCTACAATACTGCATACCATATAGTATAGCTCATAATGCCAATCATGCATTAATTTCTTCACTGTTTATATGGAATACATCTCGCTAAATTAAACTCAGGTGCCCTGAAAAAATTAAACATTTTTTCAGGGCACCTTTTTGTGGTGGCTCCAGCATGCACTTCTGAGGTGGAGAATTAGAACATATGTTGTGGTTATGTCTTAGGTGTTTCTTGTCTTATAATGTGATAGTGAACATTGCAGACTTCTTGAGATAGGGTTGTCCATTTCATGGATTGGAAGGAGTCAGATCTGTGTATCCCTTTCCCCACTATTCCCCATTTAACCAAACAAAAAAGGTAAATCCGTGTCACTCTCTTATCAGCTAAGTGCAGCCGTGAAAAAACTGTAATTGATTAAAAGTTCTTTTCATGCCAGAATAAGACTTGTTTGGCAGAGAGTCAACATTATTCATTTCCATGGATTATACTGACTATACGCAGTCATTCCAACTGGGACTGTGATTCTGTCAGACCTCATGAGCTAAGCAGTATTGGCATGGTTGGAGGGAGACCTCCAGGTAAAACTCTCATCTAAGAAGTAGTGCTGGAAATTCTCTCCGCAGCCCCTTTTGCTGTGAGTCAGTGCTGAACTAGTGCCTTGGTTTGGCATTATGATGGGATATTACATTGCTGTAGGTGCTGCATTTTTGGATGAGACACAAGACAAGGTGCTGACCTATTGTGCTCATTAAAGATCCCTTGGCGTTTCTGATAAGAATAGGGATGTTAATCCCATTAACGAGCTTCCTGGCCAAATTCCAGGTGGATAATTACAGTACATTCTGCCTGCCTTATTCCCCTGCAGTCTTAGTTAGAGATCATATTCTTCTTCACTTCCTGCCTTTTAAAAAGCATGCCATCTAGTGTTACTGTGTTCTGTTAGCATGTGAATAGTCACAAATAGCTACTGTGTTCTGTCGCAAAGATGGAGCATTTCAGTACTGGCTGAAGTCATTTTGTGTGTGTGTGTGCGCGCACAGCAGAACTTGGCCAATATTAAGTGCTTTGGGGTTCTCTTGAGATGAAAGGCTCCCTATATAAAGCAGATGTAAAATATTATTGCATAAACATATTCACTTTTTGTGAACAATTTATTCCTCTTTGCGGTAAAAACCCTAAGGGTTTTATATGTAGTCACTAGATAACACCATCTTTACAGCATTTATTCTTTCGGCCTATCCTTGCTCTTTTCTCTTCTTTCCCTCCCCCACTTCCCTTTTGGAACCACATGCGCAAATCCTGTCAGAGATGCTCATTTTCAATGCCTACCAGAGGAAGAGCCCCTTGAATATGACAGGATAAGTGAATCGTGCTTGACAGGTTCTTACATGCTTCTGCCAACTACCAACACCTGTTCCTTCAAACACAAAAACATGTTAATGAGCCTACAGACATGTGAAGTGAGAAGCCAACTGTGTGCGCAGGGAGAGTCGGGCCCAGGTCCACAAAAGGGCATTAGGTGCCAAAGTCCAATATTTAGGTGCCATCAAGATCAATCCCCTGCTCAGCTGCTGCCTAACCATGGAGGCGCCTAAAATCCATCAGTGCCTAAATACCATTAAAGTCCCCATGGCACCTACCTTTCTGTGCGTCGGCATGTGCACAACACTTAAGTCTAGGTGCCTGGACGCTATCTCATGCCTCAGCTCCAGCATGATCCTCCAAGCATGTGACCGTAGGCATTGCCCCAAGTTTCCCACCTCTCGGATGACTGCCCCAACCACTGGACTATAGAGTCATTCTGGCCCAGTGACTATTTAATTATTTATGCACAGATGAACAGCTTCAACAGCAGCACCTGAGGGAGCCCCACATGGGAACAGTCCCTAGCACGGTGGGTAAGTCACTCATCTGAGAGGTGGCCGTTCCCTGTTCATATCCCCTCTCGTCAGGCAGAGGCGGGAATCGGACCCACATCCCAGGTCAGTTCCCTAATCACTGGGCTAGCGGGTATAAGGGGGAAGTCATTGTCCTCCCTCGGCTGATTTGTGTAGAGTTAGGTGTCTACTGCTGCCTTCTTACAAGAAACTGTTTTGGTGCCTGACCCCAGGAGAGGGATCCCAGCTGAGGATAGTGAATGAATATAGGTGCCTAACTACCTGGGGGGAGGGGGCTTAGAACGCATCCGCTCCTCAGCATCTGCTATTGGCTAGTTCAGGCGGCTCCCCACCTAGCGTACTGGCTTTTATGGATCTCGTTCTCACTCTCCCCATGCATTGTATGGAGAGTCTGGGAGCCTAACTTGGGGTTTGTGGATTCCACTAGGTGGCTATGCACCAAAACGTTAGGTGTTGTAAACTTCGTGGGCTTTGGGCCTCCGTTCATAGAAAGCTTTTCTTCATGCCTGAGGATTTCAGATTTATTTTGTATCAAATAGTACTAGAGTGCACAAAAGTGAAGTGAGAATTGTTGGACTTTGCTGTTTTAGGTCACTTCCAGTGCCCTGAATCTTAGATTCTCACCATTTGTTTTGTTGTTGCGGGGGTGTTGGTTTTGGGTTTTCGTTTTTGGCCCTAGGAATGCATTAACAAACTGCCTTCCTTAATTCAGACCAAAATCTAGCTTCAATTTCTTTATGATCCCTTCTGACGAGAGACAATTGGAGTGCATGTTTACAAAGCTGCTTATGAATTGTCCTCCTTCTACTATGTCTGCTTGTGTCAGGTATGTTACATAGGATAGTTGCACAGAAAATGACATTAGCAATTGAATCTGATATGTTTGCCAACATCTTTTTGAGGTCCTGCAAGGACCTAACATTATTGTTTATGATGATGATGATGATAGTGACATCTAGGCATTAAAGTCAAATTAGATTTCTGAGTGCAGTTTGTCTAGCCTGATTTTTCTGTTGCCAGCACACACTTTCCCTGTCCTCACCATCCATCACCTACACCTGTGTAAACAGCTGTCATCACTGAAAGGACTTGTCTGGTTTTTTGCTAATTTTGTCAAGACACTTCTTTAAATTGGCACAAAAAGAAACATTTGGGCTGGAAACTGGACTGATGTTGCTCAGCAACACAGATCTCTGCATTAAACAGTTGTTGACTTTGAGAGTTTCCTAACTTTGTATGTACTGGAATGGATCCCTCTGTATTAGAGATGCTGCTTTTGGGGATTGCATTAACATTGCTATCAGCTTTTCTGGAAAGGTTTTATAATTAGGACTGGTACACACCTAAAACGTAGATCAACGTAGCTGCATTGCGCAGGGCTGTAAAAATGTTTGCACCCTGAGCTCTGTTGTTAGGTCAACCTAATTCTCAGTGTAGATGTGGTTAAGCTGATTAAAGCGTTCTTCTGTTGACTTAGTTACTGCCTCTTGGGGAGGTGGATTACCTACATCGACGGAACAACGTCTTCTCTTGATGTAGGAAGGATCTGTACTACAGTGCTACTGTAGCGTAGACATACGCGTAGTACATTACATTTTAGCCTGGGATATGTCTATATGGCTAAATCTCAAAGGCAAAAAGTGTAAATTTTGGTCTAAATGTTTGGGGATATTAAATTAGGCAAGTGGAAAGATATATATTTATATCCACTTTAAGAGGTGTAGTTTTTGTTATTAGCAAAATTCAGAACAACCTCCATACAATTTAAGCTATGGCAAGTAATTTCCCCTTGCTATGGTCTAATAATTTCATTTTAAAATTAAATTAGTCTGATTTAAAAATCAGACTGTGCTTTGCTATCTGTGAACTGAAGTTACGCTCTGTCTGAAATGCATTTTTATTTAAACTGCCAAAAGGCAGATTTACATCAATGCCCTTTTGACTAAACACATCTTCGCAGTGATTATTCAGACATTCTTGTTAGAAGCTTTCAGAGCTCTTCTAAATGGTCTGTCACTATGGTCTGTCAGGTGTATAATGTATGAAAGTGTGTAAATATATACTGACTTCTTCTTAAAAAGGTATTCTCAGAAGAAATAATCTATCAAAGTCTACCCATCGGCACCTCTACAGCCCACTTTTCCACTCTAGCAAATAAAAGCAACCAAGCAAGTCACCAGCCTGGAAATGTGGTGCACCCTTCATTTTCACTTTTAATCATTTATCAAGACAACATGAAGAACTAATGATAGAGTTACAGCTTCAGCTTGAATTTCTGTGCTTTTCATGAATGTCAAGCCCTCAAATAACCTTTTCCATAAATTACTATTTGTGAATGTTGTCTCATAAATGGGACAGTGACACAGAGTTATTATTTAACTTGCTTAATAGGATATGATATCAGACATGCGGTGCTAGTGGGTTGTATACTTGTTGAGGAGGAGGAGTTAAAAGTGACATGTTTTCTTTATGGTTTGTTTAAGTTTGATTTGCACAATGCTCATATCACAAAACAAATGTATGATTGGGTAGGTCATAATCATGGTTTCAAAGAGGAGACCTATGCAATATTATCTAAAATCACCTTTTGCGTTCAGCACTAAAGGCTATGTCTATGTTCAAACCACTGCAGCTGCGCTGGTTTAGCACCTTGAGTGGAGATACTCACTACAATGATGGCAGGGTTTGTCCCATCGCAGTATTTAATCTACCTCCCTGAGAGGCAGTAGCTAGGTTGATGGAAGAATTCTCTGTTGACTTAGTGCTGTCTCTAGCAGGGTGAGCTTAACTACATTGCTCAGGGGCATGGATTTTTCACACCCCTGAGTAATGTAGCTTGGGTCCACCTAACGTTTTAATGTAGACCTGGCCTAAGCTGCTGTCACTCATTTCATGTATACAAATGGAGTTTACAAATAATTACTCAAATTAGATTACATCTTCAGCTATGGCTACACTACAAGCGCTACCACAGCACAGGAATGGAAGTGGTTTTTCTTCTCACTGTAGTAAATCCACCCCTTGAGAGGCAGTAGCTAGGCTGACAGAAGAATTCTTCCATCGACCTAGAGCTGTCTATACCCAGTCTTAAGTCGGCTTAAATATGTCTCTCGGGAGTATGTGATTTTTTTCCCCACACCCCCTGAGAAATATAGTTAGGTCGAGCTAAGTTTTAGGTGTAGTTTTAGGCCTTGGTTTAGACAAGTCCAAGCATTCTGAGAGAAATATGAGCAGTAATCCAATTCCTTTAGTTTCTCTCTAATTCTGAAGCCTAGCCAAGCGAGGTTCATTACTGTTACACTGACATTCAAGAAAGCAAGATGAAGCTGTCCTGGGGAGGCACTGCACTGAAAGCCTTCATGGGATGAAGGGCAATTCCTTTTATGCAGTATTTGTATGTTGGCTGTTCCTCACTATTGCAGACCACACCTGTTATCCTTCTCTTGGAGTACTGTGTATCCTTTTTATAATGTCTTCTGATTTTTGTGTGTGTGTTTTGCCAGGGGAAAATCTTCTAGGACGATTACTTTTGATCAATTTAAAGAAGCTCTTCAAGAACTCTCCAAGAAACGATTTAAAGACAAGAGCAATGAGGAAGCAGTTCAAGATATACATAAACTAATCGAAGGAAAAGCCCCGATCATATCTGGAGTAACGGTACAGTAGTACTTTAGCAGTGACATACAATAAATCTCACTCTCCTTTCCAAAGCTGTTTCCTTTTAAGAGCCTAAACACTGACTCAGAGACTTTATTTAAGGTCAAAAAGGACCACTGTGATCATCTAGCCCAGATGTGGGCAACCTGCGGCCCATCAGGGTAATCCACTGGCGGGCTGCCAGACACTTTGTTTACATTTGCACGGCCGCCCACAGCTCCCATTGGCCGGGAACAGCGAACCATGGCCACTGGGAGCTGCGGATGGCCGTGCAATGTAAACAAACTGTCAGCCAGCCAGCAGATTACGCTGATGGGCTGCAGGTTGCCCACTACTGATCTAGCCTGACCTCTTGCATATTGTAGGCCACAGAACCTCACCCACCCACTTCTGAAATAGACCCCCAACCTCTGGCAGAGTTACTGGAGTCCTCAAATCATAGTTTAAAGACTTCAAGTTACAGAGAATCCATCATTTACTTTAGTTTAAACCAGCAAGTGACCCATGCCCCATGCTGCAGATGAAGGTGAAAAAAACCCAGGGTTTCTGGCACTCTGACCTGGGGGAAAATTCCTTCCCAACCCCAAATATGGGAATCGGTTTGACCCTGAGCATGTGGGCGAGACCCACCAGCCAGACACCTGGGAAAAATTCTCTGTAGTAACTCAGAGCCCTCCCCATCTAGTGTCTACACTGATCCACTGATCATTGCAGATCTTTGCTGCTGAGGTGAACTGGGCACTGGCAATGGGCCTGCTTGATATGTTTGTGCTGAAATAAATGGCAACAAAGCTCATGAAATATCTCAGTATCACACTATTACAAAGGATACTACATAGTCCTCCTATGCTGGCAGTGCTGTGCTGCTCAGTACCACCCAATAAGAAAGAAAAGTCAAAATAGTCAAAAGAAGTCTAGCCTGTGAGCTGAGCAGAGAAATATTAGTTATAAGTTGTGCTGCAAGAAAAATGGGAGTTAAATACAAGACTTGTTAAACAACTTTTAAAAGATGTTGATTAAATCCACAAAACCAAAAGAAAGCAAGGACTTAAGTCTTAAAGTAAACCTAGCACACGATAGGAGCCATGTGGACATGGGAATGTTAAGGGCAGAATTCTCAGTTTTGTATGGTCTGTTCTTAAATCTATTCCCCCCTTAGACTGTCAGACCCATAATGTTCTTCAGTGTTTTTGATATTGGTAGAGAGACTGTTAGATAGCTTAGTCCCAATAGATAGATAGGGTTTGTGTAACAAAACCAAGTTTTACAAAGCCTAGTGTTGATAGATTTGTTTATTTTTAATGTCAAGTTTGGTTGCTTTCCTCCTCTCCACCTCATTTCTCTACTGTTGTCACCCAAACAATGCAACATCTGGCCCGGTTACATGGTCATTTATTTTCACTATCAAAACTGAGTGAAATGCAAAATGAAATACTTTTTATCATGTATGTTGTCTAACAGAGGACCAGTTTCTGGAAGACTTTTAAAAACATGCCTAAATTTAAGTATCTGAGTATCCTGCTGAATTTAAGTCAATGGAACAATTCACTTGCTTAAAGTTAGGCATGTGTTCAACTATCTTACTGAAACTGAGCCTAGGTCTTTTAATTAAAACTTTAATTTTAAAGAGTCTTTCCAAGGGGAGGTTCTGGGACAAATGCCAATACACAGTCAGAGTTTCTGGAGAAGAGAGACAGATTCAGAGAGAGCAATCTTCATAATCCTTATAGTACTTACCAGGTTTTTACGAGATCTTTGAAATCTGTGATAACTATAATGATGCTGCAGTTCTAAGGTTGGGTTTGATTAATTGAGGGCCAAATCTTCTCTGAAATCAGTAGTAACTTTGCAATTGACTTAAATGGGATAAGTGTTTCACCCTTTATCGTATTTGACATGTGCCAAAATGATGTTACATTTCAGCCTCACTGGAGTGGTTAACCTTGTGAACTATATTAACTAACTTGCTATTTACTTTGATTTGTGCACATTCTATAAAGCTTACCCCAGGCCCCTTCTAATCTTTGGTGTTGTCAGTAATTAGGTACTTAAATGAGCAATGGCTAAGAAAGGACAGTTACCTGTTCCGTAACTTGCGTTCTTCGAGATGTGTTGCTCAGGTCTATTCCACAGTAGGTGTGCGTGCTCACCACGTGCATCGGTGCCAGAAGTTTTTCCCTTAGCAGTATCCGTAGGGGGGAGCGCTGCTGCGACCCCTGGAGTGGTGCCGCTATATAGGGGACTGCGCGCTCCCCCCACCCTTGGTTCCTTTTTGCCGGACCAACTCCGATAGAGGGGAAGGAGGGCGGGATGTGGAATAGACCTGAGCAACACATCTCGAAGAACGCCAGTTACGGAACAGGTAACTGTCCTTTCTTCTTCGAGTGATTGCTCATGTCTATTCCACAGTAGGTGATTCCAAGCAATACGCATGGAGGTGGGTAGGAGTTCACACCCTGTCTGGCTGGAGCACAGCTCTACCGAAGCCAGCGTCATCCCTAGCATGGGAGGCGATCACGTAATGTGAGGTGAACGTGTGAACCGAGGACCAGGTAGTGGCCCTACAGATGTCCTGGATAGGGACATGGGCTACAAAGGCAGCTGACGAGGCTTGCGCCCTGGTCGAGTGTGCCCTCACGATAGGCGGTGAGGGAACCTTTGCTAACTCGTAGCATGTGTGAATGCACGAAGTGATCCACCGGGAAAGCCTCTGGGTAGAGATTGGCTGACCCTTCATACGCTCGGCTGAGGCAACAAAGAGTTGCGGGGACCTACGGAACGGCTTAGTCCACTCCAAGTAGAAAGCCAGCGCCCTGCGCACGTCCAACGTATGGAGGCGGCGCTCCTCGCCCGAGGCATGCGGCTTTGGGCAGAGGACAGGGAGGAAAATATCCTGGTTCATGTGAAAAGCGGAGACCACTTTGGGAAGGAAAGCTGGGTGTGGTCGGAGCTGGAGCTGGACCTTGTACTTGTAGAAGACCGTAAAGGGCGGGTCTGAGGTCAAGGCTCTGAGCTCTGACACCCGTCGGGCGGACGTAATGGCCACGAGGAATGCTACCTTCCAGGAGAGGTGAGACCAGGAGCATGTGGCCAGGGGCTCGAACGGGGGCCCCGTGAGGCGAGATAACACCAAATTCAGGTCCCACTGTGGGACAGGGGTCCTGGCATATGGGAAGGACTGGTCCAAGCCCTTGAGGAAGCGTCCGGTCATGGCATGCGAGAAGACCGAGCAGCCCTGGACCGGTGGGTGGAATGCCGAGATAGTCGCCAGGTGCACCCTGACGGAGGAGGGGGCCAGACCTTGCGTTCTAAGGTGGAGGAGGTAATCGAGGATAACCTGGAGTGGGACGTCCCTCGGGGAGGTACCCCTGTCACCCGCCCACCTAGAGAACCTGGCCCACTTCGCCAGGTATGCCCGGCGAGTGGAGGGTTTCCGACTTTCCAGGAGGATGCTCCTGACTCCTTCTGAGCACATAGTCTCCTCCGTGTCTAACCACTGAGCAGCCACGCTGTCAAGTGGAGGGAGGCTAGGTTGGGGTGAAGGAGGCGGCCCCGGTCCTGGGACAGGAGGTCCAGTCGGAGCGGTAGCGGACACGGAGGGGCCGCCAGCAACCCTAGGAGAGTCCCGTACCAGTGCTGCCTGGCCCAAGCTGGAGTGATCAGCAGGATGCGGGCCCTGTCCCTCTTTACCTTTTCCAGGACCTTGTCTATGAGGGGAAAGGGAGAGAACACATAGAGGAGCTGGCCCGACCATGACAGGAGGAAGGCATCCGAGAGTGCATCCTTCTCCAGCCCTCCCCTGGAGCAGAACCAGTTGCAACGTCGGTTCTGTTAGGTCGCAAACAGGTCTACTTGGGGAGTGCCCCAGGCTCGGAAGAACTGACCCGTGACCTCCGTGTGGAGGGACCACTCGTGTTGGGAGGAGAAGACCCTGCTCAGGCGATCAGCCTGGGAGTTGTTGACGCCTGGCAGGTGGAAAGCCTTGAGGGAGATGTCGTGGGCCATACAGAACTCCCACAGGCTGAGGGCTTCCTGGCAGAGAGCCGAGGACCTCGTCCCTCCCTGCCTGTTGATGTAAAACATCGCGGCCGTGTTGTCTGTAAGGACCCTGACCGTTCTGCCGCTGAGCCGGGAGCTGAACGCCACACAGGCCAAGCGGACTGCCCTGAGCTCCTTGACATTTATGCGTAGGGATAGCTCTGTGCCCGACCACAATCCCTGGCTTTGGGAGTTCCCTACATGGGCTCCCCAGCCCAAGTCCGACGTGTCCGACACCAGGTCTAGCAACGGGGGGGCGGTTCCCGGAAGGGTATCCCTTGCAACATATTGGTCGGGACGGTCCACCACTGAAGGGAGGTTAGCACCCAACCCGGTACCGTGAGGACCTTGTCCATACCGTCCCGAGCCTGGGAGAATTCTGAGGCCAGCCAAAGCTGGAGAGGCCTCATTCGAAGCCTGGCGTGGCGTACCACATACGTGCACGCCACCATGTGGCCCAGGAGCTGTAGGCAGGTCCTGGCCGTGGTCAGGGGGAACTCCATGACCGTGGCGATGAGCCCTTTGAGGGGCTGGAATCTGCCCGGGGGGAGAGAGGCCCTGGCCCTGGAAGCGTCCAGTAGAGCACCAATGAACTCTATGCGCTGGACCGGGACCAACGTCGACTTGGCCTTGTTTACCCGAAGGCCTAGATTGGCACAGGTAGTCAAGAGCAGCTGCAGGTGGTTCTGCACCTGTGACCTCGAGTTGCCCTTGAGCAGCCAGTCGTCGAGGTACGGGAATAGTTGGACCCCTCGGCATCTGAGACAGGCCGCCACCACCGCCATACACTTTGTGAATACCCGAGGTGCAGTGGACAAGCCAAAGGGGAGGACCGTAAACTGGTAGTGGTCCTGCCCAACCAGGAAACGAAGGAAGCGCCTGTGTCCTTCGAAGATGTGAAAGTATGCGTCCTGGAGGTCCGGGGCTGCATACCAGTCGCCCGGGTCCAAGGCAGGTATAATCTTTACCAGGGAGACCATGCGGAATCGGTATTTGACCATGAACCGATTGAGACCGCGCAAGTCTAAGATAGGCCTGAGGCCCCCTTTCGCTTTTGGGATAAGGAAGTAACGGGAATTGAACCCTTTCCCTTGGAATTCCCTTGGGACTCCCTCTATGGCTCCGAGACTGAGGAGCTGGCCCACCTCCTGCTGCAGCAGGGGTAGATGTGACGGGTCTACCGTGCCGTGCCCAGGAGGGGGTTGGGAGATCGAGGGTGACACGAACTGGAGCGTGTAGCCCCGGGCAATGGTACTCAGGACCCACCGGTCCGAGGTTATATGGGACCATTGCGAAAGGAATGGACACAAGCAGTTGCTGAAGGCCAACTTTATTTGTCGGAGGGTGCTCTCGGGGTTCACCCGGGTACCCTCCTGCCCCCAGTCAAAACCGCCTCTTGCCTTGCTGCTTGCCCCTGGAGGGCCCAGGCTGCGGGGCAGAGCGGGACTGCCGCTGAGGTTGCCTGTTTTGGGATCTGGATCTCTTATAGGCTGGCTCGTAGCGTGGTTGGGGCGCCTGGGCGGGAGCCTGCGGCTTAGGCTTTTCCTTAGCCGGCGGGACGTAGAGCCCGAGCGTTTGCAGGGTGGTACGGGAGTCCTTCATGCCATGAAGTCTCACGTCCGTTTGCTCCGCGAACAGGTCCTTGCCATCGAATGGGAGATCCTGCATCACGGATTGCGCCTCCGAGGACAGCCCCAACAGGAGGAGCCATGACGCCCTGCGCATGGACACCGCCGAGGCGATGGATCGCGCCGCCGTGTCCGCTGCATCTGTCGCTGCCTGCAGAGCAGCCTTCGCAGCGGCAGCCCCCTCCTCCGCCAGTGCCTTGAACTCTTTGCGGTCGCACTCTGGGAGGGAGGGCTCGAATTTTTGCAGGGACCCCCACAGGTTAAAGTTGTAGCGACTGAGGAGGGCCTGGTGATTTGCCACCCTGAGCTGGAAACTTGAGGACGAATAAAGCTTCCTCCCAAATGAGTCCAGCCTTTTCGAGTCCTTGTTCTTAGGAGTAGGATCCGGTTGACCCCGGGGAGCTGGGTGGGTGTACAGGAATTCGTGTCCTTTCGTAGGGACAAAATACTTGTGCTCCGCCTTTCTGGATATAAGCGCAAGTGAGGCTGGCGATGCCAAAGGGCTTTTGTAATATTGGCAACCCCTTCATGTAATGGGAGCGCCACTCTGCCCGGTGCCGAGGACGAAAGGACATTGAAGAGCGAGTCTGAGGGCCCTTCCATCTCCTCAGCTTGGAGCTGGAGGTTCGAGGCAACTCGCTTTAATAGCTCCTGGTGAGCCCTGTAGTCCTCCTGCAGTACAGAGGGTGGCGGGACTGCGACCTTGTCCTCCGGTACGGGGGAGGATGCCGGTACAGAGCTTAGTGCATCTGCTGGCACCGCAGGCTCGATGCCTTGCTCGGAGTCCGCATTCAGTGCCGAGGACCCTTGGTCCGCAGATCTAGGTCTAGGAGCCGTGGATATAGTGGCCAAAGGAGCCTCGGACGCCCCTGCGACCGATTGAGTATCCGGGTGGGCATGTCCCGGGGGCCAAGGGGTCCACTGGCGCCACTGTCCCTGCCGTGGAACCCCTTGCCACTGACCCTGCTGCGGCACCACCGGGTCAGTTTGGAACACGGTGGCCCTTGAGTGTCTCACCGCTGGTGTGAACGCCGTGCGGTTGGTGCCGTGGGAACGGTAAGATCTATGGCGCCAACAATAACGTCTACCTCAGGACCGGGACTCCGACGATGAGGTACGGTACCGTCTCGAGCTACTGCTCCTTGAGATGCTGTGACGCCTATGTCCGCGACGGTGCAGAGTCGGCGACCTCTTACGGGAGTCGTGTTCCCGGTGCCTCGAGGGACGGGAGCTAGAGCAGGAGCGTCGGCGGCCGTGACGGGAACGGCTGCGATAGCTCCGACTCGACCGGGAGTGTCTACGGTGCCGGTGCCTGCCGTGTCGCGACTCCCTGCTCAGTCTAGAGCGGAGCCCGGAGCTCTGATTCGACGGCACCTTGCCCGAGAGCCTCAGCATCGGTGACTGCGGAGGCTGCGGGCCATGGTCAGACTGGGCGCTGAGGGGTGAGCGGCCACGGGAGCGGTCCCTTGACCAGGATCTGCGCCTGGTCGGAGTCGACGGCCTGGAGGCCAATGGCGGCTTGCCTCTGGATCGGACTCCCGGGGCCAGGACTGCCGGTACCTGGAGCGTCAGCAAGTCACTGGCCGCCTGGAAGGCCTCCGGCGTCGAAGGCATTCGGGCGTCCGGAGAGGCCTGCGTTGAGGAAACCGGGCTACTCCGCTCAGCGCAAGTCGGACCGATAGGGCCCGGGGGAGAATTGCTGCTGCCGCACACGGGTCTAGCCTCTCCCTTATCCTTGCCTCGATGATGATGCGTAGACGGTGCCTTCCTCTGCCTACGCGACGGTGAGCGATGCCGGCCACTCGAAGGCGCCGGGGGATCGCCACACACCGAGTACAAGGTACCGGATGCCGATTCCGCTCAGCACACCGGGGTAGGAGCCAAAGCGGACTCCATGAGGAGGGCCCGGAGTCGAATGTCTCTGTCCTTTTTGGTTCTTGGTTTAAAGGACTTGCAGATTTTGCAGCGTGCGCTGACATGGGACTCACCCAAGCAGCGGAGACAAGCTGAGTGCGGGTCGCTTCTAGGCATAGAACGCCTGCAGGACTCGCACGATTTGAAGCCCAGTGTCCGGGGCATGCCCCGGCCCGGACACTAACTAATCTAAACTAACTCACAAACTAACTAACGATACCACTAATGTTGAACAACAGACAGAGTTCTAGGAAAAAAGGCTGCAGCAGTGAAGCTGGAGCAGAAGTTCCGACGCACCTACACTGGCGGCAAGAAGGAACCGAGGGTGGGGGGAGCGCGCAGCCCCCTATATAGCGCGCTATAGCGGTGCCACTCCAGGGGTCGCAGCGACGCTCCCCCCTACAGATACTGCTAAGGGAAAAACTTCCGGCACCGATGCACGTGGCGAACATGCACACCTACTGTGGAATAGACATGAGCAATCACTCGAAGAAGAATGCACACATACCTGCTTCCTGCACGTGTTGAGGGGCATTGAGTGGTTTGCAGATGTACCATGTAGCACTGTGTAAGAGCTTCGTATTCTCACTGACATATGCCAACACAGTGGTGTGGTACGCAGGCAGAATGACTCTCCCTTGCATTGCTCCCTCTTGTATCTGCAAGTTATAGCATAGATAACATGGCGGTAAGGGGGTGGGGGAAAGAGAATGGAATTCGGGGTGGGGTGGAAGAAAATCAAACTCGGGGTAATGAGGGCCTATTTGAATTAGTTTTTATTCGTTATGCCGGACTTCTAAATTAATACATTTAACAGCTATGATCTTGTAAGTGAAACTCAGATGGGATCCTGTGGCTCTTAAAATATGCTGTGAGGAGCTCTCCATTATTGCTTTGGGGAGGGTTCTGATTGAGGTGGAACCTGGTTTTTTTCTGTTGCCCTGAATGTTAAAGGAGGGGTTATACCATGCTTGTTGCTCTTGGTGACCATGAGGCGTTAACAGATGCAACAGCCCATAATATCATATAAACCCGAGTTGGAAGCTTTCCACAGTAGTCTGTCAACTAATCTAGTAACTCCAGATACTTTCCTCAATCATCAGGTTTCTAGGAGGAAAGCTTATTCTGAGAGCTAGTAGCCAGAATGACATTTAATGGAGATACAAAGTTGTTTGCAATGGCACCCAGAAAGGATTTGATCCAACCATCTCTTCATGCCAGTCTAGTTTAATTTGAGATTTACCACCGAGCAGAGAGGAGCAATACGTTTTAAGACGTTAGTGGCGACGCCAGTGAAATATTTTCCAAGAGTTACTTTTTTGTTTTATGCTTTTGGCTGTTCATGTTTTAACTGATTTTGTGTTTGCACATCAGGGCTGGGCATTTAGTTCTGCTGAAGACAGGATTAATCTGTATCTCTTGGTATGTGTATTTGATGGTCTTTTTAGGTTTCAAGGGGCCATTTGGTGGGCCCAGATAATATTTTGGGCATATCCCACTATTTCAGTTGCTGGATGATGGAAATAATATGAAGTGGGACTCAGATGTTGGTAGACTTCAGTGGCAGATCAAGGGCTTTTGATGGCTTACCTTCTTGGGTTGAGTTTTGGCTGAGGTTTTTTATGGTGGGGCACATCTATTTTAAAGGACTGCCCATTCTTGCTTAGGGAGATCTCTGCTTCAGCAGTGAGATCTCCAATCCTTGCTTTTGAGATTGGAGGGTGCTGAGCACAAGAGCTCTTGCTATAAGGGATTCATATTTTTTTTTCTTCAGAATGTTTTTCGAATGACAAAATTATCTGTTGATTGATATGATTGCAAAGACAACAGTTGGCAGCCAGATACGAAGATGAGTGGAAATGTTGATCTGTAACCTGGAATGTGAGCTGCATCAGCATTCCTGCAAAACATTATAAAATGGTTATGCATTACAAACAGATGTGCTGGAACATTGATTTTTGTGCAGGGGTTTCCCCTCATGTTGGCAGAAGCATGGAAACTGAAATTGCAACTGATGGCTCAGATGTTTGGGAGAGTGACGATAACTGAGTGAGGGTTAGAGAGGTAATTCTTGGGAGTCCAGAGAATCCCATAAATTAATTCCATTCCAATTTTGGTGGTGAAAGAGGTAAGAGGTATTTTGGGAAAGTGCCTGTCACAAATCAAGATGACCCAGACTTTGTCATGGGTCTTTTGTGTCTCTCAGCACTTTATCTCCCCATTCTACACCAAGCAGCTCTTGATATTTCAGAAAATGCCTTGGGCAGTTTAATTTGGCAATCCAGAATGGATTCTTTGTAGAAGGGCTAGAAGTTTAACTCTGCTCTGCTGGGAAATGCTGGATTCAATAACTTAATTAATCTTTTTTTTTAAAGTGGAGCTCTGTTCAGCTTTGTGCTGTTCCAAGGTGGGGTAATTACATGTGCAAATGGGTATTTACTAGCTATAGCCCGGATATATAGGTACATGCATGCACACGCTTTTTTTGTGATTGAAAATATTCCTTAGGGGATGGATCATAAAATGGTGTCTTGACAACAAAAGGTCAGTTGTATGTGAACTGTTGTCTTGAGAATAATTTAGTTAGAGGTACCGTATCAATAAAAAAATGGTGTGACTAATTATCATACAATTCAAGCAGCTAGAAGGGTTGCTAAATTAAAGAGCAGAACTGTTTGCCTGCTCTTCGGCTACAAAACCATCATTATGAAGGAGAAGTTAGGTGGCTTGTTAAGTGGGTTAAGTAGTGCTGTATTTAAAGTAACCACACAGTTAATTTAAATACAGTGCTACTTGTTTTTTAGGCACAGGCGGGGACAAGCACATAACTTCATACCTCTCTTCAAACAAATGTTTTAAGATGTTATTTACATCAGAAACAAACATTGACCCAGAGGCCATACAGCAAGAAGTAAAACTCCTTTAACTTAGCGGGATGGGGAGATCATTTGGGTGCTCCAGTTAAATAGAAATCCTTGAAGCATTGAAGGAAAAGGGAAGTTTAGATGCTTTGGTCTAAGGGCTGGCTTCTCTTCCAAGTTCTCTCACTGCAATAACACCCAAGTATCATCCTTCTCAGGCTGCTGGACAACTTAACCCTTTTACAGAAGAGGGGTTTCCTGTCCATTTCTAGGAATGTGATGATGAATGTATTGGGAAGGTGTGAGCTACAGACCTGTAATCCCCTCACCAGTAATTGTAAAGCACTGTCTAATATTCAAGTTATCAGGCTGAAGTCCTATTTGAACTAATACCCCTGGCCCATGTGGGATATAAAACCAATTTACTCCAGACAGAGATACATGGTTCAGACTATAAAATATTTCCTAGATTGTAAACTCTTTGGGCTGGAGATCATACCTTCTTCTGAATTTCAAAAGAGCCTACTCAGAACAAATAAAGTAGAGTGGATAACATTATAGCCCACATGGCAAAATAAAATCCGAGCTAAATAAATTTGCCATCATCTCAAACACGCATGCCATGTACTAATGTGAATTTAAAAGAACAGCTCGTATAGAAGAAGAGTCCATGCAGGGGCAGCTGTTTCTTTGCTCCATACTGTATAGTGCAGATGTGATACTGAGAAGAGTTAACAGTGGTTTATCCATGGACCAATTGCCAGTCCAACCCCCATACTTAGTTTTGTCCATGGCTGAAGAGACAACTCTTTGATAGAGCAAGTTGCATACACAACAGCACATACAGGGAGTTGTGTTGAAATTTGAAACGTCTCATACGCCAGCTGAAGAACCTGTATAAATATCCTACAGGTTTACTTATAACAAACTAGTGTCCACTGGATCCCTTTCATTGGAAGGCAAGAGTTCATCTTTTCCTTGCTTGCATCAGAATAGCAGGGATGAAGAAGTAATATGGGGGACGCAGTTTGGTTTTCTGGAGGCTAAAATAAGTCTCTGTGTAAACCAACCACATGCTTGCTTTGAAAAAAATCTCATTCAGGCCCTCTGCATTACAGGTACTTTGGATTTTTTTTTTAGTCCATCCTAGTATAAGTGTAGCTAAGACAGAAGCCTAAAAAGTTATTGAAGACCAATATTTCTGTTGGACTGCTTAATTCTTTTAAATACCTGGATATATAAAGAATAGTTGACCTTAACCAAATCATGCTCTGTGGTATCTCCTCTGACAGAAGAGACCTGGAAAGATGAAAGTCCTTGTCTTTGTAGGAAAACAGACCTGCTTGAAAATGTACATCTTACCATGATAGTTTTGTCCACATCCTCCCAATCCCACATTCCAATGCCATTTGTTTCATGGATGTAGAAAAGTATTTTATTTTTATATTAACCAAGAATTCATTAGAAGTAAATGAGTTTGGTCAAAGGAGCATCTTTCATTTCCTAAATCCATTCCCTAATCCATTCATTAATCACTACAGAGTGAGAGCAAATTAGATTGTGGAAGGAAATAAATCTGCCTATGCTATCTGCCTATGTTTTCAAAGACATGGTCTACACTGAATTTCACCATTTCTTTAGTGTTCTGTTAATATAAACAAAGCATTTAGAAAACTAGTACGTGTGGTAGGAGTAGTATCGTTAGATGAATACTCAATCTGAGCATGTACAAGTTTCACAATCTGTGAACATACCTGGACCAAGAAAACCTGGAAGACAAAGAAATGGAAACGGATGCTATTGTATTATTATCTCTAATGTCTTTTGAACAAATCCAAAAGAAATATGAAATTGCCAAGGTAGAATTGTCTGTTGGATGTTCACACTTCTGGAAGCATGGTGGACAATCAATTTGTCTCTTGGGAAACTGTGCTAACAGAAGGCCAGACAGGCATGTTATCACCTGCTTGTAATACGAACAATGGTGGGATTCTTCTTAATACCTTCGGATACAATTGGAGAAAAGACCTAAGCATTACTCAGTTAATTTGGAGAGACACTCTTTCAGTCTCCATGGATGCTACTTTTATGTTTCTTACATATACTTCTTGACTCCCCTGGTGCTGGAACTGTTCTCAACAGATGGCTCCAGTTTGTGATGGAAATGCACATAATGGATGGGATCACTATTTTCTTTGTTCTAAGATTGTGAAATTGATACACTGTTTCGAAGGCTTGTGGTCTGATTTTTCAAAGGTAATGAGCATCCTCATTTTCCAATGGCCTCATGGGAATTGTGGTTGCTTGGTTGATTTTGCAACATGAGAGTTTAAAATCATTAGCAAGTTGATGTAAAGGTCAATAGCAAAGTCCACAGACCTGAATTTATTGGCAAACTAGATCAGTAGCTTTCAAACTTTTTTTCTGGGGACCCAGTTGAAGAAAATTGTTGATGCTCATGATCCAACAGAGTTGGGGATGAGGAATTTGGGGTGTGGGAGGGGCTCAGGGCCGGGGCAGGGGGTTGGGGTGCAGAAGGGGGTCAGGACTCTGGGGTGGGGATGGAAATGGAGGGTTTGGGGTGCAGGAAGGGGTTCCAGGTTTGAGGGGGCTCAGGGCTGGGGCAGGGGGTTGGGGTGTATGGGGGGGTCAGAGCTCTGGGCTGTGGGCGCAGGCTCTGGAGTGGGGTTTGGAGTGCAGGAAGAGGTTCCAGGTTTGGGGGGGGGGCTCAGGGCTGAGCCGGGGATTGGGGCGCGGACTTACCTCCAGCAGCTCCCAGTCAGCGGTGCAGGCTTACTGTCTGTCCTGGCACCGTGGACCGTGCTGCGCCCCATAAGCAGCCAGCAGCAGGTCCGACTTCTAGGTGGAGGTGTGCGACTCTCGCCGGCAGGCGCGCACACACACACCCCGGTTCCCAGCCAATGGGCGTGCGGAGCTGGTGCTTGGGGCAGGGGCGGTGCACAGAGACCCATGATCCCCCTACCTAGAAGCCGGGCCCGCTGCTGGCTGCTTCTGGGGTGCAGCGCCATGTCAAAACAGGTAGGCACTAGCCTGCCTTAGCTGGGCAGCACCACCGACAGGACTTTTAACATCCCGGTCGGCGGTGATGACCAGAGCGACCCAGCGCTTGACATGCCGCGATTCAGTAGTGGGTTGTGACCCGAACTTTGAAAAATGCTGAACTAGACAAATGAGGAAGAGTTGCTAATTCTCTAATTAAAACAGCTAATGGGGCTGTTTTATTACATCTATTGCTATCTACCACACTTTAGAGAGAATATTGCCACGGCACTGAAAAAGGGTTTGATCCTTACTGATGAAGAAGTATGGACCTTTTTGTTGATGTACATTAGACCTAGCATTGGGGTTCTATGAGGTAACAATAGAAAATTGTGTAGATACCTGGGGAAATAACTCACAAAATGAAGAAAGTTCCTAGATAAATGACTGGCAACTTCTGAAAACAAATGTAGCAATATTGTTTGTGCATTGTAACATTGACGTTGGAGAAATTCTGCACCGATGTACACTTTCTGCAGTCCCATTGAAACCAATGGGATTAAATAAATCGTACATCTGCTCAGAAATTGACTTTGGGTGTGTGTGTTCCATCCTAACTTCAGCAATCACAGTGCTTGAATTGGGTTATATGGACAAGTCTGCTAAATGTCTACTTATGACTACTGTTGATGGGGGAAACGTTGGGGGTGGAAGAGAAAAAGTTGGAGCATATCATTTTCATCCAGCTCTTTAATTTGAGATGTGCCTTTGCAACCCATCAGAACTGAATTCTGTCCTGCAGACTAATCTGCTGAAGTTTAAGGAAGTCACCTAAAATGTAGAGGGCGTCTCATGACGTGAGAATGTATAATGTGGAAAACCGAAGTTCAGCAAAGTAAGCAGAGATGAAGATGAGGCGAGTGCTACACAATGTGTGTTTTAAAATAGGGACAGTGATCTTAAATAACTTCACACTGAAAAGATTGTCTCTTGCATGTGGATTATTTCTGTTTACAAAACAAACAGCCTTAATTGTTGGTAGCATCCTGTGGTGTGCGGGTAAAGAACTATTTTAGCAACAATGTTCTATAAACACATATGGGGAAAAACTAAGTTTACCCCTTTGACTACTTACTAATAAGCTTTGTTTTTTTGCAAGTTTCCAGCCCCTACGTCCCTTGCTTCCAGTGTCTGGGGAGATTGAAGGATACTTTGACAAGCATCACAGCTCGATTAACTTTTTTCTGCTTACTTGGGGTCATTCGCTCATCCCACAGACCATACAATCTGCTCTGGCTTCTTTATATTTTTAATGAGCTTGGGTCAGCACTGTCCAAATGGGCAGGAGATGCTTGTAGCAGGAAGCTCCTGGTTCTCACTTACAGAGAATCAGGCACCTATAAATAAACCTAACCAATAAATGCCCCAAATGCATTTTGTCTTACAACCTGCCCTTTGCTGATATGCTGCTGCAACTGTTGTTCTGAGCAGCCGGGACGCTGAGATGAGGGGGTTCTCCCCTCCACTTCCAGCCTGTATAACAGATGGGGACACATGCTCACCAATTGCCTAATTTAGCTGTTCCTTATACTGAAAATCATGTCTGTGGGTGGTGGAGGATGAAGAGGAAAGGGCCATGTTTTGCACCAAAGCCCTGACTAACCGTTTGCTCACACCTGTTGCAAACTCCATGCTCTGTGTAATTACATTGGTATTTTAAATTTATTTTTTGGCAATTATCAATGTTTTTTGGCCCACTGAAATCTTTACAGCAAGTGATGTGGGGGCTGGAGGGGAGACTTGACTATACCCAGGAGCCTGGGTACTCCACAGTAGACTGGTCCTGAATTCTGCAGCAAGAATCCCCGGCTTCCTGCTGCTCCTGACGGGCATGTCATGTCCTGAGAATGCTGCATTTGCAGGAGATGGTAATGTATTGCGTATGTGCTGAAACAGCTCTACAAATAGTACACATGTATGCTACATGCAGTGTGCAAGGTGAATATGGACGGCAGACTGAATCCACAGCTCACACAACGATCTTGGTCTTACAATCCCATTTCAAAAACACCATGTGTGGTGTTCTGCCTGGAAGAAAGCAGAACTGGGTTATTTGCTACAAGGAAATTAACAAGCTAACTCTGTGCCTGAGGTCTAGCATGTCTCCCATACCAGTCAGCTGTGAATTAGGACAGCTGCAGCAATGGACAGTTGTGGTCAGCATTAATACAAGTAGCTGTGGAGTATCTAAGCTGCCCACACTCCAGCATGTGACTATCTATATACAGAGTACATGTCAGATTCACTAATGCTTTGGGTACATATTAACGACAGTAAGATCCTTGTTGGGCATCAGGCCAAGAGTCCAACTCTGCTGCCCTGTTGTCTGAGCTTATTCATTTTATTACACTTTGGTTTTGTCTAGCTGTGCAGCTAAGGCAAGTGCTGATGGGGGTGTATTTCCTACTGTCATTGTGACTGCAGTGTACTGGTGATCTGTGATTAAATCAGGACAAACAAAACCAAGCCCCATGTAAAGTATTACCATGCCAAAACAAACCAATAAAATAGACATATTCGCAAGAGTGGTACTTCTTGCCAGCTATCATTTTCTCATCTGTATGAATCCAGAGGAAAAAAACATTTTGGAAGCTCGGCTTTACAAGATAGTAGGGGAAAAAGGCCCCAAATCTTTCAACAAAATTATTTGAGAAATAAATGCCCCAGAAATTCTTGCAGCTGTTACCAACATTTTCTGTAATACTCGCCTATTTCCACATGATCTAACCCTTCCACCCCAAAACCAAGCCCCAAAGTTGCACTGTAGGACATTTTGTTCTGTGTACTAGCAGCTGAAAGCCGTTCCTGTCTCCCCAATGTAATTAGTAAAGTCATACGTATAAAAAAGCTGCAAACATGAATGTTTGGGATTATTGTGTGTGCTGGTTGTGTCATTGTGTTGGTGGGTTTTGTGTGGGGGTTGTATTGTTTTGGGAGAATTGTGTTGATTTGTGTGGATGGCAGTTGGACCAAGTAGTCCACCATCTGTGCAGTCTCCCTCATACAATCAATGAAATTGTTCCATGCAGACTAACTGTAGAGTAAGGGTGGTGATTGCTTGAGCTACCTCTGATCTCACAATGGTCTGACCTTTGGCATGGCATAGCTGTACACTGCACAGGTATAATTCATAAAGTCAAAATGGCTGAAAACTTAAGTGGACAATAGCAGACCAGGAATCTCTGTGATAATTGAACCTGGTGATATTCTGAACAGAGAGCTCTGAACCACACTTGCAGCAGTTTCCATCATTTCACAGTGACTCAACAGACATTTCAGGTGTGTTGGGTTTGTTTGCAGGGAGAGGAGGGGAGAAGTGTATAAATTGGTTTATTCAATCTCTAACAAAGTTTACATAATTTTTAAGGCCACTTGCACTATGTTGTTGTTATGTTGCACGTCCCCATCAAATGTCATTGGTGTAAAGCAAAATATAATTTGGAAACATTAGGACAAAGTGAAAGTAGTGCTTTTCTTCTCTCAGCTCTCTTGACAAAGGGGGTGCGTATTTAAGTTGTGTTGTATTTAATGGAAGTTGCTTGTAGAAAGAGACAATGTGTTATTTTTACAACCTGCTAATGTGACGAGGTAGACTAGTCAAATTTTTTCTAACAAAACTATTTTGTGGAGAAATCACCTTATTTTTCTTTATTAAACAAAACAAAACAAAACCAATCAAAAAAGTTGTTCTCCATGAATTTTTTTCCCTTTTTTAAAAATTTTTTTTAAAGGAAAACAACTTTGGGGGTATTTTGGGGTGGTGGTGGAGGGAGGGATGGGGTTGTGAATTTTTTTCTGTTCTGTATAGGTTTTTATACTGCACTTTATTGCTGTAGTATCTGAGCGCCTTCCAGTAGTGCATTTACCAGTGTGATTACACATCTGTTGTGTTGTTTGTTCTCTCATCTGCTCCCCAGAGGGAGAAGCGTGTGTGACGGAGTGTCTTGGTTTAATAGGGTGGTGGTGGTGGTGTTTAAATGTACCTGTGACTGTGTTTATATTAGAGAAGGCGGGTGGTGAGGTTGTGATGGTCCGTAGTTCCGGGGAGAGTTCATCCCATGATCTGAGACTCCCCCCAGAGAAGGTTCTGTTTCCTTCACAGAGAAGCTTTCCTCTTGTTGTCGAGAGTTCCATTGTACCAGAGGAGAGCCATTGTCAGTTACGTTCGGCAGTCATTTAGATATCCCGAGCCCACACCATGGCGCTTTGAAGATAAGGACTGAGACCTTGAACGTGATTAGAAATTCTCTGGGAAGCCAGTGTAGAGAGCAGAGGACAGGTCTGGTGTGCTCTGTCACCTGTGTAACTGAGGACATGCACTGCAGCATTTTGTGCTACTTGTAAGCTTCCTAAGGGTTGAAGGTATATTGCGTTGCTGAAGTCTAGCCAAGAGGTGGGTTTTTTGGTGATATTTTATCAATTTTATTCCCCGTGTTATCAAAATTATTATCAACACTGGTTTGCTGAAAACTGGGTTTAGATAAAAACAATTTTTGATTTTTTTTAAGCCTTTCAAAAACTGCAACAGAAACAACTTTGAAATTATGAAATCTTCCGTGAATTATTTTTTTTAGATTTTTTTTTTTACCAGAATGTGTTTCATGTCAAGAATCCTTTCTACTGTGAGTATTTTGTAAATCAAGAAAGAAACATAAGACAGCAAACAATTGCATGTTAACTATTATCTTTTGTCCGAAGGTGGCTTTGTCTCAAAGAAAGCACTTTCTTTCCCCTAACACGCACGGGACCACACAAAAATAGTATAGGCACTTTGTCTTTAAAATACAGTATAAACAATTACTAATGCTGCAGCACCCACATGATAGATAAGCAAGTACTGGACATTGATCGTCTTAGTGCCAGGTGTATCAACTGACAGCACCAAAGATGTGTCACCTTCTCTGTCTTCCACCACAATGCAAAAAACACAGAGGTGTAAACTGCATGTTTGTATTTTTTTCTTTTCTTCTCTGACTTAACTATAAGTCTACTAAACTAAAGTGTCAAAGATGGCCACTATCTCACTTCTGCTTCTGGTCAAAAATGAAGTTCTCATGATCCCATATGGCTTTGTGAAACACCTTTTTTTCTCCTTTCACCCCAGCTGTTGAGTAAAAGCCAGGTCACCTGTTTCTTCCCCAAAAATGTGGTTTCAGTGGTACTACCACCACCTCTTTTGCCCAATAGCCAGAGCACTCACCCAGGACGTGGGAGACTGAGGTTCTCCTAGTCTCATGTGGAGCAGGGATTTGAACCCAGATTATCTATCTCCTAGGAGACTACCCTAACCATTGGGCTGTGGGATATTCTGGGGCAGGTCTCTCTACATCTGTTCTGCTGAAGCTTTTCCACTTTTAAAAACCTAATTATGTATTAGGCCAGAAAGAGTGAGACTCCATAGCCTGATGGTTTGGGCACTTACCTGGATATTCATTGGAGTAGGGACATGAATCCAGATGTTCCACCCTCCCCACCTCAAATCTGGAGCCACTTTTGAAAATGTTGGCCTTCATGCCCAAAGCCATTCTGTACTCCAATTTGTAACTAATGAAGCCATTACATCCAGTGCCTCAAAACTAACATTTCTCATTTTTAACATTATAAATCATTTTCTTTTCAATTAAATGTATTTTCTTGTGTTATCTTTCTCCCAATAGAAAACCATTTCATCTCCAACTGTATCACGACTTACAGACACGTCAAAATTCACTGGTTCCCACAAAGAGAGGTTTGATCCAAGTGGGAAAGGAAGAGGCAAAGCAGGACGAGAAGACCTGGTTGACGCATCGGGCTATGTGCCTGGGTACAAGCACGCAGGCACATATGATCATAAAGTACAAGGAAGCAAGTAAGCCTGGGTGGTTTAGAAAGAGAGAGAGAACATACCTGTAAGAATGATGTAGATGAATCCCACATGTTTCAGTTATGGTGACTGCGAAGACTATGTTGGCGAGAAGTGTTTTCAGGAACTGGAACTGATTTCAACATCTGCTGAGATACTTGCAGCACAACAACACTTCATTACATTCCTCGTGCTTACATTGGCAACAATATCAAATACAAAGTTGTTGAGCTTTAGACAAGAAACCAAATGCAAGGGCTGTTCTACCACACTCTGTCAATACTGGTAAAAGATCTCAAACATTCCTAAACATCCAGTTCTTTCTTGGGTATAGAAGAAAACCTCTCTACAGATAGTTGAAAAGAGGGTCATTGTAAATCTTCCTGTGATAGCAGCCTTTCCGAAGAGCACCCCAATATTTATGTAGTTTGATTTGAATACTTATTTATTTGAAAGATGTCTTAAAGAGGATCCAGCTCTGCCCTCAAAGACAAAAATTCAGTATTGTCCTAGTGGGAAGTAAATGGTTGTAATATAACAGGTTGCTATCCTGAAAAGAAATAGATTTTCCTACACCATTTGTGAACAACAAAAGACTTATTCCTCCTTGCTGAGACTACTTAGGTTCCAATTTGTCAGCAGAAAGATGTGGAAGATACTAGCCCTCGTCTCCTTACCCCGCAAAGCCCAGGACTTCTCAAAACCAATACTGTACTTCCTGAAAGTTACCGCGTATATTGGTAGCATGGTTCTAACTGAAACCACAGGACATAAAAGGCGCTAATGTACTAACATGATATATAGAGTAACTAGATATATTGCTAAGGAAGTCTTGATGGAAATATGAATCTTGGTTGCAATCTGGTTTTTGGTTTGCACAGTGGAAGTGAAGGGGGCATTAAGATGATGGATTATACTTTTTAAACTTTGTTAAGTGTGAACTAAACACCACTCATCAGATTTTCATTGAGCTAGGCACGTATTCTCATGCACATGTACACACATACACAGGCACATGCTTCTTTTCAGTTGTGACTGAGTTAAGGAAGGTCTGTGACAGCTCTGAAATACATAATTTAGTTGTCCTTACCTGAACTTATCACCACAAAATAGTAATTTGTTTGTCCTTTATTTACAATTAGGTCGGTTTCACCCCCTCTAAAGATCTATTATTAAAGTTAGCTAAATGATTTGTTAAGCGTTCTATGTTTGAAGCTAGGGGCTCGATTCTCCTCTTATTTGGACTGTCTAGTGTAAGTCAGGAATAATTCCTTGAAGGCAATAAATTTCCACTGGTTTAGAGCTGCTGTAAGAGGAGAGTCAGGACAACAGTCCCAATGATCTAATAAACTGGCCACTAAGTATCCTATATATGGCCACCATAACAAGTGGTATTAGTTGATAAATCACTGAAAAACCTCACTCATTTGATATTGCTTAAAAAGTAAGGAGAAATATCCATACAGAAAAAGTGCAGGGGTTCATTAGCTGATATCTATATTCTACATGTGGTTATTGATATTCCACAAAGCAGAATAAGCACCACAATGTATAATCTAAAATAATGATAAAGGAGGACTTTTAGTTGGGTATTTGATAACAACCGTTTAAAATTCTGCTTTGCTTTCTATTAAATGGAGTTCAAACATTAACTTTATAACTCCAGATAGTACAGGTTAATCACCTCTGTTGCCTCTCTGCCACCATCTATGTCAGGATTCTAATGTATACAGAACAGCTAGCTTTAGTGAGCTACTTACATACAGTAAGCAGTAACATATGCTAGTTTTTCATGCAGGCCAACACCCTGTATTTGGCACATGGCCAGACACTGAACACAGGTTCTCAGCCTTTGAACAGACTGTCTTTTGTTTTCTGCTGACTTTCTATAGAAGCCTTTTTTGTAACTTTGCCACCACTTACCTTTCAAACCAACTCATGAACGTGAAACCAAAATAACAATAATAAATAAAGGGAAGAACTCCCTCATGGGCTTGGAATTTTTTGTTTGTTTGATTATAGTTTGTTTTAATATTTGGTTTTCAGGAGAGAGGGAAGTCTGCCCAACCCAATGCATGCTTTTGAAAGGTCTTGTTTATGTTTTTTCCCCATTAAGGACTCCTTGATGGCTCTGGTTACCTGACACAATTTTAGAGATACACCAGGACTGTCAGTGTGTGGAAGTATTTGTTTGTGAAGCCTTTCCAAGTGTCTCAAAGTTATCCACTTTTCCTGTACAATACAGTTCCTGGAAAAGGAAAGGTTCGTTATCCATTTACACATCACACTAGCTACCTGGCTTCCCCTTCAAGGAAGGGTAACAGCACAAACCCACTTTCAGATATTTGTTATGGCCAAATTATTCCAGAAAAGCAGTGGAACACAGAGTAACTGGTAAAAAGTAGAGAATACATTCCTTCCTGAAAAAGCTACAAATCTGGATAGTGCTCAAGGACAGTCATTTTACTACAAGAAACAGATGTGTAACAAACCTTGAATTATTTGTAAAACACGATCAAAGCTGAATATCGCAAAGTTCACATTAGGGCTGTCGATTAATTCCAGTTAACTCATGTGATTAACTCAAAACAATTAATCACGATTAATCACACTGTTAAACAATAGAATACCAACTGAAATGTATTAAATATTTTTGGATTTTTTGTACATTTTCAAATATATTGATTTCTATTACAACACAGAATACAAAGTGTACAGTGCTCACTTTATATTATTTTTATTACAAATATTTGCACTGTAAAAATGATAAAAGAAATTGAAAAATACTATTCACTTCATACAAGCACTGTAGTGCAATCTCTTTAATCGTGAAAGTGTAACTTACAAAGGTAAATTTTTTGTTACATAACTGCACTCAAAAACAAAACAATGTAAAACTTTAGAGCCTACAAATCCACTCAGACCTACTTCTTGTCCAGCCAATCACTAAGAGAAACAAGTTTGTTTACATTTACGGGACATAATGCTGCCTGCTTCTTATTTACAATGTCACCTGAAAGTGAGAATAGGCGTTCGCATGTCACTTTTGTAGCTGGCGTCGCAAGGTATTTACGTGCCAGATATGCTAAACATTCGGATACCCCTTCATGTTTTGGCCACCATTCCATAGGACATGCTTCCATGCTGATTGATGCTTGTTTAAAAAAAAAAAAAAAAGCGTAAATTAAATTTGTGACTGAACTCCTTGGGGGAGAATTGTATGTCTTCTGTTCTGTTTTACCCACATTCTGCCATATATTTCATATATCTGTCTCGGATGATGACCCAGCATGTTGTTCATTTTAAGAACACTTTCACAGCAGATTTGACAAAATGCAAAGAAGGTACTAATGTGAGATGTCTAAAAATAGCTACAGCACTGGACTCAAGGTTTAAGAATCTGAAATGCTGTCCAAAATCTGAGAAGGACGAGGTGTGGAGAATGCTTTCAGAAGTCTTAAAAGAGCAACACTCAGATGTGGAAACTACAAAACATGAACCACCAAAAGAGAAAATCAACCTTCTGTTGATGGCATCTGACTCAGATGATGAAAATGAACATGCATTGGTCCTCACGGCTTTGGATCGTTATTAAGCAGAACCCGTCATCAGCATCAACACATGTCTTCTGGAATGGTGGTTGAAGCATGAAGGGACATATGAATCTTTAGCATATCTGGGATGTAAATATCTTGCGAAACTGGCTACAACAGTGCCAAGAGAACGCCTGTTCTCTCTTTCAGGTGACATTGAAAACAAGAAGCAGGCAGCATTATCTCCTGCAAAGGTAAACAAACTTGTTTGTCTGAGTGATTGGCTGAAGTAGGACTGAGTGGACATGCAGGCTCTAAAGTTTTACACTGTTTTATTTTGGAATGCAGTTATTTTTTGTACATAATTCTACATTTGTACATTCAACTTTCATGATAGAGATTGCACTACAGTACTTGTATGAAATGAATTGAAAAATACTATTTTGTTTTTCACAGTGCAAATATTTGTAATCAAAAAATATAACGTGAGCACTGTATACTTCGTATTCTGTTGTAGTTGAAATCAATACATTTGAAAATGTAGAAAACACCCATAAATATTTAAATAAATGGTATTCTGTTATTAACACATGGTTAATTTTTTTAATCACTTGACAACCCTAGTTCACATGGCTGTTGAGAGCCTGACCTGAAGTCAGTGGGATTTGCATCAAGCCCAAATTGAAGGCCAAGTCCTGCAAGTTGCTGAGCCCCATCAACTCCTGTTGACTTCACTGTTCATCACTAGGAAGCTGCCTAGGGTGACCAGATGAAACCAACAAAATATTGGGACACATTGGGGAAGCAAAAAAAACCAACCTGGCAGGAGCAAAGTTGCCGAAGTTAAAAAAAAAAAAAAAGGCTGAAGCTGCAATATCAGGACAAATGGCGTCCCGACCGTGCATCGGTCGGGACGCGGAACAAAGAACTAAAAGTCGGGACAGCCCTGATTTTATCGGGATGTCTGATCACCATAAAGCTGCCTCAGCTAGTGTGACAGGCAGTACCCACCTCCTGCAGGGTGAGGTGTAGGAGCTATCGCATCTTTGAAATGCTGCTGATCCCACAGGGTGTCAAGGCACCGCGGTGAAGAGATTTCAAGTTGTGGCTCTGGGAGTTTGAGAAACCTTACAACAGAAAGGGTCTGACTGTGTGCAGCAGTTCCATGTTTGGAGTCAAGTATCAGAGGGTTAGCCGTGTTAGTCTGGATCTGTAGTAGTGACAAAGAGTCCTGTGGCACCTTATAGACTAACAGATGTATTGGAGCATAAGCTTTGGTGGGTCGATACCCACTTCGGTGCCACAGGACCCTTTGTCGCTTCTACATGTTTGGAGTGTGCGCAGTGGGTGCAGGTCATAGTTACATGCTGACAAGGAACAGAAATATTGAACCACTCTTTGCTGCATAGACAAGCTTGATAGCACCAACAACACTAGTACTATAGTGACTGCACGCTACTTCTGGTTTACAAATAGGCTTGGCAGAATTTGATTTTTATTTTTTTTTCTAATTTCATGGAATATCGATATTTATTTTAAAGCATTTTTTTTCCAGTTTTTATTGATTTTAAATGTTACCAGTTGGGGGTGGTCAGACAATTATTTACTGACAGTTGATGTTACAAGTCAAAAAAGTTAGCTTTGCAACCGTTAAAACACAAATTGTAAACATCGTATCTCATAATACACAAAGTAAATATCCTTAAATCAAATTCTAGTAAGTTCTCAAGCAGCATTTTTCTTACGTTGCCTGTTGATAAATGTTGATGATTATCTATGGAAATATTTTCTGTCGGTTTGTGTGTGTGTGCAGTGAAATGGATGTTTCCCAACATTTACAGATAAAAATCAAATCCTTTCGAGCCTACCAAAAGAAACATGCTCTATAAGGGCCTTATCCAAAGAGCATTGACGTCCATGGAAAGTTTCCTATTGGGCTTTGGATCAGGCCTTAAGAAAATAACACCGACAGCAACATTATAGGTTGACAGAAGCATTTATATATTTGCTTTTAAAAGGTTAAATCAGTATTTATTTTAATATTTTTTTCAATTGTCAATTTTTAAAAGCCAAATAGAACAGGTGAAGAAAAGTTATTTTGAAATGAGAGTGAAGAAGGGAGATAGTAAGAAAGAAAATCTTTTGTGATGAGTCTTTTCTCTGCTGCTAACTGGAGGTGAGAACACACCAAAACAGTGACACTTACTTTCTGAGATGCAGTGTCTGCCTAGCCCTTACAAAGGTGCTCAGTGTGGGAAGGATGCAAAGAGCCTGCCCCTTGTGTAGCCTGCATGAGGGCCAGGCACAGTTGCATCCCCTGCACTTGGAGAGCAGGGTGTGTGGAGGATAACAGCCATTGTGTAGGAGGCAGCAGGCTGCACCCCATTAAGCGGTGTAGTAGTAGGTGTGCCTCTATTGTACACCATTACTCTAGGCTGGGTAAATGGCATGGCCCCTAGTCAGGATTTGTGTACATTGCAGGTTTTCTGCTTGTGATCTTTTTCCATGCATCTAAGTCCGTTCCATCTCACTGTGCATTCATGTCAGTCTGATCTGAAGCACCCAATGCTTCTCAATTCACACACACACACAAGTCACTGTACAAATCATGCAGTCCTCATCTTTTGTCTTCATTTATAATTAGATTTTGCATCCTTTGAAGCTCATATTTCAAATGTGATATGGCAGATATCAATATCTATATTTTAAAAACAAATCAAAGATGATTTAAAAATAAATTCCATTTATGGGTGTAGTTTGTGGGGACGGGGGAGCTTCTCTTCCCCCCCCGCAAACTGCAAGCCAGGGGCAGGCACTGTTGGCCTGACTGGAGCGGCTCCCCTCCCACCCCAATATAGAAGTCATAATATGCTTATGATTCCATTAACACTAAGGAAGGGCCTAGTCCTGCAACGCCTTACACGTGTGCTTAACTTTGCACCCTGTGTGCAAAGTTAAGCACATGCATTATTAGTCTTTGCAGGATCAGGGCCGAAGAAATTAAAGTGCTGACTGGGGGAAACAAAAAAATGGATTTTTAAAAAGTGAAATGACACAAAAATCAGATTTGATTCTTGCTTTAATGCTAGTTTAATACATTATTTTGAGTACATGATGTGCTTTAACGTTTAGTCAGTGTAGTTCTCTCACTCTTTAGGATTTTCTCAGTAATCACATTTATATAGAGCATTCAGTAATGAAAGTTTTTGTCCTTTTATTTATGCCACGGAAGCTATAACAACTGCCTTACTATATCACATGCATTTAAAAGGGCAATTTTGCTTTAGCAACTCTTCTGCATGAGCAATTACGTGATGAATTATAATCAAATATTTTTATGAGTCCAGACTAAGTAAATATTTTACATAGGGGAGACTGGCCAGGATAAAGCCACCAGATTTAATATTTGCGGTTCACCAAAATTTCCTGGTAACTGTGGTTTCAGTAAGAGATTTATTGTTGATTTTCTGTTTGGTATCTTCAAACTCAAAAGCCTCTTCAAAGTTCATAGTTTTCAGCAGTTTAGGGATTCCCATCCGAAGATACCTTTGGCTAAACCATGGCACCAGTGCATTTTATTGACTCTATGTGGACAAGAAAACCTGCTGGGGTTAGAGAAGGCCTAAACCCTGAATAAATATTTTGAACAATGCTTGGTTTTTTTCCTCCAGTAGCTCTATTAATTTTTTTTAATTTACAGCATCTGACATTTCATTTCACGCTTCAGATCTAGAAGTAATTTTTCCTGACGTGGTTTGCAGTGCTGGGTGTACCTCCATATATATATTTCTAGAGAGGCATTATCCTTCCCAAAACATCTTCAAACTAATTTGAAAATCAATTTTTATTTATTTTAGACTATTAACTGTTACAAAATAAAGTTTGATTCTTTGTGCCTCGGTGTGCACTGCCGTATTGCTTGCTGTTTAAAGCATAACCCTGCCTTACAGTGATGTATGTATGTACTTGTTAGGGACATCTATCAGTGTCCTGTTTGTAATCATGAATAGGTGTTCCCTGTCCTCCACTGGCCAAGAAACAAACCATTTTGAACTCATAATAAGGAGAAAATGTAGTGTGTTGCATGCATTAGCACATACCCTCCAAACTGACTATTAGCCTTGAGTGTATGCCAAAGTAACCACATCTTTTTGTACATTCTATATGGAGTGCAAACTATAAGTACTTTACTTACCCTGCCAATTGTTCAGTAGTGAGTAATACAATACACAAGATTTGTACATGTTTGTTAGCAGGTGTGTGTGTACGTACACTGTAGATGTAACTATATTTGTGCCATATGAGTGCTGATCCAAAACTTAAAGCTATCAGGGTCAAATCCTGGCCCTTCCACAAAACTGGACCAGAGCTGTGTGGCTTGGCCTGGCTCTGATGCTGCAAAGCCCTCTGCATACAATGGAGGACAGAAATCCCTGTCAGGGCAGCTCTATAGCTCCTGCACAGATGTCTAACCTGTTCCTGGCTCTGGAGGGCAGAGTCTACAACTCTGTCCCTCACTGGACTACACTGCAGGGCAGCTGCAGAGCAGAGGGGGTAACATCACAGGAGTACTTCCTCCCTGATGTTCCACTAGGAAAGGAAGCGGCTATCAGTCAGGGCGAGGACAGTAGGTCATCAGAATGGATGCCCTCCCATGCCCCCCAGGCAACATTTTACAATTGTCCATGGCAGGGAGCCCCCAATTCATACTCTGAGCTCTTTGGCCTCAAGCACTTTTGCACCCCTTTTTTGTTAAGCAGGTATGCAGTTACTGTACAGAACACTACACCAGGCCAGCCATTCTCAGCAACAATTGGGTCAGTGCAAAGCCCATGTATTCAGCGGGGGGAAAGGACTAATAATGTGTCGTTTTATTCCTGTGGAATTGGGCCTGAGGTGTTGGCCCATAATGATTACACAAGCCCCCAAAAGTAATATTCAAAATATGAAACATCAGTGCAGAGAGATCAAACTCACACTAAACTCATAATAAATGCTACAAGCCACATAATCAAACTGGGTGCCTCAGTTGGACACCTAAATAAATCCCACATTGGCACTTGATGCCCATTGGAGCACCCAAATATTTGAAAATAGGGCCTATGCTGTTTTCATATTTTTATCCATAAAGCCAGCAAGAGACACTCTACTGCCATCACAATCACTTGCTGGATCCCCAAAGCAATGGCAATATAAGGAAACTCTTGAAACGTTGACTTTCAAACTAGTGATGGGGCAGCCTCCGAAGGTTTGGATGCACTGCAGACAGAATCTCCATTGCCCAAGAACTGATCATGACATCAGGACCCGTGGGAATACTGCAAGGACAGCTATTTTTCATAGTTTTCCAATATTTCCTCATCTATATTGCTCTGAAGCCAGAGAAGTGGATTTCAAAACAAGGTAAAAAGACAAGTCTAATTTTAGTTTTTGTTAACCTTGAATTAGTTTGGGTTTTGGATTAGCTCTTATTTCATTCAAACGATCTTCCCTTTCCTGCTTATGTGGGGTAAGTGGATTTTTGCTATAACACAAACCAATTTGATTAAAAATAAGGAAAAGAGGCGTGAGTGCATTTGCTGGATATTGACACATGCATGGTATTATTGAAGTGTTCGAATGCCATTCTGAAATGGCTATTATACTGTACCATCTTTTCTCATGCATACAGATCTATTTGGGCACGTGTAAACAGTATATAAACAAATGCCAAGATTATCCAAAGTTGGTGTCTAAAGTTAAGCTCCTAAATTCCTATTTAAGTATCCAAATAACTGGCCTGATTTTGAAAAGTGCTAATCATCCAGCACTCTCCACTGAAGTCAATCACTCATCAGGTGATGAGTTAATTTTTGAAATATATGTATAAGCATCTGTTAACTTCCTGAATAACTGAAAAGTACATGGCACTTGAAGGAAGCCGTTTTCATTGTACTGTTAATTTTTTTCTGAATATATGTTTTAAAGAGACCTGTCACTTAGTGGTTATTTCAGCCAGTGTTCTCAATAATGCATGCTCAAGAGTCAATTACTTTTGATTTTTAGCGCCACATGAATAAAGTTATATTCAAATTAACTAAAAATACAGCCATGAAAAAATATACTCACGTACCTCACATAACTCTCAATTTTAACCAGGAGTTATTCTATGGCTGGTTTAAAGAAATGAGGAAAGACAGAAAGGTGATCTACTCCCAGACGATGGTGCATTATTTCAGGTTCCAGTTTACAGTAGATGAATTTGTGTTGGTACTTGCTCAAGTGCTATTTTAAACAGAGTAATTTTGAAAATGTGAAATAGTTCAACATGGGCTCTGTTAAAGACAGTGTTAATGGAGCCATCAAATACAGCTTTTTATTTTTCTGTGGTAAATTATTCTTACTATATAAACATCTTTTATAAAGGCCATGTGTAAAAGCCTGGACACACACAGACGAGCCTAAAGCTGTTGACAAAGTACATTCAGTAAGCAATAAATTACATGAAGTCACAAAGTCAAAGACAACAACAAATGATAGTATATAACATGAGTGTTTTTCTCTGTGCTGGATTCAGAATATATTAGCCTCAGCAGACAATTCCACTGAGAGGTTTCCCCCCATACTACCAATAGTATAGGTGGTTTGTTTGTCTCGAAATGCTGCAGATAAAAGAAATGGTCGATGATGGGTATATAGGTTGAGGTTTATCCTTACCAAGATTTAATCATGTCACAAATTTAAACATCACTGGGAAAATATATATTTATACAGAAGAGTATTTTTTGAATTCAGTTTCTGGGTGTTTTTTATAATTCATTTTCAGCCATGGCCATTATGCATATTATCCTTTGCTCTTTAATTATATCTTTTACCTGTCTCATCCTGTTCCAATATACACATCTGATTTGGCTTATATTGTCTCAGATCTACATATGTCTGGATGTGCTTACTGTCAGGAACTGCCCACTGGTGTGGAAGGAGAATTGCTTTGGCTAGAGTAGTAGCCGCAATCTGTGTCGGATAGTTGTTTGCAACATGGAAATGGGTCTTATTCTTGTCATCCTTGGAGCCCTGTGCAGCCTGATAAAGAGCTAAAATTAATCTTATCATTTCTTGTTCCTGTTTTGTTATGTCTTTCAACTTGGCCCAGAAAACCAGGAAGCTGCTGTGTGCTTATGATTACCTTATACTCAATGTTTAGTATTGCAAACATTAACATTCATCTGTACTAGCATACTGTGTCCACTGTGAAATTTTCAACATTGTAAAAACCTAAGATCATAACCTTATAAGTTTACTTTTTTCTGACTCATTTATCACTGATTTTTTTTCATTATTGCAAATGAACAATTTGAGTTTAGCATCTCTTAATTTTTACTGTAGTGGCTAAACATACTGCAGTATTTAATCTCTTCATGAAGGAAGTCAGGCATTTTTCATTGCAGAACACACTGAGTGGAATGTTGGCCCCATTGAAGTCAATGGCGAAAGTCTCATTGACTTCAATGGGGACAGGATTTCATCCGCTGGCTTTAATGACAGGAAAGATGGACCCACCAGTGCGCCAAGCGGTTAGTAGCTATGACAGAGGTTATGGGGGAGCACATCTGTGATTCTCTGTTCCCACATCTTAGTTTCATTTCAACTACTATTCAATCTAACAAAAAAAAATAAAGAAAGAAACTTGAAAAGGAATCATATACTACTAGTTTGTACTAGGTTTTTTTTTTTCAGGAAAAAGGAAACAAATTATATATATATATATATATATATATGCAGTATATTTTTACACTGTTTAATTATGCTATAAAGTATTAAATATATCACTTTATCAGTGTGAATGTTAAAGTAATGACAATGTTATGGATGTTTAAACCTTTTAAAGTTGGCTTGCTGATTTCTAAAACCACATTAACCATGGACAAGCTACTTTGTCAAGTAAACAACATTATTCCTGATGTTTAGAGGAAAAGTTTAAGTATGGCAGTAGTCTGTTTAGCACTGTAAAAGCTTGGTTTGAAAACTTTTAGTAAAATTCATATTGTGTACGCCATTGTTTCTTAGGAGTATAGCTTTTCATAATGTATGTTACTGCTGCTGATTGTATAAAATTGTATCTTAAGTCGGTAAAGTGATCAATAAACCTGTTAATACATGTTAGCCTCTTGTTTTCATAAAGTAAATGATACTATTAGTTAAAGTGTCTGTTACAAGTCATTTTGTAAGTTAGCTGTTAAGGTAATTGGCAATAAACGTATAAACTACCATTAAAAAGACTTCACTGACTGACACCCCCCACTTCTAGCTTTGAAAGACACATTTCCATTCAGCCTTAGTTACCCCATCTGTCAAAATGGAGATCATTATTCTTATCTCTTTATCTTACTCGGGATGAGAGGATTAGTTAATGATTGCAAAGTGCTGTGAAGATGAAAAGTGATGCTTAGTGTAAGAGCGAAGTAATATTATGACACTAGGACTATGTAATGAGTGTTCTAGAGTTCTGAAAATATAAAATGAAATACAAATTCTTTGTGATTAAACGTTTGGATATTCACAGTACTTAAACTGGTCTCTCATCTCATGCTCCTAGGCTGCGACTCTACCGTTGACAGAAAGCGTAGTGACAATAAATGCTTTACTCCCAGGAAGCGCCGTCAATAAATATAATCCCTTCTGAAAAAGCAAACACATTCTTTTCTTGATGGAGCGAATGGACTTTGGAGAGAGTAACGGTCCTGCCTGTTTGATGATTGGGCAGATGTAACTATCAATAGTGCATTTGCTCGCCCTCAATGACTTTTTAACCTTGCAACATTTAGTTTTAGTATTGTAAACAAAAAAAGTAGACTGTGCTCAATAAGGTTTTTAACTTAATCCCAGACCCTTTATCCATAAATATAAATATTCCTAAATGCCTCGCAGTTGTATGATAAAAAGTAATCGAATGAAGCTATTTCATCAGAACGTACAGTGAAATAGTATTAACAATTAGCAGATAATATCACAATAACGTTGTGCTGTTTAAGAGCTGTAGAAGTACTATGTTGGAAGCTGTACATGGTTCTTTCCTACTTTATCACAATACTAATATCAAACTATGATTGAACATGTTATAGTGCAACATACCACTGAATTGTCCCATACATACTATTGGAATGAATGTTATTTTTGCAATCACTTACTCAATAAACACACCTATGGAAATGTCTTTGGCTAAGTAGAACTGAATACTTCCGATGACCTTCATTTCTCCATAGAAGCCTCAGACTGTACCCAACATGACTGCCTCAAAGAATGCTGTTGTTTGTGAAGTTGTGATCCCTAAGCATGTATGGTAGGTCACCGGAACAGCAGAAATCAAATAAAACATGATTTTTTGGAGCTTTTTTTTAAGGGAAAGTTCAGTTTTTTAACTCAAAAACCTCTAAAGAACAGGTGTTTTACAGTCCACTACTCTAGTTTACTGGGAACCTAGAAATTAAGGTTAGGGTTTTCAAGGGAGCCCAAATCCCACAGAATTTCAAGAGGATGGCCTGCACCTATTTCCCTTGGGCTCCTTTGACTGACCCAATGAGCCTGGGATTTCCAGTGACACAGATGCAGCCTCTTGAAATGAGTATTTGTGTAATGCGAGGGGTGTGTGTGTGTATGTATACTGTGTATGCAACATAGTATTATTTAATTAAAATATGTAAAATTAGCTTGGCTAGATTCTCTGTGCTCTAGCTTCTGTGGGCTGCAGCAGAGAGGGGGATCTGGCAGAGAGCTGGTTATGGCTCATGACTATCCCCCTGACTCCAGTCCCAGGTACATCTTAGAGCAAGCTGGGGGGCTAAGCCAAACACACCTGCTAGCTCCAGTGCTCTAGGGTCCATATGCCAAATTCATTTTCAGAGTGCACCCTATGTTCTGGTCCCTCTCCTGCCCGCCCCCCTCCCCCCCCCACTACACCAGGGTTGTGGGTAGGAAGAGGGAGGTGCTAGCTGTGTTGGATCTAAGACGGAAGAGGATACCCCCACACTTGGTATACCCCTGCCAAGAGCTTTGCATTGGAGTAGGACTGAGATTCTGACTCCTTAATGAGCCTGATACTGCAAACTCAACTCAAGTTCATTATGGCAGCAGTTCTCAAACTTTAGTGCACCATGACCCCCTTCTGACAACAAAAATTACTCCACGACTCCGGGGGTGTGTGTGTGTGTGTGTGAGACCTGAGCCTGCCCAAGCCCCACCACCCTGAGTTGGGGGGGGGGGGGGGCCAAAGGGCTTCTGCCCTGGGCAGGGGGCATGTAACCTGAGGCCTGGGTGGTGGGGCTCAGGCTTCGGCTTCAGCCCCAGGCAGTTGGGCTTGGGCCCTGGACCCTAACACCAGCCTTGGCGACGCCATTAAAACAGGATCATAACCATTTTGGGGGTCCCGACCCACAGTTTGAGAACCGCTGCATTATGGTGAACCAATCTGGTTGCGGTACAAATTGTATAATCCTGAGATGTGGTCATGAGACTGTAATTATCTGAGCCTGCAGGCTCTAAAACCAGCCAAACATCGTTTAAGTGGTTATGATAACAGCATAGTAACCACAGCCCCAATTCACCAAAGCACGTGTGCTTAACTTAAAGCATGTTCTTAAATCCATCCCTATTCAGCAAAGCACTTAAGTATATGCTTAAAGGCAACTGAACAGCAGATACCAAATCTCAGGAGGGAGAGCTAGACAGAGGCGCTGTGCTGTGGGACCCCCAAGACTCAGGCAATGACAGGCCTCCAGGGGTTTAAAATACCTGGGAATCCAGAGGTTGGGTTCCTTGCACATTGGGGGTTAGCCAGCAAAGGAAGCCTGCCTGGGTCTGTGGCAAAAGCATTACGCCAGATCCTGCCCTCTTGTACAGCTTTACAAACACTATGACGTCAGTGGGATTGCGCAGGCGTAACTGAGAATTTGACCAGAACAGACTATTTCCTTCACAACTAACTACACAAATATTTCTGTTTGACTCCGCTAATGAAATACTGATAAGGCAAAAGTGATGTATACTGTTTATGTATCCAAGGCAATGTGGCAATAGAGGCTCACTCTTAGAAAAACGAGAATGTTTCAATGCTAAATGGCCCTCATAAGTGTGGCATTTTTATATAGCACAATGCAAATAAGCCCCAACGAAGGCCACACTGCCATGCCTAGTGAAAGGGCATTTGGGGCTGGTGGTAGGGGGGTGGCCTCCCGAGGACCCGAAGTGGGAGGGCCCACGTGCTGAGCCACTCCAGGGCCAAATGTGCTTGTATGGTTGTATCTGATAAGAAGTGAATGCTGTGTGTTAGCTGAAAGCTGATTTAGCAAACTAGCTCCTTTGCTAGAGCCCAGTCATCTTTTGATCTCATCTGCTGGTTTATTTATCGTCAGCTTAGCATGCCTACAACATGTAAAGTTTACCCTGTTGGTGTAGTTGTATGGAATCGTTTAAAAGGAGGCTGGTGCTGTAGTACACCTGCCTCCGTTTCCAGACAATTTTGACCATTCAGTGAGAGTGTATGCCATAAATGTGCTTTGTGCTTGTGAGTGTCTGCATCCAGGAAAACATTATGCACATAGCACATTTTTGGCTGTTTGTTTTTCCACAATGTAAAATGAGTTAGTTAGTGTACAAAACTTGCCACCATAGCTGGTATACAATCTTCTGCACTAATTGCAAATACAAAAAATCATTCAACATCAAAGGATGCTGGCAGGCACAAAGACAAAGGTAAAGTATTAGTTGTTACTGTAGCAGGAACACTTTGGGCAAGTGTACCTAACTCACCAGCTCTGTTTGTCCATTGTATATCCCTGGTCTAGTTCCCCAACTCAGTCCCTGGATTTATGAAATTACATAGATGAGCTGGACAGGACCAATTCCCTTTCCTAAGCCATGAAATGATAGCAGAAAATAGTGCTTATGCTACATCTCACCCTCGCTTAGATGGTGATTCTTATTTTTCTGTTTGTTTTCATACCATTAACATGTCTTTACTAAACAGGTACCCTCAGTGACCAGCACTTGGGTCTGAGGCTCTGAGTTAGTATAGCTCAGGTGTGAGCAGCCACAATGCAAAGCCGTACCTCAGTTACACTGTCATCAATGGTGCTGCACTTCTCCATTTGTCACTATAGCTTCTGGGGGCATATCCCATGGTTCTTTGTGCTGCTGTAAGTTCTAGGATTCTTTCCTAGTGAATTATGGGTGAACTCGTTTGTCCTTCTGGGCATATGGGGGGAACTGTGGGAAGGCAGTGGAGGACTATCAGTGCTGAAATGAGTCAGTTTGCATGCTCAGCAAAGTCGGCTGGTTACCACCCAGAATGAAAGCAGGCTCTAACCCATACTCCCAGCTGTTCCTGAATGCAAGCACCACTAAAGTCAGGTGAGATGTTTGTGTGTGTGGATAAGCGGGGGCTACAGGGACAACACCTGACTGTGAACCTGAGCTAACTGTACTGTGAGGACATACCCTCAGACGACAGGGGGAATTTCTATGCTTTGAGACTTATTTTCTTCCCTAGTTTCTCTTTCGCTCCTGTTCACTTTGTTTTTGTGCTTTTCCTTTCCTCCCCACCCCCTTATTTATGGTAACTGAAATGACTTCTGTTTACCTCAATTTCTCATATTCACAATCCTTTTCACCCAGCTAGAAACCCAACGATCACTGGGAGCTTAGGAATAGGGTTTGGGCTAATTTCTTGCAAATGTGTTTACATCAATCTCACTGATAACCCCTCCTTATTCAACCTCAGTCCATTGTAAAAAAGTGTGCTCCTTGGCCTTACCTCGGACATTTAAGGTGTAAATATTTTGCTAATATTAAGATGGAAATTAGCACCAGGAAAAAGTAATGATCTGCTGGCTTTACATTATGTGCACAATATCTTAGTATTTACAATGTATTTATATAGCACTATGCATTATGGAGCATCGCTAAAGACTTTATCATTTATATTTATGCTGTGTTGTTGTAGCTATGTCGCTCCCCGTATATTAGAGAGACAAGGTGGGTGAGGTAATATCTTTTATTGGTCCAACTTCTGTTGGTGAGAGAGACAAATCATTTACAGGAGTTACTTCAGCCACCATTGAAATGGATCTATGGGGGTGGAAGACAATACATAGCAACACTACACATCAATTTAAAACAGGAAATGAAGAATACTCTAACCAATGGAGACGCAGGGGGAATTGTTCTGATGGACAGAATGGACAATGATTCAAACTGGGATTTAGCTAGGATGCTGGGGCTAACACTTCAACCCTTGCATAAAGGGCCATAATATCTATAGTGAGAGTAAGCTGGCAGGATATTGGAAAGAAAACTTCATTCGGGTTAGAGGCACTCTTAATGTTGTGCTAACACCGAGATTCAGTACCAGCCAGGGGGAAAGGGCAACTTTTCTGAATCACCAATAGCCTTTCTTGCAGCATTGGCATGTAGGCAACTTTCTTTTTTTAATTGAGGGGTAGGGAAGAAGCTAGAGGTTTTTTTAAAAAAAACAACAGCTGTTTAATCTCACTTGAATTAATAGTTTTGTACCATGACTAAATTTGTCCGATTTTAATAAAATGAGATAAATGAGCTTCTGTTCCAAGCTCAACGTTTCATTCCTTTATTAACCCAATCCCACAGCCTAGTTGTCTACATCCAGGCAACATCATGGGAATTTGTTCCACAGCTTCTATCTAAATGGGAACTATACCCAACCCTGCTTATCACATTCAGACTAGCCATGATTCTTGCCAGTCATGACCCAGTGACAGCCCACATGATGAATATGATTAATGAGGGCTTAAGTTACCATGAATGTGCAGGCAACTGCTATTAGTACACAGGTATGATTTGTTTTTTAGGTTTGTTTATTCATTAAGTTCATTGGAAAGATTCCACAAAGGAAAAGCATATATAGCTGTATTCTGGGAACTGTCCCATTCAAATGTTAAATATTAATAAAAAGTGCTGGGCCTGGTTATTACATAATTTCCAATCTCTTACTTATGGGAAGTCTCAAGTATAAGAACCCTTTTGACCAATCCAACTAGGAAAAAACCCTTCATTTTTTAAAGTTACATATACACTTTTAATATTGCTTAACTCAAGAACAGCTGTTAGTAAAAGTGACTTGTATTTTACTATATATCAGAACTGAGTAATTAGTATGAGATCAAATAATTTGGATTTATTTTATTAGAAAAAGATCATGAGAAAAATATTCAAGAAAGTTATGAATCAGACTAAAATAAAAATAGATTATACCTGATCCATTTATATTGCAGAAGAGCGTGAGCTGCATCACGTATTAACTGCTAATTATTTTTTTAAAACTAGACAGGATTATTCACTGCACATTTGACAGCGGAATTTTCTGCTGGCTAGAATCCACCCTCTTTGAGCTGCCTGAGAGTCCAAAGAGGGCAGATCTCAGGAGAGAATGTGACTCTTAGTGTACTGGTAGGTGAAAAAGTACCAGAGTACAGCTCATATTCAGTAGAGTTATGGAGAGCAAAATAAAAGCCTTAGACAATGATGGCTGTGTAGGGAAAATGTTTGAAAGTGCTGGAATAACTGAAGTTATTATCAATCACACATAGGCCAAAGGACTATCACAGATAAATTCTTTGTGAAGTTTCACCTCTTGTTACAGGTGTTCACCCACAATGGAACTGAAAGAGAAAGCAGTAAATATTTTCTATTTCCCTAAAAAGTTTCCCTTCTAAACCATGTTTAATGTTACATTTGATAATATGGACAGCAATACCCATAGCATAAGTACAGATCAGTGCTATAATTCAACTTACGTTATACTACACTTATATATATAAAAAATGATCTATGTCCTTGTGAACTAACTCAGTCATTGGCACTTATGATTCTGATTTCAAAATAATAGTTCTAATTTTGAACTCACATTTAGCTTTAGGTAGCCCTGACTTCTGGACTGAAAGTGCTCAACCAAAATTTCTGACTGGGTTTAAACTGCCATCATGCACATCCATGTTTCTGTAAAAAAAGAAAGTGAAGATTTGTTCTGGAGAAGTCTCTGCTGAACAATTTATATGCACAAAGACAGAAAAACGATTTTGAATAAATAAAAGGTATCAAAGACATCAACTCATGGTGCAGTTGTAAATGTTTGCTCACACAGTTAGATGAACTCAAGGGTGTCACCTCTTATAAATCATTTACATCAAATTTCCTTGTATTGTCACTAACACCTGCTGTTGTCCATGTTGCTATGAGGATGTTTATCCATTGTTTTTTTTAACTGATTGTAATTCCATTGTAGCTGCTCAACTTCAGTCCTGTGTCGTGTACGTGTCTCTGCTAATTCTTGCAGGAGATGCTCATTGGTAGAAACCAAAGTTCTGCAAATAAACAATCAAAAACAACTAACTGTGCTTATTATTTCTACCATTTTATAAAGTCTTTTTACTTCCTTTCACGTTTCTATTGGGTACTACTATTTCTTTGTAATTCTATTACAGAATAAACTATTGTGGCTATTTTTTTCACTTTGAATGTGTAAAAGAAGAGAGACATCAAAGAGATTGTTAGGAATAATTTACGACCAACTAAACATTCCTTAGTGGAAAGATTTGTCTCAATAATACATTTCAAATAGAAGTGCTCTCCATATGAACAAGTTTGCCTTCACTGGACCAAATTCTCAGCTGATGTAAAATAGTATTTTACATTACTGAAGCTCTGGCCAACTATTTTTTAGCCACTGAAACAACTCTAAAATAAGTTGTTGTGTTAATTTTGAAATCCTCATAACTGCCAAGCTATAGACATACTGTACAATGTTATCTTATTATGGTACCCCTCCCCCTCAGAGGCACAGCACAGACTCTCACCCCATATGTTTAAGACACAGATGGGCAAGACCAAGGATGCTTTTGTTTTTCCAAATCCAAAATTGGGATTTATCAGAGCCACATTCCATTTTATCTGAAGCTGGAGATTCCCCCCCCCTAGTTTTGTCCCATCTCCAGATCATGCTGAAAGGAAGTTATATAAAGCGGTCTTTCAAACATTTACAGACATTGATCCTAAGAGCAAGTGTCAAAAATTATAAGTCATATGAAAACAATGTTTATAAGGGGAACTTTTTCTAGCATGTATGCACCATGGCCATCTCAAAATAAGGCCCAAATCTCATCTCCCCAAAATAGAGAGTGAGAGCAACTTACTAAAGCACAAAAAGGGGCCGGGGCCATGCCCCTTCTATCCTCCCACCAGATGAGTAATTCTGTAACTGGACAGAAACATTAATTTCTTATTAGATCACATATCATGTATTACAAGTTTATCATATAAAACTGTTAGCTATATTACAGATCCTACAAAGGTGACCATTTAGTGGCCAAGAGAACTTGTTTCAGGTGATTTATACTGGGGACAAAGATCAGTCCCAGAAAATGCCAGAATTGGCTCCTAGCCAGAGTTTCACCATCAGCCTTCACCACAGTCCATTCACCACAAACAGAGTGGATAGGTATATTTTCTTTAGTATTAACTTGAGCTCATCATGATTCTGGGAGCTGATGTTTTTTAGATTATGGCACCAGGACATTGTGACTCCAGCAAGTTGTGGTTAACAGGGAGGCTCTATGGGCTGCTGAAGAAGATTCAAATACTTTGTGAGGGATGCTACAGCTGCATCAATCTCATAGAGAGAATCTGTAGCTTCTGTAGAATAGCAGGGCCTGCTTAAAATTCGTTGTTTCTATGAGACCCTACGGGATTTTTGCCACAGTATCTGCCACTGGTTTAAATCAGCCTAAAGCTGATCAATGGCTGAAAGTCATTACCATTGGACAGAAGGTTTACACTACACTGAAATGAACTGGCTGTTTCAGTTCATCTCCTCAAATAGCATGCAACTACATCACCAAAAAAACCCACATAGTACTCAACCCCTCCTTGCTGACTGTTTTGGCAGAGAGGGCAATGTTTGGGGGGGGAGAATAGCTCAGTGGTTTGAGCATTGGCCTGCTAAACCCCGGGTTGTGAGTTCAATCCTTGAGGGGGCCATTTAGGGATCTGGGCCAAAAATTGGGGATTGGTCCTGCTTTGAGCAGGGGGTTGGACTAGATGACCTCCTAAGGTCCCTTCCAACCCTGATATTCTATGATTCTATGATGGGCATGGAGACCAAGATATTTTCAGCTCCTAAGAGATGACCCCGCCAGAATATGGCTGAAACTTATTTATTCAATTTATAAAATCAGCCACGGCACTGTACAAACATAAAACATTAGAAGGTCTGTGTGTGTGGCATTTGGCTCTGCCAATACCTCTGTTGCTATCTCTTCTGGGGATAAACAGTGTACTTCCGATTCTAGTTCTCCCAATTTGAAAGAGCACCACTATTCACTTAATAAAAATAAGATAATTCATTACACTTTACAATCCTCACATTCAAACAATAATAAAATAGATAGCAATATTTACACCTTCATAAAACATGTCTATAGTCTCTCTTGTACACAACCTCTCCAGTGAGTCAGCCCAAGTCAGGGGTCTCCTTTCCACACTGAAACTGGAGGCAGCTCAAGCTGTTGCTTAGCAACCCATCTGCTCTGTCCTGTCTTCCTCTTGCTGCCCAGATATTTTCCTCCAGTGGGAGGGCCAGCCTCAATTTCTCCCTCTCAGCTATTGTCTTTAAACAAAAATGCAGGTTTTTTCCCCTGAGAGGTATGTATGCAGAGCACTAACATTCCATCTCAATTTATACAGAACCTAGAAGAAAATCCATCATCCTTTTTTTTTTCCCCTTCCGCGCAAAATGCATACGATCTAGCACACTCACACCTCACTGGCAAAATGGATGTAGTGCTGCGTCAGAGAGGCACACAAGGCTTCTAAACAACTAATTCTAGGGGGTATCACAGCACGCTGTACCAGTTTCAATGGGCAGACTGATTATCACTAGATGGCTTAAGGAACAAGTAGAGAATGCACTTGCATTCCCAGAAGAAATCTGAAAAGCAGCAACATGGTCATCCCTGTGTACTTTTATAAAACATTACAAGATAGACTTCAATCCCCCCCAGAGAGCCCTCCTCTGGTAGAAGCATACTTCAGGCAGCGGTCCTTATATAGGCCCAGGTCCTGCTTTCCACAGGGGGTAGGAATTCTACATTTTTGGGGCTGATTCACCCCAGCATTACAATTTTAATGTCAGGCTAGCTCCATTAATTGACTTACACTAGTGTAAAACTGGAGAAACACAGTTTTAATTCAGGCCTGTTATCTCTCTCCCCCCACCCATCTCAATTTGTTGCTGCTTTTTACTTCCCAATATTATGCACTAGTGGAGATGTCATGAAGTGGAATGGAAATGTTGTTATCTGATCATTTTCCTTCTGTAATTAACATTTTAATTCATCCCGACCCACCTTTCTCCAGGATAGTAAGTTATTCAAGTTTCAACTGAGTATAAATCTACGCAGTTTAAAATTTGAAAAAACAAATGAAATGTTTAAAATGTTGCTGTTGATTTAGTTGTATAGTTTGTCAATTTAAGAGGTAGAGAGCGGGCTGAGCAGACTGGTTGCTAAGCATCATATTGTGCTACCTACATAGAGACAACTCAGTACTATGGACTAAAAAATGTACTATGGAGCAGTAAGGAAATCATCAAGTAAACTTTCCATTGTTGTTCATTAAATACGGAGACTAAAAGGCCTACTATGATTATATTTTAAATGTACTGAACATCTTCCACTCATTTAACTGAGAAGCTCTGGTACTTTAATACAGAATGAATTTAAAATGTCAAAGTATGGGTTTCTTATGTAGTTTCTTTTATTTCTGACCAGGACCTTCAATATACCTGTGACTTTCCTGCAACATCTCTGTGAGCTCCTGAATCTGATCATAGTGCTGAAGACGCTGTTTCAAGTTGATGTTTTCACTTCTTAACTGTTGAGTCTCGTTTTGCAGATCTAAAATTCAAAGAGACAACATATCTTAAGGAGGCTATATCTTTTGATGAAAATTCAACCTAACCTAACCTAACCTCGGAGGGGTAAATATTGTACAGTAGCATAAAATAAGACTGAATATGCGTCGCTTGGATGAGACCTACAGTTGAGAGCCTGACCTTTTGTGCCAGTTAAAGATCACAAAATATTCTTCATGGGCCTGAAGTGACATCAATGACAAGCTTTCTATCAATGTCAGTGCAGTTGGGTTGATCTCCAACATTAAGGGCAATAAAGCCAGTGCCCTGGCCAAATTTCAACTTACATTTTAACTATAAACCTCCCCTTTCAGTTTCCATCTGGCTGGCCCCTGTGCATAAAGCAGGTCCAGTGCCCTTGTACCAGAGCAAGTGTTCCCATTTTGCCAATTAGGAGGGCGAGGCAGCACCTGTGGGCTATAAAGGATCAGAGAGCTGGTGAATCAGAACCTGTCAAGATGAGGGCAGGTGAGGGTTGCCTGGCAGTGAGGAAGAAGGCAGGTAAGCTGCTGCAGACTGTACATTTGGGGGCTGGGAGAAGGCTGAAGGCCAGGAGAACAGCAGGAGGGACTTGCTGGGTGGTGATTGGAGGATGAGGAGAAGGAGAAGAATAAGCAGAAGCAGCCTGCTGGCTCCAAGCCAGAGAGCTGGAGCCAAGGGCTGGAGAAGGTTGAAGGCAGGAGAGCAGATTACCTGCTGACATCTCCAGACCTGCAGAACTGGACCCAGAAGAAAAATGAGTAACTCAACCAGAGGTTAAGGGTCTATTACTGGAGTGGGTGGGTGAGGTTCTGTGGCCTGCAATGTGTAGGTCAGACTAGATCATCATGATAGTGTGAGGGATGCTCCCTGGCAAGGAAGCTCCCAGCAGAGAGGCAGTGGGAGTTCCACCAGCTCTCCCTGGAAGGCACTCCAGTTGAAAGGGCTGGGGGGCTGTCGTGGTGTAAGGTCAGGAGATGATGGCACTGGAAAGCTGGGACACAGTGAAGGATGGACTGGTATATTGCACGTACTGTTTAGACTATGGTGGGGAAATGTGGACTATGGTTGTGGGACATGTTGTGATTGTGTACCCCATAAAGCTTTATGGGGATGCTTATAAATGTATATATGTAACTAGGATATGTTTTATGCTACATGTGCCATGTAACATATCTCTGTGAAAGTTATGATCTACTGAATCTATTCCTCCTGTTTTTATGCATGTATCATTGTTGTAGTTGGAGTTATGAAGATTGGTTTTATATTTGCTGGTTTTGTACATAGCCTTTGTAAGTGCATGGGATCATGTTTGGAGAAAAGAATGTGCAAGTTAAGTACAAGCACTTAACAGACAAAAGAAGTTGCAGACCCCAATCCACATCGGGGCCTGGTCAGGAATGCACCTGGCTGGACCGGTTAGGGTGCATGGACAGGTGACTTGCCCATGTGATCCCACAACTCCAGGGCAACATAATGTACACAGGGAGTGGGGGAAAAAGGCTATAAAAGCCCTGGGAAGACGCCACCATTTTGTCTTCAGCTGGCTAAAGAGAGAGACTCTCCACCCCCCAAGGACACACCTGAAAGAGACTGAACAAAGGACAAAGACATTAGGGGGGTGAGTGATTGCTGGACCCAGGCTAGGAGGAAGATAGCCTGTTTACTGGACCTAGTGAGGTTTTTACCTGTACACAGGGTGATTAGACATAGAACTGCGTGTTCTATTTTATTTTATTTAGTAATTCACTTTGTTCTGTCTGTCACTACTTGGAATCACTTAAATCCTACTTTCTGTACTTATTAAAATCACTTTTTACTTATTAAGTTACCTGGAGTACAAGTTGTTACCTGGGGAAGGCAAACAGCTGTGCATATCTTTCTATCTTTGAAATAGAAGGCGAACTATTTATGAGTTTATCCTGTATAAGCTTTATACAGGGTAAAACGGATTTATTAAGGGTTTGAACTTCCTTGGGAGCTGGGCACCTGGGTGTCAAAGGCAAGAGCGCTGCCAGGAGCCTTACAGTTGTGTGTGGACTTGGTTCGGACCTGGGTCTGTGTTTGCAGCAGATCAGGGGAATCTGGCTCAAAACAGACAGGATTCGGGAGTCCCAAGCAGGAAAGGCCTGGAAGCAGGGGCAGAAGTAGCCTTGGCACACCAGGTGGCAGCACCAAGCAGGTCTCTGTGATCCCAACCCGTCACACGTGTGTTATAATTTATGTTCATGGGACTTTGGGAATAAGTGACCCAACAAGAGCTATTATTACACTTGGGATGATGCACTGAACTATTTCTGGGGACTCTGAAGAAAGGAAACTTAGGCAGTTGCACCTGTCATGCTGTGGCCTGCAGTGGGACGGCACTCATGTGGGACTGCCCTATGACACCATTGTAAGTTGTTTTTTCACCTTCTGTTTTAAACTGTTTATGATCGTATAGTAGCTTGTTAAGCTTATAAAGTGCTTTTGGGATCTTCCAGGCTGAAAGGTGCTATATGAATATAAGAGTATTATGAACTTCAGACATATTTTTATTTCCCTAAGCCCAATGTAATGCCTTCTGATTAGCACCCCAAAATCTTCAGGCTCCAAACTGCCACTACAATGCATTATATTGGTGGGAGGAGGGGAAGAAAATCAGGAACCCTTATGTTTATAGTTTTAGAGCTAGCGATGATGAGCCTAATTTACTATAGATCCCCCTTCTTTACAGATAAGGTGAATGGTGGCAGTGGCAACTCCATAGTTAACTTGGAAGCTAGCCTGACTCATTCCTGCCTCCCAAAACAAACTAATTTTTCTGTGATTCTGAAGAGTTATATGGCACAGGGGAATTGTTTGGATCTCCCAAACGTTGACTTTCAGACTTTTGTGGATGTGTGTGTGAGTCAAAGTACAATTTTTCTAAAGGAGGTATAATTTTGGTGAGTGCCTTTTAGCTGGACTCCACTGTTTAGCTCTCAAGGTCCCTTCTAGCCCTACATATCTATGATTCTCTGAAACACGCTTTCAGATTTCTTTTTTTTAAAAACTGAGTGGGGCTTTGTTTTTTGGAGGTGGGTAGGTGAGCGTTCAAGTACATTATGTTTCCTACTCTTCAATACTGAAGTAATTAAAAAGTAAAAGTATCTAGATGGAAAAAAAGCATGAGAAATTTATTGAAGAATACCAAGACTCAATAAGGCACCAAATCATTTTTAAAAGGGACTCTGTCAATCTTTTTTTAGACTCAAAATACAGGTACCATAAAAATCTAAAGGGACAACTTACAACATTTGTTATTTAATAAATTACCATTGGTGTGTGTAATACCATCATCTGTAATAAACGCCCTCAGTATTAAACTGAGCAAAGGGAAGTTTCTTAACAGTGAGTTCTAAATGGTGGAAACTGCATCATGTTCAAAGCACTGGTGAATGTTATTGTAGTGAACAATACTGCATTGACCAGGAAGGATGGACTGGATGATCTAACAGGCCTTTTTCCACCAGTTATTTCTATGAGTTTATATATGCCTCTTCCTGAGGGTATGCAGCTATCATTGTCCTATATATGAGAATGTTTGTTTGCCTGCAGAGATGCTGATAGTTGCTAATTGGCTGGTTCCTGAAAAAAGTAAGAGTATTCATTCCAATAAAAACTAAGTTTACTTACCTGGCATTTGCAATCCTCTTCCATAATTTTTTATGAACATTTGTCCAAATAAATTATGATTTTAATGTTCACAGAAAGGAAAAATGTGTCAAATTCTTCTGCAAACGTGAATTTGCGCTGAAAGCGCAAGAAGGAAGTGTGAAATTGAGTGACCAGTATTATACTGGCTCTAGTGCTTTCAATAAGGACAGAGTTCATCAGTGTGACAGTGGAGCAAACTCAGGCCAGGTCTACACTATAAAACGTACGTCGGTATAACAGTCACTCAGGAGTGTGAAAAATCCACGCCCGAGTGACCGTTATACCAACCTAACACCAGTGTAGACAACACTACGCTGATGGGAGGGCCTCTCCCGTGAACATAGCTACCACCTCTCGTGGAGGTGGATTAATTCCACCAACAGGAGACGCTCCCCTATTGGCATATTAGCATCTTCACTGAAACACTGCTGCAGCATTTTAAGTGTAGACCTCCGGTTATTAGTGCATTCAGACCTGATTGGAGGGGTTCCTTGGCTTCCCAGGTACTAGTGGGGAGAAATGGTCATAGTAATTGTAGATTGTAATCCCTGTATAACTGGTGTTCTTTATCCCTTATCACAGATTCTGGGCACTTCAGTGTGTTGACACTAGACTGATGTCACTAGCTTATTAGGCCTTCTTACATGGCACGCCTCATTGTTGCCCTGATACTTACTCATGAGGAAAGGAGGGAGTGGAGTTTGAGAGTGGATGAAGTGCGTCTTTTGTTTGGGCATACTGGAACTTCATTGATAGGGTCACTAGAGGGAATCATGTCACCAGATTAATAGTATGATCTGCAGCTTAACACTCATAGAATTATTAATAAGTTTGCAGTTAGTGGACTTTAACCCATACGTATGTGCCATGTGTCCTTATTCTATTCTGGTTGATACTAAGCAAATTTAGAATCTATGCTGGATGTGCAAACACACACTAAAGGAAGCATTAAGAGAAAAACTGTCCACTTTAGATGTGGTTTGGCTGAGAAATTGTTGATTATATCTTTAAAATAGCGAGCTACATCCTCCACTCTGCTGTGGTCCCTCTCTTTGAATCCCTCCACTGGCTTTCCCTTCTCTGTCACATCAAACATAAGCTGCCATGGAAGTACTTGTGGAATGAGGTACTACGTGGTGTGAGTAAAGGCATCATGATCTGGCATAATATACAAATTAAACATAAAGATAGAACACAGCTATGGGTTTGCCTCTGACACAACAGTTATGAAAACAAGTGTTTTTAAAAACTCACCAATAAGTTGCGAATGTAATGAACTAGAACTGTCTGCATTTTTGACATTCTGTTCCACATTTAACAGATGAGCTTTTAAGTTAGTGTTCTCTTCCAACAACTGGTCTAAATGTTGCTTTAAGACATCCTAGTGACATTTAAAAAATTAAGAAAAACAGAACAAACCTTAAAAAGGAAATTGATAACAACTGAACATTTCCCCAGTAAATTATTCTTTGACAGTCTAAACATGATTTTGTAACACAGTAAATCATAAAGCAATCATCACTGAAAATGGAAAAAGGCAAGACCTGGTATTCCTGATTTATTTTGTGTTCTCTGACTTGGTTCCATGGAAAACAAACATTACACCAGTGCCTGAATCACAATAGTCCAGAACTTGGGAAAGCCTGGTATTCCCCTGGATGGATTCCTGGGGGAATGATATCGACAGGGACCCAGATTCACAGCCTTTATGGTAACTGTGAGCTGCTGACTGTCCATAGCAAGAGGGATTTTCCAGAGGGTGTCAGTGCATATAATAACAATGGTAACTACTTTCTTCATGGGTCTATGGCTCACAGTGCTGTGATGTGAATTTATTTCACAGTCATTGTCATTGGCTATTACTGCCTCGAAATGGCAGTCTCATAGCCAAGCAGAAGACACAACTTTTTGCCAAACTTATCTATCTTCCTGGATTTCTTGTCAGATGGAGTTGTTTTGGATTGCTCAGCAACAGCTGAAGCTGGTGAAGATCAAGGATTGGATTAAGTCCAAAAAAAACCCATACTGCTATTCACACACATGGTATAATTAATCTGGCTTCTTGGCCATAACAAACTCCATAGCAGAGAATTGCTTGTGTTCTTTCATGTTGCTCTCATGTGTTGCCTCTGTTCCCCTAAAAACCAACCCAGGGTCACACTTGTATTACTTTTATTACAATGCTGCTGTTGGGTCAGATAGAAAAGAGATGGAGCGTATTCATACACGCACACATTCACCGCATTCATACCCTCATGCACCCACACACTACACAGGCAGAGAGTTACTGGAGACCGCATAGGAAGCCGAGAAGCCGAAGCATAGCAGAGCTGGTGTGTCCACCTGCGGTCACGGATCTGGGCCGGCAAGCAGGTCAAGAAGCAGGGGGCTTGAGAGCATGCCTTCTTCCTTTTTTATGGAACTGGGTGGCTCCTATCACGCACAATGAGTTTTTCCTTCTGTGTCCGTTACCGAGAAGCATTCCCAGACCAGTTCCTTTTACGCATACCAGGTTCTTCTTTTCTTTTCAGCAACCCATGATTGCCTTCTCAGGGCAGATTACATCAGACACACCTGGCTCCGGGCTCTTTTCTCCTTGCAGTTCCTCTCCACCCAGTCCCACATTCACTCCCTTGTTCACGTTCCCTTATCTCCCACGCACACTCCCTTGTTCACACTCTCTCTGAATATTGCAAAGCTTGGAGGTTCATACAAGTGGTAACTTAAAAGGCTATGCTAACAATAACTAAAGTTACAAAGTTTGCAAAAATGTTAGACCTTAATGATCATACTAGCAATGACTGAAAAATTACAAATCTTACAATCGCATTCTACTGGATTGAGCGGAGGCTTTACATAACATCAGGCACTGAGGATGAAGGTACAGGATGGCACAGGGATCCCATATCCCAGGAAAGGAAAGACCAACAAATAGGGAAGGAAGGTAGTATCCTGGACCAACCTACAGTGACAAGTGAAGTCATGACAGAATAACCCTGCTTGGATACAGACCACATAGGAGGTTGTGATGGGACACACTGGCAAGGAGATTAATGAGGGCCTGTGGACCCATTTCACCCCATCCAGCTACACCTGCAGTAGATGTCAGGTGTGGAGTGGAGTTAAATCAAATTCTAGCTCTGTTCCTGGCTGACCAGGAAAGGGAACAGAGCTCTGCCTCTCTCTCTCTCTCTGAAAGAAGCCTAGTTACAACCAAGAGTCTGAGACACATAACCATAAAAATGTAGGGCTGGAAGGGACCTTGACAGGTCATCTAGTCCAGGCCCTCCACCCCCACCTCATGCTGAGGCAGGACCAAGTATACCTATACCATCCCTGATATGTTTGAATAACCTGGTCTTAAAAATCTCCAATGACAGGAATTCCAAAACTTTCCTTAAGTATCAGAGGGGTAGCCGTGTTAGTCTGGATCTGTAGAAGTGACAAAGAGTCCTGTGGCACCTTATAGACTAACAGACGTACTGGAGCATAAGCTTTCATGGGTGAATACCCACTTCTTCAGATGCATGCAGTGGAAAAAAAAACTTTCCTTGGAAGCCTATTCCAGTACTTAACTGTCCTTATAGTTTAGAAAGGTGTTTTTTTCCTGATATTTAAACTAAATCTCTCTTGCTGCAGATTAAGCCCATTATTATTTGCCCTACCTTCAGTGGGCATTGAGAGCAATTGATTACTGTCCTTTCTTGTAACACCTCAACTTGTCTCAAGACTTACCAGGTTTCCCCTCAGTCTTCTTTTCTCAAGACTGAAGATAAAGTTTAACCTTTCCTCAGAGGTCAGCTCTTCTAAACACTTCTCGCTCCAGTTTGTCCACATCTTTCTTCAAATGTGGTGCCCAAAACTGGACACAGCTGGGGTCTTAGCAGGGCCAAGTAGAATGGGACTATTATCTCCAGTGTCTTACTTACAACACTACTTTTGATACACCCCTGATTTATATTAGCATTTTCTACAACTGCATTGCTGCAACTGCTCATATTTGAGATCCACTATGACCCCCTAGGTCCTCTTCTGCAATACTACTGCCTAGCCACTAATCCGATTTTGTAGTTGTGTATTTGATCTTTTCTTTTTCTTCTTAAGTGTAGTACTTTGCACTTGTCTTTATTGAATTTCATCTTTGTTTCCAGACCAATTCTCCAAATTATCAAGGCCACTTCGAATTCTAATCCTGTTCTCCAAAGTGCATGCAACCCCTCCCAGTTTGGGGCCATCTGCAGATTTTATAAGCACACTCTCCACTCCATTTTCCAAGCTGGGAGGGGATGCAAGCACCTAGGACAGAGGTGGGCAAACTATGGCCCGCGGGACTGTTCTGCCTAGCCCTTGAGCTCCCGGCCGGAGAGGCTAGCCCCCGGCCCCTCCCCTGCTGTCCCCCCTCCCCTGCAGCTACGCCGGGCAGTGTGGCTGGCTCCGGCCAGGCAGCGTGGCTTCCAGCGCTGCCGCTCTGAGCGGTATGGTAAGGGGGCGGGGAGGTTGGATAAGGGGCAAGAGGTTCTGGGAGCAGTCAGGAGACAGGGATCAGGGGGTGGTTGGATGGGGGGGGAGGTTCAGGGGGGCGATCAGGGGATGTGGAATGGGGGGGGGGTTGGATAGGTGTGGGAGTCCCGGGGGGGGCTGTCAAGGGGCGGGGGTGTGGATAGGTCGCGGCAGTCAGGGGACAGGGAGCGGGGGGGGGGGGGTTGGATAGGGGGTGGGACCATGGGGGGGGGGGGGACGGTTAGGGGTGGGGGGGAGGGAAGTGGGAGGGGAGAAGGGGCCAGGCTGTTTGGGGAGGCACAGCCTTCCCTACCCGGCCTTCCATACAGTTTCGCAACCCCAATATGGCCCTCGGGCCAAAAAGTTTGCCCACCCCTGACCTAGGAGGACAGGACCTCATGATGGCTGAACAAGTTTTCCACCAGATGGGATGACTGGGCCCAGGGAAACTGATCAAAAGGAGTGGTTGTTTGAAGACAATCCCTGACTAGAAGGACAGAGTCCTGCTGAAGACACTCAGATGACCCTATTTTGAGTTCTTAACTCTTAGGAGTCGAGTGCCTTAGCCAGAGGGCTAAAGCACCACTGCATCAGATCCTGTGAGAGGTGGCAACTGACTGTCAGAGATCCCCACGACAGAATGAGTACTGTCACAAGGAGGTACCACTCAGGGGGGAACTGTCTGAGGGTACGTCTACACTGCAATTAAAAACCCACAGCTGGCCTCTGGCAGCTGACTTGGACTCATGGGACTTGGGCTAAGGGGCTGTTTTAATCACAGTAGACTTCTGGGTTCAGACTGGAGCCTGGGCTCTAGGACCGTATGACGTGGGAGGGTCCTAGAGCTAGCCTGGTAATCTACACTGCAGTTAAACAGCCCCACAACCCAAGCCCTACAAGTCTGAGTCAGCTGAGGGTGTCTAATTGTAGTGTAGACATACCCACAGAAGCCTAGGAGAGAATGGCTTAGGTGTACACATCACCTGATAAGACTGGATATCTACACTGGTTCTAGTCCAGAGCATGGGAAGTGTATTCCATTAAATGGAGACCTCACTTGATACCCAAACCCTCACCCAGTCAGAAAAAACCTCTGGGGTCAAAGGAAAATGTTCAGTCACTATGCATGGAGCAGGTGATGGACTAGCCATGGAAGGGACCAGAAGATACGTTACTACATGGATTTCCCATTCCTCTTGAATGTGGAAAGAATAAGTTAGGACTGTGATGGCTAATGCAATAATGGCCACAGAGGAGTTGCAAAGCCACTCTGCTGAACAAGTGAGTGTTCTTTCTGTCAAAGCTAGGATCAACATTCAGGCTGCATGCTGGACTCCCCATGAAGGCAGGATTTGGGCCTTAGAACTCAATCTTCCTCCACCTATAAACCCTTAAACACCCCTTTTTCCTTCTGAGACCCCAAAATCACCCCATGTTTCTTCCATTACCCCTATATTCCAGAATTCTTTGTGCTTTTAGCAAAAAACCAAAAACCCTCCAAACACCTCTCCCCCCCCCCCCAAATCTCCCCCAAAAATCCAAACTAAAGCAAATTAGTGTTCAATAAATAATAATTTAAAATTCATTGTGCCATACTGAGCCAAAACAGATATTTACCTTCAGAATATAAGGATGACAAATGGCACACTTTAAAATATATCAATCAAGGTAAAAATTAGACATTGAGAACTTTGAAAATTGCCTAGTCCCGAACACTGTACACTCAAACCTTATTACTACAACCATTTACATTCAGACAGCTAATTTTACAACCAAGCAATAAACATTTTAACATCAAGTTTATTGTATAGAAAACAATTCTTCCCATGTAGGGGAAAGGGTTGGCAACCTACTTTTGGATCATGAGCCCAAAATTCAGAACCATTGTTTTACGAGGATAATGGAACAAACAGGAATAATCCACATGGATTCACAAAAAGAACAAATTCAGACAAACTTGAATGCTTTTTTGGATGGAATTACAAAATTAAAGGGATGAAAAAGACAGATATGAATTTTAGTAAAGCATTTGATATACTCATGACATCTTACTCTTATTATTAATTCGGTTTATTTTAAGTATGGGCACTGTTAAATTGGCTGAAAGAAAATAAATCTCTTCTAGATTCTATGAAAAAGCAGCCCAGTGTGTATATACACAGTGGTGAAGCTTAAAAATGTGTCAATTGCCATAAATTACCTTCTTTAATGCTTGCAGTACTCCATATGCTAAGCATATGGACATACAAGAAATGCTACAAACATCAAAGTAACATTATCTAGGCAAAATTGGAAAGAGATTAGGCATGATCACTGTTAAATCCTCAATTTCATGGGATGAAAGCCTATCACTGTATTAAAAATTGGGGGGAGGAAAGTGGTTCAATCCCTCTATAAAACACACAATGTATTTCATAAATATAAAGGGAATTAGAAGTTGTTTTTAAATTGAGTAACTATTTAGTCTTGGCATCAAAATATTTCACTTGAAGAGGAAAAAAGTTGATACAAGTCGCTTACACAGTGCATGCTAATGAGCAAAGAGAAAATATCTGAATCTTTCCTCTGAATTGTCTGACCATTTGATATAATAGGATGCTACTGGGAGTTTGATCAGAAGGTAAGTGTAATTAAACCTAGATTTCCAAAAGAGTTCAGGTTACATACACAAGCAGGGGCTTTAGTATGCAGTTTATAAATATTTTGAAGTATTTGTAGACTCACTTGCACTCATATCCTATCACACTATGAAGTGCAAGACTTATTTTTCTGTTTAACCTGCTTCCCTCTTTATGTTGCTCTTGTAGTCTTTGTTTCTTCTAACAGCAAAAGCGGTCTGTAGTGCCCATGTTTTCATAAAGCATGGCCTAAGGCAATCGTGCATTTGAATGCCAACTTCTGCATACAAATCAGGTTATGTGCACAAGACACACATATAAATACCCACCCAATAGCATGTGCAAACAGCTTATTGCCTGCTCAAGAGTGCACACAACCACTGTTCCCTCTAAGCTGTGTGCACACAGACCCTAAACCCCACGCACACGGCGAAACACCGCGCGCACAAAAATTTGCACAGCACAGAAATGAACACAACCTTGTAAAATGTTACATGGAGGCAACAAAAACATCAGCGTAAACTGAATAATCACAAAAATAGACGGGAGGTGGAGAAACTGGACAATAAATCAAGATTAATATGGTGTTGGGTATCCACTTTGTAGCTGTGATATCCTGGGTTGAAGCCATCAGTGATATGCCCCAGAGGGAGAGGGCCAAGGACAGAGCCTTGTGGCTCTCTGTAATGGAAAGAATAGATGTTCTGAAGAACGCTTCACGTCTACCAAGAGCAACAGAAGACACTCAATTCAAAGCGGAGGATGGAACCGTACAAACCCACTTTTCCCCAAAGGCAAGTAATTCTAACAGAATAGCAAAGTATCACAAATGACCTGTTCCGTAGGTCAAGTTTGATGAGAAAATAGGGGGATGACATGAGGCAAGGAGGGCAAATCACCAAAATGGCAGTCTCACTGTTGTGAGATTTTCAAATTAGTTAGCTAGGTGTTAGAATGGAGAAAGAAAAGACTGCCTTTTCCCAGAGTCTTGCTGAAAAAGGAGGTTAGAAACAAGATGGTCATTAGCAAGTGGGGAGGAACTAGTCAGGATTTTTGAGAGAGATGAAAAGGTATCTTGTTGGAAGTGTGATATGCAAGGTTAGAAAGGCATGGCGGGGGCTGGAAAGAGAGGCAATCAGTGAACTGGATGCCAAGCTGAAATCTCTAATTGAAAGAGAGAATGGAGGTACCTGGGCTTGAACCAGAAACTGTCTTTTTTTCATAAAGAAAAAGTAGCAAATTCTTTCAAGTGCTCACTGGGGAAAGGGATAAAGAAAGATGTTTGTAGGAAGGTACTGATTAAGGAGTTGTTAGTCCAGAGTAAGCTGTGAGCTCCTAGCAGCCTTAGGCCTGTCTACACTGGCATGTTTCTGCGCAGTAAAGCAGCTTTCTGCAGTGTAACTCCGGAGGTGTACACACTGCCAAGACACTTAGTGCGCAAAAACTGCGCAGTTGCACTGCTGTAAAAAACCCCACCCCGACAAGAGGCGTACAGCTTTCTGCACCGGGGGTTCAGCGCCACGGTGCAAGTGTAGACACCCTGGCCAATTACAGCGCTGCAACTGGCCTCCGGGAGGTGTCCCACAATGCCTGTTCTTGCCTCTCTGGTCATTGGTTTGAACTCTACTGCCCTACCCTCACGTGACCAACCGTCATCCCCACCTCATAAATTGCTTTGGAATTTTGAAAGTCCCCTTCCTGTTTGCTTGGTGATGCGTGCAGTAGTCTCAGCACATCTTTCCAGGTGGCCATGCCTGCTCCACGCACCAGGCGATCCCCCGTTTGGAGCAATGCCGAGCTGCTGGACCTCATCAGCATTTGGGGAGAGGAGGCTGTCCAGTCCCAGCTGTGCTCCAGCCGTAAGAATTATGATACCCATGGACAGATTTCATGATGCATGACAGAAAGGGGCCATGACCGGGACACACTGCAGTACAGGGTCAAAAGTGAAGGAGCTGTGGAATGCCGACCACAAGGCACGGGAGGCAAACCACTGCTCCGGTGCTGCGCCCACAAGCTGCCGGTTCTACAAAGAGCTGGTCGTGATACTCGGCGGTAACCCCATCTCCACTGCGAAGGCCACTGTGGATACTTCGTTGGCTCATGTGCCAGTCGAGAGTGGACCTGAGCCTGGAGGAGGAAATCTTGGACGATGATGTGGAGAGGGACCCGGAGGCAGAGAAGCATGCAGCCAGGGGCTCTTTTCTACCCCAGAGGAGGCTAGCCAGTCACAGCTGTCGGAACTTCGTGAAGCGCAAACAGAAGAGGACGCCCCTGGTAAGTGGATTTGATTTTGGGAATCGCTGAGGCAAGTTGTTGGGAGCAGGAGGGTTGCAGAAAGCAGGCTTGTGTCTGTATGATGCACGTACCACCACATGCTGGCGGAACAGGGTGTTGATTGACTCCCTCACTTCATGGGAATCTGCCTCAGATCTCCAGGAAACACTCAGAGATCCTGGGCAATCCACTGATGCAGGTTCTTTGGCAGAGCTGCTTTATTTCTTGCCCCATTAACGGTAATTTTCCCATGCCACTGTGCCGTCACGGAGGAATGGGGGGGGAAACCATTGCTGCACAGAGGCGAGCCGCATAAGGGCCAGGGCAGAAGCCGCAGTCTTGGAGAAGACCCTCCCTTGATTCCCTGCTCACCCTCAGCAGCGAGATATCTTCCATAATGATCACATTCTGTGGAAAATGTGGGGACAGGAATGATTATCAGGCTCCCCCTACAGTGCTTGCTCTCCCCAAGAGCCATGTGCCCAGTGTACAGCAGGGTCCAGGAACAGTGATTTACCCTGTCCCTGCTGCAACTCACCATTTTGCGGGTCTTGTGGCTCATGTGTGCTTGCCTCGGGTCAGCCAGGTAGTGACATGTGTGAGAGTACGGCTGTGTTTTAAATCATTGAATCAGTGGTCTGTGTGATGCAAACAATACTGCTTCTGTAAAATGTTGCATTTTGGCTTCACAGAGATGACCTTGGCATCCCAGCCTCCCCCTTTGTTATCGCTGGCTGAACGGCTGTGCAGAATTAGAAAGCAGCCACAAAGAACTAAGGAGGACTTTCTGTGTGACGTTATGATGCACTCCGCCGCCAAGAAACAGGAATTGAAGGAGTGGAGGGACAGTGAGAAGAGGGACCGAAAGGAGAACGCGGCACGCCAGAATGAAGCCACGAAGTGGCTCTTAAATGCTATGGAGCGCAAAGCAGACACGCTGCAGGTGATACTAGCTCTTCAAACTGAGCAGATCCGTGCCCGCCCTCGCCTGCAGCTGCTGTCGCAAAACTCTTTCCCATGCGCCCCCCAGACACCGCCAACACACTCTTATCAACCTCCTGACTCCAGTCTGTACCCATGGCATTCTACTCCTCCCGTCACAGTCCAGCACTATTGACCCCCAGTACCCACTGCACTCAACACCCATCCCTCTGCAGTTTGGCCCTGCTGAAGCACAATACCTACTGCATTGTAATTCAAAGGAGAAGATAAGATATGATCCCTGGACATACACAAATCTTTAGCCGTCCTGGGACCCCACCTCCTCCTGGGACCTTCCCTTTCCCCCACCCCGTCACTGCTGGGTTTTTTTTGTCTGACTCTCTTCTCTGGTTGTTATTTTTTAATAAAAAAAAAAATTGTGTTGGTTTGAAAGCAATCTTTATTCTATTAATTGAAAGCAAACAGAGCCCTGGAAAGCAATAGACAACTATGTTAAACCTTCATATTGCATCATCTGCACCAATCACAATCATCTCCTAGCATTACAAGCACTGCACTCCCGAGCATAGCAACACATATTAGTGGTTGTCAGCTTCAAATTACTGCCTCAAGGCATCCCGGATCCTTTTGGCTCCACGCTGCACCTGTCTAATAGCCCTGGTCTCTGGCTGTTCAAACTCAGCCTCCAGGTGCTGAGACTCAGTGGTCCAGCCCTTAGTGAAGCTTTCATCCTTCCCTTGACAAATATTATGGAGCGAACAGCACGATTGTCATGAGCCAGGGCCAGCTTCCCATACAGACAGCACCAGCAGGCCTTTAAACGGCTAAAAGCACACTTAACAGTCATTCTGCACTTGCTCAGCCTATTGTTGAATCGCTCCTTGCTGCCATCAAGGTGCTCCATGTATGGCTTCATAAGCCACGGAATTAATGGGTAGGCAGGGTCTCCCAGGATTGCAATGGGCATTTCAACTTCTCCTACTGTGATCTTCTGGTCCAGGAAGAAAGTCCCGGCTTGCAGCTTCCTGAACAGGCCAGTGTTCTGAAAGATGCATGCGTCATGCACCTTTACGGACCAGCCTGCGTTAATGTCTGTGAAACACCCACGGTGATCTACAAGCGCCTGGAAAACAATTGAGAAATACCCCTTCTAATTAATGTACTCAGTGACTAGGTGGTCTGGTGCCAGAATTGGAATATGCATGCCATCTATCGTGCCTCTGCAGTTAGGGAAGTCAATTTGCGCAAAGCCATCCACAATGTCACGCACGTTGCTCAGAGTCATGGTCTTTTGGAGCAGGATGCGATTAATGACCCTGCACATTTCCATCAACACGAGTCCAACGGTCCACTTTCCCACTCCGAATTGGTTAGCGACCGATCAGTAGCAGTCTGGAGTAGCCAGCTTCCACAGCGCAATCGCCATGCGCTTCTCCAACGGCAGGGCAACTCTCATTCTCGTGCCCTTGCGCCACAGGGCTGGGGCAAGCTCATCACAGAGTTCCATGAATGTGGCTTTCATCATCCGAAAGTTCTGCAGCCACTGCTCATCATCCCAGACGTACATGATGATGTGATCTCACCACTCAATGCTTGTTTCCCGAGCCCAAAAGCAACGTTCCACTGTGTTCAGCACCTCCATGAACGACACAAGCAATCTCGTGTTGTAGCTACTACGTGTGGTGAGATCAATGTCACACTCCTCTTGCCCTTTTAGTTTAAGGAAAACTCCACTGCCACTCATGACGTGTTGGTCAGAGCGAGCAGCATACTGGTCAACAGTTCGGGATCTGTTCCTGCAGACCAAAGAGGCAGAGCTCGCAGAACACAAAGATGGTGCCAAATGAGGATGGAAGCACAGGGATTGCTGGGATGCAAAACAATACATCACGGAGCCAGGGGATGTGACCCAGGATGCCCCGCAACGTTCTCCATCCTTCCACAACTCTTCAAAGTAGAAGAGGAAGAGATGCTCTGCAGGACAGCTGCCCAGAAGGTACCGCTCCAAATACCGCTGCAAGTGTGAACACGCTATGGCGCAGGCAGCTGATAGTGTGAACACACAACAGTGGTTTCCCTTCAGTGCTCTCTGAGGAGCACTGTAACTCCCAGCGCTGTAACTCTGCCAGTGTAGACATACCCTTAGTGATGACTGACAAACTAGGTCTCTGTAGTCCAGAGAGAATGAGGCGTTTCACATATTCCAATGATCAAAATCAATTTGAACTCTGATCACCACAAATTGAAAGCTAGTGTATGAACTATACCCACTAACAAGATCTTTCCAATTTGAATTAGAAACTCAGATATGATTAAACATTTACGTTTTACCACACATGTATTCAATTTCATTCACACCACAGAATCATAAGAAAATAGAAGTGCCATAATCACCATGTCTTTTTGAGTATTGCTCAGTTCTGACATCAGACTGTTAATCTTTATGTTGTATTGTTGATCTTGTTCAGACAAAAGACTTTGTAAAGTCTTTTTCTCTAAAAGCAGATTATTCACCTCCTGACACATTATTGCAGAATCTTTTCGTTGATCCGCAGGTGCAGATTTCTGCATTGCAGACAAAACAGGTCCTGCCTGAGCTGTGAATTAAAAACAGAACAGAGCAGATTAGGCAAGGGTCTCAAACAATGTCTGTAGTTAATGATAATGGTAAAAAATCTAATCAATGATTTCTATTGACTTCAATGGAGTTAATCTGAAATTACGCCTCTGTAATTTATTGCAGAATTTGGCTCAGTAAGTGTAACTGGACTGAAGAAAATTGCTTTCCTGTAAATTTGATAACACATCCTACTCCTCCATTTCTGCAATGAAACGGTAATATCAAAACTGTATTATGTCATAAATCATGCACGTACTCAAAACCCAGCGAATGCAAATTACATGTTTAATGGCTAATTTTTAGGATTTTCAGTTACTCCCATTGCCAACCAGCAGCAGGGTCTCATTCAAGTGTGTGCAAGAGCTGCACTTGGGAGAAAGTGATAGCCATGCCAGGCTTAAGGGCAGGGCACTGCTGCAGGAATGTATTGGGGGTTCCAAGAAAACTGTAACCAGCACAGGCAGCAGCTCCATTCCTCATGGCATATGATAAAGAGAGTTCACAAACAAAATAGCCTGCAGCACCTACTCCCTTCAGTTTACTATACTGTGACATATCAGGCTACAATCCAGACTAACGGATAGCTGTGTCATCCCTGACCTCTACCCTAGGGTGCCCTTTGCTGTTGTAGCCTCCAGCATGCAGGTCACTCCCAGATATGTCTGTCTGTGTGCTGCAGCCAACCTGCCACACTTTGGCTCTTACAGCCTTGGTTATACCGCAGGTGACCCCAACACACACCCCGTCTTACATTTCCCCCCAGAAATATGCCCTGTACTACCCAGCCCTCTCCTGGACACTACAAGTCTGTTATTGCATTAATAGAAATAATATGCATACAACTTGCTACCCCAAATGAAGTTTCCCAGACGCTTCCATTTAAACACACTGGATTAGATCAAACAATAAAATAAGATTAACTATAAAGAGACTTTACGTGAGTACAAGTAATGGGGCACAAAAGTCAGAAAAGGTTACAAGAAAATAAAGTTAAAACACTGCTGGTGCCTAACTTAACAATCTATATCAGGTTCAAGTGAAGTTTCTCACCATATGCTTTCAGCAGTCTTACGGACTTAATTTCTTAGGTCAGGATCCCTTCTCTAGCCCAGCGAATGCTTCCTTTGTCACTTTTGGTGCCATGAATGCAATGGGGAGGGGGATCCTCTTAGGGTGTTTGTCCCTCCTTTTTATAGTCTCCCTCTTGAAAAACACTTCCAGCTAAGATTCAGGAGACAAAGTCTAAAGAGAAGGATGTTCCCTGCTGCTTTTCCTAGCCTGTTTAAGCACCCTTTGTTTCCCCTTCCTGCTTGATGACTCTGTTTACTGCTTAAATGCAAATTAAGCAGAGCACACATTCCTTTGTTTGAGAGAGAGCTGTTTGCCAATCTCAGTTTGGAACATGTGTTAATAAGAGAGTGAAATCTTGTAAATTCACATGCAATGTTGCCACACACATTTTATCAGGAAAATAATGGCCAGCAAATTATGAGTTTTCAAATGATACACCACAAGGCATACATTGTACAAAGATTATTACAATAATGTGTAGGGTGTGGACATGGGTACATTGTGTCACATACACAAAATGAATTTTTTAGAAAAAGCAACATGCTCAGTAGCCCTACCTGTTGCTTAATTATGCATTCTCATAACGTTCATCTGCACTCATCAGGATCTAAGTGACTTCTAACCCACATGGAAATTCTGATATTTGACAGAACACAGAAGTTTTGATCTGTAAATATCTGAGTTGCATCACTCCTTTCCTATTTAATATTGTTCATTCTACTTACGGAAGAATGGCTATACTGGGTCAGACTCATGGTCCATCTAGCCCAGGATACAGTCTTCCGACAGTGGCCAATGCCAGATGATTCAAACCTTCACATCACCTGGTAACAAGTTCCACAGGTTGACTGTGTTTTGTGAAGCAGTACTTCCGTTTGTTTATAAACCTGCCTCCTATTAATTTCATTGGGTGACACACACCCTTCCCCCAGTTAGTGTTTATGTGAAGGGGTAAATAATACTTCCTTATGCACTTTATCCACACGATTCATGATTTATAGACCTCTATCTGCACAGGTGAAGTTAAATAACTTAAGCACCTTAGCAATTGTCATAAATATAAAGAGAAGGGTAACAACCTTTATGTATGCAACAACATAAAATCCCTCCTAGCCAGATGTACTGAACCACTTTACCTATAAAGGGGTTAAGAAGCTCAAATAACCTGGTTGGCACCTGACCAAAAGGACCAATAAGGAAAGAAGATACTTTCAAATCTGGGGGAGGGAGGTTTTGTTTGTGCTCTCTTTGTTTGTTCTCTCTCTGGACAGAGAGAGAGACCAGGCAGGTAAAACATCTCCTGAAAGCATACCTGAAATGATCCATCTAAGACTACAAAAATTGTAAGTAAGGGCACAGAAATGCGTTAGATTATCTTTTGTTTTAGCTTGTGAATTTTCCCTATGCCAAGAGGTAATTTCATTCCTGTTTTGTAACTGGGAGCAGAGTAAAAGGGGAATCCTCTGTGTTTTAAATCTTTTTAATTACCCTGTAAAAAGTTACCTTCCATTCTGATTTTACAGGTGTGATTCTCTTACTTTTTTTATAAATAAAATTCTTTTTAAGAACCTGATTGATTTTCAGTGTCCTAAAAACCAAGGGGTTTGGTCTGTGCTCACATTGTAGCCAATTGGCTAGTATATTATTCTCAAGCCTTCCCAAGAAAGGAAGTGAAGGGGTTTGGGGGAACATTTTGGGGAATAGGGACTCCAAGTGACCCTTTTCCTGAATTTTTGTCTAAATCACTTGTTGGTTGCAGCAATACCATCCAAGGACAAGGCAAGGATTTGTGCCTTGGGAAATGTTTTAACCGAAGCTGGTAGAAATAAACTTAGGATGTGTCTTTCATGCGGGTCCCCACATCTGTACCCCAGAGTTCAGAATGGGGAGGGAACCCTGACAGCAATACAGATAGTAGTAGATCCATTACAGCAGTACTGTACCTAAGGTGGGGGTAAAATAAAATGTATGAATTAATTTCCTTTTTAATAGGTGATTGTAGCAAAAGTGGAGGGGGTGGGGACAAAAATCCTAAAGAGAAACTACTTGGGCTGGCAGCCACGTGCACCCCAGAAATAGCCACAAAAACGTATACATGTTTGAATCCACTTTTCTAAAAGCCACTTACGTTGTTCAAAATTGTACGTAAAATTTTAAGAGTTTGGCCTAGGAGTCGAATCTTGGCAAATCTAAATTCTGCAAAGGGGTTGGGAGGATTGAGCCATAAAGACAATGCCATCCCTTATGGGTAATACAAATGCTAAAGGCTCAATTGTGGCCCCAGAATAAGGGGCCAGTGCAATAGCCCAGGAAAGAGTGTAATTCACTGAAGGAGTTTCACTAATTCACTGTGCCAGGTTTATATCCAGCTCATCATATATTCCCTGACATGCCAGCATAGCTGCGCTAGCCTGGATGTGACAGGGTGAGGAAGACAAGGAGGGAAGGGAAGCCAAGCCTTCATCCTACTCTTTCCCCTCCCATCCCTTTGCACAAGGCAGGGGACATAGTGGTTCCGAAGAGCCTGCTTCCCTTTCTGTGCTGTTCCCCATTATGTGAATATCTGATGCAGAAAAACACAGAGGCAACTTGTGCCCTTTTAAACCAGTGTGCTGCTGGGTTGCAATGTAGCCCTAAATTAAGATCAAAGCTACTTAGTCTAACGTTAGTGGTGCAACATCTTACTTCTGTCTGGCCTGAGACCACCATTCTAACACTGTATTTTATTCACTTCTGGTTTTCATGTCCAATGAATAAGTAAAATAAAAGCCACTTAATGCACTGACGTGGAATTGCTTATGTCTGTCTTCTGTTCATAATGTGTTGAATGGATTATTATCGGATTAGGTGCTAGAAATCTGATTACTGATTATCGTGCCATAGACAGAGGCTAAAATCTATCATTTAAATTACACCAGTCAAGATGGAACTATATCGCAAACTCACAAAACCTGAAAACACACTAATCTGTTAATACAGGAAGCTCCTGTGTTTTCAAGCAAGCCCCAATAAATAATAATTTTTCTATACATTTCTACACATATATAAATCTTAGGTTGTTCACTAATCCCTGTTAAAATATCTTTTTCCTACTTACAAAGAAATTTCTCATTGCAGTGGAGTGATTTATAACCATTCCAATATTTGTCCACTAAGTCCAGAAGATGTTCCATAGGTGTTGCTTCATACAGATGTTTATTAGCCGACTGAGTTTCTACTTGATGTGTTTCAAACACCTGAATTAAAGAAAAAAGAAAAGAAAAAGAAAATGAAATTCTCTTTCATGCACTAGAACTGAAAATGTTTTCAATTTGGTCCATATAACCTTTTAAGTGCAGAAATGTGACATGCAACAAAGAGGGAAATTTAAAGTGACAGAGTCATGTAGTTTGGGCCCAAAATTTGTGTTGGTTATAAAAAAAAAAAAAACCACACTAGAAAATTACACTAATATTATAGTGATGGCTTTATAGTCCCAGCTAATTTTAAAGATGCAGTTTCCTTCATAGTTCCCAGTTTTCTCACACTTATTTCTGAAAACTTTTGGTCTGAAAATACCTATGCTTGGTTTCTGCCTGACAGTGAACTGTCTAGGAAAAATACTGACCACAATTTTGTCAACATTTTTTATTTATGGGAGGGTAAAATATCATTACATGCGGGGCTGGCAGTACTGAATATTAAGGTTGCCTGACACTTCCCACTATAAGACCCGGTTTTCAGTTGCTTATAACTGCCAAACTTTAACCATTTCCATTGAAATTTTACATGTTGGGTGTTTTCGCCTGGTTTTTTTTTTTGGGGGGGGGGGGGAAATTGCAGCCAAAATAGTTAGGTCATTTCCAAAAACCCAGCTAGAAAAAATACATTTTGCCCATGTTAATAACTTCTGATGATCTTTTCTCTGAACAGCTCTGGCACTTTGCAATGGTGACTTGAAATCTGACAGGGGAGTGGCCTTTGTGTCAGGAATGTGTTGTTTGCTCCCTTATGTAAATTTGCCCAAATCTGGCCAATTTATAAGCCGGGGGGGCCCACGAACAAGCCTGCACATGCTCAGTAGAGGCTTACTAGACTTCAGTTACCATAATCTCCAAAGATTTCATCTTCACTGAGCATGCTTGAGCCTCTCACAGTTCCTAGTGCTGACCTGATTGCCATGCACCATCCCCATCACTTTGTTAGTCACTTGCCTAACACTTCACAGGAACTCTGTGGCACAGGCAGGGACAGAATCCAATACCGAGGGCAGAATTCAACTGCCTTAACCATGAGACCATCCTTTCCCTTCCTGCAATCCCCTGCCTCATTCACTACATGCCTTCCAACTTCTGCAACAAATGAGACAGGGGTGCTACAGACAACAGCCTCCTTCACTACACAATCCTGATTCATCCCCAGAGCAAGCTCCCTTGCATTGAATGAGGCAAGGGATCTGTGGGGGGAAAAACAGCATTTGATCACATAATTAAAGACTGTATTATTTATAACCTATACATGGAAGGGGCCAGGCAACATTAATTCTAACATTTTCTTCAAACTTTTTGAGTACTTGAATTTGCAAGCTTAATGTAGTTTTTCTTGTGTAATATATACAGAGAGGGAGAAAATGTGTTTTCTCCAGGACAACTACTGTAATTAAACATTTTTAATAGGGTTACGGCAAAAACAAATGGAATTTGAAACACCATACACATACAGTACTGCTTGGTTTGGGCAGTGGGAAAGTAAAAAGTTGCAAGTGATTGAAAGTTTTATTTGAGCTTTCAAATCATCATCTACTAAATTTCAGAAGAGCTTAATGAAGCTCCATCTTCATCTAACACTAAGTCCCTCTCAACTTAGCCAAGGGTGCAGTGCCCAGTTACCTCAGTCTGCTCTAGGACAATTTTCAGCAGGGAGATAGTAGCTTTTACTAAACATACACAGAAAAATCTTCACTCAGACAACCATAACATCAGGGAGAGCTGATACATATAAAAATGAATCCTGCAAGAACAGAGTCTTTTTGCAATGTTTACTGACCATTGCAATATTTGGTACATTGTAATTTTTTATTTTTAAAAAGTATGTCTCTGTTTGTGAAGTTGCAGCCACTACAGTATAAAACTTTCTCCGGCCAAAGAACAGCAGGAGCAAAGATAGGAATTCATCTCCCTGAGATGTGAGCTACAAAGCCAAATTGTGAATAAGCATCAGATATTTGCTTTAATTTTATTTTATTTTTTAAAAAGATGGTTGCTAACTCCCACACCTTTATCACAATTTCTATTTACTGCAATTTCTATTTACTGTAAGGAATAAAACAATCCTGCATTTTTAGGTAGCTGGAGAGGATGATCTAACAATTTTTCTATCTAGTAACTAGCTTGAAGCTGCTGCAGAAATTCCAGGGCAAAACCAAATTCTGAGCTGCTATGCCACAGAAGTCAGGAGGCCTTGCTGCAAAGGTTAGGTCCAGTATACAACAAAGCACACAGGGCCTTGCCATATACCGTCAGTATGTCACCTTGACAATCCTCAGTTTTTTTACTGCATCAATGAGACTAATAGTCACTGCTAAACCATGTTCCTTGGTGGTAGCATTCTGCAGTGTCAGATCAGATAATGAGCAAACTAAACTACTATTTTATAATAATGGATGTGGATGTTATGGGCAGTCATTCATGGCAGGATAAAGACAATGCACTGACGACAAATTGGTATTGGCTGAGGAAAAACTAAACACTGTTTTGTTTTGTCTTTAGTAATTGTCCATTTTAATAGTTCAATCTAATAATAAATAATGAAACTAAACACTTTAAAGAAATTACCAATTCTTCTGTTCTAGCGTTTACCTCTCTGACATCTGTAGTTTTGCTATTTGGCCTTTGCTCTTCAGGTCCAGGTCCCTGAATGGAAGGAGGATGGTTTCTGCCACACTCTTGCATTGTTTCTTGTTTAGACACATTCACACTAACATTAGGTTGTCCATTATTTTTCTGCAAAGCTGCAGAGTAAGTTTGGTTCTGAACTGGTTGGTTTCCTCGATTATGTGATGCTCTATTGCAAAGTAATCTAGATGCTGATAATGTATTAAAAATCTTCTGAGCCTGTGTATGTATCTTTGGAGAGGAGAGGACTGGAGAAGAAATTTCTTGAGAGTCTCCAAAAGAAAAAATACAGAGTCACTTAAACAGAATGACCTTGTTCTTTTAAATTTGCATCAAAAGTCAAAATTAACAAAACATGAATATTCCATTTTTAAACAAGGGTTGAACTTTTTTTTTCCTGAACACTGGTAAAGGGATTATAAAGTTAATTGGTCCAGAGAACAGGTTTATTATTAGGATAGGTCAGGAAAATTTAACTTTTTTCAGCTTTGAAATAAGCATGTTGAGTGACATCTAAGTATATATAATATAAATTATTTCAAAATGAATAACAGATTTACCCCCAGTCTACTAGTCATTCGATATTATGCACAGTGCCACTCTGTCTTATAATTATATGTTATTGAAAACAAAAGGCAGGCGTTATGTAGAGATATTATTGTAATAGCTACAATAAAATGTTTGTTTAAAAAACTAGAGGCAAGTTAAGATTGAAGCCCAAATTTAAATTTACTGAATTAAAAAACAAAAAACCTCTCTGTCCTAAGCGTAAGCATAATAAGCTACATGGAAGATTGAATATCAAAATTAAATTTATAAGGGAAACTGTCCAAAAAATTTTAACTATGGAGTCACTACTTGGGCTTAGTACAAATGTAATTTCATGACAGTAGCATTTAGAACTTTTAAAGTACTGATGTTCATGCTAACCTAATATGCTATGGAATCAATGAAGACTGAGTAAGTTAAAGCAACTAATATTTGGCACCAGTGCTCTTTAAGTGAGAGCTGATTATGGAGTTGCCAACAACAGTCCTTTGTGCTTACATTGAAAGACATTCGTTGAACAAAAGTATTTCCTTACTATAGTCTAGAATACAGGTACATACTTCAGGAAATTAATGGAGAGTTCATTTATTAAACAATCCTTGTAAAATGGCAAACATTATACAGCAATATTAGAAAAATCCACTAGATGGGGCCATTAATATGGACCAGATATTAAACCTGAGACCTTCCAAGATTTCAACCAAAATTCCTTCTGGGGACTGTGGCTGCTGCAGTCCTTCTAGAGCCGATTTAAGACTATGACTTCACTGCACAAGGAAAAAAAAAAAAGTGTGGGCGTTTTATTTACTTTTTATCTTGAGATGGCTGTCCATATAGTGGAGACAACACACTGGTACTTTTCTACTAGAGCTGGGTGAAATGTTTCAATCCAATACCTTATTTGCCAATGCATTTTCAGGGCAATTAAATCTATTTACAAATTTGGGTTGATTTCAGCAAATAGTTTCAGCCAAATAAATGAGAAAAAGTTCAAAAGAAAAGAAAAAATTGTTCATATCAATGTTTTTTAAATGAGACATCTCAACTTTTCAAACCAAAGTTTCATTTTGATATTTAGCTAGACTTGTTTAAATACATTTTAAAAGTAACAAAATATTTCACTATGTTTGACCTCAAACAAACTTTGTTTTCATTTCAGCCACTAAACTGAAAAATCAGTTATTCACTCTGCTCTACTTTTTACTTCGCAGCTCCCTGGGGGGCATAGGCTTGATCTCTACTAGCTACTTTGAGGTAAAAGCTACCAATGCTTTGTCTCTACTATGATTTTTCACTGAGCGCTAACTCTGTTTTCTCTAGAAAAGAGGGGGAGAGTTAGTCAGAGGCTCCCCCAAATAACTGAAATAAGCTATTGGGCTAGATTTTGTGGTGTCCGTCTCAAGGAGCTCAGCACAGATGGCACCCCTCCAGGCATCTTTGGGTCTACAAGATTGTACCTGTTCTAATGGCCATTACAGCCCCTAGTGTAAGTCAGAGTGTTTCCAAAGGGTTCTCTAATTTATGGCAACCTCTCCAGCTATTTTGGGTTGAAGAGCAATCCCTAGTCATGTTGCTCCAAATGCTATGGCCAGTCTCCCTTCTGCCATGCCCCTATGCCGGGCGCTGTAAGGTTGGGAGGAGCAGCACGGAGCCACGTACGCTGGTCCCATGCTGGTCCTGCACCAGGGAAAATTCTCTCTGGGGCCCTTGCAGTTCCATTATGACTCCTATATGCCACCGAATGTGAGGTGCAGGAGACACACTCGTCTTTCACCAACCTGTGAGTAAATAAAAATGTACACAAGTCATATCTTGACTAGAATTTCAAAAAGTTGTTTATAATCTGACTTTGCTGACTAACGAATACAGAACACGGAAATTCATTAGATTTGTAGACAATTTGGGATTTGTTTGTTTTTTCATTTGGAGTTAACAGAGGTCTGACTAGAAAGATTAGAAAAACACTCAGAAAACCACAAATGAGATAGCAGAACTGCTGTAACCAGACACTTCCATATAAACTCACAGGGGATAATGAAAGTTTGCATTATAGAGGTTAACTGAACAACTCAAGAAAGAGCACAAAACTTCTGCATTGGTTACCTGGATGGGGTGTGAAATTGGCCTGGGTTGTAATTTTTTTATAAGATTCAGCCTCATCTTGAAATTTCAGATTAGGATCTCTCTTAGGAAGATCTTGAGTCTTATTGTCTGAAAATGTAACTTTGGTGCTATTTTTCCTTTTCTCATTCCCTTGCTTAATGGTATTACGTACAACAGGCAGAGTTGGTGAACAATCAGGCAAACTTCTGTACTCTAGAAACAAACGTTTTTAAAACATAATATCATATTTAATCTCCTTAAATTAGATGGTAGGAAGTAACATAATAAACACACATCTTGGAATTTGTAACACAGAATACTCGTTGGTGATCCTCTATCAGAGTTTTTTTTTAAAGATGATAAACTAATGGCTGTATATTTTTGCACTGAAATTAATCCAAGTTTTGAATCTTTATTCAGGAAACTGGGTGTGTATAGCTTTATAAATTTCTAATTTAACATTGCAATTAGTCTCCTGTAGGTTTCCACATAATAGCAATACACAGGATGCAGAATTATTTACATAAGGTATGAACCTGAAATACTTTCAAATTACAGTGCTAACAATGAGTAATTTTATCTTTGATAAAAGTATCTGACACAAACATGAAGTCAATGATTAAAAACTAGAATAGATTAAATTATTCTCTCAATGCATGTTGAAGCCCTCGGCTTTTCTTTTATTTGTCAGTAAAACTCCCATAGCAGTAAAATCAATGGTAAATAGCCCCATTACATTGGAATATCCTATAATTGACAAATGAGATTAAAAACTACATAATCTTTACTCATTTGTTGTACTAAAGATTGTTCTTTGTACATAGACATAGCATACAGCACAAGGTTAACACACAAACAACTGTTACCTTCGTCAGTTTCCTGAACTTTCAACGCACTTCTGTTTTCTGAACTAACATCCTAGATTTAAAAATATCAATACATAATCAGCATGAAAACATAGCACTCAGGAAACTATACTGCAAATCTGATAAAGTGCTTCAAATCAAGACTTTTGCCTTGAAAGCTTTATTCTGCCTCTTAAAATCAAATCATCAGCTGTTATTGGAAAAGCCACAGAATCCAGGATTCGGAACAGGTAAATAAAGGGGGTATGTATTCTAAAATAATATTGTTTTTAAAGTGCAAAGATAGTTGCACTTTTGAGCATACATTGTAACTGGTTTGGTATGCCGAACAGTTTATTAAGAAAATTTTCTAAACTTTAGTTCATCTTTACGTAAAATGTACATAAGAAACGCCGTACTGGGTCAGACCAAAGGTCCATCCAGCCCAGTATCCTGTCCACCGACAATGGCCAATGCCAGGTGACCCGGAGTGAGTGGACCTAACAGGTAATGATCAAGTGATCTCTCTCCTGCCATCCATCACCCCCCTCTGACAAACAGAGGCTAAGGACACCATTTCTTACCCATTCTGGCTAATAGCCATTAATGGACTTAACCTCCATGAATTTATCCAGTTCTCTTTTAAACCCTGTTATAGTCCTAGCCTTCACAGCCTCCTCAGGCAAGGAGTTCCACAGGTTGACTGTGCGCTGTGTGAAGAAGAACTTCCTTTTATTTGTTTTAAACCTGCTGCCCACTAATTTCATTGGGTGGCCCCTAGTTCTTATATTATGAGAACAAGTAAATAACTTTTCCTCATTCACTTCCTCCACACCACTCAATTTTATATACCTCTATCATATCCCCTCTTAGTCTCCTCTTTTCCAAGCTAAAAAGTCCTAGCCTCTTTAATCTCTCCTCATATGGGACCCGTTCCAGACCCCTAATAATTTTAGTTGCCCTTCTCTGAACCTTTTCTAATGCCAGTATATCCTTTTTGAGATGAGGAGACCACAATTGTACGCAGTATTCAAGATGTGGGCGCACTATGGATTTGTATAGGGGCAGTAAGATATTCTCCGTCTTATTCTCTATCCCTTTTTTAATGATTCCTAACATCCCATTTGCTTTTTTGACTGCCGCTGCACACTGCGTGGACATCTTTAGAGAACTATCCACGATGACTCCAAGATCTTTTTCCTGATTAGTTGTAGCTAAATTAGCCCCCATCATATTGTATGTATAGTTGAGGTTATTTTTTCCAATGTGCATTACTTTACATTTATCCACATTAAATTTCATTTGCCATTTTATTGCCAAATCATTTAGTTTTGTGAGATCTTTTTGTAGTTCTTCACAGTCTGCTTTGGTCTTAACTATCTTTAGCAGCTTAGTATCATCTGCAAACTTTGCCACCTCACTGTTTACCCCTTCTTCCAAATCATTTATGAATAAGTTGAATAGGATTGGTCCTAGGACTGACCCTTGGGGAACACCACTAGTTACCCCTCTCCATTGTGAAAATTTACCATTTATTCCTACCCTTTGTTCCCTGTTTTTTAACCAGGTCTCAATCCATGAAAGGATCTTCCCTCTTATCCCATGGCAACTTAATTTACGCAAGAGCCTTTGGTGAGGGACTTTGTCAAAGGCTTTCTGGAAATCTAAGTACACTATGTCTACTGGATTGCCCATGTCCACATGTTTGTTGACCCCTTCAAAGAACTCTAATAGATTAGTAAGGCATGATTTCCCTTTACAGAAACCATGTTGACTTTTGCCCAACAATTTATGTTCTTTTATGTGCCTGACAATTTTATTCTTTACTATTGTTTCAACTAATTTGCCCGGTACAGATGTTAGACTTACTGGTCTGTAATTGCCGGGATCACCTCTAGAGCCCTTTTTAAATATTGGCGTTACATTAGCTATCTTCCAGTCATTGGGTACAGAAGCCGATTTAAAAGACAGGTTACAAACCCTAGTTAATAGTTCCGCAATTTCATATTTGAGTTCTTTCAGAACTCTTGGGTGAATGCCATCTGGTCCCGGTGACTTGTTACAGTTAAGTTTATCAATTAGTTCCAAAACCTCCTCTACTGACACTTCAATCTGTGACAATTCCTCAGATTTGTTACCTACAAACTGTACTGCCACTTAGACCCCAAACCCATAAAGTCTTGTATGCAGGTGCTTAACTTTAAGCATCTGTGCAATCCAATTTATTTCAAATGGATTACACACATGCTCAAAATTAAGCACCTGCATAAATCTTTGCAGGATTGGGGCCCTAGAGTTTACAATTCAGTAGAAATTTTGGCAGGCAATGTCTTCCCTGAATTAACTGTACTTCCTATTAAAAGGACATGTAAGTGAATGATAGATTAACAAGAAAACATTTCCAAAGTTCTTGTCTAGAGTTCTCCTTTTCTCTCACTACTTTTCCCCCCTTTCAAAAGGGAGATAGAAAACAAATGTTGAAGCCAATAGTAGATTTCATAGATATAGAACAGTACTTAATTTATTATTACTGGACCAGAACAGTGAAATATTTAGCAAGATGTTCATGGCATCTTGCGGTGTGAATCTGCCGCACACTAAACTGTCGATGTGGACCCTGCTGATGGATGTTAACAGTTTGCTAGTGCACTTTGATCTAGTCCCGAGAACTACATCAACGTACACTAACAAACTGTTAATACGTATCAGCAGGGTCCACATGGACAGTTGGTCCATAGCAGGCTAGGGCGGGGAAGATTCACACCCCTGTTTGCTGCAAACTAAATGTTCATATAGACAAGCCCTTACCCTGCATTAGTGCAAAATTCTAGGGAATAATTTAAGAGTAATTTCTGAAACGCTATTCTCACTTTAACTCATATTTTACATTAAAAAAAAATTATTCTAGGCCAGACTCAGTCTCTATGTGCCAATACAATTTTTCTCCATGACTCAGAAAGCACCCCCCTACTTAAAGTAGCAACTCCCTCACAAAAAAACCTGAGTAAACAGATGGTCTTTGCAATGTGACCCAAAGATTAAGAACCTTAGGCTCTCTCGCTCCCAAAGAAGGGAGCAAGATCTAGAACTGAGGAGTCTCCTCTGAAAAACACCCTGCCATGAGACCCCTCATGTAAATTTGGGGCTAGTCAATTTAAGGAGACTTGATGGTCTCAACGGTCAGACAAAAGTATAAGGAGAGAGGTGGCTGCTAAAGTAGTCAGGGCCAAAATCAATAATGAATTTCTGAGCAAAAAATCCGTATCTTGAACTGTACCCAGATTAAACTGGCAGCCAATGACGTCTCGGGAGCATAGATTTAAATAGTCCTTTTCTAAAATACTACTGTACTGAGTCTGCAGCACATTCTGCATTAGCCTCTCTTTGCATGCAATACCACTAAGCAGGGGAAGTGCCAAAATCCGAATAGCCTTGGTTTAAAAGGGAAGGGGCTGCCAATAGGGCCTTCCCCATGAAGGAAACCTAGGCTTTGGAGCTCACTCTCCTCCTGATCCAAATTAGTCCAAAGCTGTTTACCTTCAAGACACTGAAAACACCCATATTTGCTCAAGATTTTGGAGAAGGATATCTTTATTTTTTCCTTTTTAATTTTGGCTAAATGGGTAATGTTAGGTTACTTGTCTTGATTAATATTTCTCCATTACCTGTCAAAAGGTACCTACACACAAAAGACACTTTGTGAATGTAAACTGAAATCTATTCAGGCAAAAGTGGTCATTATATATGTCTCTGAGCATTAAAATTTAAATTCCTTGGATTTTGGCACGTACCAGGTCAGTGCCAAATGGGAATTGAAACCAACCTGCACATTAGTAATTGCATGTATTAATGGATACTGTGTTGGTTCGACGACTAATTTTAATCAAGTATCAGAGGGGTAGCCGTGTTAGTCTGGATCTGCAAAAGCGACAAAGGGTCCTGTGGCACCTTATAGACTAACAGAGGTATTGAAGCATAAGCTTTCGTGGGTCAATACCCACTTCTTCGGATGCAAGCAGTGGAAATGTCCAGAGGCAGATAATTTTAATCGGCATCCACCCATTTCTGCCAAAGAGATTTTGCCTGTCAGGCACCTAGCATTCTTTTGGAACTATATTAATAAAAACAAACCAACCACACAATAAAAGCAGAGCTCCATTTTGAACTTTTTTAACCAACTCACAGAACACTAAGGATATGTCTACACTGCAATAAAAGATGCATGGCTGACCTGAGTGAGCTGAGGGAGGGTTGCAGAGTCTGGACTCCGGCTTGAGCCCTAACGTATACTTTGCAATTTTATAGCACGGCAGTTCAGTACCAAATCAGCTGACCTGGGCCAGCTACAGCTGTCCTGGGGGTCTTATCGCAGTGCAGATGTATGCAATGGGAGTCCTAAAATTTCCCACTGTTGCTACCACTGGTGCAGCTCTACTGGTGGTAACATTGGTATGAGGGTTAATATAGTCTGTCAGCATTTTAATCATTGTATTACCTAACCCTACTGAGAGCAGAACTGAATGTGATTAAAATAGTGGTAGCCACAAGAGTTTTGAACCAATAGTGGTAGCCATCCCAGCTTTGAACCAATACCATCAACTGAACTAAGCTGAATATACCAGACAAAGACTAGATTCAAACATTTAAGATCACTTCATTTACAGCCAGAGGAAGGGCATTCCTACAAGCCTGCACATGTGTATCTAGTGTTTCTCCTAAAATCTGCATGGTAGTTACAGGCTCAAATAGTTAAAGACAACACAATACAAGTTTGTCTGTCTGTTTTTTTTTTACCATAGGCATATTTGCTTGTTGCTTCCGCATTTGTAGGCTGATGGGTCTGGTTTCAGATTTCCTATTCATAGTAATGCCAACATTGTCTTCAATATTGCGAATACCTTGGGAAATAAGAGACTGAATTAAAGTTTAGTAGTTTTATAAAACAGGCTAAGTTCAATAGGGTTGCAACATAATAGATATACGTGTGAAGAGAGTGTAGTTATATAGAGTCACAGGGCCTCCCTGCATCTTGGAGGATCGATCCAATAGTTTGAGGATTGAATCTTTTACAGGGGTCCAATCCAGCCCCACCCCATTCCCAAATGCAAAAGAAAGTCTCTCAAAGCACCTTTCTTTCCAATATGTGGGGATAGCTCAAGGGGGAGGTGACATGGCCCAGAATTCTTAGGGCTCCAATAAAAGTTTCTGGATCTAGTACTTGCATGGAGGGAAAGTACTACTATTGCACCTCTACAGAGCTCTTTTGGACCTATGATTTTTATTTTATAGGAGTATTTTATTTCATAGTATTTTTCAAAGTTTCTACTAAGGGATGTGTCACAAGATAATGGAGGTTTTGCTCAATTTCTCTTCCATATAGCACGTTTCATATAAAATATGATACATACTTAAGACTTCAATGGAAAAGTAAGCAAAGAATATCAATGTTTACATACAGTTCAATACATAAAAATCTTTAATTTTAGTCTTTTGTTTATTTTATGCAAGCAAAGTAAGTAGACTGCTTTAAAAATGCTAAAGTGATGCATCTGAAAATATTCAAAGACAGAGAAGATATGGCCCCTAAACTCTAAAAATCTCCTTTTTAAACTATTCACTAATTACTTTTTTATGACCATTTTTTAAAGGTATATGAACATACTTTGTAAACTGTGAAATTCTACTTCAGGGTCCTTTTTAGCAGATCCTGTTATTCCAAGAGGTTTGCTCAAGTCCCATTCACATTTTGTAATTAAGTTTAGCACTGCTTCATCTTCTTCATCCATCACTGAACACTTCCTTGACATTGAGTTAATATATGCAATCCGTGGCTGGCCAGATCTGTTAAGGAAAATATGCTGTCACACTGTCACCTTATTTTAATGTTGTGGTTTCCTGTATTTAAAGATCCTTTTTGTGTTGATAAAAAACAACTTTAACATTGATACTCAGTAAAATAAGTAGTGGACCAGGCCAGTTTTTTATTCTAGGTAAAATATTAGTTGTTTTTGTTACAAGGTATTGGATAATGGATAAAGCACTAGATCAGGGGTCGGCAACCTTTCAGAAGTGGTGTGCCGAGTCTTCATTTATTCACTCTAATTTAAGGTTTCACATGCCAGTAATACATTTTAATGTTTCTAGAAGGTCTCTTTCTATAAGTCTTTAATATATAACTCAACTATTGTTGTATGTAAAGTAAATAAGGTTTTTAAAATGTTTAAGAAGCTTCATTTAAAATTAAAATTAAAATTCAGAGCCCCCCGGACAGGTAGCCAGGACCCGGGCAGTGTGAGTGCCACTGAAAAATCAGCTCGCGTGCTGCCTTCAGCACATGTGCCATAGGTTGCCTACCCCTGCACTAGATTGACTCAGGAGATCTGGTTTTAATTCCTAGCTCTGCAACAAAATGTCCTGTGTGATTTTTAGGCCATTCATTTAATCTCAGCGTCTCAGTTTCCCCATTTACAAAATGGGAACAACACATTCTTTCTTCTACCTTTTGTCTGTGTTATGTTTTTAGGCCCCAATCCTGCAATTGACTCCAATCTATATTGTAATTATTGGCGGGGGGAAAGAGGGGAGGGGTAATGAATGATAATATGTTGAAAGGAATCTTCCAACACATTTTTAGAAGTAAAATTAAAACGCTATGATTTGTATGCAACTGTCCGGCTAATTTAAGGTTGATTATAAACTTTTAAATGAAATTTTAAATTTGCTGTAAGTTTCAAAATATTTATTGACTGATTATTGAAATAATTCAATTCTTAAGATTTAAAAAAGCAATAACAGCACGACAAGATTAACACCTGCTAATACAGGTAAAGTTTGTAATAGGGGTACTATGAATAAATTTCTTTAATTAAATAATATTTTTGGAGATATGTGCTCAATCCCACCAGCTCCTGAAAAGTAGTTAAAGCTGAACTGCGGTTGGATGCTTCAGCCACCAAAGTAAAAGGGAAATTTCCACAAAGGGATTTAGGTGCTTAAGTGCTACTTTAGGTTCCCAAGTCCAAAATCCAGATTTCCAAAATCCCATTCAGCTGCTGCATAACCCTGTAGGTGCCTAAATTCCCTAGCTATTTAAGTTTCTGCCAATAAATTCCCCTACATTTCTCCTGCCCAGTTACTGGTAGGTGTATAAATCTCTATGAGAGGTGGGGCTTAAGCCACACCTCTCTCCTATAGTATGGCTGCTCAGCTTGTTGGCTTTTGTGAATCTCATTTTCAAGTACCTAGGGAGCCTGATCAGTACCCCATTTGCTAGGCACTGTACAAACATACAACAAAAAGATTGTGCATTAACAATTTAATTACATAATAGGTTTAGTAAGAGTAACTGAACTGCTTTTAAAATGAGATCCAGAAGGGCAAAAGGCATTTTGAATACATGAATCCTTCCACCATAAATCCATTTGTAATCATATTCACTCTCAGAAAATGATCTGATGTTCAGCTCTGGATGTGGAAAGACAGGCCAACAAGCACTCAGGGTGGAATCCACAAAGAGACTTAGGTGCTATGACACTGATTGTTGAAATGCCTAACTTTTAGCACCTACAAACACTATAATTCACAAAACGTGAAATAGGCACTTAGGTTCCCCATAAGATGCAGGGGGAAGAGATATGTGCCTTCAAAGGCGATCCATAAAAGCCAGCATGCTAGGCAGGGATCCACCTTAGATATCCAATGGGAGATGCCAAAGACAGGTATGTGCTAGCCACCTATCTCTGGGCAGAGGACGAGGCTTAAGTTCAGGCTGCAGTGTGGTTCTTGTCTCTGTTAAGCGATCCATGATTGGAAACCAGCTGCCTGGAGTCAGGTGGCTTAGGCGCCTAAGCAGTTTCTTGTAGGAATGAGTTAGGCACCTGCCTTACTCTACATAAAATAGCCAGAGGAAGAGATGGTACCACTGCCCCAACCTTATAACTTTTAGCCCCGTGATTAAAGCACTCACCTGCTCCCCCATTCTCTCCTGAAAGTCACTGGGCCAGAGAGATAGTGAATGAGAATAACTCTATAGTCCAGTGGTTACGGCACTTACCTGGGAGGTGGGAGACCCTGCTCTAGTCCCTCTTTCATTATTTACCCACAGAAGAACTGCACCAACAGGAGAGACTGAGGGAGCCCATATCAGAATATTCTATAGCTCACTAGTCACAGCACCAGTGTTCCCTCTAATTTTTTACATCCATGTGCAGAATGAATTTTTTTATGTGAACCATTATGGAGGTGATGAGTGACACATCACCTCCATATTGGTGCACATAACAAAATTAATGTGGTGGGGGTGGGGCCGAGGGATTTGGAGTATGAGAAGGGGCTTAGGGCTGGGGCAGAGGGTTGGGGTGAGGGCTCTGGCTGGGATGTGCAGGCTCAGGGGTGGGGCCGGGGATGAGGGGGTTGGAGTGCGGGAGGGGGCTCAGGGCTAGGGCAGAGGGTTGGGGGGGGGGTGAGGGCTCTGGGTGGAGCTGGGGACAAGGGGTTTGGGGTGCAGCCTTTTCTTGCCACAGCAGCTCAGGGCCAGGTGAGAGGTGCCTCTCCCTAGCCCCGGCAGGCCTAGGCCTGGGTCAGGGAAGGGGATCCTCTCCCCAGCATTTCCGGCAGGCCTGGAGAGACTGCTGCGCAGACGTGCAGATTACAGGGAACATAGTACAGCATTCTACTGAGAGGTAGGAGACCCCAGTTCAAATCCTTTCTCCCGCTCCAGTACAGGGGGAATTGAACCTGGGCCTCCCATTGAGACCCTTACTATTGGGACAAAAATTATAAAATGGGAGGCACCATCACCACCTCCTCCAAGCAGATTTTGAATGGGACCTGATCTGGTAGGTGGCCTTGCAGCATGCTTGCTCTATTGGGCTCCACGTGCAACTTAGACAGATGAACACGTTGTGACACTGCTGCCCATATTTTTCAGAGTAATATTATATGATTGTGTCAATCATAATGTATTTTATGCAAGATAGGTAATGTGATGTATCACTGGAAAGGTTATTTACTAAATATGATTATCCTATTTCAGTGGTTCCCAAACTGGGGTTCGTGAACTCTTGGGGATTCGTGAAATGTTACAGGGGGTTCTTGGGAAAAAATTCCCTAATTGTGGACAGAGCTGTCCCTAGGGACTCAGGGCAGCATGGAGCCAGCAGCCAGGAGCCCCTGGACTTCCAAGAGCTAAGCAGATCAAAGCAAGCATATCTATCACACTGAGGAGATTTAAACTTCAAGACTCTTTATAAGAAATGGAAAGGGAGGTGGATATTTTTTGGTGTTTTAAAAATTAAATAGGCAGCTAGTATTGTTTAAAATTATTATGAACAAGTTTAAGCTTTGTTGTAATGTGCGTTGTTTGCCTGGACTGCTCAAGACCTGAATGCTTGTGTAGGAGGAACTCTTAGTTTGAGTTGGCTTCTTAAACATCTTCATGCTGTTTCACATCTGATACTCCTTGATGAAACATAGGAACCTTGGTCTTATAACAGGCTTATTCAAAGTGATACAAGCTACGAAAGTGAGATCTTGGAAAAGTGTTGCCGTTTTCATAATGTAATAAAAATACTGTAATAAATAATTAATAATAGTGTGTAATAAGCATGTCATAAAAACAAACTTTATATTTCCAAGATCACTGCTTTTATAATTTATACTCAGGTTAAAGAGAAAATCTCTGCAAATATTCATTTTTAGGAAGGGGTTCGCGAGACTTGACATTTTAGTTGTTAAAGTTTGGGAACCACTGTCCTATTTGTATGAATGTATCAATTTTGTATCTAAAGTTATGACTATTGACAATACATTTGTATTACAAAAGTGCTTGCACCTAGGGAACACCCACCAGACAGAATGCAATCAGTCTGGCTGGGAACAAGTCAACGGACCATTAGGGAGAACAATAGGTCTTTGAAGATGCTAATCTCCCACCTTCCTGAGAAGCTTTCCTGGGATGCTACAAAAAACCTCTGACTCATGGCTGCTTTGACACTGCAGGGTCATATGATCAAATCATCTGGTACTGGACTCCATGATAGAATACCAGTATTTTTCCAGGGTGGGTGGGGTGGGGAACCACATTAGAAAACAAAGGATTCCCGCTATATGTAAAACCTATTTAAGGCAGGGGAGTGACATAATCAGGGTCGTTCTTCACTGAGTCCCCAGCCAGGATGACTGCTGGAAATATCTAAGAAACAAAGACAAAGCGGGGGAGAAGAGCTGAGCCCAGGATCGAAAGGTGTCTGGCCTGTGAAAGAAATACCTGGAGTTTTAAGCTGCAAGTAAGAGCAGCTTGCCTTCAAGAACCACTGCAATCTAGCTAAAACAACATTTAGGGTGAGAAATTACTACTTGTAACCAGTTTCTTTAGTATCTTAAACTTAGTTTGCGTGTTTGTTTCATTTGATAGGTTATTTGCTTTGATTTGTTTCCTAAACTGTATAATCACTTAAAATCTATCTTTTGTAGTTAATAAATTTGTTTTTGTTTAAAACCAGTTTGTGGAATTCATAATTGGGGGGGCAAAACCTGTGCATATCTTTCACCACACTGAGGGAGGGAGCAAATTTCATGAGCTTACTCTGTACAGATTTCTGTGCAGCGCAAGACGATACAATTTTGGGTTTGCACTCCAGAGGGGGTGTGCACTTGAGTGCTGGGAAATTCCCTAGCTGAAGTCTACCCATGCAGTGCTAATTTCAGTGTCTGGGTCATTCTGCAGCGGGGTGTGTCCCTACCTATGTGTATGTTGGAGGAGGCTTGATGGTGTGGCTCAGGACAGTGTAAGGGAGTCCAGGCTGGTGGAACAGCCGGGCTCAGTGGTACCCCAATACATCAGGTGGCACTGGGGTGAGGGGGACGACCCGTCACACACTTATCTTCCCCTGGTTCATGAATCTGTCTGGGGTGTCCAAGACCTTAGAGTTGAGCAGCAGTGTGCCTACCCAGTGGCAGGAACATAAGTGCTGGGGGGGAGAACATTCACTCTGAACAATTTGGCATCAACTGAGTTGATGCCTCCACTGTTTTGTATGCATTTTATTTCAGCCAAGCCCAAACTGGGACTTACATGCCTAAGTACCTTCATAGATCCCACACTCAGATACCAGAGATTGGTGCCATTACAAAAATACAAATTGATGGGCACAGCACAGAGAAAGGCTTACTTATAGCAAGAGATCGACAAAGACAGAACTGAATATGAACAGCATTAACTGACAAATGAAGAAAGAGGAATCATGTAACTGGTAATGAGCAAGAATTCCTAAACCAGAGACCTGTGGTATTTAAAACACATAGAAATTTGCCTGGAGGAATTTAATGCACAAGTAACAAATTGGTAAGGTTTGTCAGACACGGACTTGAGTAATTCCCCAAAGTAACTCATAAGATTTACACTGATGGGACAAGAAAGCCTTGAAGATTTTCCATATGTTCCCACAGCTGCACTTTTTGATTCTTGCACTAAAAATGTTTATAAACTTGCCTAAGTGCAGTATTTGCTTTTGAATTAAGCCCTAATTTCATTTCCAACACTTCAAAACTACTGCTTCTGTTACTTTGTTCATACCTTTCAATTTCATTCACTTTTGCTGTTGGTGAAGAATCTTTTAATTCAAATGCATGATCTGTGGTGAAATGCAAAAGGGATGCTTTTCGTTCACTATCTCTCACTGGTCGATCATCTAGAAAAACATCGCCACAAAAAGGAATCAATGTCATTAATATTTTTCACTATAGCTTTTAACTCAGGAAATCAGAGCGATATCATGGCACCTTCAACCGGACTACATTTACAGAAGATAAACCTCTGATAACCAGTGAGGGCACAGATTTTATCATGTCAATATTAAGGAAAATACATAAAGTGATCCAAGAGGCGAAAAAAAGGCCAAAAGTTAAATTTGTTGTGTCTGGGTTTTGTAGGTTTTTTATCTCTCAATTCATTTGTAGGAAAACAACCCCTTCACATTTAAACAGACTGTAACAGAGAGGAATGATTCTCCTCACCCTGATAGCAGGTGTTGGAAACCCCGTCGGGAGCTGAAGGTCAGCCACTGCTGACTTAGTGGGCCAGGTATAGCTTATTAGATTCCACCCAGATATAAGGGAGAATGGCAGACAGGAAAGGAAGCCTGGAAACAATCACGTGGCGGCAGGTATAATAGGCCAGGGAAGGCTGAGCCTGCCCGGGCACAGCTGCGAGCTCTGGACACCGGTTGTGGGTTTGGAGGGGGAAGTTTTTTCTTATTATTATGCCCCATACAGGTTCCAGGGCAGCCAAGAAGACGGTATCTGCTATTCCGCTTCCTGGGTTAATCCGTAATCTCCCTGGACTCCAGAGAGATTACTGATGAAGCTGAATAACACATACTGCCTCCTCAACCACCCCAGAACCTTCATGGAAGGTATCAAAAGCTAAAGGTTTTTCTCCCGGAAGAGAAGAAACAAGAGCTTTTCATGCATGGCAGCTTGGGGTCTGGGAAGGCGCAGTGCTGTGGGGGGCTCCGGCTGGCTCAGGGCTTCTCTGACCATGCGGGGGTTTAGGGCTCCAGCTGGCCCAGGGCTGCTCTGGCTGTGTGGTGGCGGGCGGGCGCGGGGGGGAGAAGAGCTCGTGGCTCCGGTCACAAGGGGGAGGGCCCGTAGGGCTCTGGCTGCGGGGGGCTTGGGCGGAAGGAGCACAGCTGGAGGCTAGCCTCCCCGACAGAGGGCTCGCCTCCCCGACAGAGGGCTCCACCCACCACTCATGGGTTCATGTAATGTGAATTTGGAATTACAGTAGAACACCTTGGAAATGGAGGTTGTTCATAGCTCTGAACAAAGCGTTATGGTTCTTTCAAAAGCTTACAACTGAACATTGACTTAATACAGCTTTGAAACTTTACTATGCAGAAGATAAATGCTGCTCTTTTTTTTTTTTAGTACTGTACTTTGCGTTTAACACAGTACTATATTTGTGAGGTATTTGTTTTGTTTTTGTCTCTGCTGCTGCCTGATTGTGTACTTCCGGTTCCAAATGAGGTGTGTGGTTGACTGGTCAGTTCGTAACTCTGACGTTCTACTGTAGCTTTTCGTTAATGAAAACAGAGGCCATGAGCCATGATCTTTTAGCTGAAATCTTGACTCCACTGAAGTCAACAGCAAAACTTCTATTGATTTCGAGTGGGCCAAGATTTCTCCCTTTGACTCCGCAATGAAAATAGAGCTTTATATTTGGGGCTGACTGGCAACTCCACTCACATAGATACAAGTGAATTCTGTTCTAAGGCTAGCGGAAGGGGAAGATGGCCTCAATGACCATTATACAAAGAAAATTAGGACAATTAACTACTCAACAAAGTGACAAAAGTTAAAGAGGTTTGTATTTGGCATGGGGTTTTTTTTTAAGTTAACATCTCGCTATGGTAGTATAGCTGCAGGTACCCAACATTCCCTTTTAAAGGATCCTGATACTTAAATCTTTTAACTTACAAATCCATAAACGACACTATTGACAGCAAAAGATATGCAAAGCTACAGACACTATTGAAAATGGGTCACTGTTCTGAACAATTCTATGGGAAGGGGAAAAGACAAGTTCTCAGAGTGATATTTTAAATAGTTAGGTCTTCTGTTTTGGTATAACTTTTGGATTGGTTCACAGACGCTAACAGAATCCTATAAGGAGCAGGATATGGTTTTCTTCCCTACATAGCCACTAGTAATTAATAGGTTAGTTGTGGGCAGAAGTCTTGATAAGCATTATCAAAAAGTTTGAAATACAAATAAATGCAAGGAGGAAATAGTAAACTTTCCTATCAAAACATTTACGTATACAGTTAATTTGTGCAATAGCTGTGTGCATGTGTGTGTCTAATCAAATCATATGTTCATAGAAAATACTGATACAAAAGCATAACAGAATAGAGCACCCTTTCATATTACAAAATGTTTACTCTGAACCTTTATTCAAAACATCTTTATTCAGAAAAAGTATTTTGCATTTTCAAAACACATAGTCAACCTTGGTAATGTTTTTTTCAGATTAAAAATAGGGTGGGATTTTCAAAAGCTCTCAGTGTTGGCCTTATTCTTCTTCTACTGAAGACAAGGGGAGCAAAGTGAGACCAGTGGTAAGAACATTAGAAAAATCACATCCGTAAAGTCTCTATAAAACTGTTTGCACTAAAAGAACATCCGCAATGAGATATCTGAATGATCTAAAATTGTTTAACAAAGTACAGAATACCCTAAATAACCATGTTATGAAGGCTTTTGCACATTAGCTTCGAACTTCATTATTTATTTAAGTTCACGCAACAGCCAGTCCTGCTGCTGATAAATTGCATTGGCTCTGTCTCAAACCCTAGCATGCACTAAGCTGGTCATGTCACATCAACCCCAGAAACCCTTTGGAGCAATGTGCTAAATCTGTTAATTCATGCTATTGGTACAGGACATGGCTCCTACTGATTCCTGAACCAACACATAATTTAAAAAAAAAAAAAAAGAAGAAGAAGATCCTGCACTAAGGAGCTTACAGTTTAATTTAAGACAAGTTGCATTCACAAAGAAGCACAAGCATGATGGTAATAAAAACCAACATGCTTTAATATAGCTTAACTATGTGCACAGGTAGATGGTCTCCAGTCAATCTATCTAGATATCAGGTACATATATGGCCCCCATTACTACAGTTTTTGAGCATCTCGCAGTCTTTAATGTATTTATCCTCACAACATCTGGTGAGGCAGAGAAGTACTATTATCACTCTATTTCCCAGCTACAGAACTGAGGCATAGAGACTAAGGCTTGGATTCACAAAATGTATTTAGATTCCTTACATCCATTGATTTCACAGGTTAGGAGCCTACATACCTTTGTGGATCTGGACCTAAGTGATTTGTCCAAGGTCACCCAGGAAGCCTGTGGCAGTGCAGGAAACTGACCCTCAGTCTCCTGAGTCCTAGGCTAGCTCTTTAGTCACTAGCCTATCCTTCCTCTCTATCTAATCTAATTATATTCTTTCAGATTTTTTAAAAGTTATACATAAAAAAAAGGTATCAGAAGTCCTACTGACCATTTAGCTAGCCATTATTATGGTAACAAAGGTAGCCAGGTGCAGGGATACAACATTTTGTTCCATACATTTAAGAAATACCACCAAAAACACATTCTTAAAAGTACATATATAGCCTATAAAGAATAAATGTGGACATGGTATAAAGGTTTCATTGGCACTCATATGGAATAAACTGCATAAATCACACACCACAGACACATTCTCGATACATACACATATATATATTTCTTTCATATAAGATAACTTTTAGATATAGTATTGGGTAAGTTTTGAAGTTCTGAATTGTACTTACCTAATCGTCTAAGGTTAGGAAGCATGTGCACAACAAAAAGACGATAATCAGACTCATTTTTAACTACAGGGTTCAGACGGAGGTCCACATCCTTGAGTGCAGCTAAACTATGAAGTCGAAATATTTCTGATAGTGATGAAATGTGATTGTAATAGAGATTGAGCTTTTCTAAAAATATCAGATGCTGAATACCCTGTTAATGTATAGAAAATAGAAACCATATTAGTTTGTACTCACATATGACTCCAATAAACTTTACGTTTTCACAGAGTGAAATACACTAGGTCAGTGGTTCTCAACTGTGGTCCACCGTGTCTTCAGGGAAAGCCCCTGGCATGCCAGGCCGGTTTGTTTACCTGCCACGGCGGCAGGTTTGGCCGTTTGCGGCTCCCACTGGCCGCGGTTTGCCGCTCCAAGCCAATGGGGGCTGCGGGTCACGGCGCGGTGCTGTCCACCGCATCCCACAGCCCCCATTGGCCTGGAGCAGCAAATGGCGGCCAGTGGGAGCCGCAACCGGCCAAACCTGCCGCCGTGGCAGGTAAACAAACTGGCCCGGCGCGCCAGGGGCTTTCCCTGAAGACACGGTGGACCACAGTTGAGAACCACTGCACTAGGTCATTGATATAAATCAAAGCCAGGCAACTAGTGACTTAATAGTCTTTACCATCTGCCTGTAGCTCTTTGGTAGCCTATGTGAAATGAGTTGCTGGTCTCAGTCCAGGTTCTAGTGCACACATGAACACTTTTAAAAACCTCACAAACAAAAATCACAAGTGACATTATTTGTTATTCTTTTTGGCTGTATCAAAACTATCCTCCAAGATGTTCCTTCCAGACAAGGGTTGTAGCTGAGTGGTAGAGCACTTGGCCGCCTGTGGACCCCGGGTAAGTGCTTTTTCATTCGAACTAAGATAGTTCAACTTCAGCTACGTTATTCACGTAGCTGAAGTCGCGTATCTTAGTTCGAATTTCGGGGCTAGTGTAGACCTGCCCTAAGTTTAAAACATTAGTTCAGACTCCCTGCCAGCTTTTGCTGAGACTACGACCAAGGGTGCCAATTATAATCTGGACTCCAGCATACTTGGAATTAGACTAAAACTACAAAATCATTTCACACAATGCTCTGAACAGCCACCAGAAAATAATTTTTGACCACTAACCCAAACTAGATTCAAAATTGTCATTTGGAGGTGAAACACACTGTATTCTGTTACCATTCCTCCAAAGCCATCCAGCTCCATTTACTTGCAAAAAAAAATTACTCACAAGTGTTTGCAGGATCAGGGCCTAAATCAGGATCTGCATGCTGGGCTGGAACAGGTAGTGAGCCTGCTCACAAAATACTTATTTTCTTTACAGAAACTGAATTTCAAGTTTATCAGAAGGTAAACGGGCTCTCACCTCCCCCTGCACCCTCCATTATTTTTCCATAAGGCATCAGGTTTGCAAAGCACAAAAAAACCCTGACATTATTCCAACCTCCATAAAACCCTCAATACGACTCCCCCAGTCCTCTTTGCCCTTCTCCATGACTTCAAGACCCAACCCCAGTTATATTTATCTTAAATATTAATTTTAAAAAATTAAACAAAAAACATACCTCCAAGCTAACCAATGCATTGCGAGAGAGGTCTAATGATTTTAGGCGAGTGAAATTTTTCAGAGAATTTCCTAAATGAGTAATCTTTTCATGATAAGTTCCAGGAAGAGACAATGATCGGACATCAGCTACAATGAGAAAATGTGAAACCTGAATATATTTATCATAAGAAAAATGAAGTTATTCAAATTATTCTAATTATTTTAAATACACCTGATATTGAAGTGACAGAAATGCAAGATGCATATTTAATTTTTTTGGTGATTTTAGGGTTGTGCGTGTCAACGACTTGGAGGATATTTATCATTGGCAAATGGAGCTAACAATGACAGTGATTGGCCTCCTTGTGCCTGAGGGCAGATTTTAAAAACTGCCTGCGGATATGCTGCTTGGTAGAACTGCAAAGAGGACCCAGAAGGAGATAATACACCTTCCATCTGTATTGCTTCTCACCAAGCTGTCTGCATGGAAATTGAGCCACAAAGGCAGAGGACAATCCCACAGAAAGCAACACTTCCGTTTCCATTCTCAAAATTCATATGACATTCACATTTGGCCAAAGAGGGGTGGGTGCACCTGTAAATTATGTTTCTTGCAGTCAGATTACATCTATATCAATTTGTGAACAGAGTATACCTATTTCAACTAAACAGATCTGTGGCGGTTTCTTAAGAAGCCACTAAATTACTACACTAAAACCTAGTTTCTAACCAAACAATTCTGCCACATTCTAATGGATTTATTGGCATGTACCCAAGCAGCCTGTTTGTACTTGTCTTCTGGGTCTATGTGACGAAACAAAACTTCTTCCCTAGTTCTTTTAGCAGAAACAGCTTGTATTTCATCAGATAAATAACCAAATGGCCAAAAACAAAACAAAACAACTGCAGGTCATGTGGAGCTTGATTGTGATGGATTGTAAGCACCTACTGAGCATACACTGTTCCTATAGAAATCAATGGAACGTGAGGGTGCTCAGCACCTTGCTGCAGACATTTAGCACCTTTTGGATCAAACCCTCACAGTTAAGAGCAACAATGTGCATTACCAGATATTCCTAGATCAAATATCATAAAAGTATTATTAGTGATGCGCTCAGTCAGGGCTGTTCTGTAGTGAGGTTGGATCACGGCAGATCAGCACTTTTGCTGTATGGAGGATGCCATTTTGTTCTCAAAATGGCATGCTTCACATAGCATGATGCATTGCAAGGTCATGCCACATGAAAGATGGCATTTGGAAGAGCAAAATGGCATCCTCCGCACAGCAGGAACTCATGTAAATTGTGTACATGCAAGGTCACACCACATGGAGGATGCCATTTTAGGGCAAAATGGCATCCTCCACACAGCATGACCCTACAAGCACCATGCGTGTGAGTTCATGCTGGTGGGGGCATTCTGGTAGATGCCCTTTCAGGACTACACCACTGGCTCGGGGATGTCAGAACTGAATAAGAAGAAATGTAATGGCCAACTATTCTCCTGTGTGCAGTTGCAGTTAAAAAGAAAAGGTGGCACAGTCGCTACTGTAAAAAGACTGCTTAGTCATACAAAAGCAACAGTGAACAGGAAGATTTCTTTGATAGATAGGGAGCACAATGCCATTGTGATGGGGGTGTTTACCTGACAGATGGTAAAACAGTTAACGTGGGCTGGTGAGGCCAATTAACACACCTGGTTTCACCTACAGGTGGGCCAGGCCTATTTAAAAATGAAGCTCGGCTAGGGAGGAGCTGGGTGGTTTCTATAAAAGGAGGAACACGAAAGCAGAAGGGGGCTACATGGATAGAACTCTGCAGTCCCTCTGAGTACCAGAGACTGTATGCAGAAGGTACAGAGATGTCACTGGGGTGGCGCATGCTCTGCTGGTGAGTTCTGGGGAAAAAAGGGCAGGACCTGGACCTCCAGGAAAGAAATCGAGCAAGGAACTCAACTGAAGAGCTTCAGGAGGGAGTTTATATGCCTGGGGCAGGCTCTGATGGCAGAGTGAAAGGAACTCCTAGAGTGGACTTGAAAAAAGCCAACCAATAAGCAGACAATGTTAGGGATAGACAGAAGTGGAGGAGCCAAAGAAGAGGCAAGGCTCCAGGGAAGTAACTTGTGAGAGTGAGCATTCTCTGGAAGAATAGAAAGCTGGGGGAGACTCCAGGATGGATTAAAAATGTAAACCTGAGGGAAGGGGCAGAAGTTGCTTTTGTTTTGGTTTGTATTTTGCTTTTGAGTTTGGTTAAAATACTCCAGGGAAAAGTCCTAGAGCCAGTATTCTGACAGAAAAAGGGAATGGAAGAGGAGCCCTGGAAGGGCAGGAGATGTCATATTGATGACCAGTGCTGTGTGGGACAAGGTCCCTTTGGGATGTTGATACTGCGGAAGAGGAGACTTTAATGTGACCTGTCTGGAGATCTGAGTCACAGGAGAAACACAGCAGTGCCAGAGTGGATGCCAGCAGGGAGCCCTAGATGAGCAAATAGTTAACACCCACACCCAGCCATAAAGGGGTACATCAGTAATGAGTCCACTCTTCTATAGCCATCAAATACTGCAGAATCCAGGCTTGATTTGAAGAAGAAAAAAAAAGAGGGTACAACTGGGTGCTGTGGGTACAACCCACACTAAGGGTTAGACTACACTATTGTGCTACAGTGAAGCAGCTGTAGCGCATCTGGTGAAGATGCTCTCCCATTGGCGTAATTACTACACCTCAACGAGAGGCGGAAGTTATGTCTGTGGGAGAGCATCTCCCAGCAACACAGAGCACTGCAGACACCACTTTAAGTCGATGTAACCTGCGTCACAAAAGTGTGACTTTTTCACACCCCTGAGCGACTTAAGTTACATCGACTCAAGTGGTAGTGTAGATAAGCCCTTAGTGGAAATGTGGTATCATACCACACTAAAGGAAACACTGGGAGCTTCTGAGCATAGTAATGCTGAATCAACCAATTACACCACTGGGAATTTCTAAGCATATAGATGCTGCATGTCCACTATTACATTTCTTTGTAGTGTGCAGCTTACATCCTCCTCCATCTCGCATGTGGCTTGCCAGTGTACAGCACTGGTAGATCCTTGGGATGTTACATGCCCCTCAAGTACAGCAAATGCAATTCTCCCTGATCCTTATGTGGACCATGCAAGAGCTGGCAAGGGGAGACTCTCTGTGCCATTTCCCATATTGCACATTTGTTAAGCGGCAAGCAGAATCTGTCCCAAAGTTTCTAGCTGTTATCGTTGCAAGAGAACCGCACAGTACTGTCTTTGCACATCTGAAGTCAGGTGACTGTTGCCCAGAGCTTTTCCCAATTTACAACTGAATTAAAAACAGTCTATTCTTCCAACCTACTCCTTTTCATGTCTACCATGCCAACTTACTTCTCGTTCTTGACAGTCATACACTCCTTAAGACATGCTTTTTCTAGGGGTCTTTCAATGTTAACCCACTTTAGGGAAAAGTGCGTTGGAACACAAAGGAGGATATCTGCATCGCTTTGCATTTGGACTGTCACTTAGTAAGTCAATGTGCTATGTTTTATCCGTGCTAGTCTAATTAGGATTGTGAGGTACTCAAACCAGCAACTAATCTTTCTCTAATTTCATATAGTATGAAATGCACAGATGGTACACCAATTAAAGAAAAAAGATCAGTCTGATTACACTACCCTGACAGGAAGTGAAGTGAGGAAGGAAAGTTGCTTTTACTGGCTAATGGGCCTCCATCTTATGTACTCATCTACCGATTCCAATTTTGCAGAGTTTTACACTCACTTTGCACTGGAATAAATGACAATGAGTTGCAAAGAAGTGGAAGATTATGCTCACCGTACCATGAGCCACTACAGCTATTGGGCTATATACTGCTACACTGGTGTAAAACCAGAGTAATACATTTAATTTTACCAGAGTTACTTTGGATTAAAACTAGTTTAAGTGAAAGCAATATTGGACTCTGAGGGTATATCTACTCCGCAGTTAAGCGCCCGTGGCTGGCCCAAGTCAGTTGAATTGGGCTCCAGCCCAAGCCCAAATGTCTACACAGCAATTTTTAGCCCTGCAGCCCAACTTAGCTGAGCTGAACCAGCTGTGGCTATGCTGGGGTCTTTTATTCCAATGTAGATATACCCTAATGCTCCACTTTTTCTGCTTGAAAGTGGGGCTTCCCAGCAGCTTTTATAGATGGCATAAAGCAATGGTTTCTGGCTCTAATAATTTGGAGGCCACCACAGATATTTATGGGACAAGAAACATGACAGGGGGCCAGATCCTCCTACACAGTCTACTGTAAAATCACCATATATCCGTTAACTGGGGATTCCTCTAGTTAAATACCTAACCAGTAATATACTGCCTCCACAGTCCCTGCTTTAGGGAGCATGTGGGCATGGTCAAGGGAAGAGGGGCATAGCCAGACTGAGCACAGCTGGACAATGACAGTTGCATCCGTCTGCCGCTCAAAGGACCAGCCCCCTGTGTAGAATCAGGGAGCTCTAAAGATGGTACAAAGTTATTTCTGCCCCCTCCCTCACGGTGGGATTCAGGCTGCTCCGATCACAACAGCTGCCATTTTAAAATTCAGGATGGTTGAACTTTGAATACGTAGGTGGGCTCAGAGCAAATACCTGTGCAACCAAGCACGTCCACACGCACACATGGACACCGCCAGGATCACAGGCAGCAATCAAACCCAGACCGTCATCGCCACGGTCCCAAACCTCAGCCACTTGGGGCGGCGGTGGTGATGCCCTCCCCTTGCTGTGCCATAGCAACAGGCCGGGCAGCCACTAGCAGCAGACCTGGGCACAGCCCTGTGACGGGCGAAGCCGAGTGCTGCGAGAAGGGCTGGGCCTGGGCATCATGGCCAAGCTGACAGGCTCCCGCCTCTGACGTGTCCCTGTTCAGGGGCTCCGAGCGTCCAGTGTCCCTGCTAGGGGGCCTTGCCGCATCCCTGCCAACCTGGTGCTGGGGGGCATTTGACCAACCACAGGGCCCAGCAGTCACCAGCGAGGCCAGGATGATGGGGGACCCCAGTAAGGCCAGCCCCGCCCCTCCCCAGCGTGGCCACGCCCTCATCCACACACCGCCATACGAGGGGCCGGGGCAGCTCCTGACCGGCGCGTGCAGCGAGTCTTGGCCCCGCCCCCCACAGACCCTCCCTCCCCGCCGGCGGCCTGCTTGAGGCCGCCACAGCGCGTGGGACGGGGCGTGAAAGGGAGCCCCAGCTGCTGTCAATCGTCTCCTCCCATTGGTCAGCCGTGCTCTGGGGGCGGGCCCACTACACAAGCCCCGCCTCTTGTTTTCCAACCCGCCTAGTGCCGCCGGATTAACGGTTTTAACCGCTAGCGGGAGGAGCAGGACGGGGGAAGCTGCTGTCTTCATCACCAGGCTCCTGTCCCCGGCGACCATCCCTGTCACCCCCTCCTCGAGGAGCAGCGCCGCCGGGATGGGAGCTGGTTACCGAGGTTCTGGTGCCGCAGATTGACTCTATCCCGAACCGCCTCCTCCGTGAGCGCCGCCATCGCTTTCAAACACTGCGCATGCGCCTTGACGTCTTGATGCTAATACCCGCCCGAAGGGCCAACCAGACACTGCCTGGGGGCGGGGCTTCCGCGGGGGAAGCGCGAGCGGCGGGGGTGGGGCTTGCTGGAGGGAGTAGCCCCCTGAAGTGCTGGGGCGGGGCTTAGGGCCGCAGCTGGGCCCCTGGCAGCTCCCCCCGAGCTGTGTGTGCCCAGCCCTGTGCTGGGTGCAGCCGGTAGCCCGGGATCCATGCTGTGGACAACCCTGGTTGAGAGCCTGTTCCAAGGCCCATTGAAATCAATGTGCCGCAGGCCCCTAGACCAGAGGCTTACCTCCCATCCCAGCTGTGCTTCTCATGTTGGCTCTCTGGGCATTGATTGGATTTTTATTTTTTTTTAAGAGCGGGAGCAACACTGACTTCTCAAAAAGAGTACATGGGAGAATGAAAAAATTCAAAAACAAAAATCCCAAATCCAAAAGGGAAGTCCAGCTAAGACCAGTGATTAGACTGGAAAAATAACTGCCCTGCTTATGGGCATCTAAATACCCTTGTGTGTGAAGATAGTCTGAGAAAAAATTAATCAGATTAAGTCATTCCTGCCCATCAAACAATTTTGTCCTCTGACAATTTTTACATTAAAAATCAATTTCTATTCTTTATAACAATAGATAGTGATGAGTTATCAATGCATAATGTTTACAAAATAATAGTTTCCAGGGATGGAAAAAATACACATAGCCAAACCTGTCTTTCCTAAATCTCTTAGGTAATTTGAAATAATATCCAGTATTTTCAAAATAGAGCTTTAGTCTTCCTCTTGAGATGTGATGGAAACCATCTATTCTAAGAGCATAGACATTCCTGTTTCTTTTTTCCGCCTCACATTGGTTTCACATGTTCTTCTTAGATAGTCCACGAAAGCTTATGCTGAAATAAATGTGTTAGTCTCTAAAGTGCCACAAGTATTCCTTTCTTATTTTGTTTTTGCTGACACAGACTAACACGGCTACTACGTGACACAGACTAACACGGCTAGATTATGCAGTGTCACAGTTAGTACAGTACACATTTCATGAAATAGTCTGTGACTACAAATGTAGAATTTTATTAAATATGCGATAGCTCAAACATCCCAAATATAGCTATAAAAAACCCTAGTCATTCCAAAGATTTAATTAGCTCTTTAATACGTTTTATAGTCAATCAAATTCAATATTCAGCCTCATATAGAACTTTGAAAAGTTAAAGTTGACAGTACAAATACTACAAACCTGTGAATGCAAAGACAAATATACAGAGTAACAGCTTTAATTTCGTCTGGCAGTTTTGTTCCATTTCTTATGCAAAATATATCATTTGTGCCTTGTCCCTGTCATATGGCTTTTTTCTTATGAATTATATAACAGCAATTAGGCCATATGTGGAAAAACAAACAAATCCATTAAAAGATTTTCTTAAATTTGGTATTAAAAGATACCTTTTGGGCAATATTAGGGTGACCAGACATCCCAAGACTGTCCCAATATTTAGTTGTTTGTCCCGCGTCCTGACTGATGTACGGTCGGGACGCCATTTGTCCTGATATTGTGGATTCAGCAGCTCCAGATGCCTTTTTTTTTGTGCGCTTCGGCAGCTCTAGACAGCCCTGACCCCTCCCCCATATGTCCCAATATTTTTTTCTTTTCATATGGTCACCCTAGGTAATCTACCCAAACCACATTGTTGTACGCATGAACATGAGATACAAGGTAAAATGGAAACATATTTCATTGACTGAAGAAGATCAAGAAGAAAGATAGCAGAACATTCAGTTCATTATCTTTACAATTTTCCTCAAGAAAATCTTAAATAGATATTACTGGGTACCAGACTGTCAAAATACCTCAAGTTTAGCTAATCAAAGTAACTGTGCAGATGCTACCAACCATCAGCTAAAAACTGTCCCACGTAATATTTTTGTCACAAATTACAGAAGTACTGGAGCAGTATATGCAAAGGTAACAATTATGAATAGATATAACTGCCCCTGCCTCCTGGTCTATATACTTAGACTTAATAGATTAATTAAATCTTTCAACATATGCCAAGAAATGGGCACTAGTATGCCTGTTAGTAGCAAAATGAGAAATTCTCATAAATTAGAAATTTAACACATCTCTAGCATATTTGGAATGGCTAAAAGAATTGTCAAAATACAATTTGGATGGAGAAAAAAACTTGTTCGCTAACCTTTGTAAATGATTTTCCTAAAACACTTTCTCTGTTGACACTAGAGAAAGATAAGCTATCTAAGAAGTAATTAGCCGTGGAATATTGCTATGAGAGACATATTTTAACTTTGGACTGCATTGATTTTGAACTGGAACTACAGGATTGTGACTCAACATATTTTTTATGATATATGAATTCAGTACAGATGAATGCTTATAAATCTTACTTTGTTGAATACCTCAGGTGAAGTTCAGTCTTACTAAATTCTGATTTGGAACAACAGGTTTAATCTCAAGTTTAGGCAGATGAGATTTTGAAATTTTTTAAATTGTTACTTGATGAAATTTTTAATGTCATTGCAAAAGAAAAGCTGTGTCTGACCATCTTAAAGTAGCTAGCCTTTTCATCAGCACTCTCTTCCATCCCTCTCTAAACAACGGTGTTAAGTGCAGTTAGATTTATTGAACATTGATTGCCACAACAGCTCTTCTATTCTTTTTAAGGCTGGTATCACATTTGTTTCAGTCCCCCCATTTCTATAGGTCTTTTAAAAATTAGTTGCCCAATACTTTGTAAGGACTTGATCCAACTCCCACTGGTGTCAATGGGAGATTTTCTGCCGACTTTAATGAGTGTTGGAACTGTTTCTAAATTATGGTTCAGTTCTGCTGCTTGTTGATAAAATAAAGTTAGAGAAGCTAGTGCGGAGCACTCAGCTTTTTCTCAGCACAACCAGAAAAATAAGCTTCCAAATAGGACTGGATCCTGCTCCCAATAAATTCAACAGGAGCAAGATTGGGCCCATAGTGTGGAAACGCACACTGAGCTAAGTAACAGTAAAATTTTATGTTTTCACCGAAATAAGCACTGATGAGTAAGAGTGAAATAAGCCTTGGTGCAGTGTGTGGACAGAGGCCATGGTCAGGACATAGTGTCTTGAAGTATAATTATGTTAATGCACAAATGTATGTATAACAGCCTTTTTCCTTATTTCAAGGTACTCTTGAGGCATACACTTTATACAAATTAACTAGAGGAGTGTAGAATAGCTAACCTTAGGAGAAAATGAGAGATGAGGCTACCACAGTGACAGGTACAGACAAAAAATGCTTTCAACCAATCCCATGCAACAGTATTTCTTCATATAGCCAACTGCTATGGCTCCAGGCAGTTCTCTCAACTCTCCCTACACCCTTGCAGAATTGAGTCCTTACTCAGATAATATCCTTATCACTGTGGGGCACCTATCATTTGAACCCAAATGTTGATGTGTATATATTTAGTTTCTCCAGAACTTCCTTTGCATGTTTTTTACCAACAGCTGTCTTAAAGACTTTAATTACGTAGTGATTGTCCTTTCCTCTTCATTGTTCTTATAAAAGACCTTTTTTTTAAAAAAAGACCTTTTTATTTATTAATGTCTACCTACTTGCTTTGCATATCTATAAACTCTTCTTAAACATTCTGGGCCTAATTCCCCTCTTATTTATGTTGGTCTATAGGTAGTTGTGTTTTCCCCAGGAACTGAAATTAGAGGGGTGTTCAAATTTACTAGGGGGAGGGTGGGGTTGGCTAAAATGACTAAATTGACAACACTGGATGTAACTAGGTCACCACTGGGTGTTGGGGGGTGATCGGGGGCAGGGAAATCCCCTTAACTTCAGTGGAGTTACTTCTGCTTTAAGCAGTGTAATTTGAGGAGAATCAGGCCTTTTGGCTACCACATTGGTGCTTTAAATGTGACAAAGGAACTAGAAGTTGGTTGACAAGTGTGTGTCCTGAACATAAGAACGGCCATACTGGGTCAGAGCAAAGGTCCATCAAGCCCAGTATCCTGTCCTCTGACAGTGGCCAATGGCAGGTGCCCCAAAGGGAATGAACAGACAGGTTATCATCAAGTGATCCATGCCCTGTCACCCAATCCCAGCCTCTGGCAAACAGAGGCTAGGGACACCATTCCTGCCCATCCTGGCTAATAGCCATTGATGGACCTATCTTCCTTGAATCTATCTAGCTCCCTTTTGAGTTATGGTACTGGCCTTCACAACACTCTCTGGCAAGGAGTTCCAGAGGCTGACAGTGAGTTGCATGAAAATATACTTTCTTGTGTTTGTTTTAAACCTGCTACCTATTAATTTCATTTGGTGGCCCCTTGTTTTTCTATTATGAGAAGGAATAAATAACACTTCCTTATTTACTTTCTCTATACCACTCATGATTTTATAATCATGGATAGGTTCATTTGTTTGATTAAATTTTATCTAAATTTATGATAGGCATACATTTAGACAAAATTTGTCTTTCTTGCATACCAGGGGGCAGTTTGGTTGCTGACTTTCTAAGGCTTATTATGCCGGAGAGTGAGTTTTTCTCTTATTTCAGGTAGAGTTTGCCCTCCCACAGTTCTGTCTTGCATACCTAGAAAGCAACTGACCAGTCACCAGCATTACTTAACTGTCCTAGGTAGAATGGCAGAAATGACAAAAAAATCCAGAACATTACCCAGAAAAACCCCCAGCGCTGCCACTGTTAGGTTCAGTAACAGCATAGTTAGTTGTGTGCTGGAAGACACAATTCAACTCGTTAATTAGACAGTGCTGCAATGCTATTAACAACACCTGTATGGCATTGTTTGCTCATCCTGCCATTTTGCTGCTCTTATATTTTCCGTGCAATCCTTAACTAGCTCTTTATATTTTTCTGTTGTTTCATCTCCTCCCTCACCCATCCATCCACCACGGTCTGTTATTCTTTGATTTATTGTGTCTTCCTCCTAAAAGGCAGAGACCATGTCTATTTATACTTTGGGTCAGGTTCTTTATTCTTTTCTGGCTCCCTTGTGCCACAACGGCCATTCAGAGAGGCCCTAAAGCCAGTTTAACCAGCCACTCCCTCTGCCTAGACCCCAACCAGACACTGTCCAACTCCCACATCGGGCTGATCCCATAATTTGAGAACTTCTTTCTAATCAATCTATCAAGGAAAAATACAGGAATCCCTGCCATAGAGAGCTGTTTACTCTTTCAGCAACATGTACATTCCATTCCACGCTGGAGATGTCAGCTGTGTTAATTAGAATAGAATGTTCTCCTGCTTGATAGAACTATGCTAATACTTTTTTTAGTTGAAATCTCTGTATTTCTTAATGCCCTTTAAGTGGGTAGAGGTTCTTTTTAGAGAATCAGCGGGAATGCCTGCTGCACTTAAATGCTGCATACCTTAGAAAGTGTGCATAAACCCATGGCAGACCTTAAAACGGACTTAGAACACTGATCTGAAACCTAAAATAATCAGAAGTGTCTCTTTCCTTAGTTTGCAGAAAATATTTAGAAATAAATCTTTCTTTAACAATTATAATGGTTAGAATGTAGGCAGGACTGGTAGATCCTTGGTACAGACAGACCTCTCAATGGAGGAATTATGGCCTAAAGTTGGATGATAGAACAACATATAGACATTTGAACAGTGTGACAAAGTTCCTCCTCTACCTCGGTGAGTCCTGTGCTTATTGGCAGATTTTTGCTTGCCTCAGAGATCTTCCCCTCTGGTAGAACCCACAGTCCAAATCAACTCCTCCTGTGTCTGATCAGGAGTTGGGAGGTTTGGGGGGAACCCGGGCCTGCCCTCTACTCCGGGTTCCAGCCCAAAGCCCTGTGGACTGCAGCTGTTTAGAGTGCCTTCTGGAACAACTGCACGACAGCTACAACTCCCTGGGCTACTTCCTCATGGACTCCTCCCAACACCTTCTTTATCCTCACCACAGGATCTTCCAGCAGTACACCCTCTCACTCTCAGCTCCTACTGCCACTAGCTCCCAGCTCCTCGCACGCACACCACAAACTGAAGTGAGGTCCTTTTTAAACTCAGGTGCCCTGATTAGCCAGCCTGACCTAATTGATTCTAGCAGGTTCTTCTTAATTGGCTCCAGGTGTCCTAATTAGCCTGCCTTAAATTGGTTCCAGCAAGTTCCTGCTTGTTCTAGTGCAGCCCCTGCTCTGGTCACTCAGGGAACAGAAAACTATTCATCCAATGGCCAGTATATTTGCCTTCTACCAAACTTCTGTACCCCACTCGTCTGGGTCCGTCACAATAGATAAAAACTGAAATCTAGGCTCCTGGGGATTTGTTTCAAAGAGATACTTATGTCTTCTGAGCAAATGAAAAATAAGTATCAACTAGCAAACGCTGATTTAAAAAAAAATTCTTTACAGTTACGAACAAACTTTATACAGCTTTCAAAGGATGCAATAGTAGAATCTTAGGGCTTGTCTACATTACCAGCTGGATCGATGGGCAGTGATCGATCCAGCGGGGGTCGAGACGAGATAAATCGACCACTGAGTGCTCTCCAGTCGACTCCGGTACTCCACCAGGGTGAGAAGCGGAATCAACTGGGGAGCATGAGCCATCGACTTACCACAGTGAAGACACCGCGGTAAATAGATCTAACTACGTCGACTTCAGCTACGTTATTCATGTAGTTGAAGTTGCATAACTTAGATCGATCCACCTCCTTCCCCCAGTGTAGACCAGGCCTTAGAGGCTCTGGGCCAGCTCCTCAACTTGTGTACATCAGTGTAGCTTCAACAGAGCTATGCCAGTTAATGCCAACTGAGGAATTGGCGCTTTAACTCTTAATTGTTCCATATAAATGCTTGATTCTGGCTCATATATTCTGTACAGCCAATGGGCTGAAAAGTTGGAGAAGAATGAAGGGCCTAGAGTTAAATGAAGAACAATGGAATTCTTAGGGGAGAACAATATGAAAGCAGTGCTTAATTTGTAACGAAAGAGATGCCAGGGCTCAAACAATTTTTTTACATTCACAATGATGCAGCAAGCCCAGAGGTGCCAGGGCTATGAACTGCTAAGCCAAGAGGTGCCCTGACAAATTAAGTGCTGTATGAAAGCCTTAAAAATAATGAGAATTAAACTACTTAATTTCAGACTTCAGCCCAGAGCATATAATATTCCCAAGATAAGTAATGCCCACAAGCAGTTTGCAAGTGATGCCATATGATGTCATGTCTGTCCTCATGTTGTTCCTCTATGGAATTTTGCATTTCAAGAGTTCTTGCAGGAACAAACTGCACTACTCTTAGGATGGCTCTTTTTGGATGGATAGCTGACGTCAAAGCTTCCCTCAGCACACAGAACAAAACATTACTGAACCTACTGTTAACCCTGTCAGTTATGTTGCAATAAGGTATTAGAAATCAAATGTTTATGGAGGAAGAATGTTTAAAATTGTTGGCAAATGCAATGAATTACAAAACATTGTGAAATACCATGCAAATCATATTCCAAAATTTCTCTCTCTTTCATTGATGATAATTTAAAAAAATCTGTTAATCAGCTTAGGCTCTATGAATATTTGGTGTGGCCATGCACCAAACTGGATCCAAATAAACACAATCTGAAAAACTGCTCAGATTCTGGAAATGGAAATAATTTACTCCAGTATGTTCTTGTCATCAATCAGTTAAAAAAACAGCACAGTATTCTGAAATTAACTCTACCCCAGATGCTTGTGTTGACATTTTATAAGATGCAGCAAAATTGGTTCTGAAAGTCAAATTGGAAAGCAGCAGAAATCACATGAATAAGGGGGAACTTCTAAAAGAATTTTCAAAATTAGGGCCAGATTCTGCCTCTTATTCCATGAGGAGTCCCATAGACTTCAATGCAACATTGAAAGTGGTTAACAGTAGGTTCAGTGGTTAACAGTAGGTTCAGTAATGTTGTATTGTGTGCTGATGAAATCACTGACTGTCGTGGAAGTACTCACTGAAGCCTTGTGTACACTACAGAGTTTTGTCGACAAAAGTTATGTTGACACGCAAAAAGTGCTATAATAAAAATCGCTTTGCGTGTGCACACTCACTCCCTCTGTCAGCAGAGCATGTGCACACTTGGGGCACTAGCATCGACAGTGTGAGCAGTCCACTGTGGATACCTATCCCACAGTCTAGCTTGACACCTTTGGCCGCTAGGTCTTGTGGGAAGGTGGAGTGGATCGCAGTGCATCTTGGGACTGGGCTCAATGTCTCATTATGCATCCGGCTTTCTTTCATGGCATTTTTCAACGGCCCTTGTTTGCTGTGTGCCCCGGCATCTTTATGAGAAGGGATGGATCCCGCACTGCTCTCCTATGCTCTGATAACTGTCATGAAGATGTCGCAGACGACAGTGCAGTTAATCACAAAATTCCTAACTGAAGACGACTCCCAGTTGCCTGACACACTGCATGAGATGGATAGGAGCAACTTTAGATTGCTTTTGGCATTCGCAGAACAGCTGCAGAAGGTGGACCGTCATTTCTGGGCTTGGGAAACGAGCACTGAATGTTGGGATCGTATCATCATGCAGGTGTGGGATGATGAGCAGTGGCTACAGATCTTTCAGATGCAGAAAGCCACCTTCCTGGAACTGTGTGCAGCGCTCGTCCCAGTACAGCAGCACAAGGACATCAGAATGAGAGCTGCCCTATCGGTAGAGAAGCCTGTGGAAATTGCTGTGTGGAAGCTGGCGACTCCAGATTGCTACTGGTTGGTTGTGAATCAATTTGAAGTTGGGAAGTTGACCGTTGGGGCTGCGTTACTGCAAGTGTGCAGGGCAATTAATCACATCCTGCTACGAAGGACTGTGACTCTGGGAAATATGCGTGAAATAGTGGACGGCTTTGCAGAAATGGGTTTCCCTAACTGGAGGGACAATAGATGGCACACATATTCCAATTCTGGCACCAGACCACCTTGTGATGGAGTACATCAATAGGAAGGGGCACTTCTCCCTGATGTTGCAGGTGCCTATGGATCACAGGGGGCGTTTCACTGACATCAACGTGGGGTGGTCCGTGAAGGTGCATGACGCACGCATCTTCAGGAACACCGGCCTGTATAGAAAGCTATAAGCAGGGATTTTCTTTCCAGACCAGAAGATTACAGTGGCTCATGAAACCTTACATAGAAAATCTGGACAGCAGTAAGGAGTGGTTCAACAACAGGCTGAGTAGGTGCCAGATGACAGTGGAATGTGCCATTGGCAGATCAAAGATGCGCTGCCAATGCCTTTATGGTCATAGCCGCGTGTTGTACATTGCATAATTTGAGAAACTAAGGGTGAAAGATTTGCTCAGGGGTGGAGTGTTGAGGCAGACTGCTTGGTAAGCAAATGATTAAGCTGCCTGTGTATGTATTGGTAGTGTCTGCTATCTCAATTTCTAGGAAACAAAAAAAAGATGAGTTACCATCCAAAAACGTTGCTTTTATTGCACAAGAAACACACCCACAAAAAGATGCTTGGTAGGAAAGGAGGTACTAGGAAAGGGCAGATTTTCAGAGCTGTGCGTAGGTCCAGCTATCATTTTGAAAGCTGTCTGAGGGGGTGGAGTGAATAGGAAACTGAGAAGTCCCAGAAAGCAGAAAGGACTGTGTGGGCGGAATTTGGGGGGTGGGGGGGAAAGAGTTCTGAATGTGCTGCAGGAGAGGGCACCATTATTAAGGACTTCAGCATCTGCGTTTTCTCCTCCATTACTATAATCATCTGCTCAGTAGTGTCCTTAACAAACTCCTAATTTTCTTTTCTGTCCTGCCTTTCGGCTTCCTTCCACTCCTTGCATTCCCTTTTATCTGCATTGGAGAAGTGCAGTACCTCCCAGAACATGTCTTCTTTGCGCCGTCTTGGGTGCTTTCTTATCTGGGGGAGACGCTCGGCTGGTGTGTGTGGGGTGTTCCTGAATGCCACATCTGTCGAAGCAGAAGGAACAGTGCACAGGAGCATGATTGTTACATTCACGCACAGTATTGAAACATTTCAATATAATACACCTCTGGTAACAACAATTACTTCCTCACTGACCCTTGGCAAGCACAAAACTCTGCGAATACCCAAAGCATGGTGAGTGGTGGCTGGGAGCGGGGGCGCGCTACATGGGGAAAAGAGCACTCTGCAATGGTTGCGGTGTAGCCGACGAGGGGAAAAATTCTAAAATTCTCCCACACTTTTCCATAGGCATGGGTCATTGTAGCAGATCTCTGAGTCACTGCTGAGGGTAAGAAGGGAAGAGAGGGTACATCTACTACACACTTGTGGCTTCTGCCCTGGTCCTATGCTGCTCACCTATGTGCTGCTTTGGTCCCTGCACAAGTGATTGCCAAATGGCACTGGAAAATTTCCTACAATGGAGGAAGAAACAAAGCAGCTCTGCCAAGGAACCTTCGGCAGAGAATTGCCGAGTACCTCCAGGAAACTTTCCTAGAGATTTCTCTGGAGGATTCCCATGAGCTCTCGGCGTTCATCAACACCCTGTTCCGCTGTACTTATTAGCTACAAAGGGAAATGTCCTGCACACCGAAACACAGCCAGCTTTCTACATTTCTATACCCTGAACCGACCTCAGCACTACACAAACCACAGCCACTTACCAGGCGTCTCCTCTCCTGCTTCTTACTCACTGGAGAGCAACTGCTGAGACTGGCTAGACACCTCTGGAGTGGTGAACAGTTCCGGCTGCCTGCCCCACTGGCCTACCCCGCCGGGAGCTCCATGTCATCGTCTAACTCCACCTCTTCATCAGTGACTTCATCCTCTGGGTTAGGTCCTCTTTCCGCCACCTCCAGGCCTGCCGAAGTATCCACGGGCATAGGCGCCGACTCCATGGGTGCTCCAGGGCTGGAGCACTTATGGGAAAAACGGCACCCAACAGCAGCTCCCTGCCAGCCCCCCCCATGCCTAGCTAAACTCTGCCTTCTGAGGTGCTGCGGCAGCCAAGCCACTTTTGCGGCGCTCCAGCTGATCGGTGGCGGCAAGCCTGGGAGGCAGGGAGACAGGGGGGAAAAGCACAGCAGCAGCGCCTCGGGGAAGGGGTATGGGGAGGAGGCAGAGAGCCCGGCTAAAGTTGGCGCCGATGTCCACGGGGATCTTAGCAGTGGAGGTGGGGTCACTACTGAGGATAGCATCCGGCTCCTTATAGAACCAGCAGGTCTCAGGTGAAGCACCGGAGCAACGGTTTGCCTCCCTCCCCTTAGGATATGCCTGCCACAGCTCCTTTATCTTCACTCTGCACTGCAGCGTGTCCCAATCATAGCCCTTTTCGCACAAGCCTCGAGAAATCTGCCCATAGGTATCCCAATTCCTATGGCTCAAGCACAGCTGGGACTGCACAGCCTCCTCTCCCCATATACAGTACTGAGCAGATCCAGCAGCTCCGCAGTGGTCCAAGTGGGAGAGCATTTGCTCTCTACACTGGCACTTCGTCAACAAAAATTTTGCACAAAAAGCCTTATGTCTCTTGTCGGGGTGGTTTTATTTTGTTGTCAAAACAGCATTTTTGCCGCCAAAAGTCGCATTGCAGTGTGTACGCATCACCTGTTTTGTCGACAAAAGGCAACTTTTGTCGACAACTTTGTCGTGTAGACAAGGCCTGAGTAAGGTACTACTCAGTGTGAGTAAGGATGGCAGAATCTGGTCCTTGGGGAAAAATCAATAATGTGATTAAATTTTTTTCAAGGGCATGAAAAAAGATGAGGGAAAGTCAAAATTCCTCAGATGACTACAGTTCAGAAACACTTCTGAGCCCTAGACAATATTTCTTTGAACGTGGAGATTGAGTCGACAAATTATAAGTAGAAATTCTGTATAGGCAACAAAAGAATCAGTTGCATCCACTAAGAACATAGAAGGCCATTTAATTCACGACCCTGACTAAATACGTAAAATATTTGCCAACTACAAAGGGCTTTATACCATGCTTTTCAATTAATTGATGATAACTCACTTGGTGAAAACTATGTTTAAGAAATAATTAAACCAAATGTGGAAGAAACTGATAAGGAACTATTCAAAACACCTATTGCATAAGACAAAATAGAGAATAATGAACATGGTATCGAATAGGGCTTGATCCTGTGCCCACTGAAATCAATGGCAAAGCTGCCTTAGACGTCAATGATACAATGTTTTTATATATATATATATATATACACACACATACACACACCCCCTAGTCATTATATTTCAAAAACTTATCAGGACATTAACTTGCCTCCTTGGCAAAACATCCATTCCTGGTATTTTAAACCCTGATAAAAATCCAATTCTTTCCCCTTTGTTCTGCCTGATTTTTTTTACTAAATATTGGTAGAAATATTTCATCTACCACTGAATTTTAGCCATTTGAATGGATAATTTAGTATCAAAATTAATTTATGCAGATTAATCAGGCCTTATTAGGGGATAACATACCTCAAAAAACATAAGAAATACAGGAACTATCCGTTAACTTGGACTGACCAAGACAAATTACATCAGTCAAAATGGAAGAAGAATCAGGTTCTCTTTAGCTGGCACAAGGATAACATAAAAATAAAGTATGTAAATACTCACACAAGTCAGAGGAGGGGAGAAAGAAACCAAAGTGTTATTGTGGGAAAGGAGGGTGTGGAGAAGACCTGAAATTGACTATATATGAAACAGAAAACCACTGGAGTTGGTTACATATGAATATCAAAACTGCCTGGCCTAAATATTTTGTCCTTTTATTATAAAAGGAGAAAGGAGGGCCAGTGAGGACAAGATCTATGGCAGGGGTCTCAAACTCAAATTACCACAAGGGCCGCATGAGGACTAGTGCATTGGCCCCCTCGCTGCCCCCGGCCCCGCCCCCACTCCACCCCTTCCATTAGGCCCCGCCCCTTCTCCACCTTCTCCCCTGTGCGCACAGCTTCCTGCTCCTCCCCCCTCCCTCCCAGAAACCGCAAAGCTCTTCCCATGCGGCTCGCGGAGCTCTTCCCTGCGCCCCCCCGGCCCCCCCATTTTTTGTTTTTTTTTATCCCCAGGCAGTTCCTGCCGCCAGAACAACTGTCTGGCGGCGGGAACTGCCTGCGGGGTTAAAAAAAAAAAAAATTAAAAATTTTTTTTTTTTTTTTTTTTTTAAAGGGAGGAGGCGGGGGCGGGGAGGAGCCTGGCGGGCCGCAGGGAAGAGCTCCGCGGGCCACGTGTTTGAGATTCCTGGTCTATGGCATGATTCCAGGAACAATAGAAGGCTCTCTCAAGTGGGACATGGTCCAGTCATTAACTGGTCTAATGTCATCATGTGGGTGTTAATTTAGATTTCTAAAGACCAATAATAACCCATTTTGCCAACAATAAAGATAACTGTACAAACCTTTCCATATGGCACTATAAGCAGGGTTTCTTAGCTGGTAAAGTGTGAGATACATTTGATGTATTAGCACTTTTTCTTTTAATCATTGTAATTAATTTTATAATGAAATGTTGTGTACAGACATTCTGGTTTTGTCTACACTCCAAAACTTGTAGTTGATATCAGAGAAAGTCATTGAGTGACCTTGGCTTTGCAGATGGCAGAGTAGTTTTCGAATCAAGTTGCTGTATAAGACGGTTACTCACCGTAGTAACTGGTGTTCTTCGAGATGTGTTGCTCATATGTATTCCAGTTAGGTGTGCGCGCGCGGCGTGCACGATCGTCGGAAGATTTTTACCCTAGCAACACTCGGTGGGCCGGCTGGCGCCCCCTGGAGTGGCACCGTTAGGTGTCCCGATATATACCCCAGCCGGCCCATCGCCCTCGCAGTTCCTTCTTGCCGGCTATTCCGACAGTGGGGAAGGAGGGCGGGTTTGGAATACATATGAGCAACACATCTCGAAGAACACCAGTTACTACGGTGAGTAACCGTCTTTTCTTCTTCGAGTGCTTGCTCATATGTATTCCAGTTAGGTGACTCCCAAGCCATTCCTAGGAGGCGGGGTCGGATTGTGATACAGCAGAGTTTAGGACCGCCGAACCAAAAGCGGCGTCGTCTCTAGAATGTTGCACTATGGCATAGTGCGAGGCAAAAGTGTGTACTGACGACCATGTCGCGGCCCTACAAATCTCTTGGATAGGTATGTGTGCCAGGAAGGCAGACGACGAGGCCTGAGCTCGGGTAGAGTGAGCCGTAGTGTGCATGGTGGGGACACCTGCCAAGTCATAGCATGTGCGGATGCACGAGGTGATCCATGACGAGATGCGCTGGGAAGAGACGGGAAGGCCTTTCATCCGGTCCGCCACGGCGATGAACAGCTGGGTCGATTTCCGGAACGGCTTTGTCCTCTCGATGTAGAAGGCAAGGGCTCTCCAGACATCCAAGGAATGGAGTTGCTGCTCCTTCCTGGAGGCATGGGGCTTAGGAAAAAAGACAGGTAGAAAAATGTCTTGGTTAATATGGAAGGCCGACACTACCTTGGGCAGGAAGGCCGGGTGTGGCCTGAGCTGCACTTTATCCTTATGGAACACCGTATAAGGTGGTTCCGAAGTAAGCGCTCTGAGCTCAGAGACGCGTCTAGCCGAGGTGATGGCTACTAGAAAGGCCGTTTTCCATGAGAGATACAGCATGGAGCAAGTGGCCATAGGCTCGAATGGGGCACCCATGAGCCTGGTAATGACTAGGTTGAGGTCCCATGTAGGGACCGGTCGGCGCACCAGCGGGTGTAGCCGTTCTAACCCCTTAAGGAACCTGGTAACCATGGGGTTGGAGAAAACAGAACCCGCCCCGTCCCAGGGGTGAAAGGCTGAGATTGCCGCTAGGTGGACTTTTAGCGACGAGAGAGCCAGACCCTGCTCCTTTAGTGAGAGGAGGTAGTCCAGGATGGTGTGAACTGGCACCTGCAGGGGGTTGAGACCCCGAGTGCCACACCACAGGGAAAAACGTTTCCACTTAGCTGAGTAGGTGGACCTGGTGGAGGGTTTCCTACTGCTCAGCAGAACGTGCTGGACCGGGCTGGAACAACGTAGCTCCGACGGGTTCAGCCATGCAGCAGCCACGCCGTGAGGTGAAGGGACTGCAGGTCGGGATGATGGAGCCTGCCGTGCTGCTGCGTGATCAGGTCCGGCCACAGCGGTAGAGGAATCGGGTCTGCCACGGATAGTTCCAGGAGCGTGGTATACCAGTGTTGCCTGGGCCACGCTGGAGCAATCAGGATTACTCGGGCCTTGTCCCTGCGTAGTTTGAGCAGGACTCTGTGGACCAGTGGAACTGGCGGAAAGGCATAGGCCAGGTGGTCCGTCCAAGGATGGAGAAAAGCGTCTGTCAGGGAGCCTGGGGAGCGACCCTGGAATGAGCAGAACACGTGGCATTTCCTGTTCTCGCGAGTCGCGAAGAGATCTGGGGAAACCCCCACTTCTGGAAGACAGAGTGGATGACGTCCGGTCGGATGGACCACTCGTGAGTTTGAAAGGACCTGCTCAGGCGGTCCGCCAAGGTGTTCTGGACTCCTGGGAGAAACGAGGCTACCAGGTGAATGGAGCGGGCTATGCAAAAGTCCCAGAGCTGAGTTGCCTCTCGGCAGAGGGGGAGGGAGTGTGCCCCTCCCTGTCTGTTGATGTAATGCATGGCCGTCGTGTTGTCTGTAAGGATGGAGACACAATGGCCCTGTAAGTGTTGAGCGAAGGCTTGGCAGGCAAGACGTACCGCTCGGAGTTCTGACATTGATGTGTAATGTCAGCTCCTGTTCTGACCACAGGCCCTGCGTTTGGAAGTTCTGCAGGTGAGCCCCCCAGCCGAGGGATGATGCATCCGTAGTCAAGGCACGGGAAGGCTGAGGTGGATGAAAGGGAACACCTGACATCACATGTGCGGGGTCCAGCCACCAGTTGAGGGAGGCTAGGACTTGCGGTGGGACCGTCAGAATCATATCGAGGTTGTCCCTGTGTGGCCGGTATGCGGAGGCCAGCCATGCTTGGAGGGGCCGTAGGCGTAACCTGGCGTGAGTTGTCACGAAGGTGCATGATGCCATATGACCCATGAGGCTGAGGCAGCAGCGGGCTGTTGAAGTTGGGAAGGCTTGGAGGCTGCGTATGGCGGCTGCAAGCGTTTGAAAGCGAGCCTCTGGGAGGAACGCCCTGGCGAGAGTAGAGTCCAGTATTGCCCCTATGAAGTCTATTCTCTGTGTTGGCACCAAAGTGGACTTTTCTACGTTCAGTAGGAGGCCCAGACGCTTGAACATGTCCATGGCCTTGCGAATGTGAGACTGGACCTGGTTGGCGGAGTTGCCACGGATAAGCCAGTCGTCGAGGTAGGGGAATACCTGAACTCTTTGACGCCGAAGGGCGGCTGCTACCACTGCCATACACTTCGTAAAGACCCTCGGTGCTGTTGAGAGGCCAAATGGCAGGACCGCGAACTGGAAGTGTCTCTGGCCCACTACGAAGCGTCTGTGAGGTGGGTAGATGGCAATATGGAAATACGCGTCCTTCATGTCGAGGGCGGCGTACCAGTCTCCCTGATCCATAGAGGGGATAATAGTGCCCAGGGAGAGCATACGGAATTTAAACTTTACCATAAATTTGTTGAGACCCCGTAAGTCCAGGATAGGACGTAGCCCCACCTTTGCCTTTGGGATTAGGAAATAATGGGAGTAGAATCCCTTGCCTCTGAGATCTCTTGGAACCTCCTCCACCGCTCCTACAGTGAGGAGTTCGTGCACCTCCTGGATAAGGAGTTGCTCGTGAGAAGGATCCCTGAAGAGGGACGGGGTGGGAGGGTGGGATGAAGGCGGGGAGACGAACTGCAATTGGTATCCCCCTTGGACGGTATGTAAGACCCAGCGGTCCGTGGTGATATTTGACCATGCCGGGGAGAAGGGGGAGAGGCGGTTCAGGAATAGGAGGGCAGGATCGGTTGGAACTGGTACTCCGGCCTCGAGTGCCCCTTCAAAAATTTTGTTTGGGCCCCGACGATGGCTTGTGGGGGCCCTGCCTTTGGCCGGTCTGTCGGCCGGGCTGCTGTCTCCTACCCCCTCGACCACGCGGCCTCCTGTAGAAGTCCTGTCGTGGTGCGGGGGGGAAGTAGGTGCGTTGTGCAAAAGGCCGGAAGGGCCTGCGCTGCGTCGCAGGGGTATGCATCCCCAGCGTACGGATGATGGTACGACCGTCTTTCAGGGTCTGCAGCTTCGGGTCAGTTTTTTCAGAAAACAGACCCTGTCCATCAAAGAGTAGGTCCTGGATCGTATGCTGGACCTCTGCTGGGAGGGTGGAGGATTGCAGCCAGGAGATGCGCCGCATGGCGACTCCCGAGGTGATAGTCCTGGCAGCGGAGTCGGCGATGTCCAGAGAGGCCCGCAACGACGTCCTGGCCAGCTTTTTGCCCTCCTCTACGAAAGCCTTGTACTCCTGCCTGGACTCTGGAGGTATAAGTTCTTTGAATTTCTCCATAGAGACCCAGGTGTTATAGCCGTAGCGGCTCAGGAGTGCCTGCTGGTTCGCCGCACGAAGCTGTAGGCCCCCCCCTGAATAGATCTTCCTGCCAAACAAGTCTAGGCGCTTGGCGTCCTTTGACTTTGGGGCTGGGGCCTGTTGGCCATTCCTCTCCCTCTCGTTGACCGATTGGACCACCAGTGAACACGGAGGGGGGGTGCGTGTAGAGATATTGAAAGTCTCTCGGGGGCGCCATGTACTTTCTCTCTACCCCCCTGGCAGTGGGGGGTATTGAGGCTGGCGTCTGCCAGATGGATGTGGCGTTGGCCAGTATGGTGCGCACGAATGGTAAGGCAACCCTGGTGGGGGCATCGGTCGTCAGGATGTCCACCACCGGGTCCTCCAGTTCAGGAACCTCCTCTATCTGGAGGTCCATGTTGAGGGCCAATCTGCGGAGCAGGTCTTGATGGTCCCTGAGATCAATGGGAGGCGGGCCGGACGATGATGCTCCTGCCACTGCCTCGTCAGGAGAGGAGGAGGAGGACAGGCCTTGGGCGAGCGGGTCCTCGACGGGTACTGCTGCGGAGCCCAGGACTGGGGGCTCCGGTTCTGCATGCTCTACCTCTGCCGGAGGCCGGGAGACTGTAGCCTCTGGAGGTCGGGAGACTGTAGCCTCTGGAGGTCTACGCTCCAAAGTGGTCGAGGTGGGAGCTCTGGGTGGTACCCTCTGGGCTTCGTAGTAGGCCATAGGGGTCCAAAATGGCCATCGCTCCTGAGCCTGCCCGGTCTCTGGCAGGTGGCCCTGCTCACTGATGGTGCGGTCCTCAGCATAGAGGTCGCTGCCAGCTCTGGAAGAGCGGGATCCAGAGCGCGAAGGCCAGGGTGGGGCAGAATAGCCATGCAGTGACGTCTGCGTGGCCAGGGTCTGCCTCCTTGGTGGGGACCGGTGCCGGGATGGTATCCGGTGCCGGGAGTCTGATCGGCGCCGAGAGCCGGATCGGCGCCGGGATGGAGACCGGTGTCGAGAGCCGGATCGGAGACGAGACCTGGAGCGGTACCGGCGATGATCTCGGTACCGTGACACAGATCTGGACCTGGAACGTCTCGGTGATCTGCGCGCCGACCGGCCGCGGGACCGGGAGCGGCGTCGAGAGTCAGGGTACCTCCGCGTGGAGGGGGACCTGGAGCGGTACCGCGAGTACGAACGGCGCCGGGATTGAGATCGGTGCCGGGACTGTGAGCGGTATCTTGGAGACGCCGGTGGCTGCTGGCTGGTCTCCGCCTGCGGCACCGGGTGGAAGATGGCCAGTTTGCCGCGTGAAGTAATGATCCGCACCGGCGGTACCGTAGACGGGGTCGGTGCCGGAGCGGTCATCTGAATCAGGTCTCGTGCCGCTGCGAAGGTGTCCGGCGTGGACGGCAGCGTAAGCTCAACCACGGAGCGTGCCGGGGAGCTGGCGGCTACCGAGCTCAACGGCCCTCGCGGGACCGGAGTCGTCGGTACCGGAGCCTGCAGAGGCTGACCTGCACTCAACGGCCTCTCGGGTGCCGGAGTTGGCAGGGCCGGCGCCGGTGTTGACGGCGGCGCCGGACTCAACGGCCTATGGTGGGCCGGAGTAAGTGGCACGGAGGCCACTGGCACCGAACTCAATGGTCCTTGCGGTACCGGAGTTGGCGGTGCGGGATCCTCAACAGACCTAGGCAGATCTGGAGCTGGCTGCGCATGCAGCGGCGCCTTAGTCGGTCCTCCTGACTTCTTCACTCTTGGGGACAGAGGGCGGCTCTGCGAGGTCCCAGGCAGAGAAGGACGGTGCCGGGGTTCTATTCCGGAGCTCGGGCGTTCCGGTGCCGCAGACGTTGAGGCTGCCGGGGTCGGTGCCAGGGTTCGCTGCGGCGCCGACATCGGGCTAAGCGATGCCTCTAAGAGGAGCTGCTTTAAACGAAAGTCCCGCTCCTTTTTGGTCCGCGGCTTGAATGACTTACAAATGCGGCACTTGTCCGGAAGGTGAGATTCCCCGAGGCACTTGAGACAGGAGGCGTGTGGATCTCCTGTGGGCATCGGCTTCTGGCATGCCGAGCAAGGTTTGAATCCCGGAGAGCCAGGCATTGGCCCGGTACCGGGGTGGGGATAAGGGAGGAGCCCCTTATCTCCAGCTACTATTGACACTAACAAAGATAACGAACTATCAACAACTAACAACAACTAATTAAACAGTACTTAAACTATCTAGAAGATAAACGAGTGCTAATGAAGCTAGGGCTGTGGAGGTCAGCAAGCTGCTCTCCACTGTTCCAACGACCGACACGGGCGGTAAGAAGGAACTGAGAGGGCGATGGGCCGGCTGGGGTATATATCGGGACACCTAACGGCGCCACTCCAGGGGGCGCCAGCCGGCCCACCGAGTGTTGCTAGGGTAAAAATCTTCCGACGATCGTGCACGCCGCGCGCGCACACCTAACTGGAATACATATGAGCAAGCACTCGAAGAAGAAGAAGTGTTTCTTTACAGGAAGAGTTACAGCAAGTTATTTGCCAGAGATTAAATTCTGTCAACTAGGCCCTTGCAAGTTTCACTTAAAAATCCATTTACCTCCCATTCCTAGTTAGGTTCATGTTGGGATACTACTAACACACTGCTACTGACATGGGTCTTAATAAGAAGTCAAGAAACAGGGCACGCGGGGATCAGTAATACAAATCCTTTGGGGTTCACACTATAACCCTAAACTGTTTGGTTTAAGGCTTTTTTTCAGCACATGGTCCAAGTTTGCCAAAGGGGTTTTCAACCCTTTTAGTATTCATTCTAATCCCAAATTTGAAGTTACACTCTGGGAGTGCTAACTCAGATCAGCTGAAACAAAATCAGCTTCACTGGGATCGCCAGTAACCAATCAGCTCCAGTTCAGATGCATTTTGTGCCAAAGTACTGAACGCTCTGCAATCTGCTAGAGACAGGAGAAAAGCAAAGGGCCTCAAAGAGTGATAATGGAGAGTGAATATTCACTCAGGTAAGCATGGGATGAAATTTGGTTTGAGAAAATAATTTATGTGGAATTGCCAAAGAGCTGATTAAAAATTACTTTGCAGAAAGGACAATTACCAAGAACTATCATGATGTTGACAGAGAAACAAGCGGACCAAGTGAATGAAATTCAAAGTATATACGGTGGGTTTTTTTCCCCCTTCCAACCTATTTTATCTGTGGATGGGGAACTGGGAAGTCCCCACACTGTAAACTTTTAAAAACTGCATTTATTTAAAGGCACTTACAAAAGCTAAATGTCTCCATCACTGCAGAATTTTGAAATATAAATAAGATATAATAGAAAAACTCACAGTCACAAGATTTAAAAGATGATCACAAACTTATAACCTGAATTTGATTAAAATGGTTAGTGTCTCTTTAATGCACAGTCCCACTTTGTAGGTCTGATGAAGATGTATCAACTCCCAGAGACATTGAGCCTAACAGCCACAGTGCCTCCCAGAGCTCCAGCTGCTTTGGAAGCATCTAGCACATGCTACTTTTAAGGCAAAGCTCACTCTGCTGGCTGGGGGGGGGGATGTAATCTGGTCCCTTCCCATTCTAGTTATGGGAGGCTAATCCTACTGCCAGCCTTATGTCAGGGCAAGCACAAGGAACAGATTGTGCCCTACACTTGCATAAGGGCTGTTCTCTTGATTTGCACACCAGGGATTGAACTGCAAACCTCCAGGATTGAAAGCATGAAGAGCTACACCTTGAGCTAGAGATTCAAGCCTCGCTATGTGTGGCTATAGCAGACTTATCTTGTATAGATTCAGCACAGAAGAGGTTCTACAACGCATGCTCACCAGCATGTTACACTGGCACAGGGGCATATATAAGGAGGAAGGTTCCTTGTGTCTTCTTCCCCTTGTGCACACATGTAGTGCTGGACATAATATAGCCCTCAGAATCAGTAGAGAAAATTCAGTACGCACCTTCTGAATAAATGTTAGCCAAATAGATATACATCTTAATTACGACCTTATGCTTCGTCCAGAAACACATTACACACGTCATGTGTGCACACATCTCAACCCTGGATACTTGTTAACGTCACTGAAGTTATAATTAATAAATAATTAATTAAAGTTTGTGTCATACTGTGAGGGAGATTAATATGTAGTGTGTTTCCTAACTGTTGGAGGTTGAAGGAAGCTCCTTGTGAAAATATGGAGTCTGTTACTCTCAATGGAAATGTGCTGTATGGGCAATAGGTTGCAGTTAAGAGATGTACCAGAGCAAGGTATTTTCTTGCTTCTTAGGGTATGTCTACACTATGAAATTAGGTCGATTTTGTAGAAGTCGATCTTTAGAAAGCGCTTTTATACAGTCGATTGTGTATGTCCCCATTAAGCGCAGTAGGTAGGCAGAGTGCGTCCACAATATCATGGCTCGCATTGACTCACGGAGTGGTGCACTGTGGGTAGCTATCCCACAGTCAGGAGCGGCTCTAACTTTTGTTGCCACCCCAAGCAAAAAAACAAAACAAAACCGAGCGCCACCTCCCCCAGCAAAAAACAAAACAAAAAATGAGCGCCACCCCGCCGAAACAACCCCCCCCCCCCCGAGCGCCGCCCCTCCGAAACAACCCTCCCCTTCCCTGAGCACCACCCCGCTGAAACAAAACAAAAAACCCAAGCGCCGCACCACTGAAACAAAAACAACCCCACCCCCGAGCGCCACCCCGTCCCGCCGCCCCAAGATTGGCCGCCCCTTAGAAGGTGCCGCCCAATGCACATGCTTGGTCGGCTGGTGCCTGGAGCTGGCCCTGAGTAAACCCCTCAATAGAAACCTTCTTCTATAGACTAAGCTTCAGTTGTTGCCTGGGACCTCAATCCTCCGGCTACTTGAAAGCCATCGGAGAGGAGCTCCAGGGAGTCCCTTGATGTTTCTTTGGGTCTGAAGAAGAGTAGATGGTATGTCGGGGGACAGTAGCTGAAGATGGATGATGGTAAGTGGCTGTTTGTCCTTCTCTTCTCCTTGCAGGTGATGGCAAATGCACATCCAAGTGGACATAGGTGCCGACTTTTGTCGGCACTGGTGGGTGCTCATGCCCATGCCCCCGCCCTCCCCCCCCACCCCACTCCACCCCCGGGTTCCCTGCACGGCCGGAGAGGCGACTCTCGCCAAGGCGCTTTTTTAACCGCAGCAGCCGGCCGCCTCTCAGCTGTGCGGCCAGGGGGAGAGGCAGGGAGAAGCGCAGCGGGGCAGCGCCTCGGGGAAGGGGTATGGCTGAAATAGCAGTTCCCCAAAAGGGCAGATATTCCCACTGAGCAAATAATAAATAACTAAACATTTAGTTACAATATAAAAACCTCATTCTTTTCTTGATCTCTGTGAAAACTTCTACACATTTCACTATATATTGTGCAGAGTACTTAGTCCTGAGTTTATAACCTAGTCCACAAACCATGATTAAATATGGAAGTTGTCCCTCTCCTCCAAAATGAGCTTGACACCTGTGATCTAGCACATGTCATATAACCCTACTGTAAGGGGACTCAGACTCACCCGGCAGCGCCTCCTGCTGGTTGTCCTGGGAATTAGTTCGTCCAGCCCTGTAGCGCCCTCTGCAGGCCGGGGATCCGGCTTGCCCACTTTCCTCTAAGGCCCACGAGTCCCTCCCAGGACCCGGTGCCCCTTTAACTAGGGTGCTGCCCCTCCCAGCAGTACCCCACAGATCTGGGTTTCCCCTCCCCAGGGGAACCCCCAACCCACTACCCCCACCTCGCCTCAGTCTTAGGCTACTGCCAGTCACCAGCTAGCCCCCGCGCTCTGGGGCAGACTACAGTATAAGCCACTCATCACAGGCAAGGTTGGGTTGGACCTGCTGCCTCGGCCTACCCGTGGGTTAACCCCTGTACCTATTGGGCCTTAACCAGGCCTGGAGCTTTCCTATGCTGGAGCTCCCCAGCTCCTCTAGCCTTCCCCCAGCCCTGCTCCACTCTAGGTCTTTGCAGCCAGCCCTCCTTCCTCTAAGGCAGAGGAAGGCTCTCGCTCGCTCTCTCCTGGCTGCCCTGGCCTTTATAAGGCCAGGCTTGTCTGTTTGGGGCGTGGCCCCCAGCTGAGCCTGCCTTCCCACTCAGCCCAGCTTTTAGCAATGCCCTCACTTAGGGCTGTTTCAAGCCCCTCAGGGCATAAGCGGGGTTCTGTCCCGCTACACCTACACATACCAGAGCATCTGATTACAGCTGGGTGGGAATTTTTTGCCAAAATGTTTTTTGGGGTCAGAAAACACCAATTCGATGAAACTTTTGTTAGAAAGGTTTCTCAGGTCTAGGCTGAAATTTCCGGTCAAAAATGAAAGTGAAAGAAACTCCTCCATAGCACCCCCACCTGTCCCTTATAACAGTGGTTCTCAACCAGGGGTACATGTACCCCTGAGGTTACGCAGAGGTCTTTCAGGGTGTACATCAACTCATCTTGATATTTGCCTAGTTTTACAACAGGCTACATAAAAAGCACTAGCGAAGTCAGTACAAATGAAAATTTCATACAGACAATGACTTGTTTATACTCTCTATATACTATACACTGAAATGTAAGTACAAATATTTATATTCCAACTGATCTATTTTATAATTATATGGTAAAAATGAGAAAGTCAGCAATTTTCCAGTAATAGTGTGCTGTGGCACTCTTGTATTTTTATGTCTGATTATGTAAACAAGTAGCTTTTAAGTGAGGTGAAACTTGGGGGTACACAAGACAAATCAGACTCCTGAAAGGGGTACAGTAGTCTGGAAAGGTTAAAAGTTACTGCTCTAGAATAGTCCATAGCTTAGTGTTTAAGGCCTTCGCTCTGGGAGAGCTGTGTTCAGGTCTCTGCTCTTCCTGTTTTGGAGCAACAACTTGAACTGAGGTCCCCCATATTCTAACCACAGTGGCTATTGGCCATTCTGGGGTGGGTCTCTCTGTTTTTTGTAAAAAAAAAATTGAAAACGTCTCAGTTGCATCCTGATATGGAATAGAAACGGTTTTGAAATCTCAAACTTTCCCATGATGGGAAAACTCTTTCCTGCCCAGCTGTACTTCATACATGGCTGGACCCAGTTATCATGCTGTTATGTGCAAAATCAACATACTTGAGTGTCACAATTAGAAAAGGTACCTTGTCCCAAGCCCACAGGCATCAGAGTACAGACTGATTGAACATTAACTAGGTGAAAGGGAAATGCCACTGTCTTAAATCCTTTCTACAGCCAGAACTACAACACCCATAGTGCAAGTGCACACGCATGCACACACAAAACACAATAAACATTGGCACGGGAAGGTTTTAGATGGGATGTTCAGACTTGTTGGTGAACAGAGATTCACAGGAACTCCTGTCAGGAAGATTTTGCCCAAAGTATGGGTTTCCAGGGTAGAATGCACCAAGTAGAATATATAGCCAACCGGATCTGTACACGGTATGCATGCAAATTCCAAGCTGCTATTCCATGGATTAAATGGTTAAAGAGTCTTTTATCCAAAGTCTTTTTTATGGTTCTTGGCAAAGTAACACCGTAATCATAGTTAATGCAGGTTTTGAAAGAAAGGGAGTGAATCAAAACTTTGTTATTATGTGAAGCAAGCACAGGGTAAAGTATTTGGATGTTCTGCCAGTTTTCTAAAGATTCTCCTTAAATTGAGTTTTAGATAATAATAGCATTCAGAGCAGGGGCTGTTTACATTACTTTTATTAGGATTTTACAACAAATGTATACAAGTCAAAAAGGCTACTCATTGAATTAAAACTGGCATTGTAATTTCAGCGCATCGGGACCTTGTTTTTTAACTGTAACATCACTTCACAGCAACATGCAGCTCTATACAAGCACTGTACAAACACTATTTCTCACAACACTTTGCAACGTAGGCCAATTGTAGTACTTTATGCAGCTAAGGAAACTAAGACAAAAAGAGAGAAAAAGGCCAGAGTCAATATTGCCTGAGTGACCTAGAAGATCAACATTGGACTTAGAACTAGAAATTCCTAAATGGCCTAGTTGATAGATCAGTGGACTGGGGAACCTGGAGTCTATTCCTGTCTCTGCCACTGCCGGCGGGGTGACCTTGGGCAAGTCACTTCACCTGTCTGTGCCTTAGTTTTCCATCTGTAAAAAAGGGATAATGTGTACTTCTTCATAAAGCTCTTTGAGATTTACTGTGGAATGTGTTATGTAAGCTGTAGGTATTATTATTTTCTTATCTAGAATTTACTACATCCTTGGTTAAGATAGTAAGGCCTAATTCACTATTCCCCTGCACCTAGTGTAGTGACTTATACCAGGGCAAAATAGGTGTAAAATGCTACCATTCTGGCTTGGTAGTGTTACATGTCCACTTTACACATTGCTGTGAATGACTATACAAGGTGGTGAGTCATAGTGAATCAGGTCCTATGTAGTTTGCTAAACAACACAGTGAATTAGTGGTAAAACCCAGATTATAAAGTTGCAGTCCCGGTCCCATGGTCTGTGCTTGATCCTGTAAACCACATTGCTTCTCAGTGAAGCCCAGTTGTTGGGAAACTGACTTTCTTGCATAGAAGACCTTCTTCAGTTCATCTCAAATGTGAATAAGGACATCTAGACATTGGCAATGAAGCTCCTTGTCCTGTATCTCTCTCTCTGGATACTAGCTAACCAGCATCAACTTCCCTGAGAAGTGAGCAGCTAATTTTATGGCATTGCTGTGCTCTCTAGGATCTGGTCTGAATTCATCTGAACAAACAAATGGTTATTTAGAGAATGCTGTCAATTTCTTGTAATCTGAGGGCTGTTTAGAAGAGCTGTTGGGAAGACCCACCCATCCCAGAAACAGTACAATATGCTGAAAGGGGATAGCCTAGGCCATGTATATGTTTTCTGATAAAGAGAGAGGTTTGTAGCCTATATGTAATCCTGCATAGAAAAACTCATTAGGCCTAATTCTCCTCTGTTTCATGCCAGTGTATCTCCAGGGCCGGTGCTACCATTAGGTGACCCTAGGCGGCTGCCTAGGGTGTCAGGATTTGGTGGGGGGGGACGTTTCAGGTCCCTCAGCGGCCGAAGAAGCTGCCGCCAAAGTGTCGCCGAGGACCCCGGCACTTCGGCGGCAGCCTCTCCCACCGCCGCCGCCTACGGCGGCAAAAAAGCTGGCGTCGCCCCTGTGTATCTCCATTGACTTAGTGGAATATTTCCTGATTTACTCCTGATCATAAGACCTTGAGCAGTAAACTTCCATAGCATCTATAGCAGCTTGTAGCCAGCTGCATTTCAACAAGAGACATTTTGCAATCTCAGCACAAAGTATGTCCCTAATGATTGTCACTATGCACTATGGTGCTGGTGTACTTGATACTGTTCCTTGGAGTAGGAGCATGCATGTTCAGCAGATATTGCCTAACCACACTCTTTTTAACAGCAGATTGCATCCCTGGATTGTTGTGGTTCATATCTTAGATATAAGGAGCAGTGTAGTCTAATGGCTAGATCACAGGATTAGGACTCTGGGTTCTATTCCTGCTACTGGCCTGCTAGGTGATAGTGGGCAAATCACTCTGTGCCTCAGTTTCCCCATCTGCAAAATGGGGACAATACTGACATTCTTTGTAATGCGCTTTGAGGTCTATGGATGAAAAGACCTAGGTATTATTATTAGCTACCAGCAGAATGCCACCTCCTCCCTTAGTCATGCCTACCTCCACCCTTTCCCCTCCTTCACACCTGCACAATCAAGGGCGGGTTTAAGCCCATAGTGGGAGACTTTCAAAGGCACACATGGCAGTTAGGCTCCTACCTCCCACGGACTTTCCATGGGAGCTGGGTACCTAACTGCCATTTATGCCTTTGATAATGTTCCCCATACTGTTTAAAAGGGGGCTGAGGAAACAAGATTTGGGTTTTGAGCCACACTAAACTGCAGAGGGCACAGTGTGTCCAAGAGAAATTACAACATGTGGATTTGAGAGCAATGCTCAAGCAAGATTAGAAAAAACAACGAGGAAGACATTAAATTAGAGCTGATTGGCTGGAAGAAATGTAACGACAGAGGAATTGAAAACATTAAACAAGATAAAACAAAGCCCATAAAAATAGTCCAAAAAGATAAATACGTAAAAATAGCTAAAAATATCTTACCTTAATTTCAGGGGCACTAAAATAATATTTGGAATCTTGTCAGCTCATGTTCCAGGAAACAGTTATCAGTCTGGACTAAAAAAAGAGAAGACAGGAGGAGGATAAGGAGACCTAAAAATAGCTGACAGCATAGAACACTCTGAATGATAAATAGGAGATAGGCATAGGAATAGTAGTAGTCATATAGGATTGGGTAAGGGAATGGGATTTATTTCTGCCTGTAAAATTGGGGTTTCGGAGTTTCTCTGTACCAGACCCACCTTCTTGCTCAATAATGTCAAGGATGGTTCTTCCTAGATCATTCTTTTTCTCCAATGATGGGTTTATGGTTTTCTAGGGTTTTTCTACATGGTGTGTTGCTACTGGAGACATTCTGAATTGAGTAGGTATTTCACTGATTAATGAGATCTCTGACCTCAGTCTCCTCTGCCTGGCACCTTGTAGAGCTGCCATGTCCATGGCAAGTGCCAAGTGGCTATAAAATGCTACCAAGCCAGAAAACTAGTAGCATTTTACACGCACTCTGCACAGGTGTTAATGATTACACAGGTTCCAGCACTGGAGAATCAGGCCCATAGACTAATATGAAAAAGTCCCCGTCGCTGGTGCACGGATGGGCCCAAAGAGACAGTCTGGTATCCGGAACAAAAGAGAAGGTGTATGAAGAAACTACATTAGTCATGAGAAATGTGACCAGCTCAGGTATAAACTAGAGAAATATTGTAAAAGGGAGACATATTTGAAATGACTAAATATTCTAGGCAGGAATGCAGTTTATATCATGAATTTAATATTGTCTACGTTATTGGTTCTGATGCATCTTTTGACTTGTGGCAAAGGAACGTTGGATTTTTCATAACAAATCAGACCACACATGTTGGTTCAGTGGCAAATTAAAAAAATCCCCAAATCCATCTAGCTAACTCTGCAATACTGTACATTGTGGGGGCGGGGATTCCTTTCTGAGCCCTGCAAGTGAGCAGTTTGCCCTGCAGCATGAGTTTTGATGACTCTTATTTTAGCTTGCTGCCATGTGACACCGTTGTTAAAGGTCATACAATTAATTAATCCTTTTTTAAAATTCAGTTGTAAAGTATTTGACTCAGTGGCATCCAGTGTAGTCTACAGACTGATTACAGCCCACTTCAGTTCAGCCCTTACAAGGATCAGTCAGTTACAATGACCAATTTCTGCAAACCCTAAGCAGCCACATATTGTCCATGCATAGTATAGATGGGCTGGCTTCTTGGCTGCCAGGGACAGGGCTCAGACTCCACCATGGCAGTGCATTGGAACAAGGGCAGCACAGCTGTCTTCACTCAGCCTGTTCTGAGCTTCCACTGCACCAAAAGGTGATGATTTTTCAGACCATTGAAACAATGTCAAAAAAAAAAAAAAAAGCCAGAAGGAATTGACGAAGCACTTCAGAATCCCTCAGTCTGCTGTCATCTTGGCACTGCAAGGACTGAATGTAGTGCCATATTGTGTTACGATGCGGGGGAGGTCTGTAAATAGTGGAGACTGATGCTCATTTCGTAACGTGCATAGTTTGGCTTTTCATTCTGTAGAAGAAAGAAGCAACAGAAAGTTACTGGAGTTGTTGGGTTTTTTTGGGGGGGTGGGGGGGGAGATTGGAGCTGGTAATGTATGGTTTATTTTCCATAGAATGCTTTTGTTATATGCTTAATGTTTCTGCAATTTTTAAATTCTAATATTATCTATTGGCCAAGATTTTTTTGAACAGGCCAAGGAGCACTCGGTGCAAGTCTGGAGAAGGGAAGGAGTGTGGTAAGGTGATTATAAGCCACTTTGTGCCTCCCAAATCCTGGGGACAGTGGGCACTCGTCCAGTCCCTGTCCTAAATTAAAGTAGTCTAATGGCTCCTCTAATCTACACCAGTAGTCAATGACCTCTAAGAGCAGTTCTAGCAGCCAGGGATCACCCAGATGCAGGGAATGTTCTGGTGACACTCCCACTCCTGGCCATGCCCCTTGAACCCATGGCCAGGAGTGAGATGGCTTCAGACTGCTGCAGAGGCTCTATGACACTCAAGGATTCCCCTGTGCAGGGTATCGTCCAATGGTTGTTTCCATCAGCTACAGAGCTATTTTCTGCCACCAGGGCAGTGCAAAGCAGACAGCTCACCAGATAGTCAGGGCTTCATATAGCACACTAAAGTGTGGTGATTGCTTACAGACAAATAAGACACGATTTCTGCACTGATTTCTACAGGTTTTGCATGCCGAGTACACCAGCAGTGCAATGCAAAACCTCTTGTAACCCCAGGATCTGGTCCGGAATGCTGAAACATAAAATACAGCAAAAGTCTTCACATTATACCTTATATTGCTTTAGACTGAGCTTTGCCATGGAGTCTAGGAGTTAGGCACCTAACTCACATTGAATTTCAGTGAGATTTGTACACCTAACTCTTAGTCCCTTTTGAAAATCCCAGTCTTAAATTATCACTACAGTCGTAATAAATTAGATGCCACGGGATCCCTTTAAGACAACAGCTGTAGATTTAGCTACATTCACACTTGTTCGTAAACCTGATAGAATCATGGAATCATACAAGATTAGGGTTGGAAGAGACCTCAGGAGGTCATCTAGTTCAACCCCTTGCTCAAAGCAGGACCAACACCAATTAAATCATCCCAGACAGAGCTTTGTCAAGCCAGGCCTTAAAAACCTCTAAGGATGGAGATTCCATCACCTCCCTAGGTAACCCATTCCAGTGCTTCACCACCTCCTAGTGAAATAGTGTTTCCTAATATCCAACCTAGACCTCTCCCACTGCAACTTGAGACCATTGCTTCTTGTTTTGTCATCTGCCACCACTGAGAACAGCCGAGCTCCATCCTCTTTGGAACCCCCCCTTCAGGTAGTTGAAGGCTGCTATCAAATCCCCCCTCACTCTTCTCCTTCTGCAGACTAAATAAGCCCAGTTCCCTCAGTCTCATAAGTCATGTGCCCCAGCCCCCTAATCATTTTCACTGCCCGCCGCTGGACTCTCTCCAATTTGTCCACATCCTTTCTGTAGTGGGGAGCCCAAAACTGGACACAGTACTCCAGATGTGGCTGCACCAGTGCCAAAGAGAGGGGAATAATCAGTTCCCTCAATCTACTGGCAATGCTCCTACCAATATGCCATTAGCCTTCTTGGGAACAAGGGCACACTGTTGACCACAAGCGCCAACTTCTGGTGGCGCGAGTGGGGGCTGACGCCCAGCGTCGGGGGCAGGGCCCCGATGCCGGGCCCCGTCCCCGACGCCAGGTGATGTGGAGGGGCCCCGCCCCCAATGCTGGGCCCCGCCCCCGACGCCGGGTGACGTTGCGGGGCCCCGCCCCTGATGCCGACGCAACGTCGCCCAGCGTCGGGGGCGGGGCCCCGCAACGTCTCCCGTTGCTGAGGTGAGCTTGCCGCAGGTCCCGGGACTGGCGGGGAGCTGGGCGTGGGCCCCATGGTTGACGGGGAGCTGCCAGTGGGTGCTCTGCACCCACCAATTTTTCCCCGTGGGTGCTCCAGCCCCGGAGCACCCACGGAGTCGGCGCCTATGCTGTTGACTCATATCCAGCTTCTTGTTCACTGTAATCTCCAGGTCCCTTTCTACAGAACTGCCTCTTAGCCAGTCAGTCCCCAGCCTGTAGCAACGCTGGGATTCTTCTGTCCTAAGTGCAGGACTCTGCACTTGTCCTTGTTCAAGCTCATCAGCTTTCTTTTAGCCCAATCCTCAAATTTGTCTAGATCTGGACCCTATTCCTTCCCTAATTAATGACTATCAAAGCAAAACATTATCTCATACAGGCTAGTTAAAATATCCAAAGAAGTCAGGAGTGAAAATGGAATGATGGAAACAATTAGGGAGAGGATAAGAGCATTCTATTTATTCAGTTTTTTTAGAATCAAGAACATAGTTAACACTGGGGAAAGAAGAAAGGTGATATGGTTAGCAAGAGTGAAGAATAGAGAACTAGGAGGCCATGAGATAACTGGAGTATTTTAATGCAAATGTCCTAAATAGTTTTACTAGATAAAAATCCCCAGGAGGGTGCTCTCTAAATCAGCAGCATACTTGGGAGTCTTAGCTCCCTCCTCCACATCAGTTGGACAGAAGCTCTAGTTCATTTAAGGATATTCATAACAACAAATGTGTGCAGGCTACAACAAACTTAATATTATAGCAGGTTGGCTTTTTTTTTTTTTTTTTTTTTTTTTTTAAAGAGGTTGGAAAAGAAGAATGTAGGTAACTGAAATTATAAAAATCTTCTTATGTACAAATATAGTCCTGGAACAAATTATCATAATACAAGACAGGTTTAGCTGGCCCAGAAATTCATGAGTCATTCATTTATGCAACTGGCTAGGAAGGAAGGGTCCTTCTGATTAAAAAACAATTAACATTGAGGCCTTTATTTCTAATCAGAATGCGGGTCTGTGTGGAAGAAATGACAGCTTTACTTTTCTTCTTGTTTTGTAATGTGTTATGAATTTGCTATTCCTGAAGAAGATAACAGTAATATTCTCACCTCTGTGCCAGCCCCTTTACTGCCCAGATCTGGCTGGGGGAAAGTTTCCCCAGCACAGGCACTGTGGCACATAGCTGTAAGTCTGCTTCCAAGGACCCCTTTGCTAGTCCTAGTGTAGGGGGAGGTCCCGGGGGGGTGGGATGGGATGGAGCCACAGCACATAATGCTGAAGAGATTCTGGGCAGTGCTGTCACCCATAGGAGGACATTTCAGGGGGGCTGCTGGAATTCAGACAGGCTCCCAGGACTATCTAAATTATTCTGGAGGCCACCCCAGTCTCCAGAGCAGCCCAGGATTTCTGTGTTACGCCTCTTAAAGGCACAGCACAGAATCTCACCCTTGGCAGGCTAGTTTCCCCTCTTCCTCAGTGCTGCCAGTAAACTTCAGTCCCAACACTCTACCATGCTAGGTCTGGGCTCACACAGTTCTGTTGCTGCAGCTCAGTCCCAGCATTCAACACACCTGATATTCCCATCCTGGGCCCTTGGGTACAGGCTTCCAGTCATGCTAAATTCTGCCCAAACCTATGCTCCCTGCACTGCTTTAGTGCTAGAGATACCAGGCCACATCATGCCCTATATAAAGGCCAGAGGGCAGGATTGGAAAAGTATAAGTAGGTTCAAAAGAGAATTAGATAAGTTCGCATCTGGTGCTGACCACTGTCAGAAGACCGGACACTGGGCTAGATGGACCATTGGTCTGACCCAGTATGGCTATTCTGATGTTCTTAAGGTGTTCAGAGAAATCATTTTAATATAAGAAAAGATACTGTTTGCTACTGACTGATTATGTCACTGAGCAAGTGACTCAGCTCAGCAGCAGCTGAAACAAGAAGGTGAAGTTTTTGGTAGTTTGTAAAGCAGGACCTATTGGGATTTGTGTGGATTATGTTGTTAGAACAAGTGTTAACTAACATGATGTTAAATACAGCTTTGCACGCTGTGTGGATAAAAGCTGTTGTGTCTAACATCATGTCAGCTGTGTGTGGTTAATTCTGGAGTGGACCCTAGAATTAACCATGACCAGATGACATGATGTATACCGTTGTACGTGACTGTCTTTGTCTACGAGCAAGTGTTTAACTAGGTTATGTCTACACTCGAGCTGGAGGTATAATTTCCAGTCTAGTAGACATATGTGCACTAGCTTTAATAGGAGGTAGCATGCTAAAAATAGAAGTGTCGCTATGGCAGTTCAGGTGGGTACTGATTTGGGAAGCTGGCCCAAACCACCACCCATGCTACCCTGGCTACATTTTAGCATGCAAGATTGAGCAGAACTAGCACATATATGTCAACATGAGCAGGGAATCACGCTTCCCAGCTCAAATGCAGACATACCTTTAGTGCTAGTTAACACGTTCTCAAACAGTATCATTTCCCAGTATAGACGAGGTCTTGGTGTGTGCTGAAAGATAACAGTTAAATACTGAAAGCTAATGTAGCACAGCTGGTTGTGCAGAAGTAATAGTGGGCACACTGCAATGTAGTATAGGCCAACATACAGATATAACAAATACATGCAAGAGTATTGGCTGGTAAATACAAAACTGTGGTTATTTTGGTCATTCTGCTCAGTGTGTGTTAAAAAACCTCTCTGCATGTTTCCTTCAGGAAAATAAACATGACTAATGGCACCAATTCCTCTATGCCAGGGGTGGGCAAACTACGGCCCGGGGGCCGCATCCAGCCCTCAAGCTCCCGCTGAGGAGCGGGGTCCGGGGCTTGCCCTGCTCCAGCCGGGGAGCGGAGTCGGGATCTTGCCCTGCTCCTTGCAGCTCCCAAAAGCAAGCAGCATGTCCCCCCTCTGGCTCCTCCACATAGGGGCAGCCAGGGAGCTCTGCCCCCTGCCCCCGCCCCAAGCGCTGCCCCTGCAGCTCCCATTGGCTAGGAACCGTGGCCAATGGGAGCTGCAAGGGAAGCACCTGTGGACAGGGAAGTGTGCAGAGCCACCTGGCCGTGCCTCCATTTAGGAGCTGGAGGGGGGACATGCTGCTGCTTCTGGGAGCCGCTTGAGGTAAGCGCTGCCCAGAGCCTGCACCTCTGACCCCTGTCCCGTGCCCCAACCCTGATCCCCCTTCTGCCCTCTGAACCCCTCTGTCCCAGCCCAGAGGAACCTCCTGCACCCCCAACCCCTCATCCCCAGCCCCACCCCAGAGCCCGCACCCCCAGCAGAGCCCTTCCGCATCCCAACCTCCAATTTCATGAGCATCCATGGCCCGCTATACAATTTCTATACCCGGATGTGGCCCTTGGGCCAAAACGTTTGCCCACCCCTCCTCTATGCAGTGATTTTGAACATTACATGCAATACTTAAATCCTGAGTCATTGTTAAGTGAACAAACATTTCCTAGCCTTTTCTAAGCAGGAACAACAATTTTGAAATATCAGCACAAACAGGAGACTGATTTTTGGCAGCTGCAACAGCCAGTGATTAAAATAGTACCTATGCACACCTGTGCCCCCTCAGCCAACTGTCCTTGCAAGGCACATAAGACTAAAATGTTCACAAATGTGTATTCTTCACAGTGACTGATGCTGCAGGTTCCTGCAAATTCTGCCTCTCTCAGTCAACTGCTACAGATTGTTCATAGCACCAAGCTGTGGTGTTTAAAAAAGAACCACTAAAACCAGATACATTTTCTGAGAAATAAAGGGGTCTTTTTTTTCTTCAGAAAAAGTCAAACATATAAATCTATCCAGACAAATCCACATTAAATGCTGTTGGAAACTTGGGATGATTGACTATTTACAATTATTTTCTTGGGGAGCGGGATAGGATGTGCATACTCCACGGTGTCTTAGCAAAGGTTAAGGAGCTGCTGTGGGTTCATTAATCCCACCCTGGTACACCTGTACTTGTGGTCGGGCTTGGAGGGGCAGTTAAAAGGAAAAGGTTCCCTGAGGGAAGGTAGGCCTACTGTGGGATTATTGTGTTTGTTTTTCTACCCAGGACTGTTGTGTGTGTTTTTACCTGGGCTGGGTTTCTGGTCTGAATGAGACTGCTGCTGGTAATGCCCACTCAGCCAGGAGTGACCACTCTGGATAAAACTCTTTTTGCACTCTCCCAGAGTCCATGCTGTGATTCTTCCTGAGCCTAGAAGTGCCTCAGCCATAGAAAGCTAGTAGCCATTTCTAAAAGGGCTTTCAGCAGACCCCTGCCTTTTCAGAACTGATCATATGCCACATCCCTCACCTAATCTGGTGCTAGTATTTATGTAATGAGATTGAGGCTTCAGAGAAACAGGATCGTATGTCCTGTATGCTCTGATCCAGTGGTTCTCAAACTGTGAGTTGGGACACCATTTTAATGGGGTTGTCAGGGCTGGTGTTAGACTTGCTTGGGCCCCGGGCTGAAGCCAAAGCTCAAGGGCTTTGGCCTTGCCCACCTGGGGCAATGTGGTTGAGGCAGGCTCCTTCTTAGTGACGATGTCCTGAATGCACAAAAGGAGTTAAGCACCGTGACAATCAGCATCACAACATCTAACTTGTAGGTGCCTATAAAATCACTGCCATTCACAAAGCCTAAGTTAGGCACCTAGGCTCCCTATGCAATGAATGGGGAGATATAGGTGCCTCAGAGTGTGATTCACATGCTAGGCAGGGATCCACTTAAACTAGCCAATGGGAGATGATAGCAACAGGGGTGCATGCTAAGGCTAGCCGTGTCTTCGAGATAGGTGCCTCCCTGCAGCCCAGACTTAGCCACTTATCTCTGCTAGCAATTCTCAGCTGCAAACCCTCTCTTAGCATCAGGTGCCTCTGCTGTTTTAGCAAGAAGGTGGGGGGAAGGGAGGCCCTCCATCATAACTTTTAGCTGAGTGATTAGAGTACTCATCTGGGATGGGGGAGAGCCTCCAGTTCAAATCCACCTCCTCCTGAGGGAGAGAATGGATTTGAATAGGGATCTGCTACCTCTCAGGAGGGTGCTCCAACCGCTGGGCTATGGAATATTCTGATGTGGGGCTCCCTCAGTCTCTTCTGTTGAAGCTCTTGCACGCTGGGTAAATAATGAAAGCACCATTAGAGCAGAGGGACTGGATCCTGGGTCTCCCACCTCTCCGATGAGTGCTCTGATCACCATGCTATAGAGTCACACTCATGTTTCGCTCTCGCTGTCATTTGAGCATGAGTGCCCTCTGAGCACTCCTACCAGATCAGCCCCCCCCCCCCCCCCCCGTGACTTACGTGGCTGAATGCCTGTCTTCCCCTGGTTTGCGAATTGTTCAGGAGCTTAGGCAGGAGGTTAGTGCCCAGATGTCTACAAGGAGGCAGCAGTGCGTGTGCTCAGAAGCAGAAACATAGGACTGTGGAGAGCTTTTACTGCAAAACTTAGGTGGTGACGGAGTTTAGGCCCATACAAGGTTCAGCAGGAGTCCTGTCTGCCGCAGTGGTCCCAAAACTGGGACTTGAGTATCTAACTCCTTTTGTGCATTCTGGCCAAAGTGCTTTGTGTTTCTTCACCAATGTCTGTCACTTTACTCACTGCTGAGTTGACTGTTTGTGCCTCATCGCAAGCTTGCGATTTGCAAATGCTGCTCTTGGTGGATGGTGGCTCTAGTTCCATTTTTTCACATTCTGCTGTTTATTGTCCTATATGTACAGTGTGGTCAGTGAATGTTTTATTTGGATTGGACATTCATTCTACAATGTATCTGTGTGCCAACCAGTGTCTCCAGAACGTAATTCTTATTCTCTGCATGGGAGATGTTTCAGTTGTATTCCTTCTCAACACTTAAAAAGTTCCGTGTTCGGGTGTACCCACTGGAAAGCACTTCAGCCTCTACGACTGTATTTGATCATCATTGTACCATGTTTCCTCATCCTCTTTGTACCGTGTCCTCCTTATCCTCACTGGGTGACAAGTCCTAGAAGTGAGTTTCCATAACTTTGGACTGTTCCCTTTGATCTGGGGACTAAAATTCTAATAGTAAATCGCTGCCCTCATTATTACCTCTTGGGTTACTCTGTTGCATTGATGCAGTTAGGACAGGTGCAACATTATTCACATCATTAGTTCCCTTTGGGCTGGATGAACATAAGTGGCCACATTGGGTCAGACCAAAGGTCCATCTAGCTCAGTATCCTGTCTTCCGACAGTGGCCAATGCCAGGTGCCCCAGAGGGAATGAACAGAACAGGCAATCATCAAGTGATCCATCCCCCCGTCGCCCAGTCCCAGATAGCCCCGTAACAGCCATTACAGAGTGCTATCATATCACTGGTTGTGCTGCTGGTTAGCAAACTTTGAATACCTGGATGAGTACTTCTGTAGAAGCTGCCACTCAGTGCTTGCTGCCTCTCACTTGGTTTTTATTTAATAGTGACACACCGACTGACACGTATTTCAAGACTGCCTTGCAGATATCCACTTCATCTTGCCTGTCAGACCATAGGTGCTTGACCTAGGGGTGTTGGGGGTGCTGCAGCACCCCCCTTCCCCGGTGGATTCCATCACATACAGGGTTTACAGTTTGGTTCAATGGCTCTTAGTACCCCCACTATAAAAATTGTTCCAGCACACCTGTGTCAGACTTGACCTTTGTTTGGGGGGTTCCTGATCATAGAATATCAGGGTTGGAAGGGACCTTAGGAGGTCATCTAGTCCAACCCCCTGCTCAAAGCAGGACCAATCCCCAATTTTTGGCCCAGACCCCTAAATGGCCCTCTCAAGGATTGAACTCACAACCCTGGGTTTAGCAGGCCAATGCTCAAACCACTGAGCTATCCCTCCCCAAGGTGGGGTTGAGGTGACTTGCACTCACCTGATTTTGGTACTTGTCCCCAGGGAGTGGAGCATTTAACAGAAGCAGAGCCACTTTGACCTAAGGTGACAGTCAATAATTATCCCAGTGATATTTATATTAGTCTGCCTCATACTTTAGCTCAAGAAAAAATGTGAGATAAAGATGATTTTGAAAGGTTTTCAACAGAGTTTAAAAAACACAACACATGCAAATGGCCAGCCAGAAGCATGTACTTCAGTGCTATACCAGCAAGTGCCTCTATGGCATGCAAGGGTTAATCGCTCAGGAACTGCTACATGAATTAAGATCCACCATTAATGGACTGTTCCTGGACCTTTACATTAGTAATGTGTGAATGATCTGTTCCCCCTGCACAAGTTATGGTAGTTAAACAAAAGGCCCTTTCAACAAACATTTTGATTCCCGTAACTCGGTCTTGGGAAAATTAACATTAGTCATCCAATATACTAGTAAGTATTCTTTCATTTAAATTCTTACAGAGTTTTAGCTTTATTGCATACTACATAGGGCAGAAAAAATGCAGAACGAGGTTAAATGCAACAGACACAGTGATTTGAGGCTTTCCTATGCTTCCTAACGGTCATACATTACTTTGACAACAGGACTAGCTGAAATGCAGCTATACGCAAGGATGTGCATGTCTGTAAAAAAGCAGATACCTCACAAATGGTGTGAGTTTTTCATTGTTATAGAGCTATAGGAAATATAATTCATTTAGAAATACGATTGTTTTAGAAAGCAAATGTTAGTTCAGAATATTTCCATTCTTATCATTTCGACTAGAGTTCTTCCTGCAGCACTTGTCTCTCTGTTGGTATTAGAAAATGGACAGTTGAAGGCAAATTGTCCATGTTGACATCATAGAATATCATGGTTGGAAGGTGTTACGTTCGTGGGAGGCTGCGGGCCTACCCAGGGTGCTCTGCAAGAACGAGGCCCACACACTCTGTGAGTTATTGGCTTTATTGAAGGCAAAGTGACACATCCCCAACGGGGACTCCTGGCATTGCTGTCACGGAGACGGGGAACCCAGCTCACCAAAATTTGGGCCTGGTACGGAGTGCCAAGTGGGGCCAGGCTCATACAGCTATATACAAACATCTCATACAGAAGCAAGCAGGGGCCGCCTCCTGGCTCAAGGCCATACAAAACAAAAGCTATTTTAATTAGCTCAAAACAGATTGCAGCTGGCCGGCCATGACCTACAGTGGCTGGCCGCTAAAAAAGTGTGAGAAAGCAAGAACAGCCTGCTGAACAGCCTGACTAGCATGAGATAGCGAACACACCCTTGCTATGCCATAACACAATCTTCCGTGGTACCCTACAGAAGGGTTATCTAGTCCAACCCCCTGCTCAAAGCAGGACCAACCCCAACTAAATCATCCCAGCCAGGGCTTTGTCAAGCCTGACTTTAAAAACCTCTAAGGAAGGAGATTTCATCACCTCCCTAAGAAACCCATTCCAGTGCTTCACCACCCTCCTAGTGAAAAAGTTTTTCCTAATATGCAACCTAAACCTCCCCCTCTGCAACTTGAGACCATTACTCCTTGTTCTGTCATCTGGTACCACTGAAAACAGTCTAGATCCATCCTCTTTGTAACCCCCTTTCAGGTAGTTGAAAGCAGCTATCAAATCCCCCCTCATTCTTCTCTTCTGCAGGCTAAACAATCCCAGTTCCCTCAGCCTCTCCTCATAAGTCATGTGCTCCAGCCCCCTAATAATTTTTGTTGCCCTTCACTGGACTTTTCCCAATTTTTCCACATCCTTCTTGTAGTGTGGGGCCCAAAACTGGACACAGTACTCCAGATGAGACCTCAACAATGCCGAATAGAGGGGAATGATCACGTTCCTCAATCTGCTGACAATGCTTCTACTTATACAGCCTGTGGCATATTGCCGGCACTACTATGATGGGTCCCGCACTTTCTCTTCTTGTGGGGGGGTTTCAGGGTGCCATTTCTTGCCCCTGAACTGGGGTAACAGCTATCCTACTAGTATCCCAGGGAAGGGGAGTGGAGAGGGAGAGACCCGGGCCCGCCCTCTACTCCGGGTCCCAGCCCAGGGGCCCTATGATAGCAGGTGAACCACTTGTACCAGTGATTCTTTCCCCTGGGCTACTTCCCTCTCCTGACCTTCAGCTTGTGGGGCTTCCTGCCTTCCCTCTGCACAAGCCAGGTGTCCCTTTACCTAGGATCTTGGTCTTCTTAGCCCGCCGCAGCACTTCTCAAAACTCTCCTCCGCTTTCCTTCGAACTGCTCTTTGTTCCACCACCAATCCACTCTGCTTCACTCCTCCAAACTGCTCTCTGCTCCACCACCAAACCACTCTGCTCCAACTCCTCCTCACTCTGCTCCAGCTCCTCCTCTGGCTGATTGAAGCAGGGGGATTTTATCAGGTGACTGGTTTCAGGTGCTCTAATTGGTTTCAGGTGCTTTTAATTAATCTACAGGGAATAAGGCTTCTCTTCATCCTAGATCACTCTCCTGCTGCCTTCTGGCCATGCTGTATCACAAGCCCAAAATGCCATTAGCCTTTTTGGCAATAAGGGCACACTGTTTACTCATATACAGCTTCTTGTCCACTGTAACCCCTAGGTCCTTTTCTGCAGAACTGCTGCCTAGCCACTCGGTCCCTAGTCTGTAGCAGTGCATGGGATTCTTCCGTCCTAAGTGCAGGACTCTGCACTTATCCTTGTTGAACCTCATCAGATTTCTTTTGTCCCAATCCTCTAATTTGTCTAGGTCCCTCTGTATCCTATCCCTACCCTCCAGCGTATCAACCACTCCTCCCAGTTTAGTGTCATCTGCAAAATTGCTGATGGTGCAATCCATGCCATCTTCCAGATCATTAATGAAGATATTGAACAAAACTGGCCCCAGGACCAACCCTTGGGGCACTCCGCTTGATACCGGCTGCCAACTAGACATGGAGCCATTGATCCCTACCCGTTGAGCCCGATGATCTAGCCAGCTTTCTATCCACCTTATGGTCCATTCATGCAGCCCATACTTCTTTAACTTGCTGGTAAGAATACTGTGGGAAACTGTATCAAAAGCTTTGCTAAAGTCAAGGAATAACACGTCCACTGCTTTCCCCTCATCCACAAAGCCAATTATCTCACCATAGAAGGCAATTAAGTTAGTCAGGCATGACTTGCCCTTGGTGAATCCATGCTGACTGTTCCTGATCACTTTCCTCTCCTCTAAGTGCTTCAAAATTGATTTCTGGAGGACCTGCTCCATGATTTTTCCAGGGACTGACATGAGGCTGAATGGCCTGTAGTTCCCCAGATCCTTCTTCCTCCCCTTTTTAAAAGATGAGCACTACATTAGCCTTTTTCCAGTCATCTGGAACCTCCTCCGATCGCCATGAGTTTTCAAAGATAACGGCAATGGCTCTGCAATCACATCCGCCAACTCCTTTAGCACCCTCGGATGCAGTGCATCCGGCCCCATGGAATTGTGCTCGTCCAGCTTTTCTAAATAGTCCTGAACCACTTCTTTCTCCACAGAGGGCTGGTCACTTCCTCCCCATGCTGTGCTGTGCAGCGCAGTAGTCTGGGAGCTGACCTTGTTTGTGAAGACAGAGGCAAAAAAAGCATTGAGTACACTAGCTTTTTCCACATCCTCTGGCACTAGATTGCCTCCCCCATTCAGTAAGGGGCCCACACTTTCCTTGACCTTCTTCTTGTTGCTAACATACCTGTAGAAACCCTTCTTGTTACTCCTAACATCCCTTGCTAGCTGCAACTCCAAGTGTGATTTGGCCTTCCTGATTTCACGCCTGCATGCCTGAGCAATATTTTTATACTCCTCCCTGGTCATTTGTCCAATCTTCCACTTCTTGTAAGCTTCTTTTTTGTGTTTCAGATCAGCAAGGATTTCACTGTTAACCCAAGCAGGTCGCCTGCCATATTTACTATTTATTATTAATCATGTCATCTTTTACTGCTTCGTCTTGAACAAATGAATGGGGACCTTTGAGTGGTCTGACTGGTGAATGCTGTTGCCATCCAAACAGTGAACTGGTAGGATGACGTTTTCTACACAATAAGAGAAATGCTGATTTAAAACATGTTCTCTTGAAGATCCTTATAAAACAGCCAACTGTAAAACACATATCACCATATAAATGCATATTGGTCAGGAATATGAAAACCAGATGAGTATTAGCAGAGTATACAATCAATTAATCACAGCCTTGTACAGCTGTTTAGCTGCTCACACTTGCAATCATAAATTCACAGTAAACTAATGTAATTGCATAAATGTTTGAGTTTTCATGAAGCATGGAAAATTAGTAGATCAATTGCACTAACACAGAGGTTCTCAAACTGTGGTCCGCAAGCTCCATTCAGGTGGTCCGTAGATAGTTCCCTCTAAGGTGCGCGCCTGGGTGGCCGCACACAAGAGAATGAAGGGCCACCCACCTAATTAGTGGACCCGTGCAGGCGTGGCTCCACTAATTAGGTGCCTGGACCCTGGAGAAGACGCACATGTAAGGTGAGGTGGTGGCCTTGGGGGGGGAATAGGGGGTAGGTGGGAGGGGGCAGTGGGGTGAGAAAAGTGGGTGGGAGGAATTTGGGACGTGCAGGACTGCGGTGGCCAGAGAAAGAGGCGACTTTCCCCATCTCCGGGGCTGTGGCTGCTAGGGAGAGATGGCCCTTCTTCCCAGCCTCAGCTCTGCGGCTGCTTTGGCGGGGGAGAGACCCCCCTCCTTCCCAGCCCCAGTTTGGGGGATGCCACAGCAGGGCACATCCATTGCATTAAAAAGGTAAGATGACTGATATTAAATTATAAGTTGTGTTCTTTTATTTGTAGAACAACAAAAGTTCATTATTAAGGTTTTTTTATATAGCGCTTTTATCCAAAGCGCTTTATAATAGTTAACTAATGGTACAAACAACATATGGAAAGATCATTAAGTGGTCCGCCGAGACCCTCCGCAATATTCAAGTGGTCCGTGAAAAGAAAGTTTGGGAACCAGTGTAGTAACATATTCATCTCTGATCTGTTTTTATAACTGTGGACATGTTCACATTATAGAAGCTCATGTATCTTTTCTCCCACTGCATATACTAGGAGTTGTGATGCTGGCTCTACCACCAATTGTATTACGTGCAGTTCAGTGACTTACCAATTTGTTCCAAATAAGGGGGTTTTGTTTTTGTCCATCCCATCTCTATGGTGAAAGCCCATTGAGTTTATTCTGACTTCCATTTTTTTCTAACATATTTTTCATTCATGATTAGAGAATTGACTAGCCCTTTGGTCAGGAGCTCACCACTAAACTACAGTCTCTCTGAATGGCTCTGAAATCTGATTTCCCATTTTCCTTGTCAATGGCTGAAGCTACTGTTCCACAATTGCTAGATTATGATCTGAGTCAAAAGCACTGATTTTTCTCATGGCAGTTGTGCTCAAAATACCCTATCCTCTTAGGCTAGTGTGAAGACACACTTCTCAGCATGTAAATGCTATCCCGGAGAACTCTTTTTGCTCTTCATAAGGGGGGTTTAGCAAGGCTCTTTAATTGCAATCAACCAACTATTGTATTGTTTGAATACATACAGCTCCTTTCAAAATAAGATTAGTACATTATCATTTTGGTCAAATAACTAAGTATTTGTGTGAGGCTGAAGAGTGGCAGTACACTATTAATTAGCTAATGAAATACCTTGATTTACTGAGTAGTACTATAGTAACTTTGCAATAGCTGCTTTGAGTGTCATGTATACATGTAATTGCCTCTTAAGTATGCTTCCTGTAAGCATTGTAAAAAGTGCTTGCAAAATGAGTAGTATGATAGTCTAGTACAGGGATCAGGAACCTTTGGCATGCAGTCCGCCAGAGTAAGCCCTCGGACGGGACGGGACAGTTTGTTTACCTGCCGCATCCGCAGGTTCGGCCGATCGCTGCTCCCACTGGCTGCGGTTCGCCGTCCCAGGCCAATGGGGACTGTGGGAAGTGGTGGCCAGCAAATCCCTCAGCCTGCGCCACTTCCCGCAGCCCCCATTGGCCTAGAGTGGTGAACTGCAGCCAGTTGGAGCTGCGATTGGCCGAACCTGTGGATGCGGCAGGTAAACAAACTGACCTGGCCCCCCAGGGGGCTTACTCTGGCGGGCTGCAGGCCAAAGGTTGCCGATCCCTGGTCTAATAATATACTGTTGAGAAACTGCTGCAGTGACCAACTTTTAATCTTGATTTTAGCTTTCCCTGAGGAATGTTGTATTTGGTCCAGTGTGCCTTGTCACTGGTTTCATTGCCTCATTTTAACGCCTAGATTTAAGGCTTGAAGGGACCACTGTTATCATCTAGCCTGACGTCCTGCACATCACAGGCCACAGAACCTCACCATTTATTCTAGTTCAAACTATCAACTGACCCGTGCCCCATGCTGCAGAGGAAGGTGGAAAACCCCCCAGGGTCTCTGTCAGTCTGACCTGGGGGGAAATTCCTTTCCGACCCCAAATATGGCGATCAGTTAGACCCTGAGCACATGGGTGAGACCCACTAGCCTGACACCTGGAATTCATTGTAACTCAGAGCCCTCTCCATCTAGTGTCCCATCTCCGGCCATTTGAGATATTTGTTACTGGCAGTTGCTGATGGACCACATGCCACTGTAGGTGACTTCATCAGACCATCCTCTCCATAAACCTGCCAAGCTCAGTCTTAAAGCCAGTTGGTTTTTTTGCCCCCACTGCTCCCCTTGGAAGGCTGTTCCAGAATGTCACTCCTTTGATGGTTAGAAACTTTTGCCTGATTTCAAGCCTAAATTTGTTTGTGGCCAGTTTTATCTACATTTGTTCTTCTGCCAGCATTGGCCCTTAATTGAAATAACTCCTCTCCTTCCCTGATGTTTATCCCTCTGATGTATTTATAGATAGCTATCATATGTCCCCTTGAGGTGTTCGTACCAGCTTGGTTTCTAGTCACTAGTACTATGTTAGTGACTCTTTGCTGTTTACGTTTTGTGTTTTGCTTCTTTAAAAATGTGTGTAGCTAACCTCGACTACACCAAGAAAACTTCCTTTCTAAGGCCATTCTGATCATACTAATGGGGAAAGCAATGCAGGAGACTTGGAGCAGCTGCAGCCAGTGTTTGCTGCCTGAGAATAAGGGTTCCAAATGTCATATATAATTAAATATGTTGCCCACAGAGGCGTGCTAGCCCAATATTACTTGTTCCAAGGAGGGTAAGGGGGGGTTCTCATTGGGGTGGTGAATAGCAGGGTGGCAGCAGGTGTTGGATAGCTACTTACTGGCAACTGAGGGATGCTGGAGCTGCAGGGCCTTGCACCTACTATAGTCACACCTGTGCAAAGTGGGTGTAAAATGTGTCTAGCGTGTTCCACCTATTCTGCCTGGGTATAACTGACTACGCAAGATAGTGGAGAACTGAACCAGGAGGCAGCAACATTCACTGCTGTAGAGGCAGGGCCGGCTCCAGGCACTAGCTGACCAAGCACGTGCTTGGGGCGGCACCTTCTAAGGGGTGGCCAATCTGGGGGCAGCGTTTGGGTTTTTTTGGTTTTTTATTTCAGCGGGGCGGCGCTCGGGAGGGTTTGTTGTTGGTTTTTTTTGTTTCGGCGGGGCAGCGCTCGGTTTTGTTTGTTTGTTTCAGCGAGGCAGCACTGGAGGGGAAGGATGGGTTTGTTTCGGCGGGGTGGCGCTGGGGGGAGGGGTGGGTTTGTTTTGGCAGGGCGGGGCGGCACTTGGGGGGTGGGTGTTGTTTTGGCGGGGCAGTGCTCGGGGGGGATTTGTTTCAGCGGGGAGGCGCTGGGGGAGGGGTTGTTTTTGTTTCGGCGGGGCAGCGCTCGGTTTTTGGTTTTGTGTTGTTTTGTTTTGCTTGGGGCGGCAAAAAAGTTAGAGCCGGCCCTGTGTAGAGGGGTAGAGAAGCAACGGTCAGTGCTGCTGTCTCTGCTACTTCACCTCAGGCCTCCAACTGGCCAAAGCAAACTGAATATCAACCCTGAGACTGTGGCTTTATTTGGGACTGAACAAATGCCACAATTTATAGATTTATTCAGGTTGATACAGAACCCAAATATTCCACCCATTAATGGAGTTCATATGGTGATATCTTAAGTGTCCCAGCCCTATAGAGTTTGCTTATTAAGGGCCTGATCCAAAGCTCGTTAATGGGAGCCCTTCCACTGACTTCAGTGGGCTTTGGATCACGGCCTCAGTGACTCTTCACTTGCGGGGGGAGGGATTGCTCAGTGGTTTGAGCATTGGCCTGCTAAACCCAGGGTTGTGAGTTCAATCCTTGAGGGGGCCATTTGGGGATCTGGGGCAAAAATTGGGGATTGGTCCTGCTTTGAGCAGGGGGTTGGACTAGATGACCTACTAAGGTCCCTTTCAACCCTGATATTCTATGGTTAGATCTTTTGACCTTGCATTACCTTTTCTACACCTTTAAGTAGCATTAGAATTATTTCTTAAATAAATATTTAATGTATGTGTCACCACCATGTATTAATTCCATCAAAGCTGTTTTAAAACAATCCATCATATTACAAAAGACTTGGAGATTATAATTCCAAAGTACAGTCCCCACTATCAGAGTGACCTCCCCGTTAATTCTTGCACTGTACACGTGAAAGATTTCAAAAGGCTAGTTAAATGTCAACTGCAGTCTAAGAGGCTCTCTGGTTTTTAGCAACCTGACATGTCTGTTCCTGCTGAGGAGTACACAGTTTACATTGTATCAAAACTTTGGCATAGTGTGTCCTGTGATCTAAATTCTATTTGCAGTTTGTAAATTTCTTTAAGGAAATGAAATGGGACCGTTCAAGGGATAGGCTGGATTACACTTAGAAATGCAAAGCCAAGGGTGCTGTTAACCTGGATAGGCCCTCACCAAAGGTTAGCCAAGGAGGAGGTCTTCGTTATCTGGGCCTAATTAATCTTTGCACTTGTGCAAAGCTTGTCACTGACAAGGAAGGGAGGTAGATTGTTTACCTGATCATGAGATGCCTGAGGGACAGTTAACCACCCCCTGCTCTAACTTGCACCCAGATACCAGATGCCTCTACTATGCCTCTTGTAGCAAGTGGAGAAATAGCCAGAGCACAGGACTGCCTGGACCAAACGCCTCCCATCCCCAAAATGCTATCTGTGAGGAGAGCGGGGAGTGCAGAGCCAGTCAACCTTACTCCATACCTGACAGGGAAGGCCTTCTGTGCCAGTGGCTTTACCCATGGGGCCAATCCCGAATCAGGCTCTCTTTGAATAGAAAAGACCACAGCTACATGCCCTGGGTGTGGGGGTTGTCAGGTGAACAGGGTTGGTCTTGTTTTGGCACACTAAGGCCTTGCCTACACTGGCAAGGTTCTGCACAGTAAAGCAGCTTTCTGCATTGTAACTCCCGAGGTGTACACACTGCCAAGCCACTTAGTGTGCATCCCCTGCTTGGAGCAATGCCGAGCTGCTGGACCTCATCAGCATTTGGGGAGAGGAGGCTGTCCAGTCCCAGCTGCGCTCCAGCCGTAAGAATTATGATACCCATGGACAGATTTCATGATGCATGGCACAAAGGAGCCATGACCGGGACACACTGCAGATAACGCTGAGGTCCAAGATGCATGCAGCCAGGAGCTCTTCTCTACTCTGGAGAAGGCTAGCCAGTCACAGCTGTCAGAGCTTGGCAAAGCGCAAACAGGAGAGGAGGCCCCTGGTAAGTGGCTTTGATTTTGGGAATCGCCGAAGCAAGTTGTTGGGGGCAGGAGGGTTGCAGAAAGCAGAAAGCAGGCTTGTGTCTGTATGATGCATGTACCACATACCTAGTCTGAGCGGTGGAACAGGCTGTTGATTGACTCCCTCACTTCACGGGAATCTGCCTCAGATCTCCACGAAACTCTCATGAAGATCCTGGGCAATCCACTGCCGCAGGTTCTTTGGCAGAGCTGCCTGGTTTCTTGCCCCATTAAGGGTAACTTTCCCACGCCACTCTGCCGTCATGGGGGAGGGGAGGTGACCATTGCTGCACACAGGCGAGTCGCATAAGGGCCAGGACGGAAGCCGCAGTCTTGGAGAAGACCCTCCCTTGATTCCCTGCTCACCCACAACAACGAGATATCTTCCATAATGAACACAGTCTGTGGACAATGTGGGGACAGGAATGATTATAAGCCCCACCCTTCCCCCTACAGAGCTGGCTCTCCCCAAGAGCCACATGCCCAGTGTACAGTATGGTCCCAGAACACTGATTTCCCCTGCCCCTGTGGTTACTCAACATTTTGGGGGTCTTGTGGCTCATGTGTGCTTGCCTGGGGTCAGCCAGTTACTGACAGGTGTGTGAGTACTGGCTGTGTTTTAAATCACTGAATCAGTGATCTCTGTGTTGTAAACAATACTGCTTCTGTAAAATGTTGCATTTTGGCTTCACAGAGATGACCTTGGGAGCCAGCCTCCCTGTTTGTTATTGCCGGCTTAACGGCTGTGCAGTATTAGAAAGAGGCCACGAAGAACTAAAGAAGACTTTCTGTGTGATGTCATGATGCACTCTGTGGCCAAAAAACAAGAATTGAAGGAGTGGCAGGACAGCGAGAAGAGGGACCAGAAGAAGAATGCAGTGCACCAGAACAAAGCCACAGAGTGGCTCTTAAACATTAGTTCAGAATTTAGTTCAGAGGGTTTTTTGTTTGCTTAGACTGAGCTCTGAAAAGTCAGGTATATACACAAGATGGAATTCTAGACCCATGGGCATCAGTCCTTTACTTCCCATGGCCTGGGAGCCTCTTAGCCCTGGTCTACACTACGAGTTTAGGTCGAATTTATTAGCGTTATTTCGATTGATCCGTGCACCCGTCCACACGACGAAGCCCTTAACATCGACTTCTGGGGCTCTTAAAATCGATCTCGCCACTCCACCCCCAACAAGGGGATTAGCGCTTAAAGCGATATTGCCGAATCGATGTAGGCTTAGTGAGGACGCAATTCGACGGTATTGGCCTCCTGGATCTATCCCACAGTGCAACATTTGACCGCTCTGGACAGCAGTCTGAGCTCGAATGCTCCGCCCAGGTAGACAGGAAAAGCCCCGCGAACTTTTGAATTTCATTTCCTGTTTGGCCAGCGTGGTGAGCTGCAGGTGAGCGCAGATCTCATCAGCAGAGGTGACCATGATGGAGTCCCAGAACCGAAGACGAACTCCAGCGTGGACCGAGCGTGAGGTACGCGATCTGATCGCTGTATGGGGAGACGAAACCGTGCTAGCAGAGCTACGGTCCAAAAGAAGAAACGCCAATACATATGCCAAAGTCTCCAAGGGCATGCAGGACAGAGGCTACAACAGGGACGCGCAACAGTGCCACGTGAAAATTAAGGAGCTCAGGCAAGCCTACCAAAAAAACAGAGATGCAAACAGCCGCTCTGGGTCAGAGCCCCAGACATGCCGCTTCTATGATGAGCTGCATGCCATTCTAGGAGGTGCAGCCAGCACTGACCCACCCATGTGGTATGACTCCGTATGTGGATCATCAGAAACCACAGAGGAGCATGATGATGATAATGATGCTGAAAATAGCGCCCAGACACAGCAAGGAAGCGGAGAAGCCCTTTTCCCCGACAGCCAGGAACTCTGTCACCCTGGAGCCAGTACCCTATGAACCCACCCAAGGCGTGCTCGATGCAGGAGAAGGGACCTCTGGTGAGTGTACCTCTGTTAAATTAATTCATGTTTTATAAGCAAGCGTGTTTAATGATTAATTCGCGGCCAGTACAGCTACAGCTACTGGAAAACTCTGTTAACATGTTCGGGGATGGAGCAGAAATCCTCCGGGGACATCTCCAGAAAGCTCTCCTGGATGTACTCCCAAAGCCTGTGCAAAAGGTTTCTGGGGAGGGCAGCCTTATCCTGTGCTCCGTGATAACACACTCTACCACGCCAGGCCAGTAGCACGTAGTCTGGAATCATTGCTTTGCAAAGCATGGCGGCGTATGGTCCCGGTGTTTGCTGGCATTCAAGCAACATCCGTTCTTTATCTGTCTGTGTTATCCTCAGAAGAGTGATATCATTCATGGTCACCTGGTTGAAATAGGGGAATTTTATGAAGGGGGTATTCAGAGGGGCTCCGTCCCTGCTGGGCTGTTTGCCTGTGGCTGAACGGAAATCTTCCCCGCTGTGACCCACGCAGTGGGGGGAGGGGGAACAGCGAACATCTTGGATGTGTGTCTGTGTTGGGTGGGGGGTGTCGATTAGGTTCACGCTGCACGTTAACCCGAAAACCGCCGCCCCTCCCTTTTCAATTGCCAACCAGTTTTAAATTGCCAGCCCAAAGGCTGTTTGTTATGGGAAATGAGGGGGTTGCTGTTTGAAACCATTCCCACATGTTATGAAGGTTAAAGAAGCCTATAGACTGTGGCTTACCATAGCTGCCTGCAAGCCGAATTCTGTTGCCTGCCGGACCTGCTTGTGTGATCTCTCACACCAAACCGGCAGACCCTCAATATAACAGGCAAAGTGCAACCTTGGACCAAATGCACATGTGATATGTAATGTTTGGAGCATTGTTCTCTAATATGTGTCTTTTAAACTACTCCTGTCCCGTTTGTTTCCTCCCGCAGCTGCAAATGTTTCAACACCACCCCTTTCATCACTGTCCCAGAGGCTAGCGAAGATTAGAAGTAAAAAAAAAAGGAATTGAGACGATATGTTCTCAGAACTCATGGAATCCTCCCACACTGAAGCTGCCCAGCAGAATGAGTGGAGGCAGACACTGTCGGAGTCCAGGAAGGCAGAATTTGATCGCGCGGACAGGTGGCGTGCTGAAGACAATGACTGGCGGGATGAAGAGAGACAGCGGCGGGATGAAGAGAGACAGCAGCGGGATGAAGAGAGTAGGTGGCGTCAGCGTGCAGAGAGAAGGTAGGATGCAATTCTGAGGCTACTGGAGGATCAAACGGAAATACTCCGGCTTATGGCTGAGGAAAGGCGTAGGGTTCAGGAAAGGCCGCCTGAGCCCAGACCGCTGCTACAGCCCCTGTGTAACCAACAGCCCTCCTTCCCGAGTCCCATAACCTCATCCCCGAGACGCCCAAGAACGTGTTTGGGTGGCCTCCATGCACCCAACCACTCAAGCCAAGAGAACAGTCCAAGCAAGAAAGGGCTGGCATTCAATAAGTTTTAAAGTGCTGTGTGTCCTTGTCCTTCCCTCATCCCCTCCTCCACCACCCATCCTGGTGCTTCCCTTCCTCCACCACCCATCCTGGTGCTTCCCTTCCTCCACCACCTATCCCGGGAGACTGTGGCAGTTACCCCCATAGTTCACCCTCTGTATTTTACGAATTAATAAAGAATGCATGATTTTTAAGCAACAATGACTTTATTTCCTCTGCAAGCGGTGACCGAGTGGGGGAGGGCAGGGCGGTTTGGGTAAAGGGAAGTAGAGTGAATGAAGGGGCGGGGCTTTGCATTACTGGGGAAAAACAGAACTTTCACACAACATTCTGGCCATTCATGAAACTGGTTTTCAAAGCTTCCCTGATGCGCAACGCACCCTGCTGTACTCTTGTAATAGCTCTGGTGTCTGGCTGCGCATAACCAGTGGCCAGGCGATTTGCCTCAACCTCCCACCCTGCCATAAACATCTCCCCCTTACTCTCACAGATATTGTGAAGCGCACAGCAAGCAGTAATAATAATGGGAATATTGTTTTCGCTGAGATCTAACCTAGTCAATAAACTTCGCCAGCGAGCTTTTAAACGCCCAAATGCACATTCCACCACCATTCTGCACTTGCTCAGCCTATAGTTGAAAAGGTCCTGACTACTGTCCAGGCTACCTGTGTATGGCTTCATGAGCCATGGCATTAAGGGGTAGGCTGGGTCCCCAAGGATAACTATAGGCATCTCAACATCCCCAACGGTTATTTTCAGGTCTGGGAAGAAAGTCCCTTGCTGCAGCAGCTGAAACAGACCAGAGTTCCTGAAGATGCGAGCGTCATGTACCTTTCCCGGCCATCCCACTTTGATGTTGGTGAAACGTCCCTTATGATCCACCAGTACTTGCAGCACTATTGAAAAGTAACCCTTTCGGCTTATGTACTCGCTGGCTTGGTGGTCCGGTGCCAAGATAGGGATATGGGTTCTGTCTATCGCCCCTCCACAGTTCGGGAACCCCATTGCTGCAAAGCCATCCAGTATGAGCTGCACATTTCCCAGACTCACAACCCTTGGTACCAGCAGCTTGGTGATCGCCCTGGCTACTTGCATGACAACAGCCCCCACTGTAGATTTTCCCACTCCGAATTGATTCGCGACTGACCGGTAGCTGTCTGGCGTTGCAAGCTTCCACAGGGCTATCGCCAGTCGCTTCTCTACTGTGAGGGCTGCTCTCATCTTGGTGTTCTGGCACTTCAGGGCAGGGGAAAGCAACTCACAAAGTTCCATGAAAGTGCCCTTACGCATGCGAAAGTTTCGCAGCCACTGGGATTCATCCCAGACCTGCAGCACTATGTGGTCCCACCAGTCTGTGCTTGTTTCCCGGGCCCAGAATCGGCGTTCCACTGTATCAACAAGCCCCATTACCACCATGATGTCCACCTTGCGGGGGGGCCTTTTTTGAGAGAGGTCTGCGTCCATGTCCTCATCACTGTCCTCAGGGCGCTGCTGTCGCCTCCTCGCCAGCTGTAGCTCTAGCAGCTCCTGGTTCTCGTTCACCAAATACTCCTGGACAATGCGTGTGGTGTTCATAACGGCGATAACAGTTGCGGTGATCTGATCGTGCTCCATGCTTTCCCTGGTATGCTGTTTGCAGGACAGCAGAATGGGAGCAGAAGCGGCGGGTGGATAACAATGGTGTCAGCAATATGGCGCCGGCGTGAAAGGATTTTGGGCTCCCCCCTCAGTTGCTTTCACGGAGGGAGGTGGGAGCAAGGGTTAGGCTCATTTCCTTCTAGCTGCAGATGGTGCAATATGCAGATGGTGCAATATGGATAACAATGGTGTCAGCAATATGGCGCCCGCATGAAAAAAGGCGTGAAAGGATTTTGGGCTCCCCCCTCAGTTGCTTTCACGGAGGGAGGTGGGAGCAAAGGTTAGGCGCCTTCCCTTCTTGCAGCAGATGGTACAATATGCTTGATATCCATCATCATCTCCTGGCCCCCTCAAGGATTGAACTCGCAACCCCGGGTTTAGCGGGCCAACGCTCAGACCGCTGAGCTATCCCTCTGCCCGTGTTCTAGGCAGTACTGAATCTCCCTTAAACAAAACGTAAAAAAGAGAATGACTAGAGTCACTCTGGTTACTCCCATTTATGGCCAAGCACCCCTGGCCAGCCACAACATAGGCCGCCGGCCAGGAGCACACAAATTTCAAGCATATTGTACGATCTGCAGCTAGAAGGCAAGGAGCTGCTGCTGTATGGTCCCGCAACCACTTATGGCATATTGCACCATCTGCAGCTAGAAGGCAAGGAGCTTATGCTGTGTAGTCCCACGACTACCAGCCTCAGGCAGAATGGCCCCCTCAAGGATTGAACTCGCAACCCTGGGTTTAGCGGGCCAACACTCAGAACACTGAGCTATCCCTCTGCCCATATTATAGCGTGACTGAATCCCCACTAGACCTAATGTCCAGGCGTACGCTGGAGATGTATGGTAATTGTGAGCTGAGCAGGCTTCCGTAGCAAACACGGAAACCCTGAAAAAAAGGCGCGAAAAAGATTGCTTTCACGGAGGGAGGGAGGGAGGGAGGGACGTTTGATGGCTTGACGACATGTACCCAGAACCACCAGCGACAATGTTTTTTGCCCCATCAGGCTTTGGGATCGCAACCCAGAATTCCAATGGGCGGCGGAGACTGCGGGAACTGTGGGATAGCTACCCGCAATGCAATGCTCCGAAAGTCGATGTTAGCCCCCCTACTGTGGACACAGTCAATCGACCTCATGGTCTTAATGCTCTTTAGTGGGGACACACACAATCGATTCCATAAATTCGGGTTTTAAAATATCGACTTCTATAAATTCGACCTAATTCTGTAGTGTAGACGTACCCTTAGACTCTGCAGCAGTCGAAGTATGTCCCTGCTAGTGATTGCTTTGCCCCCTTAAATGAACCCAAGAAATGCCTAACTTGACTTACCACAGTGGCCTATGCCAGTCCCCTTAGCAAGGGGGGAATCATAGACTTTTGCAAACCATCACCCTAGTTGCCGTATGCTTCATACTCTCTCTCTAGTTGACAGCTATGGTGTGGTCAGGCAGGGAGAGACAATGGGACATTTGGATATGTTTACCAAAGATTTCCTCATCTCTCCCTGGACTGACATTAAGCAGCAGAGGAAGCCCTATCTCACAGCAGTGATGTAATGGGGAGTTCACCAGTCAGAGCTATTAGCCCCTCCTCAATACCTGACAAGAGTAATCACAGGTAGGAAGGGCCCCAGCTGAAACTAGCTTCTTTCTTTAAAAAAAAAAAAAAAAGAAGAAGAAAACCAACCTTGTATCAGTCCATTTCTTCTAGAGCTGTCTGAGGGGAATACGTCGGCTCTAGGCCTGCAGTCTTTCCAGCTTTGTGCACGGTCGCGTCAGAGAGCGAGGGACTGACTTCTGATTTCTGAGACCTGGGATGATTGGTGCACGACTGGTGAGGTGCTCATTTACACAGCTTCCCACTCCCAGAATAGTTCAGCACTTCCCACACCGAGGGGTGTTTTTCCCCCCCTGCTAAATGTGTGCCTCCAAAGGCTGCATATTTTTGCTAAATAGTCCCTAAAATTGATAGTGAACGACACGTCTTACTGACAGGTGACTATTTGACCTATGTAAAATGAGCCAGTGAGTCCAGATGCAGCTTCTGATGGGCAGGAAATCAGACATCCATATCAGTTTCCACTGATTGTCGTCCTTGTTTGCAGTCTCATTTTAGAAGCCAAGAATTAAATGAACTATAGAGACTGAGTTACTTCCTCTCCCCCGCCACACGCCACGAGCATGGACCCTCCAGAACAGCTTGCAGCACTTTGCTCAGACAGTGTGGGGAAGCTGGCCCTGCCAGAATCCCAGCTGTACATATTCTGGGGAAAGTACAGGACTTCAGTCAGCAGGGCTGAAGGAATCCTCAGGCCTGTTGGGTTGTATTTAATTACTGGTGCCAGCTGCACTCATATATTTCAAACTTCATGCAGAGAGAAAAAAGAGCATCCATTTTCTAAATTCAGACCGTGCCGTAATATCTTAGGGCTTGACTGTGTCCTGATCCTACCTGGCTGCATGGGGAAGTAAGGCCCCACCCTCAAGGCGCTTCCCAGCCACGTAGGACCCTCCAGTCTGTGGCCTGGGTGTGGTGGGGGAGAGTGGCAGCTGCACACTTGATACTTCCAGTAGCGGCGCCAGGGTTTTTGCCGCCCTAAGGGGCAGCGCTCCTCCGCCGTAATCGGCGGCGCTTCGGCGGCAGCTCCTCTGAAGCTGCGTTCTCGGCGGCATTTTGGCGGCCGCTTTTCTTGCTGCCGAATCGCCGCCGGGAAATGAGTCACTGCCGAAATGTTGCCGAGGGCGCCGAAATGCCACTTCCCAAATCCTGCCGCCCTAGGCGACTGCCTAGGGTCACCTAGGGGAAGCGCCAGCCCTGGATACTTTCCTTCCCAGCAAGCGGGTGGGGGAGTGGAAAGAGTCTTGGTTCTTCCCCCCTTTACATGCTGGCAGCAGGAGCAAACTCTCTTGAGCTACTGTTCATTCCTAGGCTTCCTTCCGGGGTGGTGCAGTGATACAGTGCTGAGACTAAAGGCAAAATCTAGCCCTTGATATCATAGTCTTGCTTAGTAAGCCTGGGCTTACCAGTGAAAAACAGCTAAAGATGAAAAGGCTGAGCAGGAATTCCATCCATCGATGGCATATGCTGAATCGAACACAGCAATCTTTTGTGTTTGTGTGTCTTGCTCAAGATAGAAAGCAAAGTAATCTCGCATTAAGCTGCACTCCTTTCTAACAGGGGCAAAGTCTGTGTCACACGGCTCACACTAGCCGGCTTTTAGCACCTATTGCTTCATAACCGTTATGAACAGAAGTACTAAATAATAATCTTAGCTCATACCCATAGATCTATAAATAAGGGGGAAAGCAGACGTCATGAATGGTTTTGAGATCATTATAAGATACTGTAGTAGTACACGGCTTTGACAGACTCCTCCCATTCAAACACTCACTTATAACAGGTGTCCTGCATTCTCCCAAAGAAGTTAGGAACCAGCAGTGAAGAGGGGACTGGGGACCTCCTGAGAGAGGTCTCTCACCTCCAGCACTGCATCAGGAGCTAAGGGCTCAGGGCTGCAGAATTAAGGAATCAAACAACACACTCCACCAGAGACAGTGCAGCACTACAAAAGGGAATGCCTAAAGGAAGATAGCAAAAAGGGTTAAAAATTGGACCTCAAGGAAACTAGAAGCAAAGCTGTGAAGCCTGCGTAGAAGAAGAGCTTAACATTAAGCTGAAGTGGGGTACTAGAAAAGAAGACAGCCAGTTTATAATCAAGCAAAAGACATTCCTGCCATTTCTGATGATGAGAGCAGGGACACTTAACCTGTATTCCTCTGTGCTCCTGGCATGGTTGGCGTGCCATCCAGGGAGCCTGGCTAGAAGTGTCCTCTCTGAACCCACTATTCCAAATATGGCTTTTGAAACCTCCCAAGAGACATTAGAAAATGCTGTAGATATAAGCAACAGCAGCAGTGGGAGCAGCAGCCAGGGATACCAGATAGTCACCTTTGATTGGCTTTCAGTTCATGTGCCTTATATCATCACATTCTGGATCCTAGTGGCGGCCTCATCTCTAATTGGTAAGTAATCTTGACTAATTACAGTCTATTTTAATATTATGCATAGAGATGGTCAAAAATGCAGGAAAAAGCTTTTTTTTTTCCTGAGCACTTTCATCAAACTTCCAGAAAGATCAACTACTTTATTAGCTGGCTGAAAAACTGCAAAAATGTGTCAGAAACAAATGGCAAAAAATCAAAGGACATAGAAACGTAGGTTTGGAACAGACCTTGAGAGGTCCTCTAGTCCAGTCCTTTGTGCTGAGGCAGGACCAAGTAAACTGAGTCCATCCTTGTTGTTTGTCCAACCTGTTCTTAAAAACCTAAAGTGAGGGGATTCCACAACCTCCTTGCAAGCCTATTCCAGAGCTTAACTATCCTGATAGTTAGCTTTTCCTAGTATCTAGCTTGAATCTCCCATGCTGCAGATTGTCCAAGAAGTAATAATGATCACCATTTCCAAAATGTGTGATTCGCTCTAGTGCCACGCACATAAAGGAACCATGAAGCAATGAACTAGTGATATGAGAGCTATAAAGGTTTCCTTACTCTGAGGAGCGAGCAAATTTGACACCCCCCCTTCAGGAGCAAAGGGAATTCCCTTCAGCTCAGCAGCCTTGAGGAGGCAGAGGGTGGAAATCCCTCCACACTTTTCTGTTAGCCTGTGAGAAGAGAAGATAATCCTTTTCTCCCAGGAGCTTGGTCAGGGTGAGGGAAGGGAATCCCCCTATCATTTCAGCAGTCAGAATGGAGGAGGCGGGGATAAATGTTGCATCATTGTGGCATGACACTGTCACCATATATGATCTGGGTGTACTTGGTCCTGCCTCAGCACAGAGGGGCAATCCCTTCCAGCCCTACAGATCTATGATTCTGTATAATGATGCATTGAGTCAGCATAAGGTGGTGTGCTGTTAGGGTGACCAGACAGCAAGTGTGAAAAATCAGGACAGGGAGTGGGGGGTAATAGGAGCCTATTTAAGAAAAACACCCAAAAATCGGGACTGTCCCCATAAAATTGGGACATCTGGTCACCCTATGTCCTGTATTGAGCTGGTAGAAAGGGGAGGGGAATTCTGTGAAACTATTTCCCCTCTCCCCTTTTTTTAAATTTGTGAACTGCTTCAACAAGCTGTAGAACTGGTCAAAAATGGCTGAAATATGTTTGTTTTTCATGAAATGTTTTTAAATTAAATTTCATCTTGCTCTAATGACCTATTAGTAGCAGTAAATATTTTTAATCTGGTAGCATGCAGAGGCCCCAACCAGAAATGGGTCTCCTTTGTGCTGTGCACTGGTCAGACAGAAAAGTAGTGATGCCAATCTAGAGAACAATGTAATGTGAGGACAGAAGTGTAGTGCCGGAATGTCACAACCTGATGACGTGAGTATGAGCTATTGTTGTGCACTCATGGGTCATGGCTTTGGTAGGAGCCAGAACAATCCCACTGTGGTAGCCAAATCTACACCAGTGAAAATGTCCCGAATGGTGGCGCACTGGTGATTCCAGCACTTGGTAACAGAGTTGAGTATTTCCTGTGGTGAGGATGTTCCAACCTATGTCATAGATAAAATTGACAGGGTTACATCAGTGGTGGCTGGTTTCATGGGCACAATGCCAGAAATGGACACATTCTAGGCACCATCTGCCCTGGTTGAGTTCTGCTCATCTTTCCTTATTGACGTATTGCATGTGCTAGGAGAGTAGCAGCTAGTGACTGTGATTGGATCCCATGCCACTTGTAGCTGGTGAAAAACTGTTCAGAAGTTTGGGGGCTCTTATTGCTGTTTATTATTTAAATTACTGCAGGGACTAGGTCCTGAGTCAGAGACCAGGATCCCATTGTGCTAAGCACTGTACAACCACGGATGCCACTTTCTTGAGGTAGACAAGATGCCAGCTGCTCTTCAGCAAGCAGGGATTAGTCCCTTGCTCAAAAACTCCTCCCTGGACTTTAAGAACCCTGCCAATTATCATCCAGCATCAAACATGCTCATTGGAGGGGAAGTTATCAAGAAGTTGATAGCGGAGCAACTCCAGTTACAACTAGATTCCACAGATTTGCTAGATTCTGATCATTCTGGTTTTAGCCATTGGTATGGCAGAAACTGTAACAATATCAGTGTCTAATGATTCACTTCTAGGCCAAGCTTTTCAAAGCTACCTAAGAGATATGCTGGCGAGCTCCCATACAATGGTAGCCTCGAAAATCCTACTGCTAGTGCTGTTCCATTGTGACAGTTGATTCTCAAGTCATTTCCCCAAGTTGTCTTATGTATTGTGTATTGTGACATCCCCCATTTGCTGGCCCACACAGAAGATAAAGCACCTAGCATTAGCACTAGTGAACGGAGATCTTGTTTAACCTAAGTGGTAGAAGCCTATGCTTTCGGAGTTAAAGAACTAGCAATCTAGTCCCAGCTGAATTTGATAGTGTGTGTGTAATATTATATATACTATTGTGTGTGTGTATATACATACGTATAAATAGTAACTGTGTCTGTTGGGTGAAATGCACAGTCTTAGGAGAAATGCTAAAGTATGTCATGAACACCAATCATTTACACACTCTACTGCTTAAGTACACCAAAAACTACTTGTATAACTTGTTTCAAATATCTAAAAGCAACTCTCTGTAAATATTTGTATTATGATATTATCTGTAGGTATGCAAGATCTCCTTGATTGTAAGACTTCTGCATATGAAAAGGATCATAGTTTTCGTGGCCATCTAGCTTGAGTCATAATGAAAAATCACTGTTTTTGTTATTAATGAATCTAGTAATAAAAAGGAATTAAAAAGTAGCCTCCTTTTTTTCCCTTTATCTGCACTCTGAATTCTTTACCAGTAAAACATACTAATTACTTTTACAGAGGCACTCACAAATATTACCTGTTTAAAAAGAGCAGCTCTATAGGCGCTTTCCTGATTTAAATTCACGTTACTGATTCTCTGATACAATTTCTCCTTCAATGTAATGTTTTCTAATATGAAGAGGTTTATAGTTTTATAGTCATGCAGTTTGTTATAATCTTTGTCTGTCCTCCCAAAACATTTTAATTGGCTTTATATAAGCAATGCATTACTACCTTTCCCCTCTAACATCAACTAGACACATCTAGCTTAATTTAGGCTATATCTACACTGCAAAGTTTCCAGCAGCTCACCTGCAGCAATACAGCTGTGCTGCTGTAACACTGCTAGTGCAGACACTCTAAGGGCTGGTCTACACTAACCCCGCAATTCGAACTAAGATACGCAACTTCAGCTACGTGAATAACGTAGCTGAAGTCGAACTATCTTAGTTCGAATGAAAACGTACTTACCCGGGGTCCACACGCAGCGCGCAGGCTCCCCCGTCGACTCCGCCTACTCCGTTCGTCGAGCTGGATTACCAGCGTCGACGGCGGAGCACTTCCTGGTTCGATTTATCGCGTCTAGACAAGACGCGATAAATCGAACCCAGAAGATCGATCCAGCGCCTCCGACAGGACGCGTGAGTATAGACGTACCCAAAGTCGATGGGAGAGAGCTCTCCTGTCGACTTAATTAATCCACTCCCAATGAGCAGCAGTAGCTATGTTGGTGGGAGAAGCTCTCCCACCGACATATTGCTGTCTACACCAGTGCTTAGGTCGGTATAAACTACATTGCTCAGGGGGTGGGGGTGGCTTAGTCACACCCCTGAGCGACATATGTTATACCGACATAAGCTGTAGTGTAGACAAGGTCTCATTTATACTCAACCTAGTGTAACAAGATTTCAGAGCATGTTAGATGAGCTTCATCACACCACTGTAAAGGCAGGTAAATATTATCCCCCTTTTATAGTGTAGAAGCAGAGGGGAGAGGCTGGGTCCCATAGAAAGTCTGTGACAGAGCAATGGAAGTCTCTGGTCTTGTTCTTTAATCACTACACATACTATTTATTTTGTCTAACCTTTCATAATGGAAACAAACAGAAAGATTCAAATATCCTGTAGAAAATACTGAATTGTAGTTGTATTCCTTTCAAAGGCTAAGTTTTATATATGCACATTTTCCAGTAACTAAGTGGGGAAACGTCTATGTACAGAACTAGGAGCAAAGGGTGAAGTCAGGACTGCTGTAATTTGGAGACCATGTGTTTGCTTGCTTGTAGGCAGCAGCTATAACCTAACCTGATACTGAAAACCAACTTTTACCAATAAGGACTTTATCACAATTGGCAGCCAGTGTTTCTACAAAATCTAACTGCCTATACATTCAGTTAAACAGAGCATCAAAAACTGGCATTTTTCACAACTATTCACTTCAGGGGAGATTTTCAAAGGCACAAATAGGCAATTAGGTGCCCAAATGCTGCTGAAAGCCAATGTGCTGTGAAAAATGCTAGATTGACAGCACCAAAAAGTGAACTGTTCGTATATATCCCCAGGGAAAGTACAGAATAGGGAACAGCAACTCAAGTCTCTGTACACTAATGTGGTGCAGCCCAGGCCTGGGGAATGAGAAAATAGTTCATGCTCCGTCAGGCAGACTGCAGATGGTAAAACCTTTTGCTAACTACCTACGATAGGTGAGATTGGAACTGGTGACAAACACCCAATTCCCTGCAACCTTTACTCGGGGTAGACTCCCATTTCACACCCAAAAACATCAAGGGGAGTTTTGCCCCCAACCTAAATCACCAATCCCCTGAGCCACACCTGATCTTAGAAGCTTTGCCACCGTAAGTCAGGCAACACTTACTAGGGGAATAACTTGTTCTGTTCACTCCATTAGAGGTGGAGAAGTTCTCCACATGTGGTTTGACCACAGTGGTTCTGCTGCAGAAGGGGTGCAGTTCCCTTCATATGGGCACAAAGCTCCAGATGAAGGGGTGCTCCATAGCCAGGTGCTCCAAGACAGAGCAGAGAGGAAGCAGAGCCAGTGAGTTCATGACTAATCAGACTGTAGGTCCAGCATGGCAGCCATTAATAGATTCAGAGAGTCCCAAGCTGTGACTTATGCTGAACCTACAAAGAGCCATTCTGCCAACTCTACACCACTGGTGGATCCTCCTATACACGAGCGATCATCTCATAGCTCCACCAGCTTGAGGGCTGCTTTGCACCAATGATGCACGGCAAAGTGGCATAATGCATGGGAAAAGCTGGGACTCTGAATGTAGGTTTCCTTAAAGAAAATAGCCATTTTACTACTTGTTTTCAAACTCGCAGAAAGAACACTAACTGTTCCTTGCATTTGGTGACGTGGCAAGCTGCAAAGAGTAAGGATAACCGGGATTCTGCTTTCAAAAGCACATTGTTCACTGTCCGCTGAAATGGTTTCATTTCCCAATTAACTATTTTCTCCTGAAGGTTTTGAGAACTGCTTATTCTAAAAGATTTAAAAAAAAAAAAAAAAGACTTCAGGGATTTCCCGGGAAGAGTCGGCACCAGCAATGCCTCTTTAATAAGGTTAGGTCAGTGAAATATTGAGATTGCTTCATGGCAAAGGACGTTGCGACACATTGTTCTGATTTGAGTAATATGTTCTTCAGCAAGGGATTTCTTGTGCAAGCTGAGAAGTTGCTATCAGTATACTGGCATAGTCTCTGTAAGGAAGAAATCCTATTCCGTGTCTTGCATATTTTGGGAAGCACTTTTTGAAAAAAATGACCGTGCTTTAGTGTGCAGAACTGGAGCAATTATCTAACATTAGAGTTGGCAAACATCTTAAAGAAAAAAGTGTTCTTGAGCTTGTTTTATCTGTAACAATGGCTTTTCCACACTCATCAAACTTCTTCACACAGAGTTGGATGCTCCCTTAAGTGCCATTTCCCCACTTCAATGAATTCAATGTCACTTAAACATGTGCCTAGCTATAGCATGTGAGAACTCGGTACAAAATAGGCAAGAGAGAACACTGGAGAGAGAAATTAGAAATGCCAATACTGAATGTCACAAGTCAAATGGGGAAATTTACTCTGATCCTTTGGTTGAATCAGGAGCCTACATTCTGTGTAGCACCTAAGTGGTCTGGAGTTCAGTCTTGCTGATATTTTTCCACACAGGTTCTGTGTATGAGAATTCCTTATATTCTTCAAACTAGATTCACAAAAGGACTCCAAGTGCTTAATTGCCACTCTAGGTGCCTGAGTCCAAAATTCAGATCCTCAAACCCCTGCTCATTAGCCACCTAAACCTGTAGGCACTTAAAAATCCCTCTTTGCCTAAATTTCTGTTGGTTGGTATATACAGATCTGCTTCTTCCTCTATCCTTTTGTAGGAAAGGACTTAGGCACTTAATTCCAATAGAGGAGTCACAGCTTTGGACTCCTGTGCAAAGGTAGGAGCCTCCTTATGACCCGGATTCAGGTGCCTAATTCCCTTCCAGGGGTTGGGCCTAAGCCCTCTCCCTCCTACTGGCCAGAACATGGTGGAACAGTAGTCATGACTGGAGTACAGGTATTGAGGGATATGTGCTGTTTAGGAAAGACAGAAATAAAGGTAAAGGTGGTGGAGTAGCATTGTATATCAATGATGAAGTAGACTGTAAAGAAATAAGAAGTGATGGAATGGATAAGACAGAGTCTGTCTGGGCAAAAATCACATTGGGGAAGAAAGCTACTATAACCTCTCCTGGGATCCTTGGGGTGTGCTATAGACCACTGGGATCTGATTTGGATATGGATAGAGACCTCTTTAATGTTTTTAATGAAATAAATACTAATGGGAATTGTGTGATCATGGGAGACTTTAACTTCCCAGATATAGATTGGAGAACAAGTACTGGTAATAATAATAGGGCTCAGATTTTCCTAGATGCAATAGCTGATGGATTCCTTCACCAAGTAGTTGCTGAACCAACAAGAGGGGATGCCATTTTAGATTTGGTTTTGGTGAGTAATGAGGACCTCGTAGAAGAAATGGTTGTAGGGTACAACCTTGGTTCGAGCGATCATGAGCTAATTCAGTTCAAACTGAATGGAAGAATAAACAAAAATAGATCAGTGACTAGGATTTTTGATTTCAAAAGGGCTAACTTTAAAAAATTAAGGAAATTAGTTAGAGAAATGGATTGGGCTGAAGAACTTGTGGATCTAAAGGCAGATGAGGCCTGGAATTACTTCAAGTGAAAGTTGCAGAAACTATCAGAAGCCTGCATTCCAAGAAAGGGAAAAAAATTCATTTTTTTTGACCAAGCTGGATGAGCAAGCATCACAGAGAGGTGATTAAGAAAAAGCAGAAAGCCTACAAGGAGTGGAAGATGGGAGGGATCAGCAAGGAAAGCTACTTTATTGAGGTCAGAACATGTAGGGATAAAGTAAGAGAGGCTAAAAGCCATGTAGAGTTAGATCTTGCAAAGGGAATTAAAACCAATAGTAAAAGATTCTATAGCCATATAAATAAGAAGAAAACAAAGGAAGAAGAAGTGGGACCGCTAAACACTGAGGATGGAGTGGAGGTTAAGGATAATCTAGGCATGGCCCAATATCTAAACAAATACTTTGCCTCAGTTTTTAATGAGGCTAATGAGGAGCTTAGGGATAATGGCAGGATGACAAATGGGAATGAGGATATGGAGGTAGATATTACCACATCCGAGGTAGAAGCCAAACTCGAACAGCTTAATGGGACTAAATCAGGGGGCCCAGATAATCTTCATCCAAGAATATTAAAGGAACTGGCACATGAAATTGCAAGCCCATTAGCAAGAATTTTAATGAATCTGTAAACTCAGGGGTTGTACCGTATGACTGGAGAATTGCTAACATAACTCCTATTTTTAAGAAAGGAAAAAAAAGGTGATCCGGGTAACTACAGGCTTGTTAGTTTGACATCTATACTATGCAAGGTCTTGGAAAAAATCTTGAAGGAGAAAGTAGTTAAGGACATTGAGGTCATTGGTAATTGGGACAAAATACAACATGTTTTTACAAAAGGTAGATCGTGCCAAACCAACCTGATCTCCTTCTTTGAGAAGGTAACAGATTTTTTAGACAAAGGAAACACAGTGGATCTAATTTACCTCAATTTCAGTAAGGCATTTGATATGGTTCCACATAGGGAATTATTAGCTAAACTGGAAAAGATGGGGATCAATTTGAAAATTGAAAGGTGGATAAGGAACTGGTTAAAGGGGAGACTACAACAGGTCATACTGAAAGTGAACTGTCAGGCTGGAGGGAGGTTACTAGTGGAGTTCCTCAGGGATCGGTTTTGGGACCAATCTTATTTTATCTTTTTATTACTGACCTCAGCACAAAAAGTGGGAGTGTGCTAATAGAATCTCAGGATTGGAAGGGACCTCAGGAGGTCATCTAGTCCAACCCCCTGCTCAAAGCAGGACCAACCCCAACTAGATCATCCCAGCCAGGGCTTTGTCAAGCCTGACCTTAAAAACCTCTAAGGAAGGAGATTCCACCACCTCCCTAGGTAACCCGTTCCAGTGCTTCACCACCCTACTAGTGAAAAAGTTTTTCCTAATATCCAACCTAAACCTCCCCCTCTGCAACTTGAGACCATTACTCCTTGTTCTGTCATCTTCTACCACTGAGAACAGTCTAGATCCATACTCTTTGGAACCCCCTTTTAGGTAGTTGAAAGCAGCTATCAAATCCCCCCTCACTCTTCTCTTCTGCAGGCTAAACAATCTCAGTTCCCTCAGCCTCTCCTCATAAGTCATGTGCTCCAGCCCCCTAATCATTTTTGTTGCCCTCCGTTGGACTCTTTCCAATTTATCCACATCCTTTTTGTAGTGTGGGGCCCAAAACTGGACACAGTACTCCAAATGAGGCCTCACCAGTGCCGAATAGAGGGGAATAATCACGTCCCTCGATCTGCTGGAAATGCCCCTACTTATACAGCCCAAAATGCTGTTAGCCTTCTTGGCAACAAGGGCACACTGTTGACTCATATTCAGCTTTTCGTCCACTGTAACCCCTAGGTCCTTTTCTGCAGAACTGCTGCCCAGCCATTCGGTCCCTAGTCTGTAGCAGTGCCTGGGATTCTTCCGTCCTAAGTGCAGGACTCTGCACTTGTCCTTGTTGAACCTCATCAGATTTCTTTTGGCCCAATCCTGTAATTTGTCTAGGTCCCTCTGTATCCTATCCCTACCCTCCAGTGTATCAACCACTCCTCCCAGTTTAGTGTCATCTGCAAACTTGCTAAGGGTGCAGTCCACACCATCCTCCAGGTCGTTGATGAAGATATTGAACAAAACCGGCCCCGGCACCGACCCTTGGGGCACTCCACTTGATACCGGCTGCCAACTAGACATGGAGCCATTGATCACTACCCGTTGAGCACGACCATCCAGCCAGTTTTCTATCCACCTTACCGTCCATTCATCCAGCCCATACTTCTTTAACTTGCTGGCAAGAACGCTGTGCGAGACTGTATCAAAAGCTTTGCTAAAGTCAAGAAATAGCACATCCACTGCTTTCCCCTCATCCACAGAGCCAGTTATCTCATCATAGAAGGCAATTAGGTTAGTCAGGCATGACTTGCCCTTGGTGAATCCATGCTGACTGTTCCTGATCACTTTCCCCTCCTTTAAGTGGTTCAAAATTGATTCCTTGAGGACCTGTTCCATGATTTTTCCAGGGATTGAGGTGAGACTGACTGGCCTGTAGTTCCCCGGATCTTCCTTCTTCCCTTTTTTAAAGATGGGCACTACATTAGCTTTTTTCCAGTCATCCGGGACCTCCCCCGATTGCCATGATTTGTCAAAGATAATGGCCAATGGCTCTGCAATCACATCGGCCAACTCCTTTAGCACCCTCGGATGCAGTGCATCTGGCCCCATGGACTTGTGTTCGTCCAGCTTTTCTAAATAGTCCCGAACTACTTTCTCCACAGAGGGCTGGTCACCTCCTCCCCATACCGTGCTGCGGAGTGCAGCCATCTGGGAGCTGCCCTTTATAAATAAAGTTTGCGGATGACATAAAGCTGGGAGGTATTGCCAATACAGAGAAGGACCGGGATTTCATACAGGAAGATCTGGATGAGTTTGTAAACTGGAGTAATAGTAATAGGATGAAATTTAATAGTGAAAAGTGCAAAGTCATGCATTTAGGGATTAATAACAAGAATTTTTGTTATAAGCTGGGGACGCATCAATTGGAAGTAACGGAGGAGGAGAAAGACCTCGGAGTATTGGTTGACCACAGGATGACTATGAGCCGCCAGTGTGATATGGCTGTGAAAAATGCTAATGAGGTCTTGGAATGCATCAGGCGAGGTATTTCCAGTAGCGATAAGGTGTTAGTACTGTTATACAAGGCACTGGTGAGACCTCATCTGGAATACTGTGTGCATTTCTGGTCTCCCATGTTTAAAAAGGATGAATTCAAACTGGAATAGGTACAGAGAAGGGCAACTAGAATGATCCGAGGAATGGAAAACCTGTCTTATTAAAGGAGACTCAAAGAGCTTGGCGTGTTTAGCTTAACCAAAAGAAGGCTATGGGGAGATATGATTGCTCTCTATAAATATATCAGAGGGATAAATACCAGGGAGGGAGAGGAATTATTTAAGCTTAGTACCAATGTGGACACAAGAACAAATGGATATAAACTGGCCACCAGGAAGGTTAGGCTTGAAATTAGGTGAAGGTTTCTAACCATCAGAGGAGTGAAGTTCTGAAACAGCCTTCCAAGGGGAGTAGTGGAGGCAAAAGACAAATCTGGCTTCAAGACTAAGCTTGATAAGTTTGTGGAGGGGATGGTATGATGGGATAGCCTAATTTTGGCAATTAATGGATCTTTGACTATTAGTGGTAAATATGCCCAATGGCCTGTGATGGGATGTTAGATGGGGTGGGATCTGAGTTACTACAGAGAATTCTTTCCTGGGTGTCTGGCTGGTGAGTCTTGCCCACATGCTCAGGGTTTAACTGATCACCATATTTGGGGTCGGGAAGGAATTTTCCTCCAGGGCAGCTTGGCAAGGCCCTGGGTTTTTTTCGCCTTACTCTGTAGCGTGGGGCACAGGTCACTTGCTGGAGGATTCTCTAGATGATTCTCTGCACTTTGAAGTCTTTAAATCATGATTTGTGGACTTCAACAGCTCAGACATAGGTTAGGGGTTTATTACAGGAGGGGGTGAGTGAAATTCTGTGGCTTGCGTTGTGCAGGAGGTCAGAGTAGATAAGCATAATGGTCCCTTCTGACCTTAAAGTCTATGAGTCTAAGCATTAATTTTTATGAAACAATTAAATAAAAATAGGCAACTTCAATGAGAATATTTATCATATGATAACTCCACCCTAAGGTGATTGATTGCATAAAGATTTGATTTATTGACAACTTTGTTTGGTATTAACATGATAAGAAAGGAAATGTATTCACTCCCGCACTCCACCCTTTTCTTAATTGCTGAGTGTAAAGCAGTAAGTGATCTGCAGGGTCACGGGAGCTGATGCTTCCTAACTAATTGATGGCTGTCAGTGCCACAGCATTTAACACATGTTCTGGTGTTTACTTCACTTGCTAAGGGAAAAACTGTTTTCAATATAGATATACCTTAAGATACTGAACGCGCTTTCCAGCGGAGCGTAGAGTACATACATTATGCATACCCCTGACGCAGCTCTAAATGGCAGTGTAGGTGGTGAGGCACCACTTAGCCCTGGGCTACACTGGGGTGGGGGGGAGTCGATCTACGATACGCAACTTCAGCTACGTGAATAACGTAGCTGAAGTCGGCATATCGTAATCGACTTACCTGGCCATGAGAACGGCGGCGAGTCAATCGCTGCCGCTCCCCTGTCGACTCCGCTTCCGCCTTTCACCGAGGTGGATTTCCGGAGTTGACGAGGCGCGCGTTCGGGGATCGATTAAGCACGTCTAAATGAGATGCGATAAATCGATCCCCGATAGATCGATTGCTCCCCGCCGATCTGGCGGGTAGTGAAGACAAGCCCTTAGGTGAGTAAAAACATGCCTGAACCCTGTGGGTGTGTACCCCATCTGGCTCACTACATGTCTAAGCAATGCCTCCCCTGTCCACACTGCAGTTTTTAGGAAGTGTAGTGTCCTGCTGGCTCCCTGCTGCTGGAGCCTTGCCCCACCACAGTAAAAGACTCTGTGGCAGTGGAAAGACTCTGGCAACTCCCTGCTGTTGAGCCTCGCCCGCCCCCCCCCCCCCAGGTGTAGCTACATACCACAGTGTGGACACAGCCTACTTTTCACTGCGGCATGTAGCTACACGTACCCTACATGCCACTGCCAATGGAGTGCAGTATCGATTGAAGCCGTACAGATAAAATCATGTGACATGGTTCCATACCACTGCACTACCTGCTGTTGCAATCCTAGCAGAACATATAAGCTAAGCGGGGTAAGGACAGATCAAACCTCAAATGGGAAGCCTCCAAATAATACTAAAATGCTGTATGAAGGAGTGCTGGTCATTCAGCATATGTCACCTGTCTCTGGGCAGGGACCCTTGGCCCACTCCCTTCTGGCTGGGGTTTAAAGGCTGCATAGCTCCCTGAATACATTATGATATCCCCAGCAAGTCTCACAAACATCCAGCCCTTAGGTTTGTCTCCAAAGAAAATGACTTTGTTTTCACTAGTGACCATATAGTTCTTCCTAAGCAAAGTACATTTATTAGGGCAAAAGCATCACCAGAGGAAAAATATAAAATAAAGGCATTAAATACTCACTAAACATACCAAGAATTACCCCATATGGAAGACAGGTGTCTGGCATGCCAAAGTCTCACTAATCTTTCAGAAGGGGTGGGGTCCTCATAGGTTCTCTCCGTTTGCTGAATCAAAAAGACTGAGTCTGTTTAAACTCAGACTTTTATACAAAAAGCCCTAGAACACAATCATACATAAACCATTCACAAATTTAATACAATGGTCATCAAAGATACTGCATGGGCTTGCAATATCTGTCCCAGCACTTTTCCCCAGGAGTTGGTACTGAACTAATGCCATGCAACAGGGCTTTGAACTGAATTCTTGAATTATACATAAAAACAGGTCCTAATGACAACTAGTTGGAGAGTAGGGAGTTATTTTGCAAAAAAAAACCCAAAAAACCTTTTTTTTCTCATAAAAATCAAACTGCCAACATTTTTAGCTATTAACCAAAAATTTCAGTTTAGAAACGGCACCACAGTGCTTCATGGGAGTTGTCATTCAGATGCCTCATAACATCCGTTTTCTTCTATGAACCAGGCGTCCTAACTAGACTTTGTCCCTCATGGTGTCCCTTATTCCTGATCTGCTATAGTGCATCATGGGAGTCCCTACCATGGTGCATTATGGGAGAAGTAGTCCAGCTGGGGAACTTAGTCAGTAGACAACATGAGGCAGCACACTATAGTTCTTATGAGTCTCTGCAGCAACATTTCTCTACATTTATTTATTTACTGGCTGACATTTTTCAGTTTTTAGTGGTGGTAGTAGTGCCATTGACTCAGAGGACATAAAGTTAAGCATGTGGGTAAGTCTTTACAGGATTGGGGAAGGTGGGGCATATGTTGTAAACTTGATTCATGACAGGTTCTTTAATCAATGCACTGAGACTCAGTATTGAGATACCAAAATATCAGTGTCATTATTGGCATGAGTATCCACACATTACTGACTTAGGCCAACATTTTCAAATGTAGGTGCCTAACCAGGCACCTACATATGAAAATCAGGCCATGTATATAATGCCCAGTTATGGATTTACGAGCCTAAATGCAAGGTTTTTTAAAATATTGTCTCCCACTTTTAGCACATTTTCCAACCTGTTTTATCTATTCTCAAGTCCTTTCATTACTCAAGTTACAGTTTTATTACTATATATATATAAAATAATCACAGTTTTATTGCCTTCCATCTGATGATCCTAAAGTCCTTTACAAATATTAATTAGTTACGCCTCCCAATGTCCTTATTAAGGTAGTTAAGCATTATTATCCCTATTTTACATATGGGAAATGGAGACAGAGAGGTTAAGGGCCAAATTTCAAAGGTGTTTGGACAGGTAGGTGCCTAGTGGGATTTTCAAAAGCACCTAGGTGCCTAATGGGAGTTAGGCGCTTGAACTCTTTTGAAAATCCCATTAGGTGCCTCTCCTGGATCTTTTAGCACCTGAATACTTTTATAAATCGGGCCCTGTCAGGGTTCCCTCCCCACTCTGAACTCTGGGGTACAGATGTGGGGACCTGCATGAAAGACCCCTAAGCTTATATTCCACCAGTTTAGGTAAAAACACTTCCCCAAGGCACAAATTCCTTCCCTTGTCCTTGGATGGTATTGCTGCCACCACCAAGTGATTTAGACAAAGATTCAGGAAAAGGACCACTTGGAGTCCCTATTTCCCCCAAATCTCCCCAAGCCCGTTCACCCCCTTTCCTGGGGAGGCTGGAGAATAATATCCCAACCAAAAGGTTAACAAATTGAGCACAGACCAAATCCTTGGTTCTTAGGACACTGAAAATCAATCAGGTTCTTAAAAGAAGAATTTTTTTTTTAAAGGAAAAGAATCACACCTGTAAAATTAGGGTGGAAAATAATTTTATAGGGTAATAAAAAGATTTAACACAGAGAGGATTTCCCTCTAGGCTCAACTTCAAAGTTACAAAAACAGAAATAACACTGGTCTACAATTTTTGAGAAGTCGTCTGCTTCAGAAATAAAATGTGCTATTTAGTATGTATTTTGATGTGCTGAATTCAAATATGACAGTTAAAACAACTGATTGGCTACTGTTTCTAAGATATTTAAGTTTTTACATTTTATGTCTATGTATATTGTGTAGATAGTAGAGTTTTAATCATAAATTGTAAACCTAGGTCTTTTCATGTATTTATGGTTGCTTTACATGATACTATTTCATCTGTCCTGTTTATGTAATACTTTAAAAATCAGCAAAGGGGTTATATAAATACAATTTATTATGAAACAAAAGGCAAAAAACTATTATGTACATAGTTTAGTCCTATTCGGTGTCTACTCGGTGCTTCTTGGCTTGTCTCTTGTATTCATTAAATGGAGCATCTCTTGTCACTGTCCAGCAATAGTCTGCAAGCATTGATGGGCTCCATTTACCCTGATAGCGTTTCTCCATTGTTGCAATGTCCTGGTGAAATCGCTCGCCGTGCTCGTCACTCACTGCTCCGCAGTTCGGTGGAAAAAAATCTAAATGAGAGTGCAAAAAATGTATCTTTAGTGACATGTTGCAACCAAGGTTTTTGTATGCCTTGAGGTTTCCCACCAACAACCTGTAGTTGTCTGCCTTATTGTTTCCGAGAAAATTTATTGCCACTAACTGGAAGGCTTTCCATGCCTTTTTTTCCTTGCCACGCAGTGCATGGTCAAATGCATCATCTCAAAGAAGTTCACGAATCTCAGGACCAACAAAGACACCTTTCTTTATCTTAGCTTCACTTAACCTTGGAAATTTTCCACGGAGGTACTTGAAAGCTGCTTGTGTTTTGTCAATGGCCTTGACAAAGTTCTTCCTCAGACCCAGCTTGATGTGTAAGGGTGGTAACAAAATCTTCCTTGATTCAACAAGTGGTGAATGCTGAACACTTTTCCTCCCAGGCTCCAATGACTGTCGGAGTGGCCAATCTTTCTTGATGTAGTGGGAATCTCTTGCACGACTATCCCATTCGCAGAGAAAACAGCAGTACTTTGTGTATCCAGTCTGCAGACCAAGCAAGAGAGCAACAACCTTCAAATCGCCACAGAGCTGCCACTGATGTTGGTCATAGTTTATGCACCTCAAAAGTTGTTTCATGCTGTCATAGGTTTCCTTCATATGGACTGCATGACCAACTGGAATTGATGGCAAAACATTGCCATTATGCAGTAAAACAGCTTTAAGACTCGTCTTCGATGAATCAATGAACAGTCTCCACTCATCTGGATCATGAACGATGTTGAGGGCTGCCATCACACCATCGATGTTGTTGCAGGCTACAAGATCACCTTCCATGAAGAAGAATGGGACAAGATCCTTTTGACGGTCACGGAACATGGAAACCCTAACATCACCTGCCAGGAGATTCCACTGCTGTAGTCTGGAGCCCAAAAGCTCTGCCTTACTCTTGGGTAGTGTTATACCAATAAAATAAAAACCAGCAGGATCTTTTTAAAGGGGATAAGACAAAATGTCACATTTAATGTGAATACAAAAAGAATCATAGTAAGCAGTCAGTTATAGCTATAACATTTCATTCAGTTTCACATTCATTCACACACACAGGTTCTGTATAGATGTCATAGTTACCAGCCTAGAAGTTGCTCATGCCAAGTTACTGGCCAGGTAACCTGGGCATGAGGGTGGAGCTGAGTCCTTGTCAGATTCATCTGATGCTCCTGGAGGTTGGCAGCAGAACCAGACTCAAAGTCCTCAGTGTGTAGAAGCCATTCTTATAGGAATTATTTCCTATGTCAGTCTATGGGAACTGTTTCATTTTGCTGTTGCTAACTCAGTCAGCAGATGGCACATTCCTGATGTTTGTGCTGTCAGATGTTATCTTGTTTTTCCCATCCTTTGAGATGGTCGGGTGGATCCCAGTTTATCCTCCAGGGGTGTTGTCTGGTCGTTCCCACTTGATGCCGCCTTCAGCCGATGGTCACTGAATTCCTAGGCTGGCACCTCCCTGCTCATTCATTCATGTACACCAAGCATTCATCAGCAGACATACTGTCTCCACCACTTTCGGGGTGTGTACTAATTTATTTGAGACTCCCTGCCCTTTGAGGGTGGGGGTCTTTTTATGCTGTTTCTAGGTACAAAGCATGCATAAAGAACAAAGTCAAGTAACTTGTTTGCAGGTTTCTCATAGCAATACAGTATCTTTCTGAGAACAGATACAATCAATGGTTTACACAGACAGTAGCTTATAAGTTTTAACAGGAGACCCAAGAGATCTTTTTACTTGGTAATGCTATGAGGTTTAAATTGTGGGGGACAAATTATGGGGAGTTACTTTCACTTGAGGAATCACTGCCAGTACCTTCTTTAATATCCCTACAGTAATTCCAAATCCCTGACAAGATCATTCAGTTCACCTTGTGTTATGAGGTGTGGTTCAGAGGAGGAGGATGGGAGAAAATGTGGGTCCTGTGACATTGATGGTTCAGGACCAGAAGTTTCATCCTCTTCCTCTTCCTCGTCTGACTCAAGTGAGAATGATTCTGGTGCATCAGGAACCGGCAGTCCTTCTCTGTGGGGTACTGGGTGTATAGCTGATGGAATGTTTGGATAATGCACAGTCCACTTTTTCTTCTTTGACACACCTTTCCCAACTGGAGGCACCATGCAGAAGTAACAATTGCTGGTATGATCTGTTGGCTCTCTCCAAATCATTGGCACTGCAAAAGGCATAGATTTCCTTTTCCTGTTCAACCACTGGTGAAGATTTGTTGCACAAGTGTTGCAGCATATGTGTGGGGCCCACCTCTTGTCCTGATCTCCAATTTTGCAGCCAAAATAAAGGTGATAGGCTTTCTTAACCATAGTGGTTATACTGCGCTTTTGTGATGCAAAAGTCACTTCACCACAAACATAGCAGAAGTTATCTGCACTGTTCACACAAGTACGAGGCATCTCTGCTCACTTTGGCTAAACAGAAATGTGTCCCTTTGCAAAATCAAACACTGACAAATAAGAGAGCGCGACACTGTATGATTTCTAGAGCTGATATAGGGCAATTTGTTCAGCAGAGTGATGTAAGCTTCGTTATGATTGCATCATCCATGACTTCTAGGAATAACATGATGCAATTCATATCATGTATGATGCAATACCAGCTTCAGATTGCATCATTCATTGTTTTGCCTAAAAAGCAAGTGCTGTCCAAACCCAGTCATAGATTTATTCATAGATCCAGTCAAAGATGTATTTTAGTCATTTCTGGTTTAAATTGAGATCCCTTCCCTTTATAACTCACTTATCCTCCTCCATTCCCAAGTCAAGGGTCGTATATACTGACCCAATAGCATCTCTTGAAAACTAGAGCCAATCAACAATTTTAAGCATCATTTTCGTTCTCAGTGACCCAGAATTAGTAAAGTTTGACTACATTTATTTCAGAAGCATTTTGGCTGTAGAGCAGTGTAACCTCCCTCTTATCATAGGGAAAATTCACAAGCTAAAACAAAAGATAATCTAACACATTTCCTTGCCCTTACTTACAATTTCTATAATTGTACATGTATTATTCCAGTAGGATTTGGTTACCTGCTTGGTTTCTCTCTTTGTCCCAAGAGAGAACAACATAAAGAGCACAAACAAAACCTCCCCCCGCCCTCGATTTGAAAGTATCTTCTTTCCCCATTGGTCCTTCTGGTCAGGTGCCAACTAGATTAATTGAACTGATTAACCCCTTACAGGAAAAGGAGGGATTTTATGCTACCCTTAGCTGTATGTTTATGACAGACCCTTTAGATACATGTCCTGTCTTTTCTTAGTCATACTTTTGCCAAACAAAACATACTTAATTCCTTTAGTCTTTTCTCATAAATCAGTTCCTCTAGCCCTTCAATCATTTTTGGCGATTTTTATTCAGATCCACAGCTGTTGGCTTGTAGCCCTATATTTACCAGATTTTCTGCTCACACCACCCAATGAGGGGCAGTGCTTAATATAAAAACTAATATTAACAATAACTTCATTGTACATCTAGGGAAAACAATTTTAAGTGCCTACATGACTTGGGAGCATAAGTCTCATTTCAAAGGTGACACAAGCACTTAGAAGCCTACGTCTTAGCCCAGGTCTACACTAACCCCCCCTGTCGAACTAAGATACGCAACTTCAGCTACGTTAATAACGTAGCTGAAGTCGAAGTACCTTAGTTCGAACTTACCTGTGGTCCAGACGCGGCACGCAGGCTCCCCCGTCGACTCCGCCTACTCCACTCGTCGAGCTGGATTACCAGCGTCGACGAGGGAGCACTTCCTGGTTCGATTTATCGCGTCTTGACAAGACGCGATAAATCGAACCCAGAACATCGATCCCGCGCCTCCGACGCGACGGGTAAGTATAGACATACCCTTAGTGAAAGTCCTTGGAACTTATACTTGTAAACAGTTTAATTACAACCTACACAGGAGAAACTTTGATATAGAAAAAAAGGTAAAATGTTTCAATCAGTGCTAAATAGCAGCTGCTCTAACTGATTTTAAACACAAAATATAATTAAAAATGGATTATTTCAATCATTATGTCATTATGACTTGTCAGTTGTAGTAATAGTGCATGTCATGCACTACCACTAGGGCCACAGTATGAAACAATGTAAATATATAGATGAAACAAATCCATAAAATAAAATTCAAAATTACATTTTGAAATTCAAAAATGAAAATGTTCTGAAACCAAAATTTTTCTGAATTTCTGATTTGTGGAAAATGTATAAAGTATATGCTTTTCATTCTTATTTGAACTGAAAACACTTTTCAAAATCATAGAACTGTAGGCCTGGAAGGGTCCTTCAGAGATCATGTAGTCCATTCCCCCACTTGCTGTGGTGGAACCGAGCATACTTAGATCGTCCCTGACAGGTGTTTTTCTAACTTCTTCCTAAAAATCACCAATGATGAGGATTTCACAACCTCTCTTATTAACCTATTACAATACTTAGCTATAAGGATAATTGTTAGAAAGTTTTTCTAAATCTCCTTTGCTGAAGATTAAGCTGATTACCTCTTGTCCTTCTTTCAGTGGACATGGAGAACAATTGATCACTGTCCTCTTTATAACAGCCCTTAACATACTTGAAGATTATTATCAGGTTCCCCCTAATCTTCTTTTCTCAAGACTAAACATGCCCAGGTTTTCTAAACCTTTAGTCATTTTTGTTAATCTCCTCTGGACTCTCCAATTTGTCCACATCCCTTCCTAAAATGTGGTGCCCCAAACTGGATACAATAGTTCAGCTGAGGCCTCGCCAGTGCTGAGGACAGCAGGATAATTACTTCCTGTGGCTTAAATATGACACTCTTGTTAATATACCCCAGAATGATATTTACATTTTGTTGCAACTGCATCACATTGTTGGTTCATATTCAATTTGTGATCCATTATAACCCTCAGATTCTTTTCAGCAGTACTACTGCCAAGCCAGTTATTTCCCATTTTGTAGTTGTGCATTTGCTTTTTCCTTCCTAAGCATCTTACTTTGCCTTTGTCTTTATTGAATTTATCTTGTAGATTTCAGACCAATTCTCTAATTTGTCAAGGTCCTTTTGAATTCTAATCCTATCCTTCAAAGTGCTTGGTGTAATCCACACATTTTATAAGTGTGCTCTGTGTTTTCATTAATGGCTTGGATAACGGAATAAATAAATCAGGACAGACTCCTGAAGGACACCCCTACATACGATTTCCCAATTTGATAGCAAACTATTGATGATAACTTGAGTGTGGTTTTCCAACCAGTTGTGCACCCACCTTATAGTTATTTCATCTAGAGCACATTTCCCTTGTTTGTTTATGAGAATGTCATGTGGGACTCTGTCAAAAGCCTTACTAAAATCAAGATATATCATGTCTACTTTTCCCCTCTTATTCACAGGTTGAGTAACCCTGTCAAAGTAGGAAATTAGTTTGGTTTGGCATGATTTGTTCTTGAAAATCCATGTTGGCTATTACTTATCACCCTATTGTCCTCTAGGTGCTTACAAATTTACATTAAATAATTTGTTCCAGTATCTTTGCGGGCATTAGAGTTAAACTGGCTGGTTTATAATTCCCTGGGCCTCTTTGTTCCCCTTTTTGAAGTTAGGTTCCATGTTTCCCCTTCTCCTGGGACCTCACCTGTCCTCCATGACTTTTCCAAGATAATCGCTAATAGTTCCAAGATTTCTTCAGCTAGTTTCTTAAATACCCTAGGGTGAATTTCATCAGGAGCGGCTACCTTGAATACATCTAACTTATCTAAAACATAGAATATCAGGGTTGGAAGGGACCTTAGGAGGTCATCTAGTCCAACTCCCTGCTCAAAGCAGGACCAATCCCCAATTTTTGCCCCAGATCCATAAATGGCCCCCTCAAGGACTGAACTCATAATCCTGGGTTTAGCAGGCCAATGCTCAAACCACCAAGCTATCCCTCCTCCCTAATAATTGTCAGTCGGGTCTTTCCCTGTTCTGGCTTGTGTTCCTTCCCCCTTGTTGTTTAATATTTTTGTATTAAGCATCCAATCACAACTAAGAACATAAGAACGGCCATCCTGGGTCAGGCCAAAGGTCCATCTAGCCCAGTATCCTGTCTTCTGACAATGGCCAATTCCAGGTGCTCCAGAGGGAATTATACAGAACAGATAATCGCCACGTGATCCATCCCCTGTAGCCCATCAGCTTCTGGCAAACAGAGGCTAGGGACACCATCCCTGTCCATCCTGGCTAATAGCCATTGATGGACCTATCCTCCTTGAATTTATCTAGTTCTTTTTTGCATTAACCTTTTTATCTAAGACTGAAGCAAAATAGGCATTAAACACCTCAGCTGTCTTGGTGTAGTCTGTTATTAGCTCTTCTTCCCCAATAAGTAATGGACTTAAGCTTTCCTTCATCTTTCTCTTGCTCCTAATGTAATTATAGAACCTCTTCTTATTATTACCGTTTATATCCCTTGCTAGATGTAACTCAATGTCTAAAACTTTCTGCAAACTGGAAATTTAAAGTTTCAATGAGTTGTATTGCTGAAAAGGGTGTCAGCAACAGGTGCTATTGAACTAGTGGGCTGAACATAGTTTAGCTGCAAGTATAAATAAAGAGAAACTATTCTGCACTGTAGCAGAAATCGTGGTTAAAACCTGCAGAAGTAGGGTGACCAGAGAGCAAATGTGAAAAATCGGAACAGGGGGTGGGGGGTAATAGGAGCCTATGTAAGAAAAAGACCCAAAAATCGGGACTGTCCCTATACAATCAGGACATCTAGTCACCCTATGCAGAGGAATGGGATGAAGTTGATCTCCTAATACCTTGGAAGCCAGTTTTAACCTTATTTCCTGAAATGATGCCGAATTACGCTATTTGACTTTGTCTACATATCCTCAGCACTTATCCACATACGTCTATTGCTACTGCCCACTGTCAGCAATGAGTCTCTGTTGAGATGTCCACAAAGCTTAATGCAATACTGAGTTTTTTCTTCTAGAAAGACTGTTACACCCCAAATCCCATCTCAGACGCTTAATTATAAGACTCGTTTGTCTGATCGCTTTACCCATTAGATGGCAGCAGCCACTTATCTATTGTTAAGCTGTGGTGGGGATGGCAATATATGCAAATAGAAAGCTGTAAGGAAAGCAGGTGTTTGGTATGTACACAATACTCCACTCTTTGGGTCTCAATGTAGTTTGGGTGCAGGTCACCCATTTCTCTCACAGAGCTAAATTCTCAGGTGCTGTAAACAGGGCGCTCTATTAACTGAAAAGAATTTTCCTTCCTGTACACCAGCAGATTTATAAGATATATCTTATAAGTTGTAACTTATTTTGGTGCTATTTAGAAGAACTCAGACTTGAACTGAAACACTTTCCAAGTGTTTCCCTTTGAGCACGTGCACTGGTGCATTATTGGCTTGTTCAGGATTACTGGGATGCTGGCATCCAATATAAAAATAAGACACCCAAGGCAGCACTGAAGTAGTTATCTGGTGTGTGGATCAAAGCACACCTCCAGTGGTGCGCCATACACCAGGTATGCCACCTATCTAAATCCTTTGAAATCAAGTGATTCCGCATCTGTTGCCTTCTGCCACAGCAGATCATTTGCAGTGAGAACGAGCAGTGCATGGGGTTTTAACACTGGTGTTTTGGAAATGACTAGGAGTAGGTGTAACCCACACACCACCTGGGTGTGATGCGCTGTCCCTTCTAGTAGCACCCGAGAGATCACTTAGAAAGAGAGAGTGAGTCTGCTCTACAGCCTTAGCTAAGGCACATGTGGCTTTTGGCTCATGCATTTACCTCCAGAGGTCCCAGGTTTGATTCCACCCAATGATGACTGGGGTCTGTCAGTGTAACATCGGCACATCAGCCGAGCTTTGGTTTTTCAAGATCAAAGACATTCGATGAGAGTTGGGTGCCTAACCTCCTTTGGCATTTTTGTAAACCCCTCTTGGCTCCTCTGTGCATCTTTAGGTGCCTCAGTTTTCTTGTAAATCTGGCTCCTAGTCTGAAAAAAAAAAAGCTTCAGGACTGCAGTTGATCTAACCTGAGAGTGTAGATCAGAGTCAGTGCTGCCTAGATTAGAGTCCATGGCTTTTTTTTTAATGCCATGTTAGCGATCCCTATGGTGCCCTCATTTTCTGTTTACATCAAGTTCCCTCTCTAAAGAATATGGGCCTGATCATTGAGATCTGGGTAGGGGGGCACAAAGATGGGTATAAAATTCCTTTGTTACCCTGATTTCAGGGCCACCAAGTGCTAGTCTGGTCTCGAGAAGAAATGTATAGGAGCATCAGAGTTGCCCTAAATTATACTTGCTGCCAACAAACCCAGGACTATTCTAGTAGCCAATGATGGGCTGGGTCAGAAGTGGGTGGTACCACTATGCCAGCCTTATGCCACTTGGGTCTTCCCTCACACCAGGGAAATCCTCAACTAGCCAGCTGTGTGCTAAGCAACCTTAATAGGGACAAGGATCTGGCCCCATATTGGTATCAAAGATAAACCACCCCAGTGTCTCCCATTCCTTCTCTATTTATACCCACTGGTAATCTCTGCATACATGGCACATTTTGAGTTTAATTGTTCAGCCATTATTGTGCTATCTGCTGCAAATGTCACTATGGTACTTTTTTTAAAAAAGGGGGAGGATGTCCTCCTTCTTGCCCATTACTCTAGAAACTCCAAATGCTACAACATTGACACAAGCCTCTCCCCGTATCTTGCTCACTCATCAAAAAGGCCCTTAGACTTTGAGAGACACCAAGCTTGGAAAATGTCATCTCCAAAGGTGACTGACTCAAAAAGTCATGAGCATCTGACAACAGAGAGTTAGAATGTAAACTGTTTTTCAACCTTAACTAAATCAGATAATCTATTATAAAAGTAGTTCTAAGAACCCGTAATCCCCATAACCCTTCCTGATGGTAGATAGTATTTTTTGCATATGCATATCCTACACTTTCATCAAACAACTATTTTTTCAATTAAAACTCCTCTCAATCAGGAAGGAACTGTGATTCACATTTCTTTGTAGATATTCTATAATGTAATCTACTAGCTACTTTTGCATGTATAGAGTCAATCTACATTTGAACATGCAGCCAGATGGTAATATACTTACGTTAATAAAACTGACTCATCTAAATGCTAGTATTTGCAATGCACTCTATAGTTTGTGAGAATTAGACAAAGACAATTATTAGTTATTCCACCTGCAGGCATCAATTAAGCAACAAATCACAACAGCTTATTCATTCTCTAGGCCTGGTCTGCACTTAGAAATTAGATCGACCTATGAAAAAGTTCATTCCTTGGATGATGTAGTTAGGTCAAGCTTAACCCCCTTTGTATATGCAGCTAAATTGATGGAAGAATTCTTCCATTGACCTAGCTACTGCCTCTCGGAGAGGTGGATTACCTATATCAACAGAAAAACCCCTTCCATTGATGTAGGAAGCATCTACGCTACAGCTGCAGTGCCATAGTTGTGCCGATGTAGCAGTTGTAGTGTGGACATACCCTTAGCTTTTATGGTGCCTACGGAGTGTTGCCAAGGCATGAGGTCCTCAGCTATGCAGTAACTGCAGGAATTGCCAAGGAATACACACCAAGCCCTGTTTTATTTCTATGAGAACAGGAATAAGTAACAGTAGACTAGAATTAAGAACAGTTTATCTGTAAATCCGCATAGGAGCAGATTCTCTGGTGTGGCTGAGGTCTGCTTGGTTCAGGAGAAGAAGGAACACAAGGGAGCCAATTTCACCTCCTAGATTCTCTACTCTTCTCCAATCCGGGTATAGGTTAGAACTGCCGGGCAGCTGCTTTAACGTTCACCATTGAGTTATAGTCACTGAGACTGTCCACCATCTGGTGATAGCTGGAGCATAGCATGTTCTGGCTATGCCACTTTCCCACTCCCTAAGGCAGTGGCTGCAAAAGGGGTGGCACAGACAGGAGCTACATTAGCTCTACACCCATTGGGGACTTCCCCACAAAAGATGCAGACAGTTTCCATTCCCTTTGCATCGCTCAGGCTGAAAATCTGGCCAATAATTTGCATATACATCTTTGTGCCAGAAAATATACTTCCTGGAGTAAAGGGTGGGTGAAGGAAGTTCTCATAAGAAAACGTGTCCGTGCCCTCATGCCCTCAATGAGGAAGTTGGAGGTCACTGGCTCTTCTTTGTCTCCTTTGCGATCTAATATGATCCTAGACAGGGAAGTTCAGCGACAAATAAGGCTGTGCAGTGAATTCTAATATAAATATGCTCTTGATGACAAGATCCCTGGCCATGCATTCCTTTTTGTATGGCAATTGCTGTATGGCAATCTTCCAAAAGGCCCTTCCAGAGAAGCCGTGGATGACTTTATGAATTAACAAGGCTGGATATTCTGAAGAGAGTATTTTGCATGCGCAAGGAGAGGGTGAGCTGCATGCAAATGTATGGGATGACAATGTGCCCAATATTTTAAAAAGCAAAACTAGCAGAGAATGGTAATAAATATCAACTGGAAACTGTGCACAAGAATAGGTGTGGAGGGTTGTTGCCATCAGTACCTGATTGTGCTCATAATACAGGGGTAGGCAACCTATGGCACGCGTGCCAAAGGCGGCACGCGAGCTGATTTTCAGTGGCCCTCTCACTGCCCTGGTCCTGACCACCGGTCCGAGGGGCTCTGCATTTTAATTTAATTTTAAATGAAGCTTCTTAAACATTTTTTAAACCTTATTTACTTTACATACAACAATAGTTTAGTTATATATTAAAGACTTATAGAAAGAGAGCTTCTAAAAACATTAAAATGTATTACTGGCACGCGGAACCTTAAATTAGAGTGAATAAATGAAGACTCGGCACACCACTTCTGAAAGGTTGCCGACCCCTGTCATAATACATTCTCAGGCATAAGTGCATGAGAGGGGAAAAGAAAACGTATTCTGCCCCCCACAACCTCGCCCAACAGTTCGCTTTCCTCTTTGTTCCTCCTCAGTGTAAGGTTCTGCCTGTCTGCAGCCTTTTCTGAGTGGTGTCCAATATTAGATAATTGTCTAATGTTTGTGGTATTATACATGCATGTCCTCGCTGCTTCATAGGGAGGATCTATGTCTCACCCCTGACAGACACAGTAAAGCACAGGCGAGAGCTGTTAATATTGCCCAATAACTATTGTCTCCCCCACCACTCCACCCAAGAATGCCCAAACAGCCAAAAGAGAGAACTATGGGAGGAAAATTTACCAAAAATACTTCTTTGTGCTAGGGGCTCAGAGGAACTGCAATAAAAGTAAAGGGACCTGAGGTGAGGCAAGTCTCACCTCAGGCAGAAGTTGACATGTGAATTCAGCATTAAATCTCTGGTAAATACTGTTAACTGGCAAATGCAAGGAGATTATCACGGCACGACAAACATAGCGGATATAATGGTTCTTTGTTATTAGGTAACATCTTTCATCTGAGAATCTCATAATGTGTTATAAATATTAGCAAGCAAGCTTCACTCTACCCCTGTGCGACAGGCAGATAAGTAGCATTATCCACATTTTACAGCTGGGGAAACTGAGCCAGAGAAAATCAGGTCATTTGCCCAAGGTCACAGCTTGTATGCTATTGTTAGTCTTCTGGAAAGTACCTGTCTTTTCCTAAGCCAATGTACATCCTGTATGTGAAATGTGGTCCAAATGGCCCATGTGGTTTCACTTAAAATCACTGCCCCCTACAGCCTTCACTATTGGAAGTTTATAAAGCATTGTTTTCTACCAAGCAGGAGGTTCCAGTTGTAAGTGTTATTACGTGGTGTGTTTGGACCATGCTATCTGAGGTGCAATCATGGATTTCACACTTTGAAAATCTATCAACATCAACATACTGTACTTTAGGAGCTTCAAAACACAATGCAAAATGTATTTGCTAAAATGTTTAGGCCATGCATCACTATCTCCAGGAGTTCATCCTCTGTGATGTATACAGGGCCGGCGCGCCCACTAGGTCGCCTAGGGCACCAAGATTTTGGGGGTGGCGGGCGGAGGGCGGCTCCCCGCTCAGCTCCCGGGTGGTGGGCGGGGGGGCTGAGCGCCCACGGGCAGGAGCTGAGCTGGCTGGGGAGGGGCGGCATTGCGGCGGGGGGCGGCTGAGCTCCCGCAGGCGGGGGAGCTGGCTTGGGGGGGGTATGGTGGGGGGTGGCACAGGGCTGGTGCAAGGAAGTTTCGCCTATGGCGCGAAACTTCCTTGCACCGGCCCTGGATGTATACAGTCAATGGCACTTTTCAAGGGAGCATTGAATCATTAAAACAATTGTGTAATGAAGGGTATGTCTACACTGGCCAGGTAATAAGTAGCCATTTAACTCATTCCAGTAGCACTGCAGTGATATGATCATCAGTGAACATTCATGGGACTCTCTCGTCTCTGTTAACTCCTGCATGCCTTCATCTACTGGTGATGCAGGAGTCTGAATGCATGTGAGCCCTGAAGTTGGTTAATTCCAACGGGTGGAATAGGTTGTCTATCCCAACGAGTGATTGGTATCTCTCAAAGGGTTCCTTTTCCTTCATTTTGTTAACTCTTGAAGCTAGATCATAATTTCTGCAAAAATAAATAAAAATTGAGTTTCCTCCCCACTGTGATTAACCCTTGTTAAATTTATATTTGTGATGTAATGGTTTGTGACGGATGCAAAAAGAGTGGGAGGTGACAAATTCATGTGTCAATGGCTATGGAGTTGTGTTTTATTCCCGACTATGGCAAACGTGCTGTGCGACCTTGGTTGTGTGACCAAACCTGCTGTGTGACTAAGTTCCTTCACCTCTCTACCTGAGTTTCCCATCTGTAAAAGGAGATAATGATACGCACCCACCGTCGTAAAGCATTGAGACCTACAGATGAGAATTCCTGAGTATTGATAGTACAGAGCTGTCTGACTACAAAATAAACAGACAGTTATCCTGAGTGCTGCATTTAGAGGGCAGTGGTTAGTATTAAAACAGCAGATGCATGAGTGCATTCTGGCAAGTATATGTTCAGTAAAATAGTAGAGGCATTGTAGTGCAGACTGGCATCTGAGCAAGGAAATGGCATACGAGGAATGATCTGCTTCTGAAGTTTCCCATCTAAAACTTGAACCAGGAATCTTTAGATCTCTAACTACTGAGCTAAAGAAGGATCTGAATTAGAAGCCCGTCCTAGAACCAGTAGCTCTGACATCTTACAAGAATCTACGCTGACAGCACTGCAGTTGTCATTTAGGATCTGAGTCTGCTCCCATTCAAACCAATGACAAAATGACCATTGATTTCAGTGGAAGCTGGATCAGGGCCTTATTGTGGGGGCATATCAAAGTTCATGGCATAGTGGGGAGACTACAACGCCCCAGTGTTTATGGTTCTCCCAGTGTGTGTGTGTGTGAGTGAATATTAAACCCTGAACTGCCTCACCTCTACAACAGTGCCATGCGAACGCCTGTTCTCACTTTCAGGTGACATTGTAAATAAGAAGAGGGCAGAATTATCTCCTGTAAATGTAAACAAACTTGTTTCTCTTAGTGATTGGCTGAACAAGAAGTAGGACTGAGTGGACTTGTAGGCTCTAAAGTTTTACATTGTTTTGTGTTTGAGTGCAGTTATGTAACAAAATAAAATCTACATTTGTAAATTGGACTTTCACAATAAAAAGATTGCACTAGAGTACTTGTATGAGGTGAATTGAAAAATACTATTTTTTATCATTTTTACAGTGCAGATATTTGTAAAAAATAATAATATAGAGTGAGCACTGTACACTTTGTATTCTGTGTTGTAACTGAAATCAATATATTTGAAAATGTAGAAAACCATCCAAAAATATTTAATACGTTTCAATTGGTTTTCTGTTGTTTAACAGTGCGATTAAAACTGGGATTAATCACGATTAATTTTTTTTAGTTAATCGTGTGAGTTAACTGTGATTAATCGACAGCCCTAGTTATTATTGGACAGGGTGTTCAGCAGTGATCACCCTGGTTAAGAGTTAGAGTCTGCCTCAAGGATTGTGATAATGGTATGGGTTGTAATGAACAAGAATTCAGATCCAGGGGCAGAAATCTCTACCAAGTGTTCAATGCTGAGATTTCTCCTAATTCATTCCATCACGGGGGAACAGGGCCGGCGCTATCACTAGGGCTGAGCTCCCGCGGGCAGGGGGGGCTGGCTGGGGAGGGGGCACAGGGCTGGTGCCAGGAAGTTTCGCCTAGGGCGCGAAACTTCCTTGCACCGGCCCTGTGGGGGAAGGGTTTTACACACCCTAACATGCTGTGTCCACAAATCCTGCCTGGATCCTGAAGCTCGCCATCAGTGTGATATGTCTATGCCTCCATGATGGCTCTGCATTCCCAGTGCAGCCCCCTGGTGCAGCAGCTCCAAGCAAACTAAACCCAGAAATCTAAGGGCACAGTGCATCCTGGATGAATAAATGACAGCAGTCAGAGTAACCCTGTCCATTTACTGCTTCATAACCCTGCTTAGCTGGATGGATACTGAGTGCAGTCAGGTCCAGCGTGATAAGTGTCTAGAATGTCTTCTTGTCCCATGCATGGTCAGGAACTATGGAGCTGCTTGTGGTGTGGACGGGGAGCTCACATAGATGAGCTCCAGTCCCAAGCAGCAGTCCACGGGTGCTGATCCTTGTGACGCCACACTGTGTCCATGGGGGTTATTTCAGCACCAGGGCATCCAAGTGGGGCAAAATCCCACCCTCCAATGGGTGGCCCATGACACAGCAGTCACTGAGGAGGGTCCGTCCTTTCCTTTTCAGATAGGCATAGGCCTCCATGGCTGTGGAGCCCCGTTTGGTTACCCAGATCCAGCTGACTGCACTGAAGAGGCAGGTTGTCTTAAATAATTTGCCCTTGGCCACATACTGACTCAGTAACAGGTAAGGTAACAGAACACTGGAGGCTGTTCACCAGTCTTGTCCATGCTCCCTCCTGTTCAGCAGTAAGGAAGGTTACATTACAACCCTTCCCCATCCAGGACAAAGTAACATTTTATAAGATCACCTAGTTGTATAACCCAGCTGGTGTATTCAAATCAAAAAGCAAACCCAGTAACAACTGACAAAATATTGCCAATGATTTTTAAAATAGGACACACTTTCATTGGTATAAGGAGACCTAAACAAGCAAATCCTGCTAAAATCCATATAAACTGTGGGGTTAATTCTTGTACACCCCTATCAGAATTTAAATTGATGACTTATGTCAAGAAAAACAAAATGAAATGTGGAGCTTGTTTAATTTTAGGAAATAAACGTTGTTGCAATTTTGAAGCACATTAATGTAATAAGCTTGTACAAGACTGATCAAATATATGAAATAGAGCTGGCCAGAGGATGACAAATCCATTTAACAACAACTTTAATAGTTTCAAAATTTGTGTTTTGTTCTGCACTGGAACACAAACAAAACGTTCTGAACATTTTTGTGAAAGGATATTCTGTTGAAACAGCTGTTTTCGAGTTGAAAATCTGAGCTATTCAATTTGATGTGTTTCTCGCTCTCTGGTCAGAAGTTACTTGAGAGCCTTGGACCAAAGAACCCTTTGTTGACACTGATACATCTCTATAAAATTTAATTTAATCAAAAATGTTCCAACCAACTCTGGTATGGAGGCATTAGACAGAGGATGTGGCAACAGCTACTGATAAATACTGGTGTATGTTTAGAACAAGCTGTAATCTTAACTTAATAAGACTCTACCTTACTGCGTTGAATCTTTACTGAGTCATGTATTTCAGGAAGTTCTCATTCCAGGATGAAAAAAGTCTCCTTTCTTACAGGTACATTGTCTTACAGGTACATTGTCTAGACCCAGATTAGACCTACTTTAACATGTATTTGAATTCTTAATTTGCAAGTCCACACACTGGACTGTGCTAGCCCATCTCTGATTCTTACTCTGGTTTTGAGTATGACCTCCGTGGATTGTCACAAGGTGGAGTCTTGAGACGTAAAGAGCTGGTGACGAAAGCTTTGAACTGGATGTTTGCTAATGCATACCTGCTCTGGCTTGCACCCATTTGTGGTCAGGCATTCATTGAGCAAGATGGTCAAACGAGAATAGCCTTAAAACAATATTGATGTATGGATATTAACAAAAGCAAAAATGCAAAAGTAATGTAGAAACAAATGACAAAGACTCACTATCAGTGCAAGTAACATTAGATTGTCTGTAGTAAATCTAGAGCAGAAAACACCTAGTAGGATTATACAGAAATACTTCCTCTCCCCATATGGAGACGCCAGGGCCGGCGCGCCCACTAGGTGACCCTAGGTGGTCACCTAGAGTGCCAGGAGCCGGGGGAGTGGGCGGCTGGCCGTGGCTGCCTCCCGGCCTCCTGGTCCCGTGTCTGAGCCGGGGGGACCGCAGGGAGCCAGGAGCCGGGGGGATGCGGGTGGCTGGCCACGGCTGCCTGCTACCCTCTTGGCTCTGCGGCTGAGCCGGGAGATGGGGGGGACAACTGGCCGCGGCTGCCTGCTGCCCTCCCGGCTCCACAGCTGAGCCGGGAGGGCGGCAGGGAGCCGGAAGCCGGGGGAGGCGGCTGGCCACGGCTGCCTCCCTCCCTCCCGGCTCCGTGGCTGAGCTGGGAGCTGGGGGGGCACCGTGGGTGGGGGGGAGGCTTCCTCGGGCGGGGGGCTGAGCTGCCGGCCCGAGGCGGTGGTGGGGAGCTGCCGCGGGGGGCGGGGCCGGTGTTAGCTGGAGGGGGGGTGCAGGGCTGGTGCAAGGAAGTTTCGCCTAGGGCGCAAAACTTCCTTGCACCGGCCCTGGGAGACACTCACAAACATTTCTCCCTCTTTCTTAACCTGACGTTCAGTTGTGCTAGAGTTAAATCGTCCCTTTTTATAGCACAGTGAAGAGTTTGGCTGGAGCTTTTTCAATTAAACACTGTGCTTCCTCTGGTTTGCTGGGGATAACCTTTTATCCATGTTTAGTTCACGTAAACTCAGGCACAGGAGCCGACTTTCGTCGGCGCCCATGGGTGCTGTCGCCCGGCGTCGGGGGCGGGGCCCTGTAACGTCGCCCGGCGTCGGGGGCGGGGCCCCACCCCTGATGCCGGGCCCCGCCCCCAACGCCGGGTGACATTGCAGGGCCCCACCCCCAACGCCGGGTGACATTGCAGGGCCCCACCCCCGATGCCGGGCGACGTTGCGGGGCCCCACCCCCGATGCCGACGCAACGTCGCCAGGTGTCGGGGGCGGGGCCCCGCAACATCGCCCGGTGGTGAGGTGAGCTGGGCGCGGGCCCCAGGGCTGGCGGGGAGCTGCCGGTGGGTGCTGAGCACCCACCAATTTTCCCCCGTGGGTGCTCCAGCCCCGGAGCACCCACGGAGTCAGCGCCTATGAACTCAGGTCATAGAATCATAGAATATTAGGGTTGGAAAAGACTTCAGAAGGTCATCTAGTCCAATCCCCTGCTCAAAGCAGGATCAACCCCAATTAAATCATCCCAGCCAACGCTCTGTCAAGCTGGGCCTTAAAAACGTCTAAGGATGGAGATTCCACCACCTCCCTAGGCAAAGCATTCCAATGCTTCACCCTCCTCCTAGTGAAATAGTGATTCCTAATATCCAACCTAGACCTCTCACACTGCAACTTGAGACCATTGCTCCTTGTTTGGTCATCTGCCACCACTGAGAACAGCCGAGCTCCATCCTCTTTGGAACCCCCCCTTCAGGTAGTTGAAGGCTGCTATTAAATCCCTAACTCTTCTCTTCTGCAGACTAAATAACCCCAGTTCCCTCAACCTCTCCTCGTAAGTCATGTGCCCCAGCCCCCTGATCATTTTAGTTGCCCTCCGCTGGCCTCTCTCCAATTTGTCCACATCCCTTTTGTAGCGGAGCGACCAATACTGGACACAGTACTCTAGGTGTGGCCTCACCAGTACCGAATAGAGGGGAATAATCACTTCCCTTGATCTGCTGGCAATGTTCCTACTAATGCAGCCCAATATGATGTTGGCCTTCTTGGCAACAAGGGCACACTGCTGACTCATATCCAGCTTCTCATCCACTGTAATCCCCAGGTCCTTTTCTCCAGAACTGCTGCTTAGCCAGTTGGTGACCTTTTTAAAAAATGTTTCTTATCTTTTGGAATTCACCTTTTCAGATCTTCACAATTGCCCTGCTTGTCTATCAGTCACTATATTTTGACAGCAAGGTTGAAAGTTCAGCTTTTTCCAGTTGTCCATAGAACCTGCAATCTTTACACACAGCTTTTCTGGCAGCTCTGGTTCAGTGCAGCTGGCCAAACTCTTGCACTTCTTTCAAACATATAAACCCCTTTCACTCTTAAAACACAGCTTTTTGCTGATGGAGCCCCATAACATGATCTGAGAGCTCCCCAAGATGGCATTCTCTCCAGTGTACTAACATCTTGGAACATACTGTATTTTTTGCTTATCATTTTGTACTCTGCTCTATGGAAAATATTGATTTATGTCCCGCTTTGTGTTTTATACTAGAGATTACATTAGCATGGTTGTTTTTATTTAAAGGGATATTGGCACATGATTTAAGGTCAATATTTACATTCAATTTTTTTTTTAAAATGGCCTTCAAAAACCTAATGGCCTCAATTCTCAAAAGTGACTATGAATTTGGGTGCCTCTATTTTTTTGGGATGCACAATTTGAGTTATTTTGGAGGCAGTTTGGCCTAGTGAATAGGGTGCTGCACTGCAATTTGGGAGAGCTGGGTTCTAATCCTGGATTTGCCATTGGTCTGCTGTATGATGTTGTGCAGTCCCTGCTCTGTGCCTTGGTTTTCCAATGGGGATAATGACACTGACTTTGTTTAGTAAAGTGCTTTGAGATCAACTGGTGAAAAGTGTATTTAAGAGGTAGGTATGATGATTATTAAGGGGGCCTCGTTTTCAAAGTTGCTCAGCACTGTAATTTTAGTGGAAGACGTGTATCTAAATAGCCAAGTCAGCTTTGAAAATTTCAGCCAAGGTCTTTGCCCCAAAGGGCTTATGGTCTAATACAGACAAAGATGGAAGCATATTATTAATTAACTGGATTTTTTCTGTATCTCATGCATCTTGTTTGTTTTGTTTTTTAAACTGAATAGTAAGTTACAGTGTATTATAATATGAGCTTGGCTGGAGATTTATGATGTCAGGAGTGGATGATATGTGGGAAAACACTTGACTTTAAAAGGTAACTTAGTCTGCCATGCTAATTTGTCAGTCAGAACTTGTAACAATGGGGTGGTTTAATTTTAATTTTGAAGCACATGTCGCAAATCATGTTTATAGAGACAGATTCTAACTTAGGATACAGAGTAGCACATCTTTTAAGTTATATGATAATAAGTTGTAATGTACAGTATGACTAGGACTTCTAGGTGCTGCAATAATAATAGTCTTGTAAAGGGAAAGGAGGCCCCTGCTTAATGGAAGATTTAAGAAATGCTAAACATTAGTCCTCCACTAGATGGCAGATTGCTATTTTCTGAGTCTAGAGAAATAAACTTGCATGATATCTACAGGAGGGACAAAGTCTTATTGCTGCGGAACTCCCACAGTTTACCTGAGAGCCACAAGCATTCTTCTACATGCAAAAAAATAAAATAAATGAAAATTCATTTCAGAGGGATTGCATTTGAGCTGTTTTAAAATCTTCATTGTTAGGGATTGTATAGGGGTGCTTAGTAGTGAACAAATTGTTATAAGAGTTATTGGTTTACTTATAAAGAATACAATGTGGTTTTCCTTTCTTTTGGAGCAGGGGTAGGGGGAAAGCAAATGACTTTTTGAATTTTGAAACCTAATTTCACCATCCTATCAGACCATGTGTTAGGACCATCTTCTTTGCTAGTGGCCTTCTTACTCTGAGTCTGTTCACTCAGTCACACTTCTGCACTTTTTCATTCTCAGCGTGGAACGCTTTAACTTGTGTCTTCCAGGTGGCTACAAATCAGATTCAAAACTAGCACACTTTTGCATTCTCTGCCACCCCCACCCCCCTTAGATTTATGTATAGTCTCTCTGTATCTGAAACTGTGCAACACAAATATTCATTTCAGCATGACAGTGGAGATGATGCGCCAGAGTCCAATTTCATTTATGCTGGTGTATATGTTATATGGCTGTCCAACATCTTGACAGATAAAAGGAGGCATGACTAAGTCAATCCATCAGTGGCGCTTAGCAATGGTATAGGAAAAGAACCTGATGCACGAGCAGCAAACCTTCCCACAGTGGCTACAGGTCCACTCGCAAGATGGAGGTTGACGCACACTCTGCTTCCAGGCTCAGTTGTGAGACTCAGCGTGGCTCTCCGCAGTGACTGCCCCAGACTTAACACGGCTTCTCCAAACGGAATGATTTTGGGCAGGATTTTCCTGGTTGTCAGTGGGAATGCTGAATTTCTTGAGGCCTTGTTTGATCTTGTCACTGTATCGGCGCTTTGGCCTTTCTCTGCATGGCAGGCAGTTCTTAAATTGGCCATAGAACACAGCCTTTGGCAGACTGTCTTGAGGCATGTACTCCGTGTGTCCCAACCAGTGAAGCCTGCGAACGTTCAGCATAGGCCAGCTCTCTGAAGGATCTTGTTATTGGTGATCTGTTGATCCCAAGTAACTCCAAGGATTTTTCTAAGACAGTGGAGGTGGAAGCTGTTCTATCTTCACTCCTGCTTGAAGTACGTAACCCAGCTTTCACAACCGTAAAGGAGGATACTAAGGACACATGCCTGATAAACAGACACCTTTGTGCTCAGAGTTAGCAACTTGTTGTTGCAAACACGTGAGGTAAGTTTGCCAAAGGTAACGGAAGCTTTGTCGATTCTAGCATCAAGTTCCCTATCAGGGTTAAGTGAGCTGGTAAGAATTGAGCCAAGATAGCAGAAGTGATCCACGTTCTCCAGAGCTGCTTTATCGACATAGGTTTTAGGTGGAATGTTATACTGATTTAAATCCAGAGTAATTCCGCTCACTTTCAGTAGCTTTTTTCCAGATTTACACCAGTGTAATCAAGATCTGAATCTGGCCTCATGCAGGCAAATGTGGAACTCACGCTATAAGACTAGACGGGTATAGTTAAGCTAGTGCCCCTTCCCACCCCTAGTGTGGGCACAGTTATGCCAGTATGAAGGTGTTTTTACCAGTATAGCTTATTTCTGCAAGTATATGGTATAACTATATTGCACCCCTAACTGAAATAGGTATACTCGTAGATCAGATCTTAGGTTATATCTACACTACTGATTTCTGCCAGCCTAGCCATGTCAGTCAGGGGTGTGATGATCCCTGATCGATAAAGCTGTCCCTGCAGAAGCCCCTACTATAGACACAGCTACACTGGGATCGCTCCCAGGCATGAGTCTATGTATAGGGCAATGGGACTGAGTACTGGCACCATTTTCCACAGGCAGTGGTGATTTTAGCTGATATGTCACTCCTGAGGGCACAGCTGCTGCTGGTGTCCCAATGCCACCCAGGCCCATGGGCTGCTTGCCTATGTACTGCAACGGTGCCTGCTGAAGTAATCACTGAGCGGCGTGGGAAAGAAATAAGGCAGCCGATTGCAGAGTACCTCCATGAAAGATTCATTGAGATCTCTGTGGAGAATTCATGGGATGTTCTGGTGCACAGTGAAAAGCAGATAGCCACTCTGCCTCTCTGGGATGTTTCATTACTCTTCTAGCTCCAGTAAAAAAGAGTAAATCAACAGATGTGTCCAGCAGGGACTACTTTGGGGGTTCCATCCCTGTAATTTCAAAGCAAAGTGCATCCTTTCCAGAGGTTCCTTCCCCTGCACTGGGCTTGCCCCCATGCTCAACTGGTTGGATTGCGCTGGAGTCAAAACCATGTCCTGGCTCACTGTGCAGCTGGATCCCCTGGTCGACTGTCAACCATACTCCTCCTCCTCCTTCATCATCAGCCTCCTCTTTCCCCCATTCATGGAAGGGGCTATTGACTCAGGCTTCTCTAAAGTATCAACGGGGCTCTTGGGAAATGTTTCCTCTAATTTTTGACAGTCCATGTGCGCAAAAAAATTCTTCTATGCAAATTGTTGTGCATCTGTGCAAATTTTTGTGTGCACGGTGTTTCGCCGTGTGCGCGGGGTTTAGGATCTGCATGCAAGTGCACACGCGCACAGCTTACAGGGAACAGTGCTCTTGGGGATGGAGGTGGGATCTCCACTGAGGATGGCATGCAGCTCTTTGTAAAAGCGGCAGGACGCCAGCTCCACAGCAGATCGACTGTTGGCCTCTCTCACTTTTGCTACACCTGCCGCAGCTCCTTGGCTTTCCTGTGTCACTGCCGCTGGTCCATCTTATAGCCCTTCTCCTGCATGCCCTGAGCAATCTGCTCTTAGATATCCACTTTCTATGGCTTGATCAGAGCTGTGCCTGCACACCCTCTTCTCCCCACAGGCCCAGGAGATCCAACACCTCCTGTGTACTCCAGGCAGGAGTGCGTCTGCTGTGTGTAGCCACCATGGTCAGCTGCACACAACAACCAGCTGCTGCTAGGTGTGCTCTGCAAGCCAGGCAACCAAGAAAGGAGTTTTTAAAATTCAAGGGGCTTTAAAGGAGAGGGGCGGTGTCCTGCCACCTGGCCCCTTGGCAGACAAGTTCACAATGGTGACCAGAGCAGTCACTGTGCGGCATTGTGGGACAGCTCCTGGAGGCCAGTAACAGTTGATGTAACCAATACAGTCTATGCTGACACTGCGTCGACCTAACTACATCAAGTGTGACTCTATGCCACGCGAGGAGGTGGTGTTAAGTCAGCATAGCGGGGTACTTACGGTGATGGGAGCAAAATTTAAGTGTAGACACATCCACAACTAGGTCGACGTAAGCTGCTTTGCATCAACCTACTTGTGTAGAATAAACCAGGCCTAGAAATTCTGCAGTGCTGGAATTGCTGAAGGAATAGTTTCTTTATATCGGCTATTGGAGTGCAAGTTGAAATGGAGCATCTTTAAGCCTTTAAAAGCATCACTGAACATGTTAACAAATTAGCACCATGTTCTGTATGTAGAGATTTGATCAGTTACAATCTCCAGAAGCCATTCAGAATGCCATGAGGCACGTGGAGCCCAGAGGAGGCTATGAAATGTGGGCTCTATGGAGGGAAGGAAGCTATATTTCACCCTGTGGGAAATGATGGCATTTAATAACCAGTCTCTACTGCAAGAGATTGGTGTCTGGGGTACGAGAAAACCCTGGAACCAACTTTCCAGCTGCAATTTGTTTCCAAATCCTTGGTATATATGAGAAATATTAATGCTAACAACTAGACATAGTGTAACACCAACAAACCCTAGTTGTCAGATGGTGGGATGGAACATGGGACCTCAATACATGAGCCTCTACTGCATGAGCTATAAGCCATATGCTTCTTAACTAAGGCTGTAGAACAGACTCATTAATTAGTGGTCTTGGTGCCACTAGATGGGACAGAACCCTACCACACCCAGAAGGTGTGTGGGTTACAATAGCAGCAAATATGTGGCTGTAGGGTAACGCAGCCTGATTTTTTTCCTTGTCTTACGATCCCTTGGATCACTAGAAATTAAGTGGTTCTTGCTTACAATGCTTTCAACAGTAGGTGCACCAGAATCTGCAATCTGATGCCTTCCTCAGCATGCTCAATAAATGGAAGATTATCAAAGACAGGCTCATGAAGACAATGGTGTGACTATGAAGAAACCTTGCTTTGACTGTAAAGTATGCCTCTGAAATGCTTTTGTCCAGACCCAGGAACTTTGTTTCAATGATACTTTATTTGCTCACTCGCTACCAAAAATGGGATATTTTGGGGGGAGGATGGGAAGGGGACACACCAAATGGACACGTGTCTGGCTGTTGCTTAAGGCTTAAATGCAAACATCTTCTGAAATGTCGATGGAGATATTGATAAAGGTTCTGCTCAGTTTCAGAAGGCAGGGCTCACATTAAAGTAACAGTGCCCTTTCACTTGCAAACCTCACTGCATCCAATTTCACTATCCCTCCTACAAGCCCAGGGAAGTGCAGCCAGAAGCCTGCTACACCTTTGGTGAGGGTGAAGCGTGCATTCCCTTACCCACGCTGGGCAGGCCTGTTCTATTGGAGCGAAGAGAGAGCTGGAATATAGCCCTGCCTTGCATGGCTCACCTCTCTTTTTGTCAGGGCTGGCCTTAAGGAAAATGGCACCCTGGGTGAACTTGTATTTTGGCACCCCACCCCCAGTCCCCACTGCCTCCCCAGGTTCCCCACTCCCCCCATCACCCCTGGGCCCCCACTGCCTCCCTAAGCACCCCATCTCCCTGAGCTTCTTTCTGTGGCCTCACCCCCATCCAAATCCGCCACACTCCTTGCCTCTGGACCACAGTGCCTCCTGACACTGGTGCAAGTGCAGGAGGAACCAACTAAGGGCAGAGCTCTTCTTGACCTGCTGCTCAAAAACAGAAGAATTAGTAGGGGAAGCAAAAGTGGATGGGAACCTGGGAGGCAGTGACCATGAGTTGGTCGAGTTCAGGATCCTGACACAAGGAAGAAAAGAGAGCAGCAGAATACGGACCCTGGACTTCAGAAAAGCAGACTTTGACTCCCTCAGGGAACTGATGGGCAGGATCCCCTGGGAGAATAACAAGGAGTCCAGGAGAGCTGGCTGTATTTTAAAGAATTCTTATTGAGGTTGCAGGAACAAACCATCTTGATGTGTACAAAGAATAGTAAATATGGCAGGCAACCAGCTTGGCTTAACAGTGAAATCCTTACTGATCTTAAACACAAAAAAGAAGCTTACAAGAAGTGGAAGATTGGACAAATGACCAGGGAGGAGTATAAAAATATTGCTCAGGCATGCAGGCGTGAAATCAGAAAGGCCAAATCACACCTGGAGTTGCAGCTAACAAGGGATGTTAAGAGTAACAAGAAGGATTTCTTCAGGGTATGTTAGCAACAAGAAGAAGGTCAAGGAAAGTGTGGGCCTCTTACTGAAAGGGGGAGGCAACCTAGTGACAGAGGATGTAGAAAAAGCTAATGTACTCAATGCTTTTTTTGCCTCTGTCTTCACGAACAAGGTCAGCTCCCAGACTACTGCACTAGGCAGCACAGTATGGGGAGGAGGTGACCAGCCCTCTGTGGAGAAAGAAGTGGTTCAGGACTATTTAGAAAAGGTGGATGAGCACAAGTCCATGGAGCCGGATGCCCTGCATCTGAGGGTGCTAAAGGAGTTGGCGGATATGATTGCAGAGCCATTGGCCATTATCTTTGAAAACTCATGGCGATTGGGGGAGGTCCCGGATGAATGGAAAAAGTTTAATATAGTGCCCATCTTTAAAAAAGGGAAGGAGGAGGATCCGGGGAACTACAGGCCAGTCAGCCTCACATCAGTCCCTGGAAAAATCATAGAATCATAGAATCATAGAATCTCAGGGTTGGAAGGGACCTCAGGAGGTCATCTAGTCCAACCCCCTGCTCAAAGCAGGACCAACCCCAACTAGATCATCCCAGCCAGGGCTTTGTCAAGCCTGACCTTAAAAACCTCTAAGGAAGGAGATTCCACCACCTCCCTAGGTAACCCATTCCAGTGCTTCACCACCCTACTAGTGAAAAAGTTTTTCCTAATATCCAACCTAAACCTCCCCCTCTGCAACTTGAGACCATTACTCCTTGTTCTGTCATCTTCTACCACTGAGAACAGTCTAGATCCATCCTCTTTGGAACCCCCTTTTAGGTAGTTGAAAGCAGCTATCAAATCCCCCCTCACTCTTCTCTTCTGCAGGCTAAACAATCTCAGTTCCCTCAGCCTCTCCTCATAAGTCATGTGCTCCAGCCCCCTAATCATTTTTGTTGCCCTCCGTTGGACTCTTTCCAATTTATCCACATCCTTCTTGTAGTGTGGGGCCCAAAACTGGACACAGTACTCCAAATGAGGCCTCACCAGTGCCGAATAGAGGGGAATAATCACATCCCTCGATCTGCTGGAAATGCCCCTACTTATACAGCCCAAAATGCCGTTAGCCTTCTTGGCAACAAGGGCACACTGTTGACTCATAAAAATGCGCGCGCCCAAATCATGGAGCGGGTCCTCAAAGAATCAATTTTGAAGCACTTAGAGGAGAGGAAAGTGATCAGGAACAGTCAGCATGGATTCACCAAGGGCAAGTCATGCCTGACTAACTTAATTGCCTTCTATGACAAGATAACTGGCTCTGTGGATGAGGGGAAAGCAGTGGACGTGTTATTCCTTGACTTTAGCAAAGCTTTTGATACAGTTTCCCACAGTATTCTTACCAGCAAGTTAAAGAAGTATGGGCTGCATGAATGGACCATAAGGTGGATAGAAAGCTGGCTAGATCATCGGGCTTAACGGGTAGGGATCAATGGCTCCATGTCTAGTTGACAGCCGGTATCAAGCGGAGTGCCCCAAGGGTTGGTCCTGGGGCCAGTTTTGTTCAATATCTTCATTAATGATCTGGAACTGGCGTGGACTGCACCATCAGCAAGTTTGCAGATGACACTAAACTGGGAGGAGTGGTAGATACGCTGGAGGGTAGCGATAGGATACAGAGGGACCTAGACAAATTAGAGGATTGGGCCAAAAGAAATCTGATGAGGTTCAACAAGGACAAGTGCAGAATCCTGCACTTAGGATGGAAGAATCCCATGCACTGCTACAGACTAGGGACCGAGTGGCTAGGCAGCAGTTCTGCAGAAAAGGACCTAGGGGTTACAGTGGACAAGAAGCTGGATATGAGTAAACAGTGTGCCCTTATTGCCAAAAAGGCTAATGGCATTTTGGGCTGTATAAGTAGAAGCATTGTCAGCAGATTGAGGGACGTGATCATTCCCCTTTATTCGGCATTGTTGAGGTCTCATTTGGAGTACCGTGTCCAGTTTTGGGCCCCACACTACAAGAAGGATGTTGAAAAATTGGAAAGAGTCCAGCGGAGGGCAACAAAAATGATTAGAGGGCTAGAGCACATGATTTATGATGAGAGGCTGAGGGAACTGGGATTATTTAGCCTGCAGAAGAGAAGAATGAGGGGAGATTTAATAGCTGTTTTCAACTATCTGAAGAAGGGTTCCAAAGAGCATGGAGCTAGGCTGTTCTCAGTGGTAGAAGATGACAGAACAAGGAGTAATGGTCTCAAGTTGCAGAGGGGGAGGTTTAGGTTGGATATTAGGAAAAACTTTTTCACTAGGAGGGTGGTGAAACACTGGAATGGGTTACCTAGGGAGGTGGTGGAATCTCCTTCCTTAGAGGTTTTTAAGGTCAGGCTTGACAAAGCCCTGGCTGGGATGATCTAGTTGGGGTTGGTCCTGCTTTGAGCAGGGGGTTGGACTAGATGACCTCCTGAGGTCCCTTCCAACCCTGAGATTCTATGATTCTATGACTACAGCGCCCTGGGCAGTCATCCACATCACCCACCCAAAAGGCCGGCCCTGCTCCTTGTATCATAAGGCAGCTGCACTATACTCAATCTACCTGCAAGGAAGGAGAGAGGCTGCCGTTAGGCCTGAACCCTCTGCAGATACTCAAGGGTTGGAGATACTCAAGAGGCTCCTCATGCAGGAGACAGGCAGAGTTGAATGCTTGGCAAGGTCTTTTAAAAAAAAAAGGTTTAAGGAGCCAGACTGCTTGAATGCATCCCCAAATGCCCCCTCTTATGTGTTCATTTAAAAACCAACCAGACCCAGTGAGTGCTTTATTTTATGTTTGTATTGAACTATGTTTCTTTGTATTGAATATTTGTTTGATCCTGATCCTCCATTTACAGTACCACCTTTCATAGTCATTCCTCTCATCTACCCCATAGCCAGCACAAAAACACTGTTAGTTTCTCCCTATCTAATAGTAAGATTTTACAGCAGAATGCTGTGGTGAAGGTGGCCCACGTCTAAAGTGTATTACAAACACTTACCTGCATACTATGGTCTATTGCCATAAAGAATGAATACTAACCGGCAGTTATTAAAATAAGGCCTGGGATGCACACAGATTTTTTCCTGATGCAATTCTGCAGAGTAAGGGGTGTGGTGTTTTTTATTGATATAGTTACACCATTACAACCCCTCACATGGGCTCAGTTCTACTGGTATAAAAGTGCCTTATACTGCTACAGCGTATTCCCCTTCCCGTATGGTAACAAGCTATACAGCTATAAGTGCATTTATACCAGTGTGACTGAGTCTGCACTACCAGTTGTACTGGTATAACTATATCAATAAAAAAAAACAACCCACACTCTTATAACTATGCCAATATAATGAAATCACTACAACTCTTGCATCAACAAGGCCTAACTCAACATGCTACATTTTTATGATGCACTATCCTGGCTTCTTGTGTGTGCTCCATTACGTGCTAATTGACAAAATTTGGTAGCTTGCAATAGAGACCCTACTTGTTATTATTAATTAGCTAATGTTTACGGTAGTTGTACTGCCGGAGGAAAGTAACACAATGCTGCTGAAATATTTTGGCTAAAGAGTTAATTAGCTAAAAGCCTGTATTACCATATGTGTAGGATGTTTACAGTAAAGTATACTGTACATCCATTGGTGCCATCTACTGGTGAAAAATGTGGAAATGACCATGATTCTTGTTAGTGAGCATATGCCCAGATATTAATAACTTTCATTATTTCTACAGAAACCCTAAGTATGCATCACACTTTAGAGACACATCTAAGAAAATTTCCCTGCCCTGAAAAGTTTTCAGTTTAAAACTCTTGTGGCAAGTTGAACCAGAAAAGAGAGGAAAAGTGTCTGTCCAGGCCCAAAAGAATAAGCTGAAGTCCTTTAAGAAAATCCTAGCCTCAGCATCTTTTGTTGTCGTTGTTTGTTTGTTCGTGGAGGTTTTGTAGGTTTACTCTGTGGAACACCCAACCTCTTCTATGAGCAAACTCCACACTCCAGCAGAGGAATTACCAGAAATACCTTGTGAGCTGAAACAAGAGGCACATTAGAGAATTTGGCCCTTATGTTAGAACAAGGGGCGGCAACCTTTCAGAAGTGGTGTGCCGAGTCTTCATTTATTCACTCTAATTTAAGGTTTTGTGTGCCAGTAATACATTTTAATGTTTTAGGTCTCTTTTTATATCTTTAATATATAACTAAACTATTGCTGTATGTAAAGTAAATAAGGTTTTTAAAATGTTTAAGAAGCTTCATTTAAAATTAAATTAAAATGCAGAGCCCCCCGGACCGGTGGCCAGGACCCAGGCAGAGTGAGTGCCACTGAAAATCAGCTTGCATGCCGCCTTTGGCACCCATGCCATAGGTTGCCTACCCCTGTGTTAGAACATGTGAGGTGTTGAAAATAATGAACAAGGATCTCCTTTCTCCATAATCTTCATTGGTCATTAAACAGGTATTAAGAAAAACAAAGTTAAAAACTCCAAAATTGTAAACAGGCTGACTACAGAACACTTCCCCACTTAACTGGACACTTTTCACTTCCTTTGCTATTACAGTATCATAATTTCTCTAACTTCCCTGCCACTATCGAGTCTTCCATGCTAGACAAGACCTGAATTTCTAATGTAAAAAAACAAGCAGGAAAATAAATCTTACAAAAGACTTTCAGCCTCTCTTCATACACCATAATGAAGCAAAAAAGGGAACAAGCCCATTTCCCCCTCATTGCAGCCTCAGATGCAAATCAAAATATAATTTAAAACCATCTATTGCTCCGTAACATTTATTGTCACACCATGCTTTCAACACTTAGGGCTAGATTGTGCCTTGGACTGCACACAATACAGAGGTGTAAGGGGGAATACTTTGTAACCCTGCACAGTCTCCCTGGACCTAGAGTTTGGGCACACAGAAGTAATGTGCTGTGTACCCACTACTACAGTGTTTGTGGATGGAGAAGCAGCAGAACCTTGGTTTCTGCAATGTGGTGGTTGGCACTGCAGAGCTGGGGTGAGAGGTATCATAATTTGCTGATGGTACAGGCCAGCACAGATTACTACTCCTCTCTCCCTGGAGCAAGGGGGAAGCAGGGAGGGAATTGTGTCTCTGAGGAGTGTGTCTGAGGCACAGTACCTCGTAGTGCTCCTTACTTACGGAGAGATGCTGCTTACACAGCATCTCTCACTCAGAGCTGTGCTAAAGGCACAATTTAGCATAGTCCGATTAATACCCTGAAAAATAGTTAGGTCCCTCAATACCTTTAGGGTTCTGGGACCAAAGCCATTAAATATCTGTCAGATTCATAAAATGGGACAGTGATTCTCAGGTATTATCTGAAGTTATTACCAAGGGCAGGTGGGTATCATAGGCTGGGGGAGGCTGTGCCTCCCCAAACAGCCAGGCGTGGCCTGGTCCTGCCCATGCTCCACCCTCAAGCCCCTGCTTCATGCTCTGCAGCTCCAGTACCACTGTGCGGAGGTCCTGGCTCGGGCTGGGGCTGCCCGCCCTCGCGGCGCTCCAGGGTTGGGGCCGCAATGCCTGCCCTTTCGGCACTCTGGGGCTGGAGGCACTAGCCTGGGGCGGGGGGCTGGCAGCTGTGGTGATGGGGGTCTGGACTCTGGCAGGGTGGGTGCGGAAGGGGCAGGGCCTCGGGCAGAAGGGGCAGGGCTGGGGATTAGCCTCCCCCAGCTGGCAGTTCACGCGCCGCCCATGGTTGTCACATACAACAACATTCGAAGCGCTCTTGTGTTCTAACCATTTCAGCTAAAAATGATCACCATTCCACCTGTTTTTATTAAAAAGTTAATTTAGGAAAAAGGAAATCATCCAAACCAAGTTGCTTGATCAAACTGGCGTTCTTGTCAAGCAGCTGAATACTGTACATAGCAAAGACATGAACAAAAAATAAGAATGGTAATAGTAACAAGGAAGGTTAACTGCCAATAAACAGGCTCAACATTTATAATCCAAGGAAAACATTTATAATCTTCCTATGGAATTAAAAGTTTTGTATGCCTCTGTAACAATGAGTCAATAACCTGAATTTTATGGGGGAAAGAGCTCCACCCAGAATTAGCCAATGGAAAAAGAAAAAAAGAAAAAAGGATACACTAAAACCAAACGAGACATAGAGGGTGACATTCTTCTCCTTCTCCATTGTTAAAATCAGTGGCAAAACTCCCATTAACTTCAGTGAGGCCATGATTTCACCCAGAGTGCATGTAAGAGCTGGGATATATAGAGACCTCCAATTAGGGTGGTGTTTCAAAGTGGCAGGCTTTACATGCTAGAGTCAGATGCTGTTGCCCAAAATTGGTTACATCAGTCATGTTGGGAAAGACCCAGTCCATGAAGCCTAGTTTTATGTCAATAAGCTAAACTAGAACATGTTCTTTGAACATGATTTATCTTGGTAGATGGAGTTAAACAAGCAAACCTGTGCTAGAAATCAGATTTAAATATAGTTTAGAGCTCTGTTCCTGGACCAGCTTTCTTAGTTGCAACAAGTCGGTAAGTCCTAGGGTGACCAGACAGCAAATGTGAAAAATCGGGACATGGGGTGGGGGGTAATAGGAGCCTATATAAGAAAAAGACCAAAAAATCGGGACTGTCCCTATAAAATCGGGACATCTGGTCACCCTAGTAAATCCCCAAGCTATTTCATTCTATTCTCAGAGTCCTCAATCTCCTACCATGAGTGAGGTTTTGTTACTTTGCAATCGCTGCCTGTTCCCAGTGTTCAGTAGCGTAGCCAGAGGGGGAGCAGGGGGAGTGGCTGCTCCCGCACTGAGCAGAAGCGGCGCCTTTTTTGTGCTCTTTTGCTCCTACGCTGCAGCCAAAGCGGAGCATTTTTTTTTTGCTCCCGGCGCCTTTTTTTGCTCCTGACACTTTTTGCTCTCGGTGCCTTTTTTTAGCTCCGCTCCCCCTGTGCTCTAAACCTGGCTACGCCACTGCCAGTGTTGTAGATGAGATGATTGCTCTCACACAACACCACAAAAGAATTACTAAAAGGCAGAAGCATATGAAATTACCAGATGATTGTGGTCTAAGGGGATGTTTCCCCACAACTTCATATAGAGCTACTAGACCTTGCACCTGCGCAGTGGCCTAAAGGAAAAAAGGACTTCTCCATTACACTTCTTTGGTAGCCTACCCAGCATGCAAAAATAAATGGGTGCTGTACTTGCTGTTCCATCAGCATCCCAGAGCAGAGAGGAAATGGAGAGGAGACAGAACCTTGGCTTTACCCACTCCACACCCCCATCATGGCAGCCAGCAGAGCTGAGACAGTGTGTGTGTAGCATGGTAATTTGCTGCTGGTATAAACTGGAACAATAAATTATTAACCCTGTGGAGCAATGGGGAAGCAAGATGTGAATTGTTCCTCAAAGGCATATCTCTGAATCACTATGCCTCCCAGGACTGCTGGTGAAGTGGAGGAGTTTACACACCAACCTTTGCTCGGGGCTGTGCCTAAAGGCACAATCTAGCTTCAACAGCAGATCCAAACCTGTATTTGTGGCCTAAAGTACATGCAGTCAGCCATGGTACCTACCTGGAGAAGAGGGTTTCATTTTCCAGAGGTCCTTCCCTCTTCTAATGGTTCCAGACGGTGATTTGGGGCAATTGCTCATCTGCCCCACAATATCTTGGATTTGAGTTCCACATGGCTCTGTTTTATTATCCCTTTTGTTCAAGATGTATTTAAAGCAACTGGGTGCAACGCTGAGGTGCTCTGGGCTTGTGGTATCATCAATATGCTGACATATGCACTTTTATAGCACATTTTCATCACTGTCTCTGTTTTCCCACTGCCTGACTGAGGGCTTGTCTTCACCTGCCAGGTGCTACCCGATCCGGCGGGTAGCAATCGATCTATCAGGGATCGATTTTTCGCGTCTCGTTAAGACGCGATTAATCGATCCCCGATCGCGCTCCCCGTCGGCTCCGGAAATCCACGTCATCGAGCGGCGGAAGCGGAGTCGACGGGGGAGCGGCAGCGATCGACTCGCCGCCGTCCTCATGGTCAGGTAAGTCGATTACGATACGCCGACTTCAGCTACGTTATTCACGTAGCTGAAGCTGCGTATCGCAGATCGACCCCCCTCCCCTAGTGTAGCCCTGGGCTAAGATTTGAGCTTGGACAAGGGAAAACTAGCTGAATATTAACCTGACCAAGATGAAGGGCGGGGGGAGGAGGTTCTTGAGGGTACAGCAGAGTGTATCTTCACCCCATTATTTAGAGGATTCCACCTCTATCAAAGAAGTCTTGATTTGGGGCTGCTTTTAGACCCCTGCTTTTCTTCTAGATTTACAGGTGGCTTTGGTGGCTAATTATGTGCCTTTGTGTCTAAACTTCTCTGATTTTTCTCTCAGATATAAGTCTTGCCACTAATGCTGGTCAACAAGAATTTGTCAGATACATTATCCCATGCTGTTACTTGTCTGACTGTTTCTGTTTAAGAACATAAGAAAGGCCATACTGGGTCAGACCAAAGGTCCATCCAGCCCAGTATCCTGTCCACCGACAGTGGCCAATGCCAGGTGACCCTGAGGGAGTGAACCTAACAGTTAATGATCAAGCGTTCTCCCTCCTGCCATCCATCACCCCGCTCTGACAAACAGAGGCTAGGGACACCATTCCTTACCCATCCTGGTTAATAGCCATTAATGGACATCATCTCCATGAATGTATCCAATTCTCTTTTAAACCCTGTTATAGTCCTAGCCTTCACAGCCTCCTCAGGCAAGGAGTTCCACACGTTGACTGTGCACTGTGTGAAGAAGAACTTCTTTTTATTTGTTTTAAACCTGCTGCCCACTAATTTCATTGGGTGGCCCCTAGTTCTTCTATTATGAGAACAAGTAAATAACTTTTCCTTATTCACTTCCTCCACACCACTCATAATTTTATATACCTCTATTATATCCCCCCTTAGTCTCCTCTTTTTCAAGCTAAAAACTCCTAGCCTCTTTAGTCTCTCCTCATATGGGACCCATTCCAGACCCCTAATCATTTTAGTTGCCCTTCTCTGAACCTTTTCTAATGCCAGTATATCCTTTTTGAGATGAGGAGACCACATCTGTACGCAGTATTCAAGATGTGGGCGCACTATGGATTTGTATACGGGCAATAAGATATTCTCCGTCTTATTCTCTATCCCTTTTTTAATGATTCCTAACATCCTGTTTGCTTTTTTGACTGCCGCTGCACACTGCATGGACATCTTCAGAGAACTATCCACTATGACTCCAAGATCTTTTTCCTGATTAGTTGTAGCTAAATTAGCCCCCGTCATATTGTATGTATAGTTGGGGTTATTTTTTCCAATGTGGATTACTTTACATTTATCCACATTAAATTTCATTTGCCATTTTGTTGCCCAATCATTTAGTTTTGTGAGATCTTTGGTCTTAACTATCTTGAGCAGCTTAGTATCATCTGCAAACTTTGCCACCTTGCAGTATTTGCAGTTTCTTGCAGTATTTGACCAGCTCTATCTCTACTCTAATACTATTCTATAATATTATGAATACATTCTAATAGTGCTATTCATTACATAGGTCATTCAATTTTCTAACATCTTACCTGCTCTCCTTGCTACTATGATCTTTGTGGCTTTTAAGCTGGATCACTGCAATGCGATTTACTGTTAACAATGCAGAATGTGGCTGGTTGCTGACTTGCATGGCAACCTTAGCTGTAGGGAACATATTCAGTCTGATCTCCAACAACTGCACTGGTTTGCTTTTGGGTGCCATTCCGTTAGGGGATTTTGATCTATTCTATAGAACCTGGAATAGTTTGAGGTAATGTGAGAAAGTGCCTCTCTTCTTATCTTCAACAGCAGTTGTAATCAGTTGGAGCCAGGGCCGGCTCCAGGCATCAGCATTCCAAGCAGGTGCTTGGGGTGGCAATCTGCAAGGGGCGGCAGTCTGTGTGCCGTTAGGATGGCACGCGCATTTCCGCGGTGCCAGCAATTCGGTGGCAGATTCTATGTTCAGCCGCCCGCGGCGGCAATTTGGCGGCAGGTTCTATCTTCAGCTGCCCGCGGCGGCAATTCGGTGGCAGCTTCTCTCTTCTCTGCGGCGGCAATTCGATACGCTGCTTGGGGTGGCAAAAACGGGAGAGTCAGCCCTGGTTGGAGTCTTCAGCTAAAAGTCACTACAGACAACTGCGTGGAGGGAGATGGCTGTGCCTCTTCTGGGGAGAGCCCTTGATTCTGCACTTTGCATTTCCCCACCGGTCTGACGTTGTTAGCCTATAGGGTACAAGGTGAGAGATCTGTTTTCCCCAGGCTTTTTCTTGAGAAGGTAGGGTACAGGGATGTCAGATGCTGTTTGTTTTATCTTGGGGAATAGCTTTTCAAATAGAGCACATTTTGTATTAATGTAGATCTACTTTCAAAGCAGTAGCTGAGTACATTTTAGACTGCAAATCAATATGACTAATGTAAGAGAAGATACCATACAGCTTCCTGGAGATGGTAATTACCTCTCCCACTCATGCATACTACTGTCAGAGAGATTCCCAGGAAAAAGCCATAAACTGTGAAATGGCACTTTGGGCTCCCAAGTAAATGGTACACTGGCCATAAATCCATGCCTCCATGGGAATAATCAATGGAAATATCAATACTCCCTAGTTCTGAAAAAAAAACGGTAATGAAGTATTAAAACATTATGTACAATAGGAAGTGATCATTCAAGTGAGCAAAACCTGTGCCATGAACCCATCCATGCAACTTAAAGTAGTCTACTAAGGCAGATACGGGGCAAATTTCCCACTCTTTACTCTTCTGGTCTGTTTCACTTTGATGCCAAACTAGTTTGCAAATATCGTTGACAGTCATAGAATCATAGAATCTCAGGGTTGGAAGGGACCTTAGGAAGTCATCTAGTCCAACCCCCTGCTCAAAGCAGGACCAGTCTCTCCACAAATGCAAAAAGATGATAACAAAAGTTGATGGGGAGGGGGGGTGAATATGCCTTGAAGCAGTTTGTGCAGATTGGCCAAAGTGTCAATAAAAGCCCAACAAATGGAGGCTTTTAATTGTCTGTTACACTGCTCCGTAGGATGGGATATTATCTCTGCATACAACACATAAATAACTGGCTTAGAGGTGACTCACCCCACAAGAGCCTTCCTAACAATGGAATGTGATTTAAGAGGAAAAAAAATCTGCCACCTTCATTGCCAGAATAGAAAATCTTTATTATTACATGATTACACGTCCTTGCAGGGAATCTTCCACAGATACTTCAGCTTCATAAATCTGTATTAAAATAGTCACAGGGACTGGGCTAGGAATTACTTAAAATTCCAGATCTGTACTACGACTGTTTGGCTTGTCTGCAATTTTGTTCTCCGTATAGATTATACACTAAATCTTCTGGTGTATCAGATACGAGTTTTTTCTGTGTATCTACCAAATTGTGGCTGAAAGTTGCATGTTATTCCACAGGATATAGTGTGATTCCTTGTCTGGCTCCCAATTATTTTTAAGCAGGTTAGCTTGGCTGGGGAAAGTGCTGCCTGGAATTCCTGTTTGTTTGGTGGTTATACGTTTTAACAATATGAAACTCGTAGTTGTAAAGTTTACCTCAGAATGGGCTGCCCCCTCTAACTGCAGACACACACAGAGGGCATACCTATTTTAAGGCCCCTTTACACTGCCCGGGTGGGTTTAAAGGGGCCTCACTGTAAATGGAGGGCCAAGCCCAGTATGCTTTGACCCATCTGACCTTAACTGAGTCCAATGACTTTATTTTCAGTCATTTTCCCAAGACCTGAAGTCAGATTAGAATACTCCCATTACTCCCATGTAAGGTTGTTTTATTTATGATTTAAGAAAAAAATTGTATTGTTAAAACATAGCCTTAATAAACTGGAGCCTCAGACGAGTAAGAGGAATAAAAGTGCCAAGGCCCTAGAGGGAACTGGGAATCCACAGAGAGGCATAGTCTGCCTTTGGAAAAGCAAGAACGCACCACAGATTTGGAATTAGGAAACTGAGCCTCAAAATAAAAAATCAACAGATAAAAATGAAAAGAGTAGACAGGCGACAGCACTTAGTATTGTTCGTGCTGTGAAAGCCCCCTGTACCCATCCTCTGGCGTGAGTAATTGAGAAGGAGGGTGAGATGGGGCAGTCCCTTCCTTAAGGGCCGTGGGGCCTAATAGCCAGCCCACCTCATCCCATGGCATGTCTCTTTCAGAGCTGAAAGGTTTGATTATATATACAAGGACCTAGGAGAGAGGAAGCGGTCCAGGGAGGAAGAAGTGGTCAAGGGGAAATCCCGTCACTGTTGTTTTAAGGTCCCAAAGCCAGGAGCCTTGTAGAAAGAGCAGGGCAAGGTTCTCCTCTCGTCCAACCAATTGGGGATGAGCTGGGAGAAGGGGACCAGCATAAATACTGCCTCCTTTCTCAGAGAAGAGCAGACACTAGGGCAGTGGTCTCCAACCTTTTTAAGCAAAGATCATGCTTTGAATTTAATTGTAACCCAGGATCTACCCCATCCCTTCTCCAAGGCCCCCCCACTCACCCAATCCCCCCCTCCCTCCATCACTCGCTCTCCCCCACCCACGCACACTTTCACTGGGCTGGGACAGGGGGTTGGGGTGCGGGCTCTGGGCTGGGGCCAAGGGGTTTGGATTATTGGAGGGGGTGAGGGGTGCGAGCTCTGGGAGGCGCTTACCTCAGGCAGCTCCTGGGCAGCAGCACAGCGGGGCTAAGGAAGGCTCCCTGCCTGCCCTAGCCCCACGCTGCTCCCAGAAGCTGCTGGCACATCTGTGCAGCCCCTGGGTGGGGGTACATGGCACCACACACTGCCCCTCCCTGCAGGAACTGCCCCCGCATCTCCCATTGGCTGCAGTTCCCTGTTCCCGGCCAATGGGAGCTGTGGGGGCAGTGCTTTCAGGCAAGAGCAGTGGATGGAGACCCCATGCCACCTGCCCCCACACAGGGATGTGCTGGCAGCTTCTGGGAGCAGCGTGGGGCCAGGGAACGCAGGGAGCCTGCCTTAGCCCCGCTGTGCCGCCTGACTTTTAGCTGCCGGAGACTGCAATTGACTGGCAGAGGCTCCGCGATTGACCAGTCAATCACAATCTACTGGTTGGTGACCACTGCACTAGGGGGTATGCATACACTGCAATTAGACACCCGCGATTGGCCGGTGCCATCTGACTCGGGCTCATGAGGCTTGGATTACGTGGCTGTTTAATTGCAGTGTAGACATTCCGTCGTGGGCTGGAGCCTGGGCTCTATGACCCTGTAAAGTGGAAGGGTCCCAGAACTCGTAGATATTTGGGCTTGAGCTGCATCCCGAGTTCTGGGACTCTCCCACTTTACAGGGTCATAGAGCCCAGGCTCCAGCTGACGCCGGAAAGGCTACACTGTTAAACAGACCTTTAGCCCAAGTCAGCTGGCCTGAGCCAGCTGTGAGAGTCTAATTGCAGTGTAGACTTACCCTAGAACAGGGTTTCTCAGCCTGTGGGTTGGGACCCAAAATTGGGTTGCCAGAATGTTTGAAAGGGTCGCGTGGCAGCTCCTGTGGCTCCTGTCCCAAAGGGCTGGCTGGGCTCGCCTCCCTGCTCCAGGCATTGCAACCTCTGGGGTCCCAGCGCCACTCAGGTTAGGCCCAGCCGTTCTGATGACAGGAGTCCGGGTAGGCCAAATTTGAGTGAGTGGCATTGTAACCCCATGAGCCGGGGGCACAACTCCACTGACACAAATTTGGTCCAGTGGGGGGTGGAGGGGAGAGAACTTGAGCGGCGTTGCAACCCCAGAGGTTGCAATGCCTGGAGCAGAGAGCCCAGCCTGCCCCACAGCACAGGGGCTTCAGGAGCCACCACTGTGAGGTAAGTGCCGGACAGGACCCAACCCTCCCCTGGGGGGCAGGATCTGACTGAAACCACCTCAGAGGGCCTTCACCCCCAGACTATTTACTGGGTCATGACATGCCATAAACCTTTACAAGTGTGTCCTGAGCCCAAAAAGGTTGGCAACCATTGATCTAGCAGATACCAGCGAGAAAGTCTGGACTTTCCGGACTGATGAGACGCCCGAAGGCTAATTAAGGAAAAGGCCAGATGAGGGAGAAGCTGGTAAAGGCCCCACAGCTGGCTAATCCATAACTCAGCTGCAGAGAGAAGAGCCGGGGAGACTCATGGGTAAGGAGAAAGGGTGGAACTAACTAATACAGTCCACTTCCAAAGCGGAAAGCTGGGGATTCCTGCTTAAGGAAGGACTGTAAAGTGATAACCCTGAAAAGGAACTAGGAAGGTTTGTGGACTAGAAACTGTTTTCGAGCTCAGAAAAGAAGAGTTTTCTGAAAGAAAAATTCAGGCATGGCTAGCTGGACTAAACCCAAGGTGACGAATATCTCTGGGTGTGTCAGAGTTAGCTGCTTATCCATCTTGCTCTCACGGCTGTCATTAATAAATGGAAGGGGGGTGCTCTTTGATTTGGAAAAAGTCTGGCTGGGCTTCTTTATAACCCAGGTGAAGGGAAGTGAGCCAGGGCTCAACTGCAGTGCCATTTTGGACCAAAGTGCGGGGGGCGGTGCACGCTAGCATGACCTCCATGCTCTGAGAATCAGGCACACAAGAAGTGTTGTTTTATTCTAATTCTCAGTTCGCATTCTTTCTCCCCACCCCACCCCCCAGATAACTTTGACCTTTGCAATTGCACACGACCCCAGAAGCCCTGCCTTTCCTTGTCCTGCTCCTTAGGTTGTACTTTCCTCCACCACACACACACACACACACACACACACACACACACACACACACACACACCCCTCTTGTTGCAATACCACTCAGACCCTTTGTATTACTCGTGCCAACAGCTGTTCTACACTGTGACACTGAGAATTCCCTTTTCACTAGTATCCTCCTGTCTAAAAAGATCAAATCGTATTGTGAACTTCCAGGCCCACTCCTGCCATTGGAACTATGTTGGTGGCAACAAAAGGGAATTACAAAAAAATCTATTGTAAATGAGGCCAGGGTGTTTTTGAATAAACCACACAAGAAATCCAAACCAAAATGTTTGCCATCCTCCACTGAGCATGTGGTGAGATGGAGGAAGTATCTTGGTTTCCAGTTAAAACTGTCACAAAGGATCCTCAGGAACCTACACTTCAGACAAATTCCAGAAAGCAGTAGTCAGCCAACAAAGCTTAAGGGCTCAATGAGAATAATAGAAGCCTTAGCTAACCCCACCCAGAGAGATACACTTCTCTTGCTCGGAAAACATCTGTCAAAAAATGGGGAAGCATGTGGAGTGGGCAGAGAACTGGAGAGGGAGGATGATAATGAGGTAGTTAGTGAATAATCTGGTATCAATGACTGTGACTCTCAAAATAAGGATCCCAATTCTCCTCTCACTTATATTTGTGTGAACCAAAAGTAATTCCACTGAAGCCAATGGAGCTACCCTGGGCTAAAACTACTGTAAGTAACAGGAGAGTCAGACTAGACCTGTAATAGAGAATTTCCACAACAAACAAAGCAAACAGAGGTGGTAGTTGTGCCTAGCAAACTAGAGAGCTCCTTCCATCTGTGCTGGCAGTACTAGTGCTGATGCTGGCTTAGGCCTTGGCTACACTTGCAGCTGTACAGCGCTGTGAGTTAAACCCGTGTTCGTACAGCTGAGTAGGGAAAGCGCTGCAGCCTGTCCACGCTGGCAACTGCCAGCGCACTAAGGTGGCTACATTTGAGGCATTTGCAGCTGTATTGGGAGCGGTGCATTATGGGCATTCAAGTGGCTGCAACGTGCTTTTCAAATGGGGGGGGTGAGGGGGACTTTGACAGGGAGTGTGTTGGGGGAGAGAGTGGGTTTTTGGAATCGCCACAGAGTGTCAGCTCATTATCTCCTAAGTTTACACACCTCCACATCCCCTGCCTCTCTCTCAATCACTGAAAGCAAACAGCAGGGGCTTTGTTTGTTTTTAAAGAGCAGATAAAAGAGAACTTGGGGAAACGGAGCCTTCCCCCTCCCCCCTGCCGTTCTTCTCCTTCCCTCCCCCCCACCCCCCGCCATCTCTGTCCAAGGCAACTTTGCGGCCGGCATTCCTAACGGAGCCCCCCCCTTCCCCCCCCACACCTGCAAACAGTAGCTGTGTTTGTTTTTTTGTAAAGCAGCTCAAGAACGGAGCTCTGAACTCCAACACGGAAGTGCCGTTTCAAAACAAAGGCAGCTTCCGGAGATCAGTAACTGCGGAATTCCACGGCTACATTGAAGGACCAGCGTTCCACCCACTTCGCAACAGTTGCTATTCCTCTCGGGGAGGTGGAGTACATGCAGCGCTGTATCTGAGGAGATACAGCGCTGCACGTGCCTTGCAAGTGTAGCCAGTTAGTGAGTTACAGCGCTGCAGGCAGTTTTATTGCGCTGTAACTCGTAAGTGTAGCCAAGGTCTTAGTCTGGCCTCATTCATCTGATTATTATCACTAATGTCTTCAGAATTAGTGAGGTTGCTCCAAAGGAGGTAGTCAGCATCTGCTGTTTGGGACAATCTAATAAGATTTGTGAGAATCTGCACCATATCACGTATGTTTAGGGCTCTACCACATTCATGATCCATTCTGGTCAATTTCACAGTCATAGGATTTTTAAAATTGTAAATTTCATGATTTCAGCTATTTAAATCTGAAATTTCACGGTGTTGTAATTGTAGGGGTCCTGACCCAAAAAGGAGTTGGTGGGGGGGGAAGGTGCAAGGTTACTGTAGTGGGGGTTGCGCAGCACAGAAGTAAGCGTGGCATGGTACGGTATTGCCACCCTTCCTTCTGTGCTGCTGCTGGTGGGGCACTGCCTTCAGAGCTGGGTGCCTGGCTAACAGCCACCGTTGTCCAGCCACCCAGCTCTGAAGGCAGCGCAGAAGTAAGAGTGGCAATACTGCAAACACCCCCTCCCCCCAAAAATAACATTGTGACTCTCCCCTGCAACTCCCTTTTGGGTCAGGACCCCCAATTTGAAAAACGCCAGTTTCCCCTGTGAAATCTGTATACTAAAGGGTAAAAGCACACAAAAGACCAGATTTCACGGTCCATGATGCATTTTTCATGGCCGTGAATTTGGTAGGGCCCTAGTTATGTATAAACCATAGTAAAAACAAGCCAAGAGGAGAAATTCAGTAACCTGGCTCCACAGCTATGACTAAATATATTCAGCACCAACATCAACTTCCAGGATTGGCCTGTGCTGTTTCAGATGATAGATGTGCCTAACCTACTGCTGGATGGCACCATAGCAAAGCTTACAGTGAAAGAGAAGAGATGGCAAATGATGGAGGATTTAGCCTTGCCTTGCACTGGGCCATCACAGTTCCACCATTGCTACATCAATGCACAGCATTACAGAAACAGCTCTACCATCATTTTGCCCACCACAAGACAAGAACTTAATGCAGGGCGTAGCTAGCTGCCGGGAATTGGAGGGAGGGGCGCAGGTTGCAGGAGGAAAGAGTTTGGAGAAGGAACCAGGAAGTCAGACTGTGTGCACATGGCTTTAATGGTAGCTGCAGTATGTGGGACATTTGCATAGTCTTACGAGGATGGACTCCTTTCTTTTTCTTACCCAGTATATGGTACATGAAACACAGGAGACAAGAACAAACTTTCATTTTCCAGATGAAGGTGAAGCCTTCTCTAAATTGTGCAAGCATCTATCTATAAACCAGCTGGTAGCAGCAACAATTGCTCTTGATCTGCAGCCCTACTCCGCTGGGGAGAAGTAGTTCTGCTGCTTAAGATGATGACAGCGTATTCGGCAACACTCTTTCCTTCCAAACAAGCAATTCTTGTCCATCATTACTCTGCCTTATATTTACAATTGCATATTGGTCAGTGCCAGGCCTATTTGTAGTGAAATAAAGAGAAGAGTAGAACAAGGGGAGCATACATTCAATCATGAGCCATTAGTAAGGTTAAGATTTTTGTCATGGTTATCTTTAGTAAAAGTCACGGACAGGTCACGGGCAATCAACAGAAATTCATGGAAGCCTGTGACCTGTCTGTTGACTTTTGCTAAAAATAGTGGGGGGTGGGGGGGGGGAGCTAATGAAGGGATGACTGAAGGCCGAGCCCTGCTGGGGGGGATGCGAGCCTGAACCCTGCTGCAAGGGTGGGGGTCCAGCACCCGCCCCACGGCAGCTGATGACTCCAGGGCTCCCATGGGGCACAGGACCAGCAGCTCGGAGCTCCGGGGCCCCCCCTGGCTGGCTGTGCCAGTCCTGCCACTCTGGGGCCTGGGGCTGAAGCTGAAAATATCATGGAGGTCTCTGAAAGTCACGGAATCTGTGACCTCCATGACAAAATCTTAACCTTAACCATTAGGGATCAATGGTGGCCAGCTAAATGAAAGTGTACAAAGAGGAGGGGGAGAGGAAGCAAGAGCTTTCTCCCTCTACCCCAAAGCTGACCTTAGCATATTTGTGCAGGCCTACAAACCAATGTTAAATCACCAGAGCTGAATCCCAGGCACTGTGATCACTTCACTGCACACAGATACTGTCTGAGGGGGATACGCAGAAATATGGTGCCTGGAGAGACAGCCCAAACTTAACTGATTCATTTTACATTACAAAAAATATAAAGGGGGAAGGTAGAATGTCTAGTTTAGAGCTGGTTGGAAAATGGGTTTCTTTTCCCATGGAAAATTTTGGCTTTTCTGCAAAGAACTGAGGAACATCCAAATAGTCGAGCCAAAAATTGAAATAGTTTAGTTTGGAAATGCAGCAGGGGTTCCTCTTGCTCCAATTCTCCTCTACAGATGCTGTGGTCAGACTACATCTGCTATGATGCACCATGGTCTCTGCCCCTTCCTGAGGGGAGGCAGTGCATCATGGGAGATTCTGGCTGTGGTGCATCATGGGATTTGAAGTCTGGCTGGGGAGGCCAGCGCATAGAGGCGTATTGAGACATGAGACAACCAAACAACAACTCCCATAAGGCACTGTGGTGATATCTGTGTCAAAATATTTCAGTTTTTGGCTGTTTGTTTTTTATTTTTAAAAAAGTAGAAACGTTCTGTGCAACGCAGACATTTCTCATGAAAATTTTCATTGTCAAAACCCCAATTTTCCAACAAAAACCAGTTTTGATCGAAAACTTTCAACCAGCCCTAATTCCCCCTCCCATTAGCTGCCTGCTGCAGAAGCGAAGCCCGATTGCTTTTGCTGAGGCCTGGACCTAGGCATAGTTGCCAGTGTTTTATGGAGTTTTCCTAGGTACATTTGTTCAAATAAGCTGGCGGTCTGGTTGCTGCCAGGCCCCCAGACACCGGAGGGCTGTGTGCACTTTTGGGTGAATTGAAGCACATAGACAGTGCTTTACAAACATTAGCTATTTAATCATCACACCATTCCCTGTCAAGTAAGCAAGCAAGCATTTTACAGATGCAGAAACGTCATGTGATTTGACTATAGCAACAGAGGGAGTCAGTGTCAGAGCCTGAATTGGTAACCCTAGATGCTCAGCAGAGGTGCTGGTAGGCACCAGCTAGGATGGAGCTTTCAGCACTCCTGCTGCCATCAGTAGTAGCCTGGGAGGCTTTGCTCCCCCAACCCGCAGAGCTGTGACGTAATCTGGGGTCCTCTGAAAGATGGGACACCTGTAGCAATGGCTTTCTCTGACCTCAAAAGCCAGCCCTGTGCTACCTTAGGGAGACGCCCTGAGCCCCAGCGCCTCCCGCAGGGCTGAAGCCCCGAGCCCCGGTGCGTCCTGTAGAGAATGGGGAGGGGAAAGGGGTGGTGGGCTCCGGGAAATACTCTATGACAGTGTTCTTCATTGCGAGGCCTGTGAGCCAGTGGCGGCTCCCATCAACCCTAAGAGCGGCTCCCTAAGTTCCCTCTGAGCGCTGTGCGCAGCAGGCTATAAATAGCTGTGCAGCAGCTCTAAAGGGCCACGCAGCAGGGACCTGGAGAGGAGAGAGTTGGAGGGTGGGCGAGAACTGGGGAGGGGAGCAAGTTGGGGCTTGCAGGGCTGCTGTGGGCATCTCCCCCAGCCCCGGAGCTCCCGTGCTGCCTGCCAGTAGGGAAAGGGCTGGGGGGAGTCCTCTGGCCCCAGCCCTGAGCCCCCTCCTGCACCCTGAGACCCTCATCCCCACCCCCACTCCCGCATCCCAGCCCTCTGCCTCAGCCCTGAGACCCCTCCCACACCCCAAACCCCTCATCCCCAGCTCCACTCTAGAGCCCTCACTCCCACACCCCACCCTCTGCCCTACCATGGGCCAACTCTCTCACATGCTGAACCCCTCAGTCCCACCCATGTGGCTCTCACATTGATGAAATTTTGCCAAAGTGGCCCCCACTTTGAAAATAGTGAAGAGCACTGCTCTATGAGAATTTAAGCCCTGTTAGCAGTAGTACTTATTACATAGTTATTTCATTGCTAAGCACTGACAATCACAAGTTGTACCTATATAGCTGCAATATTGTAACTTGGAAGAGGTGGGAGGTGTCAACGGATTAAACCTCTGTACTAATGAAACAAGTTTGTTTTTCAGCTATTTCTATTATTGATCGGTGTCACTTCATTTACCTTGCTGGGCAATGCAGTTCACAATGGGATGGTATTGTTCTCCACTCTGCTCAATGGGCCATGCTGAACATCTCTGTATAATCCTTAAACGCTTTTTCTTGAAAGGACTTTGATTGCCAGAAAGGAAGTCAGCACTTAGACCAAGTTATCCCTCTCATCCAGCTGCTGAGAAACAAACCAGAGAAAACAGAGGGAAATCAAGCCCAGCTTCCTATCTGAAACCTGCCTGGTCAGTTGACCAGTGCTGAAAGTTGTCAGTCGTGGGAAAAAAGCAAGGATTACATATTAGCTCTGCTGCAGGATCCCCACTTTAGGGACTGGCATCTCCTAGCTAACAAGACAGCAACCTCAGAATATGGTCACAATTTTTAAATGACGAAATTGAGGCAATGATGATAATTCACATGGATCATCTTTCTCTATCATTTTCACCCCCATGTCCTTTGCTGCTGCAGCATTGAATAAGCTGTATCAGGCCACACACTACAAACACAGTGAGGTTATCCTATGATGCTTGAGGATGAATGCTACTAAAACTTCTATAAAATCTTGAAAGAGGCAAATGAGCATTACTGTTCCCCAATTGGCTACAATGGCAGTGATTAGTGTGGTGTGTTGAAAAGTGTGTTAAAGCTACAAGCTATCATTCTAATTTGTAAGGGGTTTCCTGGTTCTGCTTGTAGGCTAGAGGGCTTTGTAGGGAAGCCTGTGATCAGATCCAGCTGGCAGAGAGCCAGCCTAGACTAAGGTAGGTTGGATTGCCCCTATTCATTTTAGGGAGCTGCCCTATGTCTCTCTGTGTTGGGGTTCTTGTGTGTTATCGTTCTGAATTCTAAGCAATTGAGAGTTATGTTGCAACCAGCAAGAGCATTTTATCTTTTTTCTGCAGATGCTATAAACATAACACTTAGCACAATCTAACTCTTGCATGAAGGGAAATCCTTCCACATGCCAATATTGGTTCAAAAGCATCTGGCCACGCAAGGTATTATGTGCTCTAGGACCCATTCCCACACTTCAATTTTAGGTCAGGAGTTCTCTGAAAGCGTGTAAATTCAGGCAGGGAAGATTCATGCCTGGAATGAAACTACTAACAGAAGAACTGAAAGTGAAAAGCTGTGCAGGGATCCTCCCAAAAGGCTAATAGACCAGGACTCATGGTTGAGCAACAAAGAGGTAAACCCTTCTCAGCTAATTACTGGAGCTTTTTGTAAGAGAGTATCACTGAATTCAAGTGAATTTTCTCATTGGGAGAAAGACAGCCCCAGACAAAATGGCATTGGGGTGAACAAACCAATTTACTCATAATGACCTTGTGGGGTTAGTGATCCCTGGGTGACAGAGCATTGCATACACTTACAACCACTACATTGTTTGTGACTGGAATATGGCTGTGGTGAAAGAAATGAGAGAGCGATCAAATAAATAAAAGGTACTTGGGAGATATGGGAACTAGGGTTGTGCATGGGATGGACAATTAAAGCATAACACAGTGTTCCCCAAACCCATGTGCTGCTAACTCTAGTTACAAGCTGAGATGCCATATCTTCATTGCGCTTTTAATCCAAGAAGCTAAATCAGGTTAGCTAACCTGAGTTAAGAACACACCTTTTTTTGCAATGTAGACTACCCACGCACAAAATGAAATGATCCAAACAAGGATTTGCCCAAACATTTAGCAACTAAGACATCATACATATAAGCAAACGATTACTTGTTTTGAGTGTCACGTGCAGACACACAGGTACAAGAGCTGCAGGACAGTGGTGGATACAGTATCGTATGTGTCCGACATTAGTACTATCTGCCAGGCTCCCAAAACACCACAGTCTTTGCAATGTAACCTAAGAACATATTTTAAAAGTCTTTCTTCACAAATTGTATTTTCCTATATACATGCTGAATAGCTATCTCCTTGTTTCAATTATTTTTACAGCTGAATGTTTCCTTGTGGTAGAATAATTTGTGTAATAAAAGATGGCACACCCAAGGGGTGTATTAATACAAGGGAAGATGGGAACCAGAAAAATTTCTCCTTCTACATTTTCTGCTCTCTGTCGCTAAGTATTCAATAACTTCCTAACCAGGCAATGTATTTTTCCACCTCCTTCATACATTTTTTCTTGGGTTTTTACTATATGTTATGTATATTATTAACATGCAGGTTGCCATAAGCTGCAACTTCAGGACCTTAGCATTGTTTCTCCTGTCCCTTCCTCTCACTTCTGATATCTAGGAATTTTACTAATAAATAACTGGACACGCATTCCAATACAAGGCATGATTCTGAGCTCACTTACACTGATGTAAATCAAAAATGACTCAATTGAAATTAATACGGTCAAACTGGCCTGAGAACAGAATCAGGCCCCCAATATCCAGTTTTGCATTATCAAGTACAATTTTAGCATTTATTTTTAAAACTATCACTTTAGCTGACTCGACCTGGTAAGAAACTGTACAAAAGTATTTGTGCATCATGGAACTTTGGGGAGAGGGATGGGTGGGAAGTGAGAGAGATGAGGCGTTTGAGGGGAGAAAGAGGACATTCAGTAGTCAAAATTCACTCCTAGAGGCTCTTCAACATCTTCCTTACTCAGGAAAATATGAGCTGTAATACTCAGTTGTCATATGTCCCCTCTCATTTCTTTAAACCTTTCCAAAGCTCTTCATCCTTATCAGCACACCACTGTCATCATCACAGGGATGACTAGATATTCTGCAACCTGAGAAGGATGTGAAATGAGGAAAAATCTTCAAGGGCGGTAACTCGGGTCTCAGTGGGAAAAGTTGTTCTGTGAGAGCCAGCTTTGACTACCGCAGCAACCCAAGGGCCCAATCCTGCAAATATTTAGGAACTACCTGAGTGCTTTCTACCTATTGAAGTCAGTAGGAATTCTCACAGTGTGAAGCAGTGCTCCTGGTAGTGTTTTCAGGATCTGGCCCGGGCCAGTCACTAGCGTCTATTAAAAGATATTTTCTTTTTAAGTGAAGAGAAAAGAAAGGAAGTTCAGTACTGTAAATGTAGAGTAAGCAATATTGTACGCCCTTTACAATAAAGGAAAGGTGGGAAGAGAACATGGCATTGATATTTCTTGGCTCTGAACAGATTGTTTTAGTTTGTGTCCACCAAAGAGGAAGTGAAGTGCAATTTACAGAACACTGGCATTCAGCAGAAGCTGGTAGTACTGGAGACAAAATAAACCCAAGGACTATTTAGTTTAATTAGTCAATTACATGTGTCAAAATCCTATGTGACTTCCTGGAGCTGGACTGCCACTATGGTCCATAGGTTTGTGATTTCTCGATTGGGTCACTGCAATGTGCTCTAGATGGAGCTACCCAGGAAGACAACCCAGATGCTACAGCTGATGTAGAATGTGGCTGCTCTCATACTTGGCAGTTTTAAAGCCATGGGGAACATATTAGATCTCTTCTCTAACAACTGCACTGACTCCCTATTTGCTTCCCCGGGTACACAGCTAGTCTATGCCAAACATGTATAGTCTACTGTTACTCCATCTTTTCTTCCCCGTTTGTTTTCATCTACTCATTGCATCTAGCCTTACCTTAAGGTTTGTCTACAATGGTAAAGTTGCACCGGTTTAACTTAAATTGTTTTTTGAACTGATGTCGTTAAATTGGTGCAAACACCAGGCTGGACACCATTATTTTTCTTTAAAACTGGATTTATTCAGTCTAGCTTGAATGGTTGGGAACAAACTTAAGCTAAAGCACAATAAGCCATTCTTAAACCACAGAGTATCCACAGAGGGATTTACAATGGCTTAACTAAACCAGCGCAAGTTTGTGTGTAGACAAGGCCTGAGATTATAAATTCTTTGGAACACAGACCATCCTTAATTGTATATGTTTGAATGTCCTAGGGTGACCAGATGTCCTGATTTTATAGGGACAGTCCCGATTTTTGGGTCTTTTTCTTACATAGGCTCCTATTACCCCCCACCTCCTGTTCCGATTTTTCACACTTGCTGTCTGCTCACCCTAGAATGTCCCCTGGCACAATGGGGCCCTGAACTAACTGGTCACTGCTTTGATACAAATAATAATAAAGTGCAATTTAGAGTAGTGACCATCTACTTCTCCCCCCAATGAGCTGTGACAACAAGTGAGATCAGGTCCGGGGCTTGAGCTGGCAGTCCGCAGATTTCACACTTTGGGAACTGGTGGTTAGGTATTCTCACAGGAGGCCCCTCAACTCTGGAATTCTTTCCCCCCACTCGTCTGTCTGTCTGTTAGTTAGGTCTTGACTGTTGTCCTAAAAGGTTCTCTCTTTCTCAGGCCTGTGAATCAGCTGGGTTTGCCAGGTTTCTCGGTGAGCAGTGCTGTCTGCTCATTGTGGGAAATATCTTGTTTCATTTGTCCCTAATAAGCGTTTTAAATAATGCGCTAGTACCCTGCTGTAAACAACTGGCTACATCTTGAATTTGAAATTCCTGTCACCTTATATGGTCCCATCTCTCTGAAAATACAGTTAGCAAACAGAAAAAGTGAATGCAGCATGAGCCTGAGCAGATTTGCATTGAGTAAGAATAGCAACAATATAAGGAGCTGCTACAAACACATCAACATGAGTACAAACATAGTATTTTATTTTTTAAATTAAAAAGAAAATGGGAAACATCTTCCTAACACAAATTTAACACTAAGCCCTTTTTACCTTTGTTTCATTCATTGCTAGTCAGTTTCTCTGGAATTTGAAAGTAATCTGAAAAGCGTCTTTTTTAAATTAGGTGAATTCTATTTTCCAAAATTCTTTACGATGTATAGAGAAGGCCTGGAAGTTGTCTATGGTGTTTATGTTGCGTGTGTGGTTGTTTTTTTCTTCTGGTTGCTGTTTATATCTTTAAAATATTAGGTATGTCAAATCTGATCTGACCTGGTTTGGGTTTTATTAGCACTCAGAACTTCATTTAAGGTTGGGGGGCTGGGGTGGGGAGTTCTGATCATTAAGAAAGACACCCTTTCTACAAAGTTTTCATTAGGCATTGGTATTAAATCCAAATATTTTTAAAGAGTTTGACTAAATCAAATCCCTTCCCTTTTCATTTCTTCAGCTGTCAGTTTCTTGAGATGTCATAATTACGCTTGTTCTAATCCCTAGTCAACCTAGAATGTTTCAGGGTAGACAAAATTTGAATTTCTGATGTAAAAACTAAGAGGGAAAAAATACCTCTTTCAGGTCTCTTTGTTCATTAAAAGGAAGGAGGTGGAGGGGATGGGGGGAGAAGGCAAAAGCTAACTTTTTTTAAGTCACCTTTATGATCTGACTCAGCCAAAATATTGGCCAACCATTAAATATGCTCCTTTTTACCTCCCCGGATATAAAACAACTATTTGTTTTTTGCCATGAAATAGCAACCTGTATTAATTAAAAACAACAGTGCCATGACAAATATTTAAATGGCCAGATTGGAAAGTATGCATATTTTCTGCACTAAATAACATTAATAAGGGTCATTTTCAGAAAAAGATGTAGCAGTTCAGTCTAGCCAACAAACACCTTTGCAGAATGAGCTTTATAATACGTTTCTGAATGGAATCCTGCTGCTGTTGCTAGAACATTTCAAATATGCCAGATAACAATGTGATTACTAAATCATAATACGTAGGAGGCAAAAAATGTTTCCTACAAGTAAGGTGATCTCTTTGCCAAGTGTGCATTCCCCATCACCCTTTAATATCTTTGGCGAGTTAGTCACTGTATTCAATTTTTTAAATCAATACAATTTACAAAGACCCCCAAATGAGAAAGGAATGACTGAGATTATGTTTTGCCTTGTATTTGATATGTGAAAAGTTACTTCTGGCTTTAAGGAAGAAAAACTCTTGGAAGTAGCTTTCTTGTTGCATTTGTTAGCTTACCTAAATCAGAATTTGTTGAAGTATTATCAGCTTGCAAGATAAAGCAACATGTTGGTTGATCTTTAAAATAAGATAACAAACATGCCATTTCCAATGAAAATACAAATAATTTTTATATAACAGAGAAACTGCTGAGCTATTTTCATTTTTTGAAAATATTACTCTGGAAAGCCAAACCTTTAGCTGATATGGTTTCTTGATTGCAAATGATTGAGGATCTGCGTTAAAGCACATTGAATCAATGGGAACAAGGCCCTACTTTAGCACCTTAAAATATGAGATTTTAGTTTGTACATCACTTTTTTGTTAAAGACACTTAAAATTTTAAACTAACTATGCTCTTCTTCAAATTTTGTAAGTTACATAGTTATTGAGGTTAGGCAAACCGAGGGAAGACAGTGAGGACTTCAGAGGGACTGACTTAACCAAACTAAATGAATACGCAACGTGATGGCAGAGGAAGTTCAGTGTTGATGAATGTAAAGTAATGCACATTGGAGGGAGGGGGGAAAATCGGAACTCTCATACCCCTCACTGGCTTTTAAATGAATTCTGTCACTGTAGGAAAGGAAATGGAGCATCACTGTGGACAGCTCAATAGGTAGCTGCAGTAAGGATGCATAAGAAATGGCATGATGAATAGTATGGAGAGTATGATAAGGCCATTGAATGACTGCAGTCTCATCTAGAATACTCTACGTGGCACTGCTCACCTCATGTCAAAAATATTGCAGAATTAGAGAACCTTTAGAGAAAAGTGAGAAGAATCATTAGGGGCATAGAAAAACTCTCAAAGGGAGAGAGTGGAAAGATTGGGATAGTTTACCTTAGGAAAGGGGGATGAATAAGAGGGGATGTGATAAAAGTATATAAAATAATATCTCTCCTCTCTAGAGCATACACTAAGCTTTTGTGCTTGCTAGCTCTCATAACACAAGAACATGGGGATATTCAATGACATTCAAAGGTGGCAAATTCAAAGCAAATAAAAGGAAATACTTCTTGCACACAATGTATAATTAGACTATGGAACTCAATGCCACAGGATGTCACTTACCAAGATTCAAAGGGAGATTGGTCATTTATATAGATAAGTATATTAGTTAATACTAACCTATACGTGCTAATATAAATAAGTCATATTAGTTAATACTAACAAGCGTGTTAGAAAGAAGATAAATCCTCATGCTTCAGGGTTTAAACCAATCTCTAATGATTAGAGATTAGAATAAGAACTTAATGGGGGTTAGTTTATCCTACATCTTCTTACTGTGGGGTTTCTTGTATCGTCCTCTGTAGCATCTATGGACCATGGGGCTGATCGACTATCGCAATTCCTGTGTTCCTATCTTATAGGAAATTAAGCTTTTGAAATTGTTTCCTAAATACACAAAATGGATCAATGGAGAAAGTGGCACATTATGTCCCAGATCCTCAGCTAAATAAATGTGTAAAAATGTTTTAGAAAACAGTTTTTAGCATAATGATTTAATCACAGAATCAGAGAAATTAGAGATGGGAACGGCAATGATCTTGCCCATCCTTCACCAATGCTGGATTGTTCCCAACAATGTAATATATTCTTGAGTGCTCTGTTCAGAAGACCTGTATTCTTTTGCTCTTTAATTATGGGTGTCTTTCAGAAAGCTCCAGCTTTGTCCTTCACTGAAACTTGTTCATATGGAGTCCGATCCCTTAAGATGCCAAGCAACCTCAGTTCCACTGATTTCTTTTAATTGCTCAAAATATACTTTCCAGAAATATATTCCCATTGTACTACTGCAGTCTAACAATTTATTCCCCTATGTTACATTCAAAAATCTAGTGGTTTAGCGCTTGGCTCCCCTATTACTTACTCACACATTCTGACTATTTTAGATATTAGCATAGTTCTCATCACTATAACATCTAAGTGCTCAATAGATTTCTGTCAATTAATAACAAATGGACTCTCGATTGCTTCTCTCTCTCTCTCCCATGGCTGGATTCTCTATTTCCTATCATGAAGCTGTCCTGTATGTGTTGCCCATTTTCAGTTGCTCCTGCAGGCTATCTGTCTCTCTCACTCCATCTGTTCTTGTCTAACCTCAGTTTCTCTGAGATCTCTCTTTCTTCACCCCAACCCTTCCCAAACAATACTCAGCCAAAAGCTCCTGGGCAGGTTCACACACACCTTTTGTTTTAGGTGGGATTTACGCATATAGTTAAGTTAACTGAAGGGTAAATTCACACTTACCAATTTCAATGAGCTTTTAACTGAACTCGTAACAACGTTTTGCCCAGCTCATAACATCCCTTACCTCAGCTTCATTCATCATCCTGATGATGCCTAAAATGTTGACACCAAACAAACAACCCATTCAAACAAAAAGAAAAGAAATATTTTAATAAATTATAAATAATACACAGTTAACTATTTACATATGTACAAAATCATTCTGTCAGGATACCTTAAAATCACCAACCTACAAGAATTTTATTCCCACCCAAATCTCTTTGGGGCTTTTATCTCCCTGGGTTTCCCTACAGTCAGCCCCTGAGAAACGCCTGTTGTTTCTATGGAATTTGCTGGCTGAGACAAACCCTGCCCGTTTTGTTTGAATGGGGGATTCACCTCTGTAACAACTTTTCCAGCCTCAACTTCCACAGCTACATTCTCAGATTCAGGGGGCAGCCAAGCTGAAATTCTGTCCCCCTGATACCATCGTAGACAGCCATTATGGATAACTGTGGGTTTAGTCCTGGGACCCAACTATATCCTGTGCGCCACTTCATTGATTTGGGTCAGTACTGTGTAGGGTTTCTCTCAGTCTCAAGGTTTATACAGTTTAGGGATCTGACCCTTCTTTCTTCTAGGATTGTGGCGGCAGACCAGGTCCTGTCTTTTAAAAGTGTCCCCATATGATGTGACCTCATACTGCCTTTTCATTTGTCAGAGGCTACCCTCAAAATTTCCCGAGCACAAGTGTGAATGTTTTCAATGTTGGCTTGTAGGGTTTCTACACAGTCCAAATATTCAGCTCCCTTGGTTCCTCTTCAGGGACTCCATGCAAGAGATTTTCTAGGGTCCTTAACTCACGCCTAAACATGAAGAGTAGCTATCTAAAGGAATGGGATATGCTAGTCCCAGTCCCTTTAGTGCTGTTCTGCAAAGTAGCCAGCTGAACGCCACCGTTTGTTTGATCCCTAGATAAGAGAACAATCTAAAGGTTTTAAGGTACAGTATCACTATACAGTATATAGGTCCAAGTAATAAGCATCATTAGATCAGTGTTTCCCAAACACTGGGATGCCGCTTGTTCAGGGACAGCCCCTGGCAGGCGGGGTCGGTTTGTTTACCTGCCGCGTCCGCAGGTTCGGCCAATCGCAGCTCCCACTGGCCATGATTCTCTGTGCACGGCCAATGGGGGCTGCGGGAAGCAGTGCGGGCCAAGGAATGGACTGGCCGCCACTTTCCGCAGTCCCCATTGGCCAGGCACAGAGAACCGTGGCCAGTGGGAGCCGCAATTGGCCGAACCTGTGGATGCGGCAGATAAACAAACCAGCCCGGCCCACCAGGGGCTGTCCCTGAACAAGGGGCATCCCAAGTTTGGGAAACACTGCATTAGATCATACCATTCCTAGCACAAATAAAGCTTATACAGTAATGCACACATTTTGATAGGTCTGCTTTTCAATACTTTCATGATTATATTGCCCGCTCTCAGGATGATATGGTCCAGGTATTGTGATGTAATGTAATCCCTTCTCTTGGCAAATACAGGGAGTTGAACTTTCTCCTTTGAATCTGAAAAATGTCACCATTGAGCCTGAGCATGATTTCCGATTTACCTGACGAATTAGATCTGTGACACATGGCTTGTATGCACATGGACACATGCTCTATACTAGATGATATGTCCTTGGTACTCCACACTATATTTGTCAGACTGACATATGTACGTGTATTTAATGCAAAAATATGATGGCAATGCAATGTCATTGTAGAGGCTTTAAAGACATGCAATAAGTCAGAAAATTCAAATTTCTCACATTAACTGCTAATTGGCCTTCCTGTACACAGAACTGTGGTTTATTGTACTGAATATGGCATTACATATGTGTCTTAGTCTGCATGTGCAATATGGCTGAGTGATAGCTCTTGGCACCATAAGCTAATTGCCTTATTTTAGTGTATTTAAAACTTCATCAATAACCTTACATCAGCATAGTTTGTTGCATTAAATGACATGGGTATTATTTAGTAAATTAAGGCAAGGGGGGAAAATTGATGAGAAGGCAAAATAATGGTACCAATGCATTTCTTTGAGCAACATTAAAATGTATTTAATTGTGCAATGTAGCAATCCTGTATGTGGAACAGGATGTTTTATTGCCATAGATCTACCCACAAATTCACTTAGAAATACATGATAGTCATGGAATAACATATTAATTTCAGAATTTAAGCATAGGTTTTCCATACTGATCTGTAGATGGGAGACTCTTAGCTAATACGAGCTGTGCTATAGTCCCCACGCCAGGTTCCCTACATCCACAAAAAGCCTCCGTTGGAGATATGCCTTTTTCTGTAGTGAATATAGAACCACCTCTAATTATCCAGAAGTGCAAGTAGGGCAGTACCCGCCAGTACGCAGTACCGGCAAGAGATTTTTAGCAGGTACTTGGGGCTAGCCCCCTCCTCCGGAGGGGCTGGGGGTGGGGATGCGCTCTGCTCCCTAAAGGAGCAGAACACGGATAGGGAGGGCATTCATTCTTTAAATGGCTTTGTAGCGGGGTGGCTACCCTGTTCCTAAAATAAAAGGGGTTAAAAGCAGCCCTGGGAGAGGGCTGTGGCTGGGGAGGGCTGATTGGGGAAGCAGCCGCAGCTGGGCCATGCCCCACTCAGACCGTAGCTGTCCCTACAAAGGCCAGTGAAGCCAGGAGCTGGAGCAGTCTCCCTGTAGCTGAGGAGGGAGATGGGCCTAGCTGCCTGGGGAGCCTAAGGGTACCGGAGTGAAGCAGGGCTGGGGAAGGCCAGAGGAGCTGGGGTGCTCCAAGCCGGCAACTCCCCAGGCTGCAGGGCCTTGTCCAAGGCCCACGGAGGTACTGGGGCTAGGTAAAGGCAGCAGGCCTGAACCTCCCTTGCCTATGATGACTGGCTATTACAAACTGCAGTCTGCCCCAGGGAACGGGGGCTTGATGACTGGCAGTAGCCCATGGGCTGAGGCAAGGTGAGGATAGAGCAGGGGTCTCAAACATGTGGCCGGTGGGGTTATTTTCTGCAGCCCACGTGCGCCCTATGCCCCCCCCCCAGTGTTTACCTAGAGCGGCTCCGACCCGACGTGCACCGGGGGCGGGGCAGGCTCCCTGCCTGCTCGCCCTGCCCCCGCGTTGCCCCGGCAAGCAGCTGGAACCTGGGGGAGGTCTGTGTGTTGCCCTGGCTGCTCCTCCCCCGAAGCTCCCATTGGCCACGGTTCCCCGTTCCCGGCCAATGGGAGCTGCTGGGGGCGGTGCCTGGACACAATAGCGACACAGATCCCTGTGCCCCTCCTCCCCCCGGTTCCAGCCGCCTCCTGGAGAGATGCGGGGGCAGGGCAGGCGGGCAGGGAACATGGGGGCCAGCGGCAAGCGGGACACTGACCGGCAGAGGGCGCTCCGGAGGCTGGAAACACTAATTCCCTGGACGACCGAGAGCCGGAGCGTCGCGCTTGCGGCAGCGGTGAGCTCCAGCCGTGGAGGAGCCAGTGCGGTCCAAAAGCGGTGGCGCCGCTAGTGGGGCGCAGCCGTGCCCCCCACAGCTCAGATCACCAGCCGGCCACTGGCATCTGGGCCTCCAGCAACTCTAGAGCTCCGCCCCTCCCCTCCGCCTCCTCCCCTGCCCTGCTCCCCCCTCCCCTGCATTCCAGCACGGCGGGGGAGCTCGGCCGGCAGCGTCTATGATAGCGTGCGGGCGGTTGGAGAAGGGGCAGTGAGTCTCTGGAGGGGGCAGTCAGGGAGCAGGGGGGTTGGATAGGTTGGGAGGTCTGTCAGGGGGCGGGGGTGTGGAGAGGGGTCAGGGCAGTCGGGAGCAGGGGGGGTTAGATGGGTCGGAGGGTTCTGGGGGGGCAATCAGGGGACAGGCAGCAGTTGGATAGGTGTGGGAGTCCCAGGGGTCTGTCAGGGGGCAGGTAGGGGATGGGGTCCTAGGGGAGCAGTTAGGGTGGGGGGGGTCTCAGGAGGGGGCAGTCAGGGACAAGGAGAAGGGAACCTTAGAGAGGGGGTGTGGTCCCGGGGGGGCAGTTAGGGGCAGGGGGTGTTGGATGGGTTGGGGGTTCTTTGGGGGGCAGGAAGTGGGAGGGAGTGGAGAGGGGGTGGGGGAGGGCAAAGTGGAAGTTTCGCCTAGAGTGCAAAATATCCTTGCACCGGCCCTGACGGTGTTTAAACAGTATTTTTGATTCTCTCCCCCCCCCCCCCACATTGGTCTGAATTATCCATAACATCCATACTGCATCACATCAAGTCCACATCATTAGAGGAATGCCTCTGCTTGCACTGACCAGAGGATGTCTGGATTTTGATGTCAGCCCAGTTCTGCAGCCTTACAGGATTCAGGTGTTGTCCCCAGTGTATACAGAATTCTTCTTTGCAGCCAAACTTGTCTAACATGCATTTTGTTAACTGGAACTGGAGCAGCAAAACAAAGTAAACAAATACCTCATTTTCCAGCTTTGTGGGTGAGAGAACTATAAGTGAAAATTATAATGCCGGACACTGATGGCCTTAAACCAGCTGCCTCGGGAATCTACCAAGAACTTTGCGGAAAAGATGTTCCTCATCTTAGCAATGGAGCTAAGACTTATCACACATCTGCCCACCTTTATTCGAATGAAACTCCTTCTGATCTGACAGTTCAGGCATTGTCAGTTTCATTCAGAACAATTTACAAACTTGGAACCTAATCCTGTAAACCCTTAATCATTTGATCAATCCCCCTGAAGACAATGGGATTATCTGCATGACTATGGACCACTTTTGTGGACTGGTAAGAGTTTCAGGAGTCTGTTCCTATAAAGGAAGTTGAATCTCCCATTGAAATGCAAGATTTGGGCACAATACCATAAAGCAGTTTAGGATACAGTTCTACTTAAAAATTTGTCTTTTAATAAGTCATACATATGCTGAAATGGCTCTTTACCCAACTTCCATCTTCCGTATAAACAGACCGAATGCTACATATGTGGGGGGGAAAGTGAGTAGTTAAGCATGTTGATGTTTGTATATACAAAGGGGGGTGTCAGAAGGGACGTGGAGAGTGTGGGGGCTCCGGGCTGGGGGCAGGGCAGGGAGGAGTCACATGGAGGGTCATGTTGGGAGATCACATGCCCCCCACTTCTGTCCCTCCCATGAGTGCAATACCGGCAAGAAATTATTTCTACTTGCACCACTGTACTTACCGCTTCTAACCCCTTACATTTTGTGGGGACTTTGGTTTTCTCAGGGCTCTGTGTCCCCCTTTATACAATGTTGAACTCCTAGTAACTGAGAGGCTTAATGAGAATCTCAAATACTAGGCAAGGAAATCTGTAAAGAAAGGAACCTGTCTTCAGTTTTCCAGGGGACAGAGGATTAATTAAGATACTAAATTCTTATTAGTCAGTGCCCTTAAAACAAAGAGGCAGAGCCTTCTTTCTGTATACGGCACCTTTAAATGTAGAGGAGCTCCTTACCTGATATAGGGGCAGATGCCATTTTTTGTTTCATTTCAGATGCAGAGTGATACAGAATGATTCACTCTGGTTTCTCTCTCTCTCTCTCTCTCTCTCTCCCCTGGAAATTTTATATTTGTTTTGTTTGCTTTCTTTTTGTTCTTTGTTGCTTTTCTTTAATCTGAAGCAGTCACCTGAGTGTAGTTGTACATATTTTCTCTTTGTATCTGGGAAACATAACTAAGTGATAGGGCAACAAGGCTCGGATTGTAAACCCAGAAAGAGTCCAGAGAAAATTAAGAAGCACTGTGAAGTTTTCCAGTTAAAAAGAACAATAAAATGGCAACATAGCCCTTTATGTAAATAGGGAAAGTTTCCAGTTTAATTAAAGGAGGAAAAATATGAAGCATACAGAATGTTCAGAACAGTATTTTTATGCTAATGTTATCAAAGATAACAGCAAGAGATCTTTTTTCACAGCACCAATGGGCCAAGTGACAGCTGCAGTCCTTAAAGACTGATGTTTTCCAACTGGGTGAGATGGAGAAGAAGGAATGAACAGAGATGCCTATCAAACATGGTGTAGGAGAATGGGGGCTTGATTCTCTACTGCCTTATAGCACATATAGTCATTTACACCCAGATTTGCAAAGGGAGTACACAGTGCTACCAAGTTCCAATGGTAATGTTTTACGCCCACTTTGCATAGCTGAAAATGACTACACAAAGTACAAGGCAGTGGAGATGTAAGCCCAGATTTTCTAAGGAAATGATATGTTGCATCTAAGGACCAAAATAGAAGGAGAAAATATATCTGAATTTCTGCCCTGACTTTAAAAAGCTTTCCACTATATTGTTCTTGGTAAAAAAGTTTTACAAAATCCATAAAGATAATATTTGAGGTGTATGTTGCCATGTCACTATTTCTACACTGTTGCACCTTTAAATTTAGGAGTCTTTTGTCTGTTGGAGGCAGATACCATTTATGAATTTTATTTCCAGTTGAGATGAGAGGAACTGCATGCTGTGTTCACTCACAGAGACTTTGCTTTTGTTCCTTCTTGTAATTAAGTCATCTAGCCTGAAAGTATATGGTTGTTCATAGTGTCTTCAAACATAACAAAGAATTCTGGCAAGGAGGATGGGAGCTGAGGGGGAAGGTGAAGATATCAAACCAAAAGGAAGAAACAACAAAAGAAAGGTAAAATGGCCGGTTGTACAAATATCAACAAGTTTCTAGTTTCATAAAGGAGGAAGAAGTTGGATCATATATTTTCAGAAAACTGAGCAGTAAAATGTTTCAAAACTTTGGTTGTCAAACTCTCACTGAGAAAAAGAATACACAATGCTCCTTAATGATGGCTGATGCTTTTTCAGGTGGCTAGAAGTGAGACATATGGACACTCTTGCTGATAAGACAGTTGAGGCACTGGGGGAATATATGCTTGCTGCGTATTGATTCCCTGAAGAGACTGTTTAGCATAATGGTCCTCTGTTCATTTCTGAGGAATTTTAAGCATTCTGTAGGAGAAATTCATGAAACACACTAGGCCTGCTGCTTATTGAGTACAGTACCATCAAACATGTGAGTAAAATGCTTTGTGAAGACACTTAACAGGGCATAAACAAAAAATGAGGGTAGACTCCTGCAACATCTTATTGCAAACTTTATTTTATCATCAAGGTCTATACCATAGTCTAACATGCAGGATACATGTAAGTTGTCAATTAGATTTGGTTTGCAAACTTTTCATTAAAGATAAACAGAATTGTTGATAGTGCAAATTATTTTCAGACATAATGATTATAAGAGAGGATGACTGATTATAAAAGAATACAGCAGCGTAGAGACAGACCGGGTGATTTATTTACAACAGGTTTCCCAAAAATCTGGATGAAACCAGCAGAGTTCAGAATTAACAAATTGTGCTTCCTCTGTTGCGTCTTCACTGGCAATTTTCAAGAAACAGCCTATCACCAGAGCAGCTCCACGGGTGCTAGCAATGGTAGGAATGGTAATATAGACAAACCACGATATACCTTGTTTACACTAGACGTCCCATGAGAGCTAACCATGGTGCAGAAGAATCCCTACATAGGAGTTTTTTGCTATAATTCATGAATGTAGGCTGGAGCTGGTTGGAAGAAGAGATTTACTTGAAGAAAAAATTGGTGAAAATGAAAAAAAAAAATCTAAATTTTCCGTGGAAAGTTTTTATTTTTCAGAAGAAATTCACATATTGAAAAATCAATGCCAAAAATAAATATTTCAGCCAAAATATTTAAAAAAGGCATTCTTTAATATTTCAGCCAAAATATTTCAATTACGAAATGCTGCAATGTTTGTCGCATGCTCCAATTGTCCTCTACAGGCTAGACTTGCTGGTTTCACTACCTCTCCTATAATGCTTCATGGGAGATGTCAGCTTGGGACAATGGTCCATAAAGAAGAATGGGAACAGGAGGTAATCAAACTATAACTCCCACGAACACTGTGGCAGAACTTTCAAATGAAAATATTTCAGTTTTTGGCCAAAATATTTTGGTTTTCAGGCATATAAAAAATTAAATTCTTCATGGAAAGCAGATGCTTCACCAAAAATTTCATTTAATTGAAACCCTAATTTTCCATTGGAAAACAGTTTTGATGGAAAATTTTTGACTGTCTCTAGTATAGATGTGACAACCGGTCTTTTCACTGACGCACCAGGTCTGAACCAGGGACCTCCAGAGCTAAAAGCAAGTACTACTACAGCTTGAGCTAAGGAGCCATGGTTCTCTAGCTGGGAGGCTATAACAACTCCCTTCTATGAAGCAGTACTGTGGGGGGACCTGTAAGACACACTCAGCAATGAGTCACAAAGACACAACCTTAGCAGATTTGATTTTAAGTTACGTTGATGTAAAATCAGGAGTGAAATCCATGGAGTTCCAGTGGTGTAAAACTAGCATAAGAGAGACCTGGCCCAGAAATGTCTAATGTACAATGTGTTTGGTTTGGTTTGTTTTTTTAATAGCTGACTGAGCTAAACACAGCCTCTGAAGAAATGGGTTTTGTTGACCCTCCAAATCAAACTCGGTAGACTCAGCCCATTAGGGTAACAGAACCAATGCCGAGATTAAACTCAAATCAAAACCCAAACATTTTCACAAATATGAAAAATTTCACACAAGATCACATTTGTTTTTTAGCATGTGCTAAATCCCATACTGGGTCACCAAATTGTTACATAACCTGATTAGGAACAGCAACATTTAAGTTATGTGTAAACATACTTTTTCAACATAGTGGACAGCCCCGTACGTAGAGGGGCCAGAAATGGCAGAGGTGTCAAACAGTTCTTCTATCCCTTGCTATCTGGCCACTCAGTCCAGCTTATTGGCAGAAGCTCCTAAACCAACTGTTTTCTATTGCAGACAACGAGTGTTTTTTCAGCTCCAACATCAACCGTTATCATATTATTCACAAATAACTAAGCTGCAGGAAATTCTGCCTGATTTTATTAGTTCATGTGTTACTGAGAGAACATTCCATGTTCCTTCAAAGTGTGTGCAATGGGAAACCAACCTATTCACGCTGTCTTGCATACGCAATAGAGCCGGAGGGACAGAGATGATTTCCATGAGATAACCACACGTTACGACTGCTAAAAATATGAAACGCAACCTCACACGTAGACACCGCTATGGTCTGTACTGTCAGTGTTTAGTTTGCAAATGAGCTTGGCCATTGCTAATAGACCATGATATGTCTTTCAAACATTCTCTGCATTTCTGTGTATTTTATTTGTTTTAAGAGAAAGCAAAGTTGGATGCCTGAGGGGTTTATTTGTACACGATATAATTATTGATGACATCCTAGAGACAGATCATGTCTTGCCGTTCATGAGTGTGCAAGGGGGCAAGGACTGCTCAGAGCTAGTGCCTACAGGACACTTGACCATGACCTTGCCCCCCAGCCCCTTGGCCAACAGAGCTGGCTCCATATGATGGGAACTCAAACTATACACTTTAAAAGGATGCAGAGCACCAGTCTGGCTCCCACTACTCCCTCCCAGAGGCATCGTTTCTACTGTACCTCAGGTACCCCTCCAAGAGCTCTCACTTCCTCTCCGTGCTGCTGAGCTGTGCCTTGAAGGCAGGTTCCAGCCATTAAAGCTTGGAAAGGGTTTCAAAGTGGCTTACTTACTGTGTGGGTGGGTTCTTATTTTGATTTACCAGATTAAATGATTCGCTGTTCTCTGGAATTTGTGGGGGCTATCTTTTTACCTCCCCAAAAATATAACCGAATATGAGACAGCAGATTAGAATACAAGATATTAACAAAAACAACGAGGAGTCCTTGTGGCACCTTAGAGACTAACAAATTTCTTCTTTGTTTTTGCTGATACAGACTAGCATGGCTACCCCTCTGAAAGATATTAACAAAATATAGTCTCAGCTCATATTGGTATTGAGTCCATTTGCACCGCTGTAGGGCACTAATATTCTAAGAAGTTTCAGCCTCGTTTTCAGTGTAAAATTACTCTGATATAATCACTGCTTTTCTTCTCTTGCTGTTATTTTGGTTCCAAAAGAGATAAAAGTTCTGTAGCTTTCATTTTTAATAGTAGCTCTGACCTGGCCTGGCTTCCTAGGACTGAAGTGTGTCCTGACAAACCAGATTGTTGAAGTTAATTATTAAAAAGGATACTGTCAAGCTAGTTTGCTGACTTTAAGAATCCGTTTTCTCATACTTGGTTATTATAACCCCTTGGAAACCTGAGATTGTTTATTTTCCTTCATTGTTGATAGGCTTGCTAATGGGTTACATTAGTAATGTTATATGGCTATGAATTCCAGATAGCTATGCTGCAGCCCGTAGCCTTTGGAACTTCATGGTGACAGCAGGATGGAACAAAGATCCTCCCAATCTCCTAAAGAGGAATCTGTCAGCTATTGAATCAGCATACAAGAGCAATCACACATTTGCACTGCTACTGTCCAGTAGAGGGCAACAGTAAACATACACATTAGTTCAGTTCTATTTTATGGAGAATCAGTGTCCATTCCTTAGTTGATGTGATATAGCTTCTTCTGATAAGCATAGGACATAAGGACATGCTTAGCTTTACAACTGTGAGTAGCCCTGTTGATTTCAATGTGGTAGAAAAATTAAGCATGTGCCTGAGTGTTTGCAGGATCGAGGTCTTAATTATCACTTTTCATCTACCGTCCCAAAAAAGAAATCACTTCCCTTGAAACTTCACAAGCTACATTTCATCTTAGGGTCTGGAAACTTTGGGGGGAAACCAACAGGAAAGGGGTTTTAAAGTTATGGTGTTTTCAAAAAGTCCCTGCAGGATTATTTTGAAAAATACCTTATGTTTTTGGGTTCATTGTCTCTCCAAAACATCTTGGCCTAAAAACTCAAGCTTATTTTGTTGGCCTTGCTGAGAAGTGCCTTCTCATTTTTTGTGGGTAGTGTAATGGGGAATTACAAAGATGTATAATATAAAGATCTCATGGTGGGGTATAACTACTCCATGCTAAGGCTGGCACAGAAGGAACTAACTAGGGACTTAATAGGGCAGTGATATAAGGGAAGTCAGGGGAGGGTCCCTAAGGGGAAGAGAAAACTCCCTTTGACTGCCCAGCCAGGAAGCAAAATCAAGAAGCATCCAGGGCAGGACTAGAAGCAGGTGTAGCTGGGTATTGATCATCTTGCTTACACTGAAACTACACCCATTAATTGCCTTTGTACGTTAAGGGCTGTTTGTTTTTCCCATGGCTAAAGAAAGTCATTGTTCATCTGCTGTTTGCTCCTTTTTCTGGCCAAGCTGAAGAACACACTGGGCCTGACTTCTTATACATTGGGCCAGTGTGGCAAGGTGCCTGCACAGAACTGGGGGGACCTTTAAGTAGCAAGTTGCAGTATTTATTTTCTCCTGTGTTTGCAATTTTATTCTGAAACCTGTGGCTATGGGTTCAGCCACACGGCTCCACAGCTCTTTCATACGCAGCAACACTTAAAATTAATGTTTAAACTGTTATAAATCTAAACTGACCTGCTGTTGTCTCTAGGCTGTGCCGCTGCTGTTAACCTGAGCCAGCTACAGCGGGGGGAGCATGGGAGGGGGCAGGAGCCTATGGGGGAACGCAGAAAGGTAGGCGTTTGGCAGGAGTATGGAGGGAGGCATGGGAGGATGTGGAGGACTGGAATGAAGATGAAATGAGGGGGGCAAATGGAAGAGTGGCTGCGGCATGCGTCTGTCCCTGGTGATCTCAGAATGGGAGGAGGTCTGGGGAAGGCAAGAGGAGCGGGAATATAAATCACAGGAGACTTGTAGCACATAAAGAGGGACTGAGGGGATGCAGAGAATGTGGAAAGATAGAGGAGTGGCATGGAAGGGGATGCCAGGAACGGGGGGAGTGTGAAATGTGCTATAGGTGACCTGGGGAGGGAAGGTGGAGGATGCAGGGAACCATAGAACATGTACGGGAGGGCGGGGAAGACAAGAGAGATACTTCGATTGTCACTCTTTGGGGCAGAGACCATCTTTTTGTGCTGTGTTTGTACAGCACCTAGCACAATGGGGTCCTGGACCACGACTGGGGCTCTACAGTACCACCACTACCAGCAATAATAATGTGGATGGGACGCTAGGGAAAGATGACTCATGATACACAGTAACACTTTGTAAACCCATTTTTTAAAAAATATAAAACTTGAAGCACTTAAAGAATTTGGTGTCGACAACAGCCTCCCTTCCTTCTTCCCCATGCCCCAGATACCTCACATGTATAATTCCTTCTGTAGGAGGGGAATCCCCAGTAGGGAGGCTCATATGGTAAGCCAGAGCAGCTCCTCCACCTTAGATGCCAGCCTGACTTAAATTTTTGTTGTTTATTTACAAAAAAAAATCAAACAAAACACTGTACGGAAATGACCAACCACCAAACCTTTGATTTGTTAAGAAAGGGTAAAGGTTAGACGTGTGTTTCAGTGGAGTCCAGCTAAAACTCCCCCCTCCCCAGCTTTCTTTTAAAAAACCATTCATTTCTGGAAATGTACAGGTAAGGAATCCAGTCAGTTTCCCACTGCTATATCCTCCTCCCACTATCTCCCCACTTGACTCTCACCACTCACCCAATCTTAATTTTGCTCTCTAAACCTTGCAGAAATATATAGCAACGGTCAAAATAACGCACTACTAGATTATAAAATTCCATTTTCATCTAAGGAAGTAATTTCCGGTGTTACAGTAGAGCAACAGTTCTGCTATAATTAAGGTTAAGTACTGTACCATTAACATACTGCCACATTACTCATTGCAAACAAACTGTGTCAAATTCTCTGAAAGGGTAAACCGATGCAACCGAAGGAGCTGTGCCAATGTACATCTGCAGAGATTTTAGCACATCAGGTTTATATCATTGTACAATATAACTTAAATTGCATGCTCTGTATTCACTTCTATATATCTATCCCACACTAACATTTCAGAACATCAAACAAGTCATTCCAATTCTATTCTTCTAAGATACTACATATATTATCATAAGAACTTTGACATAACTTAGTGTACTCTGGAACTATATTTCTTTTGAATTTTTTACTGTGTATTTGATAAGCATTATATAAAATCACTGTATTTCCATTACAGTACAAAATAGAAGTGTAAATTTAAGGCTGAGTGTAAAGTGCAAGTTATGGGTGGTAATGGTGAGTGATGAAGGCTTATATTGTTTCTGGAGTCTTTAATAGTTCATTTCCAAACTCTTTAAAGTGTGGGAGGTTTTGATTTTTGTTTTTAATTTGGAGCATTGTCTGGACTCCAAGGCATGAAGGGGTGCGCACCCTGACCCTTATGGGGCACTGCCCCTGGGACCGCCACAGAGATTTTTGGATTCGTAGGATTGAGCCAGATGTGGAAATTTCACCACACGATGCCTGGTGTGACACCATCAGCCGTGGTTCCTCTGGCTCGCACAATGATCCTCAGTAGACTGAGAATTTGATTATGATGACTGGGACTCCACTGAAACACACTTTTAACCTTAACTCGTCTTAAAGTTTATTTGGGAATATAAATATAAAATGTTATTAATTGCAATTTCTCTCTCTGAGACCTGAGCAATTTTCCAGCTCTTGTTTCTAGTCTCGCAGACTCATTAAATATCAGGCCTTGTGTGGTAAATTATTTTATGGCAAAGATGGTACTGAAATGCATGCTACTAACTACTGAGAACAAAGCATGTTACATGAAACTAGCCAGAAAGAGCCTTGCCCAAAGGGTCCCACAGGGATACACGTGCAAGGTTAACTCTGATATTTCATGACTTACGTGTTTAACCATGCAACATTAATGTTCTCTTTATGTGTTTCGTATCGATGTATATGGTATACTTGTGTGCACACATGAGACATATACATTGAAACACTGATTTAGCAGGTTTACATGTGCAGTGGGTACCTATGCTTAATATCAGGGCAATTCCTCTACCCTGCCTGCTCCATTCTGGCTGGCAAGTATCTAATGAAATGCACAAGAATCCTGCACTCTGTGCACTTCAGAGAGCAGCAATCTTTTATATTTTAATATCCCTCAGTTTAGAAGAATAGTTACAGTGATGGTACAACTCTATCACAAACACACCTAGCCCCTGCCCTTGGTGTTGTCAGCTATTGTGTTGTGTAAGCATTTTAACAATGGTGTAAACCTTGTTTTGTGAATCTTTCATGAGCTGGCAATTAAATAATAAAAAAACAAAACAGTAACACTGTGTACTTTTCTAGCACTTTACACCAAGGAGTTCAAAGACCCTGACAAATTCTAATTCTCACAACATCCCTTTAAGGTAGCTAAGTACTATGCCCATTTTCTAAACAGATAAACATGGGCCCTGGTTACAGGACAGGAATATTCCAAATAGTTTTCCTGGCTGCTAACACTGTTTCAGCTCCACCAGTGTTAACCCCACTGGGACCCCTCCTGTGGATTGCCCAATGTCTGCTGCCACTGTTTTAAGCATCATGTTATCTAATGCTGCTCACAACAAGCCAGGATGCTTAAAACAATGGTGGCAGGTTTTTTAGTCTATGTTGACCCTACAGTGGCACAGCTAAAGCACTGCAGCTGTGCCATCATGGCACTCGCTACAGTGATGCAAGAGGTTTTTCTGTCACTGTAGTTATCCACCCCTCTGAGTTTAGGTGATGGAAGAATTCATCTATTGACCTAGTTCTGTCTTCGCTGGGATTCAGGTTGGCTTAATGACGTCTCTCAGGGATGAGCGATGTAGCTAGGGCAACCTAACTTTTAGGTGTAGATGTTGCTAATACTGGTAACAGTGAACTGATGTTAGCAACTAGGAAAGCTCTGAAAAAATGTGCTTAGGCAAGGTCTACACTAAAAAGTTAAGTCAACCCAGATAGGTGTCTCAGGGATGTGAAAAATCCACACCCTGGAGCAATGTAGATAAGCCGACCTAAGCCCTGGTGTAGAGGACATTAGGTGGACGGAAGAATTCTTCTGTTGACTTAGCTGCAAGCTCTCGGGGAGATGGATTAATTACAGTAATGGGAGAACCCCTCCCACTGCTGTAGTGAGTGGCTACGCTGAAGTGCTACAGTGGCGCAGCTGTACCAGTGTAGCAGTTTAAATGTAGACATAGCCTGAGTGTAGACAGGGTTTAGATGTTGTGACATTCCCAAAGTCACACAGTGAGTCAATGCCAGTACTGTGCTCTATGTCGGTGGTTTTCAAACTTTTTTTCTGGTGATCCAATTTAAAAAATATTGTTGATTCCCGTGACCCAACGGAGCTGGGAATGAGTAGTTTAGGGTGTGGGAGAAGCTCAGGGCTGGGGCAGAGGATTGGGGTGTGGGGTGAGCAGGGGCGGCAGCTCTGTATAATTTTTGGTGGCGCCCAGAATGGGTCCAAGTCCCAACCCCACCCACACCTGCCTAAGGCTCTGGGAGGGGGGTTGGGTGCGGTCTCTGGGCTGGGGCAGGGGTTGGGGTGCGGGGGAGGGTAAGGGGTGCAGCGCTTACCTCGGGCAGCTCCCGAAAGCCACCCACACACCCCTGTGGCAGCGGCTCCTAGACGGGGGGCCGGGAGTCTCTGCACACTACTGCCCGCAGGCACCACCCCTGCAGCTCCCATTGGCCGCAGTTCCTGGCCAATGGGAGCTGTGGAGTCAGCGCTCGGGGGGGGCGGGGGGAGGGTAGCGCACACACACACACGCCGGCCTCTTCTGGGAGTGTCGCAGAGCGAGAGTGGGCAGGAAGCTGCCTTAGCCCCACTGCATTGCTGGTGGTGGCAGCAGCCGCCCCCCTACCCCGGGCCCTTTTAAATTGTCCTGTGGTTGCAGGGGGAGAGACCCAGCCCCGAACATTGGTAGAGCCAGGCCCTCAGGCCCTGAATATTCTTGGAGCCTGAGCACCACGGGCCCATATAACTTGCCGCCTCTAGGGGTGAGGGCTGTGGGGTGGGGCCAGGAATGAGGGGTTCAGGGTATGTGAGGGGGCTCTGGGCTGGGGCAGGGGTATGGGAGGGGGTCATGGCTCTGGGCTGGGAGTACAGCGGGGTTGCTAAGGCAGGCTTCCTGCTTACCTGCAGGTCCTGGCACCGTGGACCACACTGCGCCCTGGAAGCGGCCAGCAGCAGGTCTGGCTCCTAGGTGGAGACGCGCAAGCAGCTCTGTTGGGCTCTCGCCCACAGGCACTGCACCCCCCTGCTCCCATTGGCCGGTTCCCATTGGCACGGTGTCAGAACGGGTAGGGACTAGCCTGTCTTAGCTGGGCAGCACCGCCGACGGGACTTTTAATGGCTCAGTCGGCAAGGCTGACCAGAGCTGCCGTGACCCAGTGCCTTACATTCTGCGACCCAACACTGCGTCGCAACCTGCAATTTGAAAACCACTGTTCTAAGTATTTAAACAGCCCTCTCCTTTTGTTACAAAGGCCAATGTCTAATTGACAAGGAAAATTCCTAGTGTGGGTGCATTTTATGGAGTCAGAAAGTCCTTTTGCAAACAATACTTATGCCACACCCTTTTACCATGAAATCCATGTTCAAGAGTGGAAGGTTCTAATTTGCATTATACTTACACTCAAATGAATATCAATCTAATTAGATTACACATATCCTGTACAGACACTGACTTCCAACTGTCTGATTACCTCTCAAACATCCCATAGCACAAAAAAATCCCTGTGCTCTGACTGGCTGGGGCCATTCAGAGCAACTCCCTGCTGGACTTGGTCTAAAAAACATCTCTCAGAGAACATTTTCAAGTTGCTGCTGGCTACAGCTTCCACTAGCACATCCTTCAGCAGAGGCACATCATATAAGCTTCAGTCTTAGACTATGTCTACACTGTACTCTCGTTGGTAAAACTTTTGTCGGTCAGGGGTGTGAAAAAAACACCCCCGACCAACAAAAGTTTTACCAACGAAAAGTGTCAGTGTGGACAGTGCTATGTCAGTGGGAGACGTTTTCCCGCCGACAAAGCGCTACCACCCATCCGCAGGAGAGCTCTCTCCTGCCGACAAAGAACGGCTATGGTGCGTACCTTACAACGGCACTGCTGTAGCGGCACAACTGTGCCGCTGTAAGGGGCGCAGTGTAGACACAGTCTTACTCTCATTTGCAGCTTCAGAATGGTCCAGCTGTGGAGAATCCTCCATAGCTACCTCACTCAGCTATTTAATGGAGAGGTGAGGAGAAATTTGTAGGACTACATTTAATACAAAATGAAATTTCTTGTTTGGGATGAGGCCCTGGGCAGCAAAAAGGTAAAAGAGCAACTTCCACCATAATGCTAACCTGAGCGTGCCTTCTGTTTGAGGAAATACAGGCTAAATGAACCTTCGTGGCCTTTGGTCTCCAAGTTCAGTAGCTTAAAATAAGGTTATTATACCATAAAGAGGAGACACCCTTAAGTTATCAGTGAACTAAAAAAAACACAACCTGTACTTGCACAGTTATGATTTTAAATAATCAATTCATTGATTTACAGAGCATCTTGCTGGGTTTTTCCTTATTTTCCTCAATGCCCCATTGAACCTTGGGTTTTTGAAAGCCCTTTGAATCACCTCACTTCTTATCTCCTGGGCATTTCCCCGCTGCTGTTTACGAGGCTAGTTTAGAACCGGGAGCACAGACCTGCTGCATCACATTAAGCAAATGGACTAGCAGTATTTTTCCACCCCGTGCCATAGAACTAGCGCCCTGCCCATGTTGCGCCCCAATATTTCAATTGCTTCGCAGTGCATCTGAACGCCAGGCGCTGCTGGGCGGCGCGGCGCGGCCGGCGCGTGGGGAGGTGGTGCACGGAGATCTGGCTGCTCGGGACACACGCTGCTTTGCTTGCAATCGCTTTGACAGCAGCGTGATGGTTATCCTGGCTCCGGCTGCCCAACACAGTACGCACAGTCCGGGCCCTGAAACGCAACCGAGTGAGGCGCTCAAAGCAAAGGTTATCGGGGGAGGGGGGAGGCGGGAATCCCGAAGGGCGCTTCACCTTGTAACCATAAAAAAGGACAGGGAAGAAAGCAGCCAGGAGAGTTAAACAAAACCCCGACCCTTGGGCGGATCTAGGCCGACACCGACAGCCCGTGCTGGGGGAGCCGCTGCAGGCTTCAATGAGCCAGATTCTGCTCCCGCTGCGTCGGGGTGTCACTGAGCCGGGCCGCTCCCCGGCAGGCCGGGGGGTGTGTGTGGGGTGTCTGAGGGCTGCGACTGGCCCTTGGGGAACGACCCCCCCTCAAGCTCTCCAGAGGGCAATATTATGTCCCCGGAGCAGGGGGGTGGGACTCCCTGGCCTCTCCCCCCCCCCCGCTGCTCCGGCTCCACGTGAGTCACTCCGGGCGGGCGGGCGCGCCCCGGTCCCCAGCCCCGTGCCCCCCCCCATTGCCTGCATCCCTGGCGTGCAGGTCTCCCCGGCTCAGACCCCACGTGCTCCGCGCTGCCCAGAGTCCCGGCTCGGCGCTGCTCCCTCCGGCCCGGCTCCGCCGTCTGCCGCAGCCACCTCCGCGGGCGCGGCGCGGGAGACGGGAGCGTAGCTCCGCCTCTGGCCGGCTCGGGGCCAGCCCCATAAAGGCAGCTGCCGGCGGGCAGCGGGACCCGAGCTGCAGCATCTGCCCGTGTGCGCGGCGCCCGGCGAGTCCCGACCCCTGCCGGCCCCCAGAGGGAGGGTCACGGCGCCGGCCGGCGCTCAGCCATCCCCGCCAGGGGCCAGGACCGAGGGGCACAGGCACTGCGGAGCGCCCGGCACGCCCGGCCGGGGCAGTTCGGCGCATCGTGCAGATGCGCTTGGAGATGAGACAGGTGCCCTTAGCCGAGGGGCTTCTGGCTCTTCCAGCAGCCCGGGCACAGGACAAGAGCTCGGGGGACCACACAGCTGTCAGCGGACCTCACTCCTTCCAGATCGTCTCTTTCAAATGGGAACATGTGCAGGAGCCCTACATCATTGCGCTCTGGATACTCGTGGCCAGTCTGGCCAAAATCGGTGAGTCCAGAGCTCTCTGTACATCTGCCTTGTCTCATCTCCCCGCTTTAAGTAAAAGAGGCTCCTCATCGCCTGCACTGTTCCCTTTTCTATACACAGGGGGGCTGTTTTACTGTATTCTTCGCCAGCTTCGTTTCTGAACAGCGTTCAGCACTGGGGTTTTGGCTGTACTGTACCTGTGGATAACTCACTAGTGCATTGTCATTGGCTTGGACCACAGCGTTTGTATCTGATGGTTTATGAACGCACTCTTATTGTCACTGGTCCCGGGGAAAGTGTTACACAACTAAACCAAGCACGAAATAGGAAATCAGATTTGGTTATCTATAAAATGTCTGCACTTGCTTATGATATACCTTCCACCTCTTATAACTGGCAGCAATGTTATATAATGAAACTTTAAACAAATATTGCAAACCCACTTATCTGGAGCATTAGTATCCTCTGCTGTTGTAATTCAGTATGGTGTTACCTGCAGGAAAATGCAAAAGTGCAACTGTGTAGCCTATGTGGAATTTGTATGTTTTAACTAACCAAGAGCTATTGTTTTTTGATTTATGTGACATTTCTAAAAGTGCAAGAGTTTCTCTTTCCATATTATTATTACTAAGGTCTAAGCAATTTTATGTTTGTTTCTAGTGGGTTTTGTTTGTTTGTTTGTTTGCTTACTGGTTAGCCAAAATTGATGTTAATAGTTTGATGCTATTATCTGTGAAGGCCAATGTACCTCAAACTAGATCTCCAATTTGGTGTAATGTTAAACATCTTACAGGGATGATTCACCTCCAAAAAGAAACCAAATGCAAGTGCTATTGGCCGATTAAAGGGCCATCACATTTTACAGATTAATTTCCTTACTTGTGTTAATAATAGTAATAATTAATAATACTTTAGATTATTAAAATTTAAAGATGCTTACAAATTTAATTCATTGTTCACTTTCAATGTAGTTTGCACTTCACTCGGATTGGAACAGACTAGTCTCTTTCACTCTTTGGTTGGGGACACATTCTCACAATGCAGCAATGTTTGGGTTGTAAACAGCATTTAAATCCAAACAAAATTGTTTCCATTAATATTTTTAAAATGAATGAAGGATATGATTGCCAGTTTCAGTATAACTTTTTAAAACAAAACTTAAGTTTTGGACTTCATCTACTTGAAAGTGTATATGTAAACTTAAGATCTCTGTGAGAATAAAGTTATGAAACATATCAAGAAAATGTGCTTGGAAAGTGTAATCTCCTGATGAACAAGATACTTAAATTATCTATAAAATGTAGAGTTTTGATTTGGTTGACCTTCATTGACAAGTTATGTCAATTTGAAGAGACATAAAAACTGCACCGTAACCATTATCCAGTAGCCTTGGATACTAATTTTGTTTTTTCAGAGTCAAAAAGTGATTGGAGAAAGGGATATAGGCAAAAGAGTAGCGCTACTGGCAGCAGCAAAGTTCAGAAATTACAAAAATACACAGGTTGCCAATTTGAGCCTCCTTTTTGGGGTATTCTCCTAGTAAAGTATTTTAGGGTTTGTGTTGTTATGAACTGGCTTCTGTGTATGTGAGCCACTGCTCTCTACTGAGAGGAATCAATGCTGTACAGCTCTATGTCAGAAGCTCTATACAGCTAACAGCTAGTGGGGATTCTCCTTTACTTTTGGAGCATGATGAGTTCTATTTCAGCTTTCACCATGAAGTCCTGAGTAGATGGTGTTGTGCTGCATAATGGTGTCCATTAAGTCTTTGGAGTCCTTGGATTTGTTCCAGTATCATTTTAAGCCAGAGGCAAATAATTCAGGAACTGCATCTGGCTCAGTTTTTAAATTATTGGCGCTCTCTTCACTGCTACACAGATGCAGTGACCATTGCTGGTGGACAGTGACCCCAGATACTTCCCCTCTCCTGTCTGCCCGTTTTTGTTACTGTGTTTCACTTGAGGTGGTCTCTGGAGGGGCACTGAGCAATAGCTGCATGCTGTAAAGCACTAGTAGCATGTCCTGAGTGGCTTAGCTGCTCCCACCAGCCACCAATCAGATGAGTGAAATGCAGAAGTCACCACTGCTGACTGGTGCAGACAGAGCGAGGGTGTCTGATCTGGCTCAGACGGGAATAGTTTGTTTTTTTTTCAGAGAGACAAGGTGGGTGAGGTAATATCTTTTATTGGCCCAATTTCTGTTGGTGAAAGAGACAAAGTTTTGAGCTACACAGAGCTTTTCTTCAGGTCTCGGAAAGGCATTCAAGAGTGTGACAGCTAAATGCAAGGTGGAACAGATTTGTTTAGCATAAGCAGTTAGCACATATTCTAACGGACCATTCAAGGTGAAGTTTGTTTCAGTCAGATCCGCTGCAGGGCTGACTAAATGGGATGCTGGAAAAAGGGAGGTAAAAAGGAAATGAATGTTGTTGAGCAGGATTTAAGGAGGGGAGAGGAAGAAAAAGACTAAGGGGGAACTCCCATAGGTAGGCATAGAAGGAAAGAGGAAGAAGATGAAATGCAAGAGGCAGACTTTCTGTCTTGCTCTGCTTTCTTAGTGCCAAGGTAGCAGAGATTAACTGCAACCTCCTGGCTGAGGATACTTCCGAATGGTGGAGTCTTGAGCAGACATGGAGCTGGCTCTTATACCTCCCGCCATATGGCCCCAGTGCAGTGGCCATGTCAGGGGGTGGGAGAGGCATTTTGGGGGTGGGTAAAAGTGGCTGGAGTAAAATATGCATGATTTTTTTTCATACCCTTAATTGACATAATTATATGTGAAAAATGTTTACGGCTTAAAGTGAAAGACAGGAAAAGACACTCACTGCCCCCACCTCATGCATCATTTTTGTTTGTGTGGTTTTTTAAAAAAAATATACCTTCCAGGTCTCTTTGATATCATAAAGAAACAAAATAAGCACACAATCTTCCCCACCCCTTTACAGGGCAGGGAATGAGAATAAAAGACACACAGTGGGAGAGAAGAATATTACAAAAAAGCCAGAAGTAGGAAAGAGACCAAAAACGCATCCAAGGGAGTGGGTACAGGGAAGAGACAATAAGCTCAGGAGAAAAATGGAAGCAAATCTCTTTGTTTCAATGCAGAGATTGTATTGCCAATTTCTTTTCTGCTGCCACTCTAACAGTGACTGTTATGTCATCACCACCAAAGAAAGGTATGTTTTTACTGCAGGATAACTAACATGCATCAGTGGCGTGGCCAGGTTTAGAGCACGGGTGGAGCGGAGCTAAAAAAAGGCACCGGAGCAAAAAGCGTCGGGAGCAAAATAAGGCGCTGGGAGCAAAAAAAAATGCTCCGCTCCGGCTGCAGTGCAGGAGCAAAAGGCATCAGAGCACAAAAAAGGCGCCGCTTCTGCTCAGTGGGGGAGCAGCCGCTCCCCCTGCTCCCCCCCAGCTACACTACTGACATGCATTAGCTATCTTGCAGTAAAATCCTAGTGGAGACAAGGTTCGGTAGTTTTTACCATGCTGGGGAGGGGGTCAATACTATTCTCCTGCCCATGGTTTACTTCAAGGTAAAAACTACAATGCCTCATCTTCACTAGAAGTTAACAGCAGGACAGGTAATCTGTGATTGTACCGTTTCCCACCCCACCCCCTTGCCCTTTCTGTTTCCCAAGCAGTTGTGTTTCTTTTCAACACGTTAATTTTCTTTTCAATAAATGAACTTTTTGGCTTTGAAAACATTCTTTATTATTGCATAAAGTAAAAGATACCTTAGCCCAGGAAAGCAACAGGCACTGCAAGTCAGCGTAGCAAACACAGATTCCTACTAACATTGGAACCACTGCACTTCACTCCTGTGCAGGGCACCAAACATTACTGGTAGCTTTCAGCCTCAAATTGCTCACTCAGGCATCCCTAATCCTTGCAGCCCTGCGCTGGGCCCCTCTAATAGCCCTGCTCTCTGGGCGCCTCTAATACCCCCGCTCTCTGGCTGTTTAAATTCAGCCTCCAGGTGTTGAATCTCCGAGTTCCATGCCTGAATGAATCTTTCACCCTTCCCTTCACAAATGTTATGGAGGGTACAACCCTCGGGTTGATATAACCGTGGGGATGTTGTCATCGGCCAGGTCCAGCTTCCCATACAAAGAGCGCCAGCGGCCTTTTAAATGGCCAAAAGCACACTTTGCAGTCATTCAGCACTGGCTCAGCCTGTTGTTGAACCGCTCCTTGCTGCTGTCAAGGCTCTGTGTGTAGGATTTCATGAGCCATGGCATTAAAAGGTAAATGGGGTCTCCAAGGATCACAAAGGGTATTTTGACTTCCCCTATGGTGATCTTCTGGTCTGGAAAAAAAGTCCCGACTTGCAGCTTCCTGAACAGGCCAATGTTCCGAAAGATGCGTGCGTCATGCAACTTTCCAGACCAGCCTGCATTAATGTCAATGAAATGCCCACGGTGATCCACAAGTGCATGGAGAACCATAGAGAAATACCCCTTCTGGTTAACGTACTCGGAGGCTAGGTGGGCTGGTGCCAGAATTGGAATATGCGTCCCATCTATCGCCCCTCTGCAGTTAGGGAAACCCATTTGTGCAAAGCCAGCCACAATGTCATGCACATTACCCAGAGTCACGGTTCTTCTGAGCAGGATGCGATTAATGGCTCTGCAAACTTGCATCAACATGATTCCAACGGTCGACTTTCCCACTCCAAACTGGTTAGCGACTGATCGGTAGCTGTCTGGAATTGCCAGCTTCCAGATTGCAATCGCCACCCACTTCTCCACCGGCAGGGCAGCTCTCAATCTTGTGTCCTTGCGCCACAAGTGGGGGCAAGCTCATCACAAAGTCCCATGAAAGTGGCTTTTCTCATCCAAAAGTTCTGCAGCCACTGCTCGTCATCCCAGACTTGCATGACAATGTGATCCCCCCACTCAGTGCTTGTTTCCTGAGCCCAAAAGTGGTGTTCCACGGTGGTGAGCATGTCCGTGAATGCCACAAGCAATCTCGTGTCGTATGCGTTACTCGATTCGATATCGTCGGAGTCCTCACTGTCAGTTTGGATCTTAAGGAGTAACTCGACTGCCAAACGTGACGTGCTGGCGAGACTCGTCAGCATATTCCTCAGCAATTCAGGCTCCATTCCCGCAGACCAAAAGGGAAGACAGAACGTGCAATACAAAAAATGTTGAAAGATGGCGCCAAATGTGGGCAGAAGCACAGGGATTTCTGGGATGCGAACCGATGCATCACGGGGCATTGGGACAGGACCCAGAATGCCCCGCCCCCTTCCCACAAGCCACAGCACCAGAATGGGAAGAGGTGCTCTGTGGGATAGCTGCCCATAATGCACCGGTCCCAATGCCGCTTCAAGTGTCGCAAATGTGGCCATGCCAGTGCGCTTGCAGCTGTCAGTGTGGACAGACTGCAGCGCTTTCCCTACTGCGCTCTCTGAAGGCTGGTTTAACTCAAAGTGCTCTACATCTGCAAGTGTAGCCATGTTAGACAGAGTGGTTAAAACTGTTAAACTGTTAACACCTGTGTTCCTGTGGAGAATTTCAAATATGTCAAGAGATAGGTTAGGGAAGAAGCTGTAAAATGCAAGTGTCCAACAGCTCTAACCCCAGTTTAACCACCCAGGGCAATATCTTGGTCACAGGAGACATTACTCCTCCCATTTTATTGTTTGGGGTGTGTAAGTTAAAAAGGGGGAGAGACTCCTGTGAAGAGAATACTGCCAGAGGCTGCAAGGGGAAAAGATACAGTTTAGCCATTGTTACAGCTATGTCAGCCCAGAGATTGATTCATGTTTGTAAAGCACGCTCTATGAAAGTACTAAGAAGGAATATGGTTTGCATTGTAGGAGGTAGGGTGTGACAGGGGGAGGGATAGCTCAGTGGTTTGAGCATTGGCCTGCTAAACCCAGGGTTGTGAGTTTAATCCTTGAGGGGGCCATTTAGGGATCTGGGGCAAAAATTGGGGATTGGTCCTGCTTTGAGTAGGGGGTTGGACTAGATGACCTCCTAAGGTCCCTTCCAACCCTGATACGCTATGACTTTGTTCCCATTCGGCTGCATCGTTCCATCTCGTAACCAACGCTAAAATCTAGGAAGAGGCTAAAGAGGAACAAATCTGGTGGTCTATTTTTCCCTCCAAAAGTGATGAGTCCCTGCAGCTCCCATTGACCTTAACAAGATCTGGGGTTGCTCATCCCTGCTGTGAATGAGGCCATAAGTGAGGTTTTGCTCAGGCAGGTTCCTCCATATCATCTCTCTAACACTAGCCACGTGGTTATCTAGAAATACTTAAACTTGGGATTTTTTTCTTCAGTTTGATAAATCGCTGCTAGTTTCACACAGCTTATTGTACTATTTTATCATTGTACACAGTAATAATTATTTGCATTGATATTTAGAGTAGTTGGTTTGGCCTAAATGTAATAAACCTTTGGCATTTAAAGAATTATCTTTGGACATGACATGTTCTGTATTTGAACCAAACTTTCTGAACCCTAGAGTAATAGGTCAGTGTTTCCAGTTCGAAGAACTGTGTACACAAGACCTGTGTTAAATTTACATACTGTAAATGGATGCCCATGATCACATTTTGTTTCCATCTGACTAATTTAATACATTCAGGAGGATGCACTAAGACAATTCTCCTTCCTTTTCCCCCCTTTCCTCCTCTCTCTGTACACACCAGCCTTGCAAATTGCAAGTCTTAATTATTTACAGTAAGGGGCAGGATATCAAGGCAGTGTAGCTCTACAAGATTCAGATTACATCCAACAGATAACACAGCAGATGAACAATAGTAACTTGTGTGAATTACATAACGAAACAATGGCATTTAAAGGACTGCTCTGAACTGAATACAATTCAAGCATGCATACCTAAGACAGAATCTCTGCCATGAGTTACTTTCCGGTTCCTGTATATAAAGTGATTTGTGTCCTTTGTGGAACAATGGAATCCTTTTTTTAATACTGTAGTTTTGGGATTACTGGAACCATACATTTACCATCTTCAGAGCTAAAGCCACTTATTATTTAGAGTAATCTGCAGATGCACAAATTGACCACAGGTCTCTGGCTGCAAACCACAGAACTTCGGTGACTTTCTTCAGATATCACTTTGGTAGCCTTGCTTTTGAGAGGTGGAGTTACAGGAATCCAGGGGTTTTTCTTTCATTGGTTCATCTAGTGATTTATGTTTGAGATTTGTTTATAGAGGAAGTGGATATTTGCGTTCCTAGCTCCTTTTCCTTGGATCTGATGCTTTAGACTCATGTCACCAAAATTGCAAAGGAACCAAGAATGAAAAAAGCCAATGGGTTTCACTATAAAAATGTATTTAATTGAATGGTCTGGATTCAAATTAACATTCTTTATTCCTATTTCTACCATTGTTTCACCTGCACTGAAATAGGAGCTGATGAGGCCTTGGTAAATGATTGCCTCGCTTTTCTGTAATCTCTGGAAATTCCTTTCTATCCTATGCTGAAGTGCTAGGCTTTAGTTTCTCAGAGGAATATTCTTTGAGTATTGACTATTCCTTTACCTCTTACAGCAGAACTAGTGTTAGTCTGTGGACTTTTCCCCATCTCTTTGCTGTTGTGACAGCAAACCAGTGTACCAAAAGACTGTGCTACATCAGGACTCATTCTTTCTAGAGATACCAAGAAGCTCTGTACTTAAAGGAAACTCAGTAAAAATGATCTTCACAAATAGCAAAGCCATGGCTATCCATTAAACTGTTTCTTTACTATTTCAAATCACTTTGTAGTCCTACTTGTAAAATGTTCATCCCAGTGAAAGCTGTGACTTGATACTACAGTTGTCTGCAAGGTAAAAGCATTGTAGTCATAAATACTGAAACTGTGATCTCTCAAGGACGAGCCAAGATGGAATGCAAGACATCAAGTGGAAACATTTTTAATTAAGGTCCTAATATTTAAAAAACAGTCAAGGAGAAGGAAAACTGGATAACTTTTTGAAGAGCAAATGCCATCAGCCAGGTTTGAAGTAGGTGGGTCTAATACTTGAAGTGCCCACAGTGCTTTCCTCCAGGGTTGTATTGTGGTTGCCACACCTACTGATGCTATCCAATTTCTATTCACTGCTGCCATTACAGGCTGAGGCCATGTGGACAAGAGGGTGTTGATTACACTATGATGATTATAAACAAGACTTGAAAAATCCACTGGCCCAGAAATATTTCCTTGAGTGAGTGCCATCAAATTCCACGTTCATTTACCAAAGGAAAAAACCACCTTGTCCTTATGCAGTATTCCAACCCCAAGTGTTCAAAAATCATGAGTCAGGCCTCAAAATCATAATTAAAACAATGTTTTTGATGGGGTGGATTGTTCTTTTTGCCTGCCAGCTTCTGAGCCTTTAGGTTGTACTTTGGTCATGTTTTCTCTGCACCTTTAGGGTTGCACACATTTTAAAAATGAAAGGTGAGATTCTCGTGTAATCACTTGACTCTGGAAGCTGGGGCTTTGAGAAGCCAAGCATCATGAGACTCACATAAAATCTCAGGAGTTGGCCACTCTGCACTGGTTGTGAAGAAAATCTTCCAAATGTAAACCAACCAGCACTGCATTATAAATCAGTGCAGTGCTGTCTTCCTTAGGCCTTATCTTAGTAGAAAAGTTGTCTCACTTTAACTGTACCAGTGTAGTTAAAGCAGTACAGTGACAGTCCCCTAGTTTGGACACAGTTAGATGGCATAAAGGTACTTTGTATCAGTCTGGCTAGTCCCATATGGGAAGGGGAATAAACTACACTGATACTACTGGTTTAACTGCATCCACGGAATTTTATACTGGTACAACTGCATCCACAGTGGTGTAACTATATAATTAAAAAATCATACCCCTTAAATGAGATACTTAAATACCAGACCTAAGTCAGCAGAGAGACTGCTCCAGTGTCATCTCTGGGGCTGATGGGTGGGAGGAAGGAGCTGTCTGCTGCTGTTGGATTGCAGGCCACACAAGCCATACTGGAATGGCAGGTAGGGCTCGACACACGAGGCTCTCTTCTGGGATGGCGGGATGGCCTCCCACAACACAGCTGCCCGCTCAGTGAGGTTGTGTTTATTTGGGTCTCCCATACAAAGGGGCCTGCTGCCACTGGTCTTCAGGCTGGCTTAGTCTGTAGGTCCCTTCCAGCAGGAGGGATACCTCAGCACCACATCACTGTAGCAGAGTGTGTGAGAGAGGTTCCTCCTACCACTTCAGTAGAGGGCTCCTTCTGGGGGGATGGGAGGGGCAGCATACATTGATTTATTGAGCGGGAAGCTGCCCAACACTTATTTACTGTGGGGAGGGAAGTATAAATTGTCTGGTTGGTAGGATGGCCCAGTATCAGGAGTTAAAGTAAGGGGAAATTGGGGGGAACCTAGCTCCCCCTCCTGTGTTAAAAGAGAAGGATCCCACCTGCTCTCCCTGGCTTGAGTAAGCTGCACTTCCTCTCCTCCTTGGCTAGTACAGTGCAAGCTCCCTCCCTTGTTTTTCAATCTACTTAAACCAATGCCCAGCATTAACCGATGTGCTGTGGATGGCAGGAATTGACTGGAGTGTATTGTAAGAAGGGACATTAACTGGGGGCTCAGAATTCATGCCCAAGCAATGGATACCTGAGCAGCAGAGGCTTGTGTGATTCTGGAAGGAGTGGTGGGTAAACTTCTTAAGCCTTAGTTATGAGGAGTTAGCGCAGTGGTAAATCAAAGGACTGGGAGTCAGGAGAGCTGGGTATAAGCCCCAACTCTCCCATTGACTTGATGAATGACTTGGCACGCCATCCCTCTGTCTCAATTTCCCCATTTGTAATATAATTTCATCAAAAAATTGTTGTTTAAAAGCCATTTGGATGAACGTTCCACCAATACAATTATGGTGATCCTTGTAGCTGATGGCCATGGTTTCATCTTCTCATTACCTCACCTCCTTTCCTCCCTCCACTTTGCAACAGAACATACAACTTTTAACTCTGTCCATGTGGAGCAATTGGAAATGGATGTTTCTAGCTGCTGAATTGCTATTGTGTTGAAGTAGGTGGTTGGTGTGTATGGTATAGACTTTTAGTCAACGGTTATCTGTTTAAATTAGCTGTGCTAGGTGATTATTAGTGAGAGATGGTTTTTTGTAAAAGTGGGCTTAGTTTGTAGCACTCTCTCTGATTTTAGCAAGTTATTGCTTGTAATGCTCTGTGCACAGCTAGCCTATGCTCCCTTGGAAAGAGGTCATTAAGAATGTGTGTTTATTTCAATATACATTTATGCAATGTTTCATTACTACCATGACAGGTGTTATAAAAAAACTGACCAATCGATTTATAGACTGACATGACCGTTTAAGTGTCACGCACCATCTTTCAAATACTGGGTGTCCAGATACATAAAATACTGCACAATCAAATAAAACCAGTTGCATTCAGTTGGATGTATTGATCAACAGGAAAGAAGGTGGGGGTGCGGAGGGAGAGGGAAAGAAGGGTTATATGAAAGGACGTGTTCTCTTGTAAATGTAATGAAACATATACACTGCAATAAAAAAAACTGCTATTGGTATATCAGAGAGAAGAAAAAGAGAGTGGAGAGCAGTATTTCAATCCTAATTTCCTTAAACTCAGGATCCTTGAAAATACGTGTCATTTTTTTCACGAAAGGACATATTTCTTAATTTGTGCTCTTAATTTGCTAATAGAGAAGAGGTACATGTTGGCCTCAGTCATTAACATTTCTATAGTTTACTAAAGGGACCTTATCATAAATCTCTGTGTGACATCTGTAAATACAGTGACGAATTATGAACTATTAGCATGCAGCAACATTGCAGGATTTCTACCTTGTACTCTGTAGGGCATTAAGAAGGCAGGTCAGTTTCTACGCCCACTTGTATACCCTGGCCTCAAAGGGGCCTGGACAGTACCCAGGCTTCTATGTTGTACTATGACATGTGCTAGCCAGGAGTGCTTGCTGCTACTTTTTGAAAGGAGCAGGAAAGTGTGCCTGGCATTTTGCCTCTGCCTGCAATGGGCTATTCTCCCCTGCAGCAGCAGCAGCAGCAGCAGCAGGATGGTCCCTGGACCACACAAGAAGTCAACATCTCTCATTCCCTCTAATGCTATGCTCAGGATTGCTTCAAATCAGAAAGCTGCTTTCCCCAACTGTCGCCTGTAGCTTTATTTTAGTTTGATATTTTTAGGGGATTATATTACTTACTGCTTTTTGTACAGTTTTGTGAACACGCGGGATCACATCACAAGAGCAAAAGCAACACCAAGAGCAACTTCGAGGTACCTCCTAGTTTGCCAGGAGCTGAGTTTGCAGTGGGTTATTTGTTTTCATTTCTTCTGTGTATTCTGTTAAAAAAGCTTTTAATGCAGCACCCTAAGGGCTGGTTTACCCTCAAAAGTTACATCGGCATAGCTACGTCTCTCGGAGGTGAGAAAAACCCACACCCCTGAGAGACCTACCCCCATGTAGACAGCTTTAAGTTGACGGTAAAACTCTTCTGTTGAACTACTACCACCTCTTGGGGAGGGGGATTTACTACAGTGACGGGAGAACCCCTCCTGCAGCTGTAGTTAAGTGTCTACACTGAAGCACTGCGGCTGTGCCCTGTAGCATTTAAGTAAAGGCATAAAGCCTTATGCCTTATGCAACAAGTATGAGAGATTTCCTATAAAACTAGAAAGGTGCCATCTAGCCACCCCAGTTGTCTTTGTGGTCATGGGATACACTGCCACTTAACGGATACTGATTCTTGTTCCCTGGTGTGCAGGAAGCTCTATTGGTGACACAGTATAAAAGGCTGGTTAGAGAGCATTGATCACACTGCTTTCCTGTACATGGAATGATAGTGACACCTGGAGAAAGGCCTACAATCCTTCCAAGACTTTATTCAAAATACTTAAAATAACATGGCAAACTCCAAAACAGGCTAGTGGACATCGAAATGAACTTGGCAATAGATAAATAGCTGCTACCTGCAGTTAAGTGAATCATCTTTCAACCATGCTATACTTCTGTGTTCAGATGGGTACACTGTGGCCAGCTGGAAGAGGGTGTTACTTTTCAGTTCTTGCATGTATTAGTCCTAGAAAAGGGCTGTCCCCATTTGCCATATCTCTTGGTTTTCATTACTACACAATAAATGAACCCTGTTTGCAACTCTTGTGTTCCCAAGCCTTTCAGAAATATAAGTACACCTTGTTTTCATACCTTGAATTTTTGTACTGTAGAAAAAGGTAATTAAGTGAAAAGCTATAGCTTTCTTTCTGAGCCAAAGCTGTTCATTTTGAGCACATAAGAGCCGAGCTAAGCCATTTTAATTCTTCAGTCTTTCCTTCAGAATACAATGTGCGGTTTCCCTCTCTCAAAAGCATTGTCTTCAGGTGTGTTCTCATTCTTAATGCTTTCTGGAGTGCCATCATGAGGGCACAAGGATTCCAAAGCAGCTGGTGGAAAGCCTGAAGCTTCCTTTTATTTATGTGTGCTTTAGAACTAAGGATTAAAAACAAGCTGAGATAAGGCTGCCACTGAACTTTGAGCCTCTGCTGTGCCTAGGTACCAAAGCATAAATGTTGCCTGAGCCTGGATTCACACACTGTAACAAGCACACATTGAGCCTCTCAATGTGCAGTTTCCCTCTCTCAAAAAAGCATGGTCTTCAGGTGCGTTCTCATTCTTCATGCTTTCTGGAGTGCCATCATGACGAGGTCTTTCTATTTTGGACTATGATTATTTCCAAGTTTTTCAGAACTCATTTTGGCATTTACCTGTGTGTGAAACCGCTACAGCACTGACTTTAGAACTAAGACCAATTCTAAACTTTCAGACCGGTCTTCTTCTCAATCCTGATTTCCCTTGGTGTAAGTTAGTCAGCTGCCTTTAGCAGAGTAACGCTATTTACACACTGGTGCAAGTAAAGTGAGAATCAGCCCCTTTCTGTAATAGAACTTCTGCAAATTCAAGTTGTCGTTTGTAGTAGAAGAATCATACCAAATCCTTACTACTACAAACTAAAAAAAATCCTTTATCTTAATTTTTATAAGTTAAAATGAAATCCCTGTATTTCCCGGAAATAGGCTGAACACACAATCACTCTATTTTAAGGGATTTGCCTAATGTCCCTCATCCCAGATCAATACAGAATCCAATGTTCCTATATTTCAGCAAAGTATCACTATTGTTCTAATATTGTACGATTTTGTATGTGTAATGATTTTTGAACCACGCATAAAGCATTGTGGGGCGCTGTCCCTTAATTAAGACAAGATTTGTCTTTCATGTCACTGAAACACATGGTTACCCTACTCTGAATTCTATTTAGATAGCTCTTTCTCGAAACTAGCCTGAGCTAGAGGGTTTGAGTTGTAAGCAGCTTCAAATCCAGCTGTAGTCAGTTTTTCTTCATGCTGGCAGATAAACTTAAGGTTTATCTCCTTGTCTACTTCCTATTGTGTACTTTGCAAAGTTAACCTCTCATCTCCCAGATATATACACTAGGAGATGATAAGTACCAGAGCTCCAAGGCTGTGTCTACACTGCAGAGATTATACCTGCATATATATATATATATATATATGTCAGTGTAGACTGTAGTGTAGATGCAGTCTGAGAGAAAGGGTTTTTCCATAGGGGTAAGATCACCACCTCCCCAAGTGAGGGTAGCAAGGTCAATGGAAGTATTCTTCCGTTGACATAGCTATGTCTAAACTGGGGAGTCGATCAGCATAGCTATGTCGAAAGGGGTGTGGTTTGAAATAGCTATGTCAACCTAACTTTGAAGTGTAGACCAAGCCAAAGTAAATAGCCACCTTCTGACCCCATAGTTTTTTTCTATGGAGTGTACCAAATTTTGCAGCATAATGCCATTGCATAACTTACTGTTCTTCCTGTTATTGTCTCTGTGTTCCTCACCTTTCTGTGTATGACAATGAAGGAGATGTAAGAGTTACGTTAATAAATTACCTCATAAGAACAGCCATAAGTAAGTAACAACAATGTTCAAGGGCGTTCAAGAATACCATTGTCTCAGACATATTTGGAACAAGAAATTAGAAGAGCAATGTTAAGTGGGCCACACGCTGCCCTGCTTCAGCCAGCAGGAAAGTAAAACATGCAACTAGATCTCTGAGTGAGAATGTGCAGCATTAAAGCGCCATCTCTTCTTCAAGAGGGAGGATGCAGTATGGCCTGTCAGGGCAGCAGATCTTCAGGGTATGCTGAGACTAGCTCCATGGTTTCCAGGTCATTGCTGCATATCATCCTCTCCTTTGCTCAGATGCTGGCCTGCTCCCTCCTCCCTTACATTGCAGCTGCTAAGGGAGCTATGCTGCTAGTAAGTAATGCCCTTCTCCCATATGCCTGTGCTCTGTCCCCTCCAAGAGGGGATGATATAAGGCATAGTGGGTGAATAACTGAACTGTCCACCAGCATTAACTACAAGGAGGATTTCTACCCATCCTAGTAAGGCCTGTTCTGCATCTCCTGACAGAGCTGTGAAATACCAGCCTTTGCATGGAGCGACTTCCATTGTCCCTGGAGCCATGTTACATGCTTATCGGAGCTGTAGCTACATTTTTCAAACCTCTTGCATCTGCAAAACAGAGTTGGCTAAATTGGCTTAGGGGGAAGGGATAGCTCAGTGGTTTGTGCATTAGCCTGCTAAACCCAGGGTTGTGAGTTCAATCCTTGAGGGGGCTGTTTAGGAATCTGGGGCAAAAATCTGTCAGGGGACAGTATTTGGTCCTGCCTAGTGAAAGCAGGGGACTGGACTCAATGACTTTTCAAGGTCCTTCCAGTTCTAGGAGATTGGCATATCTCCATTTTTTTAAATGGGGGGGAGGGATAGCTCAGTGGTTTGAGCATTGGCCTGCTAAGCCCACGGTTGTGAGTTCAATCCTTGAGAGGGCCATTTAGGGATCTAGGGCAGAAATTGGGGATTGGTCCTGCTTTGAGCAGCGGGTTGGACTAGATGACCTCCTAAGGTCCCTTCCAACCCTGAGATTCTATGATCTCATGAGAGCAGGCTTTCTTGCGGTATTTTCTTCTTCCGCTTGGGTCAGAAATACCACGGGAACAACTGCTCTTGCAGTGTCTGCTTCACATCAGATCTAGGATGTCTGAAGATGTGTGAAAATGAAAGAATAACTGTGGGGAAAGTTATCTGAACTCTTTTAAAAACACACAGGTTTGTTTTTAATTTTGAGCAACAGCCATTTGATGTTGGTCGGTTTCTTGTGCTCCCCCAGCTAAACTTGATAAGCCTGATGCTGATTTCACCGTCAGGGCTGTAAATCAGGAATAACTCCATTATAGTCAATGGAATTAAACTGTTGTAAAACTGGTATATGAATTTGGCTCATGGTTTAGAAGGCAGTTTTCCCTTATTGGTATTATGCTTTCCATGCCGTCATATGAATTACTGTGCAGGTCCTTGAGCTCTTTTGCCAGGAGTTGAGGTGATTTGTAAACTAAAGTATTGTTAATATTATTAAACAACTTAATCTTTAATTATCACATGTTAACCTAGTACTCATGCCTGGCCAAATCTTCCCCAGCACCAACCAGAGGAGCTGGGTTTATCTCCGGAGAGTTACACTGAGGCTGGAGTATGTAGAAATGCTGCCCCATCCCATGCCTTGGAGCAGCATTACTAGGGTCTGTTGGTGGCGTCTCCTGCAGCCCTTAGGCTTCTGTAGCCCTTGCTGCTCCTGCACCCTCACTGACAGTGGGCAACAGATCCTCACACTGCCCTGCAAGACCCATGGTGTGAGGAAGAATAGGGAGATTCCGCACAGAGTTGTGATATGCGGTATGCCCAGGGTGGCAGGATTCTCTGCACTGTGCAGTAGGGATTTGTGGATTTTTTATTCGATTATACAATTTGTCTTTACATTAGAAAAGCTGCTTCTGTACTTGACCTAGTAACTGGTTTCCATGCAATTCCTTATTTAAATGAACCAAAGCAAGGACATTTCTAAGTTAAAGCATATGTGGGGTGGGATGTCAGACACCTTTCTAAAATGTATGCAGAATGGAGTGGGTTAACGCAGAATTTCTTTGCATTTCTTTATTTTAATTGGCCTCTTCAATATTATTTAACTGTAGTTGAATGTGTTTATTAAAAATAAAGCTAAACATTTGCTATTTAAAGTGATTCAGCTTAATGTGCAAATTAGTTCTAACGATAATTTAAAGCCAAAGGGGTTGCTATGTATAATTTTAACAGAGAATAAATTCCACTTTGTCCTAATGTTCCTGAATGCCATTTTAATTTGTATTGTACGATCAGCTGATGCATTTTTATGGAGACCTCAGGCAATCATTTTAGTTTAAACAGCCTTGCTGCTGATGCTATTACCACTAATAATGCATAGTTATTGCAGACCTTTTAACATTAATGAGAAAGGTTTGTAATAAAATCAAAGGCTTTTGTTATCCTCTGGCACCACAAAGGAGCTGTAAGCTTATATTAACTCTTTAGTTGTTGCTTAAACACTATTGTTAAGGACAAATATTATATATTGAGCAAAAAGATTTGGCTACATTCCTAACACCTTTGTTTTGTAACTTAAAACTGGTTGCTAATTTTTTTTCCTGTCCTGTAACCCATCCTCTGCCACCTTTCAAGGGGTTTCCAATGTGTGTTTGGCTTTCATTTCCAAACTTCTTGCTTTCTCTATTTCTTGAACACCTCTGGTCTGCTCCATGAGGCCAGATTCTGCTATACTCCAGCCTGGTCTACACTTAAAAATTAGATTGACCTAGCTATACCGCTCAGGGCTGTGAAAAGTTGTATGCCCATAGTGCCTTGATTAGGTCAGTCTAACCCCTAGTGTAGTGTGGTGAGGTTGACGGCAGAATATTTCCATCACCTCTAGCTCTCACCTCTTTGAGAGGTGGATTACTTACATCAACAGAAAAATCCCTTCTGCAAATGCAGGCAGCATCTACATTACAGCACTATAGCAGCACAGCTGCATCACCGTTTCTGTGCTGGTGTAGCGACTGTTGTGTAGACATGCCTTTACTCTGGTATATCATTACAACAGGACAACTCATGCAGTGAAGAACTACTCACTGTAACAGTGACAGAATCTGTCCCAGACTGCTTAAACCTCCTTATAACCTTGAACGTTCATAGGGGTAATGGTTGCCTAGTCACACAATCCATTGGCATTTGACTTGAGGGTAAAATGCACACGTGACCTTCAAGACCTATCAAATGGGGACCTTGACCTGCTGATCCTAAAATGTTTGGTCACATTTTTAATTGCTAATGTATTTTGTTAATTTGTTCACCCACAGAGAACAGTGACCCAAATCTTCAATGTAATGAGCTCATTACAATGCTGTATGCATTTTAAATCATGATCAAAAGCGTGTGGCAAAGAATAAAGCCCTGATAAGCTGGATAAAACCAAACTCTAACCAGCTCATATAAACGAATCTACTACAAAGGACTTCATATCTAACTGCCATAAACCCTGTGAGTGCTAAGGTAGAGGTGCTCAAGATTTAGGACTGATAGTATTACTATTTATTGTAATTTATATTATGGCAGTATTCAATGACCAAAATCTAAATTAGGATCCCATTGTATTGGCTGCTGTAGAAAAACATAAGGTGGCACAATTTCTGTCCCAAAGAGACTCGAATCTAAACTTTTCATTTTTTATTACTTTTAGTAAAAGTGTAACCTATTGATTGACACAGGAGTTTAGTTGTTGCTTAAATACTATTGATTAGGATGAATCAGCAACATGATTTTTCTTCAAGATATTGGCTATAAGCATACAGGAAGGTCAAATTAGTTCATAGCGGTGGGGAAGTATCAACAAAAGCTTACATTGAATCTAAATGAAAAAGAATTTGAATTGAGAGGACCATAGAGTAAAATCTGTATAGATTCAGTTCATAAAAATTCATAAGACACAAGTTATAAGAATCCAAAGATACCAGCAGGATTATACTACCAGCCTCCTGATCAGGAAAAATGATATTGAGTGCACAATGCTGAGAAAGATTAAAGAGACAACTAAATCTAATAAAGTAGTAATAATGGGCAACTTCAGCTACTCACATATAAACTGCTCGAATGTCTCCTGGGGACACAATTTATAGAAGCAGTTTCTCAAAGCCTCAAATCTTTGCTCTTTTTGAAACAGCTAATTCTAAGGCACACAAGAGGAGAAGCTGTTCTTGACTTAGTCCTAAGTATACCACATATAAGTTGGTTCAAGGCATAACTACAGTTGAGCTATAATAGTGATCACAACAGAATTAAATTGGACATCCTTGGGGGAGGGACTGCACCAAATACTAGCACTGTGGCATTAAGCTACAGAAGAGAGGATTTTTAAATAATGAAGGAGCTAGTCGGAAAGGTCCTAATGTCAAAAGTGCAGAAATTAAAATCCTGAGATCAATAGGAATGTAAGACATGATGCTGGAGGAACTTTGTGGTCACTGATTCCAGTCCCCTGTTATGGCACACAACCCCATCATCCAATCCTGTTCATAAACTTATCAAACACCATCTTAAAACTAGTTAGCTTGTTTGCCCTCACTGCTGCTGTTGGAAGGCTGTTCCAGAACCTCACTCCTCTCATGGTTAGAACCTTCTAATTTCCAGCCTAAAATGTATTCCTGGCCATTTTATACCTATTTGTTCTTGTGTCAACACTGTCTGTTAGCTTAAATAGCTGTTCCCCTCCCTTTTGTTTACCTTCTTGGTATATTTATAGAAAACAATCATATCTGCTTTAAGGTCTGGTCTACACTGCAAAATTAGGTCAACATAAGTTGCCTTGCGTTGCCCTAATTGTGCATGTGTCTCCCAGTGATGTAAGTGCCCTGTTACAGCAACACAGTAATACCACTTCCTCAGAGACACTGAGCCATGGTCTGCATATTGAGGTCAGTGCAGCACTAGTGTTGATACTGAGTTACTTACGTTGACTCTCACAGTCCTCCAGCAGCTGTCCCACAATGCCCGACACTGATCGCTCTGGTCACAATTGTGAACTCCACTGCCCGGGGGTCATGGAGACTGGAAGGCCCCCCCACCCCCACCTCCTTAAAGCCCCACAAATTTTTGAAATGTTTTTTCCTGATTCTCCAGTTAAGTGAGCACACCTAGCAGCTCTCCATTGTTGTGTGTAGCTGCCCACACTGGCTACACACTCCAGACATGCTCCAGCTTGGAGTATTGGATCTCCTGGCTCTGTGGGGAGAAGAGGCTGTGTAAACACAGCTACGGACCAGCCAAAGAAGCGAGGACATTTACAAGCAGATTGCATGGGGGATGCAGGAGAAGGGGTATGACAGGGACCAGCAGCAGTGTCACATGAAAGCGAAAGAACTGCGTCAAGCATATCAGATGAGCAGGGAGGTCAACAGCTGATCCATTGCAAAGCCACAGACTTACCACTGTTACAAAGAGCTACATGCCATACTTGGCGGAGACCCTACTACCAGCCCACAGATCACTGTGGATACCTCTGAGGATCCCAGGCCAAAGTATGGCTAAATAGGAAAGTTCAGGAGGTTATTCCATCAAGACAAACAGGTAATCTTCAAAAACTGGAGGTCCATCCCAACTGAAGTCAATAGAAGGGACACAACGCATTGCATGTAGAGTGAAAAATGAGAAGAGCCAAGAGGGATTTAAGAAAGCATAGAGCCCAGAAGATAAAAAACAAATAAGAAATTATTTAAGTATGTCAGAAGAAGGAAGCCTGTGAGAGAATCACTGGATCTGCTAGGCTACCAGGGAATAAAGGGAGCCATGAAGAATAACAATACTGTAGAGAAGCTTCATCCATCTTCACCACAAAGAACGTTGAGAAGCTACGTTCTTTTTTCCAGGTAATTAAAATAAGGCATTCTCAGAGTTTGAGATGTCAGAAGAGTTAGTGCTGGAACAATAGCAGCTGATGCCTAGAACCAAATGATAAACATCTAAAACTTCTAAAGGAATTTAAGATTGAAGCTACGAAGCTGCTAACAAAATTGCCGATTAAAACTGACTACTATACCGAAGGATTGGAGGGCAGCCAATATTAGACCTATCTTAAGGGGTGATTCTGGGAACTACCAAAAAAGCCTTACTTCAGTAACAAGTAAACTATTTGAAATGCGGATTAAAAAAAAAAGAGTGGGCACGATAGAGACAGACCAGAATGGCTTCTGTAAAGGAAAACTACATCTACTATAATTCTATGACCATGTCAACAGAATAGTGGATAAAGAAGCACTGGCTGATATAAATGTATTTGGACTTTCAAAAAGTCTCTCATAAAAGGTTATTAAAGAAGTTCATTAGCCACTGGATGAGATATAAAATACATTCATGGATTTGAAATGTGATGAGAAACAGAAATCTGTGTGTGGGAATAAATGGGTAACTTTCAATGTGGCACAGGTGAATGGTGGGTTTCTCCAAATGGTTGATACTAGATTCATTGCTGTTTAGTAAATATTCATTAATAATCTGAACAAAGGGGGTGAGCAGGAAAGTACAAAATTTGCAGATGACACACAATTATTTAGATTATTCAAGACTCAAGAAGACTGTAAGACACTCCAAAGGGACCTAATAAAGCTAGGTGAATGGGCAGCATGCTGGCAGATGAAATTCAGTGTTGACAAATGAAAAGTTTGAAGAAATAATCTGAAATGCTCATTGCTAAAATTAATTGTAGAGACTCAGGAAAAAGTATCCTATGTTGACAGCTCAGTGAAAATATCCAGTCAATGAACTGTGGCAGGTAAAAAAAAAAAAGCAAACAAAAGAGTTAGCATGTAACATGAACAGGATCAAAAATACTGAAAATAATAATGGCATTATCTAAATCAGTGGTATAGCCTGAGCTGGAAAACAGTGTTAATTTCTGGTCACTGCCTCTCAAAGATTGTTAAGGAACTGAGAGGTCCAGAGTCCGGCAACAAAAAAATATTAGAGGCATGGACAGATCATTGCAGGGGTGGCCAACCCGTGGCGCTGGAGCCACATGCGACTCTTCAGAAGTTAATATGCGTCTCCTTGTATAGGCACCGACTCTGGGGCTGGAGCTACAGGCGCCAACTTTCCAATGTGCCAGGGGGTGCGCACTGCTCAACCCCTGGCTCTGCCCCACTACACCCTTCCCGCGCCCTCCCCTGTGCCTGCCATGCCCTCACTCCTCCTCTTCCTCCCCTCCCCAGAGCCTCCTGCACCAGCCATGAAAAAGCTGATCAGGAGGGAGGGGGAGGCACTGATCAGTGGGGCTGCCGGTGGGTGGGAGGCGCTGGGAGCAGGGTGGGGGAGCTGATGGGGGGCTGCTGACATATTACTGTGGCTCTTTGGCAATGTACATTGGTAAATTCTAGCTCCTTCTCAGGCTCAAGTTGGCTACCCCTGGATTATTGTCTCTCTTTAAGAGAATGAAAAGATTGGAACAGTTCAGAGAGGAGATGATTAAGAAGGGACATGATAGAGCTATATGGAACATTACAGAAAGGGTAAACCAGATGCTCCTATTTACACTGTCATAATACATTAGAGATTTATTAACAAATCTGATTTAAAAAAAAGGACCAAATGAAATTTGTGGAAGATACTGCCACAAAACAGCACGGAGGCCAAGAGCTAAGCAGGCTTCAAAGAAGGATTTCCAATTTATATGGCTAAGAACAGCCACAGATATATTAGATAAGATAATTAAAGGAATATAAACCTCAGTGCTTCAGGGCATAAGCAGGCTACTAGCTGATGTTTAGGAAGAAGGCTTGCTGTGGGCAAGATATTTCTTTATGGAGTTTCTCTGCACCTCCTCTGAAGCATCTGCTATTGGACACTGTCACAGGAAAAGGGTCTGATTCTCCCCTACCTTGCACCTTGTGGAGTAATTTACAACTGTGTAAAGAATTACTATCCAAATGGTAGCAATTTGCACCCACTTTGCAAAACTGTGAATGATCACACAAGCTGTGAGGCAGTAGAGAATCAGGCCCAGGACATCCAATTAGATGGGCCTGATCCGCTATGATAATTCCTGTGTTCCTGTGTAAAAATAAGGAAGTCAAAGCAGGACAGACAGACTAACTGCACACAGTCAGTGCATCTCTAGACTGATTGACAGAACAGCGGACACAACAAATAATTCAGGTGAGTCACTGTCAGTTAGTAGGGGGTGAATCTCAAAATGTTCATACATTCGTTTCATGTTCATACGAACTTTATGTGAACTACTTAAAACTTGGGTCTGAAAAAATTGGGCTAAAAATCTTGCAACAACCAACTTTCTTGTGCAATTCCCAGCACTTTTGCTTTTGTCCAAAGGTGCAGGAAAATAAATGCTTTGTCATTTTTCATTTGGGTCAAGGTTTTGGTTTTAAGTTAGTTCTTATTTTACCTGAACCAGTTTGCTTCTCTCTACTGCTAACAGAATATTTTCCATCGTGCCCTTGGTAGATGGCTGAAATTTTTATTATTGATAAATACTTATATAATGCCGAGAGGCCCCAATTGGTGCTGGACAGATCTAGAAAAGAGAGGACTTGTCCTGAACGGCATACAATTTAAAGAATATGACTTGCATCCTGAAGAGAGTGTGAGGGGGAAGAATTTCCTTCTGTGCTTTAAAAAAAAATGCTATAAAGGGTGTGAAATGGCAATATTTTGACTTACAGTATGTATTTTGGCAGTGAGGAAACCTTGTTACGGTTATTTTTAGGAGAGAAAAAAAGGAGAAACATCACTTTCTGATTTTATACACAGAAAAATCTTACTTCTATCAATAAAACTTTCCAACTTGTATACAATGGATATAAGATAACAGTTTATGCATTGTTGATATTAGGGGATTTCATACAAGACTTCCTGATCAATGCCTTACCAGGAAAGTAAAAGATGCTATCTTAAGAAAAGCTTAATCTCGGAGTATTTAGGGCTTGATCCTGCACCCAGTGAAATTAATGAAAGTTTTGACAGTGGCTTCAGCCAGAATCAATAGAGTCATCCAAACGTTTTTGCTTAATGAATGAAAACGATGGTATTCATTAAATACAGCTCTGTTAGATAAAGAGGTTATTTATGAATGAAAACCTACATTGGGAAGGTTATCCTTAAATAAACTTGTATTTCTATGTTAAGGAAGAATAATGATTGAAATGGGCAGGAATTGCATATCAGCTCCTCTTTAGCTATTTTGTCATGTAGCCTAGTCCTCTGAGATATAATTAAACCAAAGAAAAGTGTTAACTTTTTACATTTTCATTTTAGTCAGTGAATGGAAAGATCTGTCTGTTGAGTGATTTGCTGCAAAACCGTTGCAAACTATCTTAGAGAGCAGTGAACAGCTTGTTAAATGTTAAGTTCCTTTAAAAGTTTCCATCATATAATGCATTCTTAAAGTATGCTTAAAAATAATTAGTCAAATTATCCTGAAGAACTTCTTTCTCAAATTTTATTTTACTTTCCTTTATGAGCCTGGAGAAACTGGACCCACCTAGAACTTATCACTGTTTGTTTGATTTCTGTCAACTAATTTAAATTTCACAGTCCCTTTCCTCAGATCCCAAAGGAGGTGTAGGGAAAGCAATAACTCTACATTTACTTTGTGAGATGATCTGTAGACTTTTCTTTCTAAAAGGCCTCTTCTTCTCTGATGCTCAACATGCATTGAAGTACAGTTTAAACACTAGCCGGTCAAACCCTGTTTAAGCTGACTTAGCCCATACTGGTTGAAAAGTGGATGTTTAACTAGTTCAGCAAATACCATTCCCAGGCAAATGTAGATAGGGCCTAAATTATCAACAATAAAATTCTAGGAAATCTCAAGAATTCCATGTGTACTGTTGTGTCTACCAGGCTAGGCTACAATATTGTAGTTCTTGAGCCCTTCTCCTGCACTCTTAAAATATTATGTGTATTTTTGTGCCCCGAACATAGTTCGGTGCCAAGTTTCACCATGTAAAGGCACTGCCATAGTGAAACCGGGGGCATTTTTACATTATGGGTGCTACAGTAGCACTCCCGCTTTTGCTGCTGTAGCACCATAGCGTAGAATGCAGAGTGATGAAAGGGGGGTTTCCATTGATGTAGGTAGTCTACTTCCCTGAGCAGTGTCAGCTAGGTCGACGGAAGAATTCTAGCAGCATTACAGCAGGGGCTAGGTTGGCTTAACTGTGGCACTCAGAGAGGCGGATTTTTCACACCTCTGAGTGCTGTATCTATGTCAACCTAATTTTAAAGTGTAGATCAGGCATGGGTTCCCCAATGTGGCAGAAGTTATGGTGTAGAGGAAGCCTAAGAATGATCAGTGCTTTGAGAGGGGAAGAAAGAGAATCAAACCTGACACGGTACTGCAGTTGCTGAAAGACAGAGAACAGAAATAGATAAAGCAACGAGGCATTGTAGCTTGCTAAAGCCAGGCTAGACAAATCAGTTTTCCACAAAATCATAGGTCACTGCTAGCATTTAAAGTAGTACTTCAAAACAATTTGCTTTCATTTATGATATTCTGCCAGTGACTTTAAATCTAATTTCTTTTTCTAATTTCTTACTAAGATTAAGGAGGTGTTATTCATTCTTCTTTAAAAATCATAAGGGTATACGTGCAAAGCAGTGCATAGGATATTAGCTTTATTGTGAATCTCATGGCTAAAGATCCATGCAACATTTTGAATATTTGCGAACTAGTGTTTACTATTTTTGTTTCTTTCACCAGAGAGAGACCTTTCCAATTTGTACAGAATACTGGAAACTAGTACTTGGACTTGTTTTAAGCAGTCTGTATACGTTATCTGTACAGAAGATTATAATTTGTGTTAATATTAAAATGTGAAAATACTATAAAAGTAACTTTTCATCAGTTTTGGGTGACTGAGGCCTGGTTTACTCTAACGAGTTTTGTTAGCATAGTTGTCAGTTAGGAGTGTGAAAAAATCCCACCCCTAACCAATTTAGCAATTCTGGCAAAAGCCTTAGTGTAGATAGTGTGACAGACCCAGACGAGTGGGGTACAGAAGTCTGATAGAAGGCAAATATACTGGCCATTGGATGAATAGTTTTCTGTTCCCTGAGTGACCAGAGCAGGGGCTGCACTAGAACAAGCAGGAACTTTCTGGAACCAATTTAAGGCAGGCAGGCTAATTAGGACACCTGGAGCCAATTAAGAAGAACTTGCTAGAATAAATTAAAACAGGCAGGCTAATCAGGGCACCTGGGTTTAAAAAGGAGCTCCCTTCAGTTTGTGGTGGTGCGTGCGAGGAGCTGGGAGCAAGAGGCACACAAGGAGTTGAGAGTGAGAAGAGTTGAAGGACTGAGGAGTACAAGCATCAGCAGACCATCAGGAGGAAGGTCCTGCAGTGAGCATAAAGAAGGTGTTGGGCGGAGGCAAGTAGCCCAGGGAGTTGTAGCTGTCACGCAGCTGTTACAGGAAACCCTATAGACAACTGCAACCCACAGGGCCCTGGGCTGGAACCCGGAGTAGAGGGCGGGCCCGGGTTCCCCCCAAACCTCCCAACTCCTGATCAGACACAGGAGGAATTTGACTGTGGGTTCTACCAGAGGGGAAGATCTCTGAGGCGATCAAAATCCGCCAATAAGCGCAGGACTCACCAAGATAGAGGAGGAACTTTGTCACAATAGTAATATCCGTAAAAGTCTTTTTTCTGGTATACCTTATTCTATTTGGGGAAATTGTATAAGCTGTACCAGTATACAGAGCCATAACTGGGAATTTCTGCGCCAGAGGCAGGGGCGCAGAAATTCCTAGTGGCTCTCCCCTCCACCGAATTGCCGCCGAAGCCACGGGACCGGCGGACCTCCCGCAGGTAAGCAGAAGCGGCTTCGGCGGCTGCCTATAATACCCTCTGCCGAATTGCCGCCGAAGCCGCTTCCGCTTACCTGCGGGAGGTCCGCCGGTCTCTTTGGAGAAGGCCTCCTCTGCCGAAGCTGCGGGACTGCTGGACCTCCCGCAGGCAAGCCGGGGCGGCTTCGGTGGCGGGGGAGGAGTGGGTGCCCCTGGCTGCAGGGTTTTGCGCCCCTGCCAGCCGTGCGCCCCGAGGCGAGTGCCTCACTGGCCTCGCCCTCGTTACGGCTCTGCCAGTATAGCTTACTGGCAAACCTTTCCAAGTGTAGACAAGGCCAGAGTTAGTGTCCATGAAAGTGACAGGACACAGAGGCTAACACTAAGCACAAACTAACCTACAGAGATCTGTCGATGCATCACAATACTTGACTTTAACACAATTGTTGACCTACTGCTGAGTGTCTATGCAGAGTTTGCTTTGTGCCTGAACTGAATTGTGTGTGAAGGGTTTCTGTGTACTGAAAATTTAGGCCTGGTCTACCCTAGGTTATAATCCAAGACATGAGTATTATCAGAGAAAACAAAACCGCATTCTAACACAATGTGACACTGCTATGGGATAACATACTGCCAGGCAACAACTTAAGCAGGTTGTACTTCCCCGCCTCTCAAAGTGGAGCTGAGCACGGTGTGGGTGGAGGATGGAGAAAGAAGAGGAAAGAGGGAGGAAGTGCCTCTGGCAGAAATCCCCCTCAACTCAGAGCATCACAAACCCATTGCTTCTTCCTTTGACCCAAATCTCACAATTCTCGGCTGCTGCAAAGGATTGTGGGACATGTGGATTGCAGGTCATTTTTTGGTTCACAGCAGACCAGAGTATGGTGAAATAATGGTGTTAACACAATTCGCAGACAGAGACAGCAGTGCTGGGGGTATTGGGATAAGCTGGCTGTTGTCATTATTACCACCATGTTGTCCAACCTTCTCTGAAAAGCCGTGGACTGGCAAAAACACTAGAGGCCATGTACTGAAATCACCAGGCTAATTCAGATTTATACCCAGGAGTGCAGAGGTGAAAAAAATAACCTACTCTGCTATCTAGTTATCCCCAGCCACCTGTTTACAGAATAGCTACAACAGGTGCATCATTAGAATAAGAAGAAATTATTTCACTATTAATTCCTTACAGAGTTATTTGTCTGTGGGGAACTGCACCCCATCCTCCTTGGCACCTGTAGAACTGCTGTAATTCCATCCTACCTGTATCTTCAAATGAAAACTATTGTCCAGAATTGTTGGCTAGGAGTTCACCATTTAGGTGAATGAAAGGCAGCTTACAAAAGCTAGTTGTCAGAGCATATGGATTTCTAATTCAGTTTACGAGCTAGATTCTGATACCTTTACTCATGGTGAATAGCACCTGATTCAGTGAGTGTTCCCATTGACTTGAGTGGACTACATCTGGAGTAAGATGCTACTCAGTGTGAGTAAAGCTGTCAGACTGGCCCTATGAAATGAGTATATTCCCATTAACTCAAGTTGCAATAGGTCCAGATGCATTGTTAGGGGGACATACTTCAGGATAGCGAGTTATTAAAATGGTATGACATTTCTTGATTAATCTTTAGAGGGTGATGTGAGGTATGAGGACAACTCTGGTTCTCTAATCATCTGAAAAATGTGATAATTGTCCAGAAATGCATAGCCTGAAGTGTGGTGTTCTCGTGACATGGAATTTGCACACTTGGCCAGAGAAAAAAGGCTGAGGCCTTATAGGTGTGAGTATGAACTCAGACACTGCAGCTAAATTCCAGCTGTAAAGTCTAAGACCATTGCATGATATTGGAATACTCATGGCATTTTCCTCTTGCGCATTGAGAAGCTCATAGAGCTCTTGTCTTGACTCTGTCAGTCTTATTCATACCGAATAGTATCTTTCTATGGAAGCAGTCTATGGGGTTTCTTGTGTAGTAAAGTGCTACTCTACATGAATAAGTGTGGTACAATCTGGCCCCTTGATGGTTTAGGATTAGATTTCCTCTTGGGCTGTATGCCAGTGCAGGAAAGTAAAGGGGAGTAAGGCACTTCCCTTGCCTCTCCTTTACACCTTTGCTTTGGATAAGCAGCCCTTGGTTCTGGACATACAGAAGTGGCCCTATGTGACCACTTACTTCCCACCTCCACAGATCACGTGGAGGGGAAAGGGTGAATCCTTGACTCTACCCCTTACTGTGCCAGCCAGCACCGCTGGGGCAATGGGGAGGGGGTAATAATCTACTGCTGGCGTAAATCGGGTCTGGTATAGGCTAGCAGTTAATCACTATTTTAAGAGCCTGGAGGGAAATGTAGCTCTGTGAGCCCAATTCTTTCACTGCCGTGCTCTTGGGGAATGCGCCACCAGGACGCACCTTCAGAGAGGGGTCAATGTTCATAGCAAAAACAGCGTGTAATTGGAGACAAACCTTTCCAAATGGAAAGGAAAGTTTCAGATGATATAAAATATTCTGTTCACTGGGAAACTGTTCCTTAATTATATCTGTTAGAATTCTATAGAATAGTGAGGATTTAGCATGAAGTCCAGTGGCTACCTCACAATATCAGGTTTTCAGATGTCTTCAAAATTCTTGTTCCATACTTTTAATTCAGGGCATTTCTCAGCCGTGTCTCTGTCTGAAAACAGCAAAAGGGGATCCTGACCCAAGTAAGTCTGGCTCAGCAAAATTCATTTTCAGGGATAAAGAATGTAATCCTTTCTCCTTAATGTGATAAATTGGTTGATAATTTACTGACTGGAGATGCAAGGAGTGGAGGGAATGATCACCAAAAAAAAAAAAACTTTGAAAACCTGAATGCCATGGTTTGTAAACATAGAACAATGGTAAGGTACTTTCCAGCTGTTGAATTAATGTCCCAGATGCTTCTCAGAACTGACTGTGTTTCCGAATGTTTATTGAACACGGTTTGCCTCCTTCTCCCAGTGTTGTCACCTTAATCCAGTTTTAACCTGGTTTGGGGTCATCTACAAAGGCAGAAGCAAAATGTTATAACTTCGGTCTATTTCACAAGTCTTATCTACCCTGGAAACTTTAGGGACCTCTGCCATTGTTATACTAGTCCTGGTGCATCTACACTGGTGCTAGCCGTGGTGGGAGCACTGGTATAGGCTGACTGCTATCATTGTTACAGTCATGGCACCAATCATTGTGTACCTCTGCAAGGTGATGGGGGAAGATTTTTCAATACATCTTAAAACATGGAGTCCTGACTGTTTTCTGGAGTAATTTTCAGCAAACTTGGGCCCAGTTTTGTGCTAGTTGAGCAGTTATAGGTTGATATTAACACCATAAGAAACTCAGTGGTTTTGATTGAGTTTCAGATGAAAGTGAAATTCAGCCTTTCAGTGCAAAACTATATATGCGTTTAGCTGTATTCAGCATGGGTTAGGATCACAAGTAGTCTTGAATCAGGGGTGCACATCCACCGTTAAGCCAAACTGAAGCAAAGGTTCACATAAACTCCTGCAAAATTGAATTGCTGAGAGTCCCTCAACAGTACTTCATTGCCAAACATCTCTAGTACCTCCCATTTATCTTGCTTCATCCTAGCTCAGAGACCTGGTCTCATTCTCCTCTCCTCTCAGTTCCTTTCTTATCTAGAACCAACCCTACCAACAACAGCTGTAATATCAATCAAATGATGTTTGCATTTTGATTCTTTCACATTTTTTCTCTTTCTTTGCAGTTTTCCACTTGTCCCACAAAGTCACACACGTGGTTCCAGAGAGCGCTCTGCTGATTGTCCTTGGCCTTTTCCTGGGCGGTATCGTGTGGGCTGCAGACCACATTGCCTCCTTCACCCTTACACCAAATGTATTTTTCTTCTACCTGCTGCCACCCATTGTCTTAGATGCTGGATACTTCATGCCAAACAAATTGTTTTTTGGAAACCTTGGCACCATCCTTCTGTATGCTGTAATCGGGACTGTATGGAATGCCGCCACAACAGGCATGTCTCTCTATGGCGTCTACCTGAGTGGAATAATGGGTAAGCCTGAGTCTCAAAAGAGTCATCGCTAATTAAAATGGGTACTGGCTGGTACACTAATGGTGCGTTACAGATAACAACTCTTTCCCACAGAAAAACACCAAGTATTAACTAGAACTGGTTGGAACATTTTCAGGTAAATGAAATTTCAGAGTGGGCAGAGCAGGGACTTGAACCTGGGTCTCCAACCTTGCAAGAGACACACACCATCCTACTTACCTACACACTTCACTGGACTAAAAAGCTAGGGTTTCAAGCCAAAAAACCCACACATTTTGACACAATTCCATGTTAAAAAAATATTCCACAAGGGGTTGTTGTTTTTTTTGTTCCAGTGCAGAACGAATCTCAAAAGTTGCTGCGAAACAGAATTGTCCTCCACTCAGCTCTAGTATTAACTAAGCAAGAGCCCTCTAAGTGTATTTATATAATAGGTCATTGTTACAACATTTAAAGCTAGAAACCACCCTGCTAGGGTAAGACTGAAGACCTGTAATACCAAGTGGCATTTGCAAGGAGCATTCTGCCTATCTAGTACTGAAGAATGTGTAATGTCTCTGAGGTGATATGAGAAGCTTACATAGCAACAGCTGTTACATCTTTTTGTGGAGGTGTAGCAGCAAAGGTTTGGACCGCTAGCAACTCAACACCAGCAAATCAGAAGACCACAAGGGGGAATGGAGCCGTGGCTGCACTGCTGTCCAGCTGTGTCTCCTCCAGAGTGTGTAGCACATCTCCCTGGGACTTTCTAGTACCTATTACTCATGGAGCTCAGGCACCATGATTCTGGATGCCTTCTGCTCAGATGCAAAAGGGGTGGTGCGGGAGGTTTCCTAATGCACCCACAGAGGAGCAAACAGAGGCAATCTGACCCAGTATTGTTACTCCACTAAATAACTTCTAAAGTGAACTCTGATTCTAGAGAGAGGAAAAAATCTGCCATGAAGGAGCAGACCATGATTAAACGTAAAGGGTCAGAAATAGCCTCAGAGGTTGCTCCCACCATCCATTACAGGTGAAATAACAGAATTTTTGGGTTCAGATTTTTAAAGTAGTGCCTGAGATTTAGCTACTTATTTTCCATTAAATGTAATGGAAAATATGTGGCTTCATTCCCTGCATTGCTTTGAAAATCCTACCTAGAGGTCTAACTGAGTAGGACCACAAATTATGTAGCTAGATGTTTAATTTTTTTTAAGTTTATAGGCACAATTGATTGAATCAACAATTTTGCACCTGCAAAATTTTAGATTTGGGTTTTTTTTAAATTTGGCTCAGATATAATTTGCCTTACCATTTTTAATCAGTTATGAAATCTGTGTACCTTTCAAGGCTTTTAAAGTTGGTCAGGGTCTGTTTTGTCTAATTTCTCTGTACTTTATTTAATCTAGTGTGTCTCTGGTGCTTATCACTATGGTGTCTGCGTGCCAAAAGTGATAGTTTTCTGCAGCAAGAAAGTCCTTCTGTGAGAACAGGTTCATAGTTTTGATTGTTTGTTTGGAAGAATGTACTTTTGCTCACCTCAGTGCCTTAACTTTGTAAAGCAGAGATAAGCAGAGGGCAAATGAACACAAGAAAACTTCCATTGTCTAAGCTACAAGAAAGAAAAATGCGAAAGCAGTTCCACATAACGCCTGTATGGTGATCTGGCAACCTCTGGGGAAAAGCTATTCCTTGCAAAGGACTGCTGGAAGGAAGGAATTTGTTGCCTATAAGGATCTGGTTCCATGTATTTATCGAAAACTTGGATTAGCATTCTGACAGGTTTATACTGGCTTCTGAGGTTACAGTAAAGCTAGGCAGCCATGTTGCTAGGATTTGTAAGCCGGATGGACATTTCTCACTTGCCTAGTATTGTTCTGGGTGTTTGTGCTAAGGTTTAATGCTGCTGCTTAAAAAAAGGCATTATTGTGAAGTTAAATGGGTGAGATTGCCTTACCTTGTTTTGCAGTAGACCTACACTCCCATGTAAACAAAATTGGTTTATTTTTGCACCTGAAGAGAGCCAGTATTTTACAGCCACCCCCACAGCTAGTGTGTGATACCTTATACCTGTACTGGATAGAATGTGACTTGATCCAGTCCCGTAATTATTTGTGATAGGATTACCCTTTAGTGGCTGGAGGCCTACAAATAGAATATATATCAAGCAGTGTGGTCAGACCTCTGGTCATAGGTCAGATCTGGCCTACTTAATGTATTTATGTGCCTCATATGGCCTATGTTCACATGCTAAAGAATCATAGCTTATTTTTCTCTTTTTCAAGAATAGAAAGTTTCTAAATCCTCATGATTGTGCTTGATTCTAATGTGAACAGAGCATCTCCCAAGCAGTGTTGTCTTTCTGAGTTTGAAACAATGATCAAGAGGTGTGAACTACCCTGTTGCCCTTCATTACCCTCAATGAGGTGTAACTATCTATAAAGTGTAATGATGATACTTTAAATGTCGTAATTAATTTTTAATTGATGCTCATTATAGATGCTGGGACGGTGAAGGGGTTGAGATTTAAGTCCACACCAAGATGGGAATGGGGAGCTGCTGCAGGGAAGGAAATGCAGAGGGAAGAACAGAAGAGACACCCAAAGACAGTAGAGAGAGGGGAAAAAAGCAAAAGATGGATGGGAAAGGAAGTGAAAAAATGGGCAGAAATGGGTGTAGTCTTACTTATCAGAATATTTTCCCAATGAGTGATGCTGAATGGGACAATAAGATGATGACTAAATAAAAAATACGATTGATAACTAGAACAAGTAATTTTTTTACAAATCATTAAACATTTTGAAATTTCAAAATTATTTCCATTTTGCAGGGCTTGTAACAGACCAGTTAAATAAAAAGAGTCCTGATGTTTTTAATCAAAATTTGTTTTGAAAATGTTATCAAAATGACATTGTTAATGAAAAATTTGGATAAATGTTCTGCAAATGCAATTAAAAATATGGAAAATTTGGGGGAAAAGGAAACACTTAAGGCAAAAGTTTGTTTTAAATAAAAGGCTATTTTCGGCACCCTTCTCCCTTCCTCCCTCTACCCCCCCATCCCCCAAAATGTGTTCAAAAATTTTAACTAGCTACAATAACTAAAATTGAGTTACAATATAAAGCCCATATTTTCCCCTTTATCTTTGTGCAAACTCTCATTGACAGCAATGGGAATTCCACTGTGGACTGAGGGTAGGTTGTATAGTCATAAATGGTTCTACAACCCTTAAATCACAGTTAAAAATGGGACTCAGCTCTTTCTGTTAAATAGGTTTGACACTCCTACAGCCTGCAACAGCATATGCATCACAGTCATCTGTAAACGGAGGGGCCTGATTGCTTAAAACATTTAAAATGAGACTGCACAAAGAACTAGATAATACATTGTATGCACCATATTTAATGGACAGAATGATGTATTATGACCTATTAGATCCTTTTTCAGTTCTAATCTCAATTATGGAAAAGGCCAGAGACACTTGTCCCTGATTCAAACTATGTCACTCGCAAATAGAGATAAGTAGGACTTGAAAAGCTTACATGATACCAGCTAACCAAAGGATTAAACCTAATAGCCACATGCTGATATATAAGAAGGGAGAGAAGTCTGGGTATGGTACCTACAGAGAAACCCAGCTCTCCCACTCCAGCTGCTGGGGGAGGAAGGGTACTGGGATTCTTATTAGTTCTTGGAGCCAGTTTGGGGATTTTACCTTTCATGTCATCCTCTGGAGAGTAGGTGCCTGGGAGTATTTGGGGGTTGTTATTTTGTTTGTTTGTTTTTACTTCAAATTTTATTATTCAGGTGACTAAAGATGAAAGTTTAACATCACTGAATGTATGGATGTGTATCCATTGAAGAAAGAGTTGTGATAAAAGCAACAACAGAAAACAGATATGTTTCTTCCAACTCCGTTGACAGATGGAACTAGTAATTGATTAACTCTGATCTATTCCCCAATATGAGAGCAGTTCACCTAAACTGGATTACATAGATTTCAATTTAAATGAGTGGAAACACCTGTTAAATATGATATTCAGTGTCCTTATTTAGAACTTGTACACTTTTCAGAAGTATAGAACAAAGGCAAGAAGATCAAAATAATAATAATAATAATAATGAAAAGGAAATGCTACTTTAAAAGTACATTTGGAAGAAACATAACTTAAATGTTAAACTAGTGCTCACTGTCACCCTTCCACATTCACAAGGGAAAAAAGGAAAACCAATCCCAAATCATGCTGACTGTTTTTCCCCCCCCAGCCATAAAAGTAGCACTCACACTGTTGCTACTACTGGTGGAACTACACGGATAGTGAATTCCCACGTAATGAATTCCAGTTATGAAGTTTAGCAATGTAGACAAGGTCTTAGTTTCCAGGTGACTTCTAGACTGAAAATTGTTCTATAATTCTTTAGTGGCCGTGCATTGAATTAGAGGGTATGGGTGGTAGGTTTGGTAGCCTAAGTAAAGCTCAGGTTTAGCAATCCCACCTCTCTTGACACTATTTTGTAATAGTTATAGATGTACCCTAACCTTCCCATCAGTATTTGCTCACTAGGTTTTGGAAGTTCTTAAAGAATGTAGCAACGATCATAATTGGTAACATATAAAACAGATAAGAGATGTAGGTGAGCCAATTCATTTTAAAGGCATTTGTCTTACAGTGTCATGATATCCATAGTTATTGCCATTGAGCTATCTCTTCCTTTAACACAGCAAGGAGGGGAAGAATGTTACGACATCTTTATTTGGAGTCAGGTGCAGGGCCAGCTTCAGAATTTTCTTCCAAGGCTGAAAATAGTTTGCCACTGACGTCACCCTGCTACCCAATCACTCAAGCCCCCCCACGAAAAACCTGACTGTGACCTGCCCCCCCGCTCCTGCTTACCGCCACTCTGTATAAATGTAAATGAAGACGACTGTCTCCATTTTATAAATAAATAGAGTAACCATGTGCTTCTGAAAACCAGGAATGTCTCTGTTCCCGTAATCCTTGTCAGCTTTACAGAAAATTATATTATGGGCTATTATGGGTGATGGGACGGAAAGATGGTCTTTATTCCTCTCCCATCTTATTTACTGCTCCCAGATGGGGTTGGGTTGTGTCTGGTACTCTACCCAGACTCCAATTTTGGGTGAATAGCTCCATGCATTTTGTAACAAACATTTGAAAGTCAGTTCCTCATCCACTTACCTGCCAATCCCTAAATACTCTGGACTTGAAAAGTTGCCTCCACACATACTCACCAGAAGGAGAGACCCTATGAGCCTGGGTGAAAAGTGCCCACCCTGCCTTGCTACAAACAATGCCACACCAAGGCCACAGCTGTTCAATGTGCATTACCAAACTGTTACTATCAAACCAATACGTCAGTTCTGTCCCCCTCACCCCGAAGCAAATAACTTCCGGTGCACACGTACACAAATTAATAAAATGGGCCTCTGAACCATCCCTTTCAATAAACGGACTCTGGGCTCTGCCCTGTTTCCCCCACCCTTCATGAATTTTGGACTCCGTGTAGTTAATAAATACCCTCTCCCTCCCTGACTCCCATTAATTAATTCCAGTGCCTTCCTCTGTCCATTAATGAATTCTGAGCCCCAAATAAATGAATGGGACTCCATACCTCTTTATACAACTTCTCTGGAGCTGCAGGGTTCTAGGATGTGCCAGGAGACCCTTAGCAGGAAAGTCAGCTTCTCTGCGCCTCTCCCTTCCTCTTTAAAGAAAAGTGTGTGGGCCACACTTTTTCCCTGCTCCTCTCCTGCCATCTGCAAAGAGCAGTTGGCTCTGCCACTCCCCACTCTGCCTCTCCCTCCCCTCCTGAGAAAGAGGAGCTCTTCAGGGGGCTCCTTGCTTCCTGGCCACCCCCTTACCTCCTATGAAGGACCAGGGTTGCTCTGCTCCTTTGGTCCTCCCTGCTCTGCAAGGAAGGAACCAATTGCTTGTCAGTCCACTTGCCTGGGCAACATTTCCAGTCTCTAGGCTAGCAGGCGACTTGGCTTTTTAAACACTGAGTCATCAAACACAAACACATTAGGGACTTGGCTCCCTGCATGGATGAGATGCTAGTGACATCAGAAATAAAACTCTGGCCTCACAGCTTGGCAAGTAAGTGAAGGAGGACATTATTTGTAACCCTTCTGCCAGTCAGAGTTGGCTGCAACAAGGGCCGGGTTCAGTATCTAGGGGTTCCGTTCCAATAACACAATGCAAAACCAGCTCAAGCCCCCACCCAGTGACCTGGGACAAATACATACCACCCCTGGACGCCTCTAAGAGGCAATACTTCCCCTCTCACAAGCACCGAGTCTGAGTGTAGCAAAAGCCTTTTAATAACAGAGAGAAACAATGCAGCATTATGTTGGAGAAACACCACAAACAGGATTCGTAACACAAACCACGAGCAAAAGACCCACCCCCAAGCAAATTAGGCCATGTCCTTTCCCTTTGGTTTTTCAGTCCAGCAATCCAAAAGTCACCCCTCCCACAGCTTCTGTCCCTGGTCAGTGCAGCCCCTCTAGAGTTCGAAAGTTCATTTGCGGAGTTTACTTCTCAGCCTGGGCAGAAAGTGGGGGGGCAAGAGGTATGGGGGCACCTTTCGTGCTTTGCTGCTCGTGTCAATGGCCGATTGCCATGCCTCTCCCTGGGGTTGTGCTGCAGTCTTCACCGCAAAACACTCCTCTCCATCAGCTGTCCTGCTAGCCACTCCTCTCCACCAGCCATCCTGCTAGCCACTCACCAATATATCTTCAGGCCCCCCCACTACTTAACACAGCTCTCAGTAACTTTAACTCTTTAGTGATTTCAGCTGGTAGTAAGGGAGCCTCAGCACTGGTTCACCACTAGTCCAAAGTAGGTCTAAATGCTTAGACCTAGTTATCAGTGATTTCAGCTCTGCAGCATACAACCAGACCTCTAATGGAGTCAAAATCAGCTCACAGTGGAGAAGTCAAAGTGGTGTTTAGGGTCCTCAGAAGTGGGCCCACACTGCCAGGTACAAATACCTGTGTGTCATCCCTCCCCTCTTCCCCCCTGGGTTTTGGAACCCATGTCCCTTGCCTAGTGAGTGCTACTTAGTTGAGGGCAAGTTCCTCCGTCATAAAACGCCAGGTACAGTTCTACTGTCTTTGATTCACATAACCAGGATAACAACACTTTATTCTTCATGTCTCAATAACAAGGAGACTGGGGATCCTAAAGCAGCCAAAATGACCATTTGGGCAAGCAGTCCCATCATGCTAGGTGGGGTGGGTGTGCCCATGCAAACGAGATCAGCCCCTGAAGTCCTTTTCCACAACTCACCACCAGATGTCAGGGTAGAGCTCATCCTGACTCTGCTTACATATTTTTAAATATTTCATTTTAAAATGCATTTATTTGTAATTTCTAAGGGTCTCCTATATTCTGCTGACATTCCAGTTTGAGATGCTTGCATTACTGTTCCCTGTCCTGTGGATACACTCAGAGGCTATCTGCTTCCAGGGCTATGAATCTGAAACCTTTGTTCAGCATGAAATTAAAGTGCTTATATAGAAGAACTAAATGAAGTTAATTTCCTAGATGAGAACAAAACACTGAAATAAATGTTGAATTAGTTTGATACCATAATCAATTTTCTTGAGGATGCCCAACTGTGCACTGCTTACTCACACAAAATTCACTTTTGCTTCAGTGGGAGATTTGTCTGAATAAGGAGTCCAGAAATGTGCGTTGAGGACAAATTCTGCACTTAATTACATAGGTGCAACTCCCTTGAACTGATTCTAAGTAAGTGAGGGCAGAATTTGGCTTGTAATGTAAAGAGTGTGCTACTAATTTGGGGCTGGTTGCTTCAGGACCATAAGGAGATTCATCTTGCTGGTGGTTTCACATATCTGTAAGTTTTTGTTTTGTTTTCATAGGCCAACTTGACATTGGGCTGCTGGACTTTCTTCTGTTTGGCAGTCTGATAGCTGCAGTGGACCCTGTGGCTGTACTGGCTGTGTTTGAAGAAGTTCATGTCAACGAAGTTCTGTTTATTATAGTTTTTGGAGAATCTCTGCTGAACGATGCTGTAACTGTGGTAAGAGGATTTCATATCCAAGAGTCACCCCAATTCTGGAGGGTTTATTCTGAACCAATATATCCACCAGGGAATAAAGTAGCGTATTGTCTGTGGCTATCTGCTCATGTGTCAGCTACCACAGGCAAGTTCTACTAGCTTGTCTTCCTTCTTTGCAGACAGTTTGTTGCAAGTATTAATTATCTGAATGTGAAGTGGGCATATAGGTCACACAGTATGTTCCTATTCCCTGGTTGGATAAATATAACTCTTAAAATCAGGTTTCTGGTACAGATACTTTATTTGCCATTTCTAGTCATCATGACTATCATGATTTACTAAATCTATTTCCTGAGGTTTCGGGATATCCTCTGCTAGTTCTCTGAACTGCTTGTATTCATTTTGTCCAATTTTGCAAATGCTCTTAATCTACATACACCTCTCACATACCTTCTTTGTGTATGTCATCTTGGCCTTTCCAACTTTTATCACTATTTATCTGATTGCTTACACGGTCATTACTGAAAATGTTGCTTCTCAGTGACATTCATTTATCACAGATGACAAAAGTTGCAGTGTTACCAGCTCTTCTGATTTTATTGCGACTCTTGCAATGTGGGGTATTTTTCTTAAAGCCCCAGCTCTGGGAATCTGGAGAATCCCAAAGGAATCTCAACTTTCATTTTTTTAAATGTTTCTAGGCTTCAGGGAAAAGTTTTAAAATGTGACCCCAGCGCATTGTAAAGGTCCAGAAACCAAAAAGCATATAAACAGAACTTAAAATGCATTGTTTTTAAAAATCTCATGATTTTTGAATACTTGGGGTTGGCAATACTGTGGTCAGCAGTTGGATATCTATAAATATCTCTGAGGACTACAATGTAGAGGAATAAGAGACTTATAATACAGCCTAGCTAACTCAAGTTATTTCTGTAATATCTCCTCACTAGCCCTGTTCCTGTAGCAATGAAAGTGTTATCATAATTCCCCAAATATTATCCTCAATTTCCAAAGCACGGTGTTTAATTTTTGCCCGGAGACCCATTTGGTGCTTACCAACATAGAATTCTCTTCTTTGCTCCAGCATACATTTTAATTAAATAAACACTATATCGAAGAGATGATTTGATAATCAAGTTATTTTGCTTTTAATTTCTTGGTGCTTTATTTTGCCTATCCACTCCCTTTTGGATGCACAAAACCTAAAATATTTATTTTTTTAACCCACTAATCATCCTCTGTGCTAAAATGATAATTATAATCCATTTATCATAATTCTCCCTTTTCTTCATCTGTCTTTACTATACATGCCTTCTTTAAAAAAACTTCCATCAGGCACTTAGCTGCTACAGTGATAGGCTCTATGGAAGACCCTTGGACACACAGGCAGACAAAACAGCCAGTTTTTCTGATAGATATATTCTACAGATTTCATTTTTATCATATTTTGGCCTCTTGCTATTTGATTATGTATTCTCCAAACAGTTTTCTGCTTCAAAATAAATGGATTTTTTACCTCAGTCTAACAAAATTTCAGGATTTCCCAGACCCATACATATGATGATTTGAATTGGCTTGCTTCAGGAACAAATGCTAAGAGAAGCCACTTTTCTTTTTAGGTGTTATACAATGTGTTTGACTCTTTCGTTGCAATGGGAGCTGATAACGTGACTGGGGTGGACTGCGTAAAAGGCATTGGTGCGTAGAATTTAATGATATGTTAATCATTGATAAAAGTCTCTGGGATTGTAATAATAAATTATTGTAACCCTGTCAGCTTATGGCCTTTTGTAGCAGTGTGGGACTCACCACCGCAGCACCTCCTGCTGGCCGTTCTGGAATTAGCTCAAGTCCTTCCACAAGACGCCTTCCTCCAGTGGTGTCTCACTCGCCTTGCCCTGCTCCACTGTCTCTCCCGCTTTTGGGGGAACCGGCAGTCTATAGTCCAGCCACTCGCCTTGGTGGCCTGCTGCAGTCACCAGTGTAGTCCCTTGCTCCAGGGGCAAACTGCAGTCTGTGTTGGCCATTTCCCTCAGGGCAAGTGGGGGCAGCTCTAGCACCTTAACTGCCCTTCCTCCAGGGCCTCAGTCTGGCAGCGGTCAGCCACAAGCTCCTTCTGCTTTGCTCCCCTGTCCAGCACTGCTCTAGCCATGGTGCTCCTAGGCAGCCAGTCCTTCTCCCTAGCAGGCCAGGAAGAGACTCCCTCTGCTCTGTTGAGCAGCCCTTTATATATGGCCCCTGCTGGCCCTGATTGTCCACTGTAACAAGCCACCTCCCGATTGGCTTGTTTAATGAGCCCTCCTCTAATTGGAGGCTTCTGTGCAGGCTCCCTCTGGTCTGCTTTAACCCTTCCTCTTCCTGGTGTGGGGCAACCGCTCCACTACACCTTTACACACACTTTTCCTTCCATCTCTAACCCTGAGGTTCTGTGGCACACCCCAGAAGAAAAAACCCTCACTTGTACCTCCTCAATATTTGAGAACTCCGGCAGAAGAATTTTCCTCCTGAGTAGCCTCTGGGTGTTGGGCTTGGCCTCTGAAATCTAAGCAGTAGTTGGGTTAGATGGGTAAGACTACCTGACTTGACAACTACGCATATTTTCTTCCTGACTCTGCCCTACCCTTTGGAGCCCTTCCAGCAGAATAGCTCTAACCCACTCTTTTCCTCTAGTAGGAGGGCTTTTGTAGCCGCAGCATTGTAGTGAAAGGGTTATATAGGTATATATTCCCCATCTGTTTTAAGTAATCAGGATTTGACAATGGTTACCAAGCAATGTTGTCTAAGATGTTGCAGTTCTTTCACATTCTAAGCATAGGGAAATGTATAATTTTATGTACCACTGTGTTAATTTTGTATGTGGTCTGGGGGAAATTCGTATTTATGGCGTAATGGGGAAATTTGTTTGGGGAAAACTCTTGGATTTTGAGCAATCTCAGCTGTGTGGTGACCTCTATCAATAAATAACCCTGTGTTTCCCTGAAAACGTTGTGAATTCCATATACATACAAAGCACTCAAAAGTGATAAATATGTGTTTAGGGTTTTTGTTTCTGGGTAGCTGAATTATGTCTCAGAAAGATGGGGTTCTAGCACCATCCCCCAACATGGTTAACCATTTGATAGGAAGGCCAGTAATAATTAAGCCACTTAGATGGTATTGATTTTTTTTTAAATCAGTATAATATGCATTTGTCCTTGTTTCAGTGTCTTTCTTTGTGGTGAGCCTGGGTGGAACATTTGTTGGCATTGTCTTTGCGTTCCTGCTCTCGCTGGTCACTCGCTTCACCAAGCATGTCAGAATCATTGAACCTGGATTTGTGTTTGTGATCTCATACCTGTCCTACCTCACAGCAGAGATGCTTTCTCTTTCTGCCATCCTTGCGTAAGTCTTTTATTTTATTGTTCTCCCTGGCAGTGCTGGAGATGGACTGTGGTTTTTAAAATCAATGAAATGTTAGATTTAAAGTGCAGAGAAAAACCAGAGAATACTACATGTGAAAAAACAAACACCTGTTCTTAAAATCATGATCATAAGTAAGCAATGGGTTACAGATCTAAAATACAGCCTTGAAAAGGAGTGAGGTTTCCACGGTCCGCTTTGCAGCATGAGGGCCCTTATTGTAGAATATACGTATTTGTTGGTTCCATTTATGAATGCTAGTGCTTTGATCGTAACTGCATAGAAATTCAAATTTTCATTCTGCAACAGAGTTTGTGATGAACACAAACATTTTCTAAAGCATGAGACAAAGGAGAATGTTGCTCTGACATGCTGCGCTCTCTGCTTACAAATTTTAAACTGCCACATTTTATATTATTCTTTTAAACTTTCTCCACATGGCCAATTCCCTGGCAATCAGCTAACTAGGTGTTAGGACAGGCAGAGTAAATTTGCCTGCCCTGTATTGACTCCCAGTGTGATCTTTCCCCACTGCTGTACGTTGGCTCTGAGCAGACCTTCCATCTCAGTTTTGCCTATCCACTTTCAGTTGTTATTAGCCTCTAATGTTTCACAGGCTGTCAACCAGAGCAGCACCATAGCCAGTATTTTCAAGATCTGAAAAACCTACTGCAAATGTCAGCTTAGGTTTATATCTAATGTAAGCTTTAAAGTATTGACTGAAATAGTATGGAAAGTTGAAAGGCAGAAGAAGCTGGAGTTTTTTATGATCTAATTAAACATTATCTTAGGGGGTGGGTATTTGTGGTATGTTTTCTTCATAGTTCAAACTCTATAGTATTCATTTAGATGCGTTTATTTATTTCAAGAATACCAATTGGAAGCTTTTTTTCCCTGTCTGGCAACTGAAGTAGAGACAGAAATACGTTGCAAGAAATATTATTATTCAAAGAAATGATGGGCTTCTTTTCAGGATAACGTTCTGTGGTGTCTGCTGTCAGAAGTATGTCAAGGCTAATATTTGTGATCAGTCTTCTACCACCGTGAGGTACACCATGAAAATGTTGGCAAGTGGATCTGAGACTATTATATTCATGTTCCTGGGAATTTCAGCTGTAAATCCAGACATCTGGACTTGGAACACAGCTTTTATACTATTGACTTTGGTCTTCATCTCAGTGTACAGAGTCATTGGTAAGAAAAACTGTCATTCATTTTTTGCAGTATTGATGCAAAACATATTTGCATGCCATTTAGGGGCTTGTGCTTTTTGATATGCACCCATAGTTCTCAGTAATCTCAGTTGACATTACTACTGATGGCGGGTAGGAGAATAGATTCTTTAGTAAGCTTCATCATTTGCTGAAATCATGGACAGTTTTAATACAATGTGTCAGGTAGCACACCTGAGTTGCCCAAAGACTGATTTCCTGGATTTTGCTGGCACTGGCAAATCTTTTGATTGAACGGACTTTATGCTAGAACTTCTACCCGAACAAAAGACTTGCACTTTCTGTCAACCATCTCTCTACTCCTCCCTCTTCCCTTAGCTCTTTTAATTCTATAATTAACAGATTATATTAAGCTAATTTTATGCTTGGCTTCAAGCTTCAGACATGGTGATGTAAGGCCCTACACAATTATAGCTCATGTTCACTGGTATATGGTGCAAGTGATTTCCAATGGCTGGTGAGAAACAAAGAATGAGAGGCCGTGCTACTGCACCCATTTGGTGTACTGCAAAGTAACAGGGATTAGCTGTCATTTTATTGGCACTAAAAAATTATTCACTTTCAAATACGTCAAATTCCAAATGATGAATAAGAATTTGCTAAGGTGTAGCTTATGTTCAACTCTGTACTATTTAACCATTGCTTTGTTAAGTGGCAAAAAAAGAGCCATGTAATATGATAAAGTACTCCTTGAGCGGAATGTACATGTGCACATTTGCATACACTGACACTCAGGAAAGAATTAAACAAAACTTGGCTCGTGAAGATTTCAAATACCTCCAGTTCAAAGAAAATACAAATAAAACCCTATAGCTAGATGTCTGCTCTTGCCTTTTTGGTTGGTGCCTCCTGGCACATGAGTCCTTCCAGAAGCATTCTGCATAGCAAACTGATATAGTCTAATTAACTACCTCTCCCAGCAACCTTTGGGGTTGTATGTCGCTGCAATAAACTGTTACATCCTTGACTGTTAGTGTTTTTGATGTACTCCTGGGTAACTAATGGTGTTGCCGTATTGGTGGAATATACACAGGGGCTCTCAGTAAGAGTAATCATCAATAACCAAAATAAAATGTAAAAATATCAACAATGACAATAAGTGTCAGTGAACTAATTAAACTAGATGGTTGATTAAAAACACTGGAGATATGGTGATGTCAGGCCTTACATAATTACAGCTCGTTCTCCTGGAGGAACCGGAGTGGTGACCTGAATTTCTTTACAAAGATCCCTCCCACCAGCAGACGTGGGTCACAATCTGCACTCCTGAGCACAGGGACCGCTCCTGGGGAGTGAGTGCACCCTTGTGTGGGATGATGAAGCAGTCACTTCCTCTGCACAGCTGGAACTTCCATGAGGCATTGTACCTTCTTGAGCTTCAAGTTCCCCCCAGGATCTTGCAGAGAGATACATCTCTGCAAGGACCCCAATGTAGCGTGCTGGTGTAATGCCACAGTTTAGCCCCCAAGACACAATGGTATGCAGTCAACAAATCTGCAGTATGACATGTTAGTGGTATCACATTGCCTCCCGAAATCAACACCGTTATAGCATCACTGTCTTCTTGAAAATAACAGGGTAAAATGTCATAAATCATTTCTTACAGCACTGGAAATTCTGCTCTATTCTTCTTCCTCTGTTACATTTCAAGTAGCACCACCCAGGAGGCCAGCCTGATGATATAATAGTAGTGCATTGTGTTGCCATCAAGGGGTGTGAAATGGGGTCCTTAACGACTGTGGCAGTGGAGCGCTGAAGAGATATAGGTTGAAATCTTGGCCCCACTGAAGTCACTGGGAGTTTCAACGGTTATGGGAGGGTGGGAGGGTCCCAGAGCCCTGACGTCTACACAGCAATGAAACAGCCCCGCAGCCTGAGCCCTGTGAACTCGAGTCAGCTGCGGGTTTTTCTTTGCTGTGTAGACACACTCAGTGGGGCCAGAATTTCGCCCAGTGTTCCCACACTGCAGGAATATCACTCCTGAATTAACCCTTCTGGCCAACACTCAGAGCAGGGATGCTGATTGCTGGAGAGAGCTGCATCCTTTTCCTTTGGTTGGAAGCGAGGGGGATGGTCACAAGGATGCAGGACCTTAGAACCTACTGAAAGGAAGAGTGTAATAAATATAAGAGAGAGTTTGTTTTTAAAGGAAGATGGTTAATCCATTTCTGTTACACTTCAGTGAGCCTGTGACTTTTGTTTTTATAGGTGTAGTGTTACAGACATGGGTTCTAAACCACTACAGAGTGGTCCAGCTGGAAATAATAGACCAAGTGGTAATGTCGTATGGTGGACTACGGGGAGCTGTTGCTTTTGCTCTAGTCGCACTTCTGGATGAGAAAAAAGTGAAAGAGAAAAACCTATTTGTCAGCACAACTATCATTGTTGTGTTCTTTACCGTTATATTCCAGGTAATTCAGTTACTTGATTCTGCTTCTTTAAAAGAGGAGGAGGAGGTCCAAAAGGTATGGACGTGCCCCTCCATTTAAAGCAGTTCTCAGCAGGTGAGGTACTGTTTCAGTGAGCCAAAAACATAATTGGCTTTGTAATTTTAGTACAAAAAGATCCCATTTTATGTTTTCACGTGGCACCACAGGGGACAAAACACAATTTGCTGTGTGCTAAAAAACGTTCAGCCTTAACAACTGCAGTGTATTAATAGAGCTCAGGTTAATATTTGAACGGGTATCCTTCCTGTCAGTTGAATAACCAAGGGAAGCAGTCTTTTTACTGGTAATTACAAATATTAAACTGCTTTACCATATGCACTCTGATGCATGTTTTTAAAAGGTATAAAAAGGAATGGAAAAAACATAATTCTACATGAAATCACAATTTCTGGATAAATAAATCAACATTTGCTTACGTGGAACCAAGGTGACTGACACCAGCTAAGGATCTGGCTCAGATAGATTATAATGTTCTTAATATGTCAGAATTTCAGAACAGATTGAGAGTAGATTTATATTCTTGTAAAATGATTTTAATATTTGTATTAATCTCTTGTTATCTAGGGTTTGACAATCAAGCCTTTGGTACAGTGGCTAAAAGTGAAGAGAAGCGAGCACAGAGAGCCCAAACTGAATGAGAAACTCCATGGCAGAGTAAGATTGCAACAGCAATATCATGGGGGTTTGTGATTGCAATAGAAATGACTAGAGCTGGTCAAAAACCAGCAAAGAAATTTCATGAAACTATTTCCCCTTTTGACAAAAACCAATTTCAAGATTCAAATAATTTCAACCAGCTCTATAAATAATGAACTGGCTTGCCCAGTTGTTTTCTGGTCACTCTTCTCATTGCTCAGTGGGATGCCCAACCAGGGCTGGCAGGTTTGTATAATTTTGGTGGTGCCCAGAACAGGTCCACGTCCCATCCCCCACACCGGCCTTGTAAGCTGATATATATTTTTTTAAATAATGTAAAAATGTGAGGGCTCTGGTGTGGCGCTGGTGATGAGGGGTTCATGATGCAGGAAGGGGCTCAGACTGGGGCAGAGGGTTATGGTGCTGGGGGACGAGGACTCTGGCTTGGGCTGTGGATGAGGGGTTTGGGGTATGGGAGGGGCTCGGCTAGGGCAGAGGGTTGGGGTGTGGCGGGGTGAGGGCTCTGGCTGGGGGTGCGGGCTCTGGGGTGGGGCGAGGCCGGGGCTGAGGAGTTTGGGGTGCAGGCAGGCTGCCCCAGGGCTGGGGCCAGAGAAGAGGACTCCCCCCAGCCCTTTCCTTGCCGGCAGCAGCGAGCTCCAGGGGAGCCCCCACTCCCCCACCCCGGCAGCACACTCACCCCGCACCACTGTCACTGCACATATTCCTAGGGCCCCTTTCAGGTCCAGGAAGCCCCCTCGCCTCTCCTGTGGTGGGTGCCGTGGGGGGGAGGGGCTGCCATCACATGTGTGCCTCCTTCCCTGCTGCTGCCCCTAACTGTAGCCTCATTGGGGTGGGGAATGGGGCTGCCCCTTGCCCAGTGTGGGGCAGGAGCGGTGACTGTGGCAGGGGAGTCCCCTGTGCTGGTGGAGGGTCCCACGGGAAAAGGGAAGGGCCCAAGGTGGAAGGGCAGGGGCAGAGTCAGCCTGCCCTGGCACTAGTGGATGGGGGGTGCTAGGACCCTGCGGGGGCAGTTGATGCCGGGAGCCAGCAGAGCATAGTGCAGCGCGGAGCTGCAGGGGGCCGCTTGAGGCAGGGACACTTTGGGGCCCGGGGAAGGTGCACAGGGGCAACAAGTGGAGGCCGGGGGACACTCGGAGGAGGCGCGTGGGGCCGGGGGAGAGATCCAGCCCCAAACATTGGTAGAGCCGGGCCCCGGGCCCTGAATATTGCTGGAGCCCGGGCACCATGGGCCCATTTAACTTGCCGCCCGTGTGCCCAGCCGGCTAAGTTTTTACTTCCTAAACCCTCTGGGGATGGGAGACAACCTGCTCAGCCTTGTGGGGCAATGGTGCCCATTATCCTTCATCTAGAAGAATTTGTGGTAGGGACATAGGGGCTTGACGTTGGGCAGGTCGATTGAAGCATATGAAAATAAGTTTACTGTAAGGACAAAACTTAAACTCTTAATATTGGTTTGTCTGTGTAAGGGACAATTACCAGGTAGGCAATTATGAGAACATATCACTTGCATATTACATAAACACAGGCCTGCGGCAAGGTAAAGCGGCGAGGGCCATATTACTCCAAAGAAAACAGCTAAGGGCTGAAACCCCCCGGCCCCGCCAAAACAACCCCCCGCCCAGTGCCGCCCGGCCCCATGGAAACAACCCCCCCCCCTCAGTGCCACCCGCCCCGCAGAAACAACCCCTCCTTCCCCAGCGCTGGGATGTGGAAGCCTGTAGAGGGGGAAAGAAACAGTGCGCATAAGGTGACCAGATCACCTGCTGTCCGCTGCTGGCCTCTTACCTTCTGCCGCTGCCCCCGCCCCCTGCCGCTGGCTCACCCTCACTCCCCAGCCTGCCACTGGCCTCTTCACCACCCTGCCCACCGGCCGGCCAGCCGGCTGTTGGCTTTCCCCACCCCGCTGCTTGCCTACTCACCCCCCCGCGGGCCACACAGTGAGCCCACGTGGGCCGCATGCGGCCCTTGGGCCGCATGTTGTGCGGGCCAGCATTAGTGTATAGTCCAGTGTAAGTGCTAATTTACAAATGAGCACAGACAGATTTCTAATCAAGACGGAATGCTGTTCACACCCCATATGTCTTGCACCTTTGCAGTCCTAGAATTTTAAGGGCTCTCCACCTTCAGATCTCTTGAAATTCAGCTTTAGGAGAAGGTCCGAATTCACTTTTTATATAACTCCTTCCTGTACTGACTATTTTCATAGTGCTCAAAGTTAGAAGGGACCATTAGATCATCTAATCTGACCTGTATATCACAGGCCATAAATTTCACCCAGTTACCCTGGTATTGAACCCAATAATGAATGCTGTCAAGTCTGCATCATTCTGATAGTTTTAAAATTAGAAGTTACCTAGTGTGAATTAGTAACTCGCAACAATTTTTCATTGCAACAGTGGATAAGTTATACATAGGGTGACCAGATAGCAAGTGTAAAAAATTGGGACAGGGATGGGGGGTAATAGATGACTATATAAGAAAAGGCCCCCAAAATCGGGACTGTCCCTATAAAATCGGGACATCTGGTCACCCTAGTTATACATGAGAGAAAGATAACCAATTAAGCATGTTAACAGTTCAACTCATGAACTCAGTACTTACCTGTGTCTGGAAATTTAGTGAAAACAAGAACTCCTGATGTGGCCTTAAGTTTTTCCGTTTAGACAGAGTGCCGAGTCTGACAGACCTTAGTCTGGTCCTGCATATACCACTGTGGCCCCCTGCTGGATCCTTAAGTTTCAGTGGACTCCAGTTCTAATGCTACTGAATACATCTGATGTTGAGCACACTCTTGCTTGTCAGCTGAGATGCTGTTTGTCTTCAAGGGAGATGAGAGGAAAGCTTACAAAATACTCAGGGCGAAGGCAAAGAAGGAAAAGAATACAAAACACCCAGAAGTAGCCTATATATTTTGTTCTTTCAGAGTTTTCCGCCACATAAAATAATACCTTCCAGCTGTGTATCTGTGAAGTACCTTTGGTGTGTGAGTAACAAGTTGAGGGCTACGTTATGGCATTAGCCATAGCCCTTCTTTAGATGCAGAGCAATGCTGCACCACTACAATGCGAGTTCCGGTAGGGATTGTGTCTTGGAAGCACAATGCCTCCAGGAGCTCCTAGGAAGGTTACCCAACACACCACCCCTCAAGATAGCGTAGTATGCGTTCCCAACCAGTGTTAACGAGGTACCTGACTTATCATCCCTTATTCATTACGTCCCTAACTCTCTGCTGTATATATCTGGTGAGGTGATATTGAGCATCATGCATATATTATATTCAGTAGTAATGTGGATCAAGTGCACCAGTCACGGTGTGCACTAATCTAAACCTATCATGCTGTAGATCTCCAAGAAATCAGTCAGATGTTCAGAGTAAAGATTGAGAAGGCATAGAAACAAAAAGTCAAATTCTGCTCTCATTTACACTGGTGTAAATCTGAGGGAGAGTAATTCCGCGGAGTGGAGTTACACCAGTGTAAATAAGGAACAACTGAGGACTAAGATTTGCCCAAGGTGTTGAGTATTTTGCAGTGATAATAGAGGGTTGGTACTCACACCACACTGAGGGAAATATTCATTTTCAAAGAGTATGGCAAGGAGCTAGAAGCAACAAGATTTAGCTGATTTAGAAGAGGCACATGGCTCATGCACTTCTGAATGCAAAAAGGAAGCAGATGCAAAAGTGGGATTAGGATGAAGGAGCAATAAAAGTGAGAGTTAACAAAATGGGGTTTGATTCTCCTCTTACTTAGATTCAGGTAAATCAGGAGTAGTCAGTGGATAGCACTATGATAGAACTGGTATGAGAGGAGAATAAGGGCCTGGATCTCATGTAAACAGGGAGTAATTCCATTGGTATTCATAATGTTGTTCTGGATAGACACCAAATCTGACCCCATATGAATTAAGCTATTTTATAGCAATGCCCTTAACTTCCACACAATATTAATGTTATGTTCCTTTTCATAGGCTTTTGATCACATTCTTTCTGCTGTTGAAGACATATCTGGACAAATTGGACATAATTATCTGCGAGACAAGTAAGTGGTGTTAGCTGCCCTTATTTTACTGACCTGGGATATTTAAGGAAATGGAAATGTATGAACATAGTGATAGCTTTGCTTACATCTGTCTGATGAGCGAAATGGGTATTTAGGGAATAACTGAATGAAGACAGGTTGGGTGACACTGGTCCCTCCCCCCATCCTCCGCCCCTCACTTCCCACTCCCTGAATTTCTGGAGTTAATCACACTAGATAAAAACCACATTGTTGCAAAAATGTGCATTACCAGTGCAGTTAGTAACTATTTAGATTATTCAACAGGAAGATTTTTTAAATTCTAATATACTTCTCAACATTGATCCAGTTTGTTTACATTTTTGCATTCCATTCATCTTGGAAAATTCATCACTTAAAGTCGTCCCGATTAACATTGTTTCGTTGTTACGTTGCTGATCAATTAGAGAACATGCTCGTTTAAAGTTGTGCAATGCTCCCTTCTACACTGGCTGTTTTCATTGATTTCGTCACTGTGAGAAAGACTTTAAGGGCAATTCACAGATTAAATACCATTGCCCTCCCCTGCTTCAATAATCGTTTCCTGGAGAACCAATTTTGTTTATTTTGGATAGGAAATCCCTTTTGTAAACTATGACTTTTAAGTCTTTGAGGCTGTCCAAGTGAAAGGTCTGGGATGTTACCACCATCTTTTCAGTTTATAACACATTAACTGGTTGATAATCCCCAGTGGATTTTGGGGACTGTCCATCTCCCACCAATGGAACCTTTTCAGTGTCACAACTAAGGCCTGGGATTAGGCCTTGCTAATGTCATCATCCGTATCTAGGGATCTATGCCCGTGTAGAATTATTTGAGAGGTGGCCTTTGCACAGGATTTGAACTGAACACACAATTTTAGCCCCTCTGATACCAACTTTAGGAATCATATTTGTGTGTGGGGGAAAGGATGTTAATCTGTTCCAAATTGAAACACACAAATGTTACCTCCTTGCTGTTGTCTTGGACAACAGATTCTTCAGCTTCCAAATATTTTCATTACTTCATTTCAATTATATATAATGGATTATAATGAAAGTGCTCTGAAAGCATGGTGATGGGCAGACTTTGAGAACTAGAGCAGGGAAGGAGAATAAAAGGAAAAAGACTATTTAAATCTGGAAATGTAGTTTCTTATAGTCCTACTTGAGGATGGGAAACCCTTTCAGCCATGGGCTTAAAACAAACTCTTTCTTTCCTCTCTGTTCACTTTAGCACTGCTGCAGTAGGACTGAAATAGAGAGCTTGGAGAGACCAGAAGTTTGAGCAGAGTGTTGTCCAAACCAGCTTCTGAGGGAATCTGGAAACTCTGGAATCTGTACAAATGTCATCTATTATTGTTTGTTCCACCATAATAGATGGACATTTGTACACCTAAGATAATACTTAACGCTCCTTAGGGTAGCAGAGTAAAAAGAGATTTCTGTTTGTTCATACAATGACGTTTTTATGAGGGGTCTCATATAGAGAAGCCATTTTCCTTTGGGTAACCAGGAATCCTGTCCTGGGTTTGGGTATTGGGAATGAATTTCTGACAATGAGGAAAGAAGAGAACATTTCCTCAGATGTGACGTGTTGGCTGTGATGGTGATGAAGCTGTGGCTTTCTAAAGTCGCAGGCCAGACAGAGCCTGACCACTTCGATGTAGGAGGGGGGTCTCCCTGAAAAAGGAGTAAAGGCCCGACCTAACCTAGATACTTGGCTGACTGTTAGCTTTGGTGACCAAGATCTCCTGAATAAATGCAATCTCAAAGTTACTGAGTACAGGCACCACTTCAATATCTGAGAATAATTCACTGGGACATGCAGTGGCTTCTCAGTGGGGCCAACCTACAAGACATTGGGTAAAAAAATCATCCATTACTGAAGGTAAACTCTTTTACATAGAAGGAAAGAGATTTTTAACTTTTACTGTGAGAGTTCCTAAAGGCTCTTAAAGATACAATCGAATAGTAGGAAGTAGAAAAATAAAATGGCATTATTCCCTGGTGTATGGCATGTCCTATTGATTTTTAAACTAGAACCATTTTGTATAATCTAATCACAAACCTCTTACTGCTGTTGTTCTGCAGTAGCTGTGCCTGATGGCTGCACCTCTCAAAAGATTGTTGTGAATTGTGTAACTCCATATAAGGCTTTTCCAAATGTGCTTTAACTGTTATTTACAGAAATAAAGCAACAAAACATATTTCTCTGTGTTTATTATCCAATAAGGTGTACAGTAACGCCTCACTTAAAGTCGTCCCGGTTAGCATTGTTTCGTTGTTACGTTGCTGATCAATTAGAGAACATGCTCGTTTAAAGTTGTGCAATGCTCCCTTCTAATGTTGTTTGGCAGCCGCCTGCTTTGACAACTACTTGCAGAAAGAGCAGCCCATTGGAGCTAGCTGGAGGGGGCTTAGAAACAGGGTGGACTGGCAGCCCCCCTATCAGCTCCCCGCTCCCCTAAGTTCCCTGTGTGGCAGCCGCCCAGCAGACTATCAATTGCCGGCAGTTCAGCTGTCCCTCCTCCCACTGCCATGTGCTGCTCCTGCCCTCTGCCTTGGAGCTGCTCCCGAGCCTCCTGCTTGCTGTGCAAGGTTGGGGGGGGAAAGGGATGCTAATGTCAGGGTGTCCCCTCCCCCTCCCCCCAGCTCCTGCCCCCCCGTTTACCCTTTCTCCATAGAGCAGGGGGGACACGGTAGGGAGCTTTCTAGAAGCAGTGGCTATCTAAACGTGCTGATCTACTTAAAAAGGCAATGTACTTAGAGTGGGGTCAGTGTACGTAAAGGGTCAATGCGCATCTCTCTCTTTCTCACACAGGGTGTGTGTCTCTGTCTGCCATGCTATCTCCCCTCCCTCCATTTGTTCTGCCTTGTAGAGTGAGAGGCTACATTAACAACAATGTGTTAACCAGCTGAGTGCTAGTTCATCATTTTAGCCAGTAAGGCATTCACTGGGAAATATCCCACCCTCTTCCACCCTCTGACTTCACCACCTCAACCAAGCTTCACAGTCATTATTGCTGTGTACAGTATTCAATTGTTTGTTTAAAACTTATACTGTGTGTGTATATATATATACTGTGTGTGTATAAATTATATATAATTTATAAAATATAGTCTTTTGTCTCGTGAAAAACATTTCCCTGGAACCTAACCCCCCTATTTACATTAACTCTTATGGGGAAATTGGATTCTCTTAACATCGTTTTGCTTAAAGTCGCATTTTTCAGGAACATAACTACAACGTTAAGCAAGGAGTTACTGTATAACAATGCTTAACTCAAAGAAACAGCTGTTCAAGCAAAACTAAAAATGCTAACGATCATTTAAATTGATTGCTGTTGTTAAAAGTGTTTGTTTAAATCACTAGATGGTCCAATTTTGATCGGAAAATCCTCAGTAGAGTAATGATGAGAAGGTCTGCTCAAAAATCAAGAGACCAGATTCTTAATATTTTCCATGAGCTCAACCTGAAGGATGCTATTAGCTATGTGGCTGAGGTACTTTTAAACTTTTTATCTTACTTACTAGAACATCATATTTCTTTGTTTTAAATATTGCAGCATTTCCATGTATTAGGAGAGCTGAATCAAAAGCAAATTTACTTGTATGGTGAAATGGTATTTGAAGTGCATTGTGTCCCATTATTACCTATTTATGTGATTGTGGTTCATTGTATTACCCCTAAATTCCTCAGTACCACTGGGTCCTGTATATGTCACTGTTCTGTTCTGGTAGGTATCATTTAGGAGTTTGGCTTCTGCCTCCACATGCGTTGAGTAGTACCATGGTTTCACGGGAACTATGCAAGTGAGCATGTGCTAGTCAGCATGTGTAAAGGTGGGAGAATGTGGCTCCGTGTGAATAATTAAACAAGCTGTGACTGAAGCAATAGTGTGCTTTCCAGTGATGGCTTGTTCAGAAATTAGAGTTAGAGGAAGCAGTGCAGATGGTAGCTGCAGACTGAGGGTATGTCTACACTACCCGCCAGATCGGCGGGTAGCGATCGATCCAGCAGGGGTCGAGCTAGACTCGATAAATTGACCCCTGAGCGCTCTCCCTTCTACTCCTGTACTTCACCGCCATGAGAGGTGCAGGCGGAGTCGATGGGGGAGCGGCAGCAGTCGACTCACTACAGTGAAGATGCCGCAGTAAGTGGATCTAAGTACGTCGACATCAGCTACGTTATTCTAGTAGCTGAAGTTTCGTATTTTAGATTGATCCCGCCCGCCCCCCACCCCAGTGTAGACCAGGCCTGAGAGTATCTGGGGGCTAGCCTCAAGGTGAAGCTTATTTTTGTAGCCAAATAAACTACAAGCTCGATAAAGAGCGGGGGTTGGTTTTTTTGGTTCATTAGCCTCCCAAAAAACTAACACCAAAACACAAAACATTAGATTCAATTATCAAAGGGCTAACTGTGTTAATCTGGATCTGTAAAAGCGGCAAAGAGTCCTGTGGCACCTTATAGACTAACAGACGTATTGGAGCATAAGCTTTCGTGGGTGAATACCCACTTCTCCAATACGTCTGTTAGTCTATAAGGTGCCACAGGACTCTTTGAATTTGATGTAAAAGTGGCAATGTTACTCACGGGCAAATGGTTTTGGAATGGTTTCCAAGCTTTTTCATTTTGTGAGTCGTGTCACAAGACAACAGTCTTTTCTGGGACCAACTCTTCCTGCTCTACTACCTATTTGTTGGTTCTCTAATTGTTTAATTCTGCAAAACACCAGGACAGACTCTAGACACCACAGTCTGAGAACAGCTGGCCTCTCAAATTCCTACCGATTTCTGGCTTGCTGGTATCCAGAGAATCTCCTTGTTATTCTCCCCAGCCTAACCCGTTAGTCTGGATATTGAGCGAGAAGGCTTTGTTGATCCACGGCACATAGGAAGTCTTCAACTAATAGCTAGAACCACATCTAGACTGCGAGCTTAGGTCAAAGTGTCTTGTTCTAGTTATCACACACAGAAAGGCCTCCAGCAGTATAACTGCAGATGAATTTCGACAGAAGGACATTTTTACCTGTGACCAAAAATATCTGTAGCCCCATTTCATGCATTTAAGTGTCATGGGTGTCATTTAAAGAACAATTCATGCTTCAATTGGTAATAGTTCTAGCAGTAATATAATTATGAACATCATATTCAGGTACCTTAAATATCTGATTTCCATTTCACATAATATTTATGTAGGTGTTTCTATTTTCAGATGTCACAGTCATTTTTCTAATGCCATAGAACGGTTCCAAATTGCTTCGAACACAGATTACTATAAATTATGCATAGGTGATTGTACTGCATGGAACATAGGTTTTCTCCACCATTGTCACGGATTTCCTGAGTGTCCTTTCCAGCCTCAGTAACTGACCACAGCCACTCCAGGTCTTCTTAACCATCACTGTGCTCTATTATATATTACATTTACAATCAATAGCCAGCTTCCCCACTTGCTTTCTGGGGAAGGGTACACTAGTAGTACAAACAGCACCCAGTCCTGTCTGTTTGTGCCTTCCTTCAGGCACCCTACTCTCTCCAGGGCTTCCTTCCTGTCTGTCTAGCTGCCGGGGATACTTCCACCCTATTAGCCTCTCAGCTGTATTGCCACTCAGTTAATTGGCCTCCTCTGCCAACTGCTTGTTTTTCAATCTGAGCTCAGTTAATATAAACTGGCAGGGATATGAGTGACAGGGTGTTGAGTGAGCTTCTGGCTCAGCACACCCTGTTACAACCATGTTTAAGCTTTCTTGATTCCTTTGCTGTGCATGGACATGTAAAATGGTCATGATAGAGCTATAGCTTACATAATCACAATACATTAGCTTTGATCTTAAGAATAATGTACTTCTGTCAGTGCGGGAAATATTTTTCCACAAGTGTTTGGTTCACCGCTCATTAAAACATAGAGTCCAGTCCAAGAGCTCTGTGCTGCAATTCAAAACCATAGGTGGGATTGCCCCTCACTCCCAGAGAATTTTTTCTCCTTCTGGGAGCCTGCTACTAGCTACAGTCCACCAGAACAATGAAAATGTCAAGTAGCAGGGGGCACTGGTGAACCTACATGGGAGACAAAAGTTTCGCAGGAATTCACTTTTGCGTCACCACGCAGAACTGAAAGCAAAGCTCACCTTTTCAATTTAGCTTTAGTTCCTCGTGCATGCATGCATACATTTAATGACTAACCAAACATTTGTCTCCTTTCTGGGAAGGAAGAAAGAACTATTACTGTCATATCTTGGAAGGTGTTCAGTTAGCACAGATATGGGCGCCAATATAAGAACCTAGATAAGTAGATGTTTGCAGGTGACTGGCAAGGTGTTAGATAAAAAATGTTGACCAGTATTGGAAGTAACCCTTTATGTAATGGAAAGGGGAATTCAAACTTTTGGTGACTCTCACTGAGGGCTTTTAGAGGTGCAGGGATACAATTTGCGGACGATAAGGAGAAAGCCTATAACGTCACTTTAAGTCTTCAAATTAGAGCTATTAAAGTGTGACTTAAGTGGAGTTGCTTTGAACTGTCCCTCTGTACAAGGTTGACTTTTGCCCCAGGGAAATAACCACATGAAAAAAAAGAGCCCGTACTCCTGTTACAAAAGAACCAGGGGAAAGTTGTATTTATGTGTCATTTGCCTACAGAGGCTTCAAAAATGATGCCAGCTTTTTTTATATTATACAATTTAGCCCTAGGTATACCTGTGTTAATATCATATACCCTTTGACTGAAAGCCCTACCGCTAAACTGTAATGCGCCTTATTTCTTTCTGTGAACAGGGAGAGCGTAGAGGTTCCCTGGCTTTTATTCGTTCTTCAAGTACTGACAACATGGTCAATGTGGACTTCAGCACTCCTCGACCAAGTACTGTAGAGGCCTCTGTCTCCGGTTTACTGTAAGTAACTTTTTTAGGGACTGTTTTTGTTTAATTTTTGAGTTATATATGATTAAATACAAAAAATGGTGTTTACCCCAGTACAAAATGGGTGTCAAATGCTCCCATGTTGACTTGGTTGCTTTCTCTTCAGAGACTGATAACTGAGTGATTTTCAACAGTGATAGGTGCCCCGCACTGTTCTTTCTATGCAAGCCTATTTTATTCTTCAGGTAAAAAGCATTACGGAGAAAACATATTAAAAACGAATAAAGAACCTACACGCATGCTAATAAAGGTTCACCCCAGCCCTAACATGGACTCTGGCAGGAGCAGTCCTTCAAAACCCCCACCCAAGGGGATTTCTTGTGGTTACAAGCTCACCACAGCTTCAGCTCAGAACAAGGCCCCCAGTCTTATGGGGCTTCAGTAGGCCTAGTCCTTCCAACTCCTTCCCAAAAGGCTGGGGCTCTCCATGGACCAGGGGGTCTGTCCATTTGCTGGATCAGGAAGAAGGCCCTGAGCCAGTTTACAACCAGGCTATTTATCCAAAAATCCTTTCTTTGTCTTTCTTGGTTCATGAAGAATCCAGTTTGAACCAGTATATACACCCCTCTCCAGAAGGTGGCTTCAAAGGCTGATAACAAAGGAAGTATATTAGCACCATCCTCCTTCTACTAGAGAGTACATAAAGTTCGACAATAACACATACAGAATTGCATTTTTAATACAATGGACCTCCAAAGGTATTAGCCCTAATTCGGTTAGGTTTAACCTAATTCAGCAAAATTTATCTTAATTCCGTAAGGTTTGTCCAGGATATTACAAGACATTCTCAGTCTGTCAAAGTATCATATTATACTCATTATGTATTTCACCAGGTTCAAAGAAGAGAATCCTCCCTCAGAATTATCTCATTCCTGGGAGTTTAATGGAATTCATTTTATGACATGAACAGGAATATATAAAGTTACACATATAACCAGAAAAATGGGAATAGAGAGCATCACATATGTGCAGAAAAACAAATGGCAGTATTTTTAAAAAATCGGAAGGGTCATTTTTTCACCTTTGTGGAAATCAGAAGCAGCTAAATGATTTTACACAAACCTTCCAAACTAAAATCTCCTTTGGTCAGAGACCAAGCATGAACATTATATCCCTAAGGGTGAATTTTTCAGAAAGTTCCAGTGTGTCAGAACAGGGGCTTATCATTCATACAGTTTTGCATCCCTCCCTGTAGCCAGAGCCTTGTGTGTTACTTGATGCCAGAGCCACAGAATCCACCCTTTAAAAAATGAATTCCATGGCAAATGTTGTAAAAAAAAATTTATTTTTTTTTAATTATGAGACATATTCCCTGGTATGTTCCAGCAGGTTGTGCCACTTCCATTATGTAAAGCAGCTGTGAACTGGGTACAACCTGCCAGTTAAACCAGATTTATGGCTGCTTCGAATTGCAGAGTGGTGCATAGTTGCAATGTACCAATAAAGCTGGCCCTATATTTTTAACAGCCGGCTATTGGTGAAACTAAGGCTTTGTCTACATTAGCACTTTTTGTCGGCAAAACTTTTGTTGGTCAGGGGTGTGAAAAAAACATATGTTTCACCAACAAAAGTGCCGGTGTGGAGAGCACTATGTCGGCGAAGGATGTTCTCCCGCAGAAACATGCTGCTAATAGGGCAGGTTTTAAAAAGGTACGCACATTTGCTGAAAAATGTTAGTGGAAGAAAGTTTGAGGGAGGAGGAGGATTCTTTTTAAATGAGAAAGGGATATTTTCCCTACAATTTAAAAAGCAGACATTTTTGCAAAATTTTGTAATTGTTGAAAATTTTCATTTTGGGGAAAAAAAGGCGAAAATGAAGTTTCCACACAAAAAAATCACTGATATTTAAATCCCATGTTTCAATTCAAAACTTTTCATTGAAAAAATGCTAATTGTCTCTAGGTGTTCATGTGCTTATCCCTTAATACCAAACTGCTTCCCACACCTTGGGCCAGATGCTTCCACCGTTACTCGCACTGAACAGTGTCACAGTTTCAGAGTTTAACTGCACCTTTGACCAGTAGCGGCGCCAGGGTTTTTGCCGCCCTAGGTGGCAGCTCTCCTCCACCATAATTGGTGGCGCTTCGGTGGCAGCTCCTTTGAAGCTGCGTTCTCGGCGGTGTTTCGGCGGCCACTTTTCTTGCTGCCGAATTGCCGCCGGGAAATGAGTCGCCGCCGAAATGCCGCCCCCCAAATCCTGCCGCCCTAGGCGACCGCACCATGCTCTGATTCAAAGGCTCCCACATAAGGTTTCAGGCTCCCAGCCATCATATCTCATGAGTGGAGACCTGCATCTCTCTCACTCCAGATGAGGGGTTTAGGCTCATGGTCCTCGGCACTTCAGTGTGATTTCCCCAGCAGATCTGACTGGGGTCCAGCACCTGTGGTTAACCTTTCTCCAGGGGCTACAACAGTGTATACCAGTGACCAACCAGCCTTCACAAAACAAAATACATTTATTGTTAGGGTAAAAGCATTACAGGGAAAACATAAAAACAATAAAAGTTCCTAACAGCTTGCTAACAGCTTACCAGAGGTCACCCATCAGTCTTATTGGCCCTAGTAAGCAAAAGCCCTAGTAAGCCAAGGGTTGATCTGCCCCACCCCTCCCTTGGACAGAGGATTGTGTCCGTTTGCTGAATGAAAATAAGGCTCTGTGTTAGTTCAAACTCAGCCTTTTTATACCCAAAGCCCTTTCATTGTTTGGGTCTCTGGGAAACCTAGTTTGAACCAGTGTATGCAAACACCTCAGGGGATGGTGTTTCTCTGGAGTTGTTTACAATCCCCAGGGTGATCACCCCATAGTGTTTTTTAGTTCCTGGAGGAGCTGTGGTAACTCTCTCCCATGGAGCAGAACACAATCAGACATAAATATTTCATAAATTTAATACATTGGTCCCCAAAGATGCTGCAAAATCTGTCACAAGTAGGACCTTACTTCTTGAGTAGACCCACTGATTTCAGTGGATCTACTTGAGGAGTACTCGGTCTGAATAAGGATGGTAGAAGTTGGCCTCTTCTGTCCCCTTCCCGCCTGCCAAAACCCCCAGCTTCCCCTCTGATAGCTTCTACCCTGCAGTTATGCATTGTCAATACATACATCTGTGGCATATGAAAAACATAAGGCAGAGTTTTAAAAAAATAGTGTGCAATACTAATATAAACAACACAGAAGAGACTATGGCAATTGTATTATCTTTTGCATATTTAATTCAACAAAAATCTTGTCATTTGAATATTCCTGGAGTTGGCATCAAATTTCCCATCTGGTGCACAGGCATGCCACAAAAACTATAGAGCTATGCAGCACAATATTGGTCCAACTTTCTGCAGAGTACATGGGTCTTGCCTACAGTATTCACTACTGGGCAAATTCCAGAGTCTCAAGTCACCTTTTCACCCTTTAGGAAAGAAAAATTCACACATTCGTGAGAAACAAATGGCACATACAATTTACTGGGATAAATTTCACTGTGATGTAAATAGTGGTATCTGCTACTCATAAGATGCAAATTGGTCTGACCACAGATGTAAGTGGTCAAGTACTACTGAATTTGGTATTCCCCGGGTACAGAAAACGAGGGTGGGGATGGATGACCTAGATCAGTAATTCCCAAAATTGTTTCTGCCAAGAATCCCTTTGGCATCTGACTAAATGTCCCAGACCTCTTTTATTGTTTATACATAAGTTTCATGTCCTTATTACTCTATTAGTTCAGTTAGTTATGTCACCTCCAAAAATACACACACACAGTTTAGTTCAGTGGTCTCGGGATTCCGGGGGGCTCAGTTCCCAGCTTTGCCGTAGAGTCCTGAAACCCTATACACGTACCTTTATCTGAATTTCTGTTTCCCCTAAATGGGGGTATTACTTGTGAGTGTTGTGATCCTTGACATCCGTGGCAGAAAAAGTACTACTAAACCTTCACTGGGAGCGTGTAGGTCTGAATGGGCAAGTACTGGCATGACCAGAACGCCTTTACCAGCATGATCTCTCATGCACAGTGTGTGAGAAAAACGGTGTCCTCCATGCTGCAAAAGTGCCAGAATGTTGTTCTAGCAGGTTCTGGCCCTGTCTCAAGGAACAGACCCCCGCATAACCCATAGCGGATCACCCAGAGGTCTGGGGACCCCACTGTGTGGGAACCACTGAGCTAGATTAATAGACCTTCCCTCCTGCAGGTGCATAAGGATGGGATTTAACAGGAAAAGAAGCAAATGGGCATAAGTTTATAAGATAAAGCAGATGATCAATCAATGCTAAATTGTTGCAAGTTGCAGTAGTTTGTCATTTACCTGCTTTTCTTGACGAAATTACACCACCACTGATGTCACTGCTGAATCTTCCCAGAGGCTACCACAAGGGTTGTGCCCACTCACTCTAGACTACACTTGACCCATGATGATGTTTACTTGTTTTTATCTCATCCACACTTATCTTCATGTTTAAATATATTGCAGTGAATATTTTTTCCCCTCCTGTTAGTGATCTAGAAAAATGTTGTATGTATTTTAATATTCTGCTTTAGGAGAGAAAAAGCCAGCTCCGTTTGTCTTGATATGCAAGCCTTAGAGCAGAGGAGAAAAAGCATACGAGATACAGAGGATACAGTCACTCACCACACACTGCAGCAGTACCTCTACAAACCCAGACAAGAGGTAAGAGCACAGTTGCAGTGATTATCATGTTTTCATTTGACAGCCAGAAGAAACAAAATGCAGAAAATTGTTGGGAAACTCAAAATAAAAGGACAAATTTGCAAAATCAATCATTGACTGAAGATGGGCTCTGATCCTGCATACTCTTAATCATGTGAGCAGTCCTTATAATACAAGTAGTCCCATTGATTTCAGTGGCACGACTCATATGAGAGAAGATTGCAGCATTGGGCCCCAGATCTGTTCTGCTGGTTGGTTGTTGCTGGTCTGAAAGCTAACTGGGTGGGTGAGGGTGAAATGAAGCATGTGAACTTTAGGAAGTCTGAGCTGTTTGATCCAGACCTGTTCTAGCCAGTGTGATTAATCTCAATGACTTTCAATCAATATTTTTCAAATTACCATACTTCTAGGTAGAGTAGGAAATAATTAACTACCTGGAATCCTGTTGGTATGTTGACTTGTAATTAATTGTTTTTTGTAATCAATTAGTTTAGGCAGTTGCCTTGGTGCTGGACCCCAGTCTGCATTTCCATATACATAAATGTTCTCTTATCTTTCTGGCTACAGCACATACATCTGTACAGTCGGCACGAGATCATTCAGAATGAGGACGAAAAACAAGACAAGGAGATTTTCCACAGGACAATGAGGAAGCGCTTAGAGTCTTTCAAGAGTACCAAACTAGGAATAAACCAGCCCAAAAAGCTCAACAAAAGCCACAAGAGAGACCGGGGCCAAAAAAGGGTAAGGGGCATGCACTTAGGGCCAGGTCTCACCTGCCATTTACCCAGACAAAAGGCCTGGTGCTCTAGAGGATCCATTCCTGAGGAAGCATAGAGTAGTTTCGGCTCCCAGCATCAACCTCTTCCCTGTGGAAGCTCCTCAGAGGGAGTATTGGCGATCTAGACCCAAGCCAGGGGAGAGATCAAAATGTGGGATGAGTCGAGGGGCAGCACTGGAGGTGGCATTATACACTCACCAATCTTGTGGAACGTACCCGCCATTTCCTTCTGCACTGTGGGACCCTTCCTTTGGATGTGAGGGGATTCCAGGTCCAACAAACACAGTGCCAGAAGGGATGGCTCGTGTTTCCATGCATAGGCGCCAACTCCATGGGTGCTCTGGGGCTGGAGCACCCATGGGGAAAAATTAGTGGGTGCTCTGCACCCACCGGCAGCCAAGCTCCCCTTACCCCCTGCCCCACCTCCTCCTCCTCCTTCTCCCCTGAGCCTGCCGCGTCCCTGCTCCTCCGCCTACCTCCCAGTGTTTCCCACCCAGCCACTGCCAAACAGCTGTTTGGCAGTGTTAGTAAGCTCCGGGAAGGGCGGGGAGGGCGGGAACGTGGTGCACGCAGGGGAGGAGGCAGGGAAGAGGCCGGGTTGGGGCGGGGATTTGGGGAAGGAGTTGGAATAGTGGCAGGGAGGGGGCGGAGTTGGGGCGGGGACTTTGGGGTAGGGGTTGGAATGGGGTCTGGGAAGGGGTGGGAAGAAGCAGGGAAGGGGCGGGGCCTCATGGAAGGGGTGGAGTGGAGGAGGGGGCTGAGGGAGGGTCGGGCACCCAGGGAAAAGAGGGGAAGTTGGCGCCTATGTCTCCATGGAAGTTGCATGGAACTCAGGGGAGCTGATGGTTTGAGGAGATGAAACTCCAGCTTCTCCTGCATGGAGGCAGGAGGGACAAATTCAACCTGCCCAATTGCAAAAGGAGTGGGAAACTCGGCCCCATACCACTGATAGAGTTGTGTGTCTGCACTAACGTCAATGGGAGTTCTATGCAAAGACAAAATAAAGGCTTAAAATATCTAGGCGTTATCACCACTGCGTTATTCCAGCATTGTGTTGTTTGAACTCCATTTCATTGGCAGAAAGCTGGGAAATCAGGCTCTCTGTGTCTACAATGTGTACTGCATAGCTATCACTGTCTGAGGTAACCTGAAATGTTTTACTTTTTCAGAGAACTAGTAATGCCATACCAAATGGAAAAATACCTTCAGAAAATCCCGTGCAAGGTTTTACTTTGAAGGAAAAAGGTAATTGCACTGTCAAACAACAGTAGTTAACCAGATATTTTTAATCAACTTGTATTTTGTTGGAGGAAGAGTGTTCTTGTGAAATTTCATGGCAGGAAAAAAAACTAAGTTGACATTAACAAGTGTACTACTACCCATGTCACATTTTCCCCTCTCCGTGCTTAAAACAGATGTGTTTGGAAGGAAGTAATGAAAATTTAAAAAATAAATATATTTTCAGACAACTTGTTGACAAGCTGAACTTTAACCTACTTTATAACTAACTAACATTAACAAAACCAATGTTTAATCTTGAAATCCTAAAAATAATTGGAGGTCACCATAAAGAAGGCCCCAACATAGATAAAATCTCAGCTTCTGACTTATGACATGCCACAGCTAACTACGATAACGGCTTTCTTTTGTGATCCCACGGGTATGTACATGCACCCATCTTGACTTGCCCAGGCATCTTGTAAATATCAGTACTTTCTCTGAAAGCAGAGCAAGCAGGCTGGAACAGGAGGACAGCATAACATGTACATGAATGGAAAGACAGTATAGCCAAATATTATGCTGACTTTTGTCCTAAATGCAACCCCAGTGACTCCAGCACAGAATTTGGCCTAGCAAATCTAACTTTGGGCCTACTAGCCTTGGGAGTGTCCCTAACAAAAGAAAGAAAGGAAAAAAACCTGCACTTTTAGTTTTGCATTTAAAGAAAAAGATCCTTTGTTCTGAGTTTCAGCTGTCTCTTTGCAGGTGCTGTTTCATTTGCTGGAGTCAATCACAATAAGTTGTGTCTGATGCCACCTGCCATGGCAAGTTATTATAAGGCATTGAGTTAAATTCTTCCCTCAGTTACCCATGCAACCCCGCTGATTTTAAAGAGGGCTGTGAAGGTGGGGAGGAGGGGTCAGAATTTTCCCCATAGCTTTCAGAAAGGAATAGTGTGGGTGTGGGAGGTAGAAATGACTGTCTGCAGAAACTCTGAGCTCAGGTATTTGCTCTCTATCTGTTTATTAGCATTTATTTTTATTGCTAGCAGCAATATACTGGCTGAATAATAATTATACTTCTATAGTTCCTTTGATCTTAAAGTGTTTCCCAAACAGTAACTAATTAGGCCTTCCATAGGGATTTTCCATATCGGGGTTGATAAGGGATTTAATGTAAGGGGATCATTTCACCTGCCACTGATATGGAGCTGCCTCTGGGGGAAAACACAGCAGGTGTTTAACCACACACAGCAGCACTACATAGTGGTTTGGGTTGAGAGGTGGGAAAGAACACCATAGCCACTGCAGGGGGGGAGCGTAAATTGGCGGGAATTAATTAACCAAGTTTGAAATGATCCAGGACACTGATATTAACCCCTTTATGAAAATGCAATGGGATCTTTAATTACCACAAGTTGTCAGGACCTCAATTTTGTATCGCATTTGAAAGAGAGCACCTCTAGCAGCACAAAAAGAAAACAAGAAAAATACCTGTGGCACCTTAGAGACTAACAAATTTATTTCAGCATAAGCTTTTCATAGAATCATAGAATATCAGGGTTGGAAGGGACCTTAGGAGGTCATCTAGTCCAACCCCCTGCTCAAAGCAGGACCAATCCCCAATTGTTGCCCCAGATCCCTAAATGGCCCCCTCAAGGATTGAGCTCACAACCCTGGGTTTAGCAGGCCAATGCTCAAACCACTGAGCTATCCCTCCCCCCCTTTTGTGGGTTAAGAACCCACTTCATTGGATAAAGTGGGTTCTTAACCCACGAAAGCTTATGCTGAAATAAATTTGTTAGTCTCTAAGGTGCCACAGGTATTTTTCTTGTTTTCTTTTTGCTGACACAGACTAACATGGCTACTACACTGAAATCTAGCAGCACAGTGACCCATGACACTATGCTCTGGCTTTCTTTCAGCACTGGGTAAGCAGGAAAAGTGCCATCTTCTAAATCAGCACTTGTTGCAGTTTGTAAGCTTTTCCTGCAGCTCTCCTATCCAAGTACTCATCTAGACCAATCCCCTTTAGTTTGGAAAAGCGAACATAATTGCAGCACAAGATACTGATGCAGGAGTGAACCAGGAATCAAATATTAGCGACCTGATAAACTGGAAATTAGATGTGTGCAGAATTTAGTTATAAAGGTACAATGATTGCTTTCAAAACGTACATTTACCCAGATTTACATTAAAGATTTACTATACAAATCTTTGATAGCTACACTAGCATCAAGAAGCTACCAAATAACACTTTGGGTCAAATCTTTTAGGAATCTCTAGCACACACTGTTTTTTTAATATTTTCTTCCAGATGTGGAATTTTCTGATCCAGAAGAAAATTATGAATCTCTGCATATGGACAAAGGAGTTGACTTTTTAGCTAATGTCACCAAGCAGAATAGCACAGATGCTACCTCTGGTAAGAAAATAGATCATAAATGCAGAATTTTATTACAAATTATTCCAGGAGTGGGTGGGTGAGATTCTGTGGCCTGCATTGTGCAGGAGGTCAGACTAGATGATCATAATGGTCCCTTCTGATCATAAAGTCTATGAGTCTATATATTACAATTACAAAGCAGTTTATTGGATTTTTTGTTAATAGCTTTCTACTGATGATATTGATAAAGGTTGTGGTCATGACTGCATAACCTGGCTGTGAATGACTAATCACTTCTAGACACAGAAAAAATGATTCTAGAGTTGTCCTGATTTTCCAAGTCAGCCAATATTCAGCCATTTTGAATTGATTTTTTACATTTCCTCTTGATGTGGAATATCTCTCCCCAAAATTACGGTGTCCTGGGGACCAGAACGGGCAATAGTTAGTCCTGGACCAGTGTAAGTTTAAGTTCTAACATCATTCTAGTAACCCTGCAGAGCTAGGAGCAGGGTCTTTCCATCACTGGAGATTCCCAGCTTTCCAGTGGGGGACACAGCTCTTGCTTCCAGCCTTGGAAAGTTCAAAGACATCAGATTTTAAAACTGTGACGTGTTTATGTCTAGAAGAAGCTATTTTAGGTAATGTTTAAGGTTTTAAAATTTTCCCTCTCTCTAATCCCGGTCCAGTAGGACTCACGACATAGTAGTTTGTTTTCTGTAACCCGTGGCACATGCAGGCTATGTGAAGGTGCAGTGTAGTATAATGCTTCTATTGGATTCATTTGAATATAACCAAACTCATGCTGATAGAACTGTTCTAATACACCACACCCCAATGAATACTGTGTTAGCGTGCATATGAAGTGGCTAGTAATGCTCCAGAAAAGAATGAGGTTTCAAACTGGACCTAGACTGTGATTTTTAAAATGTTATTTTAACGGTTCACCATGTGCAGATTTGATATTTGTTTTAAAAGGGCTTTGTTACCTGTTTCCACACATACAAAAAAGGTACTTTTGACTGTTTTGGCCTGTTTCTCCTCTCACACACATTTTACACTACTGTAAATCCATTGACTTCAGTGGGATTAATGATTTGCAGTGTTGTCAGAGGAGAATCAGACCCTCGTCCTGTTATATACTCTTACTATCTGGGTTTACACTATAACTTCTAGGAGACTGGGGAGCCCAATTCACCAGCATCCTCTGACTGCTTTGTGCTGCTGTAGTGATGCCAAAAATCCATAAACCTGTCTTAATGGGCTAGTTAATCCAGGCTTGCATCTCCTTTGCATTACTGGGGTGATGCAAAACAGCTGGTCAGTCTAGCCCTATGTATCAATCTTTCAAATATGTTTCATTTTTAAACTGATACATTTAAAACAAACTAGAACTGAGCACATTTGGTATGATTGATTTAAATCCAATAGGTTCATTTGGATAAACTGTGCATTTAGGTTTTTTCTGCCGACAAACCCTTCAGCCATAACTGCCAATGATAGTCAGGTTTTTTGTCGGTTTGTTTGATTTGTTTTTTTAATCAACTGAGACTTTTAAAATATCAAAATGACCAGCAGTAACCAGGCATGTGAGCAGAAAGCTGAAAAACGATATTTGTTTATGTTTTATTTCATTATGGCCATAGTCCTGGGCTAAACATCCTATTTGCTGCCAGTTATTTTATTTTCCAACTGAATTTATCACTCATAAACTTTTGTAGGAATTGATAACCCAGCATTTTCAGCTGATGATGATCAAAGTATCTACGTGAAGTTCCCGCCATGGTTATCTAATGAAGATTCTGTAGTACCATCACAAAGGGCCCGAGTACAGTTACCGTATTCTCCAAACAACTTCAGACGGCTCACCCCGTTTCGCCTCAGCAATAAGTCTGTAGATTCCTTTTTGCTAGCAGATGGCCCAGAGGAGCGACCCAGAGCTTTCCTCCCAGAAACAACGCATATGTAATATTTTTAAATTGACCTTCATTTTTATTTTTAATCAATCTCTCTGTCTGCTCTGGCCTCCTGACAGCTTTCCTTGTCTCTTTTTGTCTTTTTCAAGTATCTTTCTCTTCCTTGATTTTTCTGCATCTGAATATCTGCTATTCGGCTCCAGTTTGAAACTGGTACTTTTAAAGAAAGTTGCTTATCTTTAAATATTTAGGGCCAGACCCTTTGCTGTTGTAAATCATCACAGCTGTCTGGTCTACACCAGACCTTTGTTTGGGTTTCAACATTTCTTGTGCTATTTTAAAACCAAAAACATTTCACACACTTGTAGGTTATGTACTGTTTGTTTTTCCTGGTTTTACTCTGTTGTATGGCTTAATCAAACTATTTATATTGTGTGACCAATTCTGCCCTCTGCTACAGGGATGAAACTCCCACTGAACTCACTTCACATGAGACTGAATTCAGATTTAACCTAATATCTTCTAAAGCAGGGGTCTCAAACACGCGGCCCGCGGGCCACATGCGGCCCATGGAGTTATTTCCTGCGGCCCACCATAGGCACCGACTCCACTGGCAGCCAAGCTCCAAACATTACTGAGTGTTTATATTTTATTAAAACCCCTCTTTGCATTACAGTTTTTAAAAATTTAATACATTGACTTTTAATAGAATACTATATTACTCTTCATTTTTTTCATTTTTGACTATACTTCTGTATCATTGTATGAAAACGTTTCAGTGATGTGGCCCTTGAGCCAATTTACTAGTTCTCATGTGGCCCTCGTGGTGATTTGAGTTTGAGATCCCTGTTCTAAAGTGATAAACTGTTGTCTCCAGTAACTTCAAGCAGGCCTCATCTTTGTTATGTGTTTGTACCGTGCCTAGCCTAATGAGGATGGAGCATTTAGCCATAACTAATAAATAATACTAATAGCCACAGTAATACATTACTTAAGATAAAGTTTAGAAATCAGGTACAGCTTGCTATAAACATTGCATTTACTTTGTATAGGTGGAGATAACTACTTAAAGGGCAACACATTGGGGAAGTTAGACCCCAGATTTTTATTAGAGCACCGACATTCATTTCACCATAAGAATGGCCATACTGGGTTGTATCAATGGTCCACCTAACCTAAAATCCTCTCTTTGGACAGTGGCCAATGCCAAGTGTTTCATAGGGAATGAACAGAACAGGCAGTTATTGACTGAGCCATCCCCGTTGTCCACTCCCAGGTTCTCGCAGTCAGAGGCGAGGGAAACTCAAAGCACGGGGTTGCATCCCTGACGATCTTGGTTAATAGCCACTGATGGACCTATCCTCCATGAACTTACTTAACTGTTTTTTGGACCCTTCACAACATCCCCTGGCAATGAGTTCCACAGGTTGACTGTGCATAGTGTGAAGAATACATCCTTTTAGTTTTGAGTTGAGTTTTAAGTTGTGTATTTATAGAAAGCTTTACCTTATTTTTAAACTTTAAGTAATATTTCAGTGTAATTGCTCAATACAGTAAGTTGTCACCTCTACAGGTTATCAGTTCAAATCTGAATTCAGTCACATGTGAAATGAATATTTTAGTCTCACTTTAATCCCCCAACACAAAATCAGCCCACAATTTGAGACATTTCTATAACTGGCACAGTCATTGCTGTAAATGAGATGGCTCAGGTCACGATTCAGTCACTATAACACAAAACCTAGGGCAATGCAGAGATTTAGCAACAAAACACAATAAACAAGTGCATGGTCTATGGTGGAATAATTAAGCACAAAGACAAGGCCTTGTGTCATCTCTGCACCAGCAACTGAATTATTTAGATAACTTGAGGGTGCTTCCAGCTGAGAAGGGGAGAACCATATTCTAATAAAGTGCTGAGGGTTTCTTCAGCTCAGGGTATGGCTGTTACAAATGAGCAGGAAACACCCTCCTATTAATACTGTCCTGAAAAATGTATGTACAGATTTAGCGCCTGACTGGCATGTGCATTTACTCTAGCTTCATGCCCTTTGAAGTGCTCGTTAGCCACCAGAGTTCAAAGGAAACACAGAACACAAGCTTTCCTAGGCTCTGAGCAGTGCAGAAACCTGATGGCAATGGAGTTTTGTAGTCCTCTGAAATGGAGTAAAAAGAGAAAGTGAGATTTCCCTTTTGTCATGGCTCATAGCTGATGAGGAGCAGTGATGCGTTTAGCTCGTTCCAGGTAGTGAAGTATGATGTGTCATTTTCACCAGTGGAGTCGAGTTCAGCTGTCTTTTGGTCTTATATTGTGTTTAGCCAATTTCCAATTATAAGTCTTTTTATTATTTAAAAAAATACCCATTTGGAATTACTGCTAGATGAATGAAATAGTACTGGAACTACTGTGTGGATTAAACATATAATAAATGCCATCCCAGAATTTAAACATATCTCTGACACTCACATCACTTGTTCACATTGAAAGTATCTGAAACTTTCTTTTTCGCTGGAAATATTTACATATATCGCACAATATTGACTTCTGTCTCTTATGACTTGCTAAACTTCTATTAACTTTTGTCCTTTATTCCATTCTATCACCTTGATTGTTACTGAGTTTATGATTTAGAATAATACAATGGTATGTAACAGCTTCTTGTGTAGATAAATTTGTGAGGTATATTTACAGTCACTGTACTTTGAGTAGTATCAGAGGGGTAGCCGTGTTAGTCTGGATCTGTAGAAGCGACAAAGGGTCCTGTGGCACCTTATAGACTAACAGACGTCACTGGTCACTGTCATCGATTGGTCTATCAGCCCTCACAGAGAGAGCGCCGATCACAACACGTCAGACGTGTTGTTCTAGCCAGTCTTCCAACTACCCACTGGCCATGCTGTCAGTAGCACCGGACACCTGATTGACATAGCGCACAGCAGCCTAGAACTCCTGAGCGATCCGCCAACCACAGCCTCCCAGGCAGCTGGGATTACATAAGCTTTCGTGGGTGAATACCCACTTCCTCTGATGCAACACCCACGAAAGCTTATGCTCCAATACGTCTGTTAGTCTATAAGGTGCCACAGGACTCTTTGTCGCTTGTACTTTGACTGTGGTTTCCTTCAAGGTTGCTCTTGGGAGTGAATTTGCTGGATGAAAGTAACTTATGACATGGGTTAAAAACAAGTTTAAAAAAGAGTAAGGTCCAAGCAGCCTCAGCTTTATTGTAAAGACCTTACAATGATCCCTTTAAATGCCTCTTATACTGTAAAACATTCTAATGTAAAAATAGCATTGGAACCCAAATTATTTAGAATTCCTTCACTGATCCAGTACTCCAAGGCAAAATTGCTTATAAAAATAAATACATTTAAATGACCACATGATGGCACTGTCCCCTAAGAATTTGGAAGAGGCTGATGATGTACCTGACAAACACTGGGCTAAATTCTTTCTTGACGTCCACCCCAGGCAATTCCATTAGCTTCACTAGGGTTGTACAAGGTGGGAGTTGGGGCAGAGTTTAACCCACTGGCTCTGAGAACAGGTTTACGTTCCTAAAGATACATTACCTTCAGCAAAATAGCAACAGCAAAGGGATGGATCTGAAACCAATATTTCAAATGAAAATCAAGTTTGTACAAGAAGTCGATGTTTACATACGTCTGTGTTTAATTTTACCAATGTAGGTGACACGAGCCATAGTGCTGCAGTGACAGGATACTCTTTCGCAGATGAGAAACTGCTGCCTTGCAAACCTGACCAAGCAAAACAAAATGCCTCTGTTTCAGAGAAACCCCTCCACTTCATTCCATCTTGCCTTCAAAGGCCCTGGGCACAAAGCTGTTCTTCACTGGAAAACCGAGGAAATACAACTCTTTCTACTATCTCAGAGCACGTGACTTCTTATGACCCAAAGCTAACAGAAGTCTATAGGGAAGCAGTCTCAGATACGAATAACAAACCACCGGTCAATTCAGGATATTGTTCTGAAACTAGTTATGAGCCAGTGAATTCACAACAATACAATTCTGTAGATATGCAGGAGAGGCTAGAGGAATCTAACTCTAAGGAGAACCAAGAGAAGAAAACACTGCTTAACTCACAAGCCCACTACAGATCTGCTGCAGCCAGGCGTGTACAAAGCCGACGCTCTTTTCATAGACCAAAATCTTTGCAACATCCCAAACTTCAAAAGTTAGCATCTCTTCCGTCATCTTGTCACATCCCTCCACATTCTTTGGAACAAGAAGAAACGCAGCTTTGAGCCTTGACTTACCTAACAGAAGCAAAGTGTAGCGAAAGTGGACAAAGTCTTTGGAAAAAGAGAGAGAGAGTGAGAGAAACTCAAAGCATTGAGACTTTTTCTAGTACTGTTTCAAGGAAGGAAGAAAGAAAGGAAGGAAGGAAGAGGAAAAACCCATCAAAAACACTGGGGGTCTACTTTTCCGCTGGACATACACCAGTAATTACTCATTCACATTAAAGGGACTTATGTGGTTGAATCAAGCTGATAACTATGCTTCCTTTTTTCATCTAGACTGTTACAAAGATAAATTCTGAGGGCTATAATGAGAATCTTTTCAAAAGGGAAACTGTTTGATGTTGTTTTTCAAATGAAAAATAGTTTTATTATGCCATATATTTCCATAAAACATCATTAAGGCAATACATTGCATCTGTAACATTTATAATGCAGATCAGTATTCATGCAGTGTGAAATTCCTATATATGAAGCCAATGGTTAAATCTCTTGCTTGCTAAATCTATTCTGGTTGAAATAGATTAGAGCCTCTTTATTTAATGTGAAAGCTGAAGAAGAAATATTGTCCTACTGTTGAATTTTTGTATCATTGTGAAAAGCTAATTTAATTGTAGAATTTTGATTCTCTATTGTAAATTCTTGGGGTGAAATCTTGGCCCCACTGAAGTGAATGGGAATTTTGCTGTGGATTTCAATGGGGGCAGGATTTCACCCTTATCTGTTTTAAGTGGTGCTGGGAATTAAAGAATGTACAGAGATCGAATAGAATTCTAATGTACATGGTCCTAAACATCTCATTTATATTCTTAATTAAGCTGCTCTTGTTCAAATAGCCTCAGTCACAGAAAAGTGAAGACATAGGTGATTCATCTGGCTACTTAGGTGTCTTCCAAAATATCTGTTAAATCTTCCTATTTATACATAAACCTCTCTGGATATTTTTCTGGAACAGTGATTTTCTCAAATACTGTCATCTTCTGTGTCCTTTGACACACTGCTTAGGTGCCATGATGACTCAGGATGTTGCTATTTCTAAGTACTGTATACCAACATTTTGGCTATACTGTATGTATATATTTATAGATATACGGAATTTGAGTTTTTATTTTCCATTTTTATGCTAAATGATGATCATTGAGATTCTACCAGATCTCCTCTCCTTACAAGCGTGATCCAACCCCTGGTGAAGCCAGTGAAAGTTGTATTAGTCCCTGTATGAAAATGAAGTACAAGTGAAAGGCTCTAAGGACTTTATATTTCCATGCAAGACTTGAACTAACAGCACATGTCAGGTGGCTCCAGGCTTAGTTTAGCAGCTTCATATACAATTTGTTCCTCTGTGGCGACATTATATTTAGTACAGCCCCAATCCTGAGACTTTGAGGCAGATCCTCAGCCAGTGTAAATAGTCATAGTCCCATGAAGTCAAGTTAGCCACGTAGGTGCTTTTAAAAAGCCTATAAGGCATCTATCTGCATCTTTAGGCACCTAAATTATTTTTAAAATCTGACCCTACTTGCCTAGTTAGCTCATAAAAATGGGACTTAGTCTCCTAAATCACTTAGGCACTTTTAAAAGTTTTAACCCTATAGCTAGAACTCAAATGTTACCTAAGATTCTATGGCCCAGATTTTCAAAAGTGGCTTCTAGATCTGGGTGCCTCCGTTTTGGGTGTCCAACTTGAGGCACACTGGCCACCCAAAAAATAAAATGAGTGGCCGCTTGCAGAAATGCTGGCCCTGTACCTTTTACCTGTCTATGGCCTCTTAGCTAAGCATGACAGTTGTGCTAGTGGTGATGCTCAGATACCACGAGGATGTACATTATATAGAAAACTAGGTAGATAAATAACCTACTCCATAGGGACTGGATTCAAATTACCCACTCATTATATACAAACCATCAAGTAGTTCTCTGCTTTCTTTCAGCCCTCCCGTAGCCCAATATTGACCACCTAGCCAGCCATTCTTACTCTGAATGGGGAATAACATGTTGCTTGGAATAAAGTCCTTAGAAACCATAGCAAGTCTAGGACCTAGATGTATGATTTGATGTCAGTGTAGTTTTTTGTGAACTGAGTAAATTATGATGTATTTTTATTATTGTTTTGGTGCAGGGAAAATATTTTATAACCATAGTTCTGGGTATTATTAATAGGAGTGATTACTGGAATTTTACTCATCCCTGTGATGAGACGTGGATCCTTTCTGAAAGCCACACTTAGACTGACCCATTATACAGCAGGAGAAAAACACTTTGGGCCAGATTCTCCAATGCCTTGCACCTAGAATAATCATTTACACCCACAAAATCTTATCCCCAGTTAATCAAGTGGAGAATTTTGATTTCATAGCATTTTATACCTATTGTGCCCAGGTGTGAGTGGCTACACAAGATGCTAGGCAATGGAGAATCAGTTCTTTATTCTGAATGTTTTTGAGCCACATTCACCGATATGCTCTGGCTGCTTAGCGCTACTCTGCTGATGCAAGAGCAACCTAACTGGCAAACTCAGCCAGCATAGTGGCTGTTTGCATCGCTGGAATGGCACAAAGCAGCCAAGGCATTCTGGTGAATCTGGCCCAATATTTTTAGGGTATTTTTCATAGTCCCAGAAAGGCAGCAATTGTTCTATCGTATCCCAGCATAATGCCTAAGAATGAACAACATAATAGGTCAGATTCCATGTCCAGATGCTGGTTTTCTATGAAAAACATACTTTTCCTATTACTTTTGTGCAAATGTCCTTGCTATGTTGTAGCAGTAAGGAATGGAGCATCACACATTGACAATGTAAGGAGGCCTGGACTATAAGCTACATTTTCAAAAGTGCTCACAAACTATCTGTACACATGCATACGTCAGTGCATACCTGCAAAACCTGATTTGCCTGTTGGTGCTTATGCAAGTGTGGGGACTTTTGAATATGTAGTGTTATAAATTCATGTTGTCACGTCCCGTTCTAGTAAACTGATATAGCACATAGTTAGGATGGGTAAACAAAACCATCTATACAAATACAACAGTAACTGAAAAAAATAGGAGTTTGTAACCTTTGGTGTGTGTTGCAGGCTGTAGCCACAATAGTTTTCTGTGACATTAAAAAACAAACAAACATTAACAGAATTTTATCAACAGAAATCACAGAAAGACATTTATACAAAAAGGATCTAATTCTCCTTGTGTGTACTAATGAAGGTTTGCCAGCATACCTAAGGCAATGCAGAGATTTAGCAACAAAACACAATAAACAAGTGCATGGTCTATGGTGGAATAATTAAGCACAAAGACAAGGCCTTGTGTCATCTCTGCACCAGCAACTGAATTATTTAGATAACTTGAGGGTGCTTCCAGCTGAGAAGGGGAGAACCATATTCTAATAAAGTGCTGAGGGTTTCTTCAGCTCAGGGTATGGCTGTTACAAATGAGCAGGAAACACCCTCCTATTAATACTGTCCTGAAAAATGTATGTACAGATTTAGAGCCTGACTGGCATGTGCATTTACTCTAGCTTCATGCCCTTTGAAGTGCTCGTTAGCCACCAGAGTTCAAAGGAAACATAGAACACAAGCTTTCCTAGGCTCTGAGCAGTGCAGAAACCTGACGGCAATGGAGTTTTGTAGTCCTCTGAAATGGAGTAAAAAGAGAAAGTGAGATTTCCCTTTGGTCATGGCTCATAGCTGACGAGGAGCAGTGATGCGTTTAGCTCGTTCCAGGTAGTGAAGTATGATGTGTCATTTTCACCAGTGGAGTGGAGTTCAGCTGTCTTTTGGTCTTATATTGTGTTTAGCCGATTTCCAATTATAAGTCTTTTTATTATTAAAAAAAATACCCATTTGGAATTACTGCTAGATGAATGAAATAGTACTGGAACTACTGTGTGGATTAAACATATAATAAATGCCATCCCAGAATTTAAACATATCTCTGACACTCACATCACTTGTTCACATTGAAAGTATCTGAAACTCGTAGGCTTGGTCTACACTGCGGGGGGGAGGGGGGGGAGTCGACCTAAGATACGCAATTTCAGCTACGCAAATAGCATAGCTGAAGTCGGCGTATCGTAGGTCGACTTAACTGACCATGAGGGCGGCGGCAAGTCGACCGCTGCCGCACCCCCATCGACTCTGCTTCTGCCTCTCACAGCGGTGGAGTTCCAGAGTCGACGGGGAGCATGTTTGGGGATCGATTTATCGCGTCTAGATGAGATGTGATAAATCGATCCCCGATAGCTCGATCACTACCCACCAATCCAGCGGGTAGTGAAGACGTACCCTTAGTGTAGACACAGCTTATATCAGTTCCCTGAACAAAATAAGCTACAAAAACAGGGCTTTTTTTTTGCAGGTGTAACTGTGTGTACACAGATTTTTTTCACATGCTATTGGACATTGCTATGAGGAAAAAACTTTCAAGTGTAGACCAGGCCTTACTCTACTGTAACTTCATTGACTTCCATGGATTTACTCCTGATTTACACCAATATAAATGAGAGGAGAAATAGGCCCAAAGAGTCTATAGTCTGCCTCGTTTTAGCTCCATACCTTTCTTGCGCACTTTTGAGTTGCAAAATATATCCATTTGGTGCAGATATTGAGCAAGATCCTCAGCAGATATAAATTGGTGTAGTGCCATTAACTTCAATGCAGCTACACAAATGTATACCAGTTGCAGATGTAGCTCTATTCATTATGAGTTGTATTTTCCCAGCTCTTTTCACTTTAATTTCATAATGTAACCTTCACAATTTAAGCAAATATTTAAACCATAAAGTATAAATAATAGGTCTGATTCCTTGCACCTTGTCTAGTCAGTTTCATCTGAGCAAAATGAGTGTAAAATGCTACCAAGTCAGGATGGATTTTGTATTGGATTTTGTATTGGATTTTGTAATAGTGATGTCCCAAAGTACAAAGCAGTGAAGAATCAGGCTGTAAGGACCAGCTTTTCAGCTGGTAAATCCTCATAGGTCTATTGAGACAAGTGGAGCTGCTGCTGGTCTATACCAGCTGATAATCTGGCCCTTATGAATGTGTTTTCTCGTAGAAAGAAATATACTTTGTAGTCTGTGAGGAATCCCACGGATGCTATTTATTGAGTGTGTATCTATGTCCTACTTTTTTGTACAAAGATTGAATCCATAAATATTTGATATCTTTTCTACAAATTTCGCTCCAGATAGGATTTTTTATGTTTATTATGCTGCACTATTAACCATTAACCTACTAATGTTAAAAAAATAGGAAGAGTGTAGTCTGCATTAAGATGTATTCTGTCTCTCTGAGCTGTGAAGATACATGTATGAAATGCTATTTTACAAATGTATGATCTAATCATTTTATGTAATACAAGTTGGAAAATGATGTGCCTTAAAATGTCATTCTCTGGACAGCTTCTGTTTGGAGATTTCATGTGCACTTTCCAAACAGTGTTAGCTATCTTCTTATATTTTTAAACAGTAAATTTGCTCAATTAAAATGCCTTTATAAAAATGTTTTAAAAGCACATTATGATGAGAACTTTGGCAATAAACTGTATGGCTTTGGTGTAATCATGCTACAGTGGAAAAACTGGTTTATGTAGCAAGTCCATCTCTGATATTACAAGAACACTCCAGCATTAAAAATAATTTACTGAAACACAGCTTCATTGTTCTGGCTATTTTAAAGCTTATAGTTTGCATGCACTACTGGTGAGAAGAATGTGGCTACTGTTATGTAGGCGGGTATAATGTATCTGCTTCTGCTCAAACCTCTTGATCAAATGCATGAGAATTAACTGGGTCACATATCTAAAAATTGTCTATTCAGTTTGAGAAAGGCTGGGGATACTTTCTGCACTTTCCTAAAGGCTGCACTGAGACTCTTTCTACACCTACTAGCCTCCTCTACGGTTTCTTTAAAATTAAAGTATGATGGAGTGATCATTAATTTCTATCCCCAATCTGAAATATTTTACAACTGTGAAATGGGGAAAACTGACGAGGCACTAGTACTGTAGAAAAGGACTTGGAGTTATAGTGGATCAGAAATAGTATATGAGTCAATGTGATGCAGTTGCAAAAAAAGCTAACAACACTCTGGCCTGTATTAGCAGGAATGTCATATGTAAGACACAGGAGGAAATTGTTCTGCTCTAAGTCAGCACTGATGAGGCCTCAGCTGGAGTACTGTGTCCAGTTCTGGGCACCGCACTTGAGGAAAAATGTGAACAAATTGGAGGAGTCCAGAGGAGAACAACTAAAATTATAAAAGGTTTAGAAAACCTGACTTAGCTGGAAAGGTTAAAAAAACTGGGTATGTTGTCTTGAGAAAAGAGGACTGAGAGGGGACCTGACAACAGTCTTCCAATGCATTAAGGGCTGTTATAAAGAGGGTGGTGATCAATTGTTCTCCAAATCTACTGAAGGTAGAACAAGAAGCAGTGGGTTTAATCTGCAGCAAGGGAGATTGACGTTAGTTATTAGGAAAAACTGTCTATCAGGGTAGTTAAGCTCTGGAACAGGCTTACAAGGAAGGTTGTGGAATCTCCATCATTGGCAGTTTTTAAGAACAGGTTTGATAAATACCTGTCAGGGATGGTCTAGGTTTACTTGGTCCTGCCTCAGCACTGGGGGCTTGACTAGGTGACCTCCCGATGTCCCTTGGAGCCCTACATGTCTATGATTCTAAGTGACAACAATGTGCTACTTATCAAAGATATCATTTATAAAAACTAGGGCTGTCAATTAATCGCAGTGAACGCCTGCGATTAACTGAAAACAAAATTAACATGTTAATGTTTTTAATGCATGAATTGCATACCTCTGCGCGGGGAGGGAGGCATCGGTGGCTGGGGATAGAAGCCCCAGCCCACAGCAACACGGGCAACGGGGAGAAGAGGGCTTGAAGCCCCGCACCGGGCTGGAGCCCTGAGCAGGGCTGAAGCCCAGAGCCCTGAGCCAGGTTGAAGCTCCGAGCCCGCACCCAGCAGGGCTGAAGCCCCCCCCACCCGGAGTGGGGCTGAATCCCTGATCCCCCCGGGACTAAAGGTGGTGGTCACAAGTTTTTCTAGTGGGGAGATCACCATTTTTTTTAAAGTCCAAATGGGGCTGCCAGCACAAAAAACTTGAGAAACACTGAGAACAGGGGCCTGGCTAGCTCAGCCTCCCTTCACCAGCCTCTCCTCCCCTGCCACAAGCTGAGGTTGCAAGGGAGGGCAAAATCTACCCTCCCTTGCAAACAAGGACTCACTCAGCTGAAGGGAGTTATGAATAATAATAATGCTACATTTGTAAATTGCGTTTTCATGATAAAGAGGTTGCACTGCAGTATTTGTGTGAGGTGAATTGAAATACTATGTCTTTTGTTTATCTTTTTTATAGTGCAAATATTTGTAATCAAAAATAAGAATATAAAGTGAGCAAGGTACACTTTGTAGTCTGTGTTGTAACTGAAGTAGATATATTTGAAAATATAGAAAACATCCAAAAGTATTGAAATAAATAGTATTTTATTATTGTTAACGGTGTGATTAATCACATGATTAATCGTGATTAGATTTTTTAATCTCATGATTAATTACGATTAATTTTCTTAATTGCTTGACAGCCGTAATAAAAACCCAAACAACTACAAGCAACAAAATAAATATTAAAGTACATTTATAATCCCACATTGCCCATATAATATGCAAACACCTTGGGTGAGACCCTGGCTTCACTGAAACCAATGGTCAAACTCCCATTGATTTTAATGAAGCCAAGCCTTCATCCCTTTTTCTTTTCAACTATAAGCAAATCCATATTTCAGCACGGGAAGAGCACTGTTGACATTCAGCAGCCTACCTGTCTTTTTGGTTGGTTGGTGCTGGTTTCAGTGAAATTACACTTTCTGATTTTGGAATTTCTCACTTTTGGGCAGTGGGCCCTTTAACTCTCTTTTTCAGGTGTAAGTAAAGATGGAGAGCCACTCCTCAGCTGCAGTGAGTGCTCTAAGCCACATTTGTGCCCCACATCCTAGACCAGCTTAAGGGCTGATGTATGTTGTGCTAGCCACAGTGGTCCAGCAGAGATCACGGTGGAGTTTCATGAACTCCTTTCCCTCCTGGCAACTCACCTCCCTGCAGAGGCTGATTAAGGTCTCCTGGGGCCCTGGGCCAGATAGGGTTGCCAACTTTCTAATTGCACAAAACCAAACACCCTTGCCCTGCCACCTGCCCTGCCCCTTTCCTGAAGCCCCACCCTGCCCCGCTCCTTATCTGAGGCCCCCACCCCCGACTCCATCCCCCCCTCCCTCCGTTGCTCACTCTCTCCCACCTCACTCACTTTCACTGGGTTGGGGCAGGAGGTTGGGGTGCGGGCTCTGGGGTGGGGCCGGGGATGAGGGGTTTGGGGTACAGGAGGGGGCTCCAAGCTGAAGCTGAGGGGTTCGGAATGCAGGAGCGGGCTTAGGGATGGGGCAGGAGGTTGGGGTGCGGGCTCTGGGGTGGGGCCGGGGATGAGGGGTTTGGGGTACAGGAGGGGGCTCCAAGCTGAAGCTGAGGGGTTCGGAATGCAGGAGCGGGCTTAGGGCTGGGGCAGGAGGTTGGGGTGCGGGCTCTGGGGTGGGGCCGGGGATGAGGGGTTTGGGGTACAGGAGGGGGCTCCAAGCTGAAGCTGAGGGGTTCGGAATGCAGGAGCGGGCTTAGGGCTGGGGCAGATGTTGGGGTGCGGGCTCTGGGGTGGGGCCGGGGATGAGGGGTTTGGGGTACAGGAGGGGGCTCCAAGCTGAAGCTGAGGGGTTCGGAATGCAGGAGCGGGCTTAGGGCTGGGGCAGGAGGTTGGGGTGTGGGCAGAGGTGCCGGCTCTGGCTGGGAGTGTGGGCTCTGGGGTGGGGTTGGGGATGAGGAGTTTGAGGTGCAGGAGGGGGCTCTGGGCTGGGGCAGATGGTTGGGTTGCGGGAAGGGGTGTGGGCACCAGGTGTTTTGGTGTGGGAAGGGGCTCAGGGCTGGGGCATGGGGTTGGGGTGGGGGGTGCAGGCTCCAGCCGGGCAGCACTTACCTCGGGCAGCTCCCAGTTGACTGTGCAGCAGGACTAAGGTAGGCTCCCTGCCTGCTGTGGCTCCGCGCAACTCCCAGAAGTGGCTGGCATGTCCGGCTACTAGGCACAGGGGCTGCCAGGAAGGCTCCACATGCTTCCTGTGCCCACTGGCACTGCCCCGCAGCTCCCATTGGCTGCAGTTCCCGGCCAATGGGAACTGTGGAGCCAGGGCTCGGGGCAGGGGCTGCGCGTGGAGCTTCCCTGATCACCCCTGCGCCTAGGAGCTGCAGGGACAAGTGAGACACTGCCGGGAGCTGCACAGAGCTAGGGCAGACAGGGAGCCTGCCTTAGCCTGCTTTGCCACCAACCAGACTTTTAACAGCCCGTTCAGCAGTGCTGACTGGAACCGCCAGGGTCCCTTTTCAACTGGGTGTTCCAGTCGAAAACTGGACACCTGGCAACCCTAGGGCCAGAGCAAGTGGGGGGGGGGCCTCAGCTCCAGAACCGTAACCCCACCCCAACCCTTACGTCTACTGTCCTCCCATTCCGCTTCTTCTGCCTGTGCCCCCGCCCTGTTCCACCCATGGCCCCACCCCGTTCTGCCCCTTCCCCCATAGCTCTGCCCCTGTTCCACCCATGGCCCCACCCCGTTCTGCCCCTTCCCCCATAGCTCTGCTCCTGTTCCACCCATGGCCCCACCCCATTCCACCCCTTCCCCCCATGGCCCTGCCCCATTCTGCCCCCCCACTGCAGTCCCACCCCCCTGTTCACTCCTTTCTCCCCCCCCCCCCACTGCACCCCAAGACCAGAGAAGCTCTATCTCCCTGCCACAGCCCTGGAGCCACAGTGGGGAGTGAGAACTCCAGTCCCGGTGCCACAGCGGGGGGCCAGGTACTGGGGCTTCCTCCACCACCTTGTGCTTCTGCCAGGGACCAGGGTCGGGGCGCTGGGGCTTCCCCTGCCTGTTCTGCCAGGGCTTTGGGCTTCCGCTACCCTGCAGTGGATTTCTGCTGTGGTGCCCACTTTTCTGGGGCCCCCCAACTGACCAGGGCCCCTGGGCATGGGCCCCATGGGCCCATTGGCTAATCTGCCACTGCCTCGCTGCCCTTTATGTGCAGGGGGAGAGAGGAGTGGATGTGCCAGCATTACACCACCCGATGTGTCAGAGGAATCTTGACTTCATGTTCAAAGCAACTTTTGTGCTTGTGAAGGTAGGAGTGTACTACCCCTTTAAGGGACAGGCTGGAGTCCACAACAAAGCAGCCTGGATGTAATCAAGGAAGCCCCTTGCCCAACCCTGGGGCTGGGCTATTTAAACAAGAAAAGGCAACTGAGCAGGAGAGAGGGGGCTAGAAACCAAACAGGTAATGGGCTCGTGTCTTCCCTGGGTTCTAGTAGCCTGACTGGCCCTAGAGACTTTAGCTGCTGATTTTAAGGCTGGGAGCTGTGAACTAGGGCCCTAAGGTAAGACTTTATGAACTTTTAAGACCTCTTCTTCCTGGAGGGTTTCTTAAAGACAGCATATTGATTTTGTTAGTCTGTTTTGGCTTCTCCTTACCTGGATCTGATTCCTGGTGAAATCACTTAGATTCTCTCGCTTTAATCTGCCCCCACCCAAAAAAACAACAACAAAGCTATGGCTAATGGAAATTCTTTGCCAGGATGTAACACTTTCCTCTGCAGCCCTTGAAGCACTTTCTAAAGCTGGGTTAGCATTATTTGCCTGACTTTACAGTGGGCAAAGGGCAATGGGTGCCTCAGTGCTGTCCATGCTGCAAACTTCCTGTCAGGCCTCTGGCAAAGGCACTTGCCTGTGACCCTCTCTGGAACTGGAACCTGTGCCTATATCCCCTCCCTTAATGGGCATGCAGCAGGATGAGTCGCTTTACCAGGCTGCCTTTCGCTCTTGAAAAGTAGCCTGGGGCAGCTTGATGATCAATTAAAATATTCTTGGATTTTTTTCCATTGGCTTCAGTGACAGAAATTCATATCTAGTATTAAAGTGGTGTCAGTCTCTGAAAGGCTTTAGTTTTCCTGGCCTTGACAATGAATGCTAAACTCTTCCTGGTTTGGCTGTTGTGATATAACATGACTTTGCAGAGCTGAAAGAGGGACACAAAGAAAAATGAGCCACTTTAAAATGGCTTCTTACAATTTTTGTTTTAAAGTCTCAATGCTCAAAACCCCAGTCTAGTTGGTGATTAGACTTAATAAACATTATTTTTCTTGTCTGGCGTTACAGCAGGGGATTAAAATCCGCCTTAAAGTTCCAAGCAAGCTTCCGTTATATCTGGAGTCTGCTACCACGCTCCCCACAAGCTGGGGATGTGCAACAAGAACCCTGGCCCGGTAGCTCCAAAAACTACAGGTATCTACCAGGCAAAGGCCCATCTCCATTAACAATCTCTTCTAAAAGGCACTTTATGTATTTCCTGAGATGCAGCATACTGCTAGAGAAAAGCCTGCTCACTCAGCTATATTGGGCATGATCCCGCAAGGCACTGAGTACTCGGGCTCTGATCCAGAGCACAGCACTTAAAGTACTTCAGTAATACTATGTACTCATTGGATCAGGACCAGAGTGCTCTGCGCGTTGAGGCCCATTGTGTCGTATCCTGTTTCTGTCAAGTCAATGGCAAAATCTCAGGTTGACACTGAGTCTGAAACTACCACCACTAAAAAAGATTAACTTTGCTTAGTTATTGGTGCATATGTGTCTTTTTTCATCCTATCAACATGTCTTAAGAGAAACCAGGACAGTGTATGAATCACCCCCCAATTATGAAAAGTGGCTATGCCAGAAGATGGTGCTGCAAGACTAATATAGCCAGCATATACATTTTTGCAATACCTAGCATTCAAATCCACTTGCAAACCCAGGTGTTCTGTAGTCTATTGTGGCTTGATTGCTGATGCTTTATCACTAAAGTCTCCAAGATATTTGTCAAGGTTTTTTAAAAAGCCTAATTTAAATATTTTACTTACATTTTTGTATATTTTTAATCACTTACCACTAGAGCTTGGAATCCTTTGCTTGTCCTAGTTTAAGACTAACACCTTAAAATATTTTTCTGGGATAATGTCAATAAACAGTTACCATGGTTGTTCCTAGTAACCACCTTAGGCTCAACTCTGTTACCATGTTCAAAGTTTCCCAGTAGCCAAGTCAAACATTACATTAGCTCATTTTCTGCCAAACCCTATTGAAGTCAAGTGGAGTCTGTCTGTATATTGACTTCAAGGGGATTTAGGCTTCGAATCGGGTTCTGCATCATTTTCGAGGTCCCTTTCAAAAACCATGATGTGTTTCTGCCCCCAAAGTGCTTTTTATGTGTATATATTTTAGTGCTAAGTGTGTGCTAAGACCTTTACAGGTGGATGTGAATTGAATGTTTGTGTTCCAAAGATTTCTCAATCTGTACTAATGGAATGGAAAATGGAACACAACAAAGAAGCAAAGTAGTTGAATAGCAGAGTTCCCCACACATCTAGTTTTTCATTTATTTGTTAGCATTTCTTTGAGGGACGAACTTCTTTCTAGGCCTTTTGGAAGAAACATGACTTAGGGAGATACTAGAAGGTATGGATTAGTGGAAGCATTGCAGATCATGGAAACAAGCTCTGACATAGCTGCAGAATGCCAGGCATACACAGGCATGTTAAAACCTCTTGGATACTCTCTCTTCATATCAGGTGGTGGGGAGGGAAAGAATAAGAATAATGCAAAAAAGATATAGCTTAAGGTAATAAAAGCTGTAGAGACCTGGACTTCTGCATTCTTGCTTCTGGCTAGTGCTAGTTATGAGAAACACCTGTTGCATGGATGTATTTATATCCCTTGTGACTCAGATTTTCAAAAATGGACTCCAACTTTGAGTCTGCAGTCAGCTGCAGGTACAATTCTGTGCACTAATGATGTAATTTTGACATTCAAATACTTGTTTATGCCTTTGGAATGAGAGGGTGGACTTTGAAGCCAAATCTGCATGTGCAAATTCTGCACATGCAGATTTGGCTTATGTAATACCGACAGACTCCAGCTGGCAGCGGGCCAGATTGAACCTGGGACTTCTGGAGCTAAATGCATGAGCTTCTACAGCAGTGGTCTCCAACCTTTTCATGCACAAGATCACTTTTTGAATTGAAGATCAATCCAGGATCTACCCTGCCCCTTCCCCAAGGCCCTGCCTTTCTCACTCCATTCCCCCCTCCCTCAGTCACTCGCTCTCGCCCCCTCCTACTCACTTCCACTGGGCTGGAGGGGGTTGCGGTGTGGGAGGGGGTTCAGGCTCTGGGCTGGGGCCAAGGGGTTTGAAATGTGGGAGGGGGCTCCAGGCTGAGCCTGGGGTAGGGGTGCAGGAGTGAGGGGTGCAGGCTCTGGGAGGGAGTTTGGTACAGGAGGGGGCTCTGGGCAGGGGGTTGGAGTGCAAGAGGGGGTGTGAGGTGTAGGCTCTGGCCAGGAGGCGCTTAACACAGGTGGCGCCTGCACAGCAGGGCTCAAGCAGGCTGCCTGCCTACCTGCTGTGACCCCACGCTGCTCCCAGAAGCTGCTGGCACGTCCTGGTGGGAAGAGGGGGCAGCGGCTCTCCATGTATTGCCTGCATCTGCAAGTGCTGCTGACCAATGAGAGCTCCCATTGGTCAGCAGCATTTGCAGGTGTGCTGTGCTGTTGGACTTTTAGCGGCCCAGAGATTGTGATCGAATGGCAGAGGCTCCAGAATCGACCAGTTGATCACGATAGACAGGCTGGTGACCATTGCTCTACGGCATGAGCTAAAAGCCATATAGCCCTAGGCTGTAGAGAAGACTCCTTCATCTCTTTAGGTGGTCTGGGTGCCATTAGATGAGACCGAGCACCACACCCTGGAGATGTGTGGGTTAATACGCAGTTACTACAATGTTGTGCTTAATATTCTGCATGCATTGTTATGTGCGCACAGTTGACTGTGCCCTCAATTTGGTATCTGTAGTTGATTGCTGGCACAGAGTTAGAAGCCAAGGTGAAGCCAGATTGAAAATGTAGCCTTATACATTGGGCACATAATCACTGGGTGGTTTTGTGGCTAGAATATGAAAAGGAACACAGTTGGAAGGCAGTCCGCTTTGGAATCCAAATCCCATTGGTGTGACTGTCAATTAAATGCCCATTGATTTAGGCTGGATAGGACCCTTAAATATAATGTGTGACTGCACTGGATAAGCTTCAATTACCTAACTTGAAAACAAGTATTCTTCATTAAATGTGTGGGCTTCTACTTAAATGAAGGTGACAATGCTGAGCCTTTATTCATCAACCACATGGTGGCAGCATCAATGAGTAATGTGATTAATTTCACCAGTTCCAGCTGTATTCTCCTCACAAGAGCTCTTTATCATCAGTCATCACTAATCTTGGTAACTGCACAATCATTTTGCTGTTGCCATTCACCGGCACAACCCCAGAATCTGTCAACTTTGCTGATTATATCTTGGTTTGGATCAGGGGTCTCAAACACGCGGCCCATGGGATTGTTTTCTGCGGCCCGCCAGCCCCCCACGGTGCCCCCCCTCCCTGCATTTAGGTACAGTGGCTCTGATCCAGCGTGCACTGGGGCAGGGCAAGGTCCTGCCTGGCTGCCCTGTGCGGCTCGGACAAGCTCCTGGAACCTGGGGGAGGAGGGGCACAGGGGTCTGTGTCACTGTTCAGGCACCGCCCCCAGAAGCTCCCATTGGCTGGGAACGGGGAACCATAGCCAATAGGAGCTGCTGGGGGCAGTGCCTGTACGCAACCCCCGTTGTTGGGGTTGGTCCTGCTTTGAGTTGGGGTTGGTCCTGCTTTGAGCAGGGGGTTGGACTAGATGACCTCCTGAGGTCCCTTCCAACCCTGAGATTCTATGATTCTATGAACAGTGACACAGACCCCTATGCCCCTCCTCCCCCAGGTTCCAGGAGCTTGCGGGAGCAGCGTGGGGGCAGGGCAGGCAGGGAACCTGCCCCCAGTGCATGCAAGGGCAGAGCCTTCACCCCTCCTGCACCCTGACCCCCTTCCCTGAGCACCCTGTCGCACCCAGCACCCCTCTCCCTCAGCCCACTCCTGCACCCCGCACCACTCCTGCACCCCGCACCCCCTGCCCTGAGCCCCCTGTCACACCCCGCACCCCTCCTGCAACCCGACCCCCTGCTCTCAGTCCCCTGCCGCACCCTGCACCCCCTGCTGCACCCCTCCTGTACCCCTCCCCCTCTCCTGAGCCCCCCGCTGCACCCCTGCCCTGAGCCCCCTGCCGCACCCCCTGCACCCCAACCCCCTGCCCTGAGCCCCCTGCCACGCCCTGAGCCCCCTGTCACACCCCACACCCCTCCTGCACCCCAAGCCCCTGCCCTGAGCCCCCTGCTGCACCCAACACCCCTCCTGCACCCTGACCCCCTGCCCTGAGACCCTCCTGCACCCTGCATTCCTGCTGCACCCCAACTCCCTGCCCTGACCCCCTGCTGCACCCTGACCCCCTGCCATGCCCTGCACCCCTCCTGTACCCCACACCCCAGCTCCCTGCCCTGAGCCCGCACCACACCCCACATCTGTCCTGCACCCCCTGGGGGCAGGGAGGGGGCAGAGTTGGGGTGGGGATTTCAGGGAAGGGGTGGGGCCTCATGGAAGGGGTGGAGTGGGGGAAGGGCCGGGGGGGGGGGGGAAATAGGTATCAGTAATGCGGCTCTTGGGCCAATGTACTAATCCTCATGTGGCCCTCATGGTCATTTGAGTTTGAGACCCTTGGTTTAGATTGTAAACTGTTAAGAGCTGCGACATAAAAAATCCTGATTCTCCTATACTAGTGGAACACCAACTTCAGTGGAGTAATTCTTGAGTTACCCCAGTGTTGGAGGAGAACTGGCAGGGCTGGCTCCAGGCACTAGCCTACCAAGCACATGCTTGGGGCGGCACCTGGAGGGGGGCGGCACTCAAGGGTGGTTTGTTTTTTGTTTTTTTAAATTTACAAAAACCCGCCGGCGCCGGGGCAGCGGGGCCACCGGGTGGCAGGCGTTCCGTGCTCCCCACTGGCAGGGGGTGCGGAGCGGCGGGCATGCAGCCCTCCCTGCTGCCCCCCCCCCCCCCCAGCGTTTTGGCGGGGCGGCAGCGTTGGGGGGGGGGGGGGGATGTTTTGGCCGGCGTTGCGGGGGGCTTGTGGGTTGTTTGTTTTTTTTGTTTTTTTTTTGCTTGGGGCGGCCAAAAAGCTAGGGCTGGCCCTGAGAACTGGGCTGTGTGCTTTAGTTGTATGTAAAGCACCATGCACACTTATGGTGCTGTGAGAATCAATAAATAATAGCTATCTACTGTGGATGGTATACTAGGGAATAGTATCAGGTTGCTTGTATTTTTACTCCCCACCAGGAAAGTGCCGATTCCTGGTTCAAGCTGTGCAGGAGTCTTTTTAACTTTAAATTCTGTTCATACCCTGGTGTAAATCTGGAATAGCACAATTGATTTGGAGTAGTTACATCAGTGTAACTAAAAGCAGGATTTGGCCCTTGGTGTCTGATAATTTATTTAAGGGATTAATCACGTGTCCGCTTCTAGATCTCCCAAATAATGACATTTTTATGTTTTACTGGCATAATCTGCAGTTTCTCCTTCAAGTCCACAATGATTTAAAGCAGTTGCTGGTATCCCAGCTTGCTTTCATCTCAGTAGTGGATTTGTGCTGTGAATTCTTTTGCATATCTTCTAAGTTCTAGTGCATGCAGCTTTTAACACTGACTTTTCCTGCCCTACATTTACCCTCCCGTTTTGGTCTTCATCCTTTTTTTTTTCTCCTACTAGCAGTCGCCCCCTCCCCCCTCCCTTCTCCTTTAACCTCATTGTGTTGCCTAGCAGGAAGTAGTACAAAGTTTCCTTGGCTGCTGCATACATTACTACAGAATGTGCATGGAAAAGAAGAAACTTGGGCTCGGCCTTCCAAACCCAAAGTTACCATTCTGCTATTCTCGCTGTTAAGAAGTCAACATGCTTGAGACTACGTTGTAGATGCACAACCAGAGCTGTGGGGGGAGCAGTGCATCAACAAGGTGACTGGTACTGAAACCACTGTTAGTCTAATGGATTGAAAAAAGAGATCACCTTCCCCACACTTGAATACTGGTTTCTAATATGGATCTGATTTCACTGAAAGGGTATTGCACAGAACAAACTAAGGTAAACATATATGCCAAGAAATACAATTCTGGAAGGGGGGGAAAACCAGAGAAGCCCTGTTTTGAGGGTCTGCACAATGAGGTTGATAAAACCTGTGGCCAGGAGCCTCCAAGTAAGTGTACTGATTTCACAACAGCCCACCCCATAGACGGCCTGGTGGGATTAAATACAGCAAAAAAACTAATGACCCCTGTAGGCCATTGCTCTTATTGCCAGTGCCCTCTGGTGTCAGGTCATAACATTTCAGGGGACTTCATCTCTAGAAAACCCCCACACCCACAATGGCCACTTCCTTGGCCTTGCAGTGTCAGTCTTCCAGGGCCAGGTCACTCGAGGATTTGATCCCCCTTCCAGGGTATCAAGGTCCAACTGTAAGGCCAAATAAATATCTAAACTAATAATTCTTCTGCTTCTTTTGGAACGCACTGAAGTTCTCTGTTTCTTAGCCCCTACTCCTTGGTCCTACAGAGCATCTCTTAGCCTGCTTCCTCCCAGCAGATCTTTTCATTTACATACCCTTCCCAGGGACTCTGGCAGCTTTCTTCAGGCATCTCCCTGCTCCCTAGAGGCCCAGTTTCAGCCCCTACACCCCTAAGCCTAACCTACTTAGTGTGGGTCTCTTTTAGTACTGACTTTCCCAGGCCCTTGTTCCAGTCCCCTCCCCAGACTGAAGTCACAGCTCTAAGTCCTCCTCTCTCTGCTCCCCCATAGCTGGGGTCAGTTGTTATAATTAAGACACATTCAGCTGGGAAATTGCTGTCCGGTCACAGGCAAGGCTGACAGGGGCTTGCCTTAAAGGGCCAGCCAGTCTGTTAAAATACTGTTAAAATTGAAAAATTAAGCTTGTTTCATATAATAGGCACAAAAATGAATCTGTACAGCAAAGCCACACTGCCATATCTGTATAAAGACAAACACTGCTCAGTAGAGTTTGGAATAGTGAGATAGGAAGTCTCACTTGGTGTTGCAGAACAGTCTGCAAATGCAAAGGATCAAGTGTGCAACTTTTATGCAGAACAAGATGCAAAAGATTCTTAAAGTTGCAGAGTTGAATTGAATACATCATAGTGATGCAGCTCCTAGAGTGCTGCCAAATTGTACACGTGATGTAAAGTCCCATTAGCACCAAGAAATAACACTTAACAAGAGGAGAACATGAAATGTTGAGTGCCTACAGACACTGATTGGGTTAACAGTGCAATCAGTGTAATTAAACCCAATGAGTTAAGGATTTGCATAGATCAAAAGAAATTTGAAACACGCCATCAAATCTGAGCCCTGTCCACTTGTGACACTTTCTTGAGGTGCTCAGAAGTAGGAGTCACTTTTTTGTTACCTTTCTGCCTTAGCAAAAGAGACGCTTACTGATGTTAAACTGCATGCCAGTTCCCTGACACTTATGTCTGTTAGCCACCCTGACAATCTCCTCTAAAGCTCCACCCACCTTTACTTTGCCTTGCAGATAACACTTGGTGCACCCCTATTCCTGAGCCCCCTGGAAGAGCATTTCCAATTTGTCTCTCTGCAAAGAGACAGTGTATACACCACCTTGTTTGATTCAATTAAGAATTCACGTTTTGCTTATTATTGCAGCACTGAAATGGACTTGTAAAACAAGAAGTTTATTAACAGAGGAAATGTAAGTGATATAAAGCAGCGACAATGGAAATGGATATGGTTATAAATAAAGCCACAGTATAACACCCTTCTAAGGGCTGCTCTACACTAGCCCCGAAGTTCGAAGTAAGATACGCGACTTCAGCTACATCTTATTTCGAACTTCAAAGTACTCACCCCTGGTCCACACCGCGGCGCGCAGGCTCCCCCGTCAACTCTTCCTGCTCCGTTCGTGGAGCAGGATTACCAGCGTCGACGGGGAGCACTTCCTCGTTCGATTTATCGCGTCTAGACAAGATGCGATAAATCGAACCCAGAAGATCAATCCGATGCGTCCGACAGAGCTGGTAAGTGTAGACTAGCCCTAAGACTAAACGTAATAGATACCCAGGCGTAGGAATCCCCAGACAGCTGCTGCAGCCTGGCCTTGACAAAGCTGGTAGGACTACAGCCTTAAGCAAGGCACCACCCATGGGAGTCCTGATTGGAGGATCACCTGGCTCCACTGATTGGTCCAATGATGCTATTTCCGCCAGAAGAAGGCGGAGGAAGTTTGTCTGAGCAACATGGTGATTTTCTGTTGTGGCTGTGCTGGACCCTGTTTGTGCCTGTATCCAACCCTGTCTATGATCCCTACTCTGCTCCTGCACACACCAGGCTCCAGCCTTGTGCTTAATCGTTGCCTCTCCTCCTGCCCTTGTGCTTCACTTCTGATCTTCAGTTACCAGCCCTGCTTCTGACCCTGACTCTGGCGTCTGGTATCTGACCTCAGCTCTGACCCTCAGCTTCGGTGCCTGGTTCTGGCGCTGGTAATTGGCAGTTGATTCTGGTGCTGATCCTTGGCTTCATTTTCCCCAACCTGGATGACTGCTCCGCTGACTGCTCCTGCTCTGACTACTAGGCCAGACTGCCTACATCCTGGTCCATAACAGCAAGCTTCTCAACATCACTCTCCCCCATGGCCAGGGTCTAGCTTTCATGGGTGCAAAGAGTGCTGTCCTTTTTGGTCCCTCAGCGATGGATAACAAAGGGGTTCTTCTCCCCCTTCTTACAATCCTGAAAACCTTTGAAATGTATCCGTTTGAAGTGTACGGTACCAGGCAAGATCCTTCTCCCCCACTGCTTGTGCCCTGGTATACGGATGCCAAGCTGTTTTCCCATCATCTTGGCAACTTGTTCTTCCTGTTTACCTCCGATGCAAATGGCTTTCAATTGAATTTTTTTGTCCTGCTTGATTTACATTAGACATCTAGGCAGACAGGCAAATCAATATTCCTTTGTCTGGGAAAGATTTGTTTATCAACCCTGTCTGAATACATACAATTTTTGGATGACACCCATGTACACATATCACAGTAGTTATGATGACCTGTATGAGATAAGCTTACATTTCTGTCAAAGTATATCAGTAAAGAAGGGTAGGAGACATTAAATGAATTAGGTGTGATGCATGTATTAGTCCTGATAAAAGTTGCTTTTACAGAATAGTGAACCTTTTGCCTGTTGGCACTTAGGGTCACACCAATGAGAACAATTGAGGAGATCTTAACTAGACTTCCAAATGCAAGGGTGAGTTCAGTTTTGGTAGGCCCAACTCTACAGAAAGTACAAAATTCTTTATCTTCACTGTGTCATGATCAGTGAAACTAGAGTCAGAGGGCCCCATGTTCCCAGGAGGGACTGATATTGAAGGGGCACCAAGGGGATGTGGGGAGTTAGGCTGGAAATAACTCCGCCATGTGGACAAAGCAGTCCACAGGGTTTAATAAAGTTCCACTTGTTCAACTTAACCTGCAGTCAGCGTCACACTTTGTGAATGAAACTTTTTGACTTCTCCTTTTGGTAGATACAGGTTTAAGTAACTTCCATTCAGGATTGCCTCAACACCTGAGCCATACCAAAGCCCCAGATTCTTAATCGTTGAAGATTTGGATGTGGTGAAAGTAATTGTTAATGACAACCTGTTGAAGACCTCTAAACAAAACCAAGCAGGACACTCATCTGTTTCTTGAGAACATCTAGAATGCTCCTGTTGTGTTCATATATTGACAGAAGTAACCTAAGAGTTACCTAACAATTAAGAGGAGCAGTAAACACAGGCTCCAGGCAGTGGATCCACCTCAGCAGCTGAACAGGACACAACAGAAGGGACTGCTTTGGGAATGTTAAGTGCTTCTATGATCAGAAGGCTATTGATATTTTAAGATAGTAGTTGCTCACAGGTGTCCAATGTTCTGCATTAGTTTGTGGTGGTTATTTTTGGCTGATCTTATATTTTTATTTCCATTTGATTTTCAAATAAAAAATGGAAGATGTAACACTAGCCTCTAGTCAGTTCTGCTACGTAATAGGTAAAGGCTTTTGTGAACATGATCAATATCCTGTAAAAGCTACCAGGAAATAAAAAATCAGTCTTGTATCAGAATTCCTATGTGTGGAACTCTTATTATATCAGCTCTTCATAGATCTGTTTAAAAACTGTTGTCCTGTTATACTAGACTAGGAAAAACCCTGGATTTACCCATGTGGTGGTTTCACTTTGCAAGAGTGTGCAGATCTTTCATTTCACACAGCTTCAAACACTTTGAATTTCAAGTTCAAAACAAAATTCAAAGTGAAACTTAATAAAAACTACTGACTTTTGCCTGACTGGAGTCAAAATCATGCAAAACCAATGAGTCTCACATATTGCGCCTTTACCCTGAAATCCCAGCCTGGCCTGTAGGTCGAGTTCCATTGAGAATATTGTACCTAGCTGAAAGGAGGGGAAGAGATTAGGTTTTCAGTGACTTTAATTTGACGCTGTAATGGAAGCACAGCTGGGTAACATAAGTAGCCACACAGAATACAAGGGATAGCAGTTGATTGACTCAGTTGTTTCTATACTAATTAATGTGTACTTAGAGAGGCTGGGTCTGTTGAAACTGCAGATAGGAGAATTTTGGCTTCATTCGTAAAGTCAAGAGTGTAATACAGGTCTGACTCATAGGAAAGCTGGTACAAGACTGATATATTTACTTCTTGGCCCAGTTATAGACATAAATCAGAGTTACAAAAGGTTATACCTGTCATTTGGCAGGAATCCGTATCCACTGACTCCATGGACTACTGTTGCATCTTTCTGTTTGGGGGATTTTTTTTTTCTTTTTTCTGTTTGACCAAATGCATCTAAAACCAAAATAACACACAATTAATAATACAGAACTCTCTAACAGAGATATATTAAACATCAGTCAGTAAGTGCTGTCTCTGAAATGATTCAGTACGTTGAGCTATGCTGCAGCTGCATATTTTGGGTAGTGAATGATTGTCACTGCTAGGTGAGGTAATGTAAATTTTCAATCCTTTTTTTTTTTTTTATCCTGGCTTATCCTTAATTCCTTGGAAAGCAACTTTAGATGATGCTTCATGCAGCAGTGGAATGGTGTTCCTGGTTCTAGTTCACAATGGTTGGAGGGTGGCATTTGTGACCGGGCCAGTGAGCAAAATTACAAATAGGGTTTTGTTCCAAACTATTGACAGTTGTGTGTCTGAGAGAAAGATCCTTTAACCCCTGTGCAAGAGACGTACCTCTGTCTCCAAGACCAGTGAGGTGGCAGAGCACATACTGGTTTATGCCATATACTGCACCTTTTCTGGCCAGCCCTGAACTCTCCAATTCCCTGATGACTGTTCTTTTGACACTTAAGAGCTTTTATATTTTCACCATAGCAATTATTCAGACACTCAGCGAAATCAGCCAGGTCCCGCTCCCACGTGGTACCTCACTTCCCCCTCTCTGAAGTGGGGAGAATCCTGACCCACGTTCATAAACTGTTTGATCCTCTGCTCTTGCTTCCAAGTCCTTGCCCAACCCCAACCTCTGCCCTATTCCCCAAACTTCCACACCCATGTTAGTGCCTATCTCACCCCCTGTGTGTGGTTTGTATTCCCCATCACAAGTCCAAAAAGGGGGGGGGGGGGACCTTGAAGTTACAGCTTTCCACACTGTTAATGGCTAACAAATCTAGCAGGCCTGAGGGCCTATTTTTGCAAGTGGAGCTGTGAGGTGGAGTCTCTCCCTGGCTTACATGACCTGTGCATGCCTATAGTGGGGGTGGGGAGTAGGGTGACCAGATGTCCTGATTTCATAGGGACAGTCCTGATTTTGGGGTCTTTCTTATATAGGCTCCTATTCCCCCCCCCCTCCCCCCCGCCCACACACACACACACACACACACACCCCGTCCTGATTTTTCACATTTGTTGTCTGGTCACCCTAGTGGGGAGGCAGAATGAGGGCAGATGGCTTCAGCAGTGTTATGGAGCATGCTCAGTCCATGTGAGCATGCCGAGAACAAGTCAAGTAGCAACTCAGGGGTGGGGGAGCTCAGGCATGTGACCCCACATGCCCCCTTCACATGTCACCTCTGCAGATACACTTGGAGGAGGGTTATAGTCAGGGGAATACTGTTCTGCAGTATACATGCCCTGCAAGATAGTCACTCGTGAAGGGAAGCAACACTGCTGTTAGCACTAGAGTCTGAGTGATAAGGAAGAAGAGTTGGAAATTCTCATTGAGGAGGGAAAAGTGGCTAAACTAGGAAACCTGGTGGGATAATGTGTCTGACTGGAATGTTAATGTTGCTGGTTACAACCTATATAGGAAGGGGAGAGAGGATAAAAGTGTTGGGCTTGGTTACGCTTGACATTAGACACCATTACCTGTTTAAAATTCTTGGTTATTGAGAACCCCAGGACCTTGAATGGACAGGGATCAATCTGCTAACTAACCCAGCCCAGCAGGGGAACCAGTGGAGGGCTGGTAGAGTTCACTGAATCCAAACCAGAGAGCAGGTTCAGTTTCTCCTTCAGCACCTATCTGGGACTTGTAGGAAGACAATTGGGTTCGCACAGGGGACCTCCTATTGGGAGACAGATGGGATGGGGGGGGAGGTCTCACGTAGCCAATAGTAAATCATCCTTGGAGATTTAAAAAAGTTATAGATACTTTTCTAACACAAAGTTTTGAACCCAACTACGGGTGACTCTATTGTGGGCCTCATCGTGGTGAAGAAAAATGAAGAGATCACTGGACTGGATGTTAGCAGTTGCCCTGGAGCCAGTAATCAGGACCTGACTGTAATCAGTGAGGACCAATAGAGGACATCCCCAACCAGCCATATTTACATTTGGTGCATTGAAAGGGCTACATTTCCAAAGCAGCTCTCCCCCTCTTGGGGTGGCAGTTGCCTCATCTCAGGACTTGCCCCTCCAGCCAGGCCAGTTCCAAACTTCTCCCCTTCCAGGGTAGTCCATAAACAAAAGCCAGGGAATCAAGACCCAACAACTGGTTAGTGGGTGTTGGGAGGGAAATGCCCCCTTGAAGTTACAGCTTTCCGTACTGTTAATGGCTAGCAAGCCCAGCAGGCCTGAGGGCCTATTTTTGCAAGTGGAGCTTTTTGTTATATTGGCTACGTTGCTCTAATGTTGCAGGTGCATGTTTTGGGTAGCTAATTATTACCCTACCTAGCAGCAACAATGTGAATTTTGAATCCTTTTTTATCCGGGCTTCTCCTTAACTCCTTGGAAGGTGGCTTTAGATGATGCTTCATGTAGCAGGCATTCTTTTGCCCTGTGTCATCCTGGCTTTTCTGTTGCTGGGCTTGGGAGGAAGGTTGAAGAGAACCCACTCTGCTGCCTGCAGAAGGCTGCATTCTAATCCAAATGTTTGTTCATTTTCCTTCTAGTTTCCTTCCCTTCCTAGAAGGCAATGTTCAAATGTTTTTCATGGAGCATGAATTCTAGATGACTTTTTCAGATTTCTGGATAGAGAGAATTTTTGTAGACCATCCTCCCCCTGTCCCCGGTAGCTTAATAAACCTTTGCACTCATTGATATGCTGTTCACACACCATTGCTCTGAATAGCTCCTCTGCATACTTTGAGAGGATCCCACTACTTTCCTGGAAAATTACTAGGTTTTCCAATATTTCTAAAATATTAAGGTCTTCCCCTGCCACAAAGTCAGAGCCAGTATCAGTAAATGCCCCCAAAACACAACTTCAGCCTACCCTGCATCAGCCAGATCCAGTGTCTTAATTTTTTTGTATTGATTTAAAGTAAAATCAACAGATTGATGCACAGTCAACCTGTGGAACTCTTTGGCAGAAGATGTTGTGAAAGCCAAGACTCTAACAGGATTCAAAAAATAACTAGCTAAGTTTATGGAGGATAGGTCCATTAATGGCTATTAGCAAGGATGGGCGGGGATGGTGTCCCTAGCCTCTGTTTGCCAGAAGCTGGGAATGGGCGACAGGGAATGGATCACTTGATGATTATCTGTTCTGTTCATTCCATCTGGGGCACCTGGCATTGACCACTGTCAGAAGACAAGATACTAGGCTAGATGAACTTTTGGTCTGATCCAGTATGACAGTTCTTCTGTTATATAAATTCAGTGTTACTCATATACCTTCACTGGGTGGGCTTAGGCTTGTGGGAATCTTCCAAAGGCAGAAGTGAGATGGAGTGTACATGAGAATTTATGAGTGATACAGAAGCATTCCACAATGTTGCAAATCCTGGCCTTGTGGACAGACAGAAAGCAAAGTGGGGAATTCTTTCTCTCTCCCCGCCCCATGGCAATACAATGAACATACCCTCTGTTTCATTCCATTGAAAGACACTTCCACAGCTGCTAGGCCAAGCCTGCTGTCTGGGACTGCGGGTGCTACAAGTGGCCAGCAGTGGGCCAGAAGGAGGAGGACCAGAAGGAGGAGGAGCTTTTGGAGATGGGGGCAAGGAGGAACAAGGAGCTCCTTGCTTTCAAAAGAGCCAAGGGGAGGAGGGACACAGTCCATGAAGAGAGACTGCTCCAGGGGTTCATGGAGGAAGAGAGGAAGAGCAGGGAGCAGGACCAATTGCTCAGGGAGAGAATGCTGGATATGGGGGCCAGCCAGGTGGTTCATCCAGCTCATGTCACAGCGCCAGCACCAGTGCATGTGCCAGTTGCAGTGTCTGTAGGTGCGCAGGTCCATGTAGACATGAGAGTGGAATGGTGGTCCTGGTTCACAATGGTTGGAGGGTGGAGTTTCTAGCAGGGCAAGTGAGCAAAATTACAAATAGGGTTTTGTTCCAAACTATTGACAGTTGTGTGTCTGAGAGAAAGATCCTCTAACCCCATCCAAGAGATGTACCCCTGTCTCCAAGACCAGTGAGGTGGCAGAGCACATACTGGTTCATGCCATATACTGCACCTTTTCTGGCCAGCCCTGAACTCTCCAATTCCCTGAGGAATGTTCTTCTGGCACTTAATAGCTTTTATATTTTCACTGTAGCAATTATTAAGACGCTTAACTAAATCGGCCAGGTCCTGCTCCCACAGTGGTGCCACACTTTCCCCCTCTCTGAAGTGGGGAGAATCCTGACCCACATTCAGAAAGTGTTTGATCCTCTGCTCTTGCTTCCAAGTCCCTGCCCTCCTTGCCCAACCGCAGCCTCTGCCATAATCCCCAAACTTCCATGCCCATGTTAGTGCCTGTCTCACCCCCCAACCTGCAAGGTTTCATACACAGTCTCCTGCCAGCAAACGGAAGCTGCCCCTGGCTCTGGAGCTGCAATCATATGTCCTGAGCACTGTCCTGCACCATGTTCACCATGTGCAGGTAGATCATCAACCTCCATCTCTGTCCCAGGTGCAGGATGGCCTCTGGTCCCTGCTCCCTCAGGCAGCTGGAGCTGCTGAGATTGGGGTGGGCAGAGCATGAGAACAGCCCATGAGGTTAAGAAATGGTAGGGAGAGCCTTTTCCCTGCACGGGACACTACGTTGTCCTTCCGTGCTCAATCCTTTCTTTCCTCATGCTGTTCTTTGGTTCCTGGACTCTGCCCAGAAGCCGAGCTCCCATCCCTAGCAGCTTGGCTGTTCCATACCCTGCTGTGTGCCTAAACTGCCCTGTCTCTCTCTCCTATGGCCTTGTCCTATGTGCTCAGCCTGGCCCCTTCCTGGCTTCTCCCTGACCTTTAAAGGACTATCCAAGCCCCTCCCAGGCCTGAGCCCCTGGGGTCTCTCTTCTGGCTGAGCACAGGCTGCCCTTATATCTCTCAGCAGGTCTGGGTCCTAGTCACATGCTGCTCCTTGTCACATGACCCGCACACTTACTCCCTTCACCCTGGGGAGCTGCAAAACCTGGGCTAGGTGCAGTTGAGCTCCAACCCCTTTCCTGGCCATCTCGCCCTGGGACAGCCTGAAACTGGAAACCTGTGGGCCAACAGGAACTGTTTGCTATGAAAGGTGCTGAAGACACAATGGCAGAGGAAATCCTTTGGACTGGATTTAAATTATTCCAGCTGAAAGTGAATGAGGGAAAATAGATTCAGATTTCTCTTCCTTGCAGCAGAAAAATGTTAAGGTCCGAAAGGGCCATTGTGTCCATCTTGTTTCCCTCCTGTATAACACAGGCCCTAGAATGTCACCGAGTGGTTCCTTCAGCCAACCATAACATGTGACTGAGCCAGAGCACGTCTTTTGGAACGACATCCACATGCATTAGAGCCAGCTGGCTGACAGAAAATCTTTCTTCTGCAGTGACGTGAAGTTAAAGGACATGGAGGAGAAGAAAACCTCTACTCGGGCAGTGACTGAAGTTGGAGCAGAGAAGCCAGGATAACCAGGGATAGTACTGGCTATCAGCAGACCTGCTGTTTTCTATTCCTGGCTTTGTGACCATGAGCGACTCGTTGCCTTTGTGTGCCTCAGTTTCCCCAACTATAAAATAGTTAATAAAGGTTTTGTTTATTCTCCCCATTTTACAGGATGGGAGGCTGAGATACAGTTGGGGCCTGTCTACGCTATCTATAGTGTATTTTTAAGCTGCTGATCCCCACGTATTGCTCAGAGCATATGGATAACACCACTCCTAAGTGTGTGTTTGTTCTGTGCTTAGCCACTATGGAACAGCTGGGCTGGACGGCCTTTTCTCGCTGTACAGTGGGGAGAAGGTACTGGGCACTCGGGATCTGAAGAGGCTTTCAAGAACTAATTCTTCAAAAATAATTGTTATCCATGAACTGGAAGCCAATATAAAACCACTGCTGATAAGATTGGTGAGTGACTAAATACTGGCAGAGTGGTAATTAATGATGAAGACAGGGCAGTGATACAGAGCAATCGAGATCCCTTGGTAAGCTGGACCCATTCAAACAAAACAAATTTGAAGAGCACCAATGCAAGGTCCTATACCTAGCAACAAAGAAAGCCGGCCACACTTACAGACTCTGAAGGGGATATAGGGGCCATACTGGGAAAGCCGTTCAACATGAGCTCCCAGTGTGATGCTGTGATGAACAGGGCTAAAGCCGTCATTAGACGTATGAGCAGAGCAGTGAGTAGGATAGGGCGGTGACACAGCACCAGTGAGACTAATATTGGAATCCCGCATCCAGTTTTGATGTCCACCTTTGAAAAAGATGTTGAAAAATTGGAGCTGGGGCAGCAAAGAGCCACAAAACGTTTTGAGGGCTGGAGAAAAATGCCTTCCAGTGAGCTATTGAAAGAGCTCAACCTGTTTAGAGTAGATAAAAGAAGATCGGGAGGTGACTTCATTGAAGTGCTGAAGTGCCTTCATGGAGGGAAAATATCGGGTATTAAAGGGCCCTTTAATGTAGCAGAGAAAGGCATAACAAGACCCAGTGGCTGGAAACTGAAAAGAGACAAATTCATATTAGAAATAAGGCACAAATATTCAATGGTGAGGATGATTCACCAAGGAACAAATTACCAAGGAAAGTGGTGGGGATTCTCCATCTCTTGATGTCTTCTAATGAAGACTAGATGTCTTTCTGGACCAGAGCTGATCAAAAACTAGCTACTGTGCTATACAGGGGGCCTGTGAAATGCAGGGGGTCAGATTAGATGCTCTAATGGTCTCTTCTGGCCATAGAGTCTGCTAATTTATGAAAAATTGAGTGTAGCATGAGGAGCAGCCTCAAATATTTTACTGTGTAGCCAACTTGCTTCCTAGAATGAACACTCATTGAGTGGGGTGATCCATAGGGAGTAGCAGGACATTAGCACTGCAAGAGAGAGCTGGTAGGCTGACCAGATAGCAAGTGTGAAAAATCGGGACAGGGAGTGGGGGGTAATAGGAGCCTATATAAGAGAGCCCCAAATATCGGGACTGTCCCTATAAAATCAGGACATCTGGTCACCTAGAGGTGGGTGTGGCAGTGACATCACAAAAGCCTTTTGCAGGACCTCAGCCTATTGGTCAAAGGTGGTGGGGAGATGGTGACCTCACAGAGAGATGCTGACATCAGCCAGGCAGGACAGGGGCGAGGTGCCAGGGAAACCTCAGAGACCCCTGTGGCTTTGCTTCAGCAAGTCTCCTTCTCGAGGTCTCTCTTTGAGGACTGAGAGAGTATTAGGGTTCACGTACGTGAGCGCGAGGAGGAACCTCTTTCGAGTTTTCTCCTTTCCTTTTACTGATTTTACTAGAAAACTGATGTCCCTGTTTAGAAGGTAAGAGATTCCTAGAGGTTTGAAACCTGTTCAGTCTGATCCATCTGGTGCCAGTTGAATTCTAGGCGTGGAAAACACTAGCTTAAGGTGGCAGAATTTTATTCCCCGCCTAGGATTTTGCCCCTTAGAATCACTGGGGACATTAGGGTTTGTCCTTTTTGTTTTACCTTTTCCTCCCTCCCTCCCTCCCTCCCTCCCTCCTCTCTCTTCTTCTCTTGCTTCTTTTATCCTTTCCCCTATTCCCCTCCCAACACGGGGTGGGGGGTGTGTGGGTGTGTGTCTCTCTCTCTCTCTCTCTCTCGCGGGGGAGTGCTCTGCAGCTCTCATTGTGGGAGGTCCACTCAAAAATGTGGGGCTGAAATAGTGCTCAGACAGTGACCTGGGCCATCTTTTGGGCTCGCTGGTGAGAACCCTCAGCATCCTTCCCCTCAGTCTCTTCCCTGATTGGCTGAGCAGAGGGTTATTGACAGAATCCCTCCTGCCGCCCCCGCTAGAGCCCCCTCCCTGCCCAACCTGGGTGGGGGTGGAGGAGAGGGTTGTGAGAACTTGAGCTGTGGATTGGAGGTGGAACAGCTGTCAGGGGCACTGAGGGGGAGGTGGCAGGAGCTCTCCCTGCAAGGAGGGGGGTTGGCACTGGAGGTCACTAGAAAGGACAAGACTCCATTCTGGGGGTCAGAAGTAGGAATCCATCCCTCAGACATGGGCAGGTGCTGGGTGGAAATTCTGCTGGTTCCAGGTGCCGTTAAGCCCCCCTGATTCCTGGGGGGCGTCTGAGTCTCTGACAGGTCCTCGTTCCCTTGCAGCAGGAGGACGTCACGGCCAATGTGACGCGCCAGCTCCACATCATCCGACACTTGCGCCAGGTGCCTGAGGCGCTGCAGGGGCTGTACCTCTGAGACCACCAGCAACTCCCACTCCCTGCTGCAGGTACTGCTCTGGCTCCCTGTAAGTGGGGAGCTAGTGGAAGGGGAAATGGAGCCCCCTGGCACTGACAGAAACTCTCTCCCCTCTGTGGAGCAGGGTCCTTCCCTCTGCCCCCCAAATTCCTTCATCTGGGGCAGGAGCTCTTTCCCTCACACCCATTCCCCTCCCCCCTTTCTTTGGTCTACCCCCATCCCATTCCCCCTGCGCCCAGGCAGAGCTCTCCCTGCCCCATAGGGTGCAGAAGGGCCGTTGTGGCAGGGCCACAGCCGCTAGCCCCACTGACGCTCGGAAAGCTCCACTTTTGAGGAGGTGGGGGTGGGACAGAGGCTCAGGGCTGCTTCACCTCCTGCCCTTTATTCTCCCCTTGGCTCTTCTATGGGGTCTCTGGGTGTGAAATGAATAGGAGCCTCCTTCCCAGCTGTCTTCCAGGCCTTGAGATCTGGCACAGCCTCCCAGACGGGCGCATCCTGCCGCTGAGCCACCTCAGGGAGCAGTGGGGACAGGTCACCTCGTCCCATCAAAGCAGGCAATGCTGGCTCTCAAAGAGGCTTAGCTGGAAGACCCCGCTCCCTCATGGAGGTAGGAGCCATTTACTCCTGGGGGCGTGTAGGTCTCTTGGGGGAGAAATGGGATCCCAGATGCATAGCCTGGCTGGGAGCTTCCCCCGTCCCTGGCTCCCAGCTCTGGGACAGAGAGATCTCCATCATCGTACCACCCTGGTTTTGTTCCTAGGAAGGGGCTCCCCAGAGACGTCCTTGAACCTGGACTCCTGAGAGCGTTTCCGGCAGGAAGCTCCAGCCCCTGGGGCATGAAGAGAGCATCAGGTAGTCTCGTTCACATGGCATGTCCGGTCTCCAGCTCCACTTCCCGCAGCCGGGCAAACGAACCCATCAGCTCCCAGAATCCCAACTCTTTGACCTCCTTCCGCTCAGCGGTGGGGTTTCTCCAGCCCCCTCCCCACACCTGTCAGCCTCTGAAAGATGAAGGGCCTGAATGTCAGAGTCACCAGAACAAGCAAACTCCAGTTCCAGGCAGTGGGGCCTGTGTGTACTCAGCCCCTCTGGAAACCAGGTCTGAACTGGGGAGCAAAGGACCCCAGCCCAGTAACAGCAGGACTGGGCAGAGCAGGCCTGTAGCAGGGTGATTTCCCCTGGGCTGCACAGAATGAGCCCTAACTGAGAGGCACCAAGTACCTCCCCCTAAAGAGCCAGACTTCAGTGGTGACACAGCCCAGCTGGGGTATCAACAGGAATGAGAATGAGGTAGGAAGTTCAGAGCAGCAAGGAAACTTTAGAGGAGAGATAGGAAGTGCCCAGGGAAACCTGCAGCAAAGAGAAAGGAGCAGACCTAGCTGCTGGGTACCTGGCCGTGGGCTGCTACCAATGTCAGGATGGGCCTGGGTTCCCCTACTGGCCCCAAAGAAGGGGGCGTACACACACCCGGAGAGGGTTACCCAGCCCAGCAAGGGGGCTGCAGGCTGAGCAAGAGCCCCAGCGGTGGCAGAAGGACGTCTTTCTGTGGAGAGACCTCTTTGGACTTTTAGTGAGAGACAAGCTGGGCCCAGAAGGGTGGACTAAAGGTGGTGAGCTTGCCGGAGGGCTGTTACCAGGCAGAGTAATTGCCATGGTGCTGGAGCGACCATGGATGGGGCACGCTAGCCCAGCCAGAGGGCTGTGACGCCATGCCTGGCCGCCAGGGGGGCACGTAACGATGAGTAGATTCGTTTGTAATTGGCATAGTCAGGGGGATTGAATTCCCCCTGTGATCCGTGAGGGCTGATGGAAGTCTTGGTTGCTGAAGGAAGGTCTGTCCTCCCACGCGGGTGTGTCGAGGGACCGAGCTGGTCACTGGATTTCCCACTTCAGTTCCAGGGGCTGGTTCAGCAGCCAAAGCAGGGCTAGGGGCTTCTCCAGCAGCTCCTAGAAAACCAACACAAGCAGAAGGACGTGCAGGCGGAGCTACAGACACAGCAGCAGCCATACCTGTCAGAGATCCTGCAAAGGGAAATCAGCGCAGGGCCTGCTATGCCCATGGACACGGAGAGCGGGCCTGGGCTGTGCTGAGGTTAGCCCCGGAGAGCAGGGCATGAGAAAGTGTACACGCGTGGCCTAATGCCAAGATGGGCACAAGAGTGCTTTGTTCTGGGTGCAGAGAAGCAGGCCATATCACAAGACACGGCCTGCTTAGGAAATTGCTGAGTGGCAAAAGGAGGGGCCAGGGCCCCGGGAAGTTAGAAAGAAAGGAGGTGTCCTCTGGCACAAACCCCCATGAGGCAGGCAACGTGGAGGTGGCAGGGATGGCCATGGACTTTGCAGACTCTCCACCAACACACCCTGTCGGGTGCTGCAGGGAGGTGAAGGACGAAATGGTTGGCCCAGCGATGAAGCAGACTGAAGTAGGGACAAACACAAGGGTGGAGCAGTCCATGGTGGGCTCTCCGACCCTGACGGAAAAGGTTTTGGCGTATGCAGCGGCAGTAGCAAAAAGGCTACAGAAGAAGCTAAAGGCTTCAGAACAGGCTCTGCAAGCGGCTGTTAATGAGAACGAGGGGCTGCAGGAAGAGCGTTGGGATACTGCAGACGAGCAGGATGCCTCTTCATTCTGGTGAGCGAGCTGGCAGGGGGGCTGGAGACACTGTGGGCGCAGGCTGTACAAGCGCGCAGCCGGCGACAGTGACGAGATGACGAGGGATGAAGCTTGGACAAGAATAGAACTTGCCCCCCGTGTGGGCCAGGTTCTAAGGAGGAGGGTATATAACAGGGGGGCTTGGCCTGTCGGCAATAAAGCCTGGAGCTAGGCCGAATGGATTACAGAGTGAGCTCCACCTGAGGGGAAAACCGCAGCAAAGGTACAGGAGCAGGCCTAGCTGTTTGGTACAGGGCCTTGGGGCAGAACCTAGAATCCAGGGTAGGACTGGTTCTCCCATGGTCTCTAAGGAAGGGGACGGACAAGGCCATAGAAAGGGCTACCAAGGCCAGCAAGGGCAGGCCAAGCCAAAGTCAGGCCGAGGAAAAGCCCCCAAAGGGACGGAAGACCTTGTTTCGGTTAAAGACATTTTTGGACTTTTTGTTTGGGATGAGCGCGACCCAGGAAGGAGTGGACTAAAAGACGGTCACCTGGCTGCAGGGCTGAGTTCCCAGCCAAAATACTGCCAGAGTGCCCTAGCGACCAGCAGCGGGGGCTAGCCCAGCAAGAAAGCTGTGACACCAGGCCTTGCCAGGCTGGGGCACCTATCGGTGAGTGAACTCTGTTACAAGCCTGCTTCCGTTATGGAAACAGCCTGGTCTTGGAGAGGGGTGGGGATGGCCTATGGGAGAGATTGGCTGGAGTGGTCATACAGAAGGGGCAGCAGAGTCCAGTGATGAGAGCAGGGAACAGGTTGTACTGCAGCCCTGCCACTGAGTGGTAACGTGATCCTGGCCAGGTCACTCTCCCACCTGGTGCCTCACTTTCTCTACCTTTGAAATGGGGATCATCCTGACCCACATTAAGAAAGTGTTTGATCCTCTGCTCTTGCTCCCCAAGTCCCTGCCCTCCTTGCCCACACAGGCCTCTGCCCTGTTTCTCAAGCTTCCATGCCCATGTTAGTGCCTGAGTCGCCCCCCAACTGCAAGGTCTCATGTACAGTCTCCTGCCAGCAAACTAAAGCCGTCCCTAGATCCAGACCAGGAATCGCAGTTCCTGTACGCTGCCCTGCATGGAGTATAGACCATGGGCATGGGGAAGGCCAAAATCCACATCCAGGTAGATCATCAACCTACTCCTCTGTCCCAGGAGCATGAAGGCCTCTGGTTCTTGCTCTCTTGGTAGCTGGAGCTGCTAAGTTGGGGGTGCAGTGGGCCATTGGGCCACTCGTGGTCAGGGCAGTCAGTGCAGAGCAGTGTTTAACCAGTTACCAACCCATGAGAGGACCTTATGATGTACCTGTATGGCACAATAATTCTTCATTGAATCAGTTGATCCAATTGCTTATTCTTTGGGGTTCAGACCCTCTGTTCTCCCCCTGAGGTGACAGAACCCTGATTGTCACATCTGTCTTTCAGGCTCTGTCCCAGCCTCTCACACAGACGTATCCTGCAGCCAGCCCAGCTCAGGGAGCTGTGGGGACAGGTCATCTCATCCTGTCAAACCAAGCAACATGGGTCCCATAGAGGCTCAGATGGAAGAATCCATGCATCTCCTGGAGGTAAGAACGTTCACTTGTCCTGCCACTTGGGGCTCGTGCAACAAACAGGGAGCTCCTGCTACATATCCTGGTTGGGAGCTTTCCCTGTCCCCGGATCCCAGCCTTGGTACAGAGACCTATTTCTCATCATGATATCCTCATTTTATTCTCAGAGGAGGTGTCCAGGATCCTGGAGACTGTTTCCTGCTGCAGGAGGTTTGAGCGGGGAGAGATCACTCACTGTCACGACCCGGGGTCTTCAGCCCGCATCTGCAGGGTTCATGGGAGCAGCCACACGCCAACCCTCCACCTGGAAACCTGCTGAAAATTGCTTACCTAGGACCCATGCAGTTCAGCCCCAGTTTGAGGCTTCACTCCTGAGGTCCTATTGGAGGAGTCGGAGAGCAGCTAATTGGCCCCCTGGCCCTGCTTAAGACAGCAGCAGGAACAGGAAGCTGACTAAACAGCAGGGCTTCTCCCTGTTCTGGACCGTGTGCTGCCTCTTTCTGCCGTCGCTCCCCTGGCTTGATTTCCTGGCATCTGTGGTTGTGATGGCAAGTTTGTCTACTGCTGCTGATCTTCCAGCATCCTGACCCAGCTGACTCTCGACTCCTGCCATGTGAGTGTGGACTCTGGCTCCGACCACTAGGTCTGGCTGCCCTTGACCCGACCATGACATTGACTTCTGTACAATTTCTCCATGCTCTTTTCTGCTCTCCAGCAAGATACACCAGTACCTTGGCTCCCAAAGTCCCAGCTGCTTTTCCTATGGGAATCTCCCTAGAGCAGAGGAGAAATCTGCTCTTCCCTTAGGATCAGTCCCAGCAGTAATTCCACCCACCCTGACCTCAGCTCAGCTACTTCGTTTACCTGGGGTCAGGGACCACTTTTGAAGCCCTTAGCGTGTGGGTGGAGGTGGGGGCTGAGGCTGAATCTCCAGCAGTTTCCAACAAAGAACACCACCTTGTCTTTCTATGGTCTTACTAGGGCTCACCATCCATCTTGGAGCTGCACACCAGATGGGAGCTGATAGATTGTCCTTGGTGGGCCATGTTCTTGTGTGTGATGGAGCTGTGTGCCAGAGAGGACCAGGAGCCGATGCACCACACCTGGCCAGGACCAGGCTAAACAGCCTGTAACGCTAGATGAGTCAAACCATGGCCACATACAGACACCCTGGGTATCCATGGGGACTGAATCTGGGCCCTTCACTACCAAGAGCACAACTCATTCCAACTTGAGTCATGACAGTGGTGACCCCTGCCAGCCCCTCTGAGGTGGGTGAGTATTATCCCTGTGAGCTGGGACACAGGGATAGAAAGCAACTGGCTGCAAGGTCACACACAACGTCACTGACAGAGGCAGGAAGGAAGCATGGTACTGATACCAGTCCAGCTCCAACCACTAGACCACACCCACTTCCAAAGTCAGAGAACCCAGGAGCCTTGACTCTGACAGCTAGGCCTTAAATGACAAGACCAACCTCCCTCTAGGGTGACCAGATGTCCCAATTTTATAGGGACAGTCCCGATTTTAGGGGCTTTTTCTTATATAAGCTCCTATTACCCCCCCACCCCCTGTCCCGATTTTTCACACTTGCTATCTGGTCACCCTACCTCCCTCCCACTCAGGAAGCCATAGATGGAACCATCTGCTGAGCTCCCCTTTGCAATGCCACTGTCAGAGACCATTGCTAGTGGGTGCCAAGTGACTGAGCAGGGAACTCCTTGAGAGTTGAGGCCATGAGGAAAACATTCTCCTAGCCTTAGGAAGACTTTTCCTGAAATCTGCATCTCCACTAAAGCAGATGAAGGGCCCTGAACAGAAGAGCTCATCAAAGATTATATGAAAAATAAACTCCTATTTCCGGAGGTATTAATACAAGAGCAAGAAGGGAGGAAACTGGCTTGGCTGTAATCCAGTTAAAACAATGTAAGACAACATGTACCCACAGACATACGTTTTAGACATTTTGTTGATACAGTTTCTCAATGGATGTATATTCTAATTTTAGCAATGAAGTATGTAGCTCAAAAATGCTCAGTATAACTTCACCAGTGATATGAATGACAGGCCAGATTCTGCTCTCACTTACACTGGTTTAAATCAAGAGAAACTCTGGTGATAGGGCCCAAGCCTGAAAGTTGTTCCATGTGGGCAGATCCCTGCGGCTAGCTGGAGCCCTAATGACTTCCCTGGCATAGGGGTCCAGCTGCACAGAACAACTGGACAGATTGCGGATTTACACAGGTGTGACAGAGAGCAGATTGTGACTCCGTGATAGATGTGACCCTTCATACATCTCGTGAGCTTGCAGTGGAGTCAGTCCTCGCTATTCCCACTCCTCTCAGAATACAGCTGTGTTGTGAAAACACAGCATATGCAATTATGATATGACAATTTCAGCTGGATCACATCGGTTCCTCCCTTTCTCTCTCTCCCAGACCGTTTCGCTATCTGGGAAATCTTCCTTACTCTTTCTACTGTCCCCCTGCCCTTCCTCCAATGTCCAATCCACTGCGGCATGAAGAGAAGCGCCTCTCGGGTCAGTCTTTCCCCATGGGAACAGGCAGGATTAGTGAGGCACTCTAAAGGAACTGCAGCACTGCTAGAGGTCCCTTTATGGGGAGGAAATGGCGAGGGAAAACCACGTTCCCTTCGCCTCTCATAGTTGGCACCACCCCTTATGGTTCTGCTCCAAGTCTCTCTCATTTGGAGGGAGACTTTGTTTCATAAAGAATCTCCTGCTTGTGACAGGAGAACGTATTGTGTGTGTTTCAGTTAGAAAGATGAAATCCCCCTCATTCATACAGATTGTACCATCACGTGACAGCTGCCGTACCTGCTGAAACTTTGGACTGGCTGAGCAGGGAGAATACGCATTATACAGGCTCTTTTTAAAAATGCCACTACTAGCAGGGTATCTTATTTAAATGTTACAGCAGTACTCCGGAGAAAGAAAACAAGCATTGAAAGCTAAGGCCCTGATCCTGCAAACACTTACGCCTATGCGTAGTTTTATTCACATATGAATAATCCCATTGACTTCAGTGAGACTGCTTGTGTGCTTTAAGTTAAGCATTGCAGCGTTCTTGACTTGTGGAAGTTCAATGTAGTGAAAGCTGGATACAAATACAGCCCAGACTGTTTATCAATTTTGTTTCTGAGTTTGCGTTGCTCTTGCAGTATGGATGTTGTTAAGACTAGGGACCTATCTTGTTCAGCGTAGATGAGCTGTTTAATGTGAAACTTCTTAATAGAAAAAGTCTTCATATAAAATCTTAAATTCTACTAACCGTTTGGAAACTAATTAAAGAAATAAGCACAAAACATTCACGTCAACAATTTCAGGCTATACGAAGAAAGTGAAGAACTAGGAACACATAAGTAAGATCTGATTTAAATTTTAAAAATCAATTTTTTTAAAAAATCAGTTTTTGTCCAGTTTGGATCTCTCCAACCCCTGCATTCCCGCATGTCACCTTGGATATGTTTACACAGCATGTTGGAGCTAGTGGGAGTCAACCTCCCAGCCTGGGCTGATTGACTCAGGGCTAGTGGGGCTTGCGATAGTGTCCAAAAATAGCTGTATAGACAGTGCTGTGATGTTGCAGCTCAACCTCTGAAGCCCTCCTTTCTCCCTTAGCTTTGGAGTCCAAGTTCTAACCTTAGCTGCAACTTCACCGTGCTGGCTCTTCAGCTGTTTTTAGAGCACCAGCACACACACTGTTAGTCTGAGTGTGTCAACGCGGGCTGAGAAGCTCACTCCAAAATGCGGCGCGCCCACTAGGTGACCCCACGTGGTCGCCTAGGGCGCCAGGAGCCGGGGGGGCGGCTGGCCGCAGCTGCCGCCCGCCCTCTCGGCCCACCCTCTCGGCTCCGCGGCTGAGCCAGGAGCTGGAGGGGGGGCGCCCGCGGGCGTGGGGAGGTTGCCGTGGGCATGGGGGGGGCTGAGCTGCCGGCGGGGGCGGGGAGCTGCCTCGGGGGGGGGGCAGTTGATTTAAGCAAGTGAGGCATTCTGCAGGCAGCTCACGTAGCCGTTGAATAGCATTCACACAGCTCGTTCTACAGAGGTGCCTGTCGGTGCCTGCCCAGGTGCTGAGGAAGCTCTTAATTTGGTTGAGCATGTTTGCTGTAATAAAAATATTTAAATTTGGTGATTGCTTCCTGGCACAAAGGAGGCTTCTGTACACTTCCCTAGTGGCTTCTCTATTAACAAATGGAACATGTTTGCCAAAGATACGACTTGCTAGACATACCCACCAGAGTTATCCACTATCTCCACTCTTGCTTTTGCATGCAATAGAGAGACTTGCTGGCAAAATTCATGCTTACCAAGAGCTAGATGGGCAGTTTGCAATCTGGCCCATGTTTCAGGAGCAACACACCATTGTGCTGCCCTGCTAGGTGATTGTGACTTGGAGATTCACAATATCCTCCCAGTATCCTTCCCACTACTCTGAGGAGGGACTATATAGGTCACAGTGTGTGCTCTCCAAGTGCTGGCATAACTATGCTGCCCATCCTGTCCCATCCTGCCAATATGCATGGCGGTGGCGGGCAGGGTTGTAGCGGGTCTGTGGAGTCTGCTTTCCCTATACACAGGAAGTGGTGGTATAGCGCACCAGTGCAAGGGAATAAAGGAGAATCTTATGCCTCCTCTACTCCGTTATGCCAGCATGCAGAACTAGCTGTGATCTGGCCCCATAAAGTATTCATCTGTGTAGATAACACAGGGTCTGATCCAATGCCCATTGAAATCAATAGAACAATTCTGTTCTATATTTGTACAGCACCTAGTACAATGGATCCCGGTCCATGATTGGGGCTCTTGGTGCTATGATAATACAAATAATAAACAATAATAATAAATTCCTATTTACTTCAGTGAGTGCTGGATCAGGCCATAATGCTCATCCTCAAAAGGCTGGAGCTTCTGTTTCCAACGTTCTGGAAGTAATTAACATTTTTGCTCTATTCTCAGGGTTTAAAATTAACTGGAAAAGTTGAGGGTTATGCTGCTCTCTCAATGTTGTCCCAGAACTACTTTTTTCCAACTGGGAGTTTGTTTAGTGCCAAAAATAAACAAAATATTTAGTTATCTAGATCACTGCTGATGTAAAGGACAAGATTTTCAGAAACGTATCTGCCTACAATAATGAGTGGTATCAGAAATGAGTTAGAGAGATGAAACAATAATTTTTCCCCACAGTGAAACAAGTAACTCCTGTAAAATAATTTATGCTGCTCAAGTGAATCTATTGTTGTCTGTGATACCACTGAATGTACACAATGCTTCTTTAAAAACACAATGGTAAGGCCAGCTCACTTACACTGGTTGGTACCTTACTCCTTCAGGAGTCCCTTGAAACCACTAGAACCAACTGTGGAGTTAAATACCACTCAACATGAGTAAGGGTACCACAAGCTGACCCTCTGTCTGTGGTCTTGAATAAAACATTGTGTATATGTTTCCACGAATTAAAGAGAATAAAAATCTAATGCAAATGAATAAACATGCCCCTGTGGTGTGTGGAACCCAAGCATTATGGTCACAGTTCTGGAATTGGATCTATCCGTCTGCACATTCATGTTCACAGGGAGCCCATTGACTTTTGTTGGGTTCTGCATAGGCACAAGGGTATCTGCTGCCTGCATCTATGCAGTTGCAGGGCTGGGGCCCACGTATGATATTAGGAGGCGGTGCCTTTAAGGACTGAGCTTCCCAGACAGTGAGTCTGAGGAGGCGCTGTAAAGCTCTTGTTATTCACAGCCAGTTGGAACCAGACTCAGAATAAATCATCTTAGGCACTGAGGGATCACTGAACACCACATTAAGAAGCTGACAGTGGAACTGACTATAAACAAAACTAACGACTCTATTGATTTTCATCACCGAGGCAAAAAGAAATGCAAAAAGTAACGAAAAAGTGGAAGTAGGAACAAATATTAAAATTTGTTAGTAATCTGTGGTGTTATTAGCAACATTGGTAAATAATTTAATTTGATCTTTAAATTGACTGTATCCCTTTAACTTTCAGGTTTAAAGATAAATTCTTAAATGTTTCAGAATATAAACTAGTTAAAATGTGGTTTAACGAAAATGTGAAAATATATGAGAGTCAGAAGGCTGAGACTGCTTAGGACATGAAGGAAATGTAATTCCAGCTTTGAGCAATAGATGAAAAGGACACTACTTTGGATAATTACATTGCCATTTACATCCCTAGCATCTGATAGTTGCTTTTCATCAAAACGGAATTTTGCTGGACTATACTTTTGACTAGGGCTGTCAAGCGATTTAAAAAAATTAATCCCAATTAATCGCACGATTAAAAAAATTAAGTGCGATTAATTGCACTGTTAAACAATAATAGAATACCATTTATTTAAATATTTTGGATGTTTTCTACATTTTCAAATATATAGATTTCAATTACAACACAGAATACAAAGTGTACAGTGCTCAATTAATATTTATTTTTGATTACAAATATTTGCACTGTAAAAAAATAAAAAATAGAATATTTCAATTCACCTAATACAAGTGCGGTAGCACAATCTCTTTATAATGAAAGTTGAACTTACAAATGCAGAATTATGTACAAAAAATAACTGCATTCAAAAATAAAACAATGTAAAACTTTAGAACCTACAAGTCCACTCAGTCCTACTTCAGCCAATCGCTCAGACAAACAAGTTGGGTTACAATTTGCAAGAGATAATGCTGCCCACATCTTGTTTACAATGTGAACCTGAAAGTGAGAACAGGCATTCGCCTGGCACTGTTGTAGCTGGCATCACAAAATATTTATATGCCAGATGCACTAAAGATTCATATGTCCCTTCCTGCTTCAACCACCATTTCAGAAGACATGTGTCCATGCTGATGATGGGTTCTGCTCGATAACAATCCAAAGCAGAGCGGACCAATGCATGTTCATATTCATCATCTGAGTCAGATGCCAGCAGCAGAAAGTTAATTTTCTTTTTTGGTGGTTTGGGTTTTGTAGTTTCCGCATTGGAGTGTTGCTCTTTTAAGACTTCTGAAAGCATGTGCCACACCTCATCCCTCTCAGATTTTGGAAGGCACTTCAGATGCTTAAACCTTGGGTCAAGTGCTGTATCTGTCCTTAGAAATCTCACATTGGTACCTTCTTTGCGTTTTGTCAAATCTGCTGTGAAAGTGTTCTTAAAATGAACATGTGCTGGGTCATCATCTGAGACTGCTATAACATGAAATATACGGCAGAATGTGGGTAAAACAGAACGGGAGACATACAATTCTCCCCCAAGGAGTTCAGTCAGTTTTTTTTAATGAGCATGATCAACATGGAAGCATATCCTCTGGAATGGGGCATATGAATGTTTAACATATCCAACATGTAAATACCTTGCGACGCTGGCCACAAAAGTGCCATGCGAACACCTGTTCTCACTTTCAGGTGACATTGTAAATAAGAAGCAGTCAGCAGTATCTACCGTAAATGTAAACAAACTTGTTTGTCTTAGCTATTGGCTGAACAAGAAGTAGGACTGAGTGGACTTGTAGGCTCTAAAGTTTTACATTGTTTTGTTTTTGAGTGCAGTTATATAACAAAAAAAATCTACATCTGTAAGTTACACTTTATCATTTTACAGTACAAATATTTGTAATAAAATAATAATATAAAGTCAGCACTGTGCACTTTGTACTTTGTGTTGTAATAGAAATCAATATATTTGAAAATGTAGAAAAACATCCAAAAATGTTTACTATATTTCAATTGGTATTCTACTGTCTAAGAGTGTGATTAATTATGATTAATTTTTTGAGTTAATCGCGTGAGTTAACTGAGATTAATTGACAGCCCTACTTTTGACAAATGCTTTCCCCCCCAAAATATGTATCCAGTTGTCTTTTTTGTTTCCTTTTAAACATCTCCCAGGGCTGCTGGAAAAATGTGTACAATGGGGTGGGGGTGGGGGGTGGGCTGAGAGCCTTTGAATCAAACTGTAAACGCTGTATATGGTAGAAACCACTTCAAGCCACCCTACCAACCCCCCAACCCCTGCATGTTGAAGGGCCAAAACCCTGACCACTAGGCATTGCTCTCCATCAGCAAAGACCATCACAGGCCTCCATCTTTGAAAGTACAGTGGCTGCAGGGACAGAAAGGGGACAGAGGATGAGGGTTGGCTCTCGGAGGGAGGGAGCCCTATAGGAATCTCTTGCGTACCACCAACAACCCAGTGATCAGACCATTGAGGCCTAGAAGGTTCCCTGAAATTTTGTAATTGATTGGATCTAGAGTTTTAAAAAGTTATGTCATTACAGAGAGAGAAATGCCAGTGAGTTGTGTGTGTAATCCTTCTGCCAAGTGGAGTCAGCAGTGACAAGGGCCAGGTTCAATATCTCGGGCAGCAGTCCCCAAACTTTTTATGGTCTCAACTCCACCCCCTTACCCCTGTCCATGCTCCTCCCTCCGGAGCTGGGGGCAGGAAGGGGGCTGCAGCTCTGGCATGGGGTGTAATGCAGAGAGGGGTAAAGGAACCAAAGGTGGGGGTGGACCTGGGGGCAGGGCCGGCAATGGAGCTGGTTGGGGGGCTGGCTCAGGTCCTGCTGTGCCCCCCTGAATGTTCTTTTGCACCCTGCTAGGGGTGTGTGTGCCTCACAGGTTGGGGACCTCTGAACTAGAGGTTACTTTTCAACAATACAATACAGAATTGGCTTAAGCCCCCACTCAGTAACCTAGGCCACAGTTACACACAACCCCCTAGGTGCCTTTAAGAGGTGATACTTCCCCTCTTGAAAGCACAGAGTCTGAGTATATTAAATAAATCTAATAAAAAGGGGGAAAGTAGCTCGGTATTAACTTAGGCAAATGCTGCAAGCAGGATTCATAAGCATAAAACCCCTACCCAGAGTAGGTTGGACACTGTCTTTCCCTTCAGGTTCCTAAGTCCAAAATCCAAAGGTTCCTATAGTGAGCCCCTCCATGCGCCCTCCACCACACCCCACTTACAATTGTCCTTGGTCAGTGAAGATCCAGAGTTCACCTTCCACCTGGAGGAAAAGGGTGGAGGGGCAGAAGGAATCTTGCTCACTCTGCTATCCAGGTGCTCACTCCCTCAACCACACCCTCCCACTATGCCCCATTCCACTCTGCACCCTCTGGGATGGTTTGCGGTCCCCCCACTCAACGCAGCTTGCAGTGATTTCAGTTGTTAGTGTGGGAGCCTCACTGATAGTGCAAACTGGGCAGGCTCTTTCATCTGAGATACTGTCCCAGAGCAGGTTTAATGCTTTGACCTGGTTATCAGCCATTTCAGCTCTATTAGTCTGCAACAAGACTCTCAGTCAAGTCTTAGCTTTCTTTTATTCCATAGTGGAGAGGCAAAAGATCAAATAACAGCTCCAACCTCATCTCTCCACTTCACTGGCTTTTGACAGCCCTGTCCCCTGCTTATTGAGTGCAGTTTAGTTGAGGGTTAGTCCCTCAATCAGGGTATGCCAAGCACACTTCTGCTGCCCTTGAGTCACACAATAAGGATAACAACCCTTTATTACTCCTGCACCCAATGTCAAAGTGACTTGTGATCCAGCACCAGCCAAAAGTGATCATTTGGGCAAAGCAGCCCTGTCATGCTGAGCACCTAGGCAGGGTGGGTGTGCCTATGCAAATAAGATCAGCTCCTAAAGTTCTTTTCCCCAGCTCATCACTAGATGTCAGGGGAGAGCTCATTCAGACCCTGCTTATAAGTGTAAGGCCATTGCAAGCTTAGCCAATTATGCAATATGGCTTCCCAAACAACAGCTCCAACGTTTCTCTCACATTGTTCTGTTTAATTTTTTTCTCCTAAACAATTTCTCTAATAATTTTTGTCAGCTTTGGAAAGTTAGCCCTTTCAGTGCACCAAATATAAATATTTTTTAAAATCTCCAAGGATGATTTACTACTGGCTACGTGAGACCTCCCTTCCCCCTGTCTGTCTCCCAATAGGAGGTACCCCATGTGAACCCAATTGTCTTACCACAAGTCACAGATAGGTGTTAAAGGAGAAACGTATGCTGCTCCCTGGTTTGGATTCAGTGAACTGTACCAGCCCCGCACTGCTTCCCCTGCTGGGCTGGGTGAGTTAGCAGATTGATCCCTGTCCATTTGAGGGCCTGGGGTTCGCAATAACCAGGAATTTTATACAGGTAATGATGTGTCTAATGTCAAGCGCAACCGAACCCACCACTTTTATCCTCTCTCCCCTTCCTATACAGGTTGTAACCAGCGACACTAACATTCCAGTCAGACACATCGTCTCACCAGGTTTCCCCGTTCTATCCACTTTCCTCTCCTCAATGAGACTTTCCAACTCTTCTTCCTTATCGCCCAGACGCCAGTGCTAACAGCAGCGTTGCTTCCCTTCACGGGTGAGTATCTTGCAGGGCATGTACACCGCAGCACAGCATTCCCCTGAGTCCACACTTGGAGGAGGGCTATCTGCAGAGGCGATGCATGGGAGGGGGGAATGTGGCATCATGTGCCTCCCCACCCCCAGACTTGCTGCTTGGCTTGTGCGCAGCATTCTAACGTGAACTACTGCTGAAGCCAGCTGCCCTCACTCTGCGTCCCCCCCTCCCCATGCCACTATTGGCGGACACGGGTCATCTCGGGTTATCTGTAAGCCAGGGAGAGACTCCAACTCACGTGTAACATTCTTCCCTCCATTGGAAGGTGCCATTGCAGCATGCTCTCCAGGAACCCTGAAACCTTCTGTATCAACTCTGCAGCATCAGAACAGCAGAGCCTGGATTAGAGCAAGCGTGTGCCTGGGGCAGCAAGCCGCAGGGCGGGGTGGCCGGCCAGTAGCTACGAGGGCAGCAGTCAGGCAGCCTTCGGCGGCGTTTCTGAGTGAGGTCCACTGGTCCCGCGGCTTCAGCGGCAATTGCGGGCGGGAACGCCGACAGCGCGGGACCGGCGGAGCACCTGCAGGAACGCCGCCAAATCCACGGGACCGGCGCCCTCCCGCAGAAATGCCGCCGACGGCTGCCTGACTGCCATGCTTGGGGCGGCACAAAACATAGAGCTGCCCCTGAGGGCCGGAGCATTTAGAGCAGAAATCCCTGTGGGAGTTAATGTTGCTTTAAACAGAACTGCCAATGGGTGTGCAGCTTCTTGACGCACCATGGAAAATGATCTGTTTGTAGTGAGGCACAAAGCCCTGCACTGATTGCTCTGAGAGTCTCCCCCCGAGCAGTTGGGGGAGGCAGGAACTTATTCCTTACCTCTTGTGACAAGGCAGTGTGAGAGCTTGTAGAGAGCCAGAGGCAGCTTTCTAGAGGGTTGATTCAGAAATTCCCCATGGAACCTAGGGGCTGCAGCCTATGGCAGGAAGGAGCCAGGTGGTTGTTGGAGTGAGACTAGGAGGAATGCTATAGGCCGGCTCTCTGATCACCTCTTCACTCTGCTTCTTCCCACCCCCACCTTTGGGGTAAGTCCATCACCTCCTCCTTAGCCCTCGGCTGCTGCGTGTGGGCTGGAAACCAGATATGGCAGTAGAGAGTTTGCCCTCTCAGCCCATGCACAGGAGGATCCATTGCAGCTCAAGTCCTCTTGCTTGTCACAACCCAGAGGAATGCATGACACTCAGACTGGACTCTGTGACTGCATTAGTCTCCCAGATGTGAGTGTGGCAGGAGAGGACACATGACATGTCTGCAAACAGCTTCTTCTGCACTGCTGGGGTGGAGGGAGAGATGCCAGATTCCATCTGGCTCCTTAGCAACACTGAGGAAGCCCCAGGATCTGGAGAGAGATCTCTGGAGCCTCGGGATGTGCAGGTTTGGAGACGTGTGGCTCCTACCTAGTCCAAAGTAACCTGCTGTGCTCCCCCACAAGAGCCATATTAACAGGCAACACTGCAAGTGACCTCCATGCCTCTCTATTTCCTTGGCCACATGCATCGTGTCCTTTTTCTGGTGGCTAGTCCAGAAAAGGAGGACAAGAACTCACTACTGCTACCCCCTGAGGGATTTGCTGGGTGGAGATCACCTGGTAGAAGGAGGTAATAGCACCAGAATCTGGGACTTCAAGCCCCTAGAGTGACCTCTTACTTTTATAGACCTGCCCTTTCATCATACACAGCTATTTTAAAGTTTAGTGCGATAGTAAAGAGACCCATTTTCAACCCTTCACCACACAAGACAAAGCCCGCAGTATTTGTCATTAACTATTTCTACTCTCCTGGCTCCCAAACTGCTTCTCCTCCCTACTGCTGCCAGCCACCTTCGAGTTCTCCCACTTCTCTCCCCGGCTCTGCTCACTTGCCTGCAGCAGCTCAGCAGATGGTCCAGCTTTGCTCTTTCGCTTCCATTCTTCTTTACTTCTTTGGATGGCTGCATTTGCCATTGAGCGGCCTGATGGAAATACCTGAGTCCTCTGTCTAGGCACGCAGGCCCAGCTAAAGCCAAGCCCCACTGAGAGCAGTGGGAGATTAGCCTGGAGTGTCAGGAGTGGAGGCTTGGCCCATGGGGACCCCAGGCACTGCAGCTGCTGCCACCTACATGGTGAATCCTCCAACCGATCGCCAAATGGCTCTTCCACATTCTGCAAACTGGCCTCACTGGCTGACTATCTAGGAGAACAAAAACCCTTTGTTAGAGCAGGAGAGTCTCTTCAATGCTGCACTCTCTGCATGGCTCCCAGAGGGTCACAGTGAAACACCTGCCACTTTGTACAGGAACTGTCCACAGAACGTTGTGACTGAAATGATCTCAAAAATATGATTGTGTAACAGAATAGAACTGAAGTATGTCCTAAAAATATCTAGTTATGACACAGGAGGTCTATAAGCTTTTGATACAGTCTCCCACAGTATTCTTGCCAACAAGTTAAAAAATTATGGATTGGATGAATGGACTACAGATGGTTAGAAAGCGAGCTAAATCGTCAGGTTCAAAGGGTAGTGATCAACGGCTCGATGTCTAGTTGGCTGGCAGTATCAAGTGGAGTGCCCCAGGGGTCTGTCCTGGGGCTGGTTTTGTTCAACATCTTCATTAATGATCTAGATGATGGGATTAATTGCACCCTCAGCAAGTTCGTGGATGACACTAAGCTGTGGGGAGAGGTAGATATGCTGGAGGGTAGGAATAGGGTCCAGAGTGACCTAAACAAATTGGAGGATTGGGCCAAAAGAAATCTGATGAGGTTCAACAAGAACAAGTGCAGAGTCCTTCACTTAGGACGAAAGAATCTCATGCACTGCTACAGACTGGGAACCGACTGGCTAAGTGGCAGTTCTGCAGAAAAGGACCTGGGGATTACAGTGGATGAGAAGGTGGATATGAGCCAACAGTGTGCCCTTGTTGCCAAGAAGGCTAACGGCATATTAGGCTGCATTAGTAGGAGCATTGCCAGCAGATCGAGGGAAGTGATTATTCCCTTCTATTCAGCACTGGTGAGGCCACATCTGGAGTATTGTGTCCAGTTTTGGGCCCTCCACTACAGAAAGGATGTGGACAAATTGGAGAGAATCCAGCGGAGGGCAACAAAAGTTATTAGGGAGCTGTGGCAGATGACTTATGAGGAGAGGCCGAGGGAACTGGGCTTATTTAGTCTGCAGAAGAGAAGCGTATGGGGGGATTTGATAACAGCCTTCAAATACCTGAAGGGGGGTTCCAAAGAGGATGGAGCTCGGCTGTTCTCAGTGGTGGCAGATGACAGAACAAGGAGCAACAGTCTCAAGTTGAAGTGGGGGAGGTCTAGGTTGGATATTAGAAAACACTATTTCACTAGGAGGGTGGTGAAGCACTGGAATTGGTTACCTAGGGAGGTGGCAGAATCTCCATCCTTAGAGGTTTTTAAGACCCGGCTTGACAAAGCCCTGGCTGGGATGATTTAGTTGGGGTTGGTCCTGCTTTGAGCAGGAGGTTGGACTAGATGACCTCCTGAGGTCTCTTCCAACCCTAATCTTCTATGATTCTATAATGGCAATGCACCTATGTGTGGGAAAAGGAGGGAGCAGAGAGCTCTGTTTGTCTTTTGTAAAGGAATTAAATTTAGACACTCATAGATGTTAAACGTCCTCTGAAACAGGGTATATCAATCAAAGTAACATACTTGAACACCTAACTAAAAGGCTGAGAATAGGGAGAAAGTAATTCAGTGGGTGCACACCATTCAAAACCAATTTTTAAGGCACCTTAAAAAAAGAATTTAAAGTATTCTGTGGTGCATGCTCAGACTTTTATTTTTAAACTTGAAAAACTATGAACTCCAACCGTTTTGCGTCATTTTTCCTTCAACATGACGCAAAACGTCCAGCTTTATTGGAAATTGATAGCTTCATCTTATGGCACATGCTGTTAGGCAAATAATTATTTTACACATATGGATTAACTATATGGAGGGAGGGAAATATTTATTTACACTGTTGTTAATTATCAAAGGATATAGCTAACCGGAGAGATTCTCACAACATGGTTTTTTTTATTGGTCCTAGCCACTGTTTTAAACAAATTGTCAGGAGGCCAGTTCTGCTACTTGCACCAGTAAAATCAGGAGTATTTCTATTGAAATCAGTGGACTTAGAACAGTGAAAAACCCATGTGAATGAGATTGGAATTGGGATCCAAATGTATAAGTAAATGCTTTCTGGAGACTGAAGGGGTGGGTGTCAGAGGGAGGATTTTTCGTTTTGTTTCTTTTAATTTTTTGTAGGCTTTATTTTAGCATTATTTTTTTAAACAAATTTCTGACTTTTATATTGTTTGCTTTTAAAAGGGCCAGATTCTGACAGCCATACTAATACTGAGTAGTATCTTGCTCTGCATGCAGGCCCATTGATTTCAATGGAACTACATGTGGAGTAAGGTACTACTTAGTGTGAGTAAGGGTGGCAAAATCTGGCCCTTGTGTAATACAAAAATATGTTTATATTAATGGTGTCAGATGCGAGTGTATACACTTCTTTAATTGTTACTGCATAAGCACTGAAAAGAACTCCCTTTATCATTCTCTCTCTCTCCATTGTTGCAGTATAAGCTGGTTAGTCAACATCAGATTGTGCCAGAGCCTAGCCAGCTGGAGCTACTGTAAACAAAACATCTACAATGAAGGCTGAGATTTTCAAAGCTATGGGGGGAGGGGGAGTTTTGGATGTCCATTTCCCCTTAGAAATGAATGAGATTTGGCTGTCCATAACTCCTAAGCAGATTTGAAAATCCCACCCAAAATGTTTTCAAAATTCTCTAACGACATAGGCCCACCTTACATTTGTTAAATATATTTTAACAAATCAAAACACCCCCACCCACATACTTTTCAGAATGCCAATATGCCCGCACCAAAAACGGCCATCAGAATTTTCAGCTGAATATTTTAAGACACTTTTAAAGACAGAAGTGAGTAAAAAGTACTGGGATACTGAGAAACATTTCTCTTTGTTCCCTCCTTCCTAAAACTATAAGTGTTGACTTTCAGTATCACTTTACTGCAGTGTTTTTATATATTCTAGCATGCATATCCTTGTATGATACTTGTGATGCTAATATTTATTATTATCCGCTATCTTTTCAGGACTCATGAGTATTTTCAAGAATAAAGATGTAAGCAGGGTCTGATTGAACTCTCCCCTGACAGCTAACTGAGAGGGGGAGAGACTTCAGGAGCAAACTGTATTTACATGAACATACCTACCCTGCTTAGATATCCAGCAGATAGAGCGGTGTTGCTCAAAGTGATCAACTTTGACTGGTGTTGGGTTACAAATCATTTTAGTACTGAATGCAAGGGTAGTGAAATGCTGTTATCAATGTTGTTGTCTTTTTTGTATGAATAAAGGGGAGCAGAACTGTGCTTATCCTGTCCCAAATGAGGGGGTCACCGTCCGCTGAAATGACCTCGTTAAGCCAGGGGCTCGAATGCCAGAGCCCTGTGAAAATAAGAGGGGTGGGGACAGGTGTCCCAGCTAGGAGATGTAGCCTCTCCCTAATGGTTCCTGGTCTGGTTTAACCTGTTCCTCCCCACTGTTCAAAGATAGAGCTAAATAGGCTTCATTATGAGCCTTTGTTATTTTAAGTGCTTAAATGATGGCTGAAATCACTTGTAGTGGGACAGCATTTCTGCCCAGCCTGCTAAAAGCTGACAATCACTAAGAGACTGACCTGCAGAGGTCACAGTAGAGAGGCAGGTGGCAGAAGAAGGTAACTGACAGTCGACTGGCGGGAGCGGAACAAGTGGCTGGCAGGGCAGCCAGCAGAGAGGAACTGCGGCTGGCAGGGTGGCCAGCCAGAGCAAGTTTTCAGATGGCGGAGCAAGCAAGGCAACCTCTTCCCCAGTGGGAGGTGAACTCACACAGATGCACCTCTGAACCCTGGGTCTTCACTGACCAAGGACAACCACTGTGAGAGGGGTATGGTGAGGGAGCAGAAAAGGAACTGTTGGTTGTAGAATTCAAGAACATGAGGCAGAAGTCTCTGCACCACACACCACTCTGGGGTGGGTGTTCTGCTCAGTTTTATGTTTCTGAATCCTGCTTGTGGCATTTTCCTGTTGGGTGACTTCCCTCCTTTCATTAAAAGTTTCTTTTCTACACCCAGACTCTGTACTTGCGAGTGGGGAAGTATTGCCTCTCAGAGGCATCCAATTTTCCCTGGTTACTGGGTGGTTGCTGCTGGCTCCACCTGGCAGAAAGGTTACAAATAAAACAAATCACAGCATAGCACACTAGCTACTGTAATTCACAAACATATTTGCAAATCACTTTTTATATTATTTGACCTGCTCTATCACAGATTCTGCCCCAGTTCTTCCTACATTAACAACCCAACTCCATCAACATTTTGATACGTGCTCTAGGCTCCAGAGCTACATCTCACACTCGCTCCACTTAACACAGTCAAGACAAAAATATTTATTTGTATCTTTTAAATACACTCTACAGACACCGTTTCATGTTTGTCATTCCATTGGATCTCATTTCAGTAGATGCCTCGAAGCTGCAGACATTCAAATAGCCACCTTAACCTCATCCCCTGTACAAATACCTAGTTCCTGTTCACTCTCCAAATGAAAATATTAGACGCAGACTCAAGAATGCCTCAAGGAAAAGTAGAAAACGGATGGGGTATGCAGTAAATAGTCTGTATCGGGGCAGAGTTAATTTTATTTGGCGTTTGTTAGACCTACATTTCCATACTTTCAAAAAAATGTTTCAAGTGTGCAGTATGATAAGTGAAACTGGAGGAAGAGGATCGGGTTTCAGGAGAAACCTGGGTCTGTGGTTCACCAGGGGACTCAGGTATGTAAGCAAAGGTCTAGTTGCTCTCTCTCAAACTGTAGAGCTTCAACATATAACTTGGTTACTTGGGATACTTAAATATCTGTTTCCTATAACTCTGCCTGCTAGCCACATCACCTATTGTGCATGAAACAAAGTCTAATCCTGATTTGCAATATTCTGACTTTCTAATGTTTGTTTGTAAAAATACAATGGTCTAATTAGATTCTTGCCCCTCCCCCCCCTTCAAGTTATTGATATGAGTTCACCTCAGTGGCTCTGGGTGGGAAAAAGTAAGAAGGTGGTCAGTGTTGTGTTGCATCTTACTACTGTGGGACTACTGTGTTCTGATTTCCCAAGTAATATACAGGAATTATCATTGTAACAGGATACCACTGCTTCAAAAATTAGCCTGGCAGTTTCAAGTTACCAGTGTGTTACTAATGGCTAGTACCATTGTGGTAAAAGCTGACTACAGTTATGTTGCCATTATTCCATGCCTTGTAAATCTTGGACAATGGGAACTCGGAAGACTCAAAAATATATACTTAAGTGGAAGACTTCCTGCCCCACCTCATTCCAAGAGGCCTATGAAATCATACATGTTTAAAAAGACTATTCTAAAGAGCACTTCCCTGGAGATTTCTCAGTTTGCTTTTTGTGGGGAAATTGCTTTTTCCAGTAGAGTTTAACAACTCGATGTCAGGAGTCAGGATTTTTTAGTGTCATGGAAAGTACAGTTGGTTACAAGTTCTGGAACTGTTGGCCTCAACAGTTAAAATTGCAAGGTCATAAATAAAAATTGAGTTCAAACAAGATTATTAATCCAAGTTAGGATGTGTGGAAAGAAAGGACAGCTGCTTTTGAAATAGAAAGTAAACAACATATAACAAAATATAAGAAAAAATTAAAAAGCCACAGCCTTTTAAACACCTGCAAGCATACAATGCTTCCAGTAGGTAAATACAGAACGGAGTTATTCAGCATCTAACTGCAATGTTCCATAGTCTCTCACACTCCTTTTTGCCTCCTACTGCCCACTCCACACCCATAATATTATTTATGATTGTTTTCTCCTTCTCTTCTGTGATCCATGATGAAGGATAGGTTTCAGAATCTGGGATTCCTTCTGGGGAACTTAAAGCTAATTACAGAAGTCATTCTACTAATCACAATCCTTATGATTACTATTCCTGATGCATGGCTCCAAAACAAAACAACAAATTGAGTCTATTAATGAATTATTGTTACTACTGAAGAAAGTAGAATTTGATTAAAGGTTTACTGTCAATAATCCCTGCCCCCAAAATTTACATTCTAATTTGAAACAAGATGCAACAAGTGTTTTGTTTTGTTTTGTTTTTAAAAGCAAGGGTAAAAAGCACGAAGATCATGTATTTACGTAGGATAGCTACTGTATGTGCATAACTTTGGATCTAAATTATATGAAATGTATTTTAATAAAGAAGCATACATAAGTTAAATGAAATTCACCAAGCTAAAGGTTGTGGTTTTTTGTACTTATTCCTTTTTTCCAATTTTATGTTCCTTTTTCTCTCCCTCCAGTCTGAGGTTGGGCCTATCCATCTCCATACATCCCCGTTTCTTTTTTCTCTAGTGTTTTCTCTCATGTTATACTCTCTATTCTCTCTTTCTTAGAAAGGAAGCATCTCCCTGCCTCTCATTTTTTTCTCTGTCATACTCACCCCATCATCTATGGTCTCTCCTGCTTTCCTCAGTTACACTGCCTCTACTCATTTGTTTCCCTTCTGACCTCTCAGCCCCGTTGCTCTCCATACTGTCATCTCTTTGTCCCTTTTGTTTTGTCCTGTATGCTGTTGCCTCTTCAACATTCTCCATCCCTCTCCCTTCCCCCCCCTCTAATATTAATACCTAGCACGCTACAAACATTAACTAATCTACCGTTACGCTAGCCCTGTGAAGAAGGTAAGTAAATATTATAAACTTTATTATACAGAAGGTATTGGACTCAGAGTTAGAACACCAGGCATGTGGCTTCCAGGAGCGCATTAAGGGCGTCAGACCATGCTACTGCTAACAGGACTGAGTTTGTGGCTGAAGACTTCACCTCCTTCCTGCTTAACAAAGGAGTAGCTCAGCTGTAGGCATCTGTCAGCTAGGAGGGAGTTTGTGGTGACCTCAGTGCAATCAGTGGCAGCTCCTGGTTGTCCTCACTCCCGATAGCTTCTAACTGGTCTGGGATACCAGAAAAATCAAAGGAATCGGGAGTAGGGGTCAGAGCCTCAGCTGGTGTAAACATGCCAATTTACATCAGCTGAAGATCTGGCCACAAAGGCCAGCCCTAAGCAGCTGCATGGGGGACTTTTAATAGTACATGGGCATCGGGGAAAATTGTTCACAAATCTTCAGTCCTAGAAACTGGTTTATATCATTTTACATGCGCCTTTGTCTTGAGTGAAAAGGGCAAGAAACGTATTTTATTTTAAATAGAAGTGGAGTAAAGGGCTAATGCGCATTTTAGGATTTGACTCATTATTATTTATCATTGCTTGTGACTTAGTTTTAACATTAAACAGAGTAAGAAGTTATAAAGTATGTTGTGGTTCAGCTTTTAAACTAGATACTGAACGAAAGCATCCCACCATACTGTGAGGGCAGTACCACGCAGGGCTGGCAGGCCCTCTCACAGAAAAGAAAGGCCATTTTAAAAAGGGAACAGTCTACATGCAGTTCTTAGCTGTAGGTACTAAACTAGCTGAATCCAAAGAGAACTAACAAGTCTAAACTTGCTACATAAGAGAACAGACTTTATTTCAGGGCACTCCCTGGCAACCACTGAAGAGAAAGTAGAAGCTTTTACCGCCAGGATTTATTTAATGTATTTAGGGTGAGAGTGTCAAAGTCAGTGGAACTAGGGCCTAAACGCACTCCTAAATCCTATCGACACTTTGAAACATCTGACTGCTAATGATTTCTTGTGCCTACTGCCATAGCATCTGAGTGCATGACTGTGACAGGGTGTACAAAGCCAGCACTAGGCAGGGTTAAGGAGAGCTAGCCGGCTCCATAAACCCACCCTGCTTCAGCTGTGAGAGTTGTTAAGCCTAGAGGGAGAGGTGAAGAGGGGGAAAGCCCAACCTAATAGGTAGTGACTGGGAGGAAACGGGGACCTTTTGTGGTAGCATCTTGATAGAAGGCCTGGCTGGGGCCTGTCCTGGGACTGCCAGAAGGAAGGCGTGGCTGGAGCTAGAGGATAACCAGAGACTGCTAGATGCCAGAGCCTCCAGCCTCTCTAGGGGAAGGTAGGTCTGGCATGGGACTTTTACATGCTTTTCGTTTCCTGGGACTATGTTGTTTCCCCTTTTGCAGTCTGTGGAGGAGTGAGCCTGGGAAGGGGCTGGACATTGCCCAGGGAGGGAGCAGTGGGTCTGAGTAGATAGACCTTAGCTATGTATTTCAAGTTCCCTGGGCTGGAGCCAGAGTAAAGGGAGGACCGGGGTTCCCTTACTGACCCACCAATGAAGGCAGCACAGAGACCCTGGAGACAAGGGCTGGAAAGGACTATTAGGTCTGAAGTTGAGGTGAAGGCCTGGTGTGAAACCTCTGGACTACAGCTGTACAGGACTTGGTTTACCCCAAAGAGGCAGGACCAGGTGACCTGGCTGGAGGGCGGAGTCATGAGAAGAAGTAGACCACAGCAGTACAGAAGCAGCTGTCGACAGGAGAGGAGGGTGCCTGAGGAGGGTCACAAGGGGATGTGCTGCTTGTTGAGTCACTTTATCACACTGGAAATACAACTAGCCATTAATATAAGCAATCTACCATAGCGAGTATAAACCTCTCCCCTCCTACCACAAACTCCTTCTACCACAACCCTGTCCATAGCAAGCAGATGATAGATTAAAGGAATTTTGCACTAGGGTGACTAAAGTTAAGCTCTAGCAGGTCACAGAAGGAAGCAAGATCTAGAGCTGGGAACTCTACACAGAAAATGCCCTACTTCTAATATCCATGTGTGAATATCTAGAGACTCACCAAAAATGGTTCAGGTAATCTCCACCATAGCAGTGAGGTATATCTAAGAGGCAGCCTCTCTCCCCATGACATGTTGCTATGGTCAGCATATGTAGCTGAGCTGAGCTGCAGTCCCATCAGTATGAGAGGGGGCAGCTGGCAGGGTGTCCTCAGTTGGGGCCCTGGACCTTTGGAACACACTTCTTCACCAGGTCTGTAATAGCTTGAATTTATCAATTTACGGGGCATGATGCAAGTCTCAACTTCCCCGCCTTGCCTGTGAGGAGATGGGTGTTGGATAGGACTGGGTATTAGTGGGGTGGGTCTCTGGGGATTGCGTGGAGTAACTCTATTTATGCTGTTGCTCAGTTATTTCATTTGATCTTGTGCGGAGCGGGGGACACTAACAGGCCTGTTTGTTGTCTTTTTAAAAGATTGATAAGGGCCCCCTGAGCACTGTGAGCATTATTTTATTGTAGTTGATTAAAAAGCCAAATACATACAGACATACATATAAGGGGCAGGGGGTCTAGAGTAGCCAGGTTCTAACCCATGTAGGGAGAGAGTTTCAAAAGCAACCAAGGGAGTTCTGGAACAGCCTTCCAAGTAGAGTAGTGGGGGTAACTTGTTTGAAGACTGAGCGTGATAAGTTTATGGAGGGGGCTGTATGATGAAATTGCCTACAATAGCACGTGGCTCATCGGTGGCTGCTTTCGGCAAATATCTCCAACAGCTGGAGATGGGACGTTAGGGGAAGGGTCAATGGGAAATCAGGACCCTGAGACTGACAGCCCCCAGGGGCAATGGGGAGAGGCCAATGCTCCAGGTCAGCCTGATTGACAGGGCAGGCAGGCTAATCAAGGAGTCAGAAAGACGGGGTGGGGGTGGTCTCCTGAGCTAAGGAGAAAGCAGGGGCCCAAACTGAGCTGTGGAGCAGAACTGTGCCAGCCAGAGGAGCCAGAAAAGCAGCCCAGGAAGCAGGTCAGTGCTGGGAGCAGTTACAGAAGCAGCCCACAGAGCAGCAGCCAGAGCCAGAGGGGCCAGAGAGGCAGCCCAGAGAGCTGGAGGCAGAGCAGCAGCAGCAGCCGTGCTGAGGCAGAGTGATGGAGCTGAGGAAGAGTGGTGGAACTGGAGCAGTCCGGAGCTGAGTGAGGTGAGCAGCTGGGGAGAACGAGGGGGACCCTGGCAGCGGGCCCAGCACAGGGAGATGCCCCCAGCCAAGTGGCCTTGCAGGCCAGACTTGGAGAGGGACCATAACCCTGACGGGGCGGGGACGACGCTGGGAAGAAGGATCTTGTCACCTAGAGCCTGAGAGCGTGTGGCCACCACCAGAGGAAGTGTCCTACCCGCGGCAGGGCCTGAGAAGGTTTCACTTTAACCTTTCCCATTTTTTCCTCTTTTTTTTTTTTTTTTAAATTGATTGCTGTTTAATAAATTGTATTTTCTTTGAACTGTATGTAATGACCAGTGGGTCAAGGAAGCGTCCAGAGCAGAGAGAACACCCCAAAGTGGGGACACCCTAGTCCCTGCCCTAATTGACCACATGAAGGTTGGGGATTGAGCCCCCCCCCAGGAATCCTGGGCCCAGCCTTTTTGGGGTTACAAGGTCTCTGCCACCCAGGAGAGTGGAAGGGGAGTCCTCGTGGTCAGGCAGACCTCTGGGTAAAGGAAGTGGAAGCGAGGACTCAGATCCTTTCTCTAGCCCATTTCATCAGAGTAGTATATAAGCCAGGAAAGTTCCCCACAATAGCGGGACTATTCCCCCGCTTGCATAACTGATCGCCATATTTGGGATTGGGAAGGAATTTCCCCCCAGGTCAGATTGGCAAAAATCCTGGGGGGGGGGGGGGGGTTCACCATCCTCTGCAGCGTGGGGCACGGGTCACTTACTGGTTTGAACTAGAGTAAATGGTGGATTTTCTGTAACTTGAAATCTTTAAATCAAGATTTGAGGACTTCAGTTACTCAGGCAGTGGTTAGGGGTCTATTACAGGAGTCAGTGGATGAGGTTCTGTGGCCTGCAATGTGCGGGAGGTCAGATTAGATACTCATGATGGTCCCTTCTGGCCTTTGAGTTTGAGACGGAAGCATAAGTTCCATTACTTGCTCTCTCATGGCCTGTTGGTAAAGAGCATCCTCACAGACCTCTATGCAATGTTAGTGGGGTCAGACCCTGTCCTGGTAGATGGGATCTGTGGGGCGTTTATCCTGATACTTGCTGTGGGGAGAAGCCTGATGGTTTGTTCATGAGATGATCACACATTTGCTACAGTGAAGTCACTGGAAGCTCTGGACCCTGGCACCTTCCATCCTTTCTACCCCTGTGAAGGACAAAGGGGTGCAACGTTGACATCTACTGGCCATGAGTATAGGTCAATTTATGGAGAAAACCCCCCAGCACCTCCCTGTGTCTTTTCTCTGGCCCAGGAATGCAGAATGCAGGGTTTAGAAGTCTGAGACGCTGATCTTGAAAACTCGGCACCTGGACACTGCGCAAGATGGACTCCATGATGTGTTAAGAACAGGTGGCAAATTCAGACCTTGTCTAATCTGGTGCAGCTCAATTTTTGTGATTTATATAGGTATGAATTTGATCCAGCAAAGTGATAACCAGTGGAACAGATGTTTATAATTTAAAACACAAATCTTTGGTTTATTAAAAAACAGACTGTACAATTTGGCCTGAAAATGTTAAGAGCGTTGTGTCTCCCTCTACTGAAACTTGGCAGCTCTGGAGAAGAGCCAGGACATTAGCAGGAAGAGAACCAGAGCAGCATAAAATGGACAGTCGGGAGCAGAGAGCTGGTAGATCTCAGAAAGCCAACCATGTCAGTGGCCAGGTTAATATTTCCAGTGTATAAACCCTGTTGTTTTTCAATTGTGTTTATGTTGGTATAGCAAAGAGAATGCAGTTCCTAGACAGTAATAAAAAAACCCCACCTTGATGGTGAAATTAAGGTTAGATAGATCCAGAAAAATCGCAGACAGCTGCAGCGGCACAGGAGCCAGCAAACACAGCTGTAAACAGGGGAGTTTGCAAGGAGAGTTTGGGGGGAAGACTAGGAGAACCAGGCAGAGGAACAGACTGGCTTGTGAAGGGAGTGTGTGGTGTTCTGGCAGTGTTGTGGTGCTTTTTGGGGGTTTGTTTTGCTGTGGGTGGTGGTGTTTTGGTTTGGTTTGTGTTTCCCAGACTAACAGGATTTAGGTGAGAAGGCTATGACAGATACAGAGGCAGAAGTGGTAGTGACCCAAGCAGTGAAGGACACAATGAAAATGGCTGGATGTGGAAGCTGCGGTATGTACATGATCCTGGAGGGGGTACCAGAGTTTCATCTACATGAAGTGCCGCCTGATAGAGCTGATGGAAGAAGAGATCCGAGGATTGGAGATGCAGGTGGAAACTCTGGCTGAGTTTAGAAGAGGGTTCGAGCAGATAATGGAGCAAAAACATGAGATGGCTGAAGGGGAAAGCTCAGACTTGCAGATGGAAGCAGGACCAAAGAACTCTGAGGGGAGACTGCTGGGTGATGAAAATGGACAGTGGAAGCATGTGACTACGAGAACCAGGCAGAGGAAAAGACGGGCTAGTGAAGGAGAAATAGAGCTCCGGAACAGGTTTGCGGAGTTGGAAAATGAAGAAGGGATACAGCAGGTGGTCACTGAAGGTGGGAGGGCAAGGAAGAAGAGAAGAGCGGCTAGTCCCATAGAAAAAGGGGAAGAGTCAGTGGAGATAACAACACCAAATATGAGCCCCAGGAGGATACAGGATGGGTTGAAGAGGATTACAAGGAAAAATAGGAATGGAAAGGACTTGCAGCCAGAGGGAACAGGGGATAGACCGGAGAATCGCAGCATCACCAGGAAAAGGCAGGTCTACATGACTGGGGACTCCTTACTGAGAAGAATAGACAGGCCTGTAACCAGAGCTGATCCAGAGAACAGAAGGTTTAGTAGCTGTCTGCTGGGTGCTAAGATACAGGATGTGGACCTGAGGCTGAAGAGGATCCTAACGGGAGCGGGAAAGAATCCACTGATTGTCCTTCATGTGGGAACAAATGACACGGCTAGATTCTCGATGGAACATATCAAGGGAGACTATGCCAGGCTGGGGAAGACGCTTAAGGAAATCGAGGCTCAGGTGATCTTCAATGGGATTCTGCCTGTTCCTAGAGAAGGGCAACAAACGTGTGACAAGATTATGATGATCAACAGATGGCTCAGGCAGTGGTACTATAAGGAGGGCTTTGGGATGTATCGCCACTGGGAGGCATTCATGGAGAGAGGACTGTTCTCTTGGGATGGACTTCATCTGAGTAGGGAGGGAAATAGACTTCTAAGATGGAGGCTGGCATAACTGATTAAGAGAGCTTTCAACTAGGAATTTGGGGGAGATGGTTGGGAGATGTCCAGGTAATCTCCATGCCGGCTTTTAATATTGAGAGGGAAGAAAACGAAGTAAGAAAGGATACAGCCGTGGGTAGGAGAATGGACATAAGAAGGAAGCGTAGTGTAGATACCAGTCTAATAGATGATACTGGCAGTAGAATGTCTGTGCCTAGTCGGGTAAAGAATGTGAGCGAGGCCAAACAGCAAAAATTAAGATGTTTGTACACCAATGCGAGGAGCCTAGGTAACAAAATGGAGGAACTAGAGCTACTGGTGCAGGAAATGAAACCAGATATTATGGAAATAACAGAAATATGGTGGAATAGTAGTCATGACTGGAGTACAGGTATTGAAGGATGTGTGCTCTTTAGGAAAGACAGAAATAAAGATAAAGGTGGTGGAGTAGCATTGTATATCAATGATGAAGTAGACTGTAAAGAAATAAGAAGTGATGGAATGGATAAGATCTGTCTGGACAAAAATCACATTGGGGAAGAAAGCTACTAGCCTCCCTGGGATAGTGCTTGGGGTGTGCTATAGACCACCAGGATCTGATTTGGATATGGATAGAGACCTCTTTCATGTTTTTAATGAAGTAAATACTAATGGGAATTGTGTGATCATGGGAGACTTCAACTTCCCAGATATAGACTGGAGGACAAGTGCTAGTAATAATAATAATAGGGCTCAGATTTTCCTAGATGCGATAGCTGATGGATTTCTTCACCAAGTAGTTGCTGAACCAACAAGAGGGGATTCCATTTTAGATTTGGTTTTGGCAGTGGCGTAGCCAGGTTTTAACACCAGGGGGAGTGAACACATAAAAAAAGGCGCCGCCCGACATATCAAATTACTAATTACCTAATTACATACTTTTAAATTCGTTATACATATTTATTTTGTACTTAAAATAAAAACACAAGAATGATATTGTTTATCATATGAATAGTTGACAAAGTATGGTTACAGCTAAGAGGCGAGAAACAACATTTGGCAGAAGTGAAAAAGATAAAAGAAATGAAGTCTACATAAGCTTGATTGAAGAGAACAACTTTTAACTGAAAAGTGCAAACTACAACACAGAGAGTCTGTTTCCAAGGAGAACTACATTTCAGAAACAGGAGTGAAGAAAATAGATGTAATTCTGTGGATAGCCTTGCCCACAGGGGGGGATCCCAGAGCGGGGCGGGCTGAGCCGTGGCTCAGCCAGCCGCCGCTATAGGATTCCCCCGCGGGCTCCTGCCAGCCGGGGGTCTCTCAGCCCGCTGCCAGCCTGGGTGAAAGAACCCAGGCCAGCAGCGGGCTTCTTGGTGAGGACAGTGGCGGGACCCCTGCTTGCCTAGAAGAAAATGATGACACCGCTCAAAAAGTATAAGGTACCTGTATTAGAATGGCGGAGCTTTTTTGTCACCTTGCACCTCAACTCCATCTCCAGTGCTACTGCCACACGTTCAAAAATGAAAAAGGCGGCACTTTAGGAACATGTGCGCACGCTGCCGGCATTCTTTTGTGGCCCTGCCCTCTTTTGGCGTCTCCACCCTTTCAAAAAAAAAAAAGGCGCCACTTTTGGAACATGTGCTCAGGGGGAGCTGCCGCTCCCCCTGCTCCCCCCCAGCTATGCTACTGGGTTTTGGTGAGTAGTGAAGACCTCATAGAAGAAATGGTTGTAGGGGACAACCTTGGTTCGAGCAATCATGAGCGAATTCAGTTCAAACTGAATGGAAGGATAAACAAAAAAGATCTCTGACTAGGGTTTTTGATTTCAAAAGGGCTAACTTTAAAAAATTAAGGAAATTAGTTAGAGAACTGTATTGGACTGAAGAACTTGTGGCTCTAAAGGTGGAGGAGGCCTGGAATTACTTCAAGTCAAAGTTGCAGAAATTATCAGAAGCCTGCATCCCAAGAAAGGGGAAAAAATTAATAGGCAGGAGTTGTAGACCAAGCTGGATGAGCAAGCATCTCAGAGAGGTGATTAAGAAAAAGCAGAAAGCCTACAAGGAGTGGAAGATGGGAGGAATCAGCAAGGAAAGCTACCTTATTGAGGTCTGAACATGTAGGGATAAAATGAAAAAGGCTAAAAGCCCATGTAGAGTTGGACCTTGCAAAGGGAATTAAAACCAATAGTAAAAGGTTCTATAGCCATATAAATAAGAAGAAAACAAAGAAAGAAGTGGGGCCGCTAAACACTGAGGTTGGAGTAGAGGTTAAGGATAATCTAGGCATGGCCCAATATCTAAACAAATACTTTGCCTCAGTCTTTAATGAGGCTAATGAGGAACTTAGGGATAATGGCAGGATGACAAATGGGAATGAGGATATGGAGGTAGATATTAGCACATCTGAGGTAGAAGCCAAACTCGAACAGCTTAATGGGACTAAATCGGGGGGGCCCAGATAATCTTCATCCAAGAATACTAAAGGAACTGGCACATGAAATTGCAAGCCCATTAGCAACAATTTTTAATGAATCTGTAAACTCAGGGGTTATACCGCATGTCTGGAAAATTGCTAACATAGTTCCTATTTTTAAGAAAGGAAAAAAACATGATCCGGGTAACTATAGGCCTGTTAGTTTGACATCTGTAGTATGCAAGGTTTTGGAAAAAAATTTGAAGGAGAAAGTAGTTAAGGACATTGAGGTCAATGGTAATTGGGACAAAATACAACGTGGTTTTACAAAAGGTAGGTCGTGCCAAACCAACATGATCTCCTTCTTTGAGCAGGTAACAGATTTTTTAGACTAAGGAAATGCAGTGGATCTAATTTACCTCGATTTCAGTAAGGCATTTGATATGGTTCCACATGGGGAATTATTAGTTAAATTGGAAAAGATGGGGATCAATATGAAAATTGAAAGGTGGATAAGGAACTGGTTAAAGGGGAGACTACAACAGGTCATACTGAAAGTGAACTGTCAGGCTGAAGGGAGATTACTAGAGGAGTTCTTTAGGGATCAGTTTTGGAACCTATCTTATTTAATCTTTTTATTACTGACCTCGGCAGAAAAAGTGGGAGTGTGCTAATAAAGTTTGTGGATGACACAAAGCTTGGAGGTATTGCCAATACAGAGAAGGACCGGGATATCATGCAGAAAGATCTGGATGACCTTGTAAACTGGAGCAATAGTGATAGGATGAAATTTAATAGTGAAAAGTGCAAGGTCATGCATTTAGGGATTAATAAAAAGAATTTTTGTTATAAGCTGGGGACGCATTAGTTGGATGTAACAGAGGAGGAGAAGGACCTCGGAGTATTGGTTGATCACAGGATGGCTATGAGCTGCCAATGAGATATGGCCGTGAAAAAAGCTAATGCGGTCTTGGGATGTATCAGGCGAGGTATTTTCAGTAGAGATACGGAGGTGTTAGTACCGTTCTACAAGGCACTGGTGAGACCTCATCTGGAATACTGTGTGCAGTTCTGGTCTCCCATGTTTAAGAAGGATGAATTCAAACTGGAACAGGTACAGAGAAGGGCTACTAGGATGATTGGAGGAATGAAAACCTGTCTTATGAAAGGAGCTTGGCTTGTTTAGCCTAACCAAAAGAAGACTGAGGGGAGATATGATTGCTCTCTATAAATATATCAGAGGGATAAATACCAGGGAGGGAGAGGAATTATTTAAGCCCAGTACCAATGTGGACACAAGAACAAATGGATATAAACTGGCCATCAGGAAGTTTAGACTTGAAATTAGATGAAGGTTTCTAACCATCAGAGGAGTGAAGTTCTGGAACAGCCTTTCAAGGGAAGCAGTGGGGGCAAAAGACATATCTGGCTTCAAGATTAAGCTTGATACATTTATGGAGGGGATGGTATGATGGGATAGCCTAATTTTGGCAATTAACTGATCTTTGACTATTAACGGTAAATATGCCCAATGGCCTGTGATGGGATGTTAGATGGGGTGGGACCTGAGTTACTACAGAGAATTCTTTCCTGGGTGTCTGGCTGGTGAGTCTTGCCCACATGCTCAGGGTTTAGCTGATCACCATATTTGGGGTCGGGAAGGAATTTTCCTCCAGGGCAGATTGGCAGAGGATCTGGGGGTTTTTTGCTTTTCTCTGCAGCGTGGGGCATGGGTCACTTGCTGGAGGATTCTCTGCACCTTGAAGTCTTTAAACCATGATTTGAGGACTTCAATAGCTCAGACATAGATAAGGGGTTTATTACATGAGTAGGTGGGTGAGATTCTTTGGCCTGCGTTGTGCAGGAGGTCAGACTAGATGATCATAATGGTCCTTTTGGACCTTAAAGTCTATGAGAAAAATCTTATTAAAACATTGTAGTTCAAAACCACACATATGACAATCAAGAAATAGTTCTACAAATACCTGTAACTTTCGACCTTATATTCACCTATGCCACCCCATCTATATTTACCTAGTTGTCTACAGATGTCACTATCCCTTTCTATGTCCAGCATACCTATTGGCCCACTAACAGCCACTTACCATATGTGGGCCATAGACTCAACCCCTCCTTACCCCCAAGCAATTTGATGGTGACATATAACATTCCAAAACCACGTCAGAAGATTGTTCAAAAAAAGCTTCTGTCTTTTTCAAAGTTATAGAACTCAAAAATGCTTTGTCCAACTAATATCCAACATTCTCCAAAAAATCACCTGTGCCAAGACAACGCATTGCCAAATTTCAGGTGGATTTATTATTTAAAGCTAAAGAAGCAGGGGTTGGCATTAGGATCCTATTGGAATCTCTCACTCTGTCTTAGCATTACTATTTGTTTCATGGAATTTACAATCTGGTTATAACTCCCACAGAGCCTCTCTCAGTGTTTCTAACACCTGCTGAGACACTTACAGATCTTCTAGAGGTTTGGATTTTTGTATGTAATAATGACAAAAATGTCCATCCAGCCTTAATGCACCATTTCTCATTGTGGAATAATGTATCAAGTTAGCTTTTGAAATATGTTTTTACACAAACAGTGGGGCTAGATTCTGACTTGGACTACCCACCCATGTAAGGAAGAAAAGGGTATCAGGAACCCTTAGAGCCTTGCAAGGGCTAACTGGACATTAGGCCTCTGAACATAGGATTAAGGAGGGACTGCATGTTCCCCTATCTCTTCCTGCATCTTCTAGCAAGTGTGTGAGGAGTGGAAGTGGAGGGGAACAGATTGGGTGGAGACAAGGCAGCTATGCCTACAGGGGGATGAGAGAAGCTGGGTTTACTGCAGATACAGACAACAGCAAAGTACTACTCCCAGAGTCCCACAGCAAGGAGGAAGCAGGGAAGGCATTATCACTCAGAGGTGTCTCTCTGAATCACAGTGCCTTCTGGTGCGAGTGCCAGGCTGGTGCATCTTATGCCTCATTCCCTGCTCAGGGTTGTGCCTAAAAACCCAATCTAGCCCCGAGACGCTATTTCAAAAAATGAAACCTCAGCATTTTCTGAAAGCTTCATCGTAATTTTAAAAAGGCTGGTATGAATATCCTCAAACTCCCCTAAAAATATCTCCTAGGGCCTAAGAGTCAGTAAGACATTTTACACAGAATGGTGGTGAAAATTGCTGTTTATAATAGAAACTGCCATGCAACATGTTTTAACTATGGGGTCACCACTGAAGCTCAGTAATACACGTCAGGGGAAGAAAGTAGGGAAGAGTGGAGGTCAGTGCACTATGAAGAGTGACCACCTCCAACCCACTCTTTTCCCTGAGAGGAAAAATATTTCAGGAAGGGTTACTGTCAATAAATACCAACAGTTGACTAGGATGAGGCTGCAGAATGCACACCTAAAAAGGTCTCCCATCCTTTTTTCTTAATTACATGGCTTCCCTCAAGTCCTCATCAGTCCTCCTTGTTGTGGTTTTTTTATTTTTTTTTAATCTTAACTGATGTGCAGTTGCACTTGGAGCTGGAGTGCAATGCTGGGTTAAGTTACTGAAAGACGAGTTAGGAGATGACTTGGCATTAGATACGTTGCTTGGTTGCATAGGTAGCCTGAGTGCGCGCAAAAAAAAAAAAAAGAAAGAAAAAAGACAATACTGAATATAGCTGGGGTGACATTTCATTGTTGTCCATATAGCCTCTATATAGTATTTATAGATTGACTGTCATACATTATATTTTTGTATGGTACTGAAGGAGAATGGCTGTCCTCTGACCCTTAGGGCCCATGAGAGGTGTATCTCATGAGGCTATTCCACTGAGCATAACTATATTTTAGTTATCTAATGGCTGTTTTTCAACTGCCTCTAGGTGCATGACATAGAAGTGTAGCAAAACAAGTTACATTTAAACTGCCCACAACACACAGTACATAGAAAATACTTGATCAAAAAGTTGTCTTGAACAGTGCATTGAAGGTAAGTGAAATTGGGTTTTTGTGTATTGTCAAAGGAAGCAAGTTTCATAGCTGGAGATTCTATATTGAAAATTCCCTACCCTCCATCCAGAGTGCACTGGTGGGGACTGTCTGCAAAATTGCCTCTGACTAGACATCACAGTGGTGCCTGGGGGGGGGGGGAGAGTCTATTCATTTTAAATTCTTATTTTTTTTAAATGAGAGAGCTTTAGAAATATGTAAGTATCTTTATTGAAAATATCACAAAAAGAGTTTTGGAAGCTATAGTCAGTGGAGAATGATGATGAGTCCAGCCCAACATAAATAAAGCCCCTAATTTTTGGAGGTAAATAAATAATTACCAATGTGTTTCAATTTCTCTACTTTTCCTAAGATCATATTAAGAGACTCCGATGTGCTAATGCTGAGATAGTAGGGAGACAAGGTGGGGGAGGTAATATCTTTTATTGGACCAACTTCTGTTTGGTGAGAGAGACAAGCTTTCCAGCTTACGCCCAGGCCTGAAGAAGAGCTCTGTGTATGTCTTCACTAGCAACGTTAAAGCGCTGATGTGGCAGCACTTTAACGTGGCTGTACAGTCGCGGCACCAGCAGTGGGAGAGAGCTCTCCCAGCGCTATAAAAAGCCCGCCTCCACGAGGGGAGTAGCTCCCAGCGCTGGTGCACTGTCTACACTGCCACTTTACAGTGCTGAAATTTGCAGCGCTCAGGGGGGTGTTTTTTCGCAGTGGCAGCGCTGTAAAGTGCCAGTGTAGACAAGGGCTGGGAAACATACCCAGAATGTCACAGCTAAATACAAGTCGGAACAGATTGTTTAGCAGAAAGTAGTTAACACATTTCAAGGGACCATTCAATGTGAAGTGGCCTGTTAACACCCTTCCAATTATAGGGGGGAAAGAAAGGGGAGAGGAAAGGCAGCTGGGGGCAGGGGAGGGTTTGTAATAAGCCATAAAGCCAATGTTTCTATTCAGTCCATGATTTTTATTGTCTAGCCAAGTTGTGAATTTAAGGGACCTATATGGCTAAAACGACACTGCATACAACAGTGCTGAGATATTGCCATTTCTCAAATGGTTGTGACACTCAGACTTCAGCCTTGGCTCATAGATAAGTTCACGGAGAATAGGTCCCTCAACGACTATTAGCTAAGATAGTCAGGGATGCAACCCTATGCTCTGGGTGTCTCCTATGCCTCTGATTGCCAAAAGATGGGACTGAATGGTAGAGGAGGGATCACTTGATAATTGTCCTGTTCTGTTCATTCCATCTGAAGTACCCTGTCTTCTGGCCACTGTTGGAAGCAGAATACTGGGCTAGATGGACAATTGGTCTGACTCAGTATGACCATTCTTATTAGATTAGTGATATCCATGTAACCCATCTTATTCTCTTCCGGAGCATACTGGCTGCATTGCACAGTTCAACTGTTTTGACCACCAGTAAGGATAAATCATTAGACATTTTTAAACAGTTATTGCTTAAGTGTGTCACAGAAATATGTATAAAGAACAAAGAGCTGGAATCTGAGTAAAGCAATGTTAACATTACTGTAAACCATAGCTGGTGTGAAGAACAAAGTAATATATGATTAGAACACCTATAAAGCCACCTTGACAGTCTAAGCCCTTGATCTTAGCTTACATAAAAGAAAAAACTGGAAAACAGATGTCTTCAAATTCCTCCACCTCCTGCAGCCCAGCTGTAAGATGCTTCCAAGGAAGCAGTACACCATATCTGTTGAAGCCTGTAATGCATCTCAAGTGTTCTGGTACCTGGACAGATGGCTTCTTGATCCAACTGAGTTTACTGGTAGGACTGATCTTCACCAGCCATTGGCGCAGAAATGAAGCTCCTGGATCTAAGTGGTCACAGACCTGAGTACGCTTAGCTGCCTATTAATGGACTTCAGCTCAAATGTTTTGAAAAACTGAGAATGTCTAATGGCCTTTTACTTTTTTTTTTTACAGGAGCTGACGAAGAACAGCTTCTATTTTTGTTTAAAGTTAGCTATTATGGAAATCAAATATTTTAGTTAAAATGAATTGAGTCCAATCTGTTTGCAGCAACTTCCAGCAGAGCTGAGAGCAGCCTAATAATTCCTTGATTGTTAGTGGGCCTGCCAATACCAGGATGGTGCGGAAGATGGCAGAGCAGAGACCAGCTAAGTGATCTTTTAGCTCCTTTGATGTCTGAGTGCCAAGAGCAGAAAAGGCCATGGAGACTTGGCTCTCTAAAAGCCTTTTCCAAAGCCCCTGTGCTGTGCCTGTCCCAAATTCCATGAATGCCCATGCCTGGGATGCACTTTTCTCAGCCCCAATTTTCAACCTGCCTGTCCTCACCTATAAAAATTTTGCAACTAGGTTTCATTCTGTAGGTGTGGAAGCATGCAAACCCACAGGCACTCCTGCAACAGGTACTTTGAAAAACTGTCCGAGAATCTCAACTGTCCAAACTCATTCAACACAGAGGAGAAAAAGTTCCCTCATTCCTACATGAAGGGAGTAAGACAGAGAAGTAATGGTGAGAGATATGTGGTTAGTGCTCCTTACTCATGCAACAGATAAATACATCTAGCCATATGGTAATCGGTCCTTTCACAGGCATGCAAAGTGACATGCAGGAAGACACACACCCTGTACAGCATGAGCAAGTGCCTCTGAACAGTGGTCCCTGTAAACAGGAGCTACTCAATACTTTATCTAGAAGTTAAATTGCCCCAAAAGGGGCAGAGAAAAGACATGGTCATAGCCCTGTGCTTCTCCCCTTCCATTGGCCAGAGGGGTAGCATACCTGGAGAAGTGATCTGTGCTATCATTATGAGGACAGGTTGCATGCTCAGCATGATCCATAATGAGCAGCCCTGGCCCAGTTTCTCCCAATGACCTCCCAGGGCCCGCACGGCTGCCTACACAGGGCTGTGTGTGAATCCCACAACCTTGCCTTTTATGGGTGACTTTCCACTCTGCCTTGGCAAGAAAATGATTATGATCTGCGCTGCGATTGTTAATCAGACTATTCAGTGGTATACCCCCAATGGCACCCTTCAGTAGTTCCCAATAAAGGACAAAAAATAGCCATGTAGAAGAAGTTTACCCTGTAAGGACCAGCTACATTTGAGAAAGTGAAGAAGGCTGAAGACCAGTTAACATGTCAGTGACGGAGTGCTGAGTTCGTAAATCTCAGTGAAAGCTTGCATTTGGCAGCTCTTAGACTAGTTGAAGCTTTTCCAATGATTTACATCTGTTCCGTTTACACATCTGGTGAACTTATATAAATCATTGCTTCCCCGCATGAGTGGGAATCTCAGGCTGTATATAACAGGGGAAAGTGGACACAGCTTTTACATTGATATCTGTGGGAAATCTATTAAACACCTCAGTTATGTGAGTAAAGGTGGCTGAACTCAGAAAAAACTTAGCGAAAAAGAGGCCTGGACAGGGTTCCGCCACTTCTGGGAGCTGCCTGAGGTACGTGTCACCTGGACGGAGCCTGCACCCCAAACCCCCTCCTGTACCCAGCCCCCTCCTGCACCCAAACTCCCTCCCAGAGCCCGCACCCCGAACCCGCTCCCACACCCCAACCCCCTGCCCCAGGCTCAGCCTGGAGCCCCCTTCCACACTCCTACCCCAGCCTGGTGAAAGTGAGTGAGGGTGGGAGAGAGCAAGCGATGGAGGGAGGGGGGCTGGAGGGAGCAGAGGCAGGGCCTTGGGGAAGGGGAGGTGTTTTGGTTTGTGCTATTAGACAGTTGGCAACCCTAAGTTTTAGGGGTAAACTGATATACTGATGATCACATTTTCTCAGCTTCTTCACTATATTAAAAGTAGCAAAGGTAGAGAATAGCAGAAAGCTACAACCTTAGAATTAAAACTAATGGCATTAATAGTTCTGAAAAAGGGCACAGTGGAGTAATTTTGAAAATGGTTTTTGTCATCCATTTTTAATAACCTCCTAGAAGCTAAGTGCTTCATTTCTCTGCCTCTTTTCTGTTTTGTCAAAACATTGAATTTCTCATATATTTTGACTGTTAACAAGCAGCAATATTTCAACTCCAATTTCAGTTGATACAATACTTATCAGGCTAAGCCATTTGTGTTTGCATTCCAGCAGCATTTGTTACAACTTGTCTATATTAAAAGTTGCATTGGTTTAACTTTAAATTGGTTTTCAAATTGATTTTGCTAAACAGGTGTAAAACTCTGTGTGGGCTTTCAATTTAAACTTGGCTAATTGATATTTAACTCTAAATCTAAATCATTATAAACCAAATTTGGAGTGCATTGAATATCTACACAGGGTTTTATAGTGGTCTAACTAAACTAGTTTAAAATCATACCTTTAGTTCATCTGGTGCAACTTGAATATAAACAAGGCCTTGGTTATCTACTGCTTCAGTGCTGACAGATGGAGCAAAAGTCACAGGTGCACACTATGGGTCAAAATGTAAGGTGGTGTAAGTTAGTGCAGACACATCTAACTTAGCCTTATATTCAGTCTCTCTTAGTTATTTACACCCACTCTAGCAATGCGTAAAGGAGTCAAGTTGATATACCTTCAGAAGCTGAGGTGTGGAAGAAGATATCCATTGTATTGTAGGGGCAATTTTAGTTTATATATTTTTCTGGCTCCTTGGCATGTAGAGTCACCGACTTAGACTTCTCTACACATTGGCAGAACAGATGTATGTCTGGGAAAGTCAGACCAGGTATAAGGATGTATAAGCTAGTATAATTGATATCACCTCAGAATCAGAGGGGTAGCCGTGTTAGTCTGGATCTGTAGAAGCGACAAAGGGTCCCGCGGCACCTTATAGACTAACAGAGGTATTGGAGCATAAGAATGTGGCTTACCAAGGAGATATGGGTGTACTACTTTAATCCTCACTAATTCATAAGCTGGAGGAAAGTACATAAAAGTAAACATGAATCTTAATATTTCTCCAAAGTGACTGTATCAAACTTCCCCAATATGGAAAAATCTCCATGAGAAGGTATATATAATATGATTAAGTAGGTTTCACTTTCCAATTTATTTCATTATATAAAGGGTGACAGTCTATCTGTGATCTACCAGCTGCTTTGTGTGAGGTTATACAGTTTGATATGCTATAATCGCTGCTGCCTGGTAACAGTATCATACAGCTAGTTTAATGTCATTTTTATGCCTCTGTAGACTGGATTTTAAAACAAAGCTTCAAAAGATTAAAATATAGTTCCAAAGGCCTCTCCTCCTTGGAGTAATAGCCAATTTTTCCAGGTTAGTAATTCAAAGTTACTAAATATACGTGTGAAGTTCTGCTATTGATGAACCTGAAGAAAGAGTTGGTGGATTCTGTAACTTCTTCCAGTATTGGGCTGTCTTGTTCAATGTTGTAGTTTATCTTTTATATGCGATTATCTCTCCCAGTAGAGATCTGTCTAAATTTTATCCCATAAGAGATTAACAATGGGATCTCAACAGTAATTCTGTGCCAAACGTTTTCTTTTCATAATGCCTTGTGAGAGGAATACATTTTTGATGTATCTCCTGGGGCAATGGGGTTAAGGTATCCTATTCATGATGTATGTCTTTATTAAGTATGTCTGATTGGTATCTAAAACAGATTTCTTACAAATGGTCTGCTCCTAAAAACCCTTTCTCAACTGAGTACCCCCATGACTAATCCCGGGTGAGTAAGAACTGCTCAGATGAGGAAGAATTTCCAAGACTGGGCCTTTATAGTTAGGTTTTCATTAGTTACAAAACTAAAGTTAAAAACTACTTCTAGTTATGTCTGCTTTCAAAATGCTTTCTCACTGTTTATGCTCGTATTTCACCTCAACCACCTGATTACAAGACAGGAAGCCTTTTATAAAGACTGTCCTACATCAAGAGAAGGGAATCCATCTTTTGAGGGCTGCATGACCTTTGTTCCAGTTAATCCTTCTTTTACGCTGCATAATTCCTTCTCCTTCTGCACTATAAACGCCTCAGCCAATAGCACTGATTCTCATTCAAATCCTCACTGGACAGCCTTTTGTTGTGATTGTTTCTTTTTCTCCAGCCTTGCATGATAAAAGATTTAGGTATTTTGGACCCTTATAATTGTAAATTTATGGCTTTGTTCAATGTGAGGAGTGTGGTTATATATTTTAAATTGGGTTAATCTTCACAAACTAACATTATTAAACTAATTTCAGGGAAATTACCTAAGGGTTTGCAAGGGGCAGGGAGAATTATCAGTAAAACATTATGTTGGAGATTTTATATACACAAAAAATAAGGAATTTCAAAACTATATGACTGTTGTAGGAACAATCAAAAGTGACCATTTGAACGGCTGTATTTGTAATAGCCCTTATGTAGTAATATAAACTAATTCTAATGCCCAGATCCATCACACCGAACATACGGCCTTCTGTGATATGCAAGACCCAGAGAAACCCTTGTATAAAGGTTGTGTACTGAGCCACTCTACTGTGGGAATGGGGGAAGAACCAGCACCATTCAACCATTGCTAACACCAGTTCAGGTCCCCTGATGTGGAGAATCAAAGTGTCAAGAGATCACTGTCCCTACCACAATGTTAGTCTCCTTGTCAATTAGACCTGTTCAGAGCAGGGTTAAAAATATCCGTGACAGCCAGCAGCCCCTCTATGGCAAGGTTCCTAATTTTGCTAGCATCTAGGGAGCTGAGGTGGTGGTCTTTCATATATCCCATTATTGCAATTTCCATTCAATAGGCTATGTGACAGAGTTCAGTGTTTGCTACAGCTCCGAGTCACCTCACTCAATGTCTCTAGAAGTGCTGGCAGAAGAAAGAGGGGAGAGAAAAGGACCCAGGCCAGGTCTCGGCAATGGATGGTTCTATTAAAAAAAAATTATGCTGGACTTAAGGGAGGAGGTGTCTTTGCCTCTCCAGTCCCTGGAGAGGGCAAAGCGGCAGGCTCCTGACCCTATTTGTCATGGTAGTGGACACTCTTCAAATACGTTGTTATGGTGGTGGCAATAGGTGAGTTCTGCCTTCCTTTCCCAAAACCTCCATTAGAAGGCTCTTCCTGCCACTCCCCTAGTGTAGCTTTTCCTTTCCATCTGCCTGAACTCTGATTCAGAGCAGACAGCTAGGGAAACATTCTCTCTTCAGGGCAACTTTTCCTTGGCTGAGTGACCATCAGCACAAAAGTTTGATTGAAACAGATACATATCAAGTGGTCAGTGGTGGACTGCCCTCCTGGAAAGAAGTCTGGCTGGGCCGCTGGGGAAAACACATCAAGTCTTCCAAGGGGCAACTTCTACTTCAGAAGTTGCTTCTATGGGCAGCAGAGCTTGGAAGACTCATAGAGCCTCTATGGAGCAGCAAATAAGGAAGGAGATTTTAGCCAAACAAAGTCACTGTATTCATGCAATTAGAAAGTTCTGAGTTTTTCACATGTAAAATCTTAGGTATAAGTGGGGCCCATTATATCCCTCAATCCTGTAGCAATGGAGCTACCCACTGAATGAATAATCATCTCTTCACCTTTATTTGATTCAAAATGGCTACCAATGACTCATTCAGCCATGCGAGATTCAACAAAACCTATCAAATGGCACAATCTCATAGATGAACAGAGTATGGGAAATAGGGAGGAAGAGAAGGGTTGCAATGCACTCTCTACAGGTATTGTAAGTAGTAGAAAAACAAGTGTGCGTGTGAATGGATGTATTCTGCAAGGGAAGCAGCCCTGTAGCGTGAAGAGGAGACTAATGGGTAAGGAGGAATGGACTTAAAAATAAAAGTTGAAATTTACTTTAGATGGCTTGTTAAATTTTATTTATTAAACTTGTTCATCTGTAATTTATTTTCATGAATTTTCTCTTTTAAAATAAACAGATTTTGGGCCACAGGAAAATGAAAAGCACGTGGTAGACTCTTTAATTTCCCGTTATAGAATTGTGTCTTTAGGAGCTTCTAGATGGTCCTAGATTTAATATTGCAGGAATACGGTTTTTAAGTTGACCAAACTGAGGTGTTTAAAAACAAGAAGAAAATTGATGTTACTGATCTAGATAACATATTCACACTTAGCAAAGAAAAAGATATGAAGCTGTGGCTGAGAAACCATATATGGAAAATGAGTTAACACACTGCATTTACTGAATAAGTTATCAGAGAACATTCACTGAATCCCAAAGACAAATAGCTGTATTTCTAAACATGAGCTGACAAAGAGATGAGGCATGAATAAGCAATTGGACATGAGAAAAGCAAAAGCAAATGTACCCTCCACCCCTGAGCTGTGGGAGTTTTCCTACTTAAATTACTGAGATGAACAGTAAATTCAATGTGAATGTCAGATGAATTGAGAGCACTGGAGACAGAAACATTTTCTTGAGCCACAGAACAGCTGATGTTTCCATACAACGCTTCCCTAATATACAGTGTTTGTGTATTACCAAATATATACGTGTCTAAATGATAACTGTAGAAAGAGTACTTTGTTTTCATGCAAATTCTTTCTTGCAAACAGTAGGTCAAATTCTGTTATCCTCAGTGAGGTAAAACTTCCTTTGACTTCAAAGATAATTTTGCCTGAGTCGGAATATCAGCATTCAGCCCCCTAATAGGTGGTTACACTGAATTATCACAAATATACACAGAAACTGTCAGTGTGATCCCTCAAAATTGGGATCTAGCAACAGCATTCCATCTAACACATCATCCTCCAGTTGCTGGGGTGTTCATAATCTCTCCGGGGTTAATTTGGAAGAAATGAATGCTTTTAAGTAGCCTTTTGAGTTTGTGCTACAGATAGCCTTGTGAGCCATATGACCTTATTGCCGGTGGAACATTGTGTGATGGACAAGAATCTGGATACGATGACAAAAGCTTTCAGTCCTGTTGACATGCTTGTACTTCCAAGCATGCAAACCTTGATCTCAATACCTCCAGTCATTCCTCTTGTTCTCACTTCACTTTGAATTGCTGAATACAGTCAGGCTGGGTTCTCCCTTTGTGACAAATCACTTCAAAAGGAGATGGCTCACTTACTGAGGAGCAGACGCTAAACTCATCCAAAACTTTTATGAGTGAAATGTGAAGTAGAAAAAAGTAATGTTAAATATTTCATGAGGGTATCTACCCAGGGAAATAAAAGATCAGAAAAGCATTACGTTTAAGAACAAATGTCTCACTTCTTCTAGGGTAGTGAGAATTGCCATTGGGATTGCAACATTACATTAATGGCCGAGGAGGTCTTTTTATTTTTAGCTCCTATATTCAATAGTTTATTATATTCCCAAATTATTTCATTAAGGCTGACACTTTTCATGCTTGTGCTAGTCCCAACAGGGAGATTGTTTTTGAAAAGTCTTATGGCTTTTATCATGTGCTTTTATTGTGCTTTGAAAAATAAAAATATGGCTAGTACTTATAACTGAAAATGGGCTGATTTCCAAATCCTCACTGGATAATGTATAATTTGCTCTGTTTTTGGAGAAACTATAGGTTAGGTAATAAAAAAATTAAGTAATAAATTATCGATACATTAAAATAATGTACTGCATGTTTGTAGTACATTATTTCCTTACTGATCTGTGCGATAGCCTGTTACGTACATGCATGAGAATGCATATATCCATTCGCACTCAGATTCTGAGTTTATGGTACATTCTTACACTCTGGCAAATCACTGTACTTATGCAGAACTCTGAATTTCCTCTCTCAACTTTCAGATGGTGGCAGGAGGCCCCCGCAGGCCGCTAGTAGCTTTCATATATGGGCCAGCATGCCTCAAACATCAAAGTTCACATGCCCTCTTGTACGTCCTGCCACAGACTATGTGAAATTTAAAGTGAAATTTATTTACATGTAATTTAAATAAATACATGGGTGAATGCACAAATGTTAGGTCCTGATCCATTTAGGCACACTTCTGCCATCATGTAGCACCTGACTCCATACAAAATACTACATGGGTAAAAGGGGTCATGAATCTTCACCTAATTAAGAACCTAATTCTGCATTTCTAGTTCACTAAAAACTCTCACTTAAGTCAATAAGAGGTTTGGGTACATGAGGAATACAGGATTGGATCTTAATTACTTTTCCTGTCTCACAGATGGCTCTGAACCTTCTCAAATGTGTCTCCACATAAAACAGATGCCTAATGAGTTGTAAGAAAAAGGAGTGTTCTTAAGTTTGGAAAGCACACACAGCAGATTTCACTGTAGTTTATTACTCCAACAGTATCCACTTCTTCACCTGCTCATCTCTGCTTCCCCCATTTATTTGTATAACACTGATCAATCACAAAGCTACTATTCAGATTGTCAGCACATTAATATAAAGCCCAGAAGTTTATAATGGCCATAAAAATGTGCTCTAGCATGAAACATGATCTTGTGCCAAGAGAACATTTTAAAAAATAATTTAAAACACCACTACCTTATATTATTATGAAAAACTATCTGAAGAATGAAGTCCATGCTCTTAGGGCTTTTTAATTGGCTACCCTGCAGTCCCTATTTTCATATAAAATGCCATGAAGATTTACAGTGGCCTAGCAGAGTGCTCAGGTGGAGAAGCTAGATTTAAAAGGGGCCGACAGCAATGATTTCTTAGGTGGTGTCAAAAATACACTTTTAAAGAGTAATGAAAAAATACAAAGCCACGCAGCGGACTTTATCAACTTGCACTGCTATGGATTTTCAAAATGAATACACATGTACATTATATATTCAACCAGTGAGGGCTGTTGCAATCCAGTGGGTAAATAATTAAAAGAAAAGCACAGGTATACATTACACCACCACCACCAGCTGTTCACAACCCAGTGCCCAACCCTAATTATACATTAACTCAAACAGTTTACTCCTCAGTGTCAGGTCTCGTGTCTGAGGCATTTGTTGTGTATATTAAACCTTAAACTTATAACTTGCCATTTAAAAAGAATAAGGTCCAGAATATGGTATCAGTCACCAAACTTAACAAAACCTACTTTTAAAAGTAAGGCTGCGGTCTTGCACTGGGGGTGTGGGGAGCACCCTCCCTTGTGATATTTGAGCTAGACTAGACCAAATGCACTGCAGAGAACACACTTGCAGGGGCAAGGAGGTAACCGGATGATCTAACAGGTCTCCGACTTCTATGAGTCAGTGATGGTCATGGACATCGGATAAGCCGTTTCCTGTGCGGCCCCAACGACACAATAAAAGTGGGGCGGGGCCGTCCATGCACCTTAGTCCCACAATTACAGGGCAGCAGAGGCGGCAGCCACTCAGAATCCGATTCTGCCCGGATTTACAAGGCGTGTTAGCCGGAGCTTCTGGGGGGAAAGAGGGGCGGGAGATCACAGCGCCCCCCCCATCATCTGTTGTTGGGTTTCCAAATTTGAATTAAAAAAACCATAATTGACACTTCAAAACGTGAAAACCGTTGATCCGCTCACGTGGGACCCCGCCGAGAAACCTCGGGGGCAGGGGAGTAAGGCAGGGCAGTATCTGTCCCTTTGGAGAAGAAGCCAGCAAGCTAACAGACCGCGGGGGGGGGGGGTGCTTTGAGTGCCCTGCAGGCAGCTGCCCCGTGGCCAGGGAGAGCAGGTCTGGCTCCTAAGGGTGCGTGTTAGGACTGCCCCCGCGTTTCCAGACATTAAAGATGAATCTTTAATTAAAGATTACATCGTGTGATGAAACCTCCAGGAATACCCAGCACGTAGCTCCCCGTTACCTCTGGAATCCGCCCCAGCAAAAAGTGTAAAGTGTTGTTGTCATTAACGTGCACACATTCTGCAATCAAGTAAAGCCCAAACAAGGCTCAGCCCCCCGACCCCACTACGCCGCGACACAGGGGCCACCGCCACGGCTCCGTGGGGCTGCAAACGCCTTTGCTTTGCGCTACCCCCGCTGGCCCGGGGGCTCGCTAGGCTAGGCGGGGGGGCTCGCTAGGCTAGGCGGGGGGGCTCGCTAGGCTAGGCACGGGGGGGGCTCGCTAGGCTAGGCACGGGGGGGGGCTCGCTAGGCTAGGCATGGGGGGGGGCCGGCGCTCCGGTCTCCAAGCAGCCGGCGGGGGGATGGATCCTCACCCCGCACAGACCCGAGCGGGGCGGTGGCAGCAGCCCCCCCGCCCCCCTGGCTGTCTCCGCCCCCCTCCCATTCATCCCCTGGCTCCGCCAGTCACTCGGCCCCGCGCCCCGGAGCAGCTGCGGCGGCGGCGCTACAGCCCAGTGCCCTGGCCAGCCGCTGCCACCTGCCCGGCGGGAGCCGCGGGGCAGAGCGCAGGTACGAGGCGGAGCCAGCCGCCCCCTCCCCCGGCGCAAGAGCCGCTGCTTCGCCCCTGCCCCGGGGCTCGGGCTGCCCCCCGCCGCTCGCCCCTGCCCCTGCCCCGAGGAGGATTGGCGCGCCGGGAGCAGCGGTATGTCTGTGGTGCCGCTCGGGGCGCGTGCAGCCGGGGGGGGAGGAACGCGAGGCGCTGCTGGGGATGCTGCTGGAACCGGGGGAGGCGACAGTGTAGCTGAGCAGCCAGAGTCGGGGGGGGGGGGGGCAGCTGTGTTCTAGCCTGGGGAGACGAGCCTGCCCCCGAAGCATCCAAACGCGGGGGAAATCCACCTGTTGCTGTAGGAAGCTACGGGAGGGGTGTGTGGGCTAGGGGGACTCCGCGCCGTTCCCCGGCGCTCCCGTGCGGCGGGGTTGGAGGTCGGTGGGCTTTCCAGTTATCTTTCCCATGACTTCGGTGCCTAAGGTTCACTGCCGCGGATTCTGCTCCACGGGCTGGTTCTGTTTCCGTCCGAGCCTTTTTTCTCCACTTAGTGTGACCACTAGAGTCAATGTTTATAAGAGTCTCTGTAGAAAATCGTTTCTTTATAACCACATCAAAGAAGCTTCAAGCAGAAGGTTCCCCCCCCCACCCCCCAACAATTACAGTACTGCATTCTTTTTCCACCTGATTAAACCTCAAGCTTTCTTCTGTGTTTCTAGAGGGAACAGAAATGGCTGACTTAGCATTGGCTTAACACCCAGGGTTTTTCACTGGTAACCTTTTAAAGATGCAAACTCTCAGTGTTTTGTTTGAAGCCACAGAAAGGTATTGGAATTTTTTTTCTTACCATGTTGACTGATACAAGCAAGCCATGGTTTGTTTTAATAAGTCATAATACAATGGTGACATTATATTTAATGGTGGTTGCACCTCCAGAGGTGAGAGACAGAGCTCGCATATTTTTATTTTCTCTAACTAGAATTCTTCCTCTTCTGTAAAGAACTTTGTGCTATGGAAGATTTGCATGTATTATTTTGACTTCCAAAATGGAAAAGGATTCATTTAGTACAAAATGATTATCCCATGATGAAATCATTTGGAAAGGTGACAGTAAACATCTTGACTCTTAAGCTTGTAGGGTGTTAAAAATCATGACTCACCTGATGTTCCAACTACTGCAACTTTGTCTAAAATATTTAGGGGGACAATAATTGCGTGATAAAATAAACCTGTTTACAAGTGAATTAGGAGACAGGTGTGTGTTTGCTTGAAAAGGTCTCCAATTACCTTTCTCACATAAGATAATTATTAATAGGAGAAAAATGCATTAAAATAAAATTCTCTCTCTACCAAGAAATGTTAATTAAAAAAATACAGCGATGAACTCTTAAGGGACGCTAGATTAAATATTCAAATACACTTGGAATACATGCACTTTCTTAAATAAATGTATACTATTTCATTACCCATTCCAGAAAGGAATCTTCACTCAGCCCCTGTATAACAAGCTCATGTCTACCTATAGCAGGGGTGGGCAAACTACACCCCATGGGTTGGGTCCGGCCCGCCAGCCATTTTAATCCGGCCCTCAAGCTCCCACTGGGGAGCAGGATCTGGGGCTTGCCTCGCTCCGGTGCTTCAGCTGGGGAGCAGGGTTGGGGGCCACTCAGTGCGGCTCCTGGAAGCAGCGGCATGTTCCCCTAATGGCTCCTATGCATAGGGGCAGCAAGGGGGCTCTGCGTGCTGCCCCAGCCCCAACCACTGCCACCGCAGCTCCCATTGGCCAGGAACCGCGGCCAATGGGAGCTGCAGGGGTGGCGCCTGTGGACAGGACAGCACACAGAGCCACCTGGCCATGCCTCCGCATAGGAGCTGGAGGGGGGGGACATGCTGTTGCTTCCGGGAGCCGCTTGAGGTAAGCGCTATCCAGAGCCTGCACCCCTGAGGCACCCTCCCATGCCCCAGCCCTCTGTCCCAGCGCTGATCCCCCTCCTGCCCTCCAAACCCTTGGTCCCAGCCTGGAGCACCCTCCTGCACCCCAAACCCCTCATCCCCAGTACAACCCCAGAGTCTGCATCCCCAGCCTGAGGCCTCGCCCCCCTGCCCACTCTCTACCCCAGCCTGGAGCCCCCTCCTGCATCCTGAACTTCTCAAATTTGGCTCCACCCTGAAAGCCACACCCCCAGCCAGAGCCTTCACCCCCTCCCACACCTCAACCCCAATTTCTTGAGCATTCATGGCCTGCCATACAATTTCTATACCCAGATGTGTCCCTCAGGCCAAAATGTTTGCCCACCCCTGGCCTATAGACTAGAAACCCTCTCCCACCCACCCACCTTTCATCAAGCACATTGTACAGTATAGGCTACTAATTCTCCACTGGCCCATATACTCATTTGTATTAGCTAACAACAACATCTTGCTTCTTACTCTTCATATACAGGCCAGAGTCTCTACTGGCCTGCATCCAACTCCTGACTATGATCCGGTGATAGGGTGACCAGACAGCAAGTGTGAAAAATCGGGACAGGGGGTGGGGAGGTAATAGGAGCCTATATAAGAAAAAGACCCCAAAATCGGGACTGTCCCTATAAAATCGGGACATCTGGTCACCCTATCAAGTGATCACTGCATATCACATCTTGTTCTCCATAGACAGTCGAAAACATGTATGCCTTAATAAGTGATAGGCTTGATAGTCTAATTCTGTACTCTCTTACTGATTCCACTGGAATATGGTGGGGGAGATTTCTTTGTTTATATTTTTTCTCTCTGTATTGTAAAAGGTACTTTCAATCAGCATAGGATACTAAGGGTGTTTGTAAAGGGAAATCATGCCTCACCAATATACTAGAATTCTTTGAGAGGGTCAACAAGCATGTGGACAAGGGGGATCCAGTGGATATAGTGTACTTAGATTTTCAGAAAGCCTTTGGCTAGGTCCCTCACCAAAGGTTCTTAAGCAAAGCATGCTGTCATGGGATAAGAGGGAAGGTCCTCTCATGGATTGGTAACTAGCTAAAGGATAGGAAACAAAGGGTAGAAATAAATGATCAGTTTTCAGAATGGAGAGAGGTAAATAGTGGTGTCCCCAAGGGTCTGTACTGGGACCAGTCCTATTCAAAATATTCATAAATGATCTGGAAAAAGGGGTAAACAGTGAGGGGGCAAAATGTGCAGATGTTACAAAACAACTCAAGATAGTTAAGTTCCAAGCAGACTGTGAAGAGCTACAAAAGGATCTCTCAAAACTGGGTGACCGGACAACAAAATGGCAGATGAAATTCAATGTTGATAAATGCAAAGTAATGCATATTAGAAAACATAATCCTAACTATATATATAAAATGATGGGGTCTGAATTTGCTGTTACCACTCAAGAGAGAGATCTTGGAGTCATTGTGGATAGTTCTCTGAAAACATCCACTCAGTGTGCAGTGGCAGTCAAAAAAGTGAACAGAATGTAGGGAATCATTAAGAAAGGGATAGATAATAAGACAGAAAATATCCAGGGCCAGCTCCAGGCACCAGCTTGCCAAGCTGGTGCTTGGGGCGGCAGGTGAGAAGGGGGCGGCAGTCCGAGTCCCGCGGCGGCAATTCGGCAGCAGGTCCACTCTTCCCGCCGCCGAATTGCCACCGCGGGACTCGGACTGCCGCCCCAGTCTCGCCTGCCGCGGCGGCAAACGGGCGGCAGGTCTGCCGCTGTCCCCTTGCTGCTCCGGAATGGGACTGCCTGCGTCGGGGACGGGGCCCCGCCCCCCGACGCAGGCAGACGTGGCGGGGCCCCGCCCCCCGACGCAGGCAGACGTGGCGGGGCCCCGCCCCCCGACGCAGGCAGACGTGGCGGGGCCCCGCCCCCCGACGCAGGCAGACGTGGCGGGGCCCCGCCCCCCGACGCAGGCAGACGTGGCGGGGCCCCGCCCCCCGACGCAGGCAGACGTGGCGGGGCCCCGCCCCCCGACGCAGGCAGACGTGGCGGGGCCCCGCCCCCCGACGCAGGCAGACGTGGCGGGGCCCCGCCCCCCGACGCAGGCAGACGTGGCGGGGCCCCGCCCCCCGACGCAGGCAGACGTGGCGGGGGCGGGGCCCCGCTACGTCTGCCTGCGTCGGGGGCGGGGCGCCGCCACCCCTGCTTGGGGTGGCAGAATTGTAAGAGCCGCCCCTGAAAATATCATATTGCCTCTATATAAATTCATGGTACGCCCACATCTTGAATGTGACGTGCAGATGTGGTCACCCCATCTCAAAAAAGATATCTTGGAAAAGGTTCAGAAAAGGGCAATAAAAATGATTAGGGCTATGGAATGCCTTTCATATGAGGAGAGATTAATCAAACTGGGACTATTCAGCCTGGAAAAGAGATGACTAAGGGGGGATATGATTGAGGTCTATAAAATCATGACTGGTATGGAGAAAGTAAAGAAGAAGTGTTATTTACTCCTTATCGTAACACAAGAACTAGGGGTCACCAAATGAAGTTAGTAGGCAGAAGGTTTAGAACAAACAAAAGGAAGTATTTCTTCACACAATGCACCGTCAACCTGTTGAACTCTTTGCCAGAGATGTTGTGAAGGCCAAGACTATAACAAGATTCAAAAAAGAACTAGATAAGTTCATGGAGAATAGGTTCATCAATGGCTATTAGCCAGGATGGGCAGGGAAGGTGTCCCTAGCCTCTGTTTGCCAGAAGCTGGGAATGAGCAACCGAGAAAGGATCACTTGACAATTACCTGTTCTGTTCATTCCTTCTGAGGCACCTGGCATCAGCCACTGTCAGAAGACAGGGTACTGGGCTAGATGGACCTTTGGTCTGACCCAGTATGGCCATTCTTATGTTAAGAGTGAATAGTGTTTGGATGGCTACGTTGCTGAAAATGTCAAAAATTATCTCTATTGATGTAGTGATCTTGGTAAAGTATCAGTTGCAAATTCTAGAGCAGGGGTGGGCAAACTACAGCCTGCGGGCCGGATCCGGCCCCTCAGGGCTTTGGATCCAGCCCACGGGGTTGGCACCCCATGGCGCCGTGGGCCCCGCGCCGCTCCGGGAAGCAGCTGGCACCACATCCCTGTGGCCCCTGGGGGAGGGAGGGCGGAGAGCTCCGTGTGCTGCCCTTGTCTGTGGGTACCTCCCCCGAAGCTCCCATTGGCTGCGGTTCCCCGTTCCCGGCCAATGGGAGCTGTGCGGGGCGGTGTCTGCAGGCGAAGGCAGTGCACGGAGCCCTCTGCTTCCCCTCCCCCAGGGGCCAAAGGGACGTGGTGCTGGCTGCTTCCCGGAGTGGCGCGGGGCCAGGGCAGGCAGGTAGGGAGCCTGCCCTGGCCCCGGTGCGCACTGCCGCCACCCCAAAGCCACTTCAGGTAAGCGGCACCGTGCTGGAGCCTGAACCCCTCCTGAATCCTGCATCCACTCCCTGCCCTGAGCACACCCCAACCCCCGCCCTGAGCCCCCTGCTGCACCCCATGCCCCTCCTGCACCCCAACTCCCTGCTCTGAGCTTCCTGCCTCCTCCCCAACCCCCTGCCACACCCCTCCTGCACCCCAACCCCTTGCCCTGAGCCCCTTCCTGCACACAGCACCCCGCACCCCAACACCCTGCCCCAGCTCTGCAAGCAATTTCCCCACCCAGATGTGGCCCTTGGGCCAAAAAGTTTGCCCACCCCTGTTCTACAGGGTTGGATTCTAGGCTGTTTTACACCCTCACCAGTGGTTCTCCATTTTCATTATGGAGTCCCAAAGATTTCTTTACTTTCTCACTTTCACCATTCCTTGAGTCCTCATGGTGTTCAGTGTACTTCTGGTGGGGGACAACTGGACAATAGTCTCTTCCAAATCCCCAAACCCTGCTTCTTTATTGACTGAAGGGACCACTACTTTGCAAAATATTTTCTTCCTCTAGAGGCTGGGTGTGCTGCCCCTGCAACATTCTCCTACTGTGCAAATCCAATAGCTTGAGACAAGACTCTGAATGTCCTCTTAGGCTTTGGAGTAGTCAGGGCTGAGAAAAGGTGAAGAAGAAAGGCAAAGGCTCTGAAGAAGGAATTAGGAGGGCATGCATTCCATGACTCATCTGGCCATGGAATGAGAGACCAGACTAGGAATTCTAGGGTAAAAGTGAGAGTTATGTATTAACTCATTATCTTTCTTTAAAAGCTTACTTAGATGCTGCATTAATTACTATTCAAGTTGTCCACCATTTCTAATTTGCTGGATGTGAGCTTTACCCTCTAAAGTTTTTTTAAAAGCATGTTTTAATTATTTCAAGTATCTTCAGAAATAAAGTACTTGTTGGTCCAAACTTAAAAGTATTGAATCTGCTTTTCAAAATAGCTCTCAATTTTTGCTGATGCTTGGTTCCCATACTTTTAAAGTGCTTTGATAAGCAAGAATCCAAGTAGACATAGTAAGTAGCCTAAAGCAAGATTAATTTTTTCCTTGTCTGAGATGTAAAGCTTCCTAGATTCATTTGACCTGTTCTTTGGGTCAGTGGTATCAGGATTTTATGTGATGCAAATTTGTTTCTGCTCCATATATTTTTCTTTAGCCAGCCTACTATGTTTCTGGTATAAATCTTCTATTTCGTAGAATGGTGAGAACCTTATTAAAGGATAACACTTAGCTGTCTGTCTTATTATATGGAATCTTGATGTCTATGAACATGACTTTTGATGTGACTTAAATGATTCAGAAGTGCAGCTAAGTTTGCTAATTATGTATATAAGAAGTGGGGAGTGTAAGTGTGGTCATTGTTTACACATCTGGTTCTTCATAAATCACAGTAAATGATTGACTTTTAGAGCAGTTTTAGAAAGCACATCATTAGAAATGTAGCTTAAATCTATTTAAAACCATGAAATTGAGTCAGGAAAAGCTGAATGTTAATTGTACTGCTTAAAAGAAATCACCCCTGTGTTGTTTCTGACTTAATTGGTCAGACTTGATTGTATTCTCCAATTCAGAGGGGGCCCAGATTCACTGTCTTTTCCCTGGAGGGCACTGAAAGGGAAAATTGTGTCTCAGCTGCTCCCCCTTCCCACATAAGTGCCTCCATGGGTGGATTGGTCTCAGTTTATAGAAGAGTGGGGGTGAGGGGGGAAACTGGTCACCATACCTTTCACAGTTCAAGCCATTGTACAGTAAATAGCTCCTCTGAGGGACAGATTGTGAGCAGTGTATCATGAGGCCAGTGTGGCCTTGGTCTCCATGGATCTCCTCAGATATATGTGGATGTGGACCAAAGCCCTGGCCATTTTTGAGTGGGATGGGTCATCAGGCTAATTTCTGCCTCCCTGATGAGACAATTACAAGGACATTGTGAGTGGGAGCGCATGAATTTCCTGTTCTGTTCCCTATTTGAGATTTTGCTGTGTCCTGTCACCTTTATGGAAACCTCTGCTGTTCTGTAGAGGTGAGGGGGTTTCTTGGCTGAATTGAAGGCATGCTACTTCTGTGAAGCTGGATGTGTCGGAGCCCTTTCTTGTTATATTATTAATATAACTTCAGTAAGGGGAGGGATTGGTGGCAACATAATCATGCATTAATATGCATTAGCTCTGTGGGGTAGGCGCTGTTTCTATCTGTATAGAGTTTACTCCATTTTGGGAACTGCTGCAATATAACAGTGCAGATATGAATGATGTCTTTCTTTATACAGAACATAGAGTAAGGAAGGTGTAGTACACAGAGATACTGAACTACAGTACACACCTTTTTTATACTGTTCAGAAAGATAAACTGAAAGGCATTTAAGCTGCATTGTCGTCTTTAAAATAATTATGTATGTGAACACATACAGGAATAAACATAGAGGTAAAGAAAGAAGGGGAATCACTGTGATCCAGTGGCTAGGATATGAGACTGGGACACAGGAGATTTGAATTCTCTCCCAGCTGTGCCGCTGTCCTGGTGAGTGACCTTGGGCAAGTCCCTTCATTGCTCCGTGCCTCGGTTTCCCTATATGTAAACTAGGAATAGGGAAGCTTAACTCCCTTTATAAATCACTTGGAGCTTTCTGGGTGAAAAGCACAACATAAGAGCTAGGTATTATTAAAATACTACATTGTAATGAATACTTAACAAAATATAAAATACCAGCTTAAAAATAATTGTAACTTTTCAGTAAGTTGCAGTCTAGTAGGGATAAGGGTCCAGTACTGCAACACTTACACACATGAGCAGCTTTACTCACAAGTATAGTTACTCATGTGCATATGTACACAAATGCAAGAAGCCTGGGGAACAAGCAGGGAGAACTGCCAAGAATGACCTTGAGCGTATTACTGCAGACTACGTGGCTCTGGGAAGAAGGATAAAGGAGTTTGAGGCGCAAGTGGTGGTCTTGTCCATTCTCCCTGTGGCAGGAAAAGACCGGGGTAGAGACCGTCGAATCGTGGAAGTCAACGAATGGCTACGCAGATGGTGTCGGAGAGAAGGGTTTGGATTCTTTGACCATGGGATGGTGTTCCAAGAAGGAGTGCTAGGCAGAGATGGGCTCCACCTGACGAAGAGAGGGAAGAGCATCTTTGGAAGAAGGCTGGCTAACCTAGTGAGGAGGGCTTTAAACTAGGTTCACCAGGGGAAGGAGACCAAAGCCCCGAGGTAAGTGGGGAAGTGGGATACCGGGAGGAAGCACAAGTAGGTGAGTGCAAGAGGGGAGGGCTCCTGCCCCATATTGGGACAGCAGGACAATCGGTGAGTTATCTTAAATGCCTATACACAAATGCAAGAAGCCTGGGGAACAAGCAGGGAGAACTGGAAGTCCTGGCACAGTCAAGGAATTATGATGTAATTGGAATAACAGAGACTTGGTAGGATAACTCACACGATTGGAGTACTGTCATGGATGGATATAAACTGTTCGGGAAGGATAGGCAGGGCAGAAAAGGTGGGGGAGTTGCGTTGTATGTAAGAGAGCAGTATGACTGCTCAGAGCTCCAGTATGAAACTGCAGAAAAACCTGAGAGTCTCTGGATTAAATTTAGAAGTGTGAGCAACAAGGGTAATGTCGTGGTGGGAGTCTGCTACAGACCACCAGACCAGGGGGATGAGATGGACGAGGCTTTCTTCCAGCAACTAACAGAAGTTACTAGATCACAGGCCCTGGTTCTCATGGGTGACTTTAATCACCCCGATATCTGCTGGGAAACCAATACAGCGGTCCACAGACAATCCAGGAAGTTTTTGGAAAGTGTAGGGGACAATTTCCTGGTGGAATTGCTGGAGGAACCAACTAGGGGAAAAGCTCTTCTTCACCTGCTGCTCACATGGATTCACCAAGGGCAAGTCATGCCTGACTAACCTAATTGCCTTCTATGATGAGATAACTGGCTCTGTGGATGAGGGGAAAGCAGTGGATGTGCTATTTCTTGACTTTAGCAAAGCTTTTGATACAGTCTCCCACAGTGTTCTTGCCAGCAAGTTAAAGAAGTATGGGCTGGATGAATGGACGGTAAGGTGGATAGAAAACTGGCTGGATGGTCGTGCTCAACGGATAGTGACAATGGCTCCATGTCTAGTTGGCAGCCGGTATCAAGTGGAGTGCCCCAAGGGTCGGTGCTGGGGCCGGTTTTGTTCAATATCTTCATCAACGATCTGGAGGATGGTGTGGACTGCATCCTTAGCAAGTTTGCAGATGACACTAAACTGGGAGGAGTGGTTGATACGCTGGAGGGTAGGGACAGGATACAGAGGGACCTAGACAAATTAGAGGATTGGGCCAAAAGAAATCTGATGAGGTTCAACAAGGACAAGTGCAGAGTCCTGCACTTAGGACGGAAGAATCCCATGCACTGCTACAGACTAGGGACCGAATGGCTGGGCAGCAGTTCTGCAGAAAAGGACCTAGGGGTTACAATGGACGAAAAGCTGAATATGAGTCAACAGTGTGCCCTTGTTGCCAAGAAGGCTAACGGCATTTTGGGCTGTATAAGTAGGGGCATTTCCAGCAGATCGAGGGACGTGATTATTCCCCTCTATTCGGCACTGGTGAGGCCTCATTTGGAGTACTGTGTCCAGTTTTGGGCCCCACACTACAAGAAGGATGTGGATAAATTGGAAAGAGTCCAACGGAGGGCAACAAAAATGATTAGGGGGCTGGAGCACATGACTTATGAGGAGAGGCTGAGGGAACTGGGATTGTTTAGCCTGCAGAAGAGAAGAGTGAGGGGGGATTTGATAGCTGCTTTCAACTACCTAAAAGGGGGTTCCAAAGAGGATGGATCTAGACTGTTCTCAGTGGTAGAAGATGACAGAACAAGGAGTAATGGTCTCAAGTTGCAGAGGGGGAGGTTTAGGTTGGATATTAGGAAAAACTTTTTCACTAGTAGGGTGGTGAAGCACTGGAATGGGTTCCCTAGGGAGGTGGTGGAATCTCCTTCCTTAGAGGTTTTTAAGGTCAGGCTTGACAAAGCCCTGGCTGGGATGATCTAGTTGGGGTTGGTCCTGCTTTGAGCAGGGGGTTGGACTAGATGACCTCCTGAGGTCCCTTCCAACCCTGAGATTCTATGATTCTATGTGTTTTCAGGATCAGACTCTCTGTAATTCCTCTTTTATTCACCTTCCAGGACTTGCACTCATAGTTCTCTTTCTCTATGGCAGTCAATGACATCACAAACCCTGTAAAGAACACTGCTCCCTGCTCTGCTCTAGTCCGCCACCCTAGAATGCCGGCACCCCTAGGCATGTGCCTACTGTGCCTAATTGGAAATCCGGCCCTTCCTGCAAGCATGGGGAGGTGTGTGTGAAAATTGTACTGGTCTGTGCTGTAAGGGTAGCTGTACCAGCGTGAGTGCTGTCAGTAGTAAAGTCACTGCTTCCCCAAAAGATGGGGTTCTGGTAGAGGAAATCTGTGAGGATGCCCCTTATTTGTCCTGTCAAGGACAGATACCTCCACTAGCCTGGCAGATCCCCAAGGATTTGTGGTAGGCCAGGGGCATCCAGGATGTGACTCTCCATTCCTCTTCCCCAGACTCCCTGACAGCATGGCTCAATTGAAGCCATGCTACTGGGGACTCTCCCTATCTGCATCTGTTCCAAAGACCATTGAGGAAGTCAGTGGAAGAGTTAACAGAACCTCAGGTTATATTATTTTTTTATTCAGATCCTCCAGAGGATGTGCATCTTCCCTAACCAGCCCACTCCTAACACTGTGGCTCCACATGCTCCTTCCATGTCTGTTACAGATGAGGGCCAAATTCTCTTCTGATATGCAAGGAGGCAGCCCCCTTTGACTTGGCTGGGAACTGAGTGGTTCCATTCCAGGGCAGAATTTAGCCGTTTCTCCTTTTAGACAGCACTATAACAGTTGTTGTTACTGGCTCTCACACATTTCTACTTCTGTCTCTCTCCTCACTTTACATATTTTAAGGGTGCTGTGGTTTTGCTGCAAGCTCAGTGATTGGGGATCTGTGCAAGTCTGGGACAGCTATTGTTTCCTTTGTGCCAGTCTGGACGATATACTTTAGGAACAGTGAAATGACCTTGGTTCCCATGCCTGTGAGGATTCGTCTTGGCACTTGAGATAGTTTCTAAAAATGCTCATTGGGTACAGATAGTCTTATCTGTCCAACCTTACGTTCTGAAAGATACTTTCATTTGGCTTCAGAAAATATCTAATACTGATGATTTTATCCATTGTATTTCCAGAATTGGGGGAGTTGTTCCTACAAAGTGGTCTTGGGGTGGTAGTTATGAGGAACTACACTTTCAGCAATTGTAAAAATCAGCCTTTCGGGTATTTACAGTGGAGAATTTAAAATCTTGTCTAAATCGATAAGATTGAGTAAAATGGCCTTTTTTCCCCTCACTGCTTCCCCTGAAGAGCTGCAGTGATATTAAAAGGTTCTTATGTGGCTCAGTGTGATGGGGTGGACTCCCTACACTAGCCCTGCAAAAGCTCAATTCGATCAGGTGGGCCCAATCAGCTAACTAGGCTGCAAGTAGGGGAGGTTTAGGCAGCTAATTAAGGACAGGGTCACTTGTGCAAGAACAAGCAGGGCATGTATAAAGCCAGGGAGGTGGCTCCTTCTCCCCCAGTGGAGGTTGTCAAACCCAGAGAGTGGGGAAAGCCAGATATGTAGTAAGAAGCCCAGGGAAAGAGCAGCAAGAGGCAGGATTGTAAAGGGAGTGTGGCTGCTTTTTAGAGGGTCCTCGGTCTGGAACCCAGTGTAGAGGGTGGGCCTGGATTCCCCTATCAGCTGCTGGGGAGCGGCGCAGGGCTTTGGAGGTGCTAGCCAGATAGCAGGTCTGGAGAGACTGTGAATTCCCTGGGATAGGAGGTGGACTTTAGTGACCTGGCCTGAGGACCAAGCCACAGAGAGGAAGCTGCAAACCTGGGAATGAGTGGGGCAGCAGAGAGAGACAAGACAGCACAGGAGGGAGAGTGCAAACTGACAGAGCTAATCCCCAGGATGGCCAGCAGGAGGCACCGCTCCCAGTGAATGGACCCTGTGACAGCCAGCATTATTAGTAGCGCATATGTCTTAGCCCTGGCATCAGGTCAACTGACTCAAGAAATGTTTTAGTAATTGGGTTCCATCAAGGGAGCAGCAAGTGGGGGAAGTCTAGGTTGAAAGTCATCCTCATGATTAATTAACACACCCACATACTGATAGCCTACCCTCCCCCTGTAATAGGTCCCTGCTCCCATGAAGCTGATGCTCTAAGTAAAAGTGGGGAGATTAAAATACCTGAGTTGGTTAACTCTTACTTTGGAACTAAATACAAACATTCTAAGGGATCATTAGTACTATTTTATTAAATTATTTTATAAGTTGGGTTATGAACTATGTTGTTACTCTGCATCCTCTTGAAAACTTCACTTCTTCCAAAAGGCCAATAAACTCTAGCCCTAATGAACTATTAAGAAAATAGTTGAGACACATAAAATCCAGTTTAAAAAAATGAAACTAAGAAGCATGCAAAATCTCATCATTCATTCAAATTGTGTATTTTTCACTGCATTTTATCTCTTAGCTTTTGTGAATTGTCTATTTTGGGTCCGATCATTTTCAAGTATGCACAAGAGACTTTCTCATTAATTTTTCAGTGGATTGTTCACATGACTAAGTATTTGCGGAACTGTTGTCTTCAGGGCAGGGACCTTGTTTTCATACTTGTCTGTAAAGCATATAGCATGTTTTTGAGAGTATATTCATAATCATATTCTATCTAAGGTACTTGTATGGCCCCAAATACTGTAGTATCTGAGCACCACATGGTCTTTAATGTAGGCCAAGTGAGTTGCCCAAGGTCACATAGCAAGTCTGTGATGGAGTTGGGACTTGGACTACAGGTCTCCCAAGTCCAATAGGGTAGTGGTTCTCAACTAGGCGTATGTGTACCCCTGGGGATACGCAGAGGTCTTCTGGGGGCATATCAACTCATCTAGATATTTACCTAGTTTTACAACAGGCTGCATAAAAAGCACTAGCAAAGTTTAGTATAAACTAAAATTTCATTCAGACAATGACTTGTTTATACTACTCTATATACTATACACTGAAAAGAAGTGCAATATTTATATTCCAATTGATTTATTTTATAACTTTATGGTAAAAATGAGAAAGTAAGCAATTTTCCAGTTTGTGTGCTCTGACACTTTTTTGTATTTTTATGTCTGATTTTATAAGCAAGTAGTTTTTAAGTGAGGTGAAACTTGGGGTACGCAAGACAAATCAGACTCCTACAAGGGGTACAGTAGTTTGGAAAGGTTGAGAGCCACTTCTATAGGGTAGTGCTCTAACCATTAGCCCACCCTTTCTCTCTAATCAGTAATCAACATGGGACATTTCTGAGATTTTTCTCAAGCCTTGGATATCTAGTCTATTTGTACTTTTAAAATCTGTCATTGAGTTTTTCCTTTAATAATACTTTTGTAAAAATAACACATAAAACAGGCAAGAGCAATTTATAAAATGAAATTAAAAAATAGAAATCAGGCAAAAATTAGAAATGGAATAGAAAGGGCAACTATAAAATCAAAATACATAGAAATAACTAGAACTAATGTGTCAGTCATCTCCTTGAACACTTTGCTAGTATATTGTAACCCTTATTCCCACCATTCATCTGTTTCTTCGTTAGACTGTATCTTTCCCTGTGTTTGGAAAGTGTCCAGTATGTTGTATACGCTACCACAACTCAAATAACAAAAAGACTGAACTATATACAGGCTTGATCCTACAAACATTGAAGCATGCAACTGTACTCACCTGAGCAATTCCGTTGACTTTGTTTCACAGGATTTGTTTTAATTAAAAATGTAATATTTTTTTATTTTTGCCAGCTGCTGCTGGAGTTGATAATCCCTGCTCTTGATAGGTACCACAAATATATCAGCGTGGTAGATTTACCATTGGCTTAATGGGAGCAGAGTAAGGCCAATACTTCATGCTCTTGAAAATCCGACCACAAAAGTTCTCATGCATATTACAACGTGCATGTTATCATGAAACAGTCATGAGTGGCTGTTCAAGGCTTCAGTCAATTGGTCTTTTAAAACTTGTATTCATTATGTTTTCTGAAGGAGGGTACACCTAAAGTTTTGGCTGAATATGGGGTTTTACAAATGGTCTGTGATTGTATTCTGCATCATCTTCACTCATCCCAGAGCAGCTCTAGCAGCAGAGGATCAAACCGGTTCAGCTGCTTTTTCAGTTCATGTCTCCAGAAGCAGCAGAGTGAAATGTCTGTGTCAGTTTCACTCCAGTGTTGTTTTTGCAGGCCACACTAAGGAAGTACTGTGCTGCAGGAACAAGTATGACTGCAAAAGAAGAGATTCAGGATGGGAAGGAAGAGGATGAAAGGAGCAGAGAAACATGAAAGAGGGGGGTAGAAAGAGCAAAGACTCACCAAGAGAACAAGGATTGGTCTGCTATTTGTTAGATTTGAAACAGAATTCATTGTCAAGCTTGGTCCTTCACTCTCCAGGCCTGCAGGGGCTAGGAATACTGTGAAGGCAGCACACTTATTCCATGGGGGAAATCTGAGTGCCTTCTAAGCATTTAAACAGAGAAAAAATAATACACTCTTTCTTCCTTATCGGCATCCAGGAAAAATAGCTTTGGTTAACTTTAGGGGTGGGTGTAGTGACTCCCTCAGGCCTATTGAAGGAACAGCATCAACTGGCAGCAGTGGGGGGTGTATGTCTGTTGACCTAGAGAGAGGGAGAGATTGAAACAAAGGGCGGGAGGGGAAGGGGCAGAGAGTTAGTTATACAATCTCCTCCATCAAATGAAGATACACCAAGCAACAGAGTGACACAATCAGGTCTCTGAATACTGGAGGCTTGGTAGGAAGAAACAGAAAGCTCAGTCTTTCTTCCAGTATATACAAATGTAATGTATACAGGAAGGGAGAAGGAGCTTTTTGTCTTTTCTTCCCCTCCACCCCCATATATATATGGACAGGGATAGGGGTAGAGCTTCAAATTTATCATACATCTACTAACCAGCGGCTGATAGGAAAGAAGGACCGTCCAAGCATTTTGTAAGTGTAAGCGGGGGAATAGTCCCGCTCTTGTGGGGAACTTTCCTCGTCTCTGCACTACCCCGGTGAAATGGGCTAGCGGAAGGATCTCAGTCCTCGCTCCCACCTCCTTTACCCCAGAGGCCTCCCTGCCCTCGAGGACTCCCCTTGTACTCTCCTGTCTGGCAGAGTCCTCGTAACTCCAACAAGGCTGGGCCCAGGATTCCTGGGGGGCTCGACCCCCAACCTTGCTGTGGTCACCTAGGTCAGGGGCTAGGGTGTCCCCACTCCGGGGTACTCTCTCTGTACAGGATGCTTCCCTGACCCACTGATCACTGCATACAATTCAAAGCAAATGCAAATTATTTAATTAACAATTAATTTGTAACAGGAATAAGGAAAAATGGGAAAGGCGAATGAAAACACTTCACCCCGCTCTGTGGCAGGGAACATCACAACAGTGTCTCTGCAATGTCAGGGCAGTTCAGTCTGTTCCTGTGCAAGTCCCAGGCTCCTTCTCAGGCCCTGGCTGTGCTGCAGGGACGCTGCTTGGACACTTGTTCTGGCGGTGGCCACACGCTCGCAGGCTCTGGGTGGCAGGACCCTTCTTCCCAGCGTTGCCCCCGCCCTGTCGGGGTTTAGATCCCCCTGCAAGTCTGGCCTGCAGGGCCCCTTGGCTGAGGTGTCTCCCTGTGCTGGGCCCACTGCCCAGGGTTCCCCTCGCTCTCCCCAGCTGCTCACCGCACCCGGCTCCGGACTGCTCCAGCCCCAGCTCCACCGCTCTGCCTCTGCTCCAGCTCCTCTGCCTCTGCACGGCTGCTGCTGCTGCTGCTCTGCCTCCAGCTCCCTGGGCTGCTGCCCTGGCCCCTCTGGCTGCTGCAGCTTCTCCCCCCAGGGCAGGTCCGTGTCTCTGGGCTGCACCTCTGCTCCCAGGGCAGGTCTGTGTCTCTGGGCTGCACCTCTGCTCCCAGGGCAGGTCTGTGTCTCTGGGCTGCTTTTCTGGCCCCTCCAGATCTGGCCCAGCTCAGCTCATCTCAGCTCTGGCCTCTGGCCTCTGCCCTCTCCTCAGCTCGGCCCCACTCACTCTGACTCAGGCAACTTCAGCTCACACGGAGGACGGGATTCACCCTGACCTCCTGACTCCCTGATTCGCCTGCCCACCCTGTCAATCAGAGCTGACCTGGAGCATTGGCCTCTCCCCATTGCCCCTGGGGACTGTCAGTCCCATCGACCCTTCCCCTTCTGGTACTGGGAGCTCTGAATGTTAGTAAGGGGATAACACTCCTCTTACATAAGGATAGCAACTCATCAGGAATATTTCTTCCCCTCTAGCCTCCATTCACTGTTGCTAAGCCCCTGTCTTTCTTTTGGGCCCTCTTCTGGCCTGGTTTTTCCCCTTCTCTTGATGTTCTGCCCTGTCTCTCTGCAAAACTCCCTTACCTGATTTCTCATTTTCTTTTCCACCCCTCACCCCACCCTACCTCCCTGACTTGGTTCCATCTCCCCTATTCCATCCTGGTTATGCATCTCTCTCCTAACAGCTGCCTATTTCTTCTTTCCCTCTATTCCCTTTTCTTCACTGGTGGTGGTGGCTCCTCTGGCTCACTGCCGGTTTCTAGATGAAGTGGGAGGAAGAGGTATGCTGCTGTAGGGGGTCAAAACCAAAGAGGATTTGGCAGCAAGGCTAGTTCTGCTGGTAATAGCTGCAAAGGAAGCTGTTGCGTAGCTCCTGTTTCAAACAATTATCAAGCTCTGGATGCTGACAACCTGGCCAACTATATTCCAGTATTGAATCTTCCATTTTGGACCAAGATTATTGAGAAGGGCATGGCTAGGCAATTCTCAGAGTACCCAACCCCCTCCGTTTCATCTGACCCTGCAGAGTGCCAGATCCAGTGACTGTTGGAGCCTGGGGCATGAATGAGGATTTGCTGGCTGAGCGCAATCCAAATAAAATGGAAGTGATTTTGGAATCACCATGAGACCTGCCACAACCAGGAGAGAAAATGCAGCACAGGAGGAGAGCCCTTTTTGTTAAACCAAATGGGATGCCAGGATAGACCACAAGAACAGGGAGATCTCTTGTTTTCCCCAGAGCCTCTGGTCATCCATCTGTATCATTCCTTCTCTTTTATCTTCCTCATTCTTTGTATTCTACTTCCTATTCTTTCCCCGTCCTTCCCATCACACATTGTTTTCTTCCTCTTCTCCAAAATCTTTCTTTCTCTCTCACTTAGATGGGCACACACATACTGATCGAGGGACGTGATTATTCCCCTCTATTCGGCACTGGTGAGGCCTCATTTGGAGTACTGTGTCCAGTTTTGGGCCCCACACTTCAAGAAGGATGTGGATACATTGGAAAGAGTCCAACGGAGGGCAACAAAAATGATTAGGGGGCTGGAGCACATGACTTATGAGGAGAGGCTGAGGGAACTGGGATTGTTTAGCCTGCAGAAGAGAAGAGTGAGGGGGGATTTGATAGCTGCTTTCAACTACCTGAAAGGGGGTTCCAAAGAGGATGGATCTAGACTGTTCTCAGTGGTAGAAAATGACAGAACAAGGAGTAATGGTCTCAAGTTGCAGAGGGGGAGGTTTAGGTTGGATATTAGGAAAAACTTTTTCACTAGTAGGGTGGTGAAGCACTGGAATGGGTTACCTAGGGAGGTGGTGGAATCTCCTTCCTTAGAGGTTTTTAAGGTCAGGCTTGACAAAGCCCTGGCTGGGATGATCTAGTTGGGATTTGGTCCTGCTTTGAGCAGGGGGTTGGACTAGACCTCCTGAGGTCCCTTCCAACCCTGAGATTCTATGATTCTATGATACTGCTGCCTGTCCCTTACCTAATTTGATACTTCCTTCCTCTAATTCTTCCACAGCCTGTTGTAGTATTGTGGAGGAAACAGCTGTATCAAATCTCCCCAGGCTACGTGCTGCGCCTGCTACAGGTGGGAAGAAGGAAGTGTTGTAGTAGCTGTTGCTTTCTTCTGCCCTATGGACAGTGCATGCAGCAGTGCCCTGCAGAACCCAGAGGGTAGTAGTGACACAGAAAGACAGAGGAAAGATGTAGGTTAAAGAGACTTTCATTACTTAACTTTCTTGCATTTAAGTCCATCTAGCTGGCTGTTATCTTTCTACCTTAAAAAAAAAAAAAGGTAAACTCTTACTGTTCTGTTAAGATAGCAGACTTCCTTACGGTCTTATAGTTATGGGTATGTTTGGGTTTATATTGTAGCATGTTTCTGGAAAAACAGGTGTTGTTATCTTAAATACTGAATGAGAGATTTCCCTGAAAGGCAGTGCTCTTGTTCTGAATGATGTGATCATGCACAATTAGCCTGAGCAGCAGAGTCTTGCTTAACAAGAAGTGAGGAGGCAGCACCTTTCAAGCCAACGACTGTATTTTATGTCGTTTATTTTCTCTGACACAATATAATGTATTGTGTTTGAATGGTAACTCTCTATGGACAGGGAATACAGTACTGCTATTTAATTTTAGAATATCTTATTTTTAACTATAGTAATTCTCTTATGTCATGTTGAAAGGAAATTAATTTTTTTCTGTTTATATTTCATTCGTGAAATGGGAGTATAGAAACAAACACGAGGTCAAGGATGGTTGGCCAATATAGTATCTGCTAATGATTTATATACACAGTGTGATCATATAACCAAATAAATAATGCAAACCAAAATACTAGTTAGGTAGATTTTTTTTTTGAACTATTATCTGTACACTCTTTCTCTTGTGAACCATGATGTCACCTACATGACGATCATAATCTCAACGGCTTGGGAGAATGGAAGAGTCCTTGGGCTATGCAGGAGTGGTATATAGTATAATGTCTTGTAGTTTTCCTACCTGACTAGTCACCTTTGGATGTTTGTAAACTAATTTCTTGAACTACTGGCAGTTTCCTCCTGATTTGCATTTAAAATCCTATTGTGGTGTTTCCACTCATGGCTTGACAGTCAGCAGATTGCAGCATGTTAATTATTTTGTGTTAGTGGAACACTTAGAGTTTATTCAGTAATTTCTATTTTCAGAGTAATACTATTGTTTGTACAGCACTAATATGAAGCACATTTCTTACATTTTACTTGATAGCAGGTCTAATCAGACCTGATCATTGGATCAAATCCTTAAAAACTGTGGACACTTCAAAGCCAGGTGCTATAGTATGCATTTTATCAGCACAAATAACACCTGGTGGCAGACAATAGTATTTAGAAGTAAGCAATCATGCTTTAATAAGAGGCTTGAAGACATGTCGGATCCTGTTAACTTATGTTATAAAGTAGCTTTGTGCCAGTAAGTGGACAAGACGTTATTATCATTAAAGTACTGCTTAGAAACCAGCCAACTGAGTGAGGTAGAGGGGCCCCTATTGTGCTCAGTGCTATACACATGCACAGTAAGAGATGGTACCAGCCGTAAAGAGCTTACAATCGAAAGAGACAAAACAAAGTGTGGGAGGGGAAACAGAGGCACAGACAAGTGAAGTGACTTGTTCAGGGTCATACGTCAGATCAGAGCCCAGAATAGAAACTAGGTCTCCAGAATCCCAGTCTGGCGCCCTGTGTACCAGTGTATACCGAAGGACAACTTCTGAGAAATTCCAGTTTGAGGGCCTGGGACTGGAGTTTATGACCTGCCATCAGGATAAGTTTTTTGCTATCTGCAACACTGTTATGTACTTTTTGTAAAAGGTTCTAAGCTAATGTCGTTCCCTGAAGCAGAGGATGCTTTGAGTCCTTCTCACAAACTAGTGCTCTTGAGAGTGATTGTATTTTGGAAGTGTGCATGTAGCCAGCTCAGTTGTATCTTTTATTCATAATCGTCCATTTGCTTCCTCACCTCCAGAAACAAACATGTGAAGAAAAATTCTATTTCTACATCCTGATTGCAGAATAAATTTAAATTGAAAACCAGAAAATGTGGAGGCAGAGTTGTGTGGCAGTTTGATTTCTATGATCAGCCAGGATCACTGTTCCCTCTAAGCTGTGCGCGTCTGCGCGCACACACAGATCCTAAACCCTGCGCACACGGCCAGACACCGCACGCACAAAAATGTGCACAGTAGCACAACAATTTGCACAGAAGAATTTTTTTGCGCACATGGCCTGTCAAAAATTAGAGGGAACATTGGCCAGGATCCTATAAATCAGTTTCCCAAGGAAAAATGCAGAATTTGCATTTTTACAGAGGATCTTTAGTTTTTACATTTTGTGAAAAAATAAAAACATTTTACTTAAAGTACATTCAGTGTGTGCAACCTCCCCCTCTTGTGGTTGAATTTTGAATGCGCTTTAAGTTTACAGTGGAGCCCCATTTATCCAATCTGATTGGGACCGGGGCCGGATTGGATAATAAAAAGTTGGGGTAACCAGGAGAATTGGCAAAGACCTTTCCATCCCTTATTTTAATATGGAGAAGGGGGAGCTCGGGCAGTCAGCCATGTGCAGCACTGACAGCCAAGCCTCAGCTGCCTGGGGCTGACTGTCCGAGCCCTGCTGCTGTCAGCCCTGGGCAGCTGGTGGTTTGGTTAATATGGAGAGCTGGATAATGGAGGCTCGGATAAATGGGGTTCTACTGTACATCAATTACACATTGTGTTCACAATATATATATATATATATATATATATAGGTATCAATTGGCTAGGGAAACTAAAATTCAGCATTTCATTTTAATCACAGAAAAACACAGATTTTTGTTTTTATCAGCGAATTCTGGGGTTTTTGACCATGGCAAACTAGGATTCCTGGTGATCAGTACTTTCCTAGTGCTCTGTGCTGTTACATACTATGCTTTAATCAGAGTGCTCTACTTCTCATCCTTGAAGCAGGAGCTGAACAGCCTGGGAACATACAGCTCTCCTTTCATGTACTGGAAGGTTTGGTAGCTGGAAGAATGCTAGGTTGTGGGGATACTGGCTGTGGTGTGGGTCAGTTACCAAACTTAAAACTGGCTTTACACTTCACACATTTTTAAAAGACTGATGTAGAGCCTTGCAGGTGAGGCTGGGTAGTAAATTGGAGCTAAAATTGCCCATCATTTGAACTGGTTAAATTAATATGAATAAGCAGCCCATCTACACTCAGCTATTACAGTTTTTAGAAGTCTTCCTTTCTTTCTCCCTGATTTTTAGATTGATTCTCGGAGAGAGAAAAGGGGCATTTAGAAAACAATGGGTATGCATGTTGGATTTGATCTATGTATTGTACCATACTTGAGTGAAAACTCCTGTCTTGGTGGCTACATTTGTATTATTGCTCTTCCAGAAGATACTGGAAATGTTCTAAAGAAAATGACAGCACAAGGCACAGAGGGATTAGAGGCAAAAGACATTAGGGTACTGATTATTATATAGATAAACCTTTACAGTTTTGGAGGACAGACTTTTAACTTTCTCTGGTTCCTGAAAAAATGTCTAACTTTTTGGATAAACTCTGCAGCTTCTTACAGACACGTCTGTCTCTCTTATTTTTCTCCAATAATCTAATGAAACAGAGTAGTATTTAACTCATGGTCTTGAACATGATGTAATCCTTATTACATCTTATTTCATGTTTATATCTTGAGCATTAATGCGAGTTTAAAGCCCTGTAACCTAGCACAGTGATTTGTGTTCCTGTTCTGGAACACAATGTTGGCAGTTCCCCTCTTTTTGCTAGTCTATGGATTGAAGTGGCCAACGGACTCTACCTGAGGTGGTTATCTGCAGTCACTGTAAAGGGGATAGTTCCAACTCCTGTACCTAAATTATTTATATAGCTGAAGTATGACAAGTAATAGAATCCTCTATTTGTAACCTTATGAAAGTGGGAGACTCTTTAGAGCTCTAGTCTAAGGTAAAACATAGTCATTTAATAGGAGATTTGAACTTTGTAAGAGCTGTGAGGATCAGCATAAGATACTTGGAACCAGGGTGGATTTGATTTTAATCAAATTGATTTAAATCACCAGTCAGGAAGATTCGATTTAATCATGGATTTCTTCATAAAAGTGCAATCTTGTTGGTTGTTATAACCTTAATACATATTCTTCACAACTCAGATATAGATGCAGGTTTCATTTTTAGAAGGTACACTCTATACATTTTTAAAGTGATTTATTTTGAAAAATTTTCAGATTAGTTTTACAGCTATATCAGAAAATGAATGATTGTTTGGTTATTTCATTTACCAAAGGTAACTGAAGCAGATAGTTCACCTCCCAATGACTTCATAAATATCGCTAATTCAACAGTTTAATCATTAATATTTGGAGGATTTTCTTGCCATGTTGTATTAGGAGGAGAACATCATCAGACAGACATTTAAATTGTTTTATTTAACTAAAACAACAACGTTACGTATTCTGGAGTTTTTCTTCAACAGCAAACATATAATATTTTAACAAAACAAGCATATGAATTTAGTGAAACATTCAAGTTTTTTTAAATCAGGTTTGTTTTTGTTAAAATGGTTTTTAACTAAAATAGTTTAATGAAATATTTTTTTAAAAAAAACCCAAAATTAAATCAACTATGTTAGCCAGGTCAATGTGAGAAACTTAAAATATAGGCTTCTGCAGCTAACAGAAGAAGCTACTGCTGTTAAAAGTGAGATTATCACTTCAACAGTCTCAGAGTCCAAGTGCTTAAGTGACTTCCACCAGTTCACTGGTGTGACTTTCTTTAAAACATCATCAGCAAACATATATTTCTTGAATGCTTTACCCTTAGCGCTGAAGTTTATTATAGTTGGCATTATGGAGGGATGATTGCTGGATGTCCATGTCACAGCCAACTCCTCTTCTTCAGCAGTTAAGGTTTGACCCTGGTAACGAGTATTGAGAATATTTGCAAGAAATTGAGCTGGAGATGGTGCTTGTCCCATTTGTTTTTTTAATGCTTGTAATTTAACTCTGTCATTGCATATTTCTCTTTTTAAGATCTCACTCAGTTCCTTCCAAATTTCAACAGCGTCGGCAATAAAACAGCTATTTCCCTGCATTTTGTCCAAGGCTACAGAAATAGGCTTCAGGGTACTCAGTATGTGTTCAACATTTCTCTTAAGCCCAATGTTGAGAATTTTGGCTGTGACAGTGCCATCTATTTTTTCACGATTTTGTTCACAAATCGTCATCAGATTAGGCCAGGTCTTGATCTAGTGCTCAAAACAGTCCACTACTGAGTTTCATCTCACGTCTTGTGGAAGAGTTAGCTTGGTTCCTCCCACTTTTTTCAGAGCAGCTGCTGCAAAATGGTTGTTATGGAAGTATTTTGCAATATCAACAACATTAGCCGTTATTTCTGGAACACTGAAGTCTTTGGCTAGGAGGTGCATTAAATGAGCACTGCAACTGTGTGTTATTAGCTTGGGACTCTCTTCTAAATTTCTTCTCATCTTGGATACATTTGCAGCATTGTCTGTGACCAGGCTGCGTACTAGACATTTGAATTTTTTCCCCACAGTTTGTTATAGCTTTTACAGCTACTTTTTGTAAGTATTCTGCTATATGTGCATTTCCTGATGTATCAATTGTTTCTGTAAGGAAGACATTCCCTTCTTCTCTTGTCACACAAGCACATACAACAGGATCATTATGGACATTGCTCCACCCATCAAGACTCAGGTGAACAATTTTACTCTCTAGACCTTTTGCACACTGCTCAATTTCTCTTTCATACACTTTATCCAGCAATTTGCCTGCGACATCAGCTCTGTTGGGTGGACTGTATCCTGGTCTTAATGACTGAACAATGTTAATGAAGTGTGGGTTCTCAATCATACGGAAAGGAGAGTTTGTTGCATAAACAAACGACAATTTTTTCATCAATTACCTTTTTTTGTAATCTGCTGGTTCTTATCACAAATTTATCTATGGTTGTTTCTGGATGATAGAGGGTTTTTTCTTTTTGCTACAGGTGATATACTGTGGCTGTGACATACATGATGTGACTGAAACACTATCATTGGCAGATAACTCTGAAACTATAGAAAATGATGGTGATCTTGAAGGTGGATAGTCTTCAGAATCCTATATGTTGAGGATGGATTTTCCTAAACAAAATAAGTCAATGCAGTAATTTAATTATGATTACCATACTGCTCATTTAGTATTACTCACTGCATTCACTGACAGTACTACTTTAAAGGTGAAATTGTAAAAGGAAGATCTGCCTATTTCAACTATTTATTTTTTATCACAACTGCATCTAAAATGATAGTACCATAGAGTAACAACTATATTTTTTGCTCAAACATGAGAATTCAAGAATAGTCCAGAAGGAAGACAGGCAGTCCTTAAGAAAGAAGTATGAAATAAAAAAGTTTACCAACCTGAAGATCCTGCATGTTCAGACATGTTTCTTTCATCATCTTCAACACAGCTTCCTCCTGAGAAGGAACACTTCTCATGACGTTTTTTCATTCGGGCAACCAGGCCTTGCATTTCTTTGTTGCACTGTTTGCATTTTTCACTCATGCCTGTCTTACCCACAGGTAGAGGAACTTTATTAAAATATTCCCAAACTGGGTCTCTTTTATGGCTTGCTGCCATTATAGATTTTCCCTTCTAGTGAGAGAATGGTATGGTAGATCTCAAATCAATGAAGGCTACACTCAGAAAGACCTCAAGACTTCTGGAATATGCTGCTCAAACAGTTTCACTTTTGTTTCTACTGCTTGTCCCGCCTTTTTCACATTTATCTCCAGACTTCTTCTCCTTGTCCAGATCTTTTCCGCCCCCAACAATCTTCTATTCATTGAACTTTTTGAAACTTTGCACTTTTAGAGAGAGGTAAGGGATTGACTGAGTGTGCACAAATTTGCAGAAGTACAATAGGGTTGAGGTCTGTTATTTCTCACCTCTATATATTTATTTATTTAAAACATTTTTGCTGTTAACGAGCATGTTATCGCTGGTGACACAAATCCACCGTTTGAGAACTGCAAAACTAAGCATCTCTGATGGTATCTTCTAGGATGAGCACTGAGTCCCATTGTGTAGATAGAAAGATTAACCTAAATAATCTATACAGAAGCCCCTGGGACCCCATAAGATTGGGTCCCTAATCTATGACCTATTGGAACTCATTTACAAAACTTTTCTTAAACATTACATGAATATATTGTCTCATGCTATAGAATTAGAATTTAGAATCCCTATTCCATGATGAGATATCTTTTGAGCTATAAGTTTTAATTAAGATACATATCTTTAGATGGGCTTTTACCTCAAAAAGCATTTTATTAAAAAAAATCTAATTTAAATAAAAATGTGTTTTTTTTAAAAAAAATAATTAAATCATTGATTTTTATTCACCCTGCTTGGAACCAAAGGCGGAAGTGGGGGCGCTAGGAAAGTCAAGGAGTTCCCATGGAAGATGGCCTGCCAGGAGCTCCTTTTCTTATACACTACTGGGTTTACAATGGTGCCATTGCGCCGGGCCCACTCTCAGAAAGAGCCCATTATGGTTGCCAAGCAGAAGCACCAGAAGCTCCCTAGAAGTGAGGGGGGCCACCAGCACCTGGAACATGTTCCCGTTACACACACACACACGCGCACACACACACACACCCCTCCGCCCACCATTCGCTCCTCTCTGCCTCTCCCCCGGCCCTGACCCCATCTCCCCGGTCGTTCGCCCTTAGGGCACTGGTGACCAGATACTAAAAGTCCAGTTAAGGGAGAACCTGCAATCCTCCTGCCAGCCAGGAGGGCAAGAAAAGCAGCTGCTGCTGCCTGGAGGAGCTGCAGCTCAGCTGGAGAGAGAGAGAGAGAGAGAACTGGCTCCCAAGGACCCAGCTCCAGCAGAGAGAGGTAGGTACTGGCTCTACGCTGCCCCAGGGGGGATCCCGTCCATTCCTGCTGTGCTTGCCCCCGACTCCTGCCTCACTCTGGGGACTGACCCCCCTCCCCTGTCTTTTACAATCGTTCCCCATGGGGGCCCACAAAAGGTTACGCCGTCCCTGCTCTTATATACCAATGTGGCTCCAAATCAAGTGCTTCATAGCTGTGGCCACCTCTGTGTCAGACAGACTTGTTAGCATAGCGCAGATTAGTGATGGACTGGATGAGCCTACTCCATCTCCCATTCAAGACAACTGTAGTTTTTCCAGTATCTTCAATGGAAGCAGGATCTGTCCCCTGTTGGTGAGCCCTATTGAAATGGCTGAAAATCTTGAATATTATTGCACTTGTAACTGAGGATAAATGTAACTATTTTCTGCTCACACAGCTTTGTGTGTTTGGTTTAGCTATCATTCTTTAATAGCTGTATGTCTTCTCTGTTAACGTTTAACCATCTTTACTATGGATATTTTACCACATTATGGGAGTCAGAGCATGAATTATTTTTTTTTTAAATTGTCCATTAATATAAGTGCTATCAATTATTTTTATTAACAGTAAATATGAATGTATTGAAATACAGATAATGACCTTTCTTTATACTAGTCTACCACGGCCTATGGTTACTCAACCAATGTCCTTCACTTCTGCATGAGCTGCAGTATATCCAGTGAAGTAATTTATTATGATAATAAAGAGCCATCAGTCTAAGGGCTAGTCTACACTTACCCGCAGCGTCGGAGGCGTCGGATCGATCTTCTGGGTTCGATTGATCGCGTCTTGTCTAGACGCGATAAATCGAACCAGGAAGTGCTCCCCCGTCGACGCCGGTAATCCTGCTCTGCGAACGGAGCAGGCGGAGTCGACGGGGGAGCTGCGCGCCGCCGTGTGGACCAGGGGTAAGTACTTTAAAGTTCGAAATAAGATACTTCGACTTCAGCTACGTTATTCACATAGCTGAAGTTGCGTATCTTACTTCGAACTTGTGGGCTAGTGTAGACCAGCCCTAAGTGTTGCTGCTTTGTAGTAGTGATGCTGCTTGGACCACAAGCTCAGATAAAGGGCCATTAGCAAAACAATAATGAATTAGAGGCTGAAGGTCAGTGAATACCTTTAATAAAAAAGAGTTTGGTATATAATGCCAAACATGTACCCCGAAGTGTCACAATAATGGCTCTCGTTAGTTTAAAAAAAGCAGCATTATGACTCTTAAGCAGGATAGAACAGGAAATATAGGGTAATTAGGGTAATTCTAATGCTTAGAATTTATATTGTTTTAAGTTTCTGTTTAGATTTACTCTCTGCAATGCAACTAAAAAGACCACTTTAAATGAGGTGCGGTAATTGTGAAGAAATATACGGCTTTTAAAATGTAGAAAGTGTTTATTTTTTGTTCATGTTGGAGTACCAAAGAAATAATCGTAACATAGATTGCTGTTGTTTAATCTGGCAAATTCATTTTTTGAAAGGATTGTATCACCCTTATTTTTTAAAAAATATTTAGTTTTCTTTATCAATGTTTATTTGTAGCATATTCATGTATTTACATTACATTCTTTGGACTCCAACAGCAGAAATACTCAAATGTTTTCCATCTTTAACCTGGGACCCTGCACTGTGTAGCTGAATGCACAAGTCTATTAACCTTGGTACAGGAATGGGTTTCGATTTTGTTGGTGCAGGGTTTTCATTAAAATTCTACTCCTCCTCCCCATTCTCTTAAAAGTATCTGATCACTTGCATTTGCTGTTTAATGAATCAGTGAAACTGCCTCTGTCTCTGTACATCAGCATTGCAGTCATGAATTCTTTGGGATGTTTTTAGTTGGCATGCCCTTTTCTATTTAGGTGGCTGTTTTCCTGTATTGATTGATAACATATTAGGTTTCTCTTTTCATGTGTTCATGTATATTTCTCAGACTCAAATTTGAATCTGAGAAACATCACCCAGAGGTGGTGGTGGGGGATGAATGGGGAGGCAGCGTGAACCTAGGGGAGGGTTGGGGGGTGGATGGGGAGCCTAGGGAGGCAAGGAGTGCCAAAATATAAGTTTGTCCAGGGTGCCATTTTCCCCAAGGCCAGCCCCGCACATGAAAATTAACTGGCCACAGGTCCACCATGCAATCTCTTACTGTACATGCCTTCGCCTGTGCTGATGCCAGCAATTCTCTCTAGGACAAGCCTCCTCCTTCTGCAAGTAGTGGCACTTTCCTTGTAGCCACCTCAGAAACCACTGAGCAGACTTAGAGGGATGAGGATGACAGTGGGCCCCTGCCTAGATCTATGCATCTTTTTCGACACTCTCACCTACACATGCTCCTAGGATAGTTGTGTTGGTACAAGATCAAGAAGGAGTTGGATCCCTGGACTTTACCCACTTCTGTGAAGATCCTCTGCAGATCCTAGCCCTGGCTTTTCAACCTTTTGTCTCCAGGCATTTCTTCTCCCTGATGGTTTTGGTAATAGCCATCCATACCACACATCAATCTGTTATGGCCACTACGGACCAGAGACCTGCTGCAAGTATATCATTAATCCCATCACTAGCCCATTTTTTTTAAAAAAACAGAGCTGCATAATGTGATCAAACAAGTGATTTCACATGGAGCAGGCCTCAGGGGGGATTGCATCCCTTACCAGAGAGTCCTGGGCTCGGAAATGTTTTCATATAAACTATATATTCCTATGGGGACTGCACTCAGTGGAAAATGCTAGGATGAGGCAAAGGGAGTGATGGGATGGGGACAGCAATGCATTTCTTGATGAATCTTGGCCAGCAACCCATAGGGCCATGGCATAACATGAACTGAGACCATGGTAAGGAACTCTGAAGCCTACTTGACAACCTTTCTCAAAGAGGCAGCTGCAGTCTCCTCCAGGTATCCAGCAATGAATCCCAAGGCATATTAAGACTAATTGGGATCCCCTTCCCTCTAGGGGAGTCATGTTTTTCCCCCTCCTCTGAAAATATTTGTCACCATCACCTCTCTGAAAAGACCTACAACTTTCTCAGTAAACATGAGCCCTGTACTGACCACCGCATTCAGGATACCCTTGCACAGTCTCGTAGGAGGCAGACTGGATGCACATGCGGCATGCTCCTCAAGACACACACAGCAAACCTGCTTGTCCTCAGGCTCCCAACCTATGTCGGCAGCAGTAAGGACGGCTAGGCAACTTACTGTACACTTGCCACAAGGGACCCTCTCTCCAGAGTCATTAGCAGAAATGAAGTCTGTTTCTGAACTTTCCCAGAGTATATTTGGGTCACTGTCGTTCTCCCTTTTGAAGAGGCTTATCATACTGCCACCATGCATTCATCCCCCAAAACAGCCTGGACGTGACAATGTCCTGGTATTTTAAGCAGAGACAAATATCTCTTGAGCCGTATTTCAGTTATCACAGCCTGTAAAGCCTGGAAGGATTCACTGTGCCTCAAGGACCCTTTTCTTAACCTTCTTCTGGCTCTTCTAGCCCACCTGGCCATCAAGGGCAATATGCTGAGGAGGGGTCTCCTCCTGGAGAAGGGTATCTAAATCAGCATAAAAAGAACAGGAGTACTTGTGGCACCTTACTCCTGTTCTTTTTACGGATACAGACTAACACGGCTGCTACTCTAAATCAGCATACTCACCATGCCAAATCTTTTCTTTTAGTATTGAGGAGTGGTGTGAGCCTGTAGCTGCTCTATACTATATCAGATGACCCAGACCTGTCTCCTGAGCACTTACATTTTTGAACATCAGTGGTACTTTCTCAGGAATTGTTGGTGCGATCTTGGTTGATCTGGGTGTTTTGACAAGCCTTGGCTCAGCTTCCTTCTGTCTGGCGTAACATCAAGTGGACGAGCAGGGCTGCAGACAGCTGCCATTCTATTCTTCCCTTGCTGCCTGAGTGTTTGGGCTGGTGTAAGTCTTCCCAGTGGCAAAGACTTACAGGTTGCAGCATCACTCAGAATAAATGGAGGTATTAGTGGGAGTTCTGAACTATGTGTGATTAGAAGCAATAACCTGGGTTCTGCCTGAATAGGAAATCTGCAATATTGATTCCTGTTACATTTTTTGTACCAAAATCCTCTGGCGAAATGCCTAAGTCCTGGTTTCAAAAAGATGAGAGAGAACAAGTTGATATTTCTCTCTACTGCAAGAGGAGATATTTTGACACCTGTTAAGATCAAGGATGCAGATTTTCATATGTGGTTACTGTAACTATCCATGAAAGTGTCAACCTGTTGCCTAAGTTATTTTCCATATGTTTTTAACATTAAACCTAGAGTAAGGCCCATTCCTCCTCTAAGGAGTCTGAATTTGGTTTTCAAGGGACAATACTGTCTTCTAGTAACATTTTTCATTTATTTCTTCTAACTATACAAAATCTCTCCCAGTAGGGGCCCCATCTGCCAGAAATACTGCAGCACTTAAGGTTTCAAATCTAGCCTATCCCAATCCTGGGCAATGTTGCAAACCACTAGGAATAGACAATTGACAATAGAAGATATATGAATCATCTTAAGGAATGGTGATGTGTTGCATAGGGCCTTGTACAGGCCTTCTGCACTGGTGTGAATTTTACCTTGATACAGTGTCATTGCAACATTTGCAGTATAGTTAAGAACAATGGACAGTCTAATAAACTTAAAGATCACAGACTGAAATATTTGGAATATATGTAACTTACTGGTGTAAAATAACTTTCTTTTATCCCCTGGCCATCAGCGGTGCACATTTGTTTAAACTGCCAAGTGACATTTTGAGAACCTGAGATAACAAATGTTAATTATGGGTTAAGAGTCGTATTCCTTTTAGACATTCTCATTAGCTTAGGAAGAGCTCTACCATAGCAATAGCAAGTGCTGGGTTTATTAGTGAATTAACTGTGTGTACAACATTGAACATCTTCCCTCAGGATCAATACATTGTCAGATGCCAGTTTTGAGATTAGCCTGTTCAGAACAAAGGTAGGAATAAAAACCTACAGAAGGAAGAGAAAGGGAACTTTGTAATGATTCACTGTTCCTGTTGCTTCAGGATCAGATTAAGATACAACTCTCAATACAAGGAAAATTAACTTTGTGCTTGGACCATGAAACGTAAAGAATATTGTTGGCATAACAATCTATTATAAAATTCAGATTGGCACATCTGTCGAATATTTGTACATACATTTTAATGGTCCCTCCCCGCCCCCTAAATCGTGGTTTCTTTTGTCCCAGGAGGAATTGTAAAGTTCAGTGGAAACAGGAAATTCCCACCCACACTGCTGGATTAGCTTTTTGTTTGTTTATGTACTAAGCAATATAACAGTTTTTGATATAAATATTCTGAAGAGTTTAACAATCTAGTAAAATGCTGATCATGTCTCTGGCTACCCTTTCTTGTCAAACTGAAATAAACTAAGCCTTTTACATAGCACACAGTGTTTTTAGGCTAAGATGTGGTGATTGTGGGCTTCATCCTGCATTCCTTGGGCAACCAAAATACCCATCAATATCAGCAAGAGTTTTGCCTATGTAAGGAGTGTACATTTGTGCCCAAAGTAACCCCCAGTCAATGAACACCCAAAAGAAGATAACGTTTAGCACACAATTATGGTTTGATTAATAACACTTTTAGATCAGTTTTAAAACTAGATTGAATAGTGAAGAAATTTAAGTTAAATTTCTGAGGAAGGACTTATACTAGAATACAACAACAAAAATAAGAACAGATGTTAAGGCTGATTCCCCACTCTGGCACTTCGAGTGCAGAAGGTGGGGGCTCGCAAGGATTCTAAAAATTAATACTGGCCACTCCAGGCTGGTATTAAACTCCCAAGGTTACAGCTTTTATCCGACCTTGGATAGGTAGATGCTGCCACCACCCAAGTATAAAAAAACCCTTTTGACCCAGGAAGGCGCACTTGGGAATTCCTCCCTTTGGTTTACCCTCAAGCCCTTTCACACACACACACCCCTTCTGGGAAACAGCTGAGAAAGAAAACGAAATTAGCTGTTGCCACCAGCTAATTAAACAACCTATGCACAAACCTCTTAGGACACACAAACCCAATCCTGTTCTTAAAAAAGGTAAATTTTATTAAAAACAAAAAGAAAGAAAATGCATCTGGAACTTAGGCTATTGCTAGACTTAAAAAGAGCAAATATAATAATTAAGCATCAAGAATGGTTTTCTTGAGGTCCACCTTAATGATTACAAGCAAAACAAAAGCATTTGGGGGTTAGCAGAGTGGAGTCCACAAGCCTTACAGAAATAAGAGATAAACCCCATTCTAGGTATGATCTGGTGATTTTCATACCTGGTTCACAGCTTTTTACAGCATAGCTCCAGCCCTGTTTTTGCTCTGTCTCCTCTCTCCGGAGAACAGACAGACAAAGGGAATTTCCCCCCCAAATTTTAAAAAGTTCTAGCCCTCCCATTGGCTCTTGGTCAGGTGCCCACTCCCTTCCTTTTACCTATGAGCTTTTTTAACCCTTTACAGGCAAAGCAAGTAGAGAATAGCTACTAACAGGGATTTTGTAGCTAACTGGCTGGCTGAGTGTCCATAAAAGAGAGCAACCCCCCCCCCCTTCATTTATCACAACAGACTAATAGGTTTTTTTATACACCATTTATCGTAAATGAAGAAAATTAGGAAAGCCAGTTGCAAAAGATACATAGAAAGTTGAATCCTTAAAAGAGTTACTTTTCCATGTAGTCAACTAGTTGTAGTTGCCATAGTGGATTTATCTATCTGTTCAGTAGGAAAGACAATATAATTGTATTACAGCTGTGCCTCATTCTCTATATTGGATGCTAATTCACGGAGTGAAATCCAAAGTGACAGTGATTACTGATTTTACAAGCCCTTAATGACCTAGGACCAGGTACCTGTTATCTCAGAAATGGCCTTTCTCTCTCTTTGCCTCCTCAAACCTATGTTTGACAGGAATGTTTTAGCTGCCTGTCCCAAGGTGGAGTTTGCTAGACCCTGAGGCATGCAATTCTCATTGCTTTCTGGAAGTAGCTCCTGTTATAAATTCATCTAAGTCTCAGTTTGGTCTAATTGTAAAGCTTGTATTTATGTTCAGCTCAGGGTGACCAGATGTCCCGATTTTTATAGGGACAGTCCCGATTTTTGGGTCTTTTTCTTATATAGGCTCCTATTACCTCCCCACCCCCTGTCGCGATTTTTCACACTTCCTGTCTGGTCACCCTAGTTCAAGTTTTCTTAAAAATGACGTTTTGGGGACATCTGGTATTTAGCTCATCAGACTGGCCTTCTGAACTATTTTCTTCAGGGTTGTTAGGACCAAATTATGACTTGCAGTGTGGGTGCACTACAGGGATGGGGGAGAGGGCGGGGGCTGAATGAGTTGAGATGAGATCCGTATATGTTCCTTTATTTTATTGTGCCTGCCAAGTAACTGCTGTAAATGCCCTGAAGGTACAGACAAAAAGAGAGAGAGCATAATTGAACAAGCCGAAGCAGGTAAGTTTTAATGTTAACTCCCCCCATAGACCCCAGGAAGTAGAAAACAAAAAGATGAATTAGGAAAGACTTGATAAGATAAATTGTTGGTGCATTTACAATCTGTCCTGTGGAAAGGGTGACATGTAGCCCAAAAAGCTCTTTCAAGCAGGAGTAACAACTGGAGCTGGGAAAAAATGTTCAGTGAAAAATACAGATTCAACTACTCCAAAATGTTTCATGAATTTGTGTTGATTTTGCAGATTTGTTTGTTTTGAAACAAAACAAATGTGTGGTTTTTTTAAAACTACTTTGTTTAAAACATTCCTTTTTATTTTTAAAAATTCAAAAATACTTACAAATGGTTGAAATCGGGGGAAAAAACCAAAATGTTTCGTTTGACCCCAAATTTTTTAACGTTGACAACTTTTGTTTTCAGTCTGACGCAAAATGATTTTTTTTTAACTTTCCAAAATTGCCAGTGAATGGAAAAATCAGTTTGGAGGGGGGGGGGGGGGGGGGCGGGGCGTTATTTTTTTTTAACCCAGCTGTAGTGACAACACAGTTAGCCAGCAAAACGTCAAATTAGACGATAAACATATTATTTAGCATCTTCAGATTGTTGCCTTTTTTTCACACTAACCCCTTAATGGGTGCCAGCGTAATCACAAACTCATCCATGATGTTCTTTAAACAAAATTAATAAATGCCATATAAGAGGTCCAGAGAGAAGATATAGTTTGGGGATCCCAGGCATCGCCTTTTCTACAGGGAAGATTGTAAATGCACAACCTAGTACAGGGGTGGCCAATCTTCAGAAGTTCCTGCTGAAACCCCAAACCCCATCAGGTGCGCCCCACAGGGCTGAAGCTCCAAGACCCCCCCTTCCCACTGGGCAGAAGCCCCTACCCCACCACCCTGCTGCAAGGCAGAGGTCCCGAGTTCCCCCCACCCCTCAGCTTGGTAGGTGGAGACAGAGGAGTGTGTGAGGGGGGGTCTGCAGGCCACACTTTAATGGTAAAAGAGCCGCATGTGGCTCGCAAGCCAGTTTGGCCACCCCTGATCTACTAAATCTCCCCTTGACTCCCTGCCTTCTCATCACTGTGCAAGGAAACTTCAGTTATTGTGTCACTGGGTGGATGCTATTACATAATGTCCAGATGCTTTGTTCATGATTTCTGTTTGACAGTGAAAACTTGTTGTCTTAGTTAAACAGTGGAGGTAAAGAAGGGAGAACTGAAATAAATGTGAGTTTGGAAGAAGCTGAGTGTTATATATCAGTTGTGATTGGTATTTTGTTGAGGGGAGTGGAGGTGAGGAAGATTGTATTAATTACAAACAGGTCAGCTGTCCGGAGCCAAAATCCTCCCATCACACCTCAACCTCAATTTGGCCCCTCGTGTCCTATAAGTATTACCCACTTTTTCTTTCTTAGCCCAAATATGACATCTATTACCTTGTGCTTAAATGTCACAGCTAAGCACTAAAACAACAACAAAGGTATGTAGAAGGTGTATATTATGTATGTGTGTATTTTTTTTATAAAGGCTAATTTTAGATGTAATCATTTTAGTTTACAAAAGTTAAGTGCACCTTTCACATACAGAATACATAAAATTCTTATAAAAGGACTTCTGAGCAGCTTCCAGGGGCTTCTTGCTTTCCAGTCCCAGAATATTTTGCTGATCTCAGCAATGCTCACTTGACCCCTGCCATATTTGAGTTAGGAATATCTGTTTCCTGTAGTGATGATGCTTTCAGCTTACCAGCTGTACTTCTTTCCCTTTCTTACATTTCCTTTGCTTCTCTTTAATTTCTCATCCTTCTTTAAATGTTGTTCAATTATTTTTCTCTACTAGTTTTCTCATGGATATCGTATTTCTGTCCCGTTCTGCTCCCCCCTCCCCCGGTTTCTTTTTACATGTGAGACACCTTTTTAATGCTGGGCCACAAAACTTTGTGGAGGTATAAATTTGGCAGCTTCATGTGATTTCAGCTTGCAGGGTTTCATCCCAGATTATACAATTCCCAATACTTTGACCTACAGGGAACTTGGAGATACTTGCTAGTCAACAGAAATCCCTGGGCTTTGTGGAATAGAAACAATGACTATTGCCAATAACAATTCTGTTTTCTGGATGCCTGTCTTTCATAGCCTGGCAGGGGATTCCTGCTTTTTCTCTTCAGTTCACTGGAAAAAATGTGAAAAGAAAAATCCTATGGACTTTGTCCTGTCAGCCACTGCTGTTCCACTGCCTGTCTGAATAACTCAAATCTTAATGTTATGACTCTGAATTGTTTGTGTGCAGGCAACTTTTGAGGGCAAGGAATAGATCCTGTCTGTTGTTAATACTACTCTTCTAATTTGGCCTATATTTTCACTCCCCTACTCATGAGTCCTTGTGCTTTATTTTTCAGGTCTTCCTACTTGCCCAATGTGTTTCTTATTCAAAGGCTTGTAAATTCTGAGTGGGTGCCTCTTGGGTTGTCTAATGCCTCACTGTGATACTCTGTTTGCATTTCTTAGGACATGGCTCAGACCAAGTCTGTTCCAAGTCTTTTGGGGGTGGCAGGTTGGGGTAAATCTTTTTCAGTCAGAAGGGAAATTGCTTTGTCTGCCTGGGCCACTTTCTTCTTGCTCTCACTCCCAAGTTGTAAGAATTTGGTTTTCTCCCTACATTCTCCAGGATGGCACCAATTATTACCTTTCTTCTCTTCTAGTTTTTGGACATCTGTTCCTTAATGCTTCCTGGACACTTACATTTCCTGTTGTATGCTTGGGTATTTACTGTATGAACATAGAGACTCAGTTGTATTGTGAGATAATATGAAGTAGGTGGCTTAGTCTGGTATAGTTTCACTAAATTCTATGTGGCTGGCATAGAATACACAACCTGAAGATCTTGCACATAGTAGTAAAGCTGCCCCTTCTTTCTCAAACATGCACTGAATAATTGAGAAGAGCATTCGTAACCTCCCGATACTTCAATGAACTTTTGAAGAATTTGAGCTTGCGGTGTGATGAGCCTAAAAGAAATCTTTTCAACATGCTGATCTTTGCTATGGTCTTAAAAAAACAACATATAAAATTATACAAAGACAAAACCAGGAAAAACATCTGAATTGCTCAAAGGCTGTTTTGTTCAACCCGCTTACATTCGTTCTACAAAATTCGCCATTTTAGTTGTCAGATTAAAATATACACCGGCTAATTCTTTTTAATATTCTAGCCCACTACAGCATCCAAAGTATGCTCGATTGTAGAACAAAGAACTATTATGTACTGCTTTTGTTAAAAATATTCAGCCCCTTGTTGTAGTTGTCAACTGGTCTTTTGGTAATGAATGAACCTAAATTGCTTTCTGTAATTAAATCTGTAGTGAAGTTGGGGAAACTGGCAGAAATATCTACTCCTTTTAACAATCTTTTGATACAGGTATATTCGTGTTTAAGTTTTTAGAAAGGTTATCCAAACAATTTTGATTAAAATATCTCTGATTTAAGAACAGAAATATATCTGTAATAACAGAACCTTTTAAGAACGATATCCAGAAGATTAAAGCACATATCTATAAAAAAGAGTGCAGTAGTTTTAAAATAGGCTTAAACTTTGTGTGAGTGGGTCTGATTCTGTACTGTTATATCCATTTTACATTGGTGTAACTTAACTGAAATGAATGGAGTTGCACCGGCATAAAACGGGACAAATGAAGTGGTAAATCAATCCAATTCTCTTTTGCATGTGTTGTTTAGCCCTACATGCCACTATAAGTTACAGGTGTGCTCCATTTTACTGATGTGTCCTCCATAATTCAAAACATTAACCACTGGAAAAATGAAGAAGCAGGACAACTTTACAGCAGGTTTCTAATTTGATGAATAGGTGTGTGGATTACAGTGATACATGTTTAAATACTTACATACCACCTTTGGAAGCTACATAACTTTATTTTGAGAAATAGCAGGTGGTTTCACAAAATGTTTCTTATTGGAGAGAATAAATGTCAACTTTATCTAATTCTTTATTAAATGGTTTGTGTGGGCTTGGTTTTGTAGCTACCGCAAAAGATAAAATGAATAAATAAGAGTTGTGGCTTTTCATTAGGGCCAAATGCTGCTCATCTCACTCCCATAATTAGTCCCCAGGACTTAAGTTTGTATAATACAGCAAAATTTATACAATATACAGATAACTTGCTGACAGAAGTACTCTACACGTTAGTTTTACTCACTTTCAATATTATATGTGAATGCTGTACGTACAGAGAAATTTTATTAATACTATTGAAATGGAAACTTATCTGTAAAATGGCTAAAATGTTGCATGCTAAATGTGATGGTATTACTTAGGGCTAGTCTACACTTACCGGCTGGATCGCGATAAATCGAACCCGGAAGTGCTCCCCCGTCGACGCCGGTAATCCTGCTCTGCGAATGGAGCAGGCGGAGTCGACGGGGGAGCCTGCACGCCGCGTGTGGACCACAGGTAAGTTTGAACTAAGAGACTTCGACTTCAGCTATGTTATTAATGTAGCTGAAGTTGCGTATCTTAGTTCGACGGGGGGGCGGGGGGGGGGGGGGTTAGTGTGGACCAGCCCTTAGTAATTTCTGGCTATGTGAATGAATGTAGTGCTCTGGAGCAGGGTATACTTTTGTTACATAGAAAGAAGGAAGCCAGTGGTTGTGATTTTCTAAAACTAGTGTCATGAAATTGTGTTGACTGCTTCCAAGGTCAATGTAGTCTCCATCCTGATCGGTTTAGTAGAAATCAATACATTTTCTTTGAATTTACAGTGCAGAAAATCTAATAATATATACAGACTGGAAGGGAATATGTATGGGACTATGAGTTGGCATGCGTAGGGTTCTGTTCCAGCTACTGTCAGGGTTTTGTTGTGCTACTACCTTGCTCTGGACATTTGGCCAATCTTGTCCCTTATTTTGCTTCTCTAACAATGGGAATAATACTCAGAAGAGTGTTGTGAAACATTATGAATGTTCTTAAGGCTCTTTGAGAGCCTTGGGGCTTTTCTACACTGTAAACGCTACAGCGGCACAGCTCTAGCGCCTTAGTGCTTCAGTGGACACTCACTAGAGCGATGGGAGGGTTCTCCCATTAATGTATGTAATCCGCCTCCCTGAGAGGTGGTAGCTAGATCAGCAGAACAATTTTTATTCCAATGGTTAGGTTGGCATAACTATGTCGCTCAGGGGTGTGGATTTTTTGTTATACCCTTGAGCAGCGTAGCTGAGTCGACTTAACTGTTGAGTGTAGATCTGGTCCTGAATGAAAGCTGCTATGTTAGTGCAAAAAAATTGCTATTATGCACGTGTGTTTTCATGGCAGGCTCATCAGAATGTTAAGATTTGTGGGGGTGGGGGAATTCTTTATCCTCCACCCATTAACAATTTTGTTTTTAAAAGTCAACCTTGCATCCTTAAGAAAATCCTGGCATAAATTGAAAGAGTTCTGGATAGTTCTGATGAATTATTTCAGGTTAATTCCTCTGAGAGGAATAACAATTAATACAGGAATAATTTAGAGCCTGATCTGATTAGGACTGTTTACATAAGTGAAATAAGCCAATGCATGTAGAAGAGTTCGCTGATTTGGCCTCTTCGACAGTAGATTCCTTGGGTCTGGACAGTTTCCTTGTACTTGTCTGCAGAGTATCAATTCATAGTGTTCTAAGTAATAATAATACAAATCCTTCATACAAGACATGTCTACTTACAAGAATATTGAAGTTCCACAATTGATGGACTATACATCAAAATGATCTAAACATTATTACATCATGGGTAGGTGAAATAAAGGTGTACCCCATTTTGTGTGAGGTTCTGATTTAAGAAAAAAACATTTGATTTTATTTTTAGTCTAAGGTATCAGTTTTAATTGAGTGTCAAATGTCTGGATTTAAACAAAAGGGTGCTTTTCCATTATTTGCATGCATTGGCTATTCTGAACTAATTGCAGCACATGGGAGAAGAGGGGAATAGAAACAAACAATATTATCTGTCTGTCATTGCCTCTCTTACTGTAGAAACATTATAAAATGCCACCCTTCTAAATCTCAACATGGAGACCATTGTAAGAGATGTGAAAGGAAAGTGGCTAAAACTGTCCCAATGAAAAAATATCTTTGGTAGAAGGTTTCCAACAGTAGAAAGGAGATGGACTTTGAATAAGTAAAACTAACAAGCCACCTAACTGTGCTTGGTTTCTTTGTACCTAATGGAAGTTATGATAGGGATAGCTACTGTGTTGTGGATGAAATAAAGTAATCACTTTTCACGTAGTCCAAATTGCTGTTTTTGCCATAACTTAGCCTGGGATCTCTTCTGAAAAGAGGAACAATTTACAACCAATTAAAATGTTTCTAGGACATCCAACCGAGGCTTAGTTGAGCTATGTCTTGCTGCAGATAAGTCTCATTTCAAGTAAGACTATAAGATAATTCTTTAGCCACTCAACCACTTAAAGTAGCACTTTAAAATAAAGCAGTTGATTTTTATTGTATTCAAAATACACATTTTTATGCTGGTATAAGTAGCGATACAATTATGACTTGTTCATTCTTCAAAAGCAATATTTTCTGTTGAAAACAAATCCACTGTATTGTTTATAAGAACACACTTTCTAAGTTGTGCTATGAGTGGGTGGGATTCACGTTGAACCACAGATGAAAAAAACACATGGATGAGACCATCTATCGTGGTTTCATCTGATATTTTGGTCTGCTGTTTAAAAAAAAAAAAGACTGAGACCTTATTTTCTGTTGAAGAAGGTTCTTTGGTTTTCATTTCTGATTACAAGAATCCAATGAAGAAATGACAAGAAAATTATAGGGTTTAACTCTTCACAAGTGTCAGTAGACAAGAATGTGTTACAGCTGGAAATTTTCCCTGTAGGCACAAGTACCATATAGGTGTGTCTGTAAGCCATATTTCCAGTGCATTTTAAAGGGAACATAATCTGACACTTTTCTTAAAAATAAAGTATTTTCATTATTAAACAGAAAATTAAATGTAAATTATTGAGCACTATTATGATGGCAGATACGAGTGTTGTGGCTAAGGAGGGAACAAACATACACCTCTTCTTAGGCTTGATCTGCACTTAAAAATCAGATAGACCTAGTTGTGTTGCTGTGCAAAAGCTTGCGACTTGAACACCATAGTTGGGCCAGTCTGACCTCTGGTGTAGACTCCTACCTAGCTACTGCCACGTGTGGAGGTGGAAGAACCTCTTTGTTGATGTAGAAAGCATCCACCCCAGGGGTTCTTACCTTTTCTCTTTCTGAGCTCTCCCCCCCCCCCCCCCCAGCCCTACCAATGTGCTATAAAAACTCCAGGGCCCAGCGGGGTGGTGTGAGGGGGACTCAGGGCTCTGGACTCCAGCCACCGGAGTGGGAGGGGCAGCCTCAGGCATAGGCATAGTTTGACTTCTCTTTTGAGGGTGGGGCAAGGTCCGGCAGGGCTCGGGCCAGCTCCATAGAGGGGCTCAGGGAGAAAGCACCGCGTCCACCCCCTGACTCACCTCAGCAGGCCACCAGCCTGTCTGGCTTGTGGGGAGGGTGCAACCACAAATCCTAACTCAAAGCGGGAGGCTCAGCTCAGAAAGTTTGAAAACCACTCAGGGTGCAGGCAGGGAATAGCTAGGGGCTGTGTACAGTGAGGGGTGTAGCTCAGGATGTAGGGAGGGGATAGCCAGGAGCTGTGTGCTGGAAGGGCCTCTTCCTCCCACCGGCCGCCCACAGTTGCTGCTCCCTGAGGGCTCTGCTGGCCCTGGAGCCGGGTCCTCCCACTTGGGTGGCACTTACCAGCTGCGTCAAATGGACCTGGTTGCTGAGGAGCAGCCCCAGCCCCAGGCATCAGCAGGAGACAGGCGAGTGCCGTAGCTGCCTGCTCCATAGCACCATCCAGAGCAGCAGCTGCCCTGCACTGCCTGGCTCCAGCTTTCAGCCTCTGACCTGGCCAGGGCCTCGGAAGGACTGGGGGAGAGGAGAATGGGGGGGGGGGGGAACTGCCCCGGGGACTGCCCCACTTTGGCTCCCCTGCACCACACAAAAGTCAGTGTTTGCCACTTCCATGGCACCAGCTCTCCTTTTTCCTGGGAGCCCATGGGGAGTTTCATCTTAGGGGTGGGAGATCATCCCCCTCCCAGTTCTGCAGAGATGAGGCAGAAATTGCTGTACAGCCCAAGTTTGTGTTACCTGTCCCGAGAGCCTCCCCGTGCTGAAGGGTCTTGAGTGCAGCTGGGATCAAGGGAAGATCTGGAAGCTTGACTCATTAGAGCTGAGCTGCCAGGGAGCAGGAAGAGGATGTGTCAGGGTTCCCAGAGTGGCACAGAGGCAAAGGATTGCTGCAGTTATGGGCCTTGTTTCCCGCGGATCTGTCAGGACTTGGAGCAGAGCCACATCTCATTTCAAACCAAGCCCCTTCATAGAGTGATTTGGGGGAAGCGCTATAAGAAGAGATTGAAAGAGTTTTTTGCTCCCATCAAACTCCTGTCCAAGGGTATTTCTGAGGCCAGGATGATGTGGGTCTGTTTTGAAAAATCTCCATTAGCTGCATGCTAGTGGCAGTAGTAGCACTTCCCTCTTGGAGAGGTGAGCTCAATATGTACTGCCCACTTCTTCAGAAAATGCTCAGCTCAGAGTGATCGATGCAAACAACTGTTGCCCCTTTTCAACCTGAGGGCCCCTTTTGGACCCAAGTCAAAGTTTGGGGCGCTGGGGGTGTTCCAGTTGGGAGTAGAAATTGGTGATGGGCATTCCTTTGATGCGGTGGTGTTTCTTTACAAAGTCCCATCTCTCCGAATGCAGAGGGAGTCAAATAGCAGGTAACAACTCCTTTTGCTTTTGTTCGCACCAAGAACACTCTTTTCAGCCTGCACCACTGGCCCAAAAACCTCTTTCCAGATTTCTTCCCGAGTCAGCCATGGCAGTGCTTTCAGCTGCTCCTTCAGCCTGTCTCTTTTCCAGCTTTCCTGTATATTCTCTCCTATTTTCCCCTTTCCTCCCACCCCTATCCTGGCTGCAACACCCAGTCCAACCCTTGGCCCACCTAGTGCTAGTTTCAGGGCAAGCTCTACCAGGCTTTGCTTTAGGTGTCACTGCCATGCTCTCTGGAGTGGCTCGTGACTGGGAGTGCCAACCTCAGGACAGACTGTCAAAAAGCAGGGCAGACACCTCAAACTGGTGGTATGTTCTGTAATTAGATTTCACCAACCCAGTACCTAATGTGAACTCCTGGATCTCTATAACAGTCTTATCAAGTCACAGACTGTCCCCTTGGGCATTCCAGTCTATTCTGCCACCCAGGCTAGCTGGACTTAGTGATAGTTGGTTGCCATACACCAAAGATCACGAAATATTCAGGTTGTTCCCAGTCCCAAGAGACCAGTCACTTACCCCAGATCAATTTGTACCTCCGATCTCTCACCAAAGGCAACACTTGTAGCTAAACCCAGAGTTAACTAAGGATTTATTAATTAGGAAAAAATGAGAGCGTTATTTACAGGATAAAGCAGGCAACATATATGCACAAATAGGTTAGTCCGTGGTTCAAAAAGGTGACAGATGTAATAATCTGTCAGCACTGAATGTCTAACCCAGATTGACCTGGGGGATTGCTACTTTTGTTTCCTAGCTCCAGCCCTGTGAGAGTCCAAACAGTAGCAAGAGAGAGGGAGTTTTCTTGTGTCCATGTTTTATCCCCTTCTTCCAGCACTTAAACTAATGAGATTGGCTTTCTTGCACGTAGCACCGTCATGGGTGTGGGAGGGCCATTAACCCAATCTTTGTATCATGATGTTCCACAATGGGCCACTTAGTTTAGATAGCCCTTCATTGGTGGGGGAACCACTCTTCCTGCTGGGGTTCGCAAGTTCATTTTTACAGTTATGAAGCAAAACTTACATATTACAATATAACATGGGATACAAACATTACAAGTAATACATGTGTAATCTTTAGGGTGGGCTACAGTTTACTTCACTGCCCGTATGAAATCTGAGTCCAGCTACAGGGAATCTATTAAGCATACCCAAAACTACCACACCTAGTTCCAGAAACGTTTGGATGTGGAGTGCTAATTGTGCACCTTTGTGTCAACTGTCCGAAATGGGCCATCTTGATTATCACTTCAAAAGTTTTTTTCCCCCTGCTGATAATAGTTCCTCTTAATTAATTAGCCTCTTACAGTTGGTATGGGTACTTCCAACTTTTCATGTTTCTCTGAATGTATAAATATCTTCTTACTGTATGTTGCATTCTATGCATCCGATGAAGTGGGACTGTAGCCCATGAAAGCTTATGCTGAAATAAATTTGTTAGTCTCTGGGCTGGTCTACACTAGCCCCGAAATTCGAACTAAGATACGCGACTTCAGCTACGTGAATAACGTAGCTGAAGTCGAACTATCTTAGTTCGAATGAAAAAGCACTTACCTGTGGTCCAGACGCGGCGCGCAGGCTCCCCCGTCGACTCCGCCTACTCTGTTCGCAGAGCAGGATTACCAGCGTCGACGGCGGAGCACTTCCTGGTTCGATTTATCGCGTCTAGACAAGACGCGATAAATCGAACCCAGAACATCGATCCCGCGCCTCCGACCGGACGCGTAAGTATAGACGTACCCTCTAAGGTGCCACAAGTACTCCTGTGGTTTTTTTGCCTAGCAACAGTGACCCAGACACAACTCATTCCTACTCCCCACCCCTAGATCTCTTAAAGAGATCCCCCTATTAGGCACATGGGTCACACATGCAGCAACTTACAAGCATTTTATAGAGTCTAAACACATCCTTACAAGTCTAACACCTGTCTTGAACAATACTAACATACAGGTGATCTGGTCTGGCTTCCAGCTATGAATTTGTCAGTGCCCATCTGACGCCTGCAGCCTTGGCAAGAGCTGGCACCTGGTCTGTCAGTGTCACTGTCACCCCTTAACTGCCTCTTACAACTATCTTAAATAGGGGGTTCACACAGCCGTTTGAACAAGGTTTGCCAAATAACAAGGGCGAATCTCTTCCCCGTGTGAAGCTCCTGCTCGCTATAGGTCTCTATCCTGCAGGTCTCATTCAGGCAAAACTCTCATTGACTTCAGTCAAACTTTTGTGTGAGTAAGGCCTTGCAGGATCAGGGCCATTATAAGTAGCTCATACATGTACTGAGTAAAGGGGTTCATGTATCACAGGCAAGTGCTCTTCGCACTGAATCATACCCATTTTGTCATTTTTCTGCATAAAAACATATTTGTGTAAATAAGGCTAAAAAGAAGCAGGAGTTGAAAAGTTTTAAAATTATTAGCACTCTGTGGGGACAGCAAGTATGGTCACATTTGGATAAGAATGCAAGTGATGTTGCTGTCAGCTGATTTCTGGATGTCGACTGTAGGACTGCCAACTTTGTATTTGCAGAAAACTGAACATCCTTGTCCCGCCCCTTCTACGATGCCAAACCCCCACTCATTCCCTCCCTCTGTCGCTTGCTCTCCCCCACCCTCGCTCACTCACTTGTTGTCACTAGGCTGGAGTGCGATGGGGTGAGGGCTCTGGCTGGAGGTGCGGGCTCTGGGGTGGGGCCAGGGATGAGGGGTTTGGGTACAGAAGAGGGCTCCAGGCTGGGGCAGGGGGTTGGAGTGTGTGTGTAGGGGGGGTGCGGGCTCTGGGCTGGGGTTGCGGGGTCTGGGCTGGGGAAGGGGGTTGGGGTGCTGGGGGGGTGGGGATTTCGGCTTGGGGTGCAGGCTCTGGGATGGGGCTTGGGGTGCAGGAGGGGGCTCAGGGCAGGGGCTTGGGGTTTAGGAGGAGCTTCGGGTGCAGGCTCTGGGCGGCGCTTACCTTCGGCGGCTCCCCAGAAGAAGCGACATCTCCCTCTGGCTCTTAAGCAGAGGCACCACCACGTGGCTCTGTGCACTGCCTGCACCTACAGGCAGTAGCGTAGCCGGGGGGGAGCAGGGGGAGCAGCCGCTCCCCCTGTGGCCGAAGCAGCGCCTTAAAAAGCGCCGCCTGAGCCCCTCTGCCGGAGCTCCAGCGGCGCTTTAAAGGGCCTGGGGCTCCCTGCAGCAGCTGGCGCCCGAGGCCCTTTAAATAACTGCCGGGGAAGCCGGTCTGGTCCGGCACGGCATACTGGCTCTTGCCGGTATGCCGGACTGGACCAGACCAGCGAGGACCCGCCGCTGAAGACCCGGAGTGCCGCCGGGTGACTACAGGGGAGGCGCCTTTTTATAGCGCTGCTTCCCCTGTGCTCTGGACCTGCCTGCGCTCCTGCCTACAAGCACCGCCCCCTCAGCTCCCATTGGCCACGGTTCCTGCTGAGCTGGCACTAGGGGCAGGGGTAGCGCGCAGAGCCCCCATCCCTCTGCCTAGGAGCCAGAGGGAGATGCCGGTAGCTTCCCAGGAGTTGCGCAGATCCAGGTCGGGAGCCTGCCTGCTCTGCCAACCGGACTTTTAACGGCCCGGTGAGCACCGCCAGGGTCCCTTTTCGACCTGGCATTCTTGTTGAAAACCAGACCCCTGTCAACCCTAGTCAACTGGCTCCGAAACAAGTTGTGTCTAGGCCTCATTGGCAGAATGGATAACTGCCATAAAACGGATGGGGCCTCCCAGGCTGTGGGTTGAATGTTTGAAGTTATAATATAGAGGTAGGACATCTCCTTGTCAGAAAAAGGCTCATTTAGAGATACAAGTGGTATGTTCTGAAAATATTTTTGAATATCTGAAAGGAATTTTATCCAGATTATTTTTGATGCTTTGAGAGTCTTCCTGGTTGGCATCAGTGTCCAGTCTAAGTCATTTGCTTCTGTCTGGTTTTTCCTCTTGTTTTAGCCTGAAGCTTCAAACAAAATCAGTTTCAGACAGTTTATGAGAGAGCACATCCTGCTGAATTCCAAAGGTAAGAGGATGAATCATATAAGAATTAGGGTTTTTTTTATATTGTACTACTTGTGTTCCTGAAATGTGCCCAGGAATAGGAGAAGGAAATACTCCATCTTGTGCTCTGCTGCAAAGTTACAGCTTCTTTATGAATATGCAAGTAAACAAGATTATTTTTTCCTCTAATAAGCCTACAGCCTGGGAGCTTCAAAGATAGCATCCCACCTAGTTCCTCAATTTTAGTGTAATTGTCTAAAATGAACAGTATCTCAAAAACTGTGACAAGACAAAAGTAGGAATAGCTTCTAAATATCCTCTACACTGCCTGGATAAATATATCAAACTTGACCTGGAAGGGACCAGCTTCTTAGACCAGTTAAGGTGGTTTAGTCGTCTCTGTCCATCCAGTCCTTAGCCTCTTTTCTGAGGCTGCCATGAGGAGGCTAATTGTAACCTGGACATCTGTCCACTAAGAAGTGGACTGAGACTATCCATTAGTGTCACATAGTACACCAGGTAACCATTAGATAGCAATAATTTTTCTTTGTTAGATTAATATTGTGAATATTCTGGCTCCTGTAATCTGTTAAATTCTTCACTATAGGAAATAGCATGGCAGTTTCTTGGAAATAAACACAATACAAATTTCTCTAAGTCCAAAAGCGTGGAAGTAAAATGTTGTCAAAAGATAGTATGAGTCAGGATGTGTTTACATATGTGTGAACAAGAATTGCACATATTCATGTGCACACGCACAGAGAGAGAGAATGTTTTAGAATAACTTAGTCTGTGCATATTTTTCAAGGGAGGTTTGGGGTTTTTTACCTGAGCTTTTCTTGACATCTAGTACCCTTTTTCTTGTACAAAACTGATTTGGCGGTAATGTCTGATTGGCTAGGTATGGCTGCAGGACTAGAAATGAAATAGAACTTGAAAGGTGACTTGCAAATTAACTAAACATCTGCGTTTCCAAGACCCAAATTAAAGTTTTAATCATTTTTGCATTTCCCAGTTCTGAAAACTGTTGCCAAAAATGTATTGTTTCTGAATCTCTGAAATACCTGCAGCAGAAGCCCACAACACTATGAGCCTTGACTTTTAGAGGGAAAGCAGGGGCAGTACAGAGACCTAAAAGAAAAATACTAAAGACAGTATGGGAGCATTAGGAAAACAATAAACAGAGAAATAAGAGAAGCTAATAAAAGGGATTAGCAAGAGCTTTAGTAAAAACATGTCACTACTAGAGACAGAAGGGACGAAAACCCACTGTATTTACTTTTGGGCACGCCACATCTCAGGCTTTTACAACTTTGTTTGAAATTGTTCAAACTACTTTAAAACACATGGAATTTTGGAATAGCCAGTGTATCATAATACTTTATCAAGGTCCAGCGAAAATTCCTGTTTAAGGGCTAGCTTGTGGTTTCAGACACAGCTTTGAGGAAGGGATGGATCAACTCAGGAGGAGTGCTGGAAGACATTGTGATTCAGTGACACACATCTGAGCTCCAGTTACTCCCCTGCTTCCTCCTTGCTCCCAGGGTAGGAATTTACTGCTGGCCTGTTTCAGCAGTATATCACTCACTGCCCTGCCAACCTCCCGACACTAGCTCAGCTACTCTGGCTAGAGAGTAGGAGGGTGGAGCCATTTCCTCATTTGTTTGCTCTGAGGGAACAGGCAGGTGAGTAGCCTGAATTGCTCCTGTGTGTCTAGACTTAAGATCCGGGCGGCCTGCATAAAAGGTTTTAACCCCCTTTTGCGGATGTGTAGTCCAGGTCACTAACCCGCAATTAGTGATGAGACTGAATCACAAAATTCCAGTTCCACTCCAGGGATTGGATAACCTCGTTTCCACAGTAAAACCTGCAGGAAGGGGCAAAGAGGAAGGAAAGGTCAATACAATTCTCATCTTATCTTTGAATTTCTTGACTTTTGTGTGTGTCAGTGCTTTACTATATTGTTATAATAATATTTTTGTATTTAATTTTCTTGTATTGTTTTCAAAAAGTATTTGATGAGTGTGTGTTCATGTCATTGCACTCCCGTGCCTCCCTTCCCAGGTATTTCCTGATCTCTGTGGTATGCATGAGCAGCATTTCTGAGGGTCAGTGTTGAGATCTTCAGATGTGCTTTGGCTATTGTGGGAAACTGGTTAGATTTTGCTTTCTGTGGGCCAGATTTTAATATCAATGAGTAAATCTGGAGTGCCTCTGGTTTAAGGCAACAGGGTTGCTCCTGATTTACATCAGAGTAACTAAGATCAGAATTTGGTCCTAAAAGTCAAGGTGAGTAACTAGTGAAGGAAATCAAGGGCTCTCCTGTCCCTTTCCTATTCTGGAAGCAATGAAACAACTCACTACTGCCTGGTGAGAAAAGAAAACTGACATCAATCATTCATTTCACAAATCCAAATAAACCTCAGGATTTTCTTATTGAGTTCCCATCTGTGGGAGAGCATGAAAATACTTGTAATTTTCATCTGAATGCCACTATGGTTCCAGATTTGTTTGTTTAGTCAGAGAACTGCTCTAGTAGATAAGTATCAAGTCTGAAACAAGGTCCTTTTCAGCTTTTAAGAAATAATGCGTTTCTACTCTGTTACTGTAGTTCTTTAACTGGCTGAGTTTTTTGCATTTTAGAGCAGATTGTTGAAATAATTAAACAATCCATTATAGGAGATCTGCATTGATTAGTTCTAATACCTTGGATAGTTAACTGAAGATTTATTAAATAAGAGTTTTTAGATATAGCTCTCACTTTTCTTTGTTATGGAGATGGTCCTGATGTCATTCACTAAAAGATGCTGTTTAGTGATTCTTTGGGATGTTAATGATTTAGATTAGGAGATAAAGGGTCTGATTCTCTTCTGATCATGGTGTAAATCAGGAGTAACACCATGGAAGTCAATGGTATTACTGGTGTAAAAGCAATGTGAGAAGAGAATCAGATCTAAAGAATACAGTTCCCATTTGAATGTGACAATTTGAATTGGGATTAATTTAACAATGGCTTAAGTGTACCTTCCCTCATGTGCAGTTGGTATTGAGAGGGGATTATTGATCTAAATTGTTGGCCATTCCTGCCAGCCTGTAGCCACATCACTGCGAGCTGTGATCTCATTAGGTTATATTTGTGCAGAGCACTTAACATGCAAAGCACTATACAGATACTAAATGTTCTATTACCATGTTATTTAAACACGATCAGGGCAATTTAGTAATTGGACAGGGTCATGAAGACCTTAAAGGAAAATGATGTTGGTGGCTTAGTAGGTAGCACTTTTCCTTCTGATTCAATATTGAACCAATGTCCCCAGCATGATTCTATGGGCTTTGTGAATAAAGAGGTGTTGTATTTTGGTAAACCTGTAACCCTGAATATGTATGATTATTAAAGATCCCTTGGAACTTTTTCACAAGGCCATATACCGGTGTGTTTGTCCTGCTGTCCTGGCAAAAATTCACTTCAAATTTCCCATGCAGTTTCAAATGGCTATTGTATTTCAATTTCCTGACTACAACTTGAATAGTGTTGCTGTGTGCTGTAAGTGCATATGAGCTGTTGTGCTTTGCTCTGGTGATGTGCAGCTTATACAATCAATCTGTCTTTTCACTTCTTTGCAAAAAACTTTGAGTCGAACAAATAATTAAACTCTGGGCTTTTGCTTGTAACCATAGAGTTTCATTGTCTCCCTGACTTTGCATGGCTAGTGGTTATGCAGAGTAGATGAGGGTGTGGCCTAAAAAGATGCCATGGCTAGGCAGCTACAGGATTTGAGGCAGGATTTCCTGCAGATTCTTGCTAGGCAGATGGAGGAACTGTCGATTCCATGCTCTCATCCCCAATACAGTCGATAGCTCAAGGCCATGCTGCCCTTGGATACCAGGCTGCCGGATATGTGCCGTGACTCCACCAAGGGGATTCCCAGAGGAAGAATGAATTAATGCTGCTTTGAGTAATGTTCCTTTACCTCTCTTTTTTTCAGTGGCTTCACTTTGCAATGGATGGGGGAACATGCCCTTTAATGGACAGTGCCCCAGCTGCTTCTCTCAATCCCTGACCCCTCCTCCTTTCAGACCATGCAGATATTCTGAGAGGTGATTTAAAGCAGCCATGCAGAGGGTAAAACATTACAATTCTTTCCCCCTATCTCTATAACTTCCACAGTTGGTATAGTCAATATATAAAGGTTTTAGGATCAAATTTGGAAGAAGGGTTGTGTGTAAATCCGTGCCTATGATAATTACCGTAATATCCTAATTAGGGTTGAAAAAAATCTCTTAAAGTTGTATATGCTGTGATGTGTTATTCCAAGAGATACTTGAATGCCATCCAACAATCAAATTATTTAGTTAGAGATGGGCTGAAATTTAGACACCATATCAGCCAGCCAGGGTGGAAAACATTTTTCAGCCCACCCCACTCCCAGTGACTGGGGGGACAGGGGAGCCAGCCAACCAGAGCAGAAGAGGGAGGTTAAAAAAAACCTGATTGGTGCAGCCGTACGGCACCTCCTGGAAACTGGTGCCCAGGGCAACCACCCTGCTTGCCTATCTGTAGAACCAGCCCTGAGTATCAGTCAAGTAGATATAATCAAGTTACCCTTTCAGAAGAACTGAGCAGTTGGTTTAAATTCTTGATTAAAAGAGTGACTAAATTGAATAATTATTTGTACCATGTAAGTTTTGATTTTCTTAAAATAATTAAAGTTCAAGGTTTACCTAAGGATGAAGTCCTTAAATCCATACACTGCAAGCTACTGGTCTCAAATTCTGTAGCTGTTTTGTTCAAGAAGATGCGACATTCCACAGTTGGCTGTGGATATTAACACACACAGTGGCCATGCAGAGATTGCCATGGTGAATAAATAATCAACCCTTTACATAAAGGCCATTTTTGCAGCAGGGGAGTGTTTGTCGAGGTAGCTGTATGGTCACATTTCAACTGTTTTTTCTAACAAGAGCTAACGAATTGAGAGAACCGAATAAGTTTGTGCTTTTTGGGAAAGGGAAGCTTTTAAATATGCATATAATCATGGTATTGTGTATAACCATCGTGGGTAAATGTAACCAACAACAAAAATTAAAACAATCTCGGGATCAAATTAGGGATGTAAATACCATTTAAAAAGTTAACCGTTTAAACGATTAAAATTTTTTGTTTAAATGGTTAAACGGGGCTGGCGTGACTGGGGCCGCTGCGGCCGGCTGGCACTGCTTCGGAGGCTGCAGGAGCTCCACATTGCCTGGACCAGACCCTGCTGCCAAGCTGCCAAAGGCCCCCGTGGAGACCAGGAATGGAGGGCTGCAAATAAAGGAGGAGAGCCGCCGCACCCGTGATTTCAAAAGCTGACCCTTGTTGTGATTTTTGGAGGCAGTTGTGATTTGGGGCTGATGACGCAGTAGGAGGCGACCCAGGGAGCAGGTTTGGTGGCGTCCACCCCCCAGGCTGCATAACCAACCAGCCAGTCACAGGGCCCTGGGTTGGAACCCTGTGGAGCCGGGAGGGCCCAGGTTCCCTTACACCTGGCCACGGACTCTCACCACCAGCCTCAGATACCGAATCCCCCTCCCTCATGTTCCCAAAACAAAATATTTTGAAATTGATGTTCTTGTCAGTTTCACCATTGCCCTGGAATGTCAGTTTTACTCAGCAGCTGTCTGGGCTCCCAGGGATTTGCAGCTCCTGGGCAGACCCATCATGCAGACTGCCCCAGTGCTAAGGACCCCAGAGCTTCCAGACTCTTAGGGCTGGTCTACACTAACCCCAGAATTCGAACTAAGATACGCAACTTCAGCTACGTGAATAACGTAGCTGAAGTCGAACTATCTTAGTTTGAATGAAAACGTACTTACCTGGGGTCCACACGCGGCGCGCAGGCTGCCCCGTCGACTCCGCCTGCTCCGTTCTTCGAGCTGGATTACCAGCGTCGACGGCGGAGCACTTCCTGGTTCGATTTACCGCGTCTAGACAAGACGCGATAAATCGAACCCAGAACATCGATCCCGCGCCTCCGATCGGACGCGTAAGTATAGACGTACCCTTAGGCTTCCTTCCTCCCCTGGTCTGGGGGAAGTCCATACAGTGAGGCTGCCCCAGAGCTGCAGATGCTGGGGGGATCTAGTCCCACGATTTCTGGGCTCCCAGCTGTACAGCAGGGAACCTGGAAGCTCTGAGAGCCTCAGCTTGAGCCAGGGTTCTCAGGATGTCTGGGCTCCCTGCTGCAGGTCCAGGAACCAAGCCACGGATAGAACAAGAGCACCCTGGGGCTTTCTGGCTTCCAACTCGAAGCAGGGACCCTGGAAGCTCTGACATGGCAGCGAGTTCTAGGCTCCCTGCTCTTCAACAGGGAGCCTGGCAACACTGCCATGGAGTGGGAGCCTAGCAACCCCAGTAGGCCAGGCTCCAGCCTGGAACGCGGTTGCCCAGTGAGTTTTCAGCGGACGTCTGCCTGTGTTTTGTTGAATCTGTAATATATTTTCAGAAACATTTTACTTCATTGAACTGGTATTTTTCTCATCAAGCTACTCTCCTAACCTGAGCAAGATCATCCATAAATTGGTAGTGAGCCATTTCCAGCAGTACCTGACCTTCCCTGGTATCTCAGACCTTTCCCTGTGAGACCTTGCACCAGAACACAGCATGGAAAGAGTCCTGACTAACAGATGGAAGATCTCCTTCTGGCTAGGGACAGGGATGAATGTTGATGCGACTTGATTTATTGTCTGGCCTTGAAACTGTTGATCATAAGGTGCTGCTGATCTATCTGAGAGATCTGGCAGATACGGACAGGCCTGATATAAATCGCAATGCTCAGTTCTGTCTGACAGATCCTAAAGGGTCATGATGGGCAGCTGCTCCTCCTGTCTGGGGCTTTGTATGTGAGAGCCTTTAGAGCCCTCTATCTTCTCTGTTCCTATTCAATCTCTATTTGAAATTGCTAGGAGTGTTAGTGCAGAATGCAGAGGTATAGCCTACAATGACAGACATAGACTGATGGCACAAACCTCTAAGTGTCTCTTAAATCCTGGTCAGAAAGTGGTCTTTCCCAGGTATCCCAGGAAGAAATAGTAGCCTGGATGAAAGACAACTGGCTCAATTGTAATCAGGAAAGACTGGGATCCTGTTGCTAGGGAGGTGGAAGAAGCATTTTGCAGAGCTGGCTAATACTGCAGACTCACTCTCAAATGACAGCATGTGCCCAGCCTCAGAATCCTGCTAATCTCATTGCTCCTGGACACCAAAATACTAGTTGTCACCCCCAGTGTCTTTCTTCAGCTAGCAAGGAAACACTCCTTTCCTCTCAGGTGAAGAATTACACCTGATCCCTTCATTTATCTTCTGGATGAACTGTCACAACTTACTCCAAAACCAGAAATGAAGGCTGTGAAGAGGCACTTTATCCAATTTATGGCAGTCTGTCTCCTGGGATGCCTCCTGGTATGCCGCCTTCTTTCTTATTTTCGTTTTACTGATGGAAGAGTATCAGTGGTGCTTTGCATTGGCTCTCCATTCAGTGCAAGTTCATTTCAAGGAACTGGCCCTAGTCTTTAAGACCTATACTAGCCTAGGAACCCTCTTCTCCCTTCATTCTGTGCCACAGAAACTGTTCAGCTGGCTCACTACAGCTAGCAGAGCCTCTGGGTTAGGCTAGACAGAGGGAAGCAAAAATGGAGCTTTCTCAACCCAAGCTATCAAAATCCCCTGCCAATTGAAATAGGGTGAGCCCAGTCTTGCTACGCTCACAGCATGCTGCAAAACTCTCATCTTGCTGAAGATGTTCCCCAAATAACATTGTGAAGGAGACCCAGGCAGCGCTCTCTTGGAAAACAGCAATCAACAGCTAGAACAAAAGAGTGAGTAGTATTAGGATCCTACTTTGGAGAGAGCTGCTTGTGATTCTTTGTAAACTGTCCTTCAAGCCTAGCTGATATAGGGAGAAGTTACGGTTTTTGTTCCCAGCTGCACAACTGAGAATTCATAGAATCATAGAATAACAGGGTTGGAAGGGACCTTAGAAGGTCATCTAGTCCAACCCCCTGCTCAAAGCAGGACCAATCCCCAATTTTTGGCTGAGATCCCTAAATGGCCCACTCAAGGATTGAACTCACAACCCTGGGTTTAGCAGGCCAATGCTCAAACCACTGAGCTATCACTCTCCCCCAGAGCATTCTGGGACAATGGAGATGAGGGCAGCTAGCTACCACTGCAGCAATGTGGGGCATAGGAAAGGAAACATTGCCAGTGATCTGATCCAGAGAAATTGGACACATTTTATGGTTTCACTAGAACTAGCCTGAATGCTGGAAACTGGGCGGTCAGTGTAAAACTGGTGTAAGGGATACGGTGTATCAGATCCAAAGTTTCAAACTTCAAAAATAAAAGGGGGGGATGTTTTGTTTGGATAGTGAACATGACCTGTCTTAAAGCAGAGATGCTTAGAACCCCTTTGAACTCCACTTATTATTAGGGTCAGTAACATTGTAGGAGTTATGAGGAGCATATCTGATTTGGCCAGCTAGGAAATATTCAAGAAGAAAGCATAATTCCCCCTACTGGGCTGAAACTAGTATGTGAAATTTACATTTGCCCCTCCTTTGAAAATATTCAACATGTAAAGAGTGAGATGCATGAGCCTTAAGACCCACTCTGGTCTACACTATGCACCTAATGTAGTGTTGTGCATGGTCTTGAGTGAATGCCTGCTGATCTTATCCAGGAGTGCGTAAAGAGTGACTTACTGTGCCTCATCGCTTATGATTATATATATGCTGGATACTGAATACATTGGTATAACAGGGACTGTCCGCAGTAGTAGAAGCATCAACAAATTATTTTCAATGGTTTCTAGAATCTGTGTGCATTTAAAAAATCCCTAATCATGTGTATTTCTCAACATTTAAAATAAAAGTCCCCTTTAAAAATCCATTTGAGTGAATATTTTTGAAAGATCCAGTTTCTCAAAATCTGCATCTACTGTTGATATTCCAGTTCAATTCAAACTGGTAATTAGAAAGCAGAACTAACAGAGTAAACCATGATTAATTCAAAACTTTTTTTTTTTTGCATCTGTTCAGCTTGTCTTAATAGTTTCAGTGAAAGATCATAATAGGATAGGAGATCAAAGAATACAGATCAAGTCCTTTATCAGACAGCCAAATGGTCTCTAATGCTTCCCAGTGTGGGAACAATCTAGTGGGTCTCTTGAGGCAGTACATCTTACATTTCTTTTTACTATGAGTGCATTGTGTGTGGATTCAGCTTCAGATTTCTGTTGTCACAGGTAATCCGGAGAAGTTGTAACCTTTTAAGGACTGTTGTGCTGCTGCAGAAAGTATTTTCAGTATTTCAGATGTTAACATTCATATATTTAATTCAAATGCAACATTCCATAGAATATATTTATGAGAAAGATAGAGGAAAAAAGCATCGGAACCCAGTTAATAAATATAAAGCTTATTTAACAAGAGACGTAATGATCCTATTATTTTAACAAATCACACAAGATGGCATCTGATACCAGGCATAAGTAGCAGAGACTTGTTCACCACATCCTCATGACAAGCTTTTTCCATCTACAGCTGCAGGGAGGGGCTTAATTTTTTTTATGTGGCTTGCCAAAAAATGCAGGTTCAAGTAAACTGATGCAATTCACAAATTTGGGTCAATTTTAGTTAATTGTTTCAATAGAATTTTTTAAAAAGGAAATGTTGAAATGGTTGGTTTTGGCATTTCCAAAATGAAACATTTCAACTTTTTGTTTCAAAAAGATTTTTCATTTTGGAATTTTACTCAATTTTATTTTTTTTTAAATGAAAACAAAATGTAAAATCCTCAAAACCAAATTGTTTTCATTTTTACCTAAAGTTTTCAACTTTTTTGTTTTGGTGGGAAAAAAATTAATACATTTTTCGGGTCAACCTGAACCAATTTTTTCCATATTGATTTCTCTTCCCTCCTCTCTGCAAGTTTGGCTACCAAAATGAAAACTTGGTTATATGCACAACTCTATTTTCAATGTCTGAATTCAGTGTAGGAAGAAATTCCAGAGAACTATTCCTGGTTTCCTCTATGGCAGGACAGTATACTTTTTTCCCTGTGGGGAGTTGGAGCCTACAGCTTTTATTTTATTGTTGAAAGTTGATTTGTTCCTAACATGTGGAGGAACACTGAACATTCCTTTCTCTCGATCTTATGGTGCCAAAGGCAACCTTCCTTGGGGGTGGGGGACATGTATGGGGGAAAAGTGCTTAATCTAATCCTAGTCACATCTGTTCAGTCATGTATTTTATATAATGCTTGCCACCAAAGTTTGCTGGGAAAAGATGGGATCCACCTGACCAAGGGGAAGAGCATCTTCACTCACCAACTCGCCAACCTAGTGAGGTGTGATTTAGATTAAGTTCAAATGGGGCAGCTGACAAAAGCCCACAGGTAAGCCTTTAAAAAAAATAAAGCAACTGTAACAGAGGGATACATGTTGATGGCGGAGGAGGGACATAGAAATTTACAATAGGGTCATAGGAGCGAGTAGAGGGAAATCAGTGGGGAAATCTGCTCACCGTCCTAGATATCTATACACAAATGCAAGGAGTATGAGGAATAAACAGGAAGAACTGAAAGTATTAGTCCATAAGCTAAATTATTACTTAATTAGAATCACAGTTTATGTCTACACTGCAATGTAAACCCAGGCTCAGACTCAGATCCAAACCCCTGTTCCGTCTACATGCAATTCTATTGAACCCAGACTGGGGCCACAGGACCTTGCAGGGGTGGAAGGTTGGAGCCCGAGTTCTGCAAGGGCTTGGGCCCAAACTTCATCAGTTTGCAGTGTGGATGCATTCAGGCCCGGACCTCCTTGACTCTGGTCCCAGGAGTCCCCCAGTGCTATCCCACAATCTCATGGGACAGCGTCCTAAGACTATCCTAAGACTGACCAATCAACTCCCAGGAAACGGAAGCAACTCCACTGGTTCAAGTACAGCTGCTTGGCATTTAACCCTTCCACTGTGTTTTGAACGCTAAGCTGTGAGCCGAGTGAACCACCTTCTGCATTTGTATGGCCACTGACATGAAGAAGCCCGTTGCCAAGCATGCAGATTTCGGTAAATCTCTGGTGTGAGGTGAGCAAACAGTTCAACTTTAGCAAGACCTCCTAAGGTCCCTTCCAACCCTGATATTCTATGATTCTATGATTCTGTGAAAAAAGAGTTCCAGAAATGACCACGTGCACCAGCTAATAGTGAAGAAGCTGGTAGCATTGGGGATTCACTGGACTGGTGACCAGTGCAGGGAGTGGATTAAGCGGCTCAGGACCAACTACTGGAAAGCTAGGAAAGAGAACTGCACCTCTGGGAACTCGGCATCGTCCTGCTCCTTTTTCCGGGAGTTTGACTGGGTACTGCACTGAGCCACTAGTGCTTCATGACAGCCTGGCTATGAGGAGTGTTTGGCTATGCAGAGTGGCAGGGGTCATAGCCTTCAAGACCAGTGGAGCTCAAATAACTTTAGAAATCCAGTAGCAAGCATCTTATAGAAGAGCTCTGCTCAGGAAGCTCTCTTGACTCAACAGCCTTGGCAGCTCTCAACCTGTATCAAATCTCCCATTTGTAGTAAAGGTATTTGAGATGATTGTGGCAAAGAAACTCTGGAAGTATCTGGTGCCCTGGGATTTTCCTAATCCTGGCCAATATCTTTTCTGATTTATGTATGAGAGGCAAACTGCATCAGTGGCACTGGCTGATCTCTTCTAAGAAAGTCTGTGTTGATTCATTTAGATCCATCAGTTGCTTTTGATATGATAGACCACAAGGTGTTGTTGACATGGCTACAGTCCCTTGCTAGAGAGTGGATGGAGTCACACTTCAGTGACTCTACTCCTTATAGAAGGGAGTTCTCTCAGGGCAGTCTGCTGCCGTAAGACCTCAGATATTTGGATTGTTGCAGGGTCTGATTTTGATTCCTCCCCTGTTTGATGTGGCTGATGCAGGGCCGGTTCCAGGCACCAGCTTTCCAAGCTGGTGCTTGGGGCGGCATCGAGAATGGGGCGGCAGTTCGAGTCCCCCGGCAGCAATTTGGCGGCAGGTCCACTGTTCCCGCCGCCAAATTGCCACCGCGGGACTCGGACTGCCGCCCCATTCTCGCCCGCCGCAGCGGCCATGGGGCGGCAGGTCTGCCGCTCTTCTCTTGCCGCAGCATGGCCCCCTCAAGCCGCCCTCCCCTCCGCCGCTCGGCCAGGAGGAGAGCGGGACCGTGGGCATGCCGCCCTTCTCTCGGCTGGGGCGCTCTGGCCGGGGGGAGAGCGGGGCCATGGGCAAGCCACTCTCCCTGCAGCACTCAAGTCACCCTCCCTCCGGCCGGGACGCTCTGGCCGGGGGGAGAGCGGGGCCGCGGGCAAGCCGCCCTCCCTCCGGCTGGCGGGAGAGAGCGGGGCCGTGGGCAAGCCACTCTCCCTGCGGCACTCAAGCCACCCTCCCTCCGGTCGGGGTGCTCCGGCCGGGGGCGGAGAGCGGGGCCACGGGCAAACCGCTCTCCCCGCGGCACTCAAGCCACCCTCCCTCCAGCCGGGGAGAGAGCAGGACCGCGGGCATGCTGCCCTCCCTCCAGCCGGGGCGCTCCAGCCGGGACGAGGGGGGGGTCCGCGGGCATGCCGCGCTCCGCGCCGGCGACCCAGCCCGGGGAGCGGGGCCGCGGGCATGCCGCGCTCCCCGTCGGTGACCCGGCCGGGGGAGTGGGGCGGCGGGCGGCTTTTTTGCCTGGGGTGGCAAAAAAGCCAGAGCCGGCCTTGGGCTGATGGGAGGGTTAGTAAGAAGACAAGGGTTTGTGCTGTCTTCAGTATCTGCTGCCCCTCTTAATGTGATAGAACAAATGAACCCGTGGCTGCAGGAAATTGAGTACTGGTTGGGAACTGCTAGCTGAGGCTCAATTCAGGTAAGATGATGGTAATGTTGACACATTGGGGGAAAGAACCAGAATTGGTGGGAATTTATATGGCCACCACTGACTGAAAGATAGATCATGGGTGGTCCTTACACAGGTGAACAGGATGGGGAACAAGGAAGCCTTTTGCTTCCCTTGCACTGCCCAGATAATGGTCACGCAGGGCCATGCTATCTTCCCCCTTTCCCCTCCCTTCCCCCATTGTCTGAACTAAGGCATAGACATTAGAGGCACATGCCTATGGCCCCAGCTCCTGGAAGTGTACAATAACTCGAGAAGCTCAGCTTTCATTTGAAAAAGTATGTGTCTAGCTGTCATGGGTGGGAAGAACACCTTGTAAATGTGACCTGCATATAACCGATGCAGTGATTCCTCTCTGTGTCTGCAGAGAGCCTGAAACAGTAGCTGTGAGAGGAGTGAACTGCCACTGACCTGCTGGGTGACCCTGGGCAAATCACTACATCTCTGTGCCTTGGATTCCCCATCTGTAAAATGGAGATCATGATAGTGACCTCCTTTGTAAAGTCTTGAGATCGACTATATAAGAGCTGTTTGTTAATATTATTATTAATTCTGAAATCTGATGCTCTGAGGGGCCCCATTTGTGAAACAGGGTTGCAACTTAGGAGTCTTGTTAGATGCCAGGTTGTTACTGAATGCTCAGGTAGTGGTGATGGCTAGTAGCATTTCTTTTTCATCTGCAGCTAGTGAGAGGAGTGTGAGCAGTTTCTTTCAGAGGTGAACCTTCTTTGCATGGATAACCATGCTTTTGTCACCCCAAGGTTATAATATTGAAATGCCCCTTACATGGAGCAGCATCGTAAAACCACCCAGAATCTGAAGCTGATGCAGAATGTGACTGCCTGCTTTATTCAAAAGAATTTCACATAGGGAGCAGCACATGATACTTGTGCTCTGTGAGCTGCGCTGGTGGCCCACAGGCTTCCAAGTGGAGTACTAGGTGGCGGTTTTACCTACAAAAAGCTTTAAAAGTTTTGGACCTTGCCAACTAAGAGCCCACATGTCTCTCTGTCCTACGTGGTTGCATTTGAGAGCAGCTGACTTTCTTGACTGAAGTTCTTTAAGTTTAAATGTGTGGGAGTTGCTGCAGGGGCATGTGAAGGCCCCTCAGTTTGAGAACTCTTACAAATCCAGGTTCTGGTCGATCAAATCTTCTGGATGAACATGATGCATCTTTTCTCCTAGGCTTTTGGGGCGTGCTCTGGGATATCATTAACAGGTTTACTTGAATGAGTATTTAGTGGGGTTAATAGTGTGTTTGTCTGAGGCATAGAAGCAGTTTATTATATTGTTTTATTGACTCTTCATGTTGTGGCTGTATGTTTTCATTCTTGTAAGGGAACCCATGGAAGTTGAATGTGTGTTTATTATTTCTATTCTGAGTCAACATAAATAATCTAAATAAATAGACTTGAATTCAACACAGAGCCCAAACCACACTGTGTTTGCTCATAGGGGTTTCCTTGAGCTCACAAGGAGGGTGGAACATTCCACTTTGTGGGGAGGGAGGGGGAGCATTTGACTAGGGTGACCAGATGCGAGGACCTGAAAATCGGGACTTATCCCCTCCTACCGGACTTGTTGAGCCAAAAAAACCCCCCAAAAAACCCCTCTCCTGCTGCCGGACTTGTTGAGCAAAAAAAATTTCCCGCCGGAACGGAAGAAGCCCGGATATCAGGACAAATGGCGACCCGACCATGCATCGGTCGGGACGCGGGACAAGAGAAGAAAAATCGTGACGGTCCTGATTTTATCGGGACGTCTGGTCACCCTACATTTGACTCATTTGTGAACTGTTGTGTCCCAGAGCACAAAAGCTTTGCCTCTATTATGGCAGAACCAAAAAGGAGAGAACTAGAAATAGATTGAGCTATTTTAAAATAAATACAGTAGTAAACACAGTACGGTGCTTGCAGACTATTAACCATGAAGCACTTTATTCATTCATCTTTTTTTATGTTGTGAAGTGTGAGGAATCATTTGATACTACATATTACATCTTAATAGAGTTGTGTGTCACATAGACGTGATAGTGTGTAAAACACAGTATTTTATTATATATCTTTTCCCTCTGTTTCCTGATGGAAATTCAGACTTTTGGTACTGGAATAGTTTTGATTGCCAGGTAGGTGTTTCCTGTGAATTCTAAGGGTAAATAGTAGTTTTGAATTGTCTCATTTACTCTGCTACTAAGATAAAGTCAACAAGCAAAAACCACTTTGGGGCATTTTTGCTAATTGGTGTTTATTCTTTATCCCTTTAAATACCTCTGAGGAAGTTAATGTACTAAAGGTTTTAAGTCGTTACAGTTATCAATAAAACTAAGCACTTCATAAATGCCAGTTTTTACTATTACTTATATTCGATTACTCCATATCCTTTTTATAAGCCTATTTTCATTTGGAATCAGTATGGTGGGTTGTTTTTTTTGTAAACTCAGTCCCATCTTACTGGCAAAACAGTAGTACTTGTATTTTAACAACCATATCAGATAACACGACACACAAGAATTTTCATTCACAGTCAAAACTGTTGTTCTTTGTGAAAAGAAATGGCAGAAAGACAAAGCTGTGTACCTAGAGCAAATTCTAAGCCCACACATGCTAAGTGACCTATGAACTGAAGGTTAGTTCTGGGTCAAACCATCAATACCAGAGAAGACGCATTCAGAGCAAAAATTCTTAGTAAAAGATTACTGGAACATTAGGCCTTTTGATGAAGTGTTTCTGTAAAGCTGACCATTGAAAACTGTCTAATCTGAAAAAGCAATTTAAAAAATATTTCATTGACTTAGAAAAACACCTTATATTAAAGCCCATGCAACTGAAAATACTCAACATCAAGTATTCTGTCAATTTTTATGATTGATTAGATTTTTTAAATGTGCTAGTATTTAGCTTTAGAGTTATTCCATGCATTGGTTGCCACCACACAATATACTAAGAAGAGAAAAACGGAGGATAAGGAGAAATGGTTCCTGTCCAGGATAGGCTTAAGAAATTGTCTCTTGCTGATTTTCTTGTTACTGCTGCCTGAAACATTTCTGTAAGGAGTTAAAAACAGGATATTCACTGACCTGTGGGACATAGAGCACTGTATTAAACTCTGACTATCCTGTAGCATCTCCGCTATTAAGTTTTTAGGTCAACAATTGAATGAATTACAAACGGTTGCTTTTTATACATAAATAGGCTGACCATATTTCCTTGAGACAAAAACGGGACATTGGGATGGCAAAAACGGGACGGGGAGACAAGGGGCAGCCGCAACAAGCCGTCCCTTGTCTCCCCGCTCAGCAGCTTGGCGGGGAGACAAGGGGCAGCCGCAACAAGCCGCCCCTTGTCTCCCCGCTCAGCAGCTCGGCGGGGAGACGAGGGGCAGCAGCGGCAAGCCGCCGCCCCTTGTCTCCCCGCTCAGCAGCTCGGCGGGGAGACGAGGGGCAGCAGCGGCAAGCCGCCGCCCCTTGTCTCCCCGCTCAGCAGCTCGGCGGGGAGACGAGGGGCAGCCGCAACAAGCTGCCCCCGTCTCCCCGCTCAGCAGCTCGGCGGAGAGACGAGGGGCAGCCGCAACAAGCTGCCCCTCCTCTCCCCGCTCAGCTGCTCGGCGGGGAGACGAGGGGCAGCCGCAACAAGCTGCCCCTCCTCTCCCCGCTCAGCTGCTCGGCGGGGAGACGAGGGGCAGCCGCAACAAGCCGCCCCTCCTCTCCCTGCTCAGCTGCTCGGCGGGGAGACGAGGGGCAGCCGCAACAAGCCAGCGTTCAGTTTTTTACAAAAAAATAAAAACTATATATAGTTTATTAAAAACGGGACAAAATTGACATTTATATTAAAACGACGGGACGGTCGGGAAATATGAAAAAAACGGTACTGTCCCGTTTAAAATGGTACGTATGGTCAGCCTATACATAAAGAGATATCACAATTACAGCTAACGTTAGATGGGAGATGGAATTTACAAACTTTGCATCTACGGGCAGGGAAGCTTGAGTTAGAGGAGAACCATCATTCATTGGTGGTAGTAGTAGTACTTGGATCTTCTTTCAGGTCACCTTCCAGACACTAGGGTGAGACATTGACAAACTAAGATCTTGATCCTGCAAGCACTTAGCACTGGTTGTGTTTCCTGACTACTCATGGGAGTAAGCATTACTCCTAGTAGTATTTTCAGGGTTGGGTTCTGTAATACTTGAGCATATCTGATATATTTTATCCAGTAGAGGGCACTAGTATGTATCTATATAAGGGGTGGGCAAACCTTTCGGCCCGAGGGCCACATCTGGGAATAGAAATTGTATGGCAGGCCATGAATGCTTATAAAATTGGGGTTTGGGTGTGGGAGAGGGCTCTGGTTGGGGGTGCTGGCTCTAGGGTGGGACCAGAAATGAGGAGTTCAGGGTGCGGGAGGGGGCTCCGGGCTGGGGGAGTGGGAAGGGGTGCAGGCTCCAGCTGGGGGTGCAGGCTCTGGGGTGGGGCAGGGGATGAGGGGTTTGGGGTGCAGGAGGGGGGAATCAGGGTTCGGGCATAGAATCATATAATATCAGGTTTGGAAGGGACCTTAGGAGGTCATCTAGTCCAACCCCCTGCTCAAAGCAGGACCAATCCCCAATTTTTGCCCCAGATCCCTAAATGGCCCCCTCAAGGATTGAACTCACAACCCTGGGTTTAGCAGGCCAATGCTCAAACCACTGAGCTATCCCTCCCCCCATGGGGAAAGGCTCAGGGGTGCAGGCTCTGGGCGGCACTTACCTCAAGCAGCTTCCAGAAGCAGCGGCATGTCCCCTCTCCAGCTCCTACACGGAGGTGTGTCCAGGCAGCTCTGCACGCTGCCTCATCCGCAGGCAACGCCCCTGCAGCTCTCGCTGGAGCGGGGCCATGCCACTGCTTCCAGGAGCTGCGTGGAGCGGCCCCCGACCCTGCGCCCCGGCTGGCGCACTGGAGTGGGGCTGTGCGGCTGTTTCTGGGAGCCACCTGGAGTGGCCCCCAACCCTGCTCCCCAGCTGGAGTATCAGAGTGGGGCAAGCCCCAGACCCCGTTCCCCAGTGGGAGCTCAAGCGCCGGCTCAAAACGGCTGGTGGGCCGGATGTGGCCCGCGGGCCTTAGTTTGCCCACCCCTGATCTATATCTACAAGCACAACTTAGTATCCAAGTGTAGACCAAGATACTGCATGGGAGTGGGGAAGCTTGCATGGCCACTCTTAAACTTCAACAGATCCATGGCTAAACACGGACTTTAGGTTCCAGTGAGCACTCTTATGAGAAACAAATTCATTTAAAAATGTTAGTGTCTTTACTCAAAAGGCAGAAGGCTAAGGTTTTTGGAGAAGCCTGGGATTTGAGACATTAGGGTTACATGCGGCAGACTAATACTAGTGAAAGTACACAATAAGGAGGGATTAATACACTCTAGTAAAATTGATTATGACATATAGATATGCTGTTTTACGACAAGAGATGGAAAGTGTACGTGAGTTTAATGAGGAATTAGTGTAATGTTTTCTGTAGGATTTTAGTGAAAAAATTAAAGTAATAGCACTAGCTGCCAGCTTTGAGGGGAAAAGATTAACTGCAGTCCTAGTGGTAACAAAAGATGTAAAAAACAGACCAAATCTCCATACTGATTTCATTCCACTCTAAAATTAGATTTACAGATGATAGCCAACAGGAATCTAAAATAAGGGTCCAACTGTGCAAACTTTACTTATGTTTCTGAACACCTATTCTCACAACTAGTCCCACTGACCTCAGTGGCACTCTTTCTGTTAGAGTTTACCAGCATGAGTAAAGGCTGCACAGCTGAGCACAAGAAACAGGATAGGAAATGACAGTTGATTCATTATGCTTGCCCTATTTGTCTTCCTGTCCGTTTCTTTGATTCCCACCCATGCCTTTCCAAACTTATCTTGATATCTGCAGAACTCACTGACCTTGTTTGGTAACCTTTATTAGCCCTTTAACTTAAATACTTTTGCCTCAACCCTTCTAGTTTGGTTCCCTAATTGTATTGGTTTTTACCCAGCTTTTTATTATTTTATATTTAAGGCCCTACTTGAATTTCAGGATGATTGTCAAAAAATTGCCACTGAGTTGCAGACGAGCTATGGAAAATTGCAGAAAAGTAATAATGGACCTCATTATTTGTGGTAATAAAATCCATTATTACTTTCCATGATTTTCTGCTGTCAGCAGCACCGGGCTGAAGTGGGGGCTCCTGATGTCAAAATTGTGGTGGAAGCCTAATATTGTGGAATCTGAGGTTTCTGCAATATCGCAGGTTAACTAGGACCTTATTTCTATTATTTTAATGAAAACATTATTATCTAAGCAGCTGAACATGTGTATTTTTAAGTGAACTCCTTTTCTAGAGGAGTTACTCCATGCTCTGTCTACACTCTGGAGTTTACTTAGATATTTTTGGTATCAGAGGGGTAGCTGTGTTAGTCTGGATCTGTAGAAGCGACAAAGGGTCCTGTGGCACCTTATAGACTAACAGAGGTATTGAAGCATAAGTTTTCATGGGTGAATACCCACTTCTTCGGGTGCAAGCAGTGGAAATGTCCAGAGGCAGATATCAGATATTTTTGGTACTTTATTATTATTTATCATTTGTATTGCCTTACTGCTAAGGAGTCCCGGTCATGGATCAGTACCCCATTGTGCTAGGTGCTCAATAAACACAATAAAAAGAGAGATTTTTAAATCATGTGGTCAAAGGTGAATGGCAAGGAGTTAATTTTTAGTGAATTAACCCAACATTATAGTATATTTTGAATGCCCCGTATAGAAAGGTGATTGCTCCCTAATAAGGGTTGTGAAGAACATAGAGCTATTAATAGAGTCTGTTGGTTTCCTGGTTTCCAGCCTATGCACTTTCCCTAGGCCAAAGAGTATTTTGACAGAGAAAAGGATGGTGATCCATTGTTGCCTGTCTACCATCCAGAGGTTCTGTTTTGTGTGGAATGTTGAAGTGAGACACGGAGGAGCACGTTCACTGCAGGTGGGAATGTTGAATGATTCTATCAGCAAATCTCTAGTGAGTGCTATGAAGCACAATGCCAACTGCAAATGGTAATTCTCAACAATTTATAAATCAGTCAAAGATTAATGGATTTTCATGGGGATAGCAAAAAAAAACCCCTCTCTAAACCCAGAACTATCCTCCTACTACATTTCAAAGTCCTGTTGCAAATCAGGGAGGCATTAGAGCTATTCAAAAACAAAAAAAGGTTGGCCTTTTTTTATGAGAAGTATTTAATGAAGAGTATTAGTCCACCATAATGTAGGGATTGCTACTCCTCCTCCTAGAATAGCCTTTTCTAGTGCTTTTAAAATATAACCGCAACATCATATTTGCGTTGGTTTAGAACTTATTTTAGCAAATGTGCTCCTAGCTAAAAGGTAGCATGCAAGGTATCTCCCAATGAGCATTTTGTTTTAATTAAAAAAATGATTTCCCCATTTTAAATTTGCAGTAGTGATGAGGGGGGTGGTGGTGTTTATTCTGATTTCTTTATTGATGTGTCTGCCACTAAAAGGCACCTATATTTTCATAGTGACATTTTGCAACTACAACTAATTTTTTTTTAAATAGTGGAGACGCTGAGTTCTAAAATGTAGGTCCAGGAAGTCTCAAGCTACGTCTGAACTACTAGCGCTAAACTGGCGCAGCTGCACTGCTGCAGCTATTCTACCGTAACTCTGTAGCGTAGACGCTTCCTACATTGACAGAAGAGATTTTTCCATAGATGTAGGTACTCACCTCTCTGAGTGGCGGTAGCTAGTCAACAGAATAATTCTTCCATTGACCAATAGGTTGACTTAACTTCAGTGCTATGGGGTATGAATTTTTGGAGTGATGTAAGGCCTTTGGTTAATCTAAGGCCTGAGAGCAGCACATCATGCTGCCTTCAAGAGAATTAAAGTGCAAGTCCTGAGCTCAGTTGTTTTGCTCCTTGGGCTGGCTGGGACTGGGTCCTGGGAGCATTAGGGATGGCACTTAGGCCTTGGCTACACTTGCAGATGTTCAGCGCTGTTAGTTAAACCCGTGTTCGTACAGCTGAGTAGGGAAAGCGCTGCAGCCTGTCCACACTGGCAGCCGCCAGCGCAGTAACTAGCACTGACGTGGCTACATTTGCGGCACTTGCAGCTGTATTGGGAGCGGTGCATTATGGGCATTCAGGTAGCTGCAACGTGCTTTTCAAATGGGGGGGGGGGGGTGAGGGGGACTTTGACAGGGAGCGTTTTGAGAGAGAGAGGGGGTTTTTGAAATCTCCACAGAGTGTCAGCTCATTATTTCCACACCTCCACATCCCCTGCCTCTCTCTCAATCACTGAAAGCAAACAGCAGGGGCTTTGTTTGTTTTTAAAGAGCAGATAAAAGAGAGGAAACGGAGCCTTCCCTCTCCCCTCCGCCGTTCTTCTCCCCTCTCCCCCCCCCCCCCCCCCGCCGTCTCTGTCCAAGGCATTCCTAACGGAGCTGCCGGCATTTGCTGCCGGCATTCCTAACGGAGCCCCTCCCCTCTTTCCCACCCTCTGCCTGCAAAAAGTAGCTGTGGTTGTAAAGCGGTGTTTCTAGCACCTCAGCAACGGAGCTCTGAACTCCAACCCGGAAGTGCCGTTTCAAAACAAAGCAGCTTCCGGAGGTCAGTAACTGCGTTGTTCCTGGGCTACACTGAAAGACCAACGTTCCACCCACTTCGCAACAGTTGCTATTTCTCTCGGGGAGGTGGAGTACATGCAGCGCTGTATCTGAGGAGATACAGCGCTGCACGTGCCTTGCAAGTGTAGCCAGTTAATGAGTTACAGCGCTGCCGGCAGTTTTATTGCGCTGTAACTTGTAAGTGTAGCCAAGGCCTTAGTGCTTCAAGGTGTAAGTACCTTGCATCAGTCTTGTGCAAATGAACCAGCGTGTCTAGACATGGGGTTCTCAAACTTCATTGCACTGTGACCCCCTTTCTGACAACAAAAATTACTATATGACTCCTGAAGAGGGGGACCGAAGCCTGAGTCCACCTGAGCCCTGCCGCCCAAGGGTTTCAGCTCCGGGCAGGGGGGCCTGTAACCTGAGCCCTGCTGCCCAGGGCTGAACCCGAAGCTTGAGCCCCACCACCCGGGCTCAGACTTGGGCTCAGGTTTCGGCCCTGGGCCCCAGCAAGTCTAAAGCCAACCCTCGTGACCTAAGTTCCCTCTAAGCTGCGCGGACATGCAGCTGCCTGTTAAGCCCCGTGCAGGGGCTCAGGGCTGCGGCAGGGAGAGATTACTTTTCCCCAGAGCAGGCCTGCCATGGCGTGGACTTGCCGCGGCTAGGGGAGAGGAGCCCCTCCCCCGGCCCAGCTCGGCCCCGTTGGAGCTGCCGCCGGGGTGAGGCACCTCTTCCCTGGCCCTGTGCTGCTGTGGTGAGAGAGGGCCTGGGTGAGGGGGGAGTCCTCTCTCCCTGCCGCAGCCCCGGGGCAGCCTGTACCTCAAACCCCTCATCCCTGAGCCCCCTCCCACACCCTGAACTCCTCATCCCCAACCCCCAGAACCAACACTTCTAGCCAGAGCCCTCATCCCCCCACACTCCAGCCCTCTGCCCCAGCCCTGAGCTCCCTCCCACACTCCAAACTCCTCGGCCCCACCCCCACATGAATGTTGTTATTGGCACCATTTTGTTATGTGCACCGATATGAAGGTGATGTGTCACACCTCACCTCCATATTGGTGCACATAACAAAATTCATTCCGCACATGGACATAAAAAATTAGAGGGAACACTGCTGGTGACCCCGTTAAAACGGGGCCGTGACTCACTTTGGAGTCCTGAACCACAGTTTGAGAACTGCTGGTCTAGAAGGACAAGGTTACTGTGCTGTGAGGTCACTGAGAGGGAACTGAAGAACAAAATGGAAGTTTCCAGATAACTTTATACACAAAATGTAATTTCTGATTCTGTGTTGTAACTACTTTTAAAAAGAGAGATTCTGTCAGTTTGGTAATCTACTTAAAGGAATGGGACAGAGCCGCTAAAATATCCAGTTACAGTTTATTGGTGTGTCTGAACTGAACCTCACTTTTTCATAAAAGTTTGGGCCCAAAAAAGGGCTTAATCCCATAAATTATTATGATTAATATTGTGGTAGAGTCTAGAGACCCCAATGGTTGTGTAGAAAGAGATCCAATTTGTGAGGAGCTGTGTGCACATATAATAAATAGGCAGGGCAGTCCTTGACCCAAAAAGTTTTCAGCCTAAGGCCTTGTCCACAAACAAAAATTGTACTGATTTTAACTAAGGCTGTATCAATAGAAAAGCTCCTTCTGTCTGCATAGCCTGTGTCTACACTAGGGGCTGCAGTCAGGTCCATGTCTTCCGCCTCCAGGACATGCAGAGACTCCTTTAAGGTGCAGGTAGTCAGGTGTGGAGCGCTCTGGCGCATGCCTTCTTCTGCCGCCTCTGAGGGCTCCGATACGACTGGCAGCCCTTCGACCTCCATCCAATGGGTCTTTCACAAGACCTCTCTGAGCTGCTGGTCTTCTACCAGGACCTCCTCGGGACCTGGAAGCTGGTCTCCGCGGCGACTGACGAGGGGGAAGACCTCCTCACGGAGCCCCTGCTACACAACCCCCATCTCAATGTGCAGGTGGCGGAGTCCCCCTTGGTGCGCCGGAGGTTGGTCCTGGCAGGTACCACCAGGATCGGAGACCTTCTGACCTACGACCAGAGGAACTACTTGGACCCCCTGGTGCTCAGCCGCCACATGGGGCTCTCCACCCCTCACGTCCTGCGGTGTATTCTCAAGGAGGTGAGGGCAGTCTTATAGCCTCTACGGCTTTCCTTTAGCAGGTCCTGGGAGCAGGGCCGGTGCAAGGAAGTTTCGCACCCTAGGCGAAACTTCCACCTTGCGCCACCCCCTGCCCAGCTAACCCCCACCACTGCAGCTAACCCCGCCCAGGGAGCCCCCCCCTCCATGGCAGCTAATCCCACCCCCCGCCCGCAGCAGCTCCCCACCCCCCCATGGCAGATCACCAGCCCCCCACCCGCGGCAACTAACCCCCCCATGGCAGCTAACCCTCCCCCCACCCCTCCCCCGCAGCAGTTCACCCACCCCCAGCAGCCTCCCCCCCACCGGCAGCAGCCAGTCTCACACCAGTTCCCCCTGCCCACAGCAGCCTCCCGCCCTGCGGCAGCTAGCCCCCCACCTGCGGCAGCTCCCCACCCCCTGTGACAGCCAGCCTCCCACTTGTGGCAGCTCCAACCCCCCCACGGCAGCCAACCCTCCGCCCACGGCAGCTCTCCATCCCCCGCGGCAGCTCCCACCCCTCCACGGCAGCCAACCTTCCGCCCGCGGCAGCTCTCCCCGCGTGGCAGCCAGCCCCCCGCCCGCGACAGCTTCCCCCCCCCGCCCCCCGCGGCAGCCAACCCCACGCCCGCAGCAGCTCCCCATCCCAGGCGGCAGCTCTTCCCCCCCCCCCCCCCCCCGTGGCAGTCAGCCTCCCGCCCGCCCATGGCATCTTCCCCCCACCCCGTGGCAGCTCCCCATCCCCCCGCCCGCGGCAGCTCCCCATCCCCCATGGCAGCCTCCCCCACGGCAGCTCCTGCAGCAGCTCACCTCCGCGCCGAATCACCGCCGGGGAGTCACCGCCGAAATGCCACCAAGAGCTGCAAAATGCCACCCCCCAAATCCTGCCTCCCTAGGCGACCGCCTAGGGTCACCTAGTGGAAGCGCGGGCCCTGCCTGGGAGAGGGTGCTTCCTGCCCTCCCTTCCCCCCTCCCCCTTGGCCCTCCGGACATCACTATCAGGCCCCTGCCCCGCGATCCTTCCCAGCCCTCCCCTCCTTGGGCACAGAGCTTATCATCTTACTGTATGTGTTTGTAAAGTGCTGGGTGTATAAAAAGAATTATAAAATTGACTTTGTACGAATTTAAGGTTGGTTCTTCCTTCAGTTACGTGCGTAACATCTATGGATGCTACCTGGAGTCACACAAATTCACCAAATGACTGTTGTTACGTTTTAACAATGCCCCATTTAGCAGTGAGTTTAACTGTGCCCTCCCTGCCTCTCTTTTATCTCAGTTACAGTGCAGTAATTTAAAAGTGCATGCAATTAATGTAGGAGACTAAAGTATTAGCAGAGTAATGATTGTTCAAATATTTGTCAGTTGTGTGTTTTTAACATGTATTTACCTGACATCTGATCTCTGATGATAATGTATCCCAGAAGCAACCCTGCCCAGAAATGATTTATGCAAAGCAATCCAACTGCTTTCCCTGGTGTTTGTGCAGGTGCATTATCAAGGCAAGTTGATAGAAACTGTGCTTAATCATATAGGGCTGTATTGTGCCTGTTATGCACTTTCTTATGTTGGGGCAGGTGCAGAATGGTATGCCCCAAGTGGAGATCCAGGAGGACATCTGCTTCCTGCAGGAGGAGCACACCTGCTGCTATGCCCTTCAATGAGTGCAGCCTGCTTTCCCCTGCATGCCTGGCCTTTGCATTGTGGATGGGACCATGGTCCCACCTCTTCCTTATCCTTTTTTGGGGTGTCCCGGGCACCAGGGAGCAGTCTCTGCACTGGACTGAAATCGTGCCCAGATATTTATTGTGCTGGGACTCAACAGGGAACGCTTTGCTTCCCCACCCCACACAGAACAACAGAACATTATCTGGCCTATAGGTATTCCTGAGGTAGCTATAATGTGTGGTATAAATATGGGGTCATTCTTATTTTATATACAAAGTCATGTCGTATTGCCTTTAATTGTTTTGATGAGTGGTGCTTGTTTTAAAAGTAGCAAGCTGCATATGTAGACCCTAAAAATTTCACAAGAGGCTATAAAATGGTAACAGGAGGCACTAGCATCTACATTTACTTGTATAAAGTCGCTGCTGATTATAGAGAATGAAACACTGATTCTAGGGATGTTTGTAGCTATTCCTAAAAGTCAGTACATGCTTTTAAAATTATACTGCATGTTTTACATGATATTCTGATACACCCCGCTAGTAAAACCTTTGAGCACTGCAGCAAGTATTTAATCCTCAAAGAGCCCTTTCTAAAGTTTATTTGCTCTGATAAGTGAGCAGCCCTACCTTATTTAGGTGTGCATCTGTGTTTTTCATCAGCAGCAACAGTTGCCTAAAGCCACTGTAATCTGAAGAGAATGTGAAATGAAAAATACTCAAACCTTGATGTCTATTAGCTGCCTGAGGTCCTCAGATTCAGGATAATAGAATTGCCTCTAATACTAGGCTCTTATTACAGAAAGTCTAGTTCTTAGATTTTTGAATCAGATAACTTACAAATTAGTTGCTAGGTGTTTTTGCAGGTTTACCAGTGTTTTGGGTTAGGTGTGGGAGAAGCTTCCTTTTCTGATGGGAGAAGGTTTGCAATTTTAGCTTGAAGCAGAGTTTTGTTTTTAATATGAAAAGGGAAGCATGATAAGCCTTTAGATTCCTGCAGGGCACTTAAGTGAGAGCAGCTATTGTTTCATGTTTTTGGAGGGAGGCACTTTGTTTTGGACTGATGGAGGAAGTTACATCAGCATGCATAATGAAGCAGTGGGAGAGCAACTTGTACTGTTTGGAAGTGGACACTCTCTGTTCTCACGGTCTGACAAGTGGCAGTGAAGAATGCTTCCTGAGAACATTTACTGTGTGTAAAATCACATGCAAAAGAGGAGAAGGAAAGCTAGAAAAAATGTCAAGTGAAATTATTAGAATGACATGGACTTCTGTACAGTTTGCATTGTCTTGACAAAGTGGATTTTATGGAATCATTTTTTACATTGAATTCAGAACAGAGGAAGTGTCAACATGAATCACCGAGCTACAGCTCCGAAGACAAGAGGTGATAATTATCTGAGCATAAAGGTACGTTGAACACAGAAGCAGTCAGAATAGTAATAAAATACATATGGTCATAAAAAGTACATTACAATAAAATGTTATGTTTATTGACATTAGTAGCAGTTTTCTAATTATTTTGGGAAAGTAATCCAGAAGTTTTATATTTTACAAGTTCAGTTTTCCACTCCCATTGCAATCAGGTAAATGTAGACAAACCTGTCTAAATCTTTTTGAATATATATGACAAAGAAATATACATATGGATAAAGAGTAACTCAGTGCCTTTAGGTTAGCTACATGGGAGAAAGCAATATATGTGAAAATAAGACAGATTTTAACTCTTTCTCATCTGCTAACTCAGGCAGTGGTGAGAAATTGTTCTTCAGCTCAGAACTGTGTAAAATGAACTCAACAAATTGCTTCTCACTGTGGGAGAAATGGAATTTATTGCCTTAAGACTATAGGCAGTGGCTTATATGTAGGAATGTCTGTTGGCTTAAAGAATGGGCATGGCTTAGTAAAACAAAACAATCTTTTCAGTGTCAGATAAAAGTGACAGAAGCTGCTTTGTGTTTTTATGTGAATTTTAAAAATGTGTTGACTTGTCTTTGATTCAGTTTTTACTGAGAAAGTTAAATTGAGAGTGTTCCATTTGGCAAGTCTACTTCTGCTACTCAGCAATACTTCAAATCACACTCGATAGTTTGATGTAGTTAATTCAGAATAAAAGTGCATTAAAACATGTGCAATTACAGAGAGGGGAAACTGCATGATTTTAAAGCTTATAAGTCAGATGTGTTAATCAAGATAATATCTGAAGTAATATTAATTTAGAAACAATGATAATGTTCTGAGGATACAAGCATTTTGTATGTTCTAAAAGGGAAGTTTAAAATATATATCAGTAGGTTTGGGTCTTGTGAGCATATTGTAGTACAGATATATGCATTGCAATATTTGTCTCATGAGGATGCTTTGTAATAAGTTCTATTAATACATAATTTGCCTAGTGCTAGCTGGTTATGATGATATCAAAGCACAGTTACCGCAATAAATGTTCATTGTTTATAACTTACTGCGATGCTGTATTACTGCTTAGGCCGTAAAGCTGAAACCAAATTAACATTCACAGTCAACATTTGTTGGAAGGAACCCAATAAGTTAGTAACTTCTCTCATCATCTGACCCAATGTGTATTCTTCTTGCTATATAACGCTATGTGGAAAAATCCACCCGTTTCTGAATCATATGCTTTTTTATGCACTAGCCAAATGTTCAATACATTAGGATTTTAAAGCATATGTGGAATGTTTCCAGTGGGTCACAGCAAAGTTCAGCAGCTTTGACCTCAGTCAGGTACACAATGGTAGAGATAACATTTAGTCAGCTTGACATGTCAATCTATTGTTGTCTCCCAAAGTAAGAAATGCATTCAGACTAGCACTTTATAGTCCAATGGTTTTAGTCTTTGTGTGCCTGGTTAAAAATTTGGTTTAGCACTTTCTGTATGTGACACAACAGTTAATATTCATTTCACTTGAAGTATTTACTGAATACTTTATTTCTTGTTGAGCTTAAAGGATGTCAGACAAAGACAAAAATCATTAACAGCTCATTTGACTTTGGGCTTGAATCAACAGGTGAGCACAACTTTGTTCCTATTGCCCAATGATCTATAGTCCTTTAGATACCATTGTGTAGTGAGTGGATGTTTGATATGAAATCGGGTTCTATTTTTGCTGCTTCTGCACCAAGTAAAAGTAACCTTTGTCCTCCCTTAACAGTAAGATTAGGTAGGTCAAACAAAGGACAGTAGATCTAAATCTAACTTTATCTTTTAAATAATTATGTTTTGGTTTCTTGAAACTGATACTGCTAGCAATACTGTACCTTGAATAGATATTTTCAGATATTTAATTTACTTGCGCATATAATATGGTAAAATGGTCAAGCAAACGTTCAAAATGTGTATATTTTTTTTTAAAAAATCTTTAAAATTAAGGCTTTATTTTTAGCCATTCTTTCAAGGATTTTAATGTTGTCTTTATTTTTTTTTAAAGTACAAAGCAGAAATCACTTTGTATTTCTTTTGGCTCAGGGGACCTTTCCTTTGGCAAGTATGATCTCAAGATTAAACTGCTTTGTCTGTTTTAAAGGCTTGCAAATTATTTTCTTGCCAGCAAAAATTATAGTAGCATGATTCACTGTTTGGGATAAATGTGGACTGTAAGGCTTTGTCTACACTACCCAACTTTTAGCGACACACGACATACGTGTGCCGCTACAGCTGTGCCGCTAAAAGGTGCAGAGTGTAGGTGCTGTTCGTCAGCAAGACAGAATTGTCCTGCTGATAAAAAAACTTCCACCCCCAAAGAGCGGCAGCAGCTTTGTAGGAGAGCCTCCCGCCGACAAAGCGCTGTTCACACCAGCACTTTTGTCGGTAAATTTTTTGTCGTTCAGGGTGTGTGTGTTTTTCAGCACCTCTGAACGACAATAGTTTTGCCGACAAAGTTCCAGTATGGCTGTTCTTGGGGGCCTGGGACCTCTGAGGTAGGCACAGTGTATCAAGAAGCATCTTGAAGTATCAAGAAGTATCTGAGCAGCCTGTGCTATACTTTTTGGGCAAAATGTTCTGATTTCTTTTACACCAGTGTAAACATGAAGTAACTGTGTTTACTTAAATGGAATTACTCCAAATTTATTGCAGTGTAAATGCGAGCAGCTTTTGGCTCTTTGAAAGGCTTCAGTGTTTGTTCCCCTGCACTGTACTGGATCACCTGGCCAGTGTAAAGAGTGTAGACCCGTGGGTCTCAATTTATTACAGATTGTGGGATGCATATGCAGCCCACAATGTGTTACCTGGACCGCAGGGGCTGGGTGGCAGGGCAGCGGCAGCCCAGAGCCTGACCTCAGACCCCGTGGGGCTGGCCAGCTGCCCTGGACCCCGCTACGGACCCCTGCCGCATGGCTGCCCTGGGCTCCTGACCCCGCGGGGCCGGCCAGGAGCCCCGGACCCCAGACTCCTGGCAGACTCTGGCATGTGGGCCAGCCTTGAGCTGGGCCGCAGCTGTGTGCTAATCGGGCTGCATGCGGCCTGTGGGTTGAGAACCGCTGGTGTACACTCACGCCATATCTACACTTACCATCTTACAGTGGCACAGCTGTACGGATATAGCTGTGTCGCTGTAAGAGCACTCATGTAGCTGCCTTATGCTGACATGCGAGAGCTCTCCCGTCGACATAATAAAACCAGCTCAGTGAGCAGTGGTAGCTGTGGCGGTGGGAGAGCCTCTCCTGCTGACATAGCGCGCTACACATGAGCACTTATGTTGGTAAAACGTGTGTTGCTCTGGGATGGGTTTTTTTCCCCCCCAGACTCCTGAGTGACAAATGTTTTGCCGAACATAAGTGCTAATATAGACATGGCATCAGATTGTGTCCTTACCCCTCCCTTAGCTCCACTTTGGCCCCAAGCTCAAGCAGCCCTTTTGTTCAGGGAAGGGAAAGACTATGATTGCAAGCAGCTCCAGCAGGAAGAGAGGAGAGCTCCTTGCACTGTCCCTCATGCCCCCACTGCCTGCCTAGCCATGGCCGGCCACAATCTAGCCATTTAGATTTTACACCACAGCTAGTAAATACAGTCCACAGACCACCTAATGAATGCCTTTCACACACTTACATACTGTACGTTAATATTTAAATTAGATAGGACCTTGTGACCCTGGGCAAGTCACCATCCTCTCTGGGCCTCATTTTCCTTATCTGTAAAATGGGGTTAATAAAACGTACTCTGAGTATTGTGATATTAATCAGTTAATATTTGTGCTACGCTTTGAGACTCAGTTAGAAACAGTTGTAGAAGTGCTATGTTATATTGTTCAAGTTTCAATCACTTCAACTTCAAACAGTTGAAATAAATAGTATCCCCCGTATTTTCAGGATTCTGACTTTGATATAGAAAAGTTCTTGGTAGACTATAAATATATTTTTAAAATTAATGCATTTTAATGAGGCAAGGTTGGTGAGGTAATATCTTTTATTGGAGCAACTTCTGTTGGCAAGAGAAGTTGGCCCAATAAAAGATATTATCTTATCCACCTTATCTTTCTAATAGGAAACTCTGCCATGGCCAGAGACCATCTGACTTTTTAAACCTTTATTTTGCCTCCAGACAGGACTACATTAATGTTAAAACCATTGATTAGAAGGGCTGGCTTTGCAAAGGAGTTGTCATTTAGCACGGCTGGCCTCCTTAAGGTGCAAGAAATAAAATTGTCTTTAAAGACCTCTAAGCTTTTCTAACATTTGGCATTAGATAGCTGGAAATAAAATTACTTGTGTATGTTTGCACTCAAAGTGGTATTTAATATTTTCAGTAACAGAGCAGCCCAAAAGTGTAGAAACTGTGAATAAGAATTTACATTTTGTGTGTGTTTCCATATACCACTATTCTTTTTCCTTCATGCCCACTACAGGGGCCAACATTTGGAATCTTCCTCTTGCCAAGATTCCTATGAACCTAATTCTGTTGAAAGAGCACAAGAGGAAAGAGGAGAGTGGCTTTGTGTGTTCTCTAAACTGACAGAGGTCCCAAGCAGAGAAATCTTGAAGATCTTGTTGCCAGTGCAGAGGCCCAGGATGTGAATACAGACACCTGTGTTGTTCTCTAAGTCTCTCCCATGGCAACGTGGGGTGCTCCTATTGATTCTCTGACCATACCTGGGACAAAACCCCACATGATAGCACATTGATGGCCTGTGCAAAGGATAATGTTGACACTGTTGGCCTTCTCATATGCTGGACAATCCCTGTGATTTACGGTGTGGTGATGTTGCAGGAAGTGGCTCTCCACAGGTCACGGTCACTCCCAGTTCTGCCACATTCCTCCCTCGCCCAAAATACAGAAAAATATGTCTTCCATAGAATTGGCAGGAGTGGGAGATGATGGTGTGTTTGCATCTTCTTGGCAGTCTGAACGGGTTTGGGGCATTTGGGCCAGAATGAATCATTTTGATGTTTTCACATGGATAAAGATGAAGTAACAATAACACTTCTCTGGCAAGGCAGAATTAAATGGATAACTGATTAAGTGTCTCTAACCACCTTGATATGCAGAAGATGGTCGCCTATATGTTTTACCTCACTACTAAATTCCAACACTGAAAGTTTAGGCCTGGCTAGCTTGGGGAATTGGAAAAGAGATTTGAAGTCCTTTCAGTTGCTTACGGGAGCCCTGTCTAGCTCAGTAATGACTGAAAACTATTACTGTCTGATGGCGGTCTGTTGGCCTATGTAGCATGAAATTATGATAGTCTCAGTCCGTCTCCTGGTGGAGACATATCCACATTGCAAAATTTGCCCCACCTCAGCAGCCTCAAATTAGATTTGTGTGCCACACAGAAACTAGTACATCCAATGTTTTGTGCTCAAAATGTTGGATATGATTGAAACCATTTTGAAAATTTGGCCCCAGTTACTTGCATATTGTGGATTGCACCTTTGAAAGATGATCCAGTTTTACTCATTGAACATGAATTTAAATATGCCAGGTGATTCTTTTACAGAAAAAAATAAATCCAGCAGGTCATTTTCTATGAGAGGCCGTCAGCTTTGAAGATCACTTGTTCCTTGGTCCAAAATAAACAGTATTAGTTGACCTTCAAGGCATACTTCAAGACCTGACTTTTTACCTAGGTTTTTGGGCCTGATAATGCTGCTCATTGAGAGTTAAGAGGGGTATTGTTGGAGGCCTGATTGACGTGCATATTTTCAGGTTTGTATTTTGTTGTTGTATTTTTAAAATTATGTCTGTTTCTTTTTGTTACATAAATCTATAAAAAATAAGTAAGATGAAAACTTGATTTAAGTGAATCGTGTAATACAAATAATACTAAGAATAGATAGGTGAGGAGGGAAGCTCTTGGACTACTTGTTCAGAATTAGTAAGATTCCTATTCAGAGATTAAAAACCACCTCTGTTTTGTCAGGTCATAGGATTCAGACTGCAGCCAGAACACAGTAAACCCTAACAGACACTAAGTGATGAGAGCAATGAAAAATGCTGGAACAACTGAGGAAAATCAAGAGTGATTTTAATCTTATTCTACCCCCCAAAAAAGAGCAAGCGTCATATCAATCTCTCTCTCATCCTCTGACTTTAAGAACCATGCATTCTCTTGCTGTAGGTGCTCTTATTACAGTAACTCTCTGATGAGCACAACTTTTCTGAACGTCATGAAGAGTATTCAAAGTGAATACATTTGTAAAATATCTTGACAGTCAAGCTATTGGGAGTCCATTCAAATGATTTTAATATTGAATTTCTTTGAAAGATGAAGAATCAAGCACTTGCTGAGAGTCATTAACAAAGAATCAGCATTTTAAGTCTGAATGAGATAATAGTGGTAAAATAATATTTAAATGTAATTCTTGCAGTCTTATTTAAGCTTGTATTGTTCATTACACAGACTGAAGTAATGTCCAACATGTCCAGGTGTTTCCTTTAAAAGCAAAAACTGGCCAAAATGATTTTTTTTTCTTGGCATTTTATGGTCATTCGACCTTTTCTTCTATTGAAGAGACAACACAGCCACAATAATCCTGTATAGTTGGGACTGCATCTGCTTTGCCCATTTGTTTTGTGTGTTGAAGTCAGCCTCCTCCGTTTAATTAGTGGCATAAATAAGAGTTTTAGTTATGGGCAAACTTCAGATGTTTTATTTTGGACAAACCCCAAAGAACTGACTGCTCATCTGAACCTTTTGAAGTCTCCTCTCTGCCAAACCCTATCCTCATTCATATGTTTCCTTCAGTTCCTGACACCTTATCCAGATTCCTGAAGCTAGTAACCCTTCTTTTATCACCCAAATATTCACTCACCCACACACCTTTGTGTTTGTTTGGTGAAGTCCATTGTGAGGGCTCAACAGGTCTAGCAGACTCTGCTCACCCAGATGCTATCATAAAATCCTGTGCATTCTAGGGCTTCATAGGTCGGGGGCAAGTTCTAAGATGAGATACAGAGCTGGCAAATCTTGGCTCCCACCTTTCTTCTCTCCCGCTGTGCTGCCCTTCCTGGCCCTGCTTCATTCCTAGCCCTCCTACTTCCTTAGCCCTTCCTCGCCCTCCTCCACTCTCTGCTGCCTACCGTGGCAGCTTTAGTACTCCTTTTTTTGCCCCAGCCGGAGCAGCAGCTGTGAGCCACTTCTTCTCTGCTGTTTCCTGGAGGAAATAGGACCCAGCAGTGAGGGACACATTGGGCATGTAAACTAAAGGAGGAGGGAGAGGCAGCGGTCAGGGTGAGCTGCTTCCAAGAATCCTGACTGGCCCCTCCCCCCAACAGCCACAGACCATCCCTTTTCCTTATGACAGTACATCCCAGAGCTGTAAGATCATAGAGCCCTGACGCAGGAAGCAGTGCGCTAAGGATCAAGTTGCCTGGCCCAGCCCCAGCGGAACTGAAGGAGCACTCCGGCTGGCCAGACAGGACAGCCCTCCGAAAATCAAGGCATTGCACTTTGCCTGGGTGGTCCACCAGTGACCTACCTTGAATGTGGGAAAACATTTTTCCTGGGTGTGTAAATTGGACCCACCCAATGTACTTTTAAGCTCTTAAAATAGGCAACTGTAATTCAAGAGATATGAGATTCCTATCAACTGTGTGTCTGCCTCCCCTTAAAAAAATACTGTTTCAGGATGTGGCTGAAACAGTCAATCTTATTTAATTAAAAAAATATTTTTGTTTGACTCCCTGGGAGAATTGCACATACATCGATTCAGAAGATTTATTAGTAAGTTAAGGACAATTCAGCAAAATTGCCCCTTGGACACTGGAGGCAAGGGCCGTACTTCCCTTTGCAGAGAGAAAAAAATCTCCCTTTCTGGTGTATAATCTATTAGAATTGAGATTACAAAGATTGAACAACTCCCTCAGTAAGTCCGAAATTGGGGCTTTTTCTAAAAGTAAAACTCCTGATAGTTTGAGGGTTATGCAGAAATGTACATAGTCCTTTCTGCCAGCCCTGACCAAGTCCAACTGCTAGGATATTCGAACTGCAAATGCTGTGTCTCTTCTGCTAATGCTCTACCTAAAGATCTATTTCTTGCTCTCTTTCTCACACACACAGGGATAGGGGAGAAGGTGACCCTGTTCTTGCGAGGGTGAGTTAGTCAAAGATACTTCTGAGGCAAGGTTTTTGGACACATTTGGGAAGGGCGGCTCCATAGGTTTTGAGCAAATTCTAATGTAGAGGGCAGTAATTTCTTCGGGTTAGCCAGCAAACTACATGAAAGACGATTGTATTGTTCAGTCTCCCAGTATTTTACATGGGGAAAAATTACTACAATCATCCAATTATTATTTTAAGTATGTTTTAGTTTGTTTAGTTTAGTTTGGCTGATTTTTATGTTTTTGCGGTAATGAAGATATCCCAGTCCCATTCTAAAGTCAGGATTTCCTCTACTGTTGGAAAAATCTAATTTGGGACGGTAGCTTTGGTCAATGCTGCTGTTTGTCCCTAGTAAAGTTTACAGTTTGTCTCTAGTTTTTGAAGGTTTGTAAGAAGGGGTTTATGAAAAGCTGGCATATCAGCTCTTGCACAGTTCAAACCACATTGCTGGGTGAGATGGATATATTTTTGTCTTGCATCCTCCATATGCAATGAGCTATATCTGTCATGCAGTCTGAGGGACTTTCAGATAGAATCCTAATAGCACATGGGGATTTGGTTTAGTGTTTTTAAAAGTCTTTTCTGACCTCCTTTGGTGCTTGTGGATGCAGTTTTATTGCATCTTCTGTTGGAGTTCTCAAGTTCTATTGAAAAGTTTTACAACATTACAGCGACCCTTTGCCACGCAGTGCAGGTGGGAGCAATTTGTAGGCAGTGGGGAGGAGTGGAGAGCAACAGTCCGTTATGTCCTCTCCAAATCCTGGACACTGCAGAAGTCTCCTTGGTGGGCCTGGGCTCTTCAACTTTTGGGTGGAGCCTGGGAAGGAACTGCTGTCTGTGGTCTGCTCATCTCAAGGCTGAGCAGATTGAACGTTTGGAAGTTGTACCAGCAGATGGATGTAGCCACCACTGAGAAGTTTGCCTGCAGCCTGGCTACTGTACTGTGGGGGAACCGTGGCACACTGAGAAAAGGAGGAAAGATGCTGTGTAGAGGCACTGAGTTCTCTGCACATAAGCTCCTGCTGTCTGTATCTGTCATGAGAGCTTAACCCATCTGCTGGTGTAGCGGCTCCTAGTTTCAGGAAGGAATGGGAGAAAGTAAACTCTCCCCAAGCCTCAGTGAAACATGGATAGGAAGGACAAATCTGAGAGTGGGAATTTGTGAAGTTTCCAGCCCTCTTCATGGGATAACTCAGACTGATGTAGCGTGTGGCCCAATCAGTGAAATAATCAGTTAACGGAACTAACGTCACAGAGAAACAAATGGAGAACTATAGGTAGGTCTGCACTGTCCCTAGGAGGGAGCCTCCCGGCCTGGGTAGACAGACTGAGCTAGTGTGCTAAAAATAGCAGTGTGGATGTTGTAGCTTGGGCTGCAGCTCTGACTTTCAAACCCACCTGACTCCCTAGGCTGGAGAGCCTGAGCTCCAAGGCCAAGCTACAGTGTCCACACTGGTATTTTCAGTGCGCTAGCTCAAGTCCTACCAGTGTCAATCTGTCTACCCAGGCTGGGAGGCTCGCTCCCAGCTGCAGTGTAAACATACCCTAAAAGGTTATTAGGAAAGGAGAAATAATATGCAAAAATACAGGGTAACCAGCTCTGAAGAAAAGGCTAAACTTAACAGCCCCAAGCACAAAAGAGAAAGTACATGACTTGCTCTCCTGAGACTCAAAATGTTCAGATATGACCCTTTTATGACACATTTGCCTGTGTATCCTTTTTCTCCAGCTGCTGACTTTTCAAAGCTGATAGCGAAACATACATTGTTGAGCAAGACCTGACCTTGAGCTAATTATTTCCAGTTCTGATTTTATTGTTTTTATGATATAGGGAAAGCTTAAAATTCTGGGGCTTTCACTCATTCTCTGACAGCTAAGTTTGGCTTTTCTGTCATTTGAACTACCAATTGCTATTTCTTCATCTCGTAGGCTTAAAGAACTGAGACTTTTTTTATATTCTATCCTTTCTGAATTTCCATTCAGAGATGGATACTGTAAGATAGATCACTATTCTCTCATTGTTCTTTGGGTGGATTTTCAACATACTTAAAGAAATAGTATTTCTGTTATTCTTTTGTCTGAAACTCTGTGTGGGGATTCCCAAGGAGGATGTGAATATTTTCTCCAGAGCAGGTTTTTCAGATGTGCCAAGTGCTTCTGTTTATATTTATCATGTGTTTTATGTAATCTGTCTTGTGGCTAATAAAGCAACTATTTCACTTTCTCTTCTTGAGGTCAAAGAGCTTCTTAATGCCATGAGGCATCTTTCTGGAAATTATAAAGTAATTAATCTGCTTTTTAGTTCCTGCAAAAGTTCATCAGATATTGCTTAATAAACAGATGCCATTTTAGGTGGAAAGCAGCTAAGAGGCTGTGGCTGATCAGATTTTTTTTTTTTCCCCTGTGCTTTTTTTTTTTTAAATACTTCTCTTGAGGCCCTTTTTGTTCTAAGGAATCTTACATAACTTCAATTAAAAATGAATAATTGTTTACCACTGCAGTTTGGGACCTAATGTAACTGATCTTAATCAAGCTATGTGTCTTAAATAAGCCCATCACTCTGGGATGTGAGCATGAGTCATATTTACTGTTCTAAACTCTCCTTTCAACAGTGCTACCTACAGGAGGCAACAGTGAGAATTCTCTAACCGTGCTGCTAGCTGTAGCCAATCAACCAAATCTGTATTACAATACATTGCCGCACGGTGGGCCAGATTTGGATTGGCCCCTGCATGGGTGGATAGTGGTTGAGATGGTGCAAGGAGCCTCCTCTCCCCTTTGGCTGGGTAAGGGGCAGGCAGAATTCCAGTCCCTATGCTCAGAGGAGCACAGAGCTGGTCCATCCTGCCCCAAAGAGGGAATGCAAAGGGTGGTGGCAGGGCTATCTTATCTCCACAGACATTGGACCAAAGGGCTAGTTGGCTGCCCAGAGGTAAATAAGTTCCACTCTACAAAGAGGTGCAGTAGCAGGTTTGCAGCCTATGCCCCTGCCCATGAGGCATTTCGGTACCTGGTGCTGCCCTCACCCGCTCTGTGGAGCAGAGCCATATCCCCCTGTCCTGTGGACAGTGCCTAAAGGTCAGAGTCCTGCCTTGCATTGGCACTGTGGCAGTGTACTGCATGCCGTGGGATGGTTGCAGGAAAGGTGTAAATGACCTCCGCCGAACTGGCTTCAGTCCTAGCGGTGCACTCTTTTCTAAATAGATTCAATAAAACCAATATTTTGACAATCAACCTTTCTTCCCATTAGACAATAACCAATTTTGAAAAGGCTGTTAGCTGTTTATAAAGTGTTCGGTTACCAAAGCCTGCTGGAGCTATTGGCTCTCATGACAGTATAGCATGTGGATATGGCTACACAGCAGCCGGGAGCGTGCCTCCCAGCGTGGGCAGAGAGATATGTGCCAGCTCTGCGAAAGCGAGTGTGATTAAAAATAGCAGTGTGGCCATGGCGGCCCAGGCAGCAGCTCAGACTAGGCACCTGAGTACACACCCAGAGGTTGGGTGGGATTATAATTGGGCGGCCAGCCCCTGCTGCCGCGGCCACTCTGTTTTTGTTTTCATGTCTGTCTACCTGCCCTGGGAAGCACTCTCCCGGCTTCCGAAAGTGTGGGGTGCATGCGGGGCCAGGACAGCCCCTACAGGGGGTGAGGAGGGACCGCCACACTCCACCCCCACTCCGCCCCCAGCCTCGCTCAGCCCCGAGACCTGCTCCGCTTCCAGGCCCAGCTCCACCCTCAGTCCCTCTCCACTCCCAGACCAGCTCTGCCCCCAGCCGCAGCTCCGCTCTGCCCCCAGCCGCAGCTCCGCTCTGCCCCCTACTCTGACCTTAGACCAGCTCTGACCCCAGGCACGCTTTGCCCCCAGCTGCAGCTCCACTCTGCCCCCTGCTCTGACCTCAGACCAGCTCTGACCCCAGCCACAACTCCACAGTGCCATCTGCTCCGGCCCCAGCCCTGCTCTGCTGTCATTCCCTCCCACCCCTAGACCAGCTCGGACTCCAGCCACAGCTCCTCCCCATCTCTGTCTTCAGCCCGGACTCCTCTGCTGAGGAAGCCTGTGCAGTAATGGAGTGGGGGGCACAGACAGATTGCGTTAGTGGTGAGGGGGGACATGACTGTAAAAGTTTGAGCACCATTGGGTACAATACCCTGTGTGGATCTCCGCCACTCTGTAATATGAGTTACAATATTATGTGAGGAAGGATCTGGGACCTATTGGAATGCCATCGCAAGGGAAGGGATGGTTTTGGGCTGTTACAGATTTTAAGGAGTCATAGATTTGTGTTTATTTCTTGTGGAAGGCACCCAGATTGTACAGTGATGGACATTATAAAAAGCCAGAGCCCATTAGAAGGTCATGTAGGTGGGAGGAGGCGTCTTATCTAAACTGATCCAAATCAGAGAAAAAGGACTGAGGGTTGAGCAAAGGTTCAGGCAAGTTATTAACTCTTTGAACCATTTTGCCCAGCCCTACCATACATTTTCCCTGTTGGCAGCTAACCTGCAACTGGATCAGAATAACCCTTTCACCTGCTGGTTTTATAAATCAGTGAAGACTAAAGACATACTTGTACATGGGACACTTGCAAAACTGCTAACAAGTCTGGACTGGACAGTGTAATTCTAGTTAAAAACAACAGTAAGAATAAATCAAGGAGACCTTGTTGTTTTGTTGTGGAAAGCCAGGTTCCTACATGAATTCCTTTAATACTTTTCTTCGTATTTTGGTATATGGTTATGACCAGCAACTTGTCCTTCTTTCTGCCTCTGCAGAAGGATTTGCAATTTTCTCTAGTGCCACCCCACAGTTACAGGTTGTATTTTTGACACACAAAGTAACTTTACAGCAGTGATTACTTATTTGAAACATTGACCGCTGTATTACTAAGAATGTTTTTAATGGCTTTAGTTTTGAAAATTCAAAAGAATATAAGAATTTAAGACTAAGAAATACTTCAAACATACTGGGTATACGGGTAGTTGAATAAAACCTCAGAGACATCTACCAAATTCTTAAAAATAAAAATCTTGAATATTTGAGTTGAGAAGGCAACATTGCTGGGACAAGATAGGATGTCTACTAAGACAGAGAGATCATTCTGTAGAGTGTTTTTTATGGTACAGCCTGAAAGTGTATAATATCCAGGAAGGCAGGTATGATGATACACAGACAGAGATGTCCCTGCATGGTTTCATACTTTAAGTTGATGAATCAGTGTAGCATCCATTATTCCAGAGCACTATTCATCATGTCTGACTCAGACTTTAAAGGTCAACTATAAGTCACTAGGTTCTTAAGAAAAGTGCAATATTTCATGTATAATTTCAATAAGGCTGTATTTGTCAGTATTTCCCCCCACCTTCACCCTTTATTGAATAAAACAGATGCCATTGATTTCCATTCCTGCTCACTCAAGAATGTGTAATTTTTAACCACACATTTGTAACTAAATTTGTGGTATGTTCTACCATTACTGTGGTACATGAATAAGAAGCATGAAAAAGCTGACTTTTTATTTATTCCTCATATGAATACAAACACAAAAGGTCAAACCTGCAGTTCTTAATCATTCCACACTCCATGATGTTAACAGGACTTTCATCAGATTACAGGCTGAGTAAGGAATAGCAACATTTGCCCCATATTCTTTTAAGATTTTCATATAGTCCTCAAGCAATACATATAATGAATGTTCTGAAAGTATGTTTTTAAAATGATAATCTGTTTTAAGTGATTGATTGTTTTCAGTGCTCAAGCTTTGTGTTTAACAAGTTTCTATTTTCTTTAATAGCTTGCACCGGCTAATTTAATGCAATGAGATGGAGAAGTTGGTTTAAAAATTGAGTGAATAATTAGTAGTTTACTGGGAAAATTATACTTGAAAGGTACTGAACAGATGATAAAACCTATTTTGGAGACTTGATAAACCAGGTGTGTTCCTTACAGACTGGATACAAGGCACACTCTGGCAAAGGATTTAATAATCTATTTTATCTTTGAAAATAGTTTGTTTTGTCTGGGTTTACAAGTGAAGCTGGCAAGTAGGGAGGGCCGCACATCTTTCACACAGGATGGTCTTTTTTTCTCACGACAGCTAATGGGAATGCATTTGGCAATACCAATGCTGGCTTCTTTCAAAGATTAAAACAAAAAACCTTTCATGTGTGAATAACATGTTACTGGCATGAGAATTAGTGCTATATCTCATGTTGTTTTATTGTGTAGATTATTGGAAAGGATTTGGTTAGCCCGCCTAAGCTAAAGGAGACTGGAGGTCTGCAGTTTGCTTCAGGAAATTTCTGATTTCATCAGTGTGTGAATGGCCCCACCTTACCCTTGCACCTCTCCACTGTCTTTGGGATGAAGGGAATGCCTAGGGGCAGGGCAGTGGAGCATTCTGACTGGGGCACCTGGACAATGGTGAGGAGATGTTTTATTTGCAAGGGGGGGGGAGGGTTAACTAACAGGACATGTGCCTAACAGCACCTTGAATGCTTTGTAAATTTTGTGTATTCTTGTCTGCCTGTCTTGTCTGTTTAGGTCCCAATCCTGCAATTGCTAGTGTGTGAACAGACTCCTATGCCTACATGTGGCCCAAATGAAGTCAATGGGGTTCTGCCCAGGTGCAGCAGCTGCCCACATGCTAACTGCTGTAGGATCGGAGCCATAGGTTGTGCCCTTTTCAGGGGTTGGAGTATGTCTTCCTATGTATTTGTATAATACGTAGACAGATCTTGATTGGTGTCATTAAAAAGAATGATTTTTTAAAATGATAAATAGATTGAAAATTCAAGATCAAGGTGATCCAGATTACAATTGGAATGTTTTAAAACTAATTAGGAGATAATAGTTGAAAGTCTTTTTGGAAGCCCTGATGTATCCTTGTCTTCCTTTCACCAAAAGGCAGAAACACAGAGAAGAAGGTGACAGTGAAAAGGTAGGAAGAGGAGGGGGGAAAGGAAAGGAAGGGGAAAGTTAATTTATGAAGAACAAATAATAGTAAACAAAACAAAATAATGAGATGCACACTCCACGAATGAAAGTAGTCATATTATTGTGGCAGAGGTCACAAGGTGGTATTGTTACACATAATCTTCCAAGTTCTTTTACTTCGTGTGTGAGCAAATGTTCATTCTTGGGAAGACATGGTGTGGTATTAGTTTTTTGTTATGCAGTGTTCTCTGGGAGAGGAAGCTGTGAGAGCAGCAGGAGGGTTTGTTCTCTGCTCTTGGTCTCTGATATCAGAGTCAATTCTTGGGGCAGTGTTGCTCCCTGGTAACAGGGCAGGCACTAGTGTTGGGCTGAGATTCCTGAGAGAAGGGGCTGCCCTTCCTGCTGTTAGACCACCTGTGCTCCAGAAGTATGCATGCAGGTATGTAAAACGGAGGAGCAACACTGATGTCAGAATGGGATATAGGTGTTGGAAGAAGAAACATCAAAATGAACTTCTCTCACTTGATCTTTGTCCTTCTCTCCCCACTGCACTAAGTTGTCTGTCCATCTTTTGCTATATCTAAATGTAGGGGATAAACTTGTACAAGTTCACAAGGTTAGACATTATGCTTTGAGCCAGGGCTTAAATTCTCCCCTGGAGCCCCAGGGCTTGGAGCTTCAGCCCCATGGGGTGTGCCGGGCTCTGAGCTTCTGCTCACAGGATGTGCCGAGGCTCCAGCGGGTTTGAAAATATTTACTGGAGCTCTGCTCTGGATGGCTCCAACTGAATTTAACCCCGGCTTTGAACCTGCAAACATCTACATGTGGAATTTTACTTCTTGATTGCCATTGAGAGACAATACCTAGCTCTTATATAACCCATCACCAGTAGATCTCAATGTGCTTTATAAATACAGATATGGAAGTGAAATGCCTAAATTTACACAGTAGGCTAGGGGTAGAGACAGGAACAGAAAACAGAATCTCCTGACTCCTTGCCTGGTGCCTGTCCACTGAGCCAAATTACCAGAATGTGTTGATTTGTGAATAGCCAGCTCAGCAGGTAGCTGCTTGGACAGCAACTCTTCCACTGTTCCTTTCCTAGCAAGAAAACACTTGTAACCCTATTTTAAGAAGCTTTGAGTTTTCTCAAACTTTAGCCAATTCTTCAAAGTAGGTTAATTTAACATTTGTATGTACTGCTAGATCAGGCTGGGATGGAGAGTATAGCAGGAGGGACTTAGCTAATCAGAGATAAATCAGTGGAATGTAAGCCAGCTGGGAGCCCCATGTTTCTGGAATGCTTTGGTACCATGAAGATTCTGTCACAGAAACAATGCATTTTTGAGAGTGGGAGGAGGAAGAAAGAAAAAGGCAATATAACCTCAGTTCTGGTTACTCCTCCATCTCTCTTGTAAACCAGAGAATGAAGTTAAACTGGCAGTGCTCCAGTGTAAAGCTCTTTCCATTTAATTATAAAAAGTTAAAAGTTTCAACATGTATAGTTTCTTCAGCCTGTACATCAGTCACTTAGTTGACATGCAGCAGAATCTGTGTTTTATATAAATAGTAGCCTCCTTTTTAGTTTATTTGTGTTCATTTTGTTATGAACGTGTTTAATGTAAATGGTCAAATTCATCCCTGGTGTGTATCAGTGGAGTTCTACCAGAGATTAATTGGTTGTTACTATTGCTCTTACAATGTGCAAGGGGATGTTCAAACACAAAAAAGTGCATAATTTCTGTCCTGAATAAATGGGACTTGAGCTCCTAACAAGTTTGTCAATAAAATTAACTGAAGCATAATATAATGTTATAAGAAAACCACTAACTACAGTTATTGAATGCAGATGTTTATTTTCCCCCCTGCTTTACAAAAAGGGAGTCATTAGCAAAATTAAAATTGTATATACCTCCTCTAAAAAAGTGTAGATTTATCGTTGCCTTCCTTTCACCACCCTAACAGAGGAAAGAAATTTTTAAAAAAATCCTTATCCCTTGAATCTCATTTCTCCTTATTTACCCCATTATTTCCCTCATGATTTTTCGGTGTTAGTAAATATAGAGATGACAGTAGAAGGGATAACAGCATAGCCTGCCCTTCAGCGGGTCCAGTAATTCCAAGATCATTGCATTCAAACATAGGATTGTTCAATTTAGGAACACCAAATTGGAACATATTCTTTTGGATTGTATTAGGGGTGGGGGAAGGGTAGCAGTGTACTTAGGTGGGTTTTGGCAGGTGGTGAATGGATTCAGGTTGGAGTGCATTTATCTTCTTAAAGGATCCTCCTCCTAAAGAATCCCTTTGGAAACCTGAGCCAATGGACTGGCTCCCACAGGGTTTTATGATCAGGAAAGGTTTTTATTGAGTTCAAAGTTGGGCACTTGGTAGGGGTTGAACAAAACCACATGCACACAGGTAATGCCAAAGACCGAAGCATGGGTAGGAGATATATGTCACTGGCTGGGGGTTAGGATGTGGATGGGTAAGGGGAATGTGTCACTGCATGTCAGTGGTGGGAACATATCATTGGCTGGTGGTGGACGGCAGTACATGTCACTAGCTGGGCGTGTACTTGTTTCTCTCCCCCTTTGCTCAGTGGCCTTCCCACTTCTCCCCTTGCTCTAAGGCTCCTAATTCTCCTTGGCATTCTTCTCCCCTCCCTCCAAATGACGTCTGGTGTCTTCTCCTTAAACTCAGGTTTGACTCTTTGATGAGCCCAGTGCTTTGTTTCCTTGTTGGTCTGATTATTGAATTTTCCCACTACTATCCAGTGGATTATTGACAGGTGTTGGGACACCCTATGCTTCATTTGTGGTGGTGGAGGACAAATTCCATTATCAGACAAGGAATTATGCACTGGGACCCAACACAAAGACAGTTGTTTTTTAAAGTGAGCATTATGGTAGTGAGAGGATAGAGGTGGAGAGGGAGAGTAGAAAGTCAGAACAAAATGAACCAGAACAGAACCTATGGTTTCAGTGTAATCTGCTGAGACACTGGGACTACTCTACCAAATCATGACAGCCCTTGACAAACAGACATTTAGTCTCCTTCTTGACACTGGCAAGTTCCCACAACCTTTGTCATCCCAACTTAAAAACAAAGTTACACAAGAAGGAAAAGGCAGTAGTTACATACAGATAACGTGCTAAACAGATGCCTTCAATAACCAGTTGCTGTCATGTCCATTACTCTAATCCACCTTATACATAAATCCATATTAAAAAAAACTAAACAGCTATGTGATAGGAACATTTAGGATGCATGGTTAAACACTCAGAAGTCATGAGATGCCAAAGGTAAGGTTGTGTACTCAACCTGAGCCCTGTCCAATGTATGTGTATGAGCTGGTCTCTCTAACAATGCATAGTGTGACAAAGTAGCCCAATGGTGTTGAGTAGGGACGGGGGATATGTGACAAAGTCAGGCCGGACGGCTGTAAGAGGGTGTGTGAAGGCAGATAGGTTAGCCCTAGAATGTTAAAGGCCCTCTTCCCTATAAATTGAGAAGGGGTTACCTAAGATCAATTAGGAACACCTGGATCCAGTTAAGGCCTGCCTGAGACCTTTTAAAACCAGAAGGGAGAGAGAGAGAGACAAACTGCTACCAGGCTAGTAGCAGCAGGGAAGTAAGATTCTCCAGGAGGGGAGGCTGAACTCCCCATAGGGGAAGCAGACAAGCCTGAGTGCCTGCTAGGGGAACGATTGACACCCTGGGTCAGGCTACAAGGTGACACGCAGCCCCAGCGCGGAGGCAGGGGAAGGTATCACCCTTTGTTTTTATGTGTATGGGACTATTTCCCTTTTGTTTGGTGGAGGATCACCCCGTAGGCCTACCCTGAGGCCTGTTCAGGAAATATGGCCAAAGGAGCACAGAAGAGGGGAGGACAAAGGCTGCCCAGAGTGGGGTGGGGCTGATTTACCCCAGGCCCACCATCGGCAGAGGGGGAAGTGCTTGGTCCGACAAGATGAAGGAGGTGCCTTGCCACAATAGTAACTTCATAAAAAAATGTCTACGGCCTTAAATACATGTGACATCATCTAGGGTTTTGTGTATACCAGAGAAACGGAGCCCAGGATGCACAGTGAATGGGACAAGGGCTCTTGTGAGCCCTTGCCTTACTCATTGCAAAGCTTTCAACCTGTAGAAAAATAGTATGGTATTGTATCATTATGTGATTGCATTGTAATACAGATGCAGAAGGGGGCAGAGGTAAAGTTGCACACACTCAACCTTGGCAATTCCTAAATTTTGCATATGCCAGACAAACAACATCCAAGATGTCAGGCTGAGACAAGACCTCATGCATACCACATAGGTATATATGGGCTGAGACAAGAGATTTTCTCAACCCCCAGTTTGTGCCTCTGCATTAGGTATTTCATATGTGCAGTGCATACCTAGAGACATGTACATATTTGAGTCTACATTCCTGCCCTCTCAAATCTCCTTGGGGTGTTGACTGGCTATATTTTTCTTCACTTACTGGCCAAAACGGTGTTCTACCATGTGAACTCACTAGTGCGGAATGATTATTGCCTTCTCCCTCAGAGGTAGCTTTAATTTAGTGGTGTGTCCAGTGGTTCTTGTATGTACACTAGTCGTGTTAGTTCCTTGTGAATGAATGGGGGTGTTAGAGAAACATAAGTCTTTCTCACATTGTTACTCATTCACTCCAAAAAGTGTACAATTTGCCATGCTAGATCAAACCCATAGCCTATCCAGCCCCGTGCTCTGCCTCTGGCAATAGCTAATGCCTATGCTTCAAAAGAAAACAAAAAGCCCCATAATACACCTTGTCAGTTGTGCGAAGAAGTTGTACATTCTCGTTGAGGCTATTTATTTCAGAATGACCTGTCCTCCTTCCTGGAACAAAAAGAAAATAGCTGTATATTTTCTCTATTATTAATTATCATTTTTACTTTATTTATTTGCATTGGAATAGAGCTAAAAGGCCCCAATTGGGATTGAGGCCCCAGCATACTGTACAAACAAAGGAAGGCACGGTCCTTGACCTTAAATCCATACAATTTAAATAGGTAGGCTTGACCTGTGTGTGCCATTTTAAAGTGACCCTTAATCCCTAAATGAAAGACCTTTTTTGCTTTGGCAAACAGTTTGATTAACAGTCCTTTTAGTTATTAGAAAATTCCTCCCTCAAGGTGCTTTCCATTCCTGGTGTGTTCCCAAACATCTTTGCAGACACATTCCTGACTTGACAACAGTTACACTTTTCAAACTGTTTGGAAAACAATACTTTTCACATGCCTTTCTCTTGTTCCATGTGTAGTTGTCATTCTAGGTTGGCTGCACACGATTCAAAGTAATACTTATTATTTTTTATTAAAACTGGAATAAATGGAGGTCTTGCAAGAGGCAAGTGCCTCATTTTGTGTGCATGTTGGAGGAGGGGGAGGGAGTGGGGCTGTTCAGGATATGAAGGATATCTAATGCATCATGTTGAATATTTTACCTGTTGCAGTTTTATACTTCGATTTCCATTGCCCCGTATACAGCAGCATTCTTGTAGCTGTCCAGCCTGTCCTAATCTCCACAAAGGAAGAGGAGTTGCTTTCAGAGTGTTTTTTATTCAGATGAATCCCAAATGCTTTCTAAATTACCAGTCAGTCTTTGTCTCTCTTGTGCGCCTGCTCGCTTATGTATGCGCACATGCTCGTTCAGGTTCAATGACTGATTCCTGGCCAGACTGCCAGGCCACCAGACCAGCTATGCTATGCAATATTGCTTAGTGGAGTCATAGAACATGTAGGATCTGATTGCTGCACTGAGTAGCGTTAATCAATCAACTTTGTGCATGGATCTTAATTAAGAGAGGAATGAGACTCTGCTTAGAGCACTCCTGCTGTCATGGAAAATGTTAGGGGTCCAGGACATACAGCTTTCTGTGTAAAGTCCTGAGAGCTTGGTGCCATCGAAAATGTTTTATGTGCCTAGCAGTAGTGCTCGTAAGTGCATTTCTCCAAGTTCCAATGCCGGCAGGATTGCTCGTGGAACATCTTGGCTTCTACTGCTCTGCTTTTCCCCCATATAGACCACGTAATAGCAAGAGCAGGATTTTGCCCTATATCTAAGTGCTTGCCCATAGACAAAAGTCACACCAGTAAAAGCTTGGTTGGCATAGTGCTACCCGCAAATCTGTTTTGGTGGAGTGCACTGTGCCGATGTGTGTGTCCGTGCTTGTGGTTATGTAACAGCGCGCTGTGTCACTAGAAGTGTGGTGTTCTCCCAGCGATCTACACTGCTTGCAGGCTCTCTGCTTTAATGGAAACTTCTGATGTGTATTGTGGGATAACCTCTAGCCTAGAGAATTCTGGAAATATGAGATAAAATGCCAGAATTTCCCTTTGATCTGTCCCATAATTCACCTCTTTGTTGTGCCTAGTTCTGAACAACACCCTAGAAACATGGATGAGGACTGCGCTGCTCCAGTTCATTAGGGGAGAGAGATGCTTTTCACAGGGAAGAGGAAATTTATGTAGCTGCTGAATCATTGCCAATATTGGCCAAGGAAGACTTGTTTGTGATCTTAGGTTTCTTATAATTTACAAGCAGTGATTGCAGTAAGTATCGCATATAATGAATTATCCATTTAAAGTCAGGAATGGGACAGGCATAATATACCAATGAGTTTGTCAGGTATCTTTCTGAGTTTGTCAGGTGATTAGATTTTAACTACTGAGTGGTAAACTGTAAGCCACTGAAAGTTTGGTTTCACTTTGGCAACTTGTCATGTGCTTGCTTCTAATTTGCATATAAATGTATACATTTATATGCAAATAAACACACACGAGCACAATAGTTGCTTGTATCTTCTTTGCTGGATGACAAGAAATTGCTTGTTAATTGAATTTAGAGGAGATGAAAACAAAACAGCAAGGCATTCACTATGTCATTAGAAACGAAAAGACATGGGGCCTGATTGTCCACTGTGTTACACCCGCTCTAGAGCTGTACAACTCTCTTGGCTCCGGTGCAGTTACGCTGGTGTAAAACTACTGTAACAAGTGTAGCACAGTGAAGAATCAGCCCCTTGGGCTCTGGCCTATTAGAATCATTAGTCAATAGGCGGTACCTCCATATCTAAGATAAAGCACAACAAAGTGGGGGTTGTGAACTGTTAGGAGACCATGCAAAGTGTGTGACCCTCATGTCAGACTTTGGAAGCTACAACTTTAGCTGTTGCTTTCTTATTTTTATCTGCATAATGATTTCTTCACCATCAGCTGACACTGTAGGATTCACTTCAGCTCTTCTGAGTCTGCAACAGCTTTCATTTCAGTTTGGGCAGGGGTTCCTCCATTTGTTCTTCAGCCGAGCCTAAAGCTGTACAAACACCTACAACTAGATGGTGTTTGATGCACATTAGTTGTCCCACATGGGCTGTATAAGAGGAGGCCTTTATTCTCTTTTAACTGACTAATTCCTTGGTCTTCACAACAGGTCCATTAGCAATGCTGTTGTTCTCTTGTTTACATACTGACATCTGTGAAGGGATAAAGAAGAAGGGCTAAGGAGAGTTCCCAGGCTTTGTAATGAGCTAATGCTTCTTCTGGGATGTTAACTGCAGTGTGCTCTGTTTTACTCAAACTCAGTTTCAAGTGTTGCTGTTTAAACATCTGTAGAATAAACTGAAGAAAAGAGTTAATATAAAACCATAGTACATATACAACCTTTACAGTGACCTTTTGTATTAATTTATTCCAACCAAAAATACTTCTGAACTTTTTTCCTAAACATGCTTTTCTTACTGGGCTACTGGAGACTTCCAATTCATTTATTAGTTTAATTATGTTTAAATATGGCTAGTGCATGGTGTGTGGAGAGAGAGAGAGAGAGAGAAGGTTTTAGGACAATATTCAGACCCTCACAAGTAAGATTATTGTAGCAGAGATGCCATTAGGGCATACTAATATTTTTAGGACCATTGACCGGTCTTAGTCACTGCTCTAAATCCAACCAGTTCAATTAGAAACAAAGTTAAACAGGAAGAGAAGCATCCTGTCTTTTTTTTTTTAATCTCTCACGATTAAAGGGAAAAGAGTAAAGTTGAGAGGATGAAATAATTATTTCTTCACCCACATACAGTGTGCAGGATGACAGCAAAGCTTCCTATACTGGCTGCTGTCCTGTCATACTACTATATGATAAACTAAAAAAGCTGCCCCAGGAAGAGGGGCAGTAGCAGACAGTTCAAAAAGCTTCAGTGGAATTGTTTAAAAAACACTTGTTATAGCAATTCTGACTGATTATTTACAGATTTTAAACACGTTGGAAAACCGTGTTTTCTAGACTAGGTCGCTGCTAGACTACTAGCCAATCTCTAGATAGGGATGCAGAAAAGGACCTAGGAATAAAGGGCAGGTAAGCCCAGGACTAAAGATGGCTGGAAAAAGAGCGGGACATACTTTCATCAGGATTTGCCAAGTCATCAAAATTAAAATCTTTTGCAGAGACTGTTAGATTCTGGTAGAGTTCCAATGGAACCTAGGCTGGATCCTGGCCTGCAAGGCATGTTTATGTCTGAAAACCTGCCTGGTTTCCTGCCAGCTTACCCACATCCTTCAAGGATCTGTGGCTCCAGCTCAGGCTGCTAGGTGGGACTGCCCCAGAGTCAGGCTCCAGTCATCTTCACAGAGAATTTCAAAAATGTTGGTTTACATTCCTAATTGGAAAACAAAACTAGATTTCAAATTATCTAAATCCTCTGCAAAACAGAATTAACTCCCGCATGTACCTCCCCCCCACCTCTAGCCAGGACCAAGAATCTGATAAAAAGTCAGCTATAAAGGACTTCCACTGTTAAAAGGACCTAAAATATCACTGCCACCGCCAGGGGACCAGCTGACAAGGGGGTGTGGTCAATGGCAAGGCAGCTCAGACTGCTGGCACTAAAACAAACTCCATATGCTATTTAGGGTCAAAACTCACTCCTTTCCTAGGGCATGGCTGTATTAACAAATTAATGCAAAATAAGCAATATAAACTCCAGCACAAACCACCTCCCCATGTTTAGCTGTTCGTGAGGTTCTTCCCTGAAGACTACTCAGCCCTGGACCAGGGTTGCCAGTTTTGGTTGGATGTATTCCTGGAGGTTTCATCACACGACACAATCTTTAATGATTCGTCTTTAATTCCTGGAGACTACAGGACAATCCTGGAGGGTTGGCAACCCTACCCAAGACCCTAAGTTTCTCTCTCTTTCTCTCTCTCGCCACTTCCATCTCCCTCCTACCCAAGGTTCAGTCAAACCTAATGTAAAAGTGAATCAGCAGGTCTCATTTAGCATCTCTCAGCAGAGTCAGCACCTGCTAACAGAGCATGTCTCCAGGTACATTGCTCTCCACTTATTCTGCTGGGTATCAAACACCAAGCACCAGCCAGGTTTATAGCACTCAGAAGTGTGTGTGGCTTGAGAGCCAAAAATTGATTCTCACTGAGTTAACCAGTTTTATGAAATGCTTCATGATCTGAGCACATACCCCATTAATGTGTCAAACTACTCTCTCGGGCTCTTGCATTGCAGGGTGTGCTACAGCATATCCGGTACACAGCTCAGATAAAACAGGTAAACTAAACTCTCTTCACACCATCTTGAATTGGATGTTTGAGATGTCTTGGTACTTTTTTTAAAAGGGTAGGGGATAACACAGAGTCTTGGCCAAATGGGCTTCTAAACAAAGCGCGTTCTAATGCCTAAGGTGATTGATGAGTTGTTGAACTTGTGCAGACTTCTTTGTTGGCTGTGTTGCTGCGCTATCAGACTGCAATTATTAAATATTTTCAAAAGTGCTTTGTCAGGGACTTTGTGCATTGCATGATCTTGATAATATCTTCCCTGTAAAGATTGTGCCAAAATTCTGCCTTGTTGTGTGCAGGTGTGCTGGGCTGATGAGGGCTGAGCCCCCAGCACATCCATGCATGATATAAATTTACCCCTCCACTGAGCAGTGAACTAGGGTCCTGGCTACAGTGCCTCATGGGGCTCCATGGTCCCAAAGGGTGTTGGTTGATGATTTGGGGGTGTGGGTAAGGCTTGGTCTACACTACAGAGTTAGGTCAATGTAAGGCAGCTTATGTTGACCTAATTATATCAGTGTCTACACTAGAATGCTGCTTCCACCAAAGTAAGTGGCCTGCTATACCTACATAACTCCACCGCCACGAGAGGCGTAGCACTTATGTTGATGTAGTTAGGGTGACACACTGTCCATGTAGAAACTGTTACTTACATTGGCTACTGGCTGTCATTCTTGTCAGTTTCATGGTTGCCTCTGGATCAGAGCAGTGGATCAGAGCAGCAGCCTGGGATTCACAGCTGGAGCCAAGAATGTCAGTTTCACTGCTGGTTAGGCTCTATGCTGTAAAATTGCTATGCTGCACCCCATCCCAGCTGTCAGCTGGGTGCCAAGCTCACAGCTGAAGCCCCCACGCCCCACCACCCTGGGGTGACAGCCAGAGCTGTGAGCCCAGTGCAGGGCTCAGTGTCATAGCATGGAGCCTACCAGCAGTTAAATTGATATTCTTCTCAGTTTCATGGCTCCAGCTCTGAGACAGAGGCAGCCCTGAAACTCACAAGAATGTCAATTTCACTGCTGGTAGGATCCATGCTGTGAAATTGAACCCTGCGCTTGGTTCACAGCTCTGGCTATTGACCCAGGGTGGGTGGGAGGCTCCAGCTATGAGCCCCGCACAGCTGTCAGTGCCCCACAATGTCCCAATTCAGTCGGTACAAGCGTTCCTGGTGAGGATGCACACCACTGACAGAAGAAGGGCAGTATGGACACCAACAGCCAATTGAATTACTGCAGGGTCTGTGGGTCAACCTAATTTTGTAGTATAGACAAGCCCTAAGTCACCAGCAAACATGCTGGCCTCTTTTAAAACAGCCTGTGTCCTCTATTCTGTCCATGGGCTTCTACTGGGGAATGTACAGGCTCCAACACAACTTTGGCTTCTGGGTAGAGAGTTATTCAAAGTCGATGGCCCTCCTGGTAGAAAACCTGTCATTCTGCTAGGGTAGAGCCATTCAGTGCGGATGGCCCTCAATTGCTGTCACAGCTTTCCAGAAAAAGTCCCTCCGCTGGATATGTCTACACTTCCCACACAACAGTGGCACAGCTTCAGCGCTTGCAGCTACACTTTGTAGCGTAGACACTTACTACAGCATCAGAAGCGATTTTTCTGTGTCTGTAGTAAATCCACCCCTTTGAGGGGTGGTAGCTAGGTTGATAGAAGAATTCAGCTTCATCTACAGTGGGGTTAGGTCGACCTAACTACACAAGGCATGACATTTTTCACAGCCCTGAGTAATATAGCTAGGTAGACCTACATTTTAGGTATATCCCAGTAAGGGTCAAGCAGTGCTACAAAATAGGTGCTCTAAATCACCCTGAATGTTGCATTCAAAGTGGAAGTTGAAATACAACATGATGTTCACAAAATGGAGTTCATAATTTGACAGACATATTCCCTCTTCCTCCTCTGTCACGCATCCTCATGTGTCAAACAGTGGTTGCCCATTGTGTGGATGGACAAACCTGTATTCCCCTTTGCTCCGTCTTTCCAGCAGCCAACCATAGTTGCGGTACTTGCACTCCATTGTGTGTAAGGGCACAGCAGGGCTAGGAGCTCTATGTGCATCTTCTAAGGCAGGGGTTCTAAAACTGGGGGTTGGGACTCCTCAGGGGGTCATGAGGTTATTACATGGGGGGGTCACGAGCTGTCAGCCTCCACCCCAAGCCCCACTTTTCCTCCAGCATTTATAATGATATTAAATATATATAAAGTGTTTATAATTTACAAGGGGGGGTTGCACTCAGAGGCTTGCTATCTGAAAGGGGTCACTGGTACAAAAGTTTGAGAACCATTGTTCTAAGGGTTGACACAACAGCTGTCTGATACACTGTGCCTCCTGGAGCACCCCTTGAGGTGGTACAACAGATAAGGAATGCACAGATGATTTAAATGGAAAGGTTAACAAATTGGAGCTCTTGTCACAAAAATGGTCAGCAGTGAAATATTTAACCACGTTGACATATACACTACTATAATCAGATTTCCAAGTCAACCATCCATCAAGATGGACTAACGTAGTTCATGGCTCACTGAGCTATTGCTTCAGACTGTCTGCAAACTCAAAAAACACTGCCTCTGTTTACACTATTGCTTTCACAACCAAATCAGCTAGAAATGTAATTTTATTTTTGGCAGTTTTGATTCTGAAGCACAATTCTGTAGTCAGGGCAGGATACTGAGGTAAATTCTGCAGCTGAAGAATCATGGAATACATGAGGCTGTGGTTACAAATGTATTATCAGGCCCCAAATTCTCAGCTGTAAAAATAAGCTCGGTCTCTTGAGCAGTATTAAACAAGTGTAAATAAATTCAGGATCCCTTAAGCGTTCATGCATGTCCTTCATTTTCAGACCATTGTAGTCCAAGTTTATTCAAAGAGTTTCTTTCCAGTTTTTGAGATGATATAGAAATGTTTCAAACAGAACTCTTTCTCCAGGAAGAAAGAATAGTTGTTTCTCGAAGTCTCATATCAAGCAATGTCTTGTTCAATCAATTTCTAATGTTCAAAATTAATATAATATATACCTTAAATAGAAAATAAAAATCTACACTGTGCTGAGTCTAAGCATGAGAAATGTCATGCCAAAAGCAGGTTTCTGGAGAAAGTACAGTCTAAATTTGGGCTTAGAAGGGAATTATCTTTCATTCTTGACTATGGAGTCACTTTTGGATCCGTAGGTAATATATAACTATTTGTATATGTGTGTATACATTTTATATGTGAGTGCATGCATGCAAACTGTAGAATTGTTCATTCTAGCAGCAGTTCATTTTATAGCAAAAAATCAGCCATATCAGTTATACAAAAATTTGGGAGTCATCTACGTATTTCCTCTTAATGTCAAGATTTTTAATATCTGTGTACCAATGTTCTGGATTCTGTGAGATATATTGTCAAGAGTTCTCCTTAGCAAAACTTTATTGCACAGGACAAAATCCTGTTATCAGAACAATATTGCCGAGTGGGGAAAAGTGCACCAAGTCACACGGAATAGGGTTCGAATCTGTCTGTGTACGAAGGAGCTGGCTTATCAGGATCATGGTAGGGTCAAAGGTGCTCAGTTTGTACTGATCGGAAATTTGGCAATGTTAGCTGAAGCTAGGCAAAGGGGCAACATTAGGGGAACGAACTGGTGGAATAGTGGTGAGAAAGCAGCCAGACAAGGGATAAAAATACCATTTAAACACGTGCCCTGGTGTAGGATAGGGGAAGAGCCTTGCCCTGCCAGGCATGCTCAGCAGCCCGTATGGAGTCCCGCAATCTGGACAGGCTCTGTGCTTGTGGCGCATGAGAAGTGAGGCTCTCCTCAGCAGCAGCAGTCAGTGCCTGTGCCACAGCTAGTCAGCCGCACCCGCAAAGGCTGAGAGAGACTCCACACACCAGGGCAAAACCTAGGGAGGAAATGCTTCTTCCCTATCACCCCACCATGGCGGTGGGGTCTCCTTGCTAGTCTGAGAGAAGAAACAGTGGGGTTGAGTGGCCTCATCTATAGATCCATCTGGCTGCCACCAGCTCTAAAAGGGAGTAATTGTCCTCCCCTGATTGTACTTTCTTTGTTGGTGCCCCCTTTTGAAATTGAATTTTTGTTTTAATCCAGGCTTGATTATTTCCACCAGAAGTAGTAAGCGAGGTATTTCCTCAGGAAATTCTGTATCTAAAAAAAGGAAATTCTTGTATATGTACTGAGAGTCTCAAAGAAAAGCATTCTTTCACTACATGCAGGCATGCCTCACAGAACTACTAGAGAGTTGCTATCACTGTGTTTATACTGTTGTTATAAACATTAGGTGGTATTTCAACTTTGTTCATAAATGTTATGTCATGATATCTGTCTTTTCTTTCTTTCTCTCTCTCTCTCTCTCTCTGTGTGTGTGTGTGTGTGTGTGTGTGTGTGTGTGTGTGTGTAAATATATAAAAACACTATGGAGTATGTCATTTTATGGGTGCTGTCTTCCATTCTCTTTACCAAAAATATGTTTCAAAAATGTGCTTCAGAGGCTAAATGCAAGTGAAGACCTTTTTGCAAAACATGATTTCAGGATAGAGACTATAACTCGTTGGAAGCATTAAGAAATACACTTTGACTGAAGCTTAGTGTGCCAGCATTTCATATTTTGGATAAATGACTGAACTTGTGTGAAGATGTTTCAACTAAATCTGATTCTAAGAAATGTCGAGCTTCATTGAAGTTTAAACAGAGCTGAATGGGGTTTAGCTTACAGAAGTTTGGACTATGATTTTAAAAATGGCTAAAACACTTTTTAGTTACAGTACAAATTGGGCAAAATAGAAGAACAGCCACCCACCAGTGTATACTCCATGAAATCAAAAGATTGAAGTTTTGAAGTGCTTTATTTACAGTTAGATGTTTGATTCTCACAAGTTGCTGTCATGTTGCTTTTTATTTCAGGACTCGGAGTCCCTTGACACCTACATCCAGAACACACTCTCTGCATTATACCCACCTTTCGAGGCCACAGCTGCCACTGTCCTGTGGCAGCTTTTCAGCATAGTTGAAAAACTGTATCGAGGAGATGGCCTCAGGTGCCTAATTGATTTCCTTGTCCCTGCCAAGAGAGTCTTACAGTGCATTCAGCAAGAAACCTGTGTAAGTATAGCTTACTCTGGCAAAACAGAGGCCTCCTTTGTTCCTGACTTGGGAAAAAAAGATAAGATGGAATTTAATCTCTGATCTAGAGAGCTCTTTTAGTCTAGCAAATAAAATTTTGGATAACCAGGGAACAGTGCAAATTCTAAAGGTACCAAGGAGAACAGTGAAAGAGAATTATTTACCAACCTTTTTAAAACTGTCCGGAAAAGGAGTTAACTTGCAAAACCTGAACAGGAAACTAGCTGCAATCTACAGAAGTTGTTGATAGCAAAATTTGGGAAGGAAAACATGGTCTTCTTTTTAACTGATAATGATTTTAAATATCCCAGTGCAGGAATAGAAATGATAGAAGACCATGATAAAATATTTACAATAACAAAAAAATTCATAAGTCTGGAAGTTATTTTTAAAGGGAGCAGATACTGTAGCAAAGAAATTATTGTGGTTATTTTCTTTTCCAAGCTGACTAAAATCCTGGCCAGTGATGTGTCTGGAGTATGGCTGGCTAGGGCTGTACAGTCCACTTGGGATTCATGGCCGCAGAGGTTTAAGTCCTGAGGGGTGACATCCCTAGTGTTGGGGGAGGATTTTTCCAGTGATTGATTGACAGACAATTGGAGGGAACCTTAGAGGACTTATACTTCTCTGTCTCAGCACTCCTGGCTGGCATCTCCGATATGATATAGCTGTCAGGGAGTAGAGAAGTCAAGACCCAGAAGAGCTACCATTGCATGCAAATAGCAGGTACAGGCACCCTGTCAGCTCCCCTATTTCAGTTTTGTAACTTCAAGGACTCTCTTCTGGTCACCTTCTCTCCCTGCAAAAGTTCCTCAGAGCTGACTGCAACCCTAGTGAACACTGTGGGTCCATGATGCAGGAGAGAAGAGCATCAATCTATGGACAGAGCAGAGGCCTCCTTTGCATACATTTACCACATCCACAGTTTGGTTCCACACCATGCTGCATAGATGCAGCTCTCATCTGGCCCTATTCTGTATTCAGTCTCGCCATCCTCAGAACTGGAATTATTTGTCAATCACATACTGTCTCTTTTAACTGCCTAGCAGCAAGGAACATCTCTTTATTATGGTGGTCCCAACCTGAAATATAATGGTACTGTGTCTGGATTAGCTTTCCTTTGAGACATGCAATAGAAATATTCAAAAAGGGAAATTTAGGAACCCATTCCTCTAGAATGGGAATCAACTCCCCTTTCTCCTTTCCATTCTTCAGCACTATTAATATAAACATAGGTGAAATCTGATTTTCATTTTCTCCAAATCATTGTATGCTGTTGGAGATTTTCAGAAAATGCTAATTGTTGTCTCTTCCCTGGGTTGTCTTTTCCACCTGAGTAGTTTCATTTAGATTTCTGATGTGATTACACTTGGTAAAAGAGTATCAAATACTTAATCCTCCCTCAGAGCTTGAGGATAGACTAGATGATCTTTTGAAGTCTCTTCCAGCCCTACATTTCTATAACATCTGTGAAATTTGCTGTCCAACTGACCTATTGTCTGTCTGGTTTCGTCCCATGTTTAATTTTTCTCCCCCTAGCTTGGCACGTTTGGTGACCTTCCTTTCGACTCTTTGGAGCATGATGCTCTTGAATCATCTCCCTGACCTGTTTAAAATAATAATGCGAGTGGTTCTGGTTTTTGGCATTGTCAGCAGGCTACCTATGCTTTCCATTCCTTTAGCTTTAAATTTTAAAAAAAGTTGGTTTTCTTACCATCATTAGCTTCTTCCAGAGGGAACTGTTGTTGTCTTTCTGCAGACCTCCACTGCCACAACTTTTCCTGCTTGCTGCTAAGTGCCATGCTCAGCTCATGAGATCCAGAGATAGTATTCAAGGGCTGGCCTTACAATGAGGCGAACTGAGGTGGCTGCCCCAGGTGCCAGACTGTGGGGGGACACCACTAGGACCCAGAGTGTAGAAAATTGTCTTCTGCTGGTGCATATGTATCCTCTCTGCTCTAGATGCACAGAGATGGTGGAGTGCTGTGATGGAGGAAGGAGGGCACAAGAGACATAACAGGCAGGCAGGAGAAAAGGTGAGAGGGAATAACAGAAAGCAGCAGGAGTTGCAGGGAGAGAGAGGAGGAGGAGCCTCTTATGTACCTCTCTAGCACACCCAGGAGCCTGGACTGATTAAAACACCAGCTTCTCACGGAGCTTCCTGTTTCCTGCTGCTTCCCTGAACCCACTTGAGGAGAACAGGCAGTCAACTGAAGTAGTAGGAGCCAGATCGGCCCTTAAGACGCTGATATCTTCCCTCACTCAGGCCCCGCTACCAGCCTGCTTATTTGTCCCCTTCAACTGAGTGTTGAGAGCCACTATAGCTGGCACAGAACAGCAGTCATGAGTGAAAGAAGAAAACGCCCCTCTGGGGCCGCATTCAGAAAAAGAAAGAAAGCAAAGGAAGCTTTTCTATCTAAGCAGGAAGGAGCTCTCCTGAGATACATAGACACAAATGTTCACGGTGAGCCTTCCGGCCCCAGTGAGGATGTGAGTGGTGAGGAGATGCCTGATCTTCCAGTTAGTCAGAGTGCAGGTGACCTGGCAGCTACTGCAGCATCCATATCTCCATCTCAAATGGATGTAACCATGCACATTCCTGAAGAAAAGTGTAGATCAGAGAAGAGTGTGGTGGAGGCGCAAGAAACAGCTGCTGCTGAGTTTAGTTCCTTAAGTCTAGATGATCCAGGACTGTGGACCCACTTGAGCAGTAGCCTGAGGGACTTCCTTGTACTGCATGAGCCACAGCAAGTGAAAAACTTCATGTTCCCCAAAGACAATGCAAATAAAAGTTTCCATCCAACACATTACTGGTGTGAAATCACCAATGGTGACAAAGTGGAGAGGCCATGGCTTATGTACTCAGAAACCCAGAATGCTGCATACTGTTTTTGTTGCAGACTCCTTCAGTCTGATGTTCCAGCCACATTGGGTTCTACAGGAACAAAGGACTGGAAAAATCTGCCTAGAAATCTGGCATGCCATGAGACGGCAGCAAATCACCAGAGAGCATTCCATAGGTGGGAAGAGCTTGAGATGAGACTAAGGTTAAAGGCCACCATAGATGATCAGCATCAAGAGAAGATTGCATCAGAGACTCTTTACTGGCAAAATGTTCTGAAAAGGCTCATTGCCATTGTGAGACTGCTTGCTACCCAAAACCTAGCACTGCGTGGCACTTCAGATCAGCTGTATGTGCCAAACAATGGAAACTTCCTTAAAATTATGGAGCTGATGACTGAGTTTGATGCTGTACTCCCGGAGCATCTAAGAAGAGTCACCACCCAAGAAATGTACACACACCACTACCTTGAAAAAAACCATTCAAAATGAGATCATACAGTTACTGGCAACAAAAGTCAAACAGAAGATTGTGGCAGATCTGAAGGCAGCAAGATATTACTCTGTTATTTTGGACTGCACAGCTGACATCAACCATACGGAACAAATTACTTTAATGGTGTGTTTTGTAACAACAGAACCTGGTGAAAATGTCCCTGCAATGGTGACTGTCAGCATTTTCTAGAATTTATGGACATTGATGATACTACAGGAGCTGGTATGACAAATGTGCTTCTTAAAAAGCTGGAAGATATGGGAATTGCGATAGTTGACATGAGAGTTCAGGGCTACGATAATGGTGCCAACATGAGAGGAAAGAACAGAGGAGTGCAGATACGGATCCGAGAGTTAAACCCTTGAGGTTTTTTTTGTCCCATGCAGTTCTCATTCATTGAACTTGGTGGTCAGTGATGCAGCTGAATTCTAGTGAGGTTGCTGAATTTTTTAATGTAATTCAAAGCATCTATGTATTTTTCTCTGCATCAACTCATCAATGGCAAATTTTGAAGCAACGTCCTCTCTGACACTGAAACCACTGAGTGCCACATGATGGGAAAGTCGAGTGGAGGTGATAAAGCCTATCAAACACCAAATTGGGAAGATAGATGATGCCATAGTTGTGATTATGGAGGATAATGCTATGACAGGAACTGTTCGTGGGAGAACAGTAGCAGAGGGAAATGGAATCACCAGAAACATACATAACTTCAAATTTCTGTGTGGCTTAGTGTTGTGGCATGACATACTGTTTGAAATAAATGTTGTAAGCAAGAGACTCCAAGGTGTTGACCTTGATATATCTAGAGCAATGGAACAACTGGACAAAGCAAAGTCATACCTACAGGCTTACCGGTCAGATGGGGGATTTCAAAACGTTCTGAAGAGTGCACAGAAGTTGACAGAGGAACTTCACACTGAAGCTATTTTCCCACCCATTCAAGAATACAAGAGTCACCGAAGAAGAAGACATTTTGATTACAAGGCACGGGATAATCCCATAAGAGACCCCAAACAACAATTCAAAGTTGAATTCTTTAACCAGGTGCTAGATTGTGCAATACAGTCAGTTGAAGAATGTTTCATGCAGCTCAAGGAACACAGCAGTATATTTGGGATGTTGTATAATATTCCAAAACTCCTCACTATACCTGAAGAATACCTACACCAGCAACGCAGGGCACTAGAGACAGTGTTGACACATGATGACCTGTACGATATTGATGCGAGTGATTGAGTGATGAGATGATGAACTGAAAGCCCTTTCAAGATACATTTCAGCAGGATCAACTCCAAAAGCTGTTTTGGAATATATGTGCACAAATAAGATGACCAGCCTCTTTCCAAATGCTTTTGTTGCTCTACGCATACTTCTAACACTTCCTGTAACAGTTGCCAGTGGAGAACGCAGCTTCTGCAAGCTGAAGTTAATAAAAACACATCTACGCTCCACAATGACACAGGAGAGGCTGGTCGGCCTTGCAACCATCTCAATAGAGCATGAGCTGGCCCAGACTGTGGACCTTCAGGAAGCAGTTCAAATCTTTGCAACCAAGAAGGCACGGAAAGCACTACTTTGATTACTCAGACAGATAAAAATGCCAATGTTTACTATGCAGACAAGAAAAGTTACATTTGCTGTTCAGGCACTTGAAAGTTAAGTGTTACTTAAAATTTATGAACAGGGCATTTTAAGTTTAGTTCTCCTTTATTGGGGTAGGCAGCAGAGCAGTACCATGAGAGGAGTAGAACAGGAAGAAGGCAGAATTGAGACCTTTCAAAGTTTTAGCCCAAGCGAGGGAGCATGGGGGCATCATTTGAGCTCTCCGCCTTGGGTGCCAAAATGTTGTGGGCCGGCCCTGGCAGTGATGCTTGTTGGTGGGCAGGGAAGAAAGAAAAAAGAGTTGGATATACTTTTCCAGTATTTTTGTACCTAAAAAAGGATTGGGGTTCTGTCTGAGGGGAGTGCTGTGTAACAAGATAGCAGGCTTCTCTGTTGACCCACTGCTATTGGCAGATGTTAGAAACCTGCATAGAATTCCTAAAGTTGGTAAGTGTGGCTCATTATCTCCTCCCAGGGTACTAGAGAGGCTGGAGTGTCTCTCAGGGCAGAGGTGATAGGAAGCTAAGACAGAAGAGATTCTGGAAAGGAAACTACTGGAACAGCCATACTCATGCAGGAAACGTGGGCTTACGCTGAGATTTAGGTTGTTTGTTATTAGGATTCTGTGTCTGTCACAGAGGTCGCAGAAGTCACGGATTCCATGGGGTTCCTCCCCCGCAGAGAGTCCCCGAACTTCCCCCCCCAAGATTCAATCATGAGTATTTTTAGTATCAATCATGGACAGGTCACAGGCCGTGATTTTTTGGGTTTTTTTGCCCGTGACCTGTCCATGACTTTTTTCCTAAAAATACTCATGATTAAATCGTAGCCTTAGTTATAAGCCAAGCCCCCAAAAGAAGGCTGAATCTGGACACTAGGTCAAAGTCGGTGTGTACTTTTGAGGATGGAGGTAGAGAATTAGATCACTGACAGACTGTTCTTCCCATCTTCAATAGGTCTTGCCTTAAGTCATGCTGTCTTACAGCTGCATCTGTAGACTTGTGCTGTGCTCAACTGAGGAAGGAATTGAATCACCATCCTGCTTAATCATTCCTTAGCTAGCTATTGGAAGTGCTCCAAAGTAGATATGACTTACGTAATGGTTAGTTTATGTACTTGGTTTTCTTTGTTTTTATTGTAGCTTATTTTGTTTTGATGTAGGGTTTTTTGCGGGCACTGAGTTGTATATGTATTTTTCCATTGGGTGGGGAAATTATTCATTGGTCATTCTTTTAAATATATTTTTAGCACCTAGCAATATGTCTTTTATGTTTGTATTTTATCATGTGGTTTTGCTACAGGTAATGGCTTTCATTTAACAAATTTCTTACAAGCCTTACAACAGAAGTATTCTGAAACAAAAAAATTTAAGGTGAAGTGAAGATTGCAGGCATGTATCAGAGTTCTCAACATGTACTACCTCTATATGTGTCTGTCACTCACTCAGAGACCCAGGAAATTCAAAGTTAAGGTTGCACTTATAAGAAAACCAAATATTTGAAATGATGGAAATTCCCAATTAAGATAGCCAAACTACTTTAACTTGGCACTTGTAGAGATGCCAGGCTACTATTTTCCCTCCTTTGCAGATGAAGTATCAGAAGTAGATGACAAAAAACGTTAGTCTGTATCCACAAAAACAACGAGGAGTCTGGTGGCACCTTAAAGACTAACAGATTTATTTGGGCATAAGCTTTCATGCGTTAAAAAACCCACTTCAGATGCATAGAGTGAAAATTACAGATACAGGCATAAATGTATATTGGCACATGAAGAGAAGGGAGTTACCTTACAAGTGGAGAACCAATGATGAAGGCCAGTTTAGTCACAGTGGATGTGGTCCACTCCCAATAATTGAGGAGGAGGTGTCAATACCAAGAGAGGGAAAATTGCTTGTGTAGTGAGCCAGCCACTCCCAGTCCCTATTCAAGCCCAAATTGATGGTGTTAGGTTTGCAAATGAACTGTAGCTCTGCAGTTTCTCTCTGAAGTCTGTTTTTGAAGGTTTTTTTGTTGAAGAATGGCTACTTTTAAATCTGTTATTGAGTGTCCAGGGAGATTGAAGTGTTCTCCCACTGGCTTTTGTATGTTACCATTCCTGATGTCTGATTTGTGTCCATTTATCCTTTTACGTAGAGACTGTCCAGTTTGGCCAATGTACGTGTCAGAGGGGCATTGCTGGTGCATGATGGCATATATCACACTAGTAGATGTGCAGGTGAATGAGCCTCTGATAGTGTGGCTGGTGTGGTTGGGTCCTATGATGATGTCACTAGAGTAGATGTGGGGACAGAGAAGGCAACGGGGTTTGTTACAGGGATTGGTTCCTGAGTTAGTGTTTCTGTGGTGTGGTGTGTAGTTGCTGGTGAGTATTTGCTTCAGGTTGGGGGGCTGTCTGTAAGCGAGGTTTTATAACTGGTTGCATACCCATATGTCTCCAATATGAAGTGTTCTGCTTTGTTACCACACTAACGTTCTGCTTTTTTTCATGCAAAAGTGCTATAATTTTACAGTCAGGAAGGTTTGTATATGGAGCCACACTAGCTCTGTGTCTAATGAAATGTAGATAATTGTCTAGGGCAGTGGTCCCCAGCGTGGTGCCTGCGGGTGCCATGGCACCCGCCGGGGCATTTATGTGCGCCCGCCGTCAGGGCCGGCACCAAGGAAGGAAGAGGAGAGGAGCATCCACCGGAGAAGCATCACCACTGAAATGCCACCGTGCAGCGCTTCCAGTGGAGAAGCTTTTGCCGAAATGCCGCCGAGGAGCGCTTCTGGCGGAGAACCATCGCCACCGAAATGCCGCCGAGAAGTGTCGCTACCCACCACACTCTGATGAAGGGATGAATGTGCTCTTGGCCACAGAAAGGTTGGGGACCACTGGTGTAGGGCATGCAATGGTTAAGGTCAGGGCTGGATTAAGGGAAGGGCTTTAGGGGCTGCAGCCTAGGGCCCCGGCTTAAGGGGGGGTTCCCACAAAAATAAATCACAGGCAGTGATCTCTGGGCCGCTAAAAGAGGCGCTCAGGCAGGCTGCCTGCATGCTGTGGCCCCACACCGCTCCCGGAAGCGGCTGGCTGCTGGCATGTCCCTGTGGCCCCGGGCGAGGTGGGGGAAGGCGGCTCCACAGCTCCCAAGGGGTGTGCAGAGACGTGCTAGCAGCCAGCTGATTCCGGGAGTGGCATGGGGCTATGGCAGGCAGACAGGCAGCCTGAGCCCTGCTGGGCCGCCGGCTGGGAGACACCCATGATAAGCCTCTCCTGGCCGGAGCCTACACCTCACACCCCCTCCTCCACCCCAACCGCCTGCCCCAGACCAGAATCAACCCGCCTGCACCCAAACTCCCTCCCAGACCCTACGCGCCCTCCTGCACCCCAATCCCCTGCCCCAGCCCCCTCCTGGACCAAACTCCCTCCCAGGAAAAAGACTTGTACACAGGGGCCCCACAAAATCTAATAGCTGGGCCCACAGGAGAGTTAATCTGTCCCTGGTTAAGGTAGATACAAATAGTAGGGGAGGCGTTCTCATCGCAGCAGCTATGGAAGAAGAAGAGCTGTTAGTCTGTTTTCAGCAGAGGAGGGGCAATGTGCTCTATCAATCCCCTTTACTTTTTAATCCGTTGTCATGTGAAATCATAGGGCCAGATCTTACAATATGCTGAGTACGCTCTTGGATTCCACCATGATTCGGCCCTTAATGAAGACTGGGGAGTGGCTGCTTGTTTAGTCACGAAATTGTAGAGTATTTTTTCCTGCAGACCATATACAAATATATCTAAGACATTCTCCTTTTTGTGGTCAATGACAAGCTGAAACTGTAATGGGTAGATAAGGTAGTCTGGGTTTCTCAAGCATCACTATATTGGCAGAATTAACATAGTTTGGCTACCATAACCATCATTTCATATGGAAACTGAACTCTGAATTTTATAGGTTTCTGACATGGTGTTTTGTTTATTTATCTTTGACTTGTTAATTCTGTACCCTACAACCTAAGGGCTTGTCTTCACTACCCGCCAGATCGGCGGGTAGCAATCGATCTATCGGGGATCGATTTTTCGCATCTCGTTTAGACGCGATTAATCGATCCCCGAAAGCGCTCCCCGTCGGCTCCGGAAATCCACCTCATCGAAAGGTGGAAGCGGAGTCGACGGGGGAGCGGCAGCGATCGACTCGCCGCCGTCCTCATGGCCAGGTAAGTCGATTACGATATGCCGACTTCAGCTATGTTATTCACGTAGTTGAAGCTGCGTATCGTAGATCGACACCCCCCCACCCCCCCCCCGCCAGTGTAGCCCTGGGCTTAGTGTCAAACCTGAGACATTTCCTTAGGTTTTGTTTTTTCCTAATGGTCCTAAGGTCCACAGGAAAGGAGCCCTGTTTCTGCAAACCCTAGGAGGTCCGCAGAAGGAGAGGCCTGATCCAGTAGAGTTGGGAGGGGTGAGGAGACTGCCACTTTGGTCATTTGGCCACAGTATCCTGCTAACTACAGTCTCCACCCACTCTCCTGTGGAGGAGAGTGCGGGAGTGGGGGTCAGCAGAAACAGAGTAGAAAAACTTCCCTCCGTCTCCTGTTGTTCCCCAAAGGGTCACAGGGACTCATGAATTCCTTACTGAGTACCCCGGCCACAGACTACATGTAAGCATTTGCGAGGAAGGATGAACCACTTCCCTGTTCCTCTTCCTGTCTCCTTCAGCTTAATAGGCCCCATCAGGTCTTTGTGCACCTCTCGTTCCCACCTCCTTATCAGCTAGCTTTGTTAGGCTCTTTGAAGGCCTCCTGACTCCACACACTGTAAGCCTAAGGTTCGTAGCCCCTGATGAACCTCCTGTGCTAAGGAGTGGTGGTGGGCCCAAAGAAGTACCAAACGCTCGTGGGAGATGTGGTTGAGTATAGCCCTCAATGAGCCTAAGGCTCAGGGGAATTGAGCTTCCAATGAGACTGATTTGCTGGGGGGCAGGGCCGGTGCAAGGGTATTTTGCACCCTAGGCGAAACTTCCACCTTGCGCCTCCCCTCCCCCCAGAGCATGTATGTAGCAGGCTATATCCATAGATCTCAAATGCTTTACAAAAGCAGGAAAGTTTCATTATACTCGTGTTATAGATGGGGAAACTGAGGCACAGAGCCACCCTGACTTGCCCGAGATGACACAGTAAGTCAGTGGCAGAGCTGGGCACAGAACCCAGGTTCTACTCATTCCCAGGTCTGTACCCTTTCCACTGAATCCTGCTGCCTGCTTCCCTCCTGTGTACAGTGTTGGGAAGAGGGGGAGGGATAGCTCAGTGGTTTGAGCATTGGCCTGCTAAACCCAGGGTTGTGAGTTCAATCCTTGAGGGGGCCATTTAGGGATCTGGGGCAAAAAATGGGGATTGGTCCTGCTTTGAGCAGGGGGTTGGACTAGATGACCTCCTAAGGTCCCTTCCAACCCTGATATTCTATGATTCTATGATCTGCTACTTTTCCCTTGGTCTCTCCACTGCAGCAATGGGGCTGTTGCCGGGTTATTTGATGAGCAGGCCCTGGCTCTCTCCTCTGCCCCAAAGCATTTATAACCGAGTTAATCTGGAGACAGGTGCGGTCTGTTCTTCAGGCCTGACCCAAAGGCCAGTGGAAGTTTTGGATCCGTGTCTTGGTCACTCGGCAAAGCCGCAGATCTCCTAACCTCTCCCCACACATTAACGCCCCCCGTCCCCCACCGCCCTTGGCCTGTCGGACTCCCCAGTGCACCGGGACCTGCCCCTGCGACCTGACGCCACGTGGAAGGCAGCGCCCGGCCGGGCCCGGGCTGATCCGCAGCAGCCCCTCTCCGGCCAGCTGCGCGCTGGCACCCTGAGGTGGGGACCCCCCTGCCACGTGGCCCCGGCCCATGGGCAGCTGGGCACTGGGGGATGTGAGTGGGCCCCCTGCCCCGCTCACCGGCCGCTCTGGGCTCCCCTCCGTAGGTGGAGCTCGCCCGGCTCGTGGCCCCGAGGGTGCTGGCACAACGCAGCACCATGGCCTGCAGGTCGGGCCAGGATCCCGCAAGTGACCAACTCAGACACGCCATGTGGCCCTGCCCTCAGGCAGACTGAACCACTGCTACCTCTAGCAGGGAATACAGGGCTGAACTCCCCCCCCCCCCCCCCCCCCCCCCGCCCCGCCCCGCCCCGGCTGGAGAGATGGTATCGCCCACAGAGCCCTGTGCTCAGCTGGTTGCTGCTCTTTGGGCACCGCATTTTGGCGCCCTCAAATCTTGGCGCCCTAGGCGGCCGCCTAGTTTGCCTAGTGGTTACACCGGCCCTGCTGGAGGGATGTGTGTATATGAGGCCTAACAATCCTCCTAAGGCTTGACCATGGTCCTGCTCTCCTGCAGACCTCTGAAGAGGCACTAGAAGAGGGAACCCTTCCGAGCCTTCTCCCTCTAAGCCCACTGCTGTCTCTTTCCATATACCCTCACCCCCAAACAGTTTCCTCAGGCATGCAGAAGCAGAGTTCCCTTCCTACAGCTCTGAGAGCAGGGGGCTTTTGGAAGAGGAGTCCTAGGGGGTCATGCTTCCATCAGGGGAGCTAGACTGACAGTGGGCAAACTTGAGAAAATGGTCTGTACATGAAGCCTCCCTCTCTTCTCCCCTGCTCACAAAGAAATCTGGTTCCATTTAAACTAGATACCAAAAACCAAGAAGAGTAAAACTTTGGGACAGATCCTCAGCTGGTGTAAATCATTCTAGTCTTCTTAGAGGGCATGTTCTGTAGGGAATTTCTGCCAAACGTGGTAGATTTAAGGATTTACCTCCCCCACAGTTCTGCTTTACAGCAAAATTTGCATGTGCGTGCACGTGCACAGACTTTGAGCCTTTGAATTGCAGTTCCATTCATCAAAGTAGGTAATATACATCTCCCACCTCCACAGCATAATCGAGAGGTTGAAGGTACTTTCAGGAAAGTGTAAGCCACCAATGGGAAGAAAGTTTATATTTGCTCCTATATTCATTGCTTTCTTAGTTGCTTTTTACTTTTGCTCTCTGTGTCTTTATGGCACACCTTTTTCTCACTCTCTTCTAAATGAAATCCCATATCATGTGTGTTGCCCCTCATTGGCTGAAATCTGAATCTCCCTTCCCCATCACACCACACAGTGTCACATATTCCCTTCTGCCAGTTCTATCACTTAGTGGCTTTTTTTCAGGGTCCTACTTTGTCCTGCTGATTTACCCTATGCTGACACTGAAACGGTAGCTACGGAAAAGGTATTTTTGTCATGACCTCATTATAGCCAGAAGCCCAACTTTATCTCTAATCATGCTCAATCTAGACTACCAGTAGTCTCAGTGAGCCTGTTATGTGTCTCATGATGTGTTTGACTTTGCTTTGCATTGTTTTTGTTGAGTAATGTCTGGCTTTATTTCTTTCACCTAGTATTTCTGTATTTCAGGAGCTTATTAGTGGTTTCTACTTGTGTTTTCCCATTCCAGTATTCCATAAACAGATCACTTGTCAGCATAACAATGCTGGTTTAAATGTCTGCTCTCTCACTTTATTCCCAAGCCCAAAGCATTGATGTTTGAATTTACTTGAATTTAAGTCTTCCTTCTATAGACTTGACACGTTTTTGAGTCTTTCTGACAGCTCTCGCCTTTGCATAAAAATAATACAATGATTATGATTACGTTACCAACAAATCCCAAACCTTTACTCTCTATTGCTTTCCAGTTGTTTTCTGCACTTGGATCTTGGTACTGATGCATAGGTCTTACTGGAGCACCAGGGCTGAATTTCTTTGCACCTTATATTCTTTTAAAGTCAAAGAGCAAATTTCCAGCTTCTCCTGCATGAGTAGGTCTGTGGAAGGAGCAATAAGGCATTTTAGTACACCTGAACAGGGAAACAGGCATGAGGTACAAAATATAAACTGAGGGCCAGATCCTTAGTTGGTGTAAATTGTCATAGCTCCATTGAAGCCAGTGGAGCTATGTCTCTTTATACTAGCTGAGGCTCTGGCCCCTAGTCTTTCCTTTAGCACGAAGTTGATGAGACAGCTAGTATGCTCAGTAGCTCAGCACAGCCCTATAGGGGGAGGCCAGTTGTGATGGAGATGTGGTAAGAGCCCCACCATCCTCTGTGTGCCTGCTAGCCTATGGCAGCAGGTACTGGGAAGAGTTCATGATTCCCCTTTCAAGCTCTCTTCTCAAAGCATTCCCAGCTGCTTTGATCTCATGCAGTCAGAATGCCTCTGAGCACTTCTGCTATAGCTCTGCACATCTTTGTACCACCAGTTCAGAAAGGGGGTAATTAGCCCCATAGAATTCAAATATGAATTTTTAAAGTGTGACGATTAAACTTTTTGTTGCTTTTGCTCCACTGTAGAGGAATGTGGAGACACAAAGACACTGTTTAGATTGATAGGAGGGATGGGAGCATACATTTGTTGAAAAGTGTGAATATCTGTACTGTTTGGAAAACTCACTGTTCACAATTGACAGTCCAAAAATATTGGGCTACAAGATATTTCTTCCATCTATCCCTTACTGGATAGCACTAGATCCTTACAAGGAGACACAATCAACTCTCCTCTATCTCTGTGTAGCTTAGTCATGATCAGACAGAGCTAAAGAGATGCAGATCACATATCTCGCTTTTTGCCTGGTCTGCTAGCCAGGCTCTCCGCCTTCTGTGGACCATGCAGGGAGAAGGGACAGGAAATCATCAGAGCAAGGAAATGATGATGTCACTTTCCCACTGCACCCATCTGCAGCTCCCCTCCTTGGGCCTTAGGGTAGAGAAGAGTGAAGATTCCTATGGTCTGCTTCTTTTCTTTCTTTCCCTATATTTCACCCCAAATGTTCCTACTTAAAGGCTTCAAACGTTGCCAAGTACACTTTATCTGATCAGACAACATTGATATCCGGGGATCTGAAACAAACCAAATTACTAGGATGATCTTCCCCCTCCCCCCCATTCCCCAAATGCAAACATGAAACAAATCTTTGAGTCCTCATAAATGCCACTACTCATTACAATTGATATTCCTTGATAACGGTCTCATATTAAGGTTCTTGGCTTCAGTATTTTTCTTATGTCCTTTTTTTGGTAAACATTTGGACCAGTTTTGCAAGGTGCTTCATATCTGGCTGATGCTGAGTGGACTCAGTTTCCATGCTCAGCACTGCCTAGGCCTGAGCTTTAATTAGTGTCCCCATTGAAAATACTGTTTAAAATCAAATGCACGGTTTATTGGGAACTCAGTAATCAAACCACAGCTCACCAAATTTAAGAGACATAAACAAGTATAAGAAATATATTGTTGGAGTCTGCAGACAGTTGGATGGTTTCATAGCTCAGATTTTCAGATTTTTCATTTTTAATTATACCTCTATGTAACTGATAATTATATTCTAGAGAGACTGGAAACTAAACATGTATTGTTATCCTGGTGCATGGAACCTTTTTGTTTTTATCCTTGTGCTGTCCATGCTGCCAGCCCTTACTTGTGCAAGTAGCTCCGATTTCCATGAGGATAATGGGGTTACTTTTGTGACTATGGGTTTTGCAGGTTCAAGCCTTAAATCAAGATAGCCACATCTCAGTGAGGTATTTATATTTGGAGTGAGTAAATGATAACATGAGCACTGTCAGAGAGAAACCATGGAAGTGTTTGGATTCAGTATCTCGTGGTTACATGAAATTGATATAATGAAGAGAGACTTTGCCTGATAGACAATAGCTGAGGTGATTATTAAAACAATTAAGGATAATCAGTCATGTTAACTTACAACCTCTTTTGAATGAGAAAACATTAATTCAGAATTCAGGGTCTCTGCTCTTTGCTAGAAATATGCAAGTTACAACAGCCTTATTAAAGTTTTCAGGGCCCAATCCTGATTCAATTGAAGTTAGTATTTCAATTGACTTCTGTGGGAGGAGGATCAGGTTGTGGGGATGAGGGCGGTGTGAGAGAGAGGGAAATTTTTGCCCACATTTATACTTGTGAACTGGAAGTTTCTCAGGAATGCAACTATTCAGGAAATGACTTGATGATTTACAGTCCTCAGGCTGTAATTTACAAGGCACTGAAGGATTTATAATCCAACATTTGTCCAAAATATAGAATCTCAGCAGCACTCAGAATAAGGGGTTTAATGACTATTTAGTTGTAGTCACACAATGGACAGTTCTCTTGCCATAGAATATGCTATGTACTGCATGCAGTTATTCATTGCCTTAATGACAGAGGTTTCAACCCACAAAATGCCTTTCTTCTCACCCTTGTCTCCTTTTTTGCTGATAACTTCCAATTACCTGGCTGGGAAGCTGAACCTACCATTGCTTCCACTGGCAGTTTAAAAACAACATAATCTCCATAGCCTAAATAGATGCAAGACAAATGAACTTTTGTTGATTTCATGATATTCAGAAAACAAATTAGAGACCGGAGAATCTAGAGTCATTTAAAACTCGTCTGGACAAAGCACCATATAAGATACTGTAGATAACAGACCTGGATTAGCCCCTCCTTGGACAGTGAGTTAAATAACCCAATAAGTGTTTTCCATCTCAAAGTTTGGTAGTCTAGAGCTTTTCCTCTGGTGCCACAAAGAGAGGGAATGCCAGAAGGGGCTTTGGAAGGGTGAAGGCACAGCTCCAGGGAATCCACCATCCTGTGAAAGTGCTCCTGCTGGATATACGAAGATGTAGAGAGGAAGACCATCCACTCCCCTCAACATCACTTCGATCTAACCCAAACTAAAACCTAATTGTAACAATAGTAACTCCCTCTGGATCCTCTCTGCAGCCACTGTGGCATAACCATGGAGAAACAAGAGGGCTGGGACGAGTGCCTTTTGTGCATAGGCCTGTGCCTCTAGGGCTAAAGCATCTCTTTCCATGAATACTAGGCTGTGCTCCCTACCTGCTCTGCACTCCTCAGAACCCTCTTACCTGAGGCATTAATCACTAGGAAATTCCACAAAGACAATCTGGTGAAGTTGCCTCGCTCCTCTGCCCTGCTTCTGCCTGAGCCACTGTGAGACAGAGTGATAATGAACCTATCAATTAGCCCTTCTATATCTTCATGGGTTCTTGAATTCAGTGACTCTGTGGAATTTTTAAACACATTGTTGCATATGGGGGGGCGAGGAGAGAGAGGGAGAGAGAATACAGAAAAACATATTACTTTTCAAATGATGGTTTACAGCACTACTGATTTCTTTGTACGTAAGACAAATGTGCCTATACGCGCAACTCAAGTAACTGATCTCTGAGGCAGGAGATGTCAGATTGTGGCTGAATTAACCAGAACACAGTATGAAGGAATTGGGGTGAAAAGTAACATGTTTTAGTCCAGAGACATTTATTTTACTGTTTGTTTAAAATTTAAATAGATGCAGCTGTGTAGTAATCAGTTTAACTTACTAATTAGTAGCTGAAAATTGCAAAACCTAAATAAATTCAAACTTAATCATTTTTATCCGCAAGACACAGTATATGCAAGTATTTCCAATATATGCAAGTATTTTCCAGGTAACTGTCAAAGGGAGGTACAGTCTATGCAGAAAGGCACTGAAGAGGATCAAATACTTAAACAGTGGATTGCAAAAGCAAATTATAAGTGGCTTATGGGAGAACAAGTGATCAAGCAAAATAAGAGCTTTGTTTTCAGTGTGGTCTCTGGGAAATAAGACATTTCCACTAGAACTGTGCACTTTTAACTCCCAAGACTCGTGCCAACCTAGTTTCTGGTTTTGCTTCATGTGGATCCCCAGATGTTCTGCTTCACTTTTAAGTTTTAGGTTCAAACCCAAAGCAAAAACTAGCTGATGCCCTGATGAAACCAGGCAAAACCACTGGATTTCTAATGGCTTCCACCCAAAACCATAGATCTGTCGAGGTTCACTCCAAACTCTGCCCAAGTTTGGTCAAAAGGTTCATCAGCCTCAGTGACCCCTTCAGCATGCCTGACACAAATTCTGAGTTTGTAACAAAACCTGCATTTATCAAAGTTGTACTGTAGTAATTATATGGCCTAGTGAATAGAGCACTGGACTGGAATTTAGGGCACCTGGGTTCTAGTCCCAGCTCAAGTTACATGAACTTTCTGTGCCTCAGTTTCCTCATCTGTAAGATGGGGATAATGATACCGACCTCTTTTGTAAAGCATTTTGAGATCTACTGATTAAAAGCGCAATGTGAGAGCTAGATAGTACTAAACTTTAATTGATACCAGTATACTCGTTGAGGAACTGCCATATAACTGTAATGCCACTACAAATAGCCCTTGTGTGTATGATTTCAGACATTACTTGTAGGTTGAGGTATTTTATGACTGATTTAATGTTATCAAAGACTCTTCGGCTATGAACACTTCCATTGTATAACAAAAATCTCTTTCCTGAAGCAATAGACTGCCTTTGTGGTTGTCCAGTACCTAGGTAGATGAGCTTACTGATTAAGTCATTAGATTTGTGGTTACTGAGGCAGATAGCAGGCAAGTCCAGGGGATCTTTCTCTCTTTCAGGTCTGGACAGGTGCTTTGCATCTACAAACTATTCATTATTTTTTCTCTGAGCAAAACATTTTATTACTCTGTTGACAAAAATGCCACCACCTGTATTTTATTTAATTATTTGCTTCATTGATTTATAGAGTGCTTATTAATGTAGCAACTAAATCATCCTGTTACTCAGAAGCATGCCTGCTCTTTATAACTATGCACAGGTTTTTAGATGCAGCTGAATTTAATATTTAAAACTAGTTAAAGTGATCATAAGGATTATTATAATTAATTATTTTTATTGTGCCAGGAAAGCAAGCTATTCTTCATTTATCAATCGAATTCAGGCTTTAGGGACAAATTCTGTGGTGACAAAAAAAAGCTCCTAAATTAAAATAACAAATAAAAGCAAAAATAAAATGGGGGTGGAAATGAGACGAGAAAAAACAGACAACCAAGGACAGCTCAGCGAGTGAGAGAGAAATGGACAGAAAAGTGGAGAGAGGAGGGAAGTGTATTGGGACATGGCCTAATCGTCGTGGTGAGTCTCCTTTGCCCAATCCTTCACAGATGTGCAGAATTTTGTAGGACTCTGCTCCTATTGCTGAAGCTTTATTTGTGGGTTTGCCAATATGGTAAGACCATTGCATAGGTTGGGTGAGAAAGGGAAATCATTTCAGTGGTTAGCAGAGTGTGATGTAGCATTTTCAGAGTTACAAAAGGCTCTGGTGACTGCTCCTGTCTTGGCCTGTCTGTTTCAAAACCCCTTTTCATATTGATCACAGATGCTAGCGCTTATGGTTTGGGGTCAGTATTGACATAGGAATCCAAAGAACTTAAGGTGGTGGCTTATTACAGCAAAAGTATTTTCCGAAGAGACGTTATTGCACCACCAAAAAGGGACTCTGGCAATGGCTACATCCATAGAACACTTTCACCAATATTTGTATGGGAGGAAGTTTGTGGTCAGGACAGACCATGCTTTCCTGCAATAATTCTTTAGATTCAGGAACCTGAGGGCAACTTGCCAGGTGGTTGGAAAAACTGCAGTGCTGTGATTTCAGTCTCTCACAAGCCTGGACATGAGCATGGTAATGCTGATGCCTTGTCCAGATGGCTTTGTTGGGCAGTTAATTGCAAATGCTGCCCTAAGCAGGATAGCAAGGAATTGATTGCTCAAGGGAATGAGTGTGCTGAGGAAGAGATGGCTTTCTCCTCTCTTCCCATAATTTGCCAAAATGTTCCTGGTTCATCCACTGGAACAATGCGTGTGGGGTGGTAGAAACAGAGTTCAGAGCAACTAAAGCTTCCCACAGAAAGGATCCTGATATAAAAATAATGTGTGACTGGAAAATCATTTGGCACCTAGAAAGGTGCCTCAGAATACGACAGTGAAAACTTTCTGGTCACAGGGGGACAGCTTGTAGTTTTAAGATGAAATGTGATAAAGGAGATGGGAAAAACCTGTGCCAAAGTACTTAGGTCTTAGATTTAATCTGCTGTACATTTTGTAGCTTATAGGAATGGTTCACAACTTTTTTTTGTTGGTATCTCCAAGTGTGAATGGCTGGAGAGTTGGCCAGTTCTGCGTAGCCTCCGTTTTCTTTGTCAGCGGAAATTCCCCCTTTGCTGTTGATGTGCCCAAGATAAATTACCTCTTTTTTGAAACAATTCATGTTTCCTTGGGTTCATTTTCAGTTTGGCAGCATTAAGCTTATCACAGACCATTTGTAAATGAATCAATTCTTGTTCAAAAGTTTTAGCATGCACCCAGATATCATATAGGTATAACAAACAGACTAAGAGCGGCATGCTGTGCAATACACTTTCCAATGTGGCTGGTGCATTGCACAAGCCAAAAGCCATCACTTTAAATTACCCCGGGCCTTATCCTGCTATGAAAGCAGTCTTTTCCCTGTCCTTTGGACCCACTTCCACTTGCCAATACCCATTTTTAAGATCCAGTGTGGGAAAACCAGATTGAACCTGCTACAGTATTCCAGGTATCATCTGGTCATGGTATGGATAATAATTCTTTAAAGTGACCTCATTTAGTTTTCTATTGACCACACATAATCTGATGCTTTTCTGTGTATGAAGGTCCTGTGGTTTCTTCTGTCATATTAAATTAGCAAACAAGTCCAAGAGATGTCTGCATTGTACTTGAAACATTTGCATCATTTTAATATTTATCTTGTATGTAATGTATCATTCTAAAATGTTTTTTACATAACGATTTACTGTTGGAGTGAATGGGTGAAATTCTGGTTCCCTGTAGTAAGGGCTTGTCTGCATGGTTCATTAGTCTGCCTTAGAAGGGTGTAACTTCTAGAGCACACTTGCGTGTTGTGCACTAACTGGCCCATGCGGACTCTGCTGGAGTGCACTAAATGTTTCCTTGTGCACGTTAATGATGTGAGACTACATTAACTTTCACTAGGGAACTTTTAGTGCACACCAGCAGGGTCCAACACAGGCCAGTTAGTGCACAAGTGTTTACTATAATTTGCACCTCTCTAGTGTGGACTGATGCACCTTGTACAAATGACCCTGAATGATTTCAAGTGGCCAGGATGTCACCCAGTCTCTTTCCAATTGGTCTTAATGTGCCAGACTTATTTTTGTGATGATTGTTATGGCTGCAATATAATTTTTTGGGGGGGAGGGTTCTTCTTTGTTTCTTGGAGAAATAGTAATTCCTTCTCTGTTGCTTGATACTCTATTTCTACAAGTGAATTCTCCATATGAAGTAGTACTAGGTTTCCTCAGTAACACTATAATATCTTTTTGGGGGAGTTTAAATATGAGTTATGCCTAGAGAAACAGCCATTACCATGTTTAGTAGCAGGCAATCTATCCAGGTCATTCTTTAGATTGATTTTTAGGGAACAGAGTTTCTTTGGTATCAAGACAGACTATTTTTAGAGAGCTTGTGAAGCTGACCGCACTAACAATTGAAAGCTGCTTTCCAACATTCCCAGCCTCAGCTTTTTCTTTCCTCTTATGCCCACTGGACCAGCACATCTCATTGTCAGTCTGGAAGTGGTTGAAAATCCTTTTTCTTAACAGTTTTTAAACCCAGTTCTGGATGGCTGGCTTCCTTCTGAACTTCTCGTCACCTTTCATGGTCTCTGAGGAATTCAACAATTTGTTAAAAATGTCATTAGCCAAGGAGGGAAAAGACGTTTTTTCTGTAAGTGAATGTTGCCTGGTTAAAGACCATATGGTGTTAGGGATAAAACTTCAAATTTCAGCTTCTTTGTTTTTTCCAAAAATAATGGAGTAATTGTCAAAATGAGTAGATTTATAGAATAGGAATGTTACAGTAAGGCCTTAACAAACCTTTTGTTTTGTTGTTGTGACATGTAAATAACACCAGTGTCTGACTCTTTTTCTTTTCATCTTTCTAGTTACACAAGTATATTTTTTTTACTTTAAAATGAAATCTCTTCACCATAAGCTATGTAACATTACTGATCATTAAGAGCCAGAACTGTGGTCTCAAAGCCTTCCTTCCAAACAGTTAAAGCTGTTTGCAATTTTCATCTGTTACTGTGAATTTTAAACACTGAGTTTACTATTACAGAATACTAAAAGAAATAAGCTGTAATTGTGTTTGCCATGAAGAGTGACTAATTAGATTAGAATAAAAGCTGGGAAATAAATAGAGGCAGAAAAAAATGGTGAGGGCTGCTTCTTATTTTCATTTGGGTGAATTATCTTCTCCCCCTCTCTCCCCCCGACTGAATGTATATTCTGACAATTGTGTGAAAGAACTACTGGTGAGGGAAAGGGAGAAATTGTTCCTTTCTTGGGGGAATGTGGGGTAAAAACACACAACACCATGAAAGCACAATAGGAGGAGGCCATGAGGGGAGGGAAACTGTGAGGTTCCTTTTGTGGAGTCTTCCTCACATGGTACCATTGAGGAGGGCAGGGGTTACCCCCCATCCTGCAGAACCAGACACTGCATTAACTTCTTAGCAGATTTACGGCACAATGGTGGGGCTATGCGCCCCTAACCTGCAATCTGCCTAGGATTTGTGACATGGGGTGATGGTACCAAGGATTCAGCTGTCACCACCCTGCTAGTGAGAATGGGGAGCTCCCCTCCATAATAGATCCTCTCAGAAGAATTCACCCTCCCCACCATGTCACTAAAATATTTCTCTTATGAGCTAAACTGTGTCATATACATGTTAGCATTAGAGACCACTAATAAGCGGTTTAACAGACACTGAATAGAGAGAAGCAAGATTGTGTAGGGTGGGGTTATTTTATTTAATTTTATTTTAAAATAACTTTTCTGAAACATGCAGAGCTTTCCTTCTCTGTCAGACAGTACCATTTGTATAAATTACTTCATTTACAGCTACTACAGTCCTTAAATCTTCCTTTGCATTCTGCCTGCATGTTATGACCCTGTCAGTTTTATGCTGTATTTGGGCTGGTCCACACTGGGGGGGGTGTGTCGAACTAAGATACGCAACTTCAGCTACGTGAATAACGTAGCTGAAGTCGAAGTATCTTAGTTCGAACTAAAAAGCACTTACCGTGGCTCCAGACGCGGCAGGCAGGCTCCCCCGTCGACTCCGCGCGGAGCAGGAATACCGGTGTCGACAACGAGCACTTCCGGGATCGATTTATCGCGTCTAGACGAGACGTGATAAATCAATCCCAGAAGATCGATTGCTACCTGCCGAATCAGATGGGTAGTATAGACGTACCCTTAGTTAGTCCCAGATGCAGGAGGATTCTGGAGCAGGTTCATTTTTGCCTGAGCTAACATTCAGTCTTGATATTTTTTTCCTGTACTATTGGGTTTTTTTAGTAAGGGGAAGGGAATGTGCATCTCCTTCACTCTTGTAACCTTATTGCTGTTGTGTTTTTTTTTAAATGTATTTGCTGTTACTGTGGCATTAGCTGAATAAGTCTTAAATCCAAAAGACTGTTTGAGGCAGTTGGGCGTATATGAAAATAAATGGTGATTCCAAATGGCAAGAGTCATTTGTCATTAGAGATATATAGGCAAAGAGAGAGATTGTGCAGAGTGAATGGAAACTGGAGACCAAAATATTCCATTCCTGGCAAGCAAACAGGGTGTTTCAAGCAAGTACCTTGCTCTCCCAATATTTGGAACTTAACTACAAACTATGAATCTTTGTGTAAAGTGAACATCAGGTTCCTCTCCCATCTCTGCCCCCACCTCCCTTTCCTCAAGATAAAGGTGTCATGGACATATTTCCTGGACACCCTCCTTGTTTTAGTTACTTTGATATCTCTCCATCTTCACCAATTATCTGTGAAATCACAGGTTTATTCTTTTTATACTCCTCACACATCCCCAGAAAGGAAAGACCATTTTTTCTTGCATTTCTCTGCTCAAACTAATAGCATGCAGACATTGTGCAGTGCTCTGCATAGCCGATGGAATGAACTGATCAGTGCTTTACTCCCTTTGCCCAGGCAAACTCAGTGTTTAGTTCCAAGAAAACATCTTGCTCTATGAGGCTTAGTAGGGAGAACCTCTTAAGAAGGGGATGCAAGCATAGGTAAACTGGGCAGTGTACCCAGCCAGGTGGGAGAGAGAGCCAGCCATGTGGGACGCTCAGCATTCCATGGGACATGGCCAGAGAATCATTGGGTGGGACCTACAAACACAAGTTCGAAGAAGAAGGAGATAAGACCCTATTCCCCAAGGAGGTGGGAAAGAGAGGGTATGTTCCCCCTTTCAATGCCAAAGCCCCAAGTCCTTCCTGCTTATTGTTTTTTTTTCCAATGCCTGATTAGATTATTCTGAAACTTCCTGCAAGTTGCTCAAAACCAGAACTAGTTTAATTTCAAGTGCAAAAAATATAGTTGATGTTAGTACAAAGCTTGAAAAATCCAAATCCTTCCCGTAGCAAGGAGCAGAAAATTTTCTCTATCAATTTCTGCAAAACTTAAACTTTCATTCTTATATTTAAAAAAAAACCAAAAATTCTTGAGCTCTTACGGTTGTAAAACAAAACCTTCCAAAAGTGAACCAGTGCTGTGCTGTCTTTGAGTCTGCCGAGACAATTCTAGTACCTCTGCTGCTACTCCTAGCTTTGCCCAGGTGACAGTCTTGTGGGCAGCAGTGATGTTGAAAAGAATCACGTCAATTTTAATGTTACCAACTTCCACAGTTTTATCATGAGTCTTGTGATATTTGATATTTTACTTAAAGCCCCAGCTCCTACAGTCATGTAAATATGAGAATATCTTGGCTTTCTTTTTTAAGGTAAGTTTCTAGCCCTCATGGTTGCAGACAAAAAGTAGAAAATATTACCCCTAGTGCTCAAAAATAAACCCCTCAGATATATTTAAAATCTTGTGATTTTTGTGGGCCCGTGTTATAACTTTGAATGCCTGGGGTTGGCAATACTCTATTTTCACTCTGCCGCTTTTTGGGAAAACTTCTAGTAGCATCAGAGGCAGGTACTGAAGTTCTTTATAGGAGAGGAAAATCTCAGTAGTGAAAAACCTCCCCCATTGTAACAGTCAGGAAGCTGGAGGAAGGGTTTAATAGTAAAGACATCTCTCTCTACTCCCCTCACAGCAGCCAGGAGGATGAGAAGTGGGTATAGTACCAGAGACATCCCTCTCTCACCCCAGCAGCATCCAGGTCACTGGTTAGAGGAAGAAATGGGTATTCTTTTGCCCCAACTACCTGAAGACTATGGAATGGGGAAGTGGGGGAAGAGAAATAACTCACTTTAAGCTGTCAGAGCGAGGGGCTTCAGATTTATCGGACACCTGCAAACCCGGGGTTAATATGAAAAATAAATTCCCTAAGCAGAGTCCAGGGTCAGCACCCTCCCCCTTCCCCACCGTACAACCGTAGACAAAGTGGGACCTGGACTTCTTACCAGAATGTTACCCTGGATCTCACTGATGTCCCTCCCTCGTTTTCCTGTAACCCACCAGCTAGTATGTATCTGGTACTATTTTAAATATCAGCGTGGGAAATTTGTAGTTTGTGTGCATTGAAAAATGTTTTATTACACATCATGGGTAGTATTGTCCACATGTTGTTTCTCATTGACTGTGAGAATGCCCAGAGCAATGATGACTCTGAATGTTAGGTTAGAAGGGAAGAGTTTTTACCATTCTTTTATTTTTGCTGCCATTTTTATCCTTCTGGCTTATCTTAAGCTTTCTCCTAATGGCTCCTATCTGCATGTCTGTGTGTGGCCTATTGCTGCCCTTTTTTCTATACCCAAGAGATCTACCTACCTTCTCCTGAAACTATTATCAGTTCTATTAATGTAATTAGGCTGCAAGACACGATGTAACAGTAAACTAGTAGCTTATTCTAGTGGGAAGAGGCATAATATTGGTATCGCCTTACCTTAAGACACACTATTTAAATTGTATTATGTTTATTTTATATTAACCCTGTTTATTTTATATTAGCCCTGTCTAATTGCATGGAATTCAATGATGGAGTAGTCAGTGCAGAATTTGACCCCACTGTTTTATATTTGTAACAAAATGCTGTCGTCCAAGATAAAGATTTTTTCCTCAGACATTTTGCTTTCTCTTTTCCTTACAGGCTAAATACACTGGTCTTATTTTCTACCATGAAGGCTGGCCACTGTGCATCCATGAAAAAGTGATAGTACAGTTAGCATCTCTTCACAGAGTCCGTCTGAAACCAGGGGATTTCTACTTACAAATTCTTCCGACTGGGAAGCAGTCAGCAAAACTAGTTTTAAAATGCCTCTCCCGACATGGACAAGGAATGGAAGAAGTTATTGTACCTGAAACCATGTATGGATGTGTTTTTACAGCAGAATTTTTGGAAAATGTAAATTGTGAAAGGGAGAGTGTTCCCTTGCAAAGCTGCTTACTTACCACTGGCCCAGCTGTATATAGAACACCTTGGAAGAATATAGTGAATCCTATTTTTGTCCCTACAGCTGAAACAATCCTGCATAATTATTCCAGTAGCCCTCTTCTCGATCGGATAATCAGCAATAATACTGATGTGAAAACAATGACACAGACCATGGAGAGCAATAGTTCACATGACAGTTCCACTTCCAATGATACTGGCTCTACAGTCATAGAAGCAACACTTACCGATAATCATGGAAACCAAGGTAGTGAAGTGTATAGTCCAGTTCATACTGCAGAAAGTAGGGCTGAATTAGAATTCCTTGGGACCCCAGCTGAAGCGAGCAAAGGAGACTACGTAAATCTCAGCACGTTGACTAAGGACTGCCCCAGCATGATGGAGAGGGTTTTACCACAGGCCACTGAGCCTGAAATGACACCTGATGTATTAAAGGGTGGAACGGTATCTCCCATAATGGAGAAAAAGAACAGTATCAAAAGCATAACTTTCAGCACGGATTTGAGCAGCCCTTGTCCAAGAAGACGACAACTCAGGGATTCTTCATATTTTGAGACAAGGCGCTTGTTTAGAAAGTCATACATGGAAGCTTTGCAAAACCCAATGAATCTTGGTTCCAGCTCAGAGGAGTCAATTACAGAAGAGGAGACTTCAGACCAGACAGTGGACTCATGTGAAGTGAATGATGACTTGAGAATCTCTGAGAGCAAATCTTGTGAGAAACAAATTGAGAAGGAAGATTCTCTTGCTGATGGACTTGCACCAAAGGAGGAATCAAGAGAGGTCATAAGGCCTGAAGATTGTTCACAGGCCTCAGAAAAACTGCGTATACCTCATGAAACTTTCTCAGTAGCAGATTGCAGGGCTGGACCAAGAAGGTCTCGGTCTTTAGATAGGTCACATAAGAGTTTGCATGGTAAAGATCATAGTCCAAGGTTGTTCTCAGATAGTTCAGCAAGTGCAAATCCTAAAAAGCTCTTAAATGGACATGCTTTAAGACTGGGGAAGTTGGACTCCAATGGTCATTTATTCATTACTGTGAAAAGCAACAAATTCAACAAAGAGGATGAAGGTAAAAACCAAACTACAACATGGATTTTATTTTTTATAAAATCTTTAGCTTGCCTGCATCAACATATATACATTTTGTACACAAAATTACTTTTTTTCTGGTTTCTGTGCTCAGATTTAAAGCACAAATAGTATTGACATCATCAGTGTTTTATTATTTCACATCTATTTTACTACTGTTTTAATACTTTAAGTAAATTTATTTTATTTCCACTGCTTTAAGATATGCTTTTCAGAATGCTTTGTATATTCTTCTTTTTAAAAAATTGATCAGAGATCAACAAAAAACCTTCTTGAAACACGTATGAAATTCTGATCTCAGTTAATCCCATGTAATGTCTTCGGAGTCAATTGGCATTTTACAGATGTTACCAAAAGCATAGATGCTGGGCATGTAGTGAAGGTCTGGAATTTATCCTCTATACTTTGTATTTATAGCATTAAAAACAACTCAAGTTACTTTCCATGTGGTTTGGATCAGTACAAAAAAAATCAGCTAATTGTCAATGGAGAAGTAAGTGTTAAATAGCTGTGAAATGCAGTCCTGAGAACACCATGAATACCACCTTTCTAATGAAACAGTCATTATCCCAAAGTAACCTTTGCCCTCCCAACTAAGTTATCTGAGCCTGTTTTTCAAATAAGGGAAAGCGTGTGGTTAGTTATAACAAACATGGTATTAAATTACAAATAGTGTGCAACGTATTTTTAATGATTGTTGATAGACTTTTACAAGATTGCTTCTACGTAATTTAATGGTATTTAAACAACAGAGAAACTTCATAAATGTGTGGTCTTTTCTCATCTGCAGCATTTCTTTGTTCTTATATTTCAGGTAATGTACTGATCACAGTATCAACTGTACCTTCAAACATGATCAAACCACAATAAAAATATAAAAATGTCAGTCAGTGGGCCAGAACATGTCATAAGCTTTTAAGTAAAATTTCCTATTGACTTCAGTGTGGAGTTCTGCTTAAAAAATTGTTATGTTATGGTCAACTGATTCTAAGATTGGCAGCAGAGGTGACTGGGGTCACAGATTCAGCTTCTGGGAGTTAGAGTTTTCTTTTTTCCTCATTTAGAGTTCAGAGGTTATGCTTGCAAGTCTAAGGGAAATGCAGAAGTTGTATGTATGTATTTATTTAGAAATGGATGGGTCATTTCTAAGACAAGAATCCTCTTTAAATGTTTGGGGTTTTTGCTCAGTATCCTAGCAAGACAATGGGGTTTTGTAGTATATAATTTTTATTGGCATATTGAGCTATGCACTGGGGTGTTTTGGAAGAGGTGTTTCTGGACAGAGATTTCTTCTCTTCTCCCCCCCACTCCCCCACCCCCAGTTCTAGTTTGTGTGGTGACAAATCTCAGGTGATTTCACAGCTTCCAAACAGGGCATTTGCCACAGGTGATTCCCAGGTTCTGTTAATCTACTGATGTTGTTTTATTCTGTAATGCCATGGGTTAGCACCTAAGATAATGTTGGATAATGTCCTGAAAATGTGGGCACCAGTACTGAAACTGGGAACACCCTGCTATAGTGTTTTTATAGTCTTTAAGTGATAAGGCTGCTGGGTTTTACCAGTTGTTCTTTCAGTGAACAATTTGATGTAATTAATATCCAAAGGTGAACTGAAAATCTCAGAGGGGTAGCCGTGTTAGTCTGTGTCCATAAAAACAACAAGGAGTCCGGTGGCACCTTACAGACTAATCTGTTAGTCTTTAGAGTGCCACCAGACTCCTCGTTGCTTTTGACAAAAATCTGTATTCATGGTGATGTATATCAATGGTATCGTAGGTAGGATTAATGGTTTACACTAGGATATAGAGACATGTTTTGTAAAAACGGACAATGGTATCAAAAAGCCAAATCTTGACTTAACTTTACATTGCTGTAAGGGGCGTGCAGGCCTCTGATGACATCATAAACTGGCTCTACATCATGTCACTTTATCCTCTGAGTGCTAGAGCCTAGTAGAGATGGGAGACCACAGAGCTGCATGGCAGGTAGAGATGGGGAGCTCATGCTTCAGGGCTGTAGCAAAACCTGTGTAGCTCCAGCAGCATAGGGAGCAGGTTTAGGATGGGTTCTCTTCCATCTCATCTTCCAGTTAGTTTGGGAAGTTCCATGGGAGATTTTTTTTCTACTTCCTACCTTAGTTGCTAGTGGAGTAGAAGAGTTTATCTTTGACCTGGTGGCCTTGTCTTCATTCTCTAGCTCAGGGGTGGGCAAACATTTTGGCCCGGGGGCCACATTAGGGTTGCAAAACTGTATGGAGGGCCAGGTAGGTAGGTCTGTGCCTCCCCCAAACAGCCTGGACCCTGCCCCTTATCTGCCCTCTCCCACTTCCTGCCCCCTAACTGCCCCCTTCAGAATCCCCGACCCATCCAGCCCCCCCCTCCTTGACCCCTGACCGCCCCCTCCCGAGACCCCCCCAACTAGGGTGACCAGACAGCAAGTGTGAAAAATCGGGACAGGGGTGAGGGGCAATAGGACCCTATATAAGAAAAAGACCCCAAAATTGGGACTGTCCCTATAAAATCGGGACATCTGGTCACCCTATCCCCAACCCAAATCACCCCCCAGGACTCCACCCCCATCCAACCCTTCTGCTCCCTGTCCCCTGACTGCCCCGACCCCTATCCACACCCCTGCCCCCACAGGCCCCCCAGGACTCCCACGCCTATCCAACCACCCCCCTCGTTCCCTGTCCCCTGACTGCTCCCCGGGACCCTCTGTCCCATCCAACCCCCGACCCCCTTACCATGCCGCTCAGAGCAGCATGTCTGGCAGCCGCGAGTCCCAGTTGGAGCACGCAGCCCTGCCCCCCAGAGCGCTGCCCGAGCAGTGGCGTGGCTCCGGGGGAGGGGGGACAGCAGAGGAAGGAGACGGTGCTAGCCTCCCCAGCCGGGAGCTCAGGGGCCATTAAGACAGGCCTGCGGGCTGTAGTTTGCCCACCCCTGCTCTAGCTGAACAGAGCTGTCCTCCTGAAGCATGGCTCATCCACTCTGTCTGTCAATCAGATGGAATAGTCTCTGCTCCCCCAGGATAACAGGGCAGGACTGCCTTCCCTTGCATTTTTCCCTGGCCTACTGTTCCAATTGCTATACATGGCAGCTGGTGAAGTGGTCACTTTCTGCCTTGGGAAGGGCAGACTCTGAAGTCTGGCTCCCTCAGGGTTTGCATTTGTCCCCATGGTTGAAGAACCTAGGTAGGGCAGCAGAGATCCTGAAGACTTCTTAGCACAGATAAGAACATAAGAAAGGCCATACTGGGTCAGACCAAAGGTCTATCAAGCCCAGTATCCTGTCCTCTGACAGTGGCCAATGGCAGGTGCCCCAAAGGGAATGAACAGACAGGTTATCATCAAGTGATCCATGCCCTGTCACCCAATCCCAGCTTCTGGCAAACAGAGGCTAGGGACACCATTCCTTCCCATCCTGGCTAATAGCCATTGATGGACCTATCTTCCTTGAATCTATCTAGCTCCCTTTTGAACCCCGTTATAGTATTAGCCTTCACAACAAACATGCAAAATTAGAGAGAGATTTAAAACTTTCGCAGCAAAGTGATTTTAATATGTTTTATGGGAAGAGAAGATTTCTACCTCCTCTCCATCAGTTGGAATAAGGACTAGACCAGCAACAGCAGATAAAGTACTTTCAATCAGTTACATCCCAGAAAACATTGAAATGATGCCTTTATAAACCATTCTAAAATATAAACCTACATTCCGTGCCTTGTTTTCAGATTAGTGGTTCCTCTGAAAACGCAGGGCCCAATCCTGCAAGGTGCTGTGCACCCTCAGCTGACGTTGCACCTAGTGAGAGTTTAGAGGGTTCAAGCACCTTGCATATTTTTCAGCTACGATGCACCCTTGGCATTAATATCCCTGCCAAATCCTGCAGAGACGGTTGCAGCCATCTGCCAGTCCCAATGTCTCAGAACATTTCCAAATAAATAAACAAACAAACCGAGCCAGTTCTTCGGCTGTTGTAAATCCGTGTGGCTGCATCGATGTTAATAGGGCTGTGATGATTTATACCGGCTGAGCAACTCTCCCACTTGTATAGTTGTGTTGATTTGGCTAAAGCCATTTTCTGATTTATTTTTTTTAGTAACAATAAAAATTACGTATCAGAGCGATAATTTTCAAGGCCACGGGAAGTACATTGGCAAAGTCAAGGGACAATACCCAAGTCTCCAAATTCCCAGTCCCATGCCCTAGCCACCATACAGTTCTTCCTCTTCTTTGCAGTTGATTAGGTGCCTTGCCACAGCTTCAGTTTGGCATTGAGTCACCTCCGCTGCCATTTGTTGCTTCATTGTGCCAAGAATGTTATTCCATAATTAACTCAGTATTGCTCATTTAGCCACACCAGCATAAAATACTGATTTTTATCTATAATTATTTAGTAATATAAAGTGCCATGGGAGGATGTCAAGTACTGTGTATTTTTATAGCTTTTAACTCCTGTTTTTTCTCTCTGTTGCTGGTAATAGTCTTTCAGATGTTTGAAAATAGCCATTTTCCAGCTGAATTTTCCTTTCCTATTTAGCAAACTCTGATCTTTCCCTGTTTCTTGCCAATGTACCTTTGAGTGCTGCACTGTGGGACGTAGACATCTCCGCACTGTGGGATGTCAGCCAAGGAACTTTTCTTCCGTCTTTCTTTCCTCTTCTTTCCCTTCTGTCTGTGTATTTGTGTATATTTATTTACACACAAAAATATGAATCAGAGTGGTTCTCCTGCCTAGTAAACTGGAAGAAGTTAATCAGATCCAGTGTCTCCTTACTAGCTAATGTAATCTATTTATTTATATGCCTCCCCCATCACTGTAGTATATTACTACTGCCGGTGAGGTGCAATGCAAGCGGGGTGTGTCAACCCAATGTGATTGTAAATCTCCCTCCTTCTGCTTGCTCCCTGTTGCTATTAAAGACTGTAAAATGGAAAGGGGCATGTTTAGGTGGAAAATGGCAGCCAAACTGTGCTGACAAGACAAACCCCAGCTTGCCTGCAAGCGATCCCAGCCACAATGCAGGCTGGGCACCCTCAGAGGAAAGAAGTAATTGGTTGATCCTAGCCATTTCCATTGGCTTTTCTTTATGGAGCCACATAAAGGAATGATGAATTAAGGGAATAACTTACATTTGAAAAGTGGTCTGTCTGTGAGAGGTTATAGGAACAGGGCCGGCTCCAGGCACCAGCAAAGGAAGCAGGTGCTTGGGGCGGCACATGTGAAGGGGCGGCACTATGATTCCGGCCATTCCTGGGGTGACACATTTCAAGGACCGTTTGTTGGGGGGCGGGGAGGGTTTGGTTCGGCAGCAGCTCCGGCCGTGGCTTCTTTTTTTTTCTCCACTTGGGGCAGCAAAAAAAAACTAGAGCCGGCCCTGTATAGGAACTACATTTATGTGTGTGCGAGAAGCTTGGTGTTTGTGATGATTCAGGTTCTTTAGCCACAGAGAGCCAAAAAAGCAAGACGCTCAGGACCATTTCAATTAGGGTTCATTTTAAAATATTTGCTCTGCATAAGTCTGTAAATATTTTCTTTAAAAATGACATGGAAAATGCAGTTAATTGTTCCCTGAAGGATTAATGTTGCAGGGGCTTGAGTGCTGCTTTATGTTTAAAAAGAAAATCTGAATGCAGTCTTGGCTATGGACCTGTTGACTCTCCAGTGAGAAGGAGGAACAGCCTGACTTGAATGTTTGGGGGTGAAGAGTATAGTAGGGGACTGGAGCTGTAGTGGATGTGGGGACAGGGACTGGAACTGGGCGTGGGGAATAAGAGCAGCAGGGGAAGAGACATAGGAGCCTGGGGAGGATAGGAACAGATTGGAGCCAGGAACAAGCCGGGGGAGGGGCAGAAGGATTCTTGTGCACTGAGAGTAGTAGGGTCCTGTGGAGAAAATACTCTGTGATCATAATTAGACTGTATCATGCATATGCACAGGTCAGACGGGCAACCTTCATTCTGAAACTTCCTAACTTCTGAGAGCTTAACTTTACAACTGTAATGTTGTTAATTTATTTTAATGTAATCTATGTATGGTTTCTGTTCTGTTTATATATGCTAATATATAAATATATGCTAATTTGTACATGTTGATAGGAAGCTACCTAAAAAGCAATTTTCAAATGCACAGAAAAGCAAAAATTTTAACCAGTTGTCTTTCATTTGGCCAGATTTTTCTCAGCACTCAACAGTAATAGACTCAAGAAACAGTTTCCAGGGTGAGTGTAACACAATTACAAATGCATCTCCTGAGCTATTCCGCTGTGAGAGTGAGCTGCTGTCTACAAATGCTGAAGACCTTTGCCACAGATTGCCACACCAATTACTTGAAATCAACCAGGAATTACTGCAGTCTGGAGTCATTTCTTTATGTGGTATGTAATTACAGATAACAACATGCCTGATGATAAATGAAACATAAACACACACATGCATAGTATATATACACAGATCTCTTAAAGAGAGCCAAGATAAATTGATTGCCGTAGAAACAGTTGATTGTCATAGAAAAAGTTATTTTTAGATGATATTAGGGTCCGCTGGTATAAATTGACAATTTACACCAGCTAGAGATCTTGCCCATCAAAATCACCAGTAGGATCTTGCCCATCTTCACATTTAAGAAATTTTGTTATCACAATCAGTATAATAAGGTAAATGCAGGGGATGGAAAATCACTATGATTTTCATTTTTAAGAGTTTCTGCATTGTTGTTTTCCAGACACACACACTTCTAAATCACGCATTCTCAGTCATGCTTTTTCAAAGGCTTTTCTTTGTGTGTTTTATTTGGTTAGGAAGCCGAGACCGGGGTGGCAGAGCAGTGGTGCAAGTCTGCACAAGAAATACCATCTGGTCAAGTGAACATTCCACAAGTACAGAGCTTGCTCGTCTTCTGATGTATTTCTATAGCATTTCCAGGTATGAAGAGAGCTGGGCTGGTCATTTTTCAGGTGACACAGATGTTGTGATCATAGAGGGCTTATTATAGAGCAGTAACAGCCGGTTCTTAGTTAAGGCCCGAGTCCTGCAATTTACAATGCCCTGGCAGGCTGCTGTACTCACGCAGAGCCCCATTGAAGTTGTGTGGGTCTCTGTAAGCATCACAGACCTGTGCATTGTAAATTGCAGAATCAGGGCTTAAGTTTGCAACCGGCTTCCATTATAAACTGTCGTTTTTAGCTACTCAAAGATTTTTGGCTTGGAAAGTGGGTTTGGATGAAAATTGCCAGCTTTACTTGGCTGTGCTGCTGCTGCTGTTTGTGTTTTATTGCCATTAAATAACTGTCGTTATTTGACCTGTGGTTTGTCTAACATATTGTTGTGTTCTTCTGGCTCAAAAACAGCTTCTTACTATCCTATCAAATATCTGCATATTTAAATATCCTTACAAATCCTTGCAGAAAGCTGTATTTGAACAAAAATACACAAAATTAACTACCTAGGTGTCTAATTGTGATGGCTAGTGTGTTTGAACAGTTTGCCCTCTGGTGGCTGGTTGCAAATTAAGCACATCAGACTGGTTCTTTCATGGTGCACTGTGATATTTGACATTGGTTTTCTTTCAGCTCACGTACTAGAGGCCTGTGTATTTGGAGCTAAAGGATGGGAGATGTAGTCCAGGCTTGTGTGGTTAATCTAGTAATGATGATGTTTCCGTTTGCAGCAATGGTTTTTGTTGCTCCAAAGTACACAGTTGTTTTAGTCACCAAAGTACAACAATGATGACGTTTTTGAGTTAAGGGTCCTTAAAAATTACCCTACTATGGACCTACTCCAGTAGCAGCTCACTAGTTAAGGTTGTAGCCAGGTTTCCATTCTAGTCCCTATATTCACTCCCTTTATAGCTTTTCACACAAGAAGTGGTTTGGGGATTTAATTTCAGGGTAAGTAGAAATTATTTACGTTTGAAGGGTATTTGTCATCTATTAATGGCTTGACAGAGGCTTAAAAGTGCACTTTTAAATTTTTTACACGAAATACCTGCTTTTTGAAGTCCCTCTAGGTAAAAGCAGCTTGACTGTAAAACTTCAGACCTTACATATAGTAAAATACCATTAACATCTAGGACTTAACACTGTTTAAAATAACTTTTTAAAAGACTTATTTACAAACATTGGTCTTGTTTCATATAGTGATGCACACTTTATAAAGTCCATGTGCCCTATGGGACATTGAATAAAGGAAAGGGACCCCTGTGTATCACCCCTCCACTTCACAGGACGGGGAACCCGAGGAACTGATGGCATTTCAAAGCTTTCCCATTAGTAAAAAATATCCCATAAGTTGTGTAGGGCAGTATGAGGTCAGGGCATCTAGTGATCCTGAACCTGAGATCTCCTAAGCCGCCAGTTAGAAGGAGAGGAGCAGGAGCCAGGAATATTGTGCAACTCAGTCTTGAAGGTTAGGGAGAGGCAGTGGGGTGAAGAGCTCTGAGATCTGTGGCGTATGTGTGTTGAATGATGTAGATGAAGATGGACATATGGTCAGTATCTGGAAAGTACCTCTATCTGACTCAACAATGGGAGAGTGAATAGGGAAGGTATCATGAGATTTTTCATTCTGTAAAGAAAGGGTGGGTGGAATACATTGGTCTTTTGTGCCATTGGAAAGGGGATTATTTCTGGACTGTATATAGAATCATAGAATATCAGGATTGGAAGGGACCTTAGAAGATCATCTAGTCCAGCCCCCTGCTCAGAGCAGGACCAATCCCCAACTTTTGCCCCAGATCCCTAAATGGCCCCCTCAAGGATTGAACTCACAACCCTGGGTTTACCAGGCCAATGCTCAAACCACTGAATCCCTTGATCCTTCCACATCCTACCTACCTACAATGATCACGTCTCTGCTCTGTTTAGCAAGGAGAAAAGGCAAAATATTGGAGTCTCTAGGTAATAACAGGCAACTGAACTGGGGATGGTGTGCAATTGGTTCTGTTATCTGTGTGTGTGGGAAGTTAGCATTTTGTGAGATTTCACAGTTTATATGTGAAATGCATACAGTGTAAGGGTATACTAGTTTAGAAAGGTTTCTGGTGAATAGGTTGAGGCTGGCTGCTGATTATGTAGCAGTGTTGCATTTTTTTGTCGAATATGCAGTGTGATTTTATATTTACACTTATTTTTTAAGAGATTTTATGCACTGAAAGTGTATTTGAATATCTATGTTACTTCTTTTCAATGTTCCCTTAAGTTAAAGTTAACAAGATTTTTTTTCCCTGTTAATACTTGTTAGCTTTGAACGTTTTGATACGCTTCAAGTATAACAAAACTTGTCAGTGAAACAAATACATTTGTTAGAATAAACTGGAAAACATGTTTGTTGTTGAAATTAGTTGATTTCTTCTGTGTCACATACATTTAACAATGCCATTCTCACTGTTGGGAATGGCAGAGCATCAAAATGCTTGGAGGGTCAGCCCCGTTTGGAAAGACATTCAAAAGGGTGGTGCTAAACAATTTTTTGTTTTTATTAATGAAATGCAATTAGACCCAGCTTCAGTAAAGCACATAAGTGCATGCGTAACTTTAAGCATGTTGTTAAGTTTCATTGACTTCAAGTTACAAATATGCTTAAGTGCTGTACAGAACAGGAATGCTTTCCTGAATCTGGGCCTTAGAAATTGTATCTATATGTATTAGAATGTGTATAGCTCATGGCAGTGAAAAATGTATTAGAACTGGAATTAATAGGTTGATTCCCTGCCTAGAGTAAATTTATAGGATGGTATCCCCATCCCTGGAAATGAGGAGTTACAATTTGGGAATCCTGATGAACTTATTCTTTGCATTTACCTTTGTTCATTACTCATTCAATTTCTTTTTGGTCTTCCCTATTGTTTTCTATAAATAGGAAAATGTCTCTAAATTTCTGTCCTCAAATTTGTGTGCACAAATCGTGTAGATAAAGAGTGATTTGATATGTGTCTGTAAAGCCGTGCATACAATTTACAGAGATCAGGGTGAGACTGCTTTGCAAATTTGACCCTTCGTGTGTAACACTGATTACATTTATTTTGTGAAAAGAATGCAGGGTGCAATCCTTTACCAGGATACATTTCTGTGACTTCTGCAGCTATTTGTGGAGTGTGTTTCCTGCAGCTGCATTCGGTGTTTCTATAATTTGACTATTTTAATCTTTGATATCACAGATCTACGGTTTGATCTATAGATATTTTCATTGGTTTTAATAAGAATAGTGTTGGAGGGTTTTTTTCTGCTTTTATTTTGTCTTTCTTTGGTATCTTCAGGTATTGTGGTCTACTCAGTGTATGTGTACTGGGTATAGAATGTATACTTTAGTGTGGATAATAGCCCATTAGGCTACTTTTGCTGCTCAGGCTACATATTTCCCCCTTTTTAATGTCTTGCTCTCCTCTGCTAGTGGGAACCAGGTAGGTCTCTTGTAAGGCTAGTGTTAGTCCCACTCCAATGGTCAGGTAACAGGGATGTTCAGTGATGCAACAGAGTCCTTTTGAAAACTCTGTCCCATAGAGCAGTACTCTGAATGGACAAGGATCAGGAGTTCATCTGTCATCTCTAAACTCGGATATCTCCAAACTGTAAAATATTGGCAATCACCCCAAAGTCTCAAGGAAAGGGTGTGCACTGATTTCAGTAGTGTTCCAAAGCAGAAGGCGAAAAGGAGGTACTTGGCATTCTTCATTATATTACCTACTTTCATCACAAATTTGAGAATTAAGTTCTTTGCATGGTGCTCTCAGACTCTGTCCTGTTATATATTCTAAAATATGAATGCTGTTCCTAGTACTGTGAAGCCAGAGTTTTCATGTAAATTCAGGCGTCTTTATATTTCTGAATATGAATGAGTTCACAAATTATGGGGAAACATGGGGTCTCAAAACATGAGGAAAACTGCACAGACTTCATTATCCTTAGGAAAAAATAGAAGACCATGAGGGCTCTTAGGGGTATGTCTACACTGCACCTGGGAGCGAGCCATAGATTTGTGATTGTGTTGCTCATGCTAGCGTGCTAAAAATAACTGTGTAGAGGGTGCTTTGACATTGCAACTCGGGGTGGAGCTTGGGCTCTCAGCATGGGGGACAAGAGGTGGGGCCTTGAGAGCCTGAGCCCCAATGTCAAAGCACTGTCTACACAGCTATTTTTAGAGCACTAGCATTACTTTTTTTACTCAGGCTGGGAGGCTCAGTCCCAGATGTAATGTAGACATACCCTAGAGGGCTCACATATTATTTAAAGGGATGCGAGCCAATTCCTGTACACTACAGAGATGTATATCTTTTCATATATGAAAACCTCATAAAACAGGGTTTTTTCTATTCCATTTTCATCAAAAAGCATATTTTAGTCAATAGCAGCTGTAGAATCCAAGTAAAAATCCACAAGTGAATAAAGGTTTAAATTGGGTAGGAAATGTGGTGCTGTGTGTACGAATTACCGTCATGACGTTTGGGGATTTTACAAAAAGAACTTAAATAAATAAGGCTCCCGCTTTCCACAATGGGGAATAACCTCTGGAATGGACAAGCAGACCTTGCTGAATTCTCTTTCACTTTCCTCTGTGCAAAATTGCAAAATATAAGATGTATTTTTCATTACATTAAAGCAGTACAGCGCATGAGGAACACGTTTGAAGTATTTCCTCAAATTTGTATCAATTGAGAAATCATATTGGCTCAGATCATTTGCTCCCATGGAAAAACCCATACATAGAGGGATTGCTGGGGGGATGTCCCCAAGTCTGGCAGATCCCAGGAGATCCCAGCTGAACTCACTAACACCACAAGTGGGACTACTCGAAGGTGTGAAGTTACTCATGTGTAAGCGTTCACAGGATCAGAACCTTAATTCTATCATAGCCAGTGTAACTGGTTTTTAAAAATCACTTAAAATGCAGCATTTTGAAGGGGTTTTTTTTTTTGAGTTTTACAGGTTCATATGGATCCATTTTTTCATTATTTTTTCAATTTGTTTTCTAAAATTGTTTAAATTTTCACTGAAAATGTAATCAAAATTTGTGCATCACAAACCTGGTTTTCAGTGAATGAAAAATGTAATGTTTTTTATTTTAAAAAATTGACCAAAAGGTAATGAAAAATGTTGTGAAAAATGAAAATTGTTAAGAAATCAATAGTTTTTCAGTAAATCTTTCATATTTGAAAAAAGGCCATTTTTCAATGGAAAAAAATTATTAAAATAATTTCAGAGAGCTCTTATAATTGTGACACCATTTTTTAATATGGGAAAACAGATGAAATTATATCTAAGTTTATAAGTAATGGATCAAATTTCAAGTCCGCTTCCTCTGCACATGCACACGTGTAGGATAGAGGGTGCAAATTCAAACAGTACTGTAACTTATGGAGAACTTTGTGTACAGTTTTATTTGCACAACAAAAACCGAGGATGATTGAAAATTGGCCAGATATGTAAAATGTTGCCAATTTTCCTATCTTGTAGGTCTTGTTCTGTGCCCTTATAAGTACTAATAAACATAGTAAAGGTGCTTTTAAAAGTACTATTTAAATAGTGAGCATTTTGAAAAGTTTCCAAAAGTTAATATAAAATAAAAAAACCTACATGGCTTGAATTAAACATCAAAGCATTCCAAATATAAAATATAATCCTGTGATATAATTGTCTTTCTGCCAAATGTTAGACAAAGAGTTCTGTTCAAAATACTTTTTAAAGAATTCCCCATGAATTAGTGGACACATGAGCATCACAACTCAGTTATTAGGGGATGTTGTTGACATTTTTGATACTGTTTAAAAAATACAGTACTACTGACCAGAGGTCTTCACACAGCATCCACAAGCGTACCCTAATTCAAAGCAGTGGCATATTTGGTAAATGCAGCAGGCCAGATTGTCCCTCACAATAAGCCGTATATTGCTGTACCAAGGAGACTGGATAGCTGACTGAAATGTCCAGCTGAAATTTCCTGGTTTAAAGGATTCCTCAGTTGGCTAAGAAGTCCCCTGGAGCTCTCACCAGCTGGTATAGTTTAGAGCAGCCCTGAGGGAACCAGGCCACTACAGAATAAATTCCAGGATCGGTGACCCAGAAGCATTTTCTTTGTTTGAGTGCAGATGAGAATCTAGTCTAGTATAAGAACATAAGAACTGCCATACTGGGTCAAACCAAAGGTCCATCTAGCCCAGTATCCTGTCTTCCAACAGTGGCCAATGCCAGGTGCCCCAGAGGGAATTAACAAAACAGGTAATCGTCAAGTAATACATCCCTTGTCGCCCATTCACAGATTCGGGCAAACAGAGGTTAGGGACACCATTCCTGCCCATCCTAGCTAATAGCCATTGATGGACCTATTCTCCATGAATTTATCTAGTTCTTTTTTGAACCCTGTTATAGTCTTAACTTATGTTTATCTACCATTGCAGAAAAATGTCCCTCCACTTTCAAGAAAGTCTACTTTGGCACATAGCTCCAGAGAAATTATTTTTTCTGTGTAACAAACCCTTTTGTTTCTAATTCACAAGTTTTATATCAAACTCTACAGACTCAAAAACCAAAGAAAAGTACAGTTAGGGCCATACTGTCCCAGGCTTGTATGTGAAGGGGACAAAGAGCAGGGATAGATGCGTTTGCGGTGCTCACAGAAGCCAAGAGATTGTTGCCTCTTTTTGCTCCCAGGTCCATACATTGCCCCCTAGAGGACCATGACCTTGCTCAACTTTGACCCCACACACTGCCAGATGCATTGCGGTGCATTCCCCTGTATGCCAGGGAGTTTAGGGAGGGGTTGTAGCTTTCTTTGTGGCTGAGCCAAAAGCACAGTGAAGTCATTGGAAATCTTTGTTGATTCAATGGGCTTTGGATGAGGCCTGGAGTCACAGTCCCTTCCCCACCACTCCTTCCAGCAGTGTGGCGCTGGCTCTGCATTACCCTCTGCGTGGGTGGTGCCTGTAACCATGCTTCCAGGGGTCACAACTGAGAATACCAAATTCAGGACAAACTGCTGAGAAATAGGGCAGACACACCCCAAAACTGGTGGTTATTCTCCCATAAGATATACCAAACCACACCGGTTAACAAGAAGTCAGAAAAGCTGTTTCTTTAAGCATTCCAGTCCAGTATCACTACCAAAAACACTAGACCTAAAGATGAATGGTTCTTTAAAAACCAATTTCATCACATAAAAGGTACTTCTGATCCCAAAGGACCAGCCACACACCCAGGTCAATATATAACTCAGACCTTACCCAGTAACCATGCTGTTGCCAATCTTTTAGTATCTAATATCTAAAGGTTTATTTATAAAAAGAAAGAAAAAGAGAAAGGTAAGAGTTAAAATTGGTTAAAGGAATCAAATACGTACAACAATTGCAAAGTTCTTAGATCAGGCTTGTAACAGTGATGGAATAAACTGCTGGCTTAAGTCAAGTCTCTAGTTGCTTCCAAATCATTGGAAGGTCCTCAGTCCCTTGGTTAGAATGCTCCCACTAGTATAAGTCCATAGTCCAGAGGTATGAGCAGGAAAGAGGCAAAATGGAGATGTTTCCAGGGCCTTTTATAGCTTTTGCCAATTGAAGAGAATCCCATTGTTCTCCCTGTGGAAAATTACAGGTAAAAGATGGTGTTTGGGGTCACATGGGCAGGTCACATGTCCATGCATGATTTCGTTTAGTCATAGCAGGAGAGTCCATTAAGCATAGATAGGTGTCTCCCACGGTCCATTGTGAGTTAAAGCTAAATACCTTGTGGGCGTTACCCCAAGAGCAAACATTTGAAATCCAGGTATAGAGCCAATACTCATAACTTCAAATACAAAAATGATTCATGCATACAAATAGCATCATTGTATTCAGCAAATCATAACCTTTCCATAGACACCTTTCTTGATGTTCTTTGTACCAGATTTGTTGCAATTATATAACAGTGGTAGCAACAAAGATCTACATGGTCATATTTTAATCAGATAACGTCACCGTGCCTAATTGTTCAATCTAGCTCTTACCTCTTACAGAAAAGTTGTAAAGAATTTCAAAAGGACAAAACCAGTATGGTTCTTCGGAACTAATTGTAAAACCTGTAGAATGTAATAGAGAATGCTGTCCTTTTTCTCAGGATGGTGGAGGAAGGGAACTGCAGAAAGGATATAATTTTCTATTCACATCTATAAGATGTTTTTGCATGGAGAGGAATTAGGACGCCTATTAAAGTGAATGGGAAGTTTACTATTGACTTAAATGGAAGCTAGATTGAGCCCAAAATCTGTACTGCCCCACTACAGGGCATAATAAATTAATGTCTGATGATTGTACCCACTCTCACTGCAGTGAAGGTGCCTTAATGTTTAATAGTGTAATTCCTTCTTTTTTTTTTCTGAACTTGCTTCAGAACCCTGACATTCTTTGAATGTAATGTTTGCCTTGATTTACCTGACTTTTTAAAGTAATGTTTAGTTGTTCATTGTGTATGTATGTCATTAATGCCTTTAAAGGTAATTGCTGTTTATACTTAGTGTAAATATATGTAACCCCATATTTACATTATACAATTACAGCATGTAAAGATGAGTCTGGAGGATGATCAAATAGCTTTTGAACAAAATTTGAAAAAATATATTTCACATGTGCAACAGCTGAGAGGTCAAATCCTGTGCAGTTTGTCTCAGCAGAGGGGTGAATTTCATCCTCAAAGTGAGTGCAGTTAGGCCTTAGAATAGTCCCCAATACTGTAGCTCCCCCTGAAAATATCAGTGTTATTGGCTAGTGTTATGGGCTGGGATTTTCAAAGTAGCATAAGGGAATCAGGCACCCAAATCTGTTGAAAGTATATTTTAAAATCCGAGTCATAGAGTCTATAATCTTGACTAACTGAAAAGTGGGATTGTAAGAACACAAATGTATTGGGAATCCTACCTCCTTTTTGCCTTCTCATTTAATGCTAAAACTTTTTACAGGTCTAATAATTTTCCCCAAAGCCAAGCAACTCCTACAACTTTGAACTCAGAATAAATGTTTACCTCTAGATGATAAAACCGTCATATTAGGGAAAGCATTTCAGTTACACCAGTCTATCTGAAAAATAGGGATATTACCATTTGACACGCCAGCACAAGGCATCAGTCTGCCATGCAATTAGTTCTTCATGAGCGTGAATTCATTTCAACTTAGTATTACAATTCCAGATCATTTCCCCCACCCTCAGACCTTATGCAGAGAGAACCCTCCACACAGAAATCTACATCTGACACCACCAGCCCTATCTCCAGACTGTCAGAGAGTCTTCTCCAGGGATAGAAATCTGGACATGGATGGGGAGCGTTGTCTAGGTGTATTGTTACTCCCCACCATAAACCCAGAGGATATCTACTGTGGCTGTATTATCTTCACCAAACAGCCATTCCATACAGGGGAAACTCTGCTTTTAAGGCATGGGGGTGGGGCAGAGTCCTAGATATAGTGGACAACTGGAAAGGGAGTTATGCTGGCAGGGGAATGGGAAGGGCCACAAGGAATCTAGAGACAACACAATGGCAAATTGTTCATCCCTGTCAGTATGATCTGGAGAAAACTCTGAGAGGAAATCACAAGTTTTCCCACCCCTGACCTCCTGCAACAGATTTTTTAATGGGAGGGGCTGACCTGCTCGTAATCATTTTCTGCATAATATACTGTCTGCTGCTTTATTTCTGACTGGAAATAAAATATATTTGTTCTAGGTGGCCCCATCATCAACCTGTTTGTTTGGATACAATTTTATAAACATTTAGCAAATACTTTTATCAAGAGGAAATACAGCTTAGGAAATATCTGCCTTTCTGTTTCTAGGAAGGAAGTACGTGATCTGGGGCTCGTTATTTTAGTGGATGCTCGTAAGTGCCAGCCTAGTCCTGGTCTTTTCAAAGCTTTCATTGCATTACAGGTAAGTGCTAGTGGTTATGGTGTATTGTTTAAGAGCACAAAATAAAATACAAGTGTTTTTTTAAATTATTATTATTGTTGTTGTTTGTATTGTGGTAGCACCTAGAGACCCCCTAATCAGGTACTGGGGTGTTGTTTTTCTGGGTGCTGTGCACACAGACGATCAAAAGATGCCTCCCAAAGAGCTTACGGTGTTAAACTTAATATCACTTGTAGTTCTTTCCCTTCTGAATTACTTTCTCCATTCAGCACATGAAAAAATTAATTTGTGATACACAATAGGATCATCAAAGGATCAGTTAAAAAAGTTAAAGCAGATTAGGTATAAATATAAGTAGAAGGAATAGATTTAAAATACAAAATTACAAGTATGGTATATTCTTGAGAGGAGTTTAGTGCTAGGTCTACAAAAATAAGCTCTGTCTGTCTGTTGACATTAAGTCCAGTTCTCTCAAACAGTGAGTAAGACTAGAGCAGCTTATTGGGAAGTTGTTATGGAGATTCACTTGCATTTGATATTATCCAGCAATTCTTTTAACCTGTAGTTTGGTGCACTGAGGGAAACAAATAGCAAAGTAAAAGTTACACAGAATGTCTTGACAACTGAGGCCAACTTTTCTTCTGCCTTTAATGGAGTGAATTGTTTTTGTTTGCACAGTGAAACTAAAGATCTGTTAGTGCTGGTTCACTGAACAGTTCAAAAAGGAAAAGACACTAGCACAAAGGTCTTAGTAGCTTCTAGTCTGATTTTCTGTTACAACGTATTTTGACATTACAGTGACTCTAGCACATCATCCTCACAACGACCTTTTAATGTGCTTGGCTTCCATCAGTATTCGTTTGACAAGGGTGAAGTGTTTTTTGTTCAGATCCGAATTAATCACAGTCAGAAAATGGACATTCTTCCAAAGTTCGTACATCCCAGCCTTGTTTCTGAATCATGACAACAGCAAAATGAAAACATTGAAAACTCACAGAGAGAGGAGTGAAATTTTCCCATGCAGAGTCTGCTTTGAGCCATAGTTGACATTTAAGGTTGTATAGTGCAGGATGTAGATATGGTAATCATGTTATTCAAGGAGAAAAATAACACAACAAGAACAAGTTATTGTAGATAATGACTTTTTTATGATTCCTCCCACCGTTTCACTCTTTCCCATCTACCCTCACAAGTCTTATATTGTAACTGCACTCAGATTAAAAAGACACTACACTCTCCATCTGAAATCTGATCAATTTAACAATCAAAGTTAAAAGTAGTTTCAGGTATTAAACCTTCTTATTCTCCTGACCATCTTTCCTAAAATGTTTCCCCCTGTCCATTTACTGTATGAAGATCCACACAGACATGAGAGGAAACTGATTGATTGACTGAAGCTACAGTCCTATAATCAGCTCCACATGGTACCTGTATGAAGCCTATCTGACTTAAAAAAGGGAAACAGTGGAACTAATTGTTTCCAAAGTGCTGTCAGGTGCCCAAAGTAGAAGACCAGAGCAAAATGATTTTTGATCTTTAATCTTTTATGGTTCTAGTCAGAACTTGAATATTGTGACAATAGATCAAACATTTTCAGACTTGAGGTGCAAGTACCTCCAGCTACTGCATTTACTTAACATCACCCTGTGAGTTTTACACAGCCATTTTCCCACAGCTGCAGACAGACACTAACCATATGTAGCACTTAGACCTGGATAGTTGCCTTTCCTACACACAGCTGGTGCACCAAAACAAACAGTTTAGAGAAAAAAGAAATATGCACTGGGAAAATTTCCACCAAATACTCAAGTTCTCATTGTAACTGAATCTTCTAAACAGCTTTGCAACCAAATTGAAAAAAGGAAATCAACTGAATTCACATTGATATAATTATTTTATTAAGCTGGCTTTAGTGTTTTCTTAAGTTTATTACACATTTGAGATGTGGCAGATATGCCCTGAGGAAAAACATGTCATCACAAGATGATGAATTGAATTCTGGAAGCAAATGAGTTTGGTTTTGGCACAGTGTTTAACAAGGTATTTGTCTCAAATGAAAGCAATGGAAATGTGGAATTGGGTAGATATAGTTTTATTATAAAGAAATTAAATGTAACAGTTTAGCCATTTTTCCTTTGTCAGCTCCATTTTTACAGTTTAGATATTTTAAGATTTAGACTAGCCATTTTAATTTAGAGTGGTGCTGAAAGTTGGTCTGTGTGCTTGGGCAGAGATGGGGTTGCCGTTAACAAAAAAAATTTTTTCAATTCGTTTGGCTTTTTCTATGTTGAAGTGCACATGCAGGAGACGTAACTAAAATGTGGGCTTCCACATACTTTCTTCCCACTGGCCAGGAGCAAACACCGTTGAACTTTTGAAAAACGAGAAAGATGAAATACTAATTTTGCCAATCCAGAAAGTTGACCAAAGTGCTTCAAATATAAATGTGACTACTTGAGTATGTGCCATAAACATAGATTGGACTCTGCATTACAGCATGCTTTGCAACTGCTGTGAATTAAAGACTTAATACAGCATCAGTAGCAAGGGCTCAGAGGGAGGACTGGTGGTTTTGTTATTATTCTTGTCATTCTATTTATAACATCCGTTCCCTCTTTTTAACTTACAAAATCAAAGGCTATACTGTCCTAGCCTTCAGCTCACTCTTATTTCCTTCTCAGCCCAGCCCTGGTTGTGACTGTGGTCATGCAGGCAGGACAGGGACTACTTGCCTAGGACCCCTCATGATGAGCCTTTAGAGGGGGTGGGAAGTGGGAAGGAGCCCTGGCACCATGCACAGGGGAGGTGTAAGCTGCTCCAGGAAAAGGAGACAAGTAATTTACTTTTCTCCCAGAGCAAAGGGGGAATGGAGGAGGAATTGTTCTCAGTGTTTGTTCTCTGACTCGGGGCAACTTTTTCGCAAGCTGTGAAGTCATAATGGATATGACGCAGAAGCACTCCAATCAAGATTTAGGGCTAAAATATGAAGAGTTTCTTTGTACTTTTATGTGAAGCACCAAATGGCCTAAAATTCACTGGCAAGAATGATGATTTTTTTTAACTAATAAGTAAAAAGTGATTTTATTAAATACAGAAAGTAGGATTTAAGTGGTTCCAACTAGTAACAGGCAGAACAAAGTGAATTGCCAAGTAAAATAAAATAAAACACGCAAGTCTAAGCCTAATACAGTAATAAAACTGAATACAGATAAAATCTCTGACCTCAGAGATGTTTCAATAAGTTTCTTTCACAGACTGGCCGTCTTCCTAGTCTGGGCACAATCCTGTCCCCTGGTACAACCCTTGTTCCAGCTCAGGTGGTAGCTAGGGGATTTCTCATGATTGCAGCCCCCTTTGTTCTGTTCCACCCCCTTATATGGCTTTGGCACAAGGCAGGAATCTTTTTCTCTCTCTGGGGTCTCTCTGGAAAAGCACCAGGTTTAAGATGGATTTCAGTACCAGGTGACATGGTCACATTTCCTGTGATGAATGGTAGGCAGGCAGCAAACTCATGTGCTCTGCCTCCTGAAACCTCCGTTTGAATAAGAGCTGCAGAATAAGGAAGGCATAATAGTGATATAATACCTACTTAGGGCCCTACACCAAATTTATCTCCAGCACTGGGATGAATTTGGCCATCATCCTGCACCCACTGAAAGCAGAGGAAACACTGATTGACCTCAATTGATTCAATAGGGGTTGGATAAATCCCTAAATGCATAACTGATGGATTTAAAAAAAATACACATGCAATGTCTTTTGAGACCTAATACCCTCTCCAACAGCCACTTTTATAAGAGAGAAAAGACCATCAAAGCAATACTGCATGAAGCTAGAAATATGAATGTAATCCTTTATTAGTTAAAGTATTTAAACTTCAGTTACTGTTTGAAATGTGTATAGTTTACAACATGATGATGGAGTCTCATGTTGATGTCAACCTATGAGGATTCAGCAAACACTACAGATGAACACCTATATGTGAGATCACACCGATGTGAGAACCACAAACACAGTTATATGTGCGATAGACATGATTGACCATGATCATTGCAGGCTATTGTGTCCTTGTTTTGTGCTGTTCGCATTTTTCGCATAAGGCTCTTTAACGCCTTATGGGAAAAACATAGTGTAAAGCAAGGACACATACAGCATAGGCTAGTCACTAAAAAAACATAATTGCATTTGTAGAGTAATCCAAGTTAATTTTATTGAAGAATAAAACAATGTGCTCCTGCAACAAAAAGAACAGAATTTGACCCTATAACTACATTTATTATAGGGAAAATACATTATTTTAAAATAACAATTTAAAGATATTTCTTGTCTTATGATGCTCATGTTAACCAATCAAGCTGAATTTTGAAAAACGGCAAAAAGGAAAAAAGATTGGGAGGTTCATAATAAAGCATTTCTCTAAATTAATTTTGCTTTGCTTTCCAGAGTGCAGTTCCTCACTCCATTCATAGTGTCCTGATATTGACTGATAAGGAATCTGCATTTAGACCTGACAAAGATACTGCAATTCAGGTAACATTAAGAAGAGTGTGCATGATATTTTGTAAAGTTAAAATTTATTATGGAAAGTTACTTTGCAAAATGTGACTTCATGACATTTTATTTTGTTTGGAAGAAATTGATTTTGTTGTTGTTTTTAAGGGGCAAATTCTTCTATTACTCACTGAATAATACCTTATACTTTGAGTAGCTCCAATTCAGTAGTACCTTACTGTGTGAGTAGTGCCACTGAAATATCTATCTATCTTCTATAACGTGCTTCTCAATGCAAATCTTATTTTAGGTACTTATGTGGCCGCCATTACCACGATATCTGAGCACATCGCAGGCATTAATGCATTTATCCTCACAACAGTCCTGTGGTGTAAGGAATGTAAGGGTGGCAGAATTTGCCCTTTTATGGCTAGATTTAACTGCATAAATCCGTTTGCTGAATTGTATAAATGGGTATTCAGAAGTATGTTTGTGTGAATTGCATTCTTTGCAATAACATAATGACTTACTGCTGTTTTTATATTTACTATGCAGGAATTTTGTAAATAAAATATTTTTAAAAATACAACATTGATGGATGTTTGAAATGCATATAAAGGGAGCTGAAGTTAAAGAGCAGAAATGAATTTATTTAAATTAGATCAATCAGAACAGAAGCTTGTTCTCCTGAACTTTGTATGTAGAGTTAAAATATAACTCTTTTCTCCCAATAAAACCTGATACCCAAAGAATTTTTAACAATATCTCTTTTTTTTCTTTATATGTAATATTCTATTGGCATAGATGGTTGTTAGAGACAGAAGTCACTTGAGATTTTTTTCCCTTCAATCTTATATCTATTTTAACAAATATATAATAGTAACAGAAAATATTTTCTACAAATAAGATGTAGTACTTTGGGCCAGATCCTTAGCTGGTGCAAATTTGCATAGCTCCATTGACTTCCATTCCAGAAGACAGAGTATTACACATGAAGAAAATCTGAGGCCCAGTTCTTGACTTCACTAGATCTACACTCATTTATACCCACTTGAGAATCTGGTTCTCTGTCTCAAGAGATTCTGTAAAAGATTTTGACAACTGGCACTATGTAAGTTTTTCCCAGTGGTTTGATTTATGGCATTAATAAAGCTCCATTCACAATTTTTCTTTAACAGTACGAAGTCCTCACATCACTGAAGGCTCTGCAAAAGCACATTGACTGTACCCAGTTGACAGCAGAATTTGATGGAACCTTTCTGTATAACCACCATGACTGGATGCGTTTCCGAAAGGTAAGATAGTGCTTGTAGCTCCCATTACTTGTTCTCCTCTGATTTTATTTTCCATTTTAGAATGTTTTTGATGGAATTTAGTAATTTTTATTCCTCATAAAAATGAGAAACAAATTGTGCTAGCTAGAGTCTTGTACGCTGCATGTAGGTGGTGTTGAAACTTCCCCACACAGGTCTGCCGCTGTACTCTATTAATCCCTGGCTAGGTCAGTCCTTGGCCTCTGCTTAGCTGTGTCATGGTTGCAAGATTCAGACAGATTTTCACTATGAATTATGTTAGAATGGCCAAACTCACTTTCTAACACACATCTCAATCACTAGGGCCAGATCTTCAACTGGTGTCAATCAGCTTAGCTCTGTTAAAGTCAATAACTGGCCCTGAAGTTTTCTTCATGTGCAGTACTTTGTCCTCTGGCACTGAAGTCAATGGAGCTATACCAGTTTTTGCCAGCTGAAGATCTGGCATCTATAGAGACTGTATATAACCACACATTCCAGATACTGACTTGGAAAGCAATGATCTTATTTAAGGCTATGCCTGTTTGATGTTAAAAAAAACAACCTGTGTCTAAGGTCTAAACACAGTTTTTATGCCCATTTAACTATTTCAGTTAAGGGAGTTTTTTTTTTTTTTTACTGAAATAGATCTATACAACCCTTAGTGTGAATGCAGTTATTCTGGTATAAAAGTGCCTTTTATCTGTGTAGCTTATTCCCCTTATTAGTATGGCTTATTCCCTTTATTCCACTTCGCATACAGGAATAGTTATACCGGCATAACTGCACCCACACTAGGGGGATTGTACCACTTAACTATACTGGTTTCAAACTGGTATAGTTAAAGCAGTACAAAAACCACGTGTAGACAAGCCCTTATTGTGATTAACATACAAATGACTCTTTGTGACCATCTAGGACACTTTAAGTTTAAGAAGCCAAAGCTATTTCCTGAGACTGTCTTTTTGAGTGTTTTTACATGTCATCGTGTTTTATCACTGCAGAAACTGGAACCCTTTATTACAAACTGCAAAGAGGCCATTGTCTTTCTACAGAACTCAGTCTGTTCGCTGAACTCCAACAGAACCCTAAGTACAGTGCAGGTAAGTATTAGCTGATGTCACAAATGCTATGTCTTGAAATAAAAAAATTGGAAGCCTGAGGTAGCTCAGTAATATATTATGGTGGTTGTTATAAGAGAGAAGCTGAGGAGGAGATATTTGGATCCTGTCTGCATGAGGTTTAGACTAGCATTCAGTTACAAGGTCAGAATAGGGTGTCAAGATTTAGATCTGAAAACACCAATGTCCTATGAGCTCTTCTCACAAAATTTGAAACCAAGATTGTAGACATCTTGCAAGATGAGCCCTTCTCATAAGGTTTCTCCCATACTTGAAAAACAAACCCTTGAAAATAGATCCTTTGGGGTTTTTTAAATGCAACCACAAAACTATAGGGATGGGTTCAAGTATAGTCATTCAAATTTGCATCCCTTTAATTTTAAAGGAGTTTGGATTCAAGGTTCCAGTTTTGGCCCATCTCTAATTATTGTTGTTTTAATAATTTTCTGTTAAAGGTGCCAGTTTATTAGCCCTGGAAACTGGATTCCTCTCTCTACAAAAGAAGCACAGCTTAGTCAGTGATACTACAGGCTTCCCCACACTGCCTTGCCAGAGTGCCTGAATCAACCCGAGGGACCAAGTGTAGTGAATGAGAGAGTAGTTTAGTCTCTCTAATGTTTTTGCCAAAAATTTTGCTAAAACTGGTTCAGCTCCACCAGTAGAAGCAACACTGGAAAATGTAGGGCAAAAATTACAAGTGGGAACCAGGCATTAACAGGGTTCTGTTATTTCCCTGACCAATGTGCACATGGATTTGTTTTATAAAAGCCATGCTAGCCAAGCTGTGGTATCGACACACTATCTAGGTTTCTAGTAAAATGAGATGAATTGTGTTTCTTCTGTATAGGAAGTCAGTGACTTAATCGACAAACACAAGACAACGATGAAACTTGTTTTGGAAGATGCCTCGCTGGTAACATTAAGGCTAGAGGGTGGGACAGTCCTTGCAAGACTCAGGAAAGAGGAATACTGCAATACAGAAGACTACCGGTAGGTGCTTGCTTTGCAATAAGTGCTGCATCAGAGACCCATATTAATCAGAGAGGGGAAAAGGGAGAGAAAGGGCTTGTCTACATGGCGCTGCAGACTGGTGTCTGTGTGTGTGGCAGGGTGGGGGGGGTGAATTGTAGAGAGCACAACATGGTAAATTAAACTGCCCCGTGTAGACCCTGCTGGTGTGAACTAGAAGGCACCTAGTTGGCAGTGATGCAGTCCTGTAGGAGCACTGTAACAGGGTTGCTGGTCCATCATATGAATCTGGGCTTGGCTCTCCTGTTCCCGTCCAAGCGCTCCCAGTTGGGCCAGTTCAGCGCGCAGGGCAGCATTTGGGGATATAAAAGGTCAGTCAGGTGAGTCAGTCAGACAAGAGAGGTAGGAGATGGGAGCCGCTGGAGAGAGAAGGTGGTTCCTGGGAGAACAGCCAGAGGGGTTTGTGGCTGACATCCCCTAGCCAGAGCCACGGGACTGGAAAGGGCTGACGTCAGGAGGAGCAGCAGCAGAGGGTGATGCTTGCTGGCTCTAAACCAGAGAGCCAGAGCCAAGGGCTGAAGGAAGGAGGAACAGTGGAGCGACTTACTCCCTGATGTCTCCTGGCAAGAGAGCTGGGCCCCAGAGACATGAGGACATTCCCAGCGGAGAGGGTGTGGGAGTTCCTGCTGTGAAAAGCAGGGTTGTGCCGCGGAAGGAATGACTGGAGTGGCTGCTCTGACAGGACGACTGACTCAGGGTATGTCTACACTGCGACTAGACACCTGCGGCTGCCCTGCCAGCCAACTTGGCCTCACAGGGCTCGGGCTGGGGGGCTATTACATTGCTGTGTAGACGTCTGGGCTGGAGCTGGGGCTCTAGGACTCTGAAACAGCTTCACAGGCCTAGCCCCTCAAGCCTGAGTTAGCTGGCACGGACCAGTCACAGGTTTTTCTTTGCTGTGTAGACATACCCAAAGAGTCCAGGTGTAGTGGAAGACACTAGGATGGTGAGAACCAAGCCATGTTTTAAAGGCTACATGCACTGGGGGATGTGGACTATGTTTTGGGACTACTGGTTATGGATTTGCACTATGTTTTTGTTAATAAATTATGATGGACTGGAGCAGCGGCTCTCAACCTTTCCAGGCTACTGTTCCCCTTTCAGGAGTCTGATTTGTCTAGAGGTACCCCAAGTTTCACCTCACTTAAAAACTACTTGCTTACAAAATCAAACATATAAAAATATGAAAGTGTCACAGCACAGTAGTACTGAAAAATTGCTTACATTCTCATTTTTACCATATAATTATAAAATAAATGGATTGGAATATAAATATTGTACTTACATTTCAGTGTGATACTTGAGCCTGTTTTTCTCTTGTGAGCCTTGTCTGAAACCCGAGCCCTGCCGCCCAGGGCTGAAGCATGTAACAGCTTTGCAGGGCCCACTGTGGCCACCCCTAATGCCGGCTCTTCACTTGCGACCCTAAACCTGTCCCACAACCCCCCTTTGGGGTTGCAACCTCCAGGTTGAGAAACATTGATCTAGATGAATTGAGTGCCCCCTGGAAGACCACTGCGTACCCCTGGGGGGGATGTGTACCCCTGGTTGAGTACCACTGGACTGGAGGATAAACTTGTATTCAGTTACTGGGGAGCCATGAGGAAAACTCAGACAAGAAGCCATTTGCAGGGCTTCCCCAAGGCCATGAGGGTGTGCCTGAAAGGAGACCACTCATTTACAACTATGTTAGCGCAAACTAAGGTACCTTTTAGTTCATCCCAGCAGGGTCTGCATGGGGCAGCGTGTTGGAGCGCTCTACAATTCACACCCCTGTAGACCAGAATGTGGCACCGGTGTAGTCATCCCAAAGAGAGAGGAAATGTAACAAGGGGAAGACGTGTGTAACACCTCAACAGATTTCATGTTCCCTCTTAAGGAGAATAGAAATATAGATGTTTTGTGCCAGATACTGTCCTTATTTATACATACACAGTTCCCAGTGAACAAAATGGGATTTACATATAAATCGCCTAGTGTATGTAGCATTTGTCCCCATGAAGTGATCAATCTAAGGCAAAACAGAGTAACAAACATTAAATTTTTCAAAAATTTCAAAAAGAAGCAATTTTTAAATCTCTCCATCTGAAAAAGTGCTTGTCAATTTAATTGAAAATTTCAGAGAAACTTTTATCATATACTGGGAGTTAACCTTCAGATTTTCAGAACATGAAGTCAAAATATCTGGTTTTGTTGGGGGTAAAGGCTGTCTGAAACTCAGTCTTATAATGGAAGACTTGTTGCAGACTTAAGTCTGGAGAGATTTGGGCCCTCCCTAATTCAACTATTTAATACCTCATGCAGGGTGAGGTAGCAAGGGGACTGGTGGGCAGACACATACCTGGGGAGTCAGAAGTTAAGATAGGCAGGTATTATGCCAATCTGATCAGATTAGGTAATCAGAGTGCAGAGAATTCTATAACTGTAATAAGGTCTTGATCCTGCAAAGCAGGGCCGGATTAACTTTTTGTGGGCCCGGTGCCAAACATATTTGTGGGTCCCCCTGGGGAATGAAGAGGGCAGGGGCAAGAGCACAGCGGGCAAGGTGGATTTGATTTAAATCATGATTTAAATCACTAGTTAGGAAGACTCGATTTAATCATGGGTGCTACATAAAAGTCCATTCTTATTGGTTGTTATAACCTTAATACATATTCTTCACAACTCAGAGATAGATGTAGGTTTCATTTTTAGAAGGTATAGAATCATAGAATATCAGGGTTGGAAGGGACCTTAGGAGGTCATCTAGTCCAACCCCCTGCTCAAATCAAGACCAATCCCCAATTTTTGCCCCAGATCCCTAAATGGCCCCCTCAAGGATTGAACGCACAACCCTGGGTTTAGCAGGCCAATGCTCAAACCACTGAGCTATCCCCCCCATAGGTACACACTATACATTTTTAAACCGTGATTTATTTTGAAAACTTATCAGATGAGTTTTATAGCTATATCAGAAAATGAATGATTGGTTATTTCATTTACCAAAGATAATTGAAGCAGATATTTATGAAGTCATTGGGAGGTGAACTATCTCCAATTCAAGAGGTTAATCATTAATATTTGGAGGATTTTCTTGCCAGGCTGTATTAGGAGGAGAACGTCACCAGACAGACATTGAAATTGTTTTATTTAACTAAAACAATAACGTTCGGTATTCTGGATTTTTTTCTTCAACAGCAAACATAACATTTTAACAAAAAAAACATATATCCCTCACTTTTCACATTTATCTCCGGCTCTATTCATTGAACTTTTTGAAACTTTTCACTTTTAAAGAGAGGTAAGGGGTTGACCCTGTGTACACAAATTTGCAGAGGGACAATATAGTTCAGGTCTGTTATTTCTTACCTCTATACATTATTTATTTAAAAACATTTTTGCTGTTAACAAGCATGTTACCTCTGGAGATACAAATCCCCAGTTTGAGAACTGCAAAACTAAGCATCTCTGATGGTATCTATTGACTGAAACCTAGCCAACTCCATTGCTAAAATGTATCTAGAAAACCGTGGGTTTTGAAATGCAAACAAGGCCATTTAATCTAATCTCAAACTGCAGAGCAGATGTTTGCCTTAAAATATTCATCTACAATCGGTCCATATAGATTTAACCTTTTCTGGCTCCCATCTCTCCCTGCAATATTGATCCACACAAACACCCCAGATACTTTTCAAGTTCAGAAGTCTGTACATGTGCATTTAAGAGGAAAAGCAGTGACTGTACCAGCAAGCAACAGGTGGTGGGGGTGGGAGAGGGGACACTGTCTGCTACCACATAAAGGAGCTTTAGGAGGTTCTTTCAAATGAACATGTGCAGGCTTGTGCGTCGAATACTCTTATTGACACAGTGCCCAGGCCAGGGGAGTTTCAGCTTCTCCCTTTAGGTGATGCCAATGACCCAGAGAAGCAGCTCAGCTGCAGCTCCTGACATGAAATTGACACAGCAGGGACTGGAGCTCTCAGAAGCTGCCCTTAAGACCCAGGTCCCTGCTCCCCAAAAAACTCATATGGCTGCTTCTAGGGATCACTGTGCTCCCCACTGCCTTCCCCTTTGAGATGCAGATCCCCTGCGATGCAACACCTACCCAGGTGGGCTGATGCAGCCCCAGAGCAGGGGAGAGGAGAGTGGGAGCATGAGGAGGCAGCGGGGCCATGCATGCATGCAAGGGGGGACAGGGGGCAGGTGTGACTCACGGTGCAGCACCTCCCTCTGGGTCTCAGTGTTCCATGGCTGCTTCTCCCTCCTGGGCAAACAGCTGATCGGAAGCAATGAGAGGAGGCATAGGCGTGTGCAGCACATTTCATTAGGGGTGTGCACCCAGGGAGCCCCACCCTAGCCCCCGCTCCTCCCCCATCCACTCCATCCCACTTCCTGCCCCCTGACTGCCCCTCTCAAGAACCCCCAACTCCCTCTTGCTCTTTGTCCCCTGACTGCCCCCTCCTGAGACCCCCCCACCCTGATTGCCCCCCCCTAGTACCCTACCAGTCCCCTGACTGCCCCAACCCCTATCCACACCCCCGCCCCCTGACAGACCCCCAGGACTCTCACACCTATCCAACCACTCCCTGTCCCCTGACTGCCCCCCCAGAACCTCTGACCCATCTAACCCCTGCTGCTCCCTGCTCGACTGCCCCAACCCCTGTCCACACCCCCGCCCCCAGACAGGCCCCCCAGAACTCCTGACCCAGCTAACCCCCACTGCTTCCTGCCCGTGATTGCCCCGACCACTCTCCACACCCCTGCCCCCAGACTAGCCCCCCCAGAGCTCCCAACCCATCTAACCCCCCCCGCTTCCTGCCCGATTGCTCCGGCCCCTCTCCACACCCCCGCCCCCAGACAGGCCCCCCCAGAAATTCTGACCCATCTAACCTCCCCTGCTCCTGATAGCCCCATCCCCTCTCCACACTCCAGCCCCCAGACAGACACCCCCCCCGAACCCCTGACCCAGCTAACGCCCCCTGCTTCCTGCCCCGATTGCCCCGGCCCCTCTCCACACCCCCGCCCCCAGACAGGCCCCCCCCAGAACCACCGACCCATCTAACCCCCCCTGCTCCCTTTCCCTTGACTGCCCCCTCCAGAAATCCCCCTGCTGCCCCTTCTCCAACCCCTTGGCCCCCTTACTGTGCCAGGCCAGCTCAGAACAGCATGTGGGGCCCCATGCAGAGCCCGACACGCTGCCGCGTTCCTCTGCAGAGCGCACAGCCGGGTTCCCCCCCATCCCATCCCATCCCATCCCAGAGTGCTGCGGAGCAGCGCGCTGGGCAGCAGGGGGAGGGGGTGGAGCGTTGCTGCCTGCAGCCAAGCCGCCACAGACTCCTCCTCCTCCTCCCTCCCCCCCCTTGAGCCTCCAGCGGGGGAGGGAGGGATTGGGGGAGGAGCAACCTTCCCAGCAGGCTGGGGGAAGAGGAGCTTTGCAGCGTCCGGCTGCTTACTTGCCCCTCCTCCTCCTCACTCTCCCTCCCAATCAGATCAGCTGTTTGTCGGAGCCCTGCTGCCTGGGGCCCCTTTAGCGCGTGGGCCCTGGGCTTTTGGACCCACTGGCTCCATGGTAAATCCTCTACTGCTGCAAAGTGTTTAAGCACTTGCCTAACTTGAAGCACATGAGTAATTCTGCAGACTTGAAGCTAAATCAAGGCTTTATATACAGCTCTGGGTTAGTGCAGCCTGGCTGGCTGAAACAATTCCATTTATATACACCAGCCAAGATTTTCAAAAATGACTAGTGATTTTTGGATGCCTTAGAAAGTCTGCTGAGCTACACACGCTTGAGCACCCAGCAGCTGAGATACCTCCAATCACTGGTCACTTTTGAAAATCTTGGCTGCCATGTATCTGTGGTTCTGAGTAGGATACATTTTCCTGTGACAAGTTGAACAAGCAAACACACAGCTACTACGTTCTGTAGTTGTTGGCTTGTTGGCCCACACCTCCTTTGCTTTGCCGATTAACAGATTTGATGATTGTCATCTTCTGAAATATAGAGTGGACTCTTCTGGCATTGTGTTTGCACTCGACATTTATGTGTCATTTTTTCCCCCCATAGAGATGCCATGGAGGCTATAACAAGATTGTACAATCAAGTAGATGAGGAGGTCCATAGGCTGGTTCTCATATCAAATAAGTGTCTGCAACAACTGGAGAATCTCCAGGAAATAAGAAAATTTGAAGAAGATTGTGACCAGGTCAGTACTATTTTTGAGATTTAATTTATACCAGCCATAGGGCTAACCTTCCATTTTTCCATTAATGGGGCCAAATTCATCTGTGACCTTAAGCTACGTATTGGGCTGGCTACATAAGTGTGTATGCAGTGCAAATAATGTCAACTGCACCTGAATTCCTTTGTGGTCCAGCAAGGACACCCACTCTGGACTCCAGCCGTCACCTCTCTTGGACAGAAACATGTGTCTCTCTCCCTCCTCACCTGGGGTTTTCAGGCTGCAGAGTCCCTACCTACACTGTGAGTTCCCTAGCAAGTCAGACTGCCTAAGTAAGATTGCTTTGCTTTCTCCTCAGAGGTTAGGAACAGTTGTAATTGCCCACAGTTGCAAGTTGCATTACACAGAAAACACATTAAAAACAATAAAAGAACGTACGTGCTTGCGCATAAGCCAGAGATCCTTCCCCACTCCAACAAGGGCTCTGGTAGGATTCAGTCCTTCAAACCCCAGCAGGGGGTTTTCTGTAGTCACAAATTCATAACCAGTTTTGCTCAGAACAAGAACCCATATGCATAGGTTAGCCTTTCTACAGCCTGGGTCTGCAAAGACCTTGAATAGGTAATCAGCCAGGCTGTGTTTCCCACCTCCGGACACAACCGTTTGAATCTACGCCTTGAAGAGAGAATTTGCATTCCTCTCCTCCCAGGTTTCTCCTGGGAAATCCACTTCACTTTGTTGGTCCTGAAAGTTCTTTTTTTTTTTTTTTTTCCGTCTGGTACTTTGTTTAAAATAGTTTTTTGAAGCTAATAGCACTTCTCAGATTTTACATTGACCATGTCTCCCCACTAGGATAGATATGTACAATCCCACAATAATACATAAATGTTGCATTTATAATACATTGGACTGTAAAGTTATTTAAATTTAATTCAGTAAGGTCTCTCAAAGATATTGCAAGAAATTGCCATATGTCTCACAAGGGTAAACTTTCCAAGTCAAGGAAACACCTGTAATAAATCCTGAGTAAAGAAAATGTAAATATTTTAATAAATGTTTTTTAAAATTAGCACAGACCTTTAGGCTCTTTGTATTCAGTGAGCTGTTCTAATTATATTTTTATTCATTAATCATTAATGATCTTGCCCTGCAGTCTCTACACAGGCAAATTTCTCACTGAGTTCAATGGGAGTTTTGCCTGTGTAAGGAGTAAAAGGTGAGGCCTAATATATGGTGCAAACTTATATATATTTGACTAAAGTGTCTGTTACTAAATGCAGTATATAAAATAGCTTTCTAGGTAAACTGTATATAAGGAGAGAGAGATTTTTTTCATAGTTTTGAAATAAAGAATTTAAAAGATTTATTTGGTATATGTTCACAAGAGTTTAATTTGCTTTGATAAAGTTGCTTAATTTTTCTGTGTTAGATATAGTTTACTCATTAATTTAAAAAAACAAATCTTGTATCCTCTATAGATAAAACTCTGGTTTGAAAATGAAAGCGAGAGATATCTTGGCCCTTTAGATCAAGAGCTGCTTTCCCTGGAAAGTGTGAAGAAGCAGCAAGAGGAATTCAGAGTTTTTAGTGACAAAGTGATGGTAAGTATTGTACTAAGGAACACTTGTTTTTGCTTTTGTTATCTTAGTTGCACCTGCAATAGCCTAGAAAATTAATTGGGGAAATACAAAGCAAAGCTGTAATAGATTAATAAAGTTAATTTCACTGATTATTGATAGTATAACAACACTAACTCTGTGGCTCTGTGAAAGTTAGCTTCCTCTTTAACTGGAATTTTTTAATATATATATTCAAGAAGAAAACAAGTAATACACGGAGAGGGAGAGCTATGCATGTGCAAGAGGGACTGCACACATTCACAGTACTGCAAAGCATAATTGAGGAATTTAGGAGAGAGTTTTTAATTAATCTGTGGCCATAAACAACAAAAATCATAACTGACACTAATAACTCAAGTGCCTACATAGTACTGGGAATAGAACTCTGGAGTCTATGTTCCAGAAATAACAGGACCTGATCCAATGCCCATTGAAGTAAATGGAAAGACTCCTTTTGACTGCAGTGGGCTTTGGGTCAGGCCACACAAACCTACCACTTGCGCTAAAGAATTGTTGCTTTCTGTGGTAGAATGTTTACTTTTAAACATTTTTGGAGACCAACCACAGTGCCATGTGTGCAGGTCTGCCAACACAGTACATCCATGAGGAGCAGTAGTACACAGGCACACCAGCCAATAAATGGTAAATGAAGCCAGAGTAAAAATGGGAAGTTAGATACATAGATGCCCTCCTGGAGCCTGGTAAAGAGAAAAGTTCTGCTTGTAACTCTTTCATATAAAGAAATTTCACCAAGAAGGGTACAGGGGAGCTGTTACTTGTGAAGCAAAAGTTCTTACGATGATATTAAGTGCAACATAACCATGACTCCTCTAAACATGAAATAATAATTCTTTTCAAATGTTCAAGCTTAATTGACTGTAGTTTTGGCTCCATCATATCATTATATTCTTTCTTTATGCTTCCCAAAATAAATTTAGATTTAAAAAAGGCCATCAATAACTTTATATTAGAAGAACAGTATCAAAAAGAAAAAAACAAAAACAAAAGGATCAGCAAGAGTAATTGTTCGCTTTTGACCTTTTGCTCACTTTACAATTCGCCTATAACAAGATTTGTTGATATTGTATGGAGTAAATGACAATGCTGAACAAGAATTCGGACAGCAGAAGAAGCAATGCACTATGTTTCATTTTGTACTCAACAGCAATATTGTGAGAAAGGGCTGCAGCTGATACAAAAGAACTGCTCGCTGAACTTGGAAGAAAAAGTTCAGACCTTCAGGAGTTATTTGAGTAATGTCAGCACTCAGACAGAGAAAAGGAAGAGTGAGCTGGAGAAGCTGATCCACTTGTATGAGTTTTACGAGATGGTAAGAGAAACATTTCAGGTTCAGTCCAGATTTACAGTATTTAAATATTTGTGCAACAATATTCCATAAAATGTGTGTTGTATGAGCCCCTTCTCCTCCACTCCAAGGCACTGGGAGGCACTGATGCATTTTCCCATGCACTGCACCTGCTTGCAAGATTTCTTTGACACATCAGTGCTGACACTTTTTCTTCTTCTAGTGCCTTCCCCCCCCCCCCCCCCCCCCACATCCTAGCTAAAGGAATAGTTTGTCCACGAGATTTCTAGTGAGGCCTGTTTGAAAGACCCTGGTGAGGTGTAGCCCACAGGATCAAATTTGAGGCATGTCAAAATGGCATGTCAGAATCTGACAAACATCTGAAGGACTTTGATGACCCTTCAAAGTTCACCAGAGCACTGATGAACTTCAAAAGATTTCTAAAGTAATTTGTAGTTTGGCAGCTTAAAATGACATGCTCCGTTGCACCCACTGACACCCCCACAATAACATCTTTAGGAGCAGGGATCCCCTCCTTTAGCCCCCCCAGGACAACAGTATCTAAAGCCAGCACAAATTAGTGTCAGCACATAAAGCCAGAGCTGTATTGGTCATTCAAGTGCCTGAGTGAGAGTGTATTGGCATTTGGTATTCCCCGGAGTACCTCAGCTGTCCAAATAAACAACTGAGAATGGCAATTCTTTCCCCCCCCACTATCTGGATGTCTGTTATTTTCCTGCTTTGCATTAAGTGTGGGTGTATATATTGGAATAATGGCCAGACAGAGGGCAGAGAGAGCAGCGTCATTCAGAGAAACACACAAGCACCAGAAGGGTCAAAAGAACAGGAAGAGTTTAGGCAGGAAATTAGATGTGTAGCTGCAACCCATGAGTGCAGTTTGGAGGGAGTTAGGAGGGGCATTGCCCCGCCTAAACTGCAAGCCTCAGGCAGGCACAGAATTTGTCTCGTTCCCCCCCTCCCCCGATGCGCAGCCCCATTGGCCTGATTGGAGCTCCCCCCTCCCCCCCCAGTAGAAGTCAGACTACGCTTATACTGCAACCACAGAACAGCAGCTAAACTGACTGTTTCCTCCCTAGAATCCTAGAGTCTCAGTGAATCTAATGTCCTGTGCACTTAGGCTGACCAGATAGCAAGTATCAAAAATCGGGACAGGAGCTAGGGCGTAATAGGTGCCTATATGAGAAAAAGACCCAAAAATCTGGTCACCCTATGTGCACTACACATGCAATCACAAGACTGGCAATTAGGAGCTGTTTGTTTTTTAAAGTTTTATAAAATTATAAACCCAGCCAGAAACAGCAGCACCAGAGTGAGACAGATTTTCCTGCATGGACCACAACCTGGATCTCTTCTTTCTCTTGTGAATGTAGACAAAACCTTTTAAAATCTGCCCTAAGCACAGATAGTCATATACTGCTCTTAATGTGCAATCCAAGAACTTACATACCCGACTGGCCAGAATTTTCCTCTGCACAATTTTGAAGCTCCAAATGACATCATAAGCACCTTTACCGTTTTAAATAATTGTTTCTCTGCTTCTATAATATAAAGGGAATCAAATGAAAAATGTATAAATCCAAGCTTTTTCATAGGCATGCTATGTATAAAACAACAGAGTAATCCATCCTTACTACAGCAAAACTACATGTGAAAGCACACAGTAAGCCATTATTATTATTTATTTAATATTTGTATAACTGCAACGCCCAGAGACATCAATCAGGATCAGTGCCCCAGTGTTCTAGGCACTGTACTAACGCAAGATCTCTGCCCATCTTAGAGTTCAGGAAGATTGTAATCTCCACTGGAAAAATAATTATACAAGCACCAGGTAAATCAGATTCAAAATAGTTAATCTGGTGATGGGCAACCTCAAAAGGGTCAGAAATCAATCTGGGCCACCATCCAAAAATGTGGCTGCTTATCTGAAGTGTCCAAACTATGGAGGACCCTCACACAATCCTGGTCTTATCTTCTCAGAGCAAGGATACTCACCTCTGGTTTCTTTGAATGCAGGACAGTACTTTCTTCCAGTTTCTTCAGAGGGGAGGACCACTGCCTCTCCAAATTCAGGATTGTCTTGGGCCTAACTCCATACCTTAGAAGGGAGCAGTACAGAACCACACTTAAGTCTTTGCAAGTGGTTGTTGGGAAACCAAATCAGGCCCTAGGAAAATGACAGCTACTCAGGTCCTGATTCTCCTCTCGCTTACATCTGTTTTACGTTGGTGCAGTGCTGCAGTTGACTTCACTGGAGATACTCTTGATTAACATCAGCGTACCCCAATGGAGAATCGGGTCCTAAGGCTTTGGGGTTTTTCCCCCTCCTGATTCTGAAAGTTCTAGTGAGTAGGTAGCACAGAATATCAGTGCAGATTAAATGAAACACTAGTTTTCAATATAGCTTCTAAATCTTAGAAAAATTGCTTCATTGAGATTCAGTATAAACACCCCTTTTATGTCACGAGAACTCTTTGGCTACCAGGAGCAACCGAAAAGATAATATTTTGTCTTGTGAAAATTGTCTGGTTGAGAATTTTTAAAAATAAGTTGGTTAACAACTGCCCGTAGTATAACAGTACTTCTTAATTTGTGGGTCATTACTTTAGTAATATAGGCCCTGATCCAGCAAAGCACTTACACACATACTTTAACACATGGGTAGACCATTGATTTCAATGAAACTACTCGTGCTGAAAGGTATCTGCACTTAATTGCTTTATTGGATCAGGACTTACATTGTGTATACAAGAGACCGTAGTGTCGAATCCTGTAGAACAAAATTTCTTGTCAGGAAAAAGTAGTCTTGAGGTGAGATACAAGATTGGCAATCAGGCATTCTGGGTTTGATTCCCAGCTACGTCACAGAGTTTCCTGTGTGACCTGGGGCAAATCACCAAACCTTATGAAATGGGAATATTATTTCCCTACTTCATGGGTGTTGAGGCTTAATTCACTAAGAGTATGTCTACACAGCAATTTAATTCTAGGGTTAGTGAGACTGGAGTCACCTGACCCATGTCAGGGAACCCTACATTGTGTTTTAACCCCACATTAAGGATTTTCTGACCTGTGTTCGAACCTAGGGCTCTGGAGTACACATTGCAGTGTACAGACCCCAGTTAAAGTAATCCTATTCCAGAGTGCCTAGTGCCCCCCCCAGTGTTGATACTCTAGCCCAGTGGTTCTCAACCAGCAATACGTGTACCCCTGGGGGCCTTCAGAGGTACATCAACCATCTAGATATTTGCCTCGTTTTACAACAAGCTACTTAAAAAGCACTAGCAAAGTCGGTACAAACTAACATTTCATACAGACAATGACTTGTTTATGCCGCTCTATATACTATACACTGAAATGTAAGTACAATATTTATTATTGATTTATAATTCTATGATAAAAATGAGAAAGTAAACAATTTTTCATTAACAGTGTGCTGTGATACTTTTGTATTTTTATGTCTGATTTTGTAAGCAGGTAGTTTTTAAGTGAGGTGAAACTTGAGGGTACCCAATACAAATCAGACTCCTGAAAGGGGTACAGTTGTCTGGAAAGATTGAGAGCCACTGACCTAGCCCTACAAATGTGTTGCACTGTGGGAAAACTATACTGTTCACCCTGTTTCCTAACTGTGGTGATGCTGTGGATGGGACTCGTTTGCCCGTAAGGAGCACAAGTACAGAAACGGCACAATTAGCTCCTTCGGAGGCTGTCTCGGTAGAATGACGGCAGTTTGAGAAGACTCTATACTGAACTACCATCTAATCTGAGAATTGGGCTCTCCAGGGCTGGGCTGAGTCACATTGGCAGCAAAATGCCCATGTGCACCTGTTCTGAGGATAACTAGCACATTGGTCTCCAAACTATTACAGTGAAACTTTGCAATTCTTAATTTTTAAAATGGGATGTTCAGCGACAGTGTTTTTGTTTGGTTGTTTTTTTAGTTAGTTTCGTCTGTTTTGAAGTTTGACATAAAATGAAGGTATCAGTGAAAACACACACACACCCCCCAGCCTGGCTGCTGCTAGCTGCAGAGCGGTGAAGTGCATCCCTAGGACTCAGGATGCCGTGTTCCCCAGCACCCCCTGGGCCGGATCCCTTATCCCTGCTCCCACCACACCTCAGGGGGTAGGGATAAGGGATCCCCAGCAGGCTGTGGGGAAGTTTGGGGCTGGCTCCCACTTGCCCCTCTGACAGTGCATGCTGCCCGGGCACCTCTGCAACACACAGCCCTAGGAAGGACACAGGGGGCGGGCCTGGGAACAAGGGCCAGAGAGTGGAGCGGGACCAAGCGGCTGCCCTGCAGGGAGGTGGAGCAGCTGAGGTGTTGGGGATCATCCCTTCCCTGGCTGTGTTGAGCCAGGAGCTCTGCAACTCCCAGTAGGGCAGCCGCTTAGTCCCAGCTCCATTCTCTGGCACTTGCTCTTTTGCCCCTCTCCTTCCCTTACCCCCCACCCCCACCCCCGGGACTGCACCACAGATTGTTGGCTTAGAGAGGACTAAGGAAATTGTCTCAAGGAACTTTGGGATACATCTGGAGAAGTTCTGGGACCCGAGTCAAGCCAGAGCCACATGCACACAGGAAAGCAATAGGCTTGGACCCTAGGTCCCATCTTAACACGGGCTTGGACCCTCCAATCCTGGGTTCAAGCCCTAGGTTAACACAACTGGTGTGTGGACACAAGGGGGTTAGGCTTGAGCTCAGGTCCAGGCTTACATTGCTGTGTAGACATACCATAAGAAGCAAAATTCACCCCTGTGTAAAGGGACAGCACACCTGTTCAGCACTTATAGCATGTTAAGATCTATTATGAGCACTGAAATGGGACTTAAATATAGCACAGGCCTTTTGCTGGTCCTCTGCACAAGGTTGACTTTTACCCTGATATTTGTAAATTGCTTTGAGATTCTAAAACAGAAGTTGTTATATGAGTACACAGACTTATTATTTAATGGTACTTTTCACTTTTAATCCAGGCACGTGGGTGGATGTTACACTGCAATGAGTATCTTGAACATCTTAGTGTGGAGAACAAATACTCTCAATCGGTGATTCAGAGTTTGCAGAGCTACCACCAAGAAGCTACAAAAGTTTCTGCAGAAAACTTTCAAAAAGTGAATGAGATGGTATTGGGACTGGCTAGCAAAAAGGAACTAAAACAATGGAATATTTTATGGCTGAAATGTCAGCAAACAAGGCACCATTTAGAAGAGGTCCTTTCTGAAGCTCTCAAAAGTTCCAACAAAGAAACTTCTCTCAGAGTGCTCCAGGAAGCTGATGCGAAAGTTAATTGTGAGTTTGATACTGAAGGTGCTAGACGACCAAGTCAGTCCCTTTCTCAACTCTCTTCTAGCACTGATAACAACATTTGGGATAATAATGTTAAGCCATTGCATAAACCTCAGCATACGAGCCTGCCATCAGGAGTACCACCTTTTTTAGACCATGAGAACACCAATCAAAATATGGATGTATGTGTGCCGTTTAATGCATCTCCACCAGAGTCACTTACTCCTCTCTTGGGTGGGCTTCAAAGGACTAGCCCAATCTCAGAAGATATGGACAGTGTTTCCACCTCAGGATCAGCCTCCTGCTATTCTGAGCCAGTCCAGTCACCAACTACCCGCCACAGAAAACATCCACTAAAGAAAATCATGAAGAAAACTCAAAGCTTTGAGTTTACTCAGCTTGAGAGCAGCCACAGCGAGTTGCATCGCCATGGATACACTGGAGTTTACATCAAGGGATTGGAGGTGGCCAGCAGTGTTGCTGCTGAGAAGAAATGCATGCAGCGCTTGAATATTAAAAGCCCTTTGATTAGTAGAAACCGAAGTTTATCTTCCCCATCGAGGATCCATCATACAGAAGAAGAAGAAAAAAAGAGAGCAGGAAGGTGAGAAATGGCCACAACACAATCCATTTTGTTGAGTGAGGAACAAATAAAGTACTGTCATATTCTAAACGCTTTCTGAAAAACAGTTTGAGAGACATTAAATTCAACATGCCGAATACAAAATACGTTGTTCATTTTAAAGGGACACTGTCAAGTCATTTTAGGCCCAACATTTAGGTTTGATGGGGCTGCGGGAGACGGTTTTTGATAGTTTATACAACTTAATAGACAAAATCCTTAGACTTTTTACTTGAGGCCCACTGAAGTCAAGTAAGAGTTTAGTGGAAACTGAGTAAGGGCTTCAAGATTTAAGCTCCAATCCTGCAAAGACTTACACATATCCTTAACTTTAATGAATCTGTAAACTCAGATTCTGGAGAATTGCTGAAGAATTGCTAATGTGACTGGAGAATTGCTAATATAGTACCCATTTTTAAGAAAGGGGAAAAAAGTGATCTGGGAAACTACAGGCCTGTTAGTTTGACCTCAATTGTATGCAAGGTCTTAGAACAAGTTTTGTAAGAGAAAGTAGTTAAGGACATAGCGGTAAACAGTAATTAGGATAAAATACAACATGGTTTTACAAAAGGTAGATTGTGCCAGACCAACCTGATCTTTTTCTTTGAGAAGGTAGCTGATTTTTTAGACAAAGGAAATGCTGTCGATCTAATCTACCTGCATTTCAGGAAGGCATTTTGATACAGTTCCACATGGGAAATTGTTAGTTAAATTGGAAAAGATGGGATTTATATGAGAATTGAAAGATGGATAAGGAACTGGTTAAAGGAGAGACTACAACAGGTCATACTGAAAGATGAACTGTCAGGCTGGAGAGAGGTTACTAGTGGTGTTCCTCAGGGATCAGTCTTGGGATCCATTTATTTAACATTTTTATTAATGACCTTGGCACAAAAAGTGAGAGAGTGCTAATAAAATTTGCAGATGACATAAAGTTGGGAGGTATTGCCAATATGAAGGAGGACCGGAATATCATGCAAGAAGATCTGGATGACCTTGAAAACTTGAGTAATAGAAATGGAATGAAATTTAATAGTGCAAAGTGCAAGGTCATGCACTTAAGGACTAACAACAAGAATTTTTGTTATAAGTTGGGGACATATCAATTGGAAGCAACAGAGGAGGACAAAGACCTGAGTATATTGATTGAGCACAGGTTGACTATGAACCACCAATGTGCTGTAGCCATAAAAAAGCTAATGCAATCGAGGGATGCATCAGGTGAGGTATTTCCAGTGGAGACAGGGAAGTGTTAGTACAATTATACAAACCACTAGTGAGATCTCATCTGGAATACTGTGTACAACTTAGGTCTCCCATATTTAAGAAAGATGAACTCAAACTGGAACAGGTGCAGAGAAGGGCTACTAGGATGATCAGAGGACTGGAAAACCTACCTTATGAGAGGAGACTCAAAGAGTTTGGCTTGTTTAGCCTAACCAAGCAAAGGCTGAGGGGAGCTATGTTTTCTCTCTCTAAATACCTGGGAGGGAGGGGAGTTATTCAAGTGCCAATATGTATACAGGAACAAATGGACATAGACTGGCCATCAACAAGTTTAGGTTCAAAATTAGATGAAGGTTTCTAACCATCAGAGGAATGAAGTTCTGGAACAGCCTTCCAAGAGGAGCAGTGGGGGCAAAAACACCAATTGTTTTCAAGACTGAGCTTGACAAATTTATGGAGGGGATGGTCTAATGAAACTGCCTGCAATGGTATGTAGCCAGTCCGTGACTGCTAGTAGCAAAAATTCCCAATGGCCAGTGATGGGACACTAGATGGGGAGGGCTCTGAGTTACTACAGAGAATTTTCCCCCCGATGTCTGGCTGGTGGGTCTTGCCGACATGCTCAGGGTACAACTGATTACCATAGTTGGGGTAGGGAAGGAATTTTCCCCTGGTCAGATTTGCAGACCTGGTGTGGGGAGGGTTGCCTTATGCTGCAGCATTGGGTACGGGACACTTGCAGGCTTAAACTGGTGTAGATGGTGGATTCTCTGTCACTTGAAGTCTTCAGATCATGATTTGAGAACTTCAGTAAAAGCCAAAGGTTATGGGTCTATTTACAGGAGTGGGTGGGTGAGGTACAGTGGCCTGCAATGTGCAGGAGGTCAAACTAGATGATCATAGTTAGGGCCCTACCAAATTCACGGTCCATTTTGGTCAATTTCACAGTCAAAGGATTCTTAAAACCGTAAATTTCATGATTTCAGCTATTTAAATCTGAAATGTCACGGTGTTGTAATTGTAGGGGTCCTGACCCAAAAGGGAGGTGTGTGTGGTGGGGCGGGGAGGTTGCAAGGTTATTGTAGAGGGGATTGCGGCACTGCTACCCTTACTTCTGTGCTGCTGCTGGCAGTGGCGCGGCCTTCAAAGCTGGGCAGCTGGAGAGCGGCGGCTGCTGGCCGGGAGCCCAGTTCTGAAGGCAGAGCTGCTGCCTGTAGAGCTGGGCCCTCAGTCAGCAGCCGCCGCTCTCTGACTGCCCAGCTCTGAAGGCAGCAGCATAGAAGTAAGCGTGAAATGGTACGGTATTGCCACCCTTACTTCTGCGCGGCTGCTGGCGAAGCGCCGCTTTCAGAGCTGGGCACCCGGCCAACAGCCACCGCTCTCCAGCCATTGGTCACCACTCTCCAGCCACCCCGCCCTGAAGGCAAAGCAGAAGTAAGGGTGGCAATACTGCGGCTCCCCTAAAATAACCTTGTGACCCTCCTGGAACTCCCTTTTGGGTCAGGACCCCCAATTTGAGAAACGCTGCTCTCCCCTGTGAAATCTGTACAGTATAGGGTTAAAGCACACGCAAGACCAGATTTCATAATGGGAGACCAGATTTCTAGGTCCGTGATGCGTTTTTAATGGCTGTGAATTTGGTAGGGCCCTAATCAGGATGGTCCCTTCTGACCTTAAAGTCTACGAGTCTAACTTTACTCATTGTGAACAGTCCCACTGAAAATCAATAGGACTATTCAGAGGGCATAATGTTGAACATGTGTGTAAATCTGTTCAGGGTTGAGGCCTTAGCGTATGAAAAGAAATGTTTCCTTATTTTTTCAATATTAATGTGTTGGGGTTTTTGGATTTAAATGTTTCCTTCCAGTTTTGGAAAACCAGCTCCATTGTGCTGTTACTTAAGAGCTGGAAATTGAAACTAACCAAAAGTTTCATTTTCCAAGCTGAGTGAAGTGCATATAGTAATCACATGGCACAGTTAAATGTGAATTAGTTTTTTAAAAAATATTTCAATTTTAATAATCTGACTGAGTAACAATGGTAAAGAACTGCTTTACATATATTATTTTTATCTTGACAGTGTTCCATAAGGAAATGACCATAAAATAATTTATTGTTTTTCTTTAAGATAAAGTATATTTGTACTAGAGTTGCTGACAGAATATTAAGGAAATACAGATAAACATAATTTACAAATGCAGAGGGAATTTAAACACTATCTTCAGCTCCAGTTTGAATTAGAAGTTCTGCTTACGTTTCACTATTTTTTTTCTGTCAAACTTACCTTTGGTCTCTCTCTCTCTCTCTTGGTTAGGATCCTCCTGCCCTCCCTGGGATTTTGTATTTTAACAGCATAAAGTTATCCCACAGTTAGTACCAAAAAAAAAAAGGTTAAAAGGAAGACCAAAGTTTGACTGCTCTAAAGAAGAAAACTGAAATTAAAATCTATTATCAAATCTATCTATATTTTAATAATCTTGTACAAAAAAAGAAAAAAAAGCGAACTCTGTGTGTGTGTGCGCGTGCGCGCGCGCGCACCTGAACAGAGTTCAAGGTTTATGTTTAAGTTTTTAAAAAGTCAAGCTGTTTATATTTGTTGTCTAGTAATTGAGGGCCAGATTCTAATACCCTTACACATACTGAGTAACACCATACTCTGCAAGCAATCCCATTGAAGCCAGTGGGATTACTCGTGGAGTAAGGTGATATTCAGTTTGAGTAAGAATATCAGAATGTGTCCCATAGCAGTTCATAAATAATCATACATTTTCTTTATAGTATCTGTGTATTATAGCTTTCAAGGGCTCCAATTCAGCAAACGACCTTTATTCAGCAAAAAACTTAAGCAGATGGTTAAATCCCATTGATTTAATGATCTTGAAGTTAAGCACATGCTTAATTGTGTTACTGAATAGTAATGTTACCATCAATTTGTGCAACAGAGGAAGAATGGACATCCTGTGTGATCTTTCTTGCATAGAAATTGGTGTTTTTAAACAAGTCTGTTTGGTTTCCATTTTTTTAATCTGTAAATTCTGCTTTTAAACGGGCCAAAACAAGCTGTGCAAACTGAATTATGTACTTTCCTCTTTTAAAACATATGTACATTGACTTTTAGTAGTTACAAAAAAAATTCCAATACAATCAAAGTAGTTTGTGGTTTTATTTGACTTAACTTCTTTTATATGAAATGAGTAAACTTTAGAATGGCTCCACGTTTCCATAATGCCGTCTTATAAAATTAGGATTCTTTATTTTAGGACTATGGAGGATATATTCCTCCAATGCAAATTTGTTCAGGTTAACAGCATCATTTTCCCCAAGTCTGCAAACACTTAAATCCATGCAGATTTGGGTACTTATCTCCAGACATAATTCCTTAATTTGATTATCTAATTATTCTGGAACAAGTCATGGGACCACAGACTTCTATAGTATTTCACCAGGCTCAGTGGTTTAATGGGAGTTTACAAAAACTGCCCCCAATCCTGCAAACAGATGTGAGAAAAGTTAGTCCAGTAGAACCACTGCAGTCAATACCACTTATCAGATCAGTAACTTTTATTCACATGGCTGAGTATTTGCAGGATTGGATCTGCTAAAAGTTTTTTTTTTAAATGCATTTGTATTGGTTTATGTATTTATTAAAGCATAAAAAGATAAAGTTTTGCTTATGATTTTCAACTCCGGAATGCCATGAGTTACAATATGGTCTTCATTTCCTTATGGAAAAGTCCTTTAGAATTTAATAGGGACAAAATTTTATAGATTCTTATTGGTTATCTTAAAACCTACCACTATTAATAAATACTGGCATAGTTTTTGTAAGGTTTTTTTTATTTTTAATTATCCTATAGAATTCTATTTGAAGTATAATTTAATTTTTCTATTAAATTATATAGGACTTTTCCATGAACGGTGAGGAGTAGTACAATGTAGTGATTCAAGAGTAAGGCTGAGTATGAACTCGTGAGGCCTGATTTTCCTGACATTTACATGAGTTTCACTTTTTTAGAGTTACACCTTATTTACATTGGTATAAGTTAGTGGGGAATCAAGGTCTTAGGTTCTAGTCCCAGCTCTCCACTGACTCTGTTGCCATGGGCAGTCTGCTAGGTACCCGTACAGTAGTGCCAATCCCAACCATCCAAACACCATGAGTCAAGCCCCCAAATACATTAGCTTGGCTTACAAATCATGAGATTTTTAAAATGTGGGGTCTATTATTTACCTTCTTGAGCTTTTGGGGGTCATGTTTTCTAGCTTTTCTCTGCAGCCATGAGAGCTATAAACATATTTATTTAAAAACCTCAAGATTCTCATGTGTTCACCTGACTCCAGATGCTGAAGCTTTAAGAGAAACACCAAATATCATGGAAAATATCATGGATACCAAATATCATGGAAAATCTTGAGGTTGAGTGTGCTGTTTCTAGAGGTCAGCCACAACCTGTCCCTTAAATGCTTTGTGACTCTGGTTACTCATAGGTGGAGCTGGTTTGAACATTGCAAAATGTGAAGCTTTCAACAGAATTTTTTATGAAAATTTGAATTTTGATGAAAAATGAACTAATTTGTTTCCCACAAAAACTGTCATTAAAATGTCCCATTTTTCATCCAGCTCTAAAGATGGGCAAACTAACGCTTCCTTCACAGAGTTGTTGTGCAGCTTACTTAATATTTGCAAAACACTTTTTGACCTCCTTGCTCCCTCTGGTGAGAAATGGGAGAAAAGAGGTCACAGTGTAATGCTTTGAGATCCCTGGATGAAAGGCACTATAGAAGTGCAAAATATCATTATTTTATTATGGGACTAGAGATGGGCCTGGACTACAACATTTAGATCCAAATCCAGATTTTTATCCCACCTCAGATAAAGCCTGTGGTTGTCCAGTTCTGGGATTTCGTTTTGGTGTTCGATCCAAGTTATTGGCCACAGAATTCAGCCACAAATCTGGATTTGGATTCAACACCCCAAGTTCAAGAATGTTTGGACCTAGAGTTTAAGATTCAAGCTCATCTCTAATCTTGACACTAAAAAGCTACAGTAAGATGCATTTCCCATCTTGGACAGGAAATCCTGATTGAAGTTATTCTAGTTGGCCTCTTTGATGAAGGTTTAAGAGCTAGCCAATTTCATAAGGGAAAAAAATTCATAATATAAATAGTTATGTTCCCTCCAGCTGATGAAATTGTTAGTATGTAACATCAGATGCCATTAAAACAATTTAATAAATCAAAAAGTCCTCCGTATTGTCATCAGCTATGTCCACCTCATCTAGTGTGCTGTAAATCAAGTTTATTCAGCAGCATTTCCCATCGTGGTGAATCTATTATTGTGGTTGGTTTTTGTTTGATTTGTTATGTTAGAAGTAAAGATTAAAATCTGTTCCTGTCATTGTTAACCATCCAAAAATGTTTATACTATTTTTAAGTTGTTTATTGAAATTATTGTAGGAATGTTAATATGAAAAAGAAAAAAACTTAGCGATATTATGAAGTCAAACTTGCTCCATTTTGTATTATTAGAAGTACAGATAGCTTCAATTCCTTGCAAATAAAGTATCCTAGTTAATGAAATATCACCAAAAACAACATTTTCTATACTTTTATTTCTCAATCACATGGTCTATGAATGAGAATACACCTTTTTCCTTAAAGAAATTGTTTGCTTCTATGTTGCCAAATGTTTAATGTTCATCAGAAATTGTCTTTTCTTCCAAACTAATTGCTTCCTCAGTTTGCCTTGTTTTTCAGAATCTGTTTTTGCTGAATGCAAATCTTCCCGTAATGCTAGAACTGGTCACATATTTTGATCTTTCAGAACTGAACACGCTTTCTCAATGGGAGCTCATAATGTGTCAGGGGATATATTGTGTAGGGAAACTCATGAGAATTCAGCTATAATATTAGTTTATCATCCCAGGAATGTTGCTCTGTTTCCAAACAGAATGCAGGAATGGAAAAGGTCATGACACTTTTGCAAATGCAATAGAAAGTTCTTTAATACGATGAAAAAGTCTTTCCAGAGCTCAAAATTCTTTCTTTTCTGGCTGCTTAGCTGTTACACTACAGCTGCTGTAGACTGTTGTAGACCAAATTCTGTCCTCTGGTATGCCCATGTAACTCCACTGAAGTCAGTCAGATTCCACCATTGTAACTGTGGACAAAATTTGCTCCTGAGACAAGAGCAAAAAAACCTGAAAGATCTGTTGCTATAATGGTAAACAACTTAGCCGCCAGTGCTACAGCATGATTTCCTCAAAGAACAGGTAAAAATGAGCCAAATAATGCAAATAAGCAAAGACAGTCACTCAGTATTCAGTGATTACACCGTGTCATAATTTGTCAGTGTTCAAAATAGCTGTTCTGTGTCTTCCAGCAGCAAAGTGCAACATATAATGGATGAAATGATCACAACAGAAAGGGAATATGTTAGATCCTTAGGATACATCATCAACAACTATTTTCCAGAAATGGAAAGAATCGATTTACCTCAGGATTTGCGAGGGAAGCGGAATATTATCTTTGGGAACCTGGAGAAGCTCTATGATTTCCATTGCCAGTATTTTCTAAAAGAGCTGGAACACTGCAGAGACTTCCCACTGCGTGTCAGCCACTGTTTTCTCAGACATGTAAGTCCCATTTCCAAAGAAGGGTGAATTCTTAGAATCAGGTATTTTGAGTTAACCACAGATCCTATTACAGAGTAAACCATGTCACTTACCTTTTTTGTGTTTCTCGTAGTGTGAACGATCTAGTTGTCCTGCGACGAGTATTTACTGTTTGTGTATGTGGCCTGTTGTGTTCTCTCAGAGAGTTGTACATGTGCCCTTAGGTCCTCACGCAGCTGCACCTTTTGATATCTCAAAACATGCGCGCTGGACCCTTTCTAAAGTTGCTAGAAGTAATACTTTAGTTTGCCACGCAAGTGATATGGCCTCTAACTTTTCAGTTTTCTATAATTGTATATGTTTTCTATTAATTTTGTTTCCTATTATGAACCAATGCACAGGTGCTCTTATAGCATCATTTGCAATCACACTGGAAAAATACTTAGTGTCATCTGATCACCCTCATGTCAACGAGTGAGTTGGGACGAGGGGGGCTGATATTGTTTCAAGAGGAAACTAATCTTAAATTCCACAATCTCACCTTATTGACAGTAATTTTCTTACAATAGACAAAGCATCACATTGCTGCTTACACATCTGCTCTGACATGTGTGAACTACACCCGCTGAATATAGCAGACATTTAACCAGAGACAAGATGGTGGTATGTGCTCTCTGTGTGTAATGTGTATGCAGAGGGATATGTATTGGATGACACAGGGCCATCCCTGAGAGGGTGCGGGGCCCAGGGCAGAAGTGACGGATTCGTCTCTTCCGGGACCAATCGCACCGGCGCGCGGGGCCAGGAGCGGTCGCCCCGATTTGCCCTACCCAAGGGACGGCTCTGGGATGGCAGAAGGATTGTTCTGCATCTACCAGGCTGGTCTGATGCATGGCTTGTGGTTTTGGGTATCAGTCTCCAGCATTCCACTCATAGTTTAATTGTGATACATGAACATTTCCACTCAGCTAATCAGATGTGTCTGGACAGAAAAATAAATTTAAAATACTACATTTAAAAGCACTAACATTTTGCTGTTTGTAAATGCCTTGTTGGGCCTCCTTCGCTGTGTGCCTCATTCTGACCCTCTTCTAGCAGGGAGTTCAGCGCACATCCCTTTTTTCAATGTATGGGGAGTCTGTGTCAGCATGACTGATCCAGAGGATGGTGCAGCCATTGTGGAAAGGGGCATGGAGTGGCTGAAATGGTGCTGGTCTGCTGTCAAGACATGAGGAACTACTGATGGGGGTGGGAAGGTCATGCAAGTGAGTGAGTCATTACCTTCCTGATAGGCCCTGTGTGGACCTGGCCCCTCACTCCCCTGCAGAAATCTCAGTATGGAGCTAACACAGGGCAGAGAAAGAAGGAGGGCTTTAGCAACATATGGCAGGGTTGCAGAGGAGTGTGATTGATTTAATTTTCGTGACGGGAAGGTCCATCTTTCAAAAGTTTGGGAAACACTGATTTCTGGTCAATTTTTGCTGTTGTGATAAGTAGAATGGGCCTGGTGATCAGGATTTCCTTGTAAAATGTTTTCAAAGACGTATCTTTGCATATTACTTTGTTTTAAAATCGGCTTAATTTATAATTCCATCAAAAATAATGTTAATCCAATGCTACGGTGACAAGGCAAGCATTTGAACATCAGGAAATGACTGTTATGGTCAGAAATTCCTCAACATTTAACTATTGTGTTAGACACCACCAGAATGTCCTATTCCACACACCTTCGGAGTTTTACAGGAGAAGAGAGTTCTGCACGTATTACAAGATGGTCAATTTTTGGTACACAGATACGTAGGGAATGTGAAACCCCTGCCTCATTCACTGCACATCTTACTTAACCACGCATACCTGTGCAGTTCAGCCTTCCTTAGCCGTGCATTCAAGTTTAGCAAGATAATCTGTCTAAAATGTATTGTACATCCAGATAAAGTGATTTCAGTGTGTCATAACAAGGAAAAATATAGAGCAGTTTTCACCAGAACATACAAAGGTTCTTCCCAACGTTTTACCCGTCTTTTCAGTGCTACCAGTGTTCAAAAATAGGTCAGTTTTTTCAATGGGAAAAGCTTTTTTACTTTCATTTTCCACATACTGCAAAACACTGGAATTGTTTTTGCTCAGACTTTCCAAAAATGTTCGCTTTGAAGCAGACACCATAATAGAAGCCTAAAAACCAAAAGTGACTGGGAGCTGGGGAGGGGGAAGAGCAGATGGGGCAGAATAGAAATGCTTTTATGCAACTTTTAACTATAGTGGTCATGGTTACTCTCACTATAATGAACTATTTCTCCCTACCTCTTTAACCACTTGGCCATCATGATTCTGTGGTTCTGAGTGCTCATATACAATGGTTAAGTAGCGAGTACTGCAATATAGAAGGCTGGATTCTTTTAAGTAAATAATTATTGCAGTAGCAGCTCAAGGGTCAAGGGGTTTAAAAATTTTCCCGTTGCTTTCTCCTGCATTTCTTTGTATTTTGGCTGTCCCCTTCTCCCATTTTGAAAAGCATATCTTAACAAATACTGTCCTATTGTTTGTGAGTCACATTAATTGAACATTATTCTTCAGTTTCTAATTATATCTTACACAAACTTTTGCCCCACTGTTATATTCCGTAATAGCCATCTTTGTCTGAACCACCTATCCTCAGATGTTGCTTTACAGCAGAAGCAGATAGGTTTCTGTCTATGTCTATTTCCACTTTCTAAACCTGCTTCACTTTAATTAATTCCCCTAGTGTCTATTGAAGCCATCTCTGGCATGCCATAATTGTATCAAAGTAACATTAAAAGAAATTGGGAAATGAAGAATAATGGCTTGAAAAACGCATCCAATTTCACACGGTGTTTCTTTACTCTCTCCTAATGAATCTGTGTAACCAGTATTAACCACCAAAGAAAATCCCAACCCTGACAATACATGATTGATTAAATAGCCCACTGGTTTTTAAGTAAGGAGATGATCTGAAAAGGGAATCAGTTTTGTTATGAATGCTTAATGTAGACCCTCACCTGGAGCAACAGCTGTGATTTTTCCTATTGACTAGGATGGAAAAGTCAGGATTTTATTATTTTCTCACCATACCAGGGTGTTGTGAATTAGTGTTTGTAAAGTTGAAAAACATTCTATGCTGTGTGTGCTGTTACTCACAAAGGAGCAAGTTATTCTATTCCTCATCCCCTTTGCAATGCATACTACCTCTAGTTTTCTAGACTACAAAGAATCCTTTAAGTCATCTAGGAAAACATCCATTGTGCCTCCAGATGTGATGTCTATTTTAATCACTTAGAACACTATCCCTGTAAAGATTAATGGAAATGTGTTGCCTGCAGGCACATGGTGATTTTCCCCACCTGATTTGCAGAAAAAAACAAGATCTCGTTCTGTTTATGCTAGGATAGTAAAAAGAAACATACATTACAGAGGATAGGTGGGATGTAATAACCTGGCTCTCAGTCCACTGTAACACTTAGCCCAGGTCTACACTAACCCCCCCTGTCGAACTAAGATACGCAACTTCAGCTACGTTAATAACGTAGCTGAAGTCGCAGTACCTTAGTTCGAACTTACCTGTGGTCCAGACGCGGCGCGCAGGCTCCCCCGTCGACTCCGCCTACTCCACTCGTCGAGCTGGATTACCAGCGTCGACGAGGGAGCACTTCCTGGTTCAATTTATCGCGTCTTGAATCGAACCCAGAACATCGATCCCGCGCCTCCGACGCGACGGGTAAGTATAGACATAGTCTTAGAGTATTTAATGTTATTTGTGTCTAACGGGCTTTACAAACACGGGAACACTAACTCTTTGGGCCAGACTCTGACCTTCAGAAGTGACTCCATCCAGGACCCTGTTGCTTGTGCTCAGCTTGCAGACGTTCCCCAGCATGGATGTGTCAGTCCTTGATATTTACTTTGTCCATATTGCCCAGTTAGTAGGTTGGAGGATGCTGGTAGATAAGAAAAAAATATATTGCTGTGGTGATTTATTCTCTGCTCTAGAAGACGGTGTCCTGGACTCAGATTCTTTCAGGCTGCATTTTGCACATAGTGCCATTTCCTGCTCAAGGCCTGGGTGAAAGAGGAAGAGATTGCTTCAGTGTTCGTTACTAGACGTCATTAGTATGAAAGTGGCAGTTGTTTACTGATGTCTCAGTCCCTTTTGAAAGCTCTGGACCATAGCAGGGTGGCCAATTTGAATGATAGTTCCTTGGGCTGAGATCTGAGTTTTCTTTCCCTTTGTAGAGGAAAATGATAGCTTTGTTGATTCTGTGTGGGTTTAGGGTTGGATGGGTGAGACAACTTTAATACCAGGTCGGACCTTTCTCAGTCTGGTGACACACTAGAAGTTGCTCCTTTCCTGTTTCTCCCGCTCCCCTCTTCATCCTTGAGCATATGCTGTACCATTCCCTTTGGCCCACATCCTGTGTTTGCCAGATATCCGGCCTGCACCTGAAGAGCTTGTTTGTTTGCTCTCCTGGGTTCTACTTGTCTGAAAGCAGTAAATCCCAGTGTGCCAATGTGGTCGATTTGTCAGGGAAGCTTAGTTGGGGAAGTTGGGCAAGAGCGTTTTGTAGCACTGCCATTCCAAATGACTCTCCCAGCGTGCTCGTTGTTTTGTGAGTGCAGGCACAAGGGAACCATGACATGTTCTTCTGCTCATAGCTGGTACTCAGCAGCACCAGGTTGTCTTTGACTCTCATGTCCCGCTATTCCGTTGAGTAATGGTTTTGGGCTGTGTTCCAGTACTTGGATGAAAAGCAAGCCTCTTCATTCTTGCCAGTCCCGCCACTCAACTAACTGGCAGTTTTCACTCATACTCTGTTAATCTGCTTCTGAGCCATCGCTAAGCCCAGAGGAAGAGGATCTGCCCTTGCTCTCCATGTTCTTGAGAGTTACACTTGAGGGAGTAATGCAGGGGAGCCTGGAGTGGGAGCTATAACCCTAAACTTCATACAGTTCCTTTATTGCTAGGGCTGCCACCTTATGTGTTAGCTGTTGCAGGAGAAAGAGAGGCTTATATTGTTGTCTTAATTCTGTGGGCTCCAGCAGAGGATTTCAGGGATCAAACTGTCTCCAGCTCATATAGGCCTCCGCATTTTCTCTCTGGGGCCTTGGCTACACTTACAAGTTACAGCGTAATAAAACTGCCGGCAGCGCTGTAACTCATTAACTGGCTACACTTGCAAGGCACGTGCAACGCTGTATCTCCTCAGATACAGCGCTGCATGTACTCCACCTCCCCGAGAGAAATAGCAACTGTTGCGAAGTGGGTGGAACGTTGGTCTTTCAGTGTAGCCCAGGAACAACGCAGTTACTGATCTCCGGAAGCTGCTTTGTTTTGAAACGGCACTTCCGGTTGGAGTTCAGAGCTCCCTGGAGCTGCTACAAACACAGCTTTACAACCACAGCTACTTTTTGCAGGCAGAGGGTGGGAAAGAGGGGAGGGGCTCCGTTAGGAATGCCAGCAGCAAATGCCGGCAGCTCCGTTAGGAATGCCTTGGACAGAGGCGGGGGGGGGGGGGGGGAGAAGGCTCCGTTTCCTCTCTTTTATCTGCTCTTTAAAAACAAACAAAGCCCCTGCTGTTTGCTTTCAGTGATTGAGAGAGAGGCAGGGGATGTGGAGGTGTGGAAATAATGAGCTGACACTCTGTGGAGATTTCAAAAACCCACTCTGTCTCCAAAAACGCTCCCTGTCAAAGTCCCCCTCACCCCCCCCCATTTGAAAAGCACGTTGCAGCTACCTGAATGCCCATAATGCACCGCTCCCAATACAGCTGCAAGTGCTGCAAATGTAGCCACGTCAGTGGTAGTTACTGCGCTGGCAGCTGCCAGTGTGGACAGGCTGCAGCGCTTTCCCTACTCAGCTGTACGAACACGGGTTTAACTAACAGCGCTGTACATCTGCAAGTGTAGCCAAGGCCTTAATTATCCTGTTCTCATACTAGGAATAACAAAATAAAAGGAGGCAGACCCTTGTAGAGATTAGGACAAAGGACGGCCTTTCATTTATAGGGTTTTTATTTAAAAAATGAATATATTCATGAGGCATTTTTTCAAAATTTTCTGATTTTTTTTTTAAGAAAAAATGAAAAGCTAAAACCAAAGATTTTTTTTATTTCAAACTCAAACTTATTTTACCTGCCTTCTGCTTTTTTTTTTATCCTCCCCCCACCCCCCGCCTTTTTTAGTGTCAAAATGGAAAAGAGGGAGAAACAGAAAAAAGAGGAGGAAGAAACCTGGAAAACTGAAAAATTGATCTTTTGACAGGAGTTTTGCTGAGAAAGTATTATAGAAGCTGATCATTTGATATCTGAATTCCCTTATTATTAGATGGATAAAGTGGGGGAAGCACAATTGTGCTGTATTTTTATAAATACTGTATTGTATCAACACAAAGCTATCTGAAAAACTATTCTACAATATCAGGCAAAAATCAGAGGGCAGTTAATAATCTAGGTTTATTTTTTCTTTGAAAAAAACCCCAACATTTACTTATTAGTTGCTTGCTCGGATTGTATTATGAGGGGAAGATCTGTTTGTTTATCCTTAGATGATTTGTTTGGGTCCCATTAGTTTAAAGGAAGGAAGAAGATAATTTGTTTAGTAAGAAGGAAAACAAACATGTGAAGTGAAAAAGATTGTTTATTTCAGTGTTCCGAAGCAATGGGAAAATAGTGATCTCGCCTGATCTTTTTATACCTTTCAATGAATTGGGAAGCTTCCCTCATGTCCAGGGAATTTAAAAGGGGATATTTTCGTATGCTTTAATACCATTCAGTTATTGGAGAAGATCTCATTCTGTCCTAAAGACTAGATTGAGCACAATGCTATCTAGACATCGATCTATACCACACTCAGCACTGGGACCTGAAGCCCGGATTCACAAAGGGACTTAGGTGCTGCAATGCTGAGTGTCACAGTGCATAACATTTAGGCACCTAGAAAATCTCAGGAACAACACTGCTATTCACAAAGGCCAGCACACTAGGTAAGGAGCCACCTAAGCTAGCCAATGGGAGATGCTGAGGACAAGAGTGTGCCCTATGCCCCGCCCCTCTCATGGAGGTAGGTGCTGCATGTGAGTTAGGCAAGCCAACTCCTGTCTTCTGCAATTTGTGAATTGCTCTGGGGCTTAGATGGGAGAAAAGTGCCCGGACACCTAGAGGGAGGCAGCAGTGCGCATGCCCAGAGGCAGAAACTTGAGCACTGAGGAAACTTTTAACCTGAAAATTTAGACACCAAATGACTTTAAGCACCTACAGGGTTTGGCGGGAGTTTGGGGAATCTCAGTGGAGCCTAAAACTAGGATTTAGGTGCCTAGGTGTACCTTTGTTACCCCACCAACTAGAGTGCCTTACAATTTCTGAAGGTTCCAAATTAACTCTAGCATATATCAGGAAACACTTTCTCATGTGAGTAGCCCTTACTCACATGAATGACCCTGACAAAGTTATTGGGTCAACTCACATGAGTTGCCAATATTGTTTAAAGTCAGCCTGGCTGATTGAGTTTTTAGATACTATAATGAAGGGTGCTCTAGAAATACCTACCATAAGCAGATAGTTGAAACAGATGAACTTTTCAAATTGTTTGATCTGGAAGAGCTGTAAATTATAGAGAATTAAAGCTCCTAAATGAATGGTCCTAGGATGTCCATTGCCGAAGTGTGTCTAGATTATAGCACCTCCTGCAGCTTTGGATTGGAATACATCCATGGTGCGGGGGTGTTATAAACTGTACATGATTTCTGTACAAAACTGTCTGATGTTAAATGGAGAAGGAATTGATCGCTGGAAAAACAGAAAATAACAAGGAATAACAACACCTTTTCCTTTACATTTTCAGGAAGAACAGTTTGGAATGTATGCATTATACAGCAAGAACAAACCACAATCGGATGCTTTGCTTACAAGCCATGGAAATGCCTTCTTTAAAGTAATTGCTATCCAGCTTCTTATTTAATGTGAATTGTGTGAACACCACTTACTGCTGTATGTACTTTGATGCAGTGTATCAAATATTGTTTATACATTCCTTTAATATTCCCACAGAATAAACAACAGGATTTGGGTGATAAGATGGATCTGGCTTCCTATCTGCTGAAGCCTATTCAAAGAATGAGCAAATATGCTCTTCTTCTAAAAGATATGATCAAAGAATGCACTAAGACCCAGGAGCAGGAGCTCAATGATCTCAGGGCGGCTGAAGAAATGGTGAAATTCCAGCTTCGCCATGGAAACGACTTACTTGCTATGGATGCCATTAGAGGGTGTGATGTAAGCATTTCTCAATCCTTCCTTTATTTTTCAAATATCCCCTTGGCTTTGCTGCTGCAGTTTTCATTCAAAGACAGAAAGTTGCTAAGAGGCAAAATAAAATTAAATAATAATAATAATCTATTTTATATATATGCTGTAGCGCATAGATGCCCTAGTCATGGATCAGGCCCCCATGTGCCAGGTGCTGCACAAATACAGAGTAAGAAGACAGTCCATGGCCCAAAAAGCGTACAACCTATGTGACATAATACCCTTCCCCCTTCTTCCTTGGACTGGACAAAATCAGCTCAGCCTTCCCTTATCTTTAGTAGCATTGTCATTTTCTCCAATCAGGTCAATTTGAAAGAACAAGGACAGCTGAGATGTCAAGATGAGTTTATTGTTTGCTGTGGAAGAAAGAAGTATTTGAGACATGTCTTCCTTTTTGAAGACCTCATCTTGTTTAGCAAAACAAAAAAGATTGATGGAGGATATGACATCTATATGTACAAACAGTCATTCAAGGTAAATGTAATCCTGCTGTAATGTTTTGGATAGCATATACAATGCAGCATGCCTCCTGCCATCTGCTTAGTATTCTGCATGGACAGGAACTCCATCTGTTTGACAATGGTAGGTGAAGGATCACAGTTCCATTGCACGTTACATTTCAAGTAGTTGTATGTGGTTTTTAAAAGTTGGAAGAAATGAGAGAGACAGAAACTGATGAGTAAAATGAGCAAAACATGTCTGTGTATATATACACACTGAATCATAAGTGCATGTGTGTCTTGCTGGACAGGACTCACGGGAAACCAGGTGTTTCCTGTAGAAATAATTATTTTTAACATTTCTTTCATTACAACAAGTAGCGCCCGATATGTAGTTATGACCTCTCAGCCACCATTCTGTGGTGTGTGAAGCCAGGGTTTGCAACTACCCTTGTTCGGCAACACTAGATATATGCGAAACCCTGATTCACCAAAGCACGTGCTTAACTTTAAGCATATGCTGAACTGCATTGTTGAACTGAGGCCATACACAGAGCATTCACCCTCCACACTAGACCCCAAGGGGCAGATCCTCTCCTGGTATCAGTTTAACTATGACAACATCCACTAGCTGAAGATCTGCCCCCAGATATTCAGCTTCAACTTAATTCATTGCAGCTCTCTGAACTTTTGAGGGTGCTGTGCTTCTTCTAGAGATTAACACTGCCAGCTCCATGCTGCTCTTACAAAGAGATCACATGGGGAACCTAGAGTGCTAACTCTTGAGATATTGAAAATTCAAACAGAAATATTTACAGCTATGTGTGCAGTTGTACTACCAAGGAATCAGGATGAAGACATTTTTCTACCATCATAGAATGAGCAATGCAAAGAATTTCACTTGATCAGTTTATTATAAATGTTTCCATGCAGTTGAATGTGTGCTTTTTTTGATATGATTTTAGACGGCTGAGATTGGGATGACCGAGAATGTTGGAGACAGTGGTCTGCGATTCGAAATCTGGTTTAGAAGGAGGAGGAAATCCCAGGACACATACATCCTTCAAGCAAACTCAACAGAAGTTAAAATTGCTTGGACCAGTATCATAGGAAGGATTCTTTGGAGACAAGCTCTGAGAAACCGAGGTACACCAACTATTTAATTCAGAAAGAGATTGAAGGGCTTAGCAGTCTACTCCTTGTGGTTCTATAAAGACAAGTCAAACAATCACATTAGGTGACCCTTATATGTCTGCAGTCACCAAAGACTTCAATTTTAAAAAAGCAACCGGAAAACAGCTTCTGCAAACAGCACTCCTAAAACAATTACAGCACAATAAACTTGTCTCTCTACAATTAGCAGGCTTTGGGAGGGCCCCTTAGCTATGTTGCTAGCACTGTGGGCAAACCTAGTTTTTAAACACTGGATTTTTATTATCAGAGGGGTAGCCGTGTTAGTCTGGATCTGCAGAAGCGACAAAGGGTCCTGTGGCACCTTATAGACTAACAGAGGTATTGAAGCATAAGCATGGATTTTTATTGCTTATTACAACAACCTGTAACCCACTAACTCCTCTTTTTGTCCTATGACTGCAGAGGTGTTAACAGGCCACTCTATCTTGAATGGTCCCTTAGAATCTGTGCTAACTACTTATGCTAAACGATCTGTTCCACCTTGCATTTTGCTGTGATGCTGGGGGTTCCTTTCCCAGACCTGAAAAAGAGATCTGTGAGCTCGAAAGCTTGTTTCTCTCACCAACTGAAATTGGTCCAATAAAAGATATTACCTCACCCACCTTGTCTCTCTACTATCCTGGGACCAATACGGCTACAACTATACTGTATACACTTAATGGTGGTAAGTGTGGAACATATCCCCCTGGGAAACCTATGTGGAATATACACTTGGTTTTAGGTCTTGCCACAGTAGGTAGCATTGTTTCCTACAAATGCAGCTAATAGTGCTTAAAAGTGAGCTCCAGAAGAAAAAATTGGCTTGCTGCCCTTTCTTGTGTTGTTTTTTTTTAAAGGGTATGAGTAAGACCTTTTGTTTTGTTCATCAAACATGCAGGGTGGTTAAGAGCTCTCCTAGTTTGTTTTAATATTAGAAATATCAGTACAGGGAGCTCTGGTCTTTCCTGGTTTTGCTACAGGACTCTTTAGAAGCTCCAGATGTGAATTGTGAGCTTTCTCAGCCCTTATTTGAAGGGCAAGGTAAATCTTTAACCTATACATCTTTCTCCCATGGATTTGTCAGGCACTTAAGTTAAATAGATGCAGACAAAATGAAAACAAATGACAAAAGAGGGCAAAAAGTTTCAAGGAGTCTAATTCAAAAATACCTCCCCCTCTTTTAGTCTGGTTTCACTGCATGGTATCGCTGATGAGACAAGGTGGGTGAGGTAATACCTTTTTGGGGGACCAACTTCTGTGGATTAGAGACACTTTCAAGCTTAGACAGAGCTCTTCTTCAGGTCTGGGAAATGTATTTAGCTGAACGAAAATAAGAAAGAAAAACTTGTAGCACCTTAGAGACTAACACATTTATTTCAGCATAAGCTTTCGTGGGTTAGAACCCACTTCATCGGATGCATGGAATCACTCTGTGGAACAGATTGTTTAGCATAAGTAGTTATGGTAGACATAGTTATGGTATCTCTAATGTCATATTCCTACCATTTTGCAGTCATCCATAGACAGAAAAGTAGGGTAGACATTTCTAATGTAAAAATCAAACAGGAAGGGAAGTAAGGGGAAAAAAACAACAAAAAGGGAAACAAAGTTCTTACCTTTTAGGCCTTCTTTATACAACATAATGAAGGAAAGGGTATAATTCCTCCCCCTCCCTTTTTTTCCCCAGGTTACTTTAAATTTAAAAATTAAATACACAACTCAGAAAAAAAAGAAAATTAGAAAATAGTAACTTTGGGACAGAATCCTATTTGGTGGTAAGCATTTCTGGGGAGATACTAACATGTAGACTTTAACACCTACTGGCTGGTCGATTTGAAGCTTTAACTCCGCCACTTTAATGCTGTTCTCTTTTTTAATCCTTTTTCCTTTGTTCTTCTCTAGCCAATCACTGCAGAATTCCTCTCAGAAATTCCTAATTCACACCAAAAGAGAAGTAGCACAGAAAGCGGCAGTAAACTTAGAACTGACATGAAAGGAATAGATATGAACAAAGAAGGAGGGACATGGCATATTTATTCTAAATCCATCTGGGCATTCCATGAATTAATGCTGCAGCTTTAGGATCTTTTTTCCTTCTGAGAAGTACTTGTAGCAACAGTGTCTTCTTAAGGATTTGGATATTTCTAAGTTCTTATAATATGGAAAGATTCTTGTACATCTTTCTTTATTTTTGTTATTAAGGATTGCTGTATATATGTATAGTCAGCTTCAGTTTGGCTCTGTTGTTTTGTAAATATCCCATCAAAGATCATGTGCCTGATTAATGGTGATTAACTGTATTCCCAGATTCATTTCATTACCTTAGTGGGTTTTTAGAAGAATGGTTCCCAGCCTGTTTGAGAAACTCTGCTCCCAGACTAAGACCCTTGATGTATCAGTCGGTGCCTACCCGCTTCCGTTGAGCTGTGTGCGCTTTTACCCACAATTATTAGAGAAACAATGAGTCCATTTTTACTGCAGACCTGGGGTCAGTTAATGACCCCTAAACTATTTCGAAGAAAGCAGGGCTTAAATTCTCATAGATTATTTCGCAGAGCCTCCCTCCCTCCTCTCCCCCCCCCCCCCCCAATATGCTATAAAACCTCCAGGGCCCAGCGGGCAGGGAGCGCCTCTGGCCTTCTGCCCTGCAGCAGGGCGGTGGGGCTTAGGGGCTTCTGCCCTGTGGAGCTTCAGGGCTCTGGGCTTCAGCTGTGGGGAGCGGGGGGTGCCGAGGCTCAGGGCATGTCAGGGCTTGGGAATTCAGCCCCACGAGAGGCACCAGGGCTCAGGGCTTCAGCCCTGGGGGCAGGGCACTGGGGTGCCAGGGCTCCTCGTGGATTTAAAAATATTTACTGGCCCTCTGCTCCAGCTGAATTTAAGCCCTAGAAGAATGGGAAAATATCTGTGCGCACTGAAAGCATTGGACAAACTGAGCCTCTGTGCAGCAAGCCATTTATTTTACGTCATCAGGATAATCTCTAGGGAACTGGAAGCAAAGGCCTGAGAGAGATCCCTGAGTGCTAGAAGTAAAGCCACTGAGGAGTGAGGGCTGATGGGCACAATTCCTGAGGCCTCTGTGGGTTGGAGGGCCTGACCCTTCCCCCTGGGATGAAATTGGGTTCAGGAAAACTTCTGTTTCTGTTCCACTCGCTTTAAGACTGAGGCTTTGTACACACTGCAGCGTACACTGGTATAACTTATGTCGCTCAGGGGTATGAATAAGCCACCTGCTCCTCTCCCGAGCATCGTAAGTTACACTGACCTAAGCGCCAATGTGGACAGCACTATGTCGGCGGGAGAGCTTCTCCCACTGATATAGCTACAGGAGAGCGCTCTCCTGTTGGCTTAACGCATCTGCACTAGCAGTGGTACAGCGCACAAATGTGCCCCTGTAAGCTCTGTAGTGTATCCATACCCTGAGTTGTTCTTTTACGATTCAAGCTTTTTCAAGCTAATTTAAAGTTCGTGAAAGGTGCCAGCCAGCCCTGGAGGCCCAAGTTTTGTTTGAGTGCATCATGGACAGCAGAAAAGCTTGTTCCCCTACAATATTCCTCAGCCCTGTCCTAAGGGAACACCAATGTTGGGAATACAAACACGGCTCTCAATTAGTGCTAACTGCAATTGAGGTGTTTGTAATGGCAGCTGGTTTCTGCTTGGACCAGGAGTGAGATTTCACTAATTCTTTTCACGTGTGTCGCTGAGTTACAGATATAATTAATGGCTTTTTGTTGCTACTTACCTGAGCAGGATTTGAAATGCAGCCCTGAAAGACACTATCGGCCCCCTAAGAGTTAAATTGTGTCCAGCCACTGAGCAAGAGCACAAAGAGGGGGAGTGTGCAAGAAGCCTTCCATGCCCTCTTTAATTTGCGCAATCACAGTCCCCGATCTCCTCCAGTCACAGGAACTGTTCTTTCCAAACACCCCGTGGTGGTAAGCTGCCTCAAAGAGAGCAGGGACTGGCCAGGCCCAGAGAGGCCCTAATTGTGTTGCATGCATAATAAAACAGAACCATAATATTCATGCAGCTCTGGTAGTCTCCATCCATCCACAACAGAAGAAAAAGTTTAATAAGGGTAGATTCTCTGCCAAGAACCTTAAATTAAGGGTGGGAAGATATTTGTACTGCTAGCCTTAAAGTATTGTGTAAAACAGTCCTGACACTAAAGTTAATGTCATAATATGGTGCCCTGGTGGGAATAGGCTTGGTGATTTGTGCTAGACATGAATTACATGCCAGTTCCACGGCTATATTTTTAGTAGGAGTGAAGTTATGAACTCTGCATTGATTTGCAATGCATTTGACTGGTGTGGTGAATGGGGATGTTCTGAAACTGAGTCACGTTCAATGGTGATGAAAACAATGATCATCCCATTTTCCCTCTAAAGAACTATTCTATAATGTTCGAGGGTGGTTGGAAAACAAATCTCACTTTGCCATTAGGAAAAAACCACCTGCTGGTAAAAAGATTCAATAATAATAATGATATGGGTCTGAGAGATGGCAACGGAGGGCACCATCCTTTACAATCCTCCACTTACTTTATAAAAAATGAAGTCTGACCCGCTCAAGTTACCAGTGTCTGGCTGGCTCCAGAGCTAGAGTGTTTGCAGCTGATAAATGCTTTTCTCTCCTGTAGGGGGTCAGTAAGCTACTGCTGAGGGTACTGGAAAGAGAAAAATATTTTCGTTCTCCCATAGCAGCATAACTAAAACATCAAAGGGGTGGCTGATATTTTTCATGTGTGCGTTTTCCCACTTTAGAACTCAGAATGCAAGAAATGGTGTCAATGGGAATAGGCAATAAACCTTTCATGGATATCCAGCCCAGTGAAGCAGCCATAAGCGACCGAGCAATAGATTACATCATGAAGGGAACAGGTACTGTCTACATTGCTGTTCTGCCTTCCCACTTGCCAGCCTGCTAGGATGATTGTCTTCATTAATTGTTTCACGCTCTTAAAAAAAAAAAAAAGTTGATTGTAACATACTTCCGCAGAGAACTGATCTTACTTTTGTATCGGTGTTGTAGATTTAGTATCTTATTTCTGTTGTTAAGCTCATAGAACTTCAGCAATACAGACCTCAAAGTGTATTCAGTCTCTCCTGGTCAGAAAATCTGAAGAGCACGGGGGCAGCTGTGGGCTGAGCAAATGGACTTTCCTAAACTCAGTTCAATAACATTTTAATTCAAGTAGTAGAAGATTCTTGAACTAGCCTATTACACTTTATCAATCGTTTTATTTCTTGTTCGAAATAGCATTTTCCCTTATTCACCTTGTTCCCTTCCAATGATCAAAGGTTCTTGTTTGCTTGTAGAATCAAGATCTCGAGCATCAATAGCAGTGTCTTCATTTGACCACTCCACTCCATTTAAAAGGCCACATTCCACTATCTCAAACAGTAGCACATCTTCCTCAAGCAGTCAGTCGTCTTCTTCCATTTTGGGATCACTGAACCTGCATGTGTATTCCAGCCCACCTCATCCAGGCTTATTAGGACCACCCTTCTACCACTGGTCATATGATATTAGAACCTGCATTGAGGAAGATGAACTGGAGCAGGAAACTGGCAGTCAGCCTTCAATGAGTGAGTAAATTTCAACATCTGGATTAGAAGGGATTTGTAAGGATTTGGACATGGCAGGTTGTTCTGGTTCTGATGTGTATCTCGATGGATCGACACACCCAGATGTGTAGAGGCACAATATGTTAGAACTTTACGACTTATGTCTTAAGCTGTACTTTTAGTCCCTCAAATTTATCACATTTCTAGTCTTAGGTAGCAACAACCATGACAGCTCTTGCTGCTCTCTAGAGCCATCACTGTCACCCCGGGTAGGATGTACAAGTAGTGCCTCTGCACGTGGTTATCTTAAACTTTTTATTTTCAGAACTCTTTAAATACATGAACCAATAAGGGAAACAATGGTGACACTGACTCCCACATCACTTCACAAGCACTGCATTACTCCTTAGGCCTAGCTCCTTAGGGCTAGGAAATCTTAGCCTTCTTCCAAGTTTTTTGTGTGTGTCTGTGTGTGTGCACGCCCCCTCAGTCCAATGCCCACACCAATGGAGAAGGCTATTAGGATGATGGCTTTTATCAGGAAGGGTATATGCACCTAAGGAGATTGTCTATCACTTTATAAAGAACTGGTTATGCCACACTCAGAGTAGTGTTCAGTTTGGATCAGTAGAGTCCTAAAATATTAGACATTGGAAGATATAATGTCTTTAAATGTGTAAAGACTGTTGGACTACAGGCCTAGACAGAGTCTAACTTTGCATGCTTTCTTCCTGTTTATAGTCACAGAGAGTTCAGAATCATCCCAGTGCACTTCGGGTGAAAGTGTGAGTGGTTTTAGTAGCTCTGCTCATCCTGGATTGTCCCAGCTCTCTACAGAGACGTTCTTGGATGAAGGTGCTTCAAATCCTGGTTCTAAACCTCCTTCCCAGTGCACATCTCCTGCTCTCCCTGAGAAGAATCCAAGATCAAAACACACCAACCAGTACGTCACAGCGGTAAGTATTTCACCTTTTCGCTCACAAGTCGTACAAAAAGTCTTCATTGATTTCACTTATAATGATTACCAATCATTTTACCAACACGGCAATACTGAACTAAGCTGTTTTCTAAGACCCTGATTGTAGGGACTTGATCTGAGCATACTTCACATTGAACTCAGTAAGACGCTTAGAGCCAAATTCTGCTGTCAGTTACACCCGTGCAATCTGTTGACTTCCTGTGGGTTGCATAATTGCAACAGTGCTTGTATGGGTGTGAATGAGAGCAGGGTTTGGCCCTTAGTGTTGTAGGTTTAAATATAGGCATTTTTGTCACCGTTTTATAGCTGTTGGATTTTAAAGTCTCTATTTTAGAAACAGTTTATGTTCACAGGGGCAATCCATGCTTTTTCTTTTAACCCCTTGGTACAGTAAAAAGAGCTGGTAGTCTGAGTCTGTTCCCGGTCAGGCAAAGCCCCACATCACAGAGCTAACACCACAGTTGGCCAGGATTGCACCCTCTTGGTGGCAGTTCCATCAGAGAGGTCAAGGACTGAATAGACGTGGAGGCTGTACTACCCTTCGAGAGAGAGATGTCCCTGTGGGTGCTCCACTTCAGGTCAAGGTGCGTCCCAGCGCCTTCGATCGGAGATTTCTACAGCAGTACCCCTACGGGCTGCGCACGCACTGTGCCTGCCACTCGAGCTGTCAGTGTTTGAATAGCACGTGCACAGCTCTTAGGACATATGGCCGCTTGCACATTTGTGGTCGCAAATGTTCGCCTTTACATGCGATGCCTTCAGGGTTGACTAGCCATGGTATACAAACCAAACAAGCACAGGCTAAGCAAGTTAGTAACTTACTCCGACAAGATCCCCCTTCAATTATCATCACCACAGATGCATCCCTCACAGGATGGGGAGCGCACATCGGCCACCTCACCACTCAGGGTCTCTGGGCCGTTTTGGAAACCAAGTTTCACATAAATTTGCTAGAGCTCCGAGCCGTACGCAATGTCTGCCTCCATTTCCTTCCCATTATCCAAAGCCGCCAAATTCGAATCACGACCGACAAGATCGCGTGCATGTTTTATGTCAGTAGACGGGGGGGGAGCCCAGTCACGTTCCCTCTGTACAGAGGTGGTAACATTTTGGAACTGGTGCCTTCAACACAATATCCATCTCTCCACCTCATACATGCCAGGTTCTCAGAATACCACCGCAGATGAGCTCAGTCAATCGTTCCCCTTACAACACGAGTGGGAACTCAACAGCACCATTCTTTCCAACATTTTCCAGACCTGAGGTTATCCCCAACTGGATCTATTTGCTGCAGCAACAAACAAAAAATGCCTCACATTCTGCTCCAGAGCAGGCCTGGGGAAACACTCACGGGGGGGGGGGGGGACGCCTTTATGCTCCCATGGACTGAAACTCTCATGTATGCGTTCCCACCAATGCCTCTGTTGCACAAAGTAATTCAAAAGATACAAACAGACAGAGCCAACATCATTCTCATAGCCCCTGCATGGCCCAGACAACCGAGGTACCCCTTCCTCTTGCGCATATCAGTCAAGCCTTCCATTTCCCTTCCCCCACTCAACAACCTCCTATCACAACGCCAGGGACAACTATTTCACCCTGACGTACAACGCCTCCACCTGAGGGCCTGGCTGATCAATGGTTCTCTAATGCGGAGTTAACATGTTCGGACCAAGTACGCACTCTCTTGCTGCACAGCAGAACACACAACACGCGCACTACCTGCCTGCATAAATGGAAATGGTCCACACCTTGGTACGCTGACAAACAGACCTCTCCAGCTTCTGCTTCACTCCCAATGATACTGGATTACCTGTTACACCTTAAAATATCTGGCCTCTCTACGAGCTCACTCAAGGTCCACCTCACGGCAATCACCGCCTTCCACCATAAGATTGACAACGCTACTGTCTTTGCCCATCCAATCACCAAAAGGTTCCTGAAGGGTATCCATATGTTATACCCAGACGTAAAACCGCCTGCTGCACCTTGGGATTTATACCTAGTCCTAAAAGCCCCGATGCATAAATCCTTTGAACCGATGGCTATCTGCTCCCTTCTCCACTTATCCATGAAGACCGCCTTCCTCATAGCAATTATGTCTGCCAGACGAGTAGGAGAAATGGGAGTGCTTATGGCGGAACCTCCGTATACTATTTTCTATCGTGATAAGGTCACACTCCGCACACATCTAAAGTTCTTACCTAAGATACACACTTCCTTTCACCTCAATGAACCTATACACCTCCCAACATTTTTCCCAAAACCTCACGCTAACACCTTTGAATCGACAATGCACATTCTTGATGTGCGCAGAGCATTATCCTTTTGCCTGGATAGAACAAAACCATTTAGGAAAACCCCCAGACTTTTTGTCTCTCGCCACTGACAGTGAAATGCCATCTCTACACAGAGACTTTCCAAGTGGATTGCTGACTGCATACACCTTTGTTCCCAACTCAGGCAAATACAATCTCCTACATCAATTAGGACACACTCTACCAGAGCTCTCTCCACCTCCACGGCCTTTCTCCGTAATGTCCCGCTGTCTGACATATGCAAGGCAGCTACCAGGGCATCTGACCTTACCTTTGCTAATCAGTACACTCTCATCCACACTGCAGCATCCGACACCAGATTGGGTAGAGCTGTCTTGTCAACAGCCTTCTTGCCTCATCCGAAGTCCCAACCATCCTAAAGGATACTGCTTTTCAGTCACCTGAAGTGGAGCACCCACAGGGACATCTCTCGAAGAAGGAGGTTACTCACCCTGTGCAGTAACTGACGTTCTTTGAGATGAGTGTCCCTGTGGGTGCTCCACTACCCACCCTCCTCCCCTCTGCTTCGGAATTCGTAACACACTCCATGGTAGAGAAGGAACTGAGGAGCCCAGGCTGTGCACACGCTATTCAAACACTGACCGCTCGAGAGGCAGGCACAGTGCGTGCGCTGCCTGTAAGGGTACTGCTGTAGAAATCTCCGATCGAAGGTGGTGGGATGCACCTTGACCTGAAGTGAAGCACCCACAGGGACACTCATCTCGAACGTCAGTTACTGCACAGGGTGAGTAACCTCATCTTTCCTCCTGTGTGTGGGTGATCCCTGCAGGGCAATGTGCTACCAGTGTCTTTGTTATGCTATACAAAGCACACGGGATCTTTTATAGGGGAGAAGGCAAATACGCCGCATTTATTGAAAATACAACAGTTAGCATATGCTGTTCAGTTACACACACACACACACACACACACACACACACACACACCCTGCAGAGGGTCTTTATAGTTTTCCCAGTCTGTTCTGGCTCAAGTCAATCTAATGGCCAGTTAGATTGAGCATGAGTGAGGAGCTGTGCTCTGTCATTTGCGAGCCGATGCTCCGAGGCTTGCAGGACTGAACCCAGAGTTTCATGGCAGAACACCCCATCTTTATAGCTGTAAATTCCCATTTGAGTCCATGCATTTTGCATTGTCATCTTGTAATCATTAGTTCTTAAGTGGTGTTAATCTTGGGGTTTTCTGCTATCATCATTTGATGGTTATTGTCAGGCTTCCTATCGTTATCTCCTATTTGTTGTCTCGCCTTTGGGGGTGCCTCACCTCTGAGGCCGTCAATGCTGCTAACATGTTTAGCATCAGATACAATGGATGTTTTCTGATTGTCTCCTGGTGTTTCCAAGTCTCTCACTTTTTCTTGACCATCTGGACATTTGTGATGGCTTTCACACCTTATCTTTTCCTGATGCATGCATTCCTCATTCACACAAACAGCTTCTCACAGAAACCTAAAAAGTATACAGACAGATCAAGCCTTGCTAAATCTTATAACTAAAACAATTGCCTCAACATTTCTCTAATCTATTTATCATAGACACAATACAAAATCCTGTCTTTTACTTACTAAACTTTATAACAGGTCTTAATTGTAATGCATATGGGAAACAAGACCCCATCTTTTATAATACAACTTATCCTAAAACAAAAGGGTGACCATAATTAGTCATAAGGACTGTTCTGGAACACATTTGGTACATACTGAACTATATTATATTGGGGGAAGGGATAGCTCAGTGGTTTGCGCATTGGCCTGCTAAACCCAGGGTTGGGAGTTCAATCCTTGAAAGGGCCATTTTTGGGAGGGGGGAGGATAGCTCAGTGGTTTGAGCATTGGCCTACTAAACCCAGGGTTGTGAGTTCAATCCTTGAGGGGGCCATTTAGGGATCTGGGGCAAAAATTGGGGATTGGTCTTGCTTTGAGCAGGGGGTTGGATTAGATGACCTACTAAGGTCCCTTCCAACCCTGATATTCTATGATTATTACCTTTAATACAAAGATAAAATCTTGGATAAACAAAGAACTTCACACTCCAGGGCTGTCAACCCAGCACCTTTCACCAGCAACTCTATTCACTTTAAAACCTTTTCCTGGTCCAAATGCTGCTTTCAATTACAATTCTACTCTGAGTTCAGCAGAATGACTGTGACATACACTGGTTAAACTGAGAACAGAATTTAGTCCATATGCACTAACTACTCTGAACTGCCCGTGCACGAGAAGCTCAACATTTCTGTTATTTTTAATGTAGGTAGAATGTATTTGTATTGACCATATTCTGCTAGCGTTAGTCATGTTGTACCTTATTCTGTGAATAGTCAGATTGATTTAATGGGGCTTCTGTGGAGTAAGTCCCTACTCCATGTAAATGTGGCAGAATCTGGCCTTACGAATTTGGAGTGAGCACTTAAAATAGGGCGACACAAACAAATGAAGTGCCTCTTGCGCAGTAATGCTAGAGTAATAGAAGCTGCGTCTTGACAGTGGTGGTAAAAGCAACAGTTAATAAACAGCGCTGGGATTGGCGGCTGTACCTTCCTCTTGGCCTCCTGCTGTGAAAAGTCTCTTCAGTAGCCCTCACAAAAGAATTTCAAGCTGCAGGAGTATAACCAAGTCTAAATCCCCAAAAAGAGGGGCCCTCCTAAACCCCTGAGAATGAAACCCCAGTCTCTCTTGAACACCTTGCTCTGACTGCAACTCCAGACATAGCCTGGCACCATAAAGAAAGCAGGGCTACAGTGCACCAGCTGCTTCTCACTCACACACTGAGTCTTCTCCTCCCAGAAACTGTAACCCCATGAAGTCTGGAGCCAACACCCATCTGTTGGTGCCCTTCAAGTTAACCTCTGTAGACAAATAAAGTATAGAGCTTCCTACTGGTCAGCCCTGCTGATAATATATTTGTTACAATAGAGGACAAAGGCTACCCAGCAGGATGTGCAGTCAGCAGTGTATCTCCAAGGTCCTAAATGTCACTTGGTTACATGTCGACTTGAAGAAAATTAGAGTTAGAACACAATGAATACTGGTCATTAATGTTGCCACAAGCAACAGTGATTTAAGGGAGAGGTTCACAAAGTATATAACTTGTAAAGCTGAAGCAATTAGGAAATAAAGTGCAGGGTGCTACTAAAGTTAGAATTAGTCAGAGCAATCACCTTTTTAAGGCTCACGTCCCTTGTGCTTGAATACTACAACAGTGTACTGTGTGATTTTATTTCATCTATAATCCCTGTTTACTCAAGAACATTAATGACAACATGCTCCCTTCTTGGATCCAGGCGGGGCTGGTCCCATAGACAAATATCCATGCTGTGTTTCCAGGGGATAAATCAAATACATGATGTGTTAAGGACTTGATTAGCACAGGTGCAAATACATACCTACTTTGCTTGTGAAAAATTGGATTGGATGCTGGTGTGCAAATTGGGATTTGTGTGTGTACATGGCTGGATGGTAATCTGTCTAGCCTGCAAGTGCATAAATTGGAATTTATGAATATCTAACCATATTGCACACACAAAATAACACATTTGTGTGTGCACCAATGCACAACCAGCTAAGGAAATGAAAAATTGGCCCTAAATCACCTAAGGAAATGAACAAACTAAAACAAACTCTTACTGATTCCAAGTATTATATTGTTCTATCTGGAAAAAGGAAGTCACAGAATATAGGCCAAATTCTCCTACTTACAGAACACCCTGCCAAAATGTAGACAGTATAACACAGCTGTTTTCTGGCTGGTAAGCAGTGGAATCCATGAGTTTATGGATCCCCTGGATGTGGCAAAGGAACATCCGCAGACCGCTCTTTCACCTACCTAGAGCTGAAGCGAGCTAGTGCTTCCCTGATCCAGGATTAAATCAAGGCCTCCTGACCAATATGGATCAGAATGGGTGCCCTATCTATCTTCCCTTGACTCCAGGCACCAGCCGAGGCACGCATCAAACTTCTCCTCTGCCAGACCAGCCAGGGAGAAGTGAATCAAGAACACGATGCTGACTTATTCCAGCTGTAGATGGAATATATTAAGCCCAAATAGTGTCCGTGGTTCTGCTGCATTTTGGGAGGCAGAGTGTAGATGAGCTTGTCTGTAAATTCAATATTCAGCATACATTTCCCTAAACCTCCTCCATTTTTTGGCTTACACCTCACTCCAGGCACACAGCATGCTTAAGCATGTGAATAATCCCCCTGACATGAAAGGCACTACTTACATGTTTAAATTTAAGCATATTCTTAAGTGCTTTGTTGGGCTGGGGATTTACTGAAGAATTTGGAGCACTTGGCTCTAAATTGTTAATGAAACCCTGTGACTGGGTCTGCTTACCCCGCACTAGCCCAGACAGGGTTGAGCCCATGGGATTGACAGCAGAAGTCCCGCCCCCCTGGCAAGACTGGGCATGCTCCAACTGTTCTAGTTGTATAAAGGGAGGGAGCCCAGCTCATTCAGGGGAGGAGACCGCAGGGGAAGGACCTGCCTGGGGAGCTCCAGCAGAGGGCCACTCACGGCCGCGGACTGCACCAGGAACCGAAGCCTTTCACGGCCTGCCTGGATCCCCACGAGGGGAGAAGCCCGCAACGACGATCGGCCCTGCTGACCATGGAGGACCCAACACCTCATGGGATACCCCAACACCGACTCGGGTAGGGAGTGACCCAGGGAGGGTGGCGGAAGGGTACCTCCCACCCCGGAGAAACTCAGCGTGTTTCGGCCAGACCCTCCCTGCTGAGTCAGGGGCGAGTTGCCACGCTACTGTTCCGGCCACTAGGCCACACTGCCCTGCACCAAAGGGTGGCATTATAGACTCCGGCCGCTAGGTCGCGCTGCCCTGCACCAAAGGGTGGTGTTACAGACTCCAGCCACTAGGTCGCGCTGCCCTGCACCAAAGGGTGGTGTTACAGACTCCAGCCACTAGGTCACGCTGCCCTGCACCAAAGGGTGGTGTTACAGACTCCGGCCGCTGGCCACGCTGCCCTGCACCAAAGGGTGGTGTTATAGACTCCGGCCGCTGGCCACGCTGCCCTGCACCAAAGGGTGGTGTTACAGACTCCGGCCACTAGGCCACGCTGCCCGGTACCGAGGGGTAGCATCAGAGACTGTGACTGGTAGGCCGCGCTGCCCTGACCCTAGGGGCGTGGACCCTCACAAACCCCCTTTGAGCTTTCACGGCCTTATTTCTTACTCTTTAACCCTGCATATTGATTAATCTATGGGAGGATGAAAGTGTAAAACACGTCTTCTGTGGCCTCTGTGGTGACACACTGACCTCTGCGTTGCTGTGTGAGACTCATGTTGGTTCCCTTGCTCCCCAGGCTGAGAGCACTGCAGACACAGCTTGCTTACTCCATGTAGTGGAAGGAAAAGCTTTGTGTCACTCGGTAGCAACTCTTTTGGCTCTCTAAAGAGAAGCATAGACTGGTTCGGAGGAGGCCCATTCTCTTTAGGCACTGTGAGGTGGCTGCAGCACAAACGTTTGATTGTGAGAGGCATACAATTGAGGAAATGGGCTCTGATAGGGACATGCGACAGATACAACCATCATGGAGGAGAACTGTGGATTTTATGGTTTGCATAGAAAAGTAATTTGGATTCCTGTTTAGAGAATACATAGAAAAGTAAGTACTCTGAAAATAGATGGGTCCTGATTATGAGTTTATCACAGAGAGAAAATTCCCATTGGTTTGAGAATTACAAGTGTCAGATTAGGCCAATGGATTTCAAATATGCAGTGTAGGTGTAGCCATGTTAGTCCCAGGACATTAGAGAGACATGGTAGGTAGGGTGGCCAGGTGCCCAGTTTTCGACCGGAAATCCAGTCAAAAAGGGCACCTGACAGTGTCCGGTCACTGCAGGCGGAGGAGACAGGGAGGTGCTGGGTCATCACCCGTGCTAGTCCTACTCAGCGGCTGCAGCTCCGCAGGTGATTCCCTCCTGACCCGGGCAGAGAGTGCAAGGGGAAAAGCGGTGAGTGATGAGGGGGGAAAAGGAGTAGAGAGGGTGGGAAGAGGCAGGGCAGGGGAGGTTCCAGCACTCCTGCTGGAGTGTCCATTACCAAGTTGGCAACCCTAATGGTGGGTAAGGTAATATTTTTTTAATTAACCAACTTCTGTTGGTGAGAGAGACAAGCTTTCGAGCCACACAGAGCTCTATGGATTTCAAGAGCAGTTTAAGGGACATACCAACAAATAATGTTTAGATATCATTTTCTTAGAAACCAAAATCTAAAAATGTGCTAAATGTATTTTGGGGACATTATTATGAATGATTTCCTGGTGCATATATAAAATCAGGAAGACAATTAATAAAGATGATGGTACATGTTATAATTGTATTATATGAAGCAAAACATATTGATATCCAATATTTTCATCATCAGTTTCTTATGATTAAGCAGAGGTAATGTTTAGAAATGTTTATGGACACATTTTTGAACTATCCCTAGAACCAGGAGAACGTCATATGATGTGCCATTGTAAAGAAAATGTTCTGATGATCCCGTTGTTATGTTAGTATGACCCAGGTTATTCCTAGCAAACTGTAATATTGGTTTTAATTAGATTTCCCTCCCTTTTCCGTCAGAACAAAACCTCTCATGTATTAGGCCTCTCAACAATGGTTTGACTGACAGGCATAAATTCAGTAAGTAACTGGTTTTCTCAGCTCAACCCTTTTACTAAAATGATCAAGCTAATGAAAAAGACTCCAGGCTGCCACATTAATTATAAGATAATAACCAATTAAATTGGGGCATGAGAGACTGTCTTAAAACTGATCTGCATGTTCTAACAATATTAGAAAAGTTATTGAATCCTATTTGTGTCACCTCTTATTAACAATCTTCTCTAGAGAGTGCTCTGGTATAAAAGTACTATGCTTTCTCCCTGTAATTCACTCTCTTCCTTCACTGAATGTTTACCCTTTCTCTTATCTGCATCTCTGGCCCACAGCAATTTGCTTTGTGAGTTGCACACACGCTGCTATAACAATGGTATAAAACGATGTAATGGATTCTACAGTCTACTGTTTGCATAATGCCTGACACAGAGCAGTACTGCCTATTTTTACTTATGCCATTTGGTAGGTGTCTGTTATGTATGTACGTATACATGTCGTCTTAACTGTTTAATTTTAAACAGTGATGTTTATGCCAACAAAGAGGTAAGGTGCTGATGGAGATGATGCATTTCTAGCATGTGCCTACTAAAGTATTAAAGACAGAAGCCAGCACAGAATGTCTGGATTCAAACGCTGCTAGGCTGAAGGTGCTGGCTGCATACAGCAGGCTGAGCTGGTCTCTAGGAGGTTAGCCTGTCATGATAGGTAGCAGCCTGAGGTTAGGACAGTCCATGCAAATAAACTCCCTGCCTCTCCTGGTCAACAACTCCTGATTCCCAAGCCCATCTGCAGCCCTTCAGGGTATGTCTACACTACAATTAAACACCCCGGGCTGGCCTGTGCCAGCTGACTCAGGCTCCCAGGGCTCGGGCTAAGGGGCTGTTTAATTGTGCTGTAGACAAGCCCAAGCTCTGGGACCCCCCCCACCATGCAGGGTCCTAGAGTCCAGGGTCCAGCCCGAGTCCGAACATCTACACCTCAGTTAAACACAGACTTAAACCAAAGCTTTATCGCACCATCAGTTCTTAAAATGAACCCTCAGTGAACTCAAAGGGGAATCTTTGCCTAAAAATTGGCACAATATGCTCCAAGATATATATCCTACTAATGTGTTGGATAAGGAACAAGAACACAAAAAGGACTACCTCTGCACACAGTCATCACAACAGAGATGTGAAAAGGTAAGTTTTAGGCTAGTTTTCCACATACTCTCTACCCAGCATTCTGTACAGATTGGCTAAATCCCACCAGGTACTCCAATAGGTTTATAATGAGCTCCATTTTATGGGTTTTTAGGGAGAGGGATTTTTTTCTTTGTCTAGTAAATTAGTCCTTCATTTTACTCTTTGACCTCACATACAGCTGATCAGATTTGTGAAAGAATTGTGGGTTTTATGATAAAAGCATGAAATTTCCCAGAGTCTTAGGGCCTGCCCTATAAAGATTTTCAAATATGGGGCCATCACCAACTCATCCCATGCTGGCCGTGGCAGCCATTTTAAATTCTGAATTCATTTTTTCTAATGTTTTTCAGATACTGATTGCTTATGGTATTAAACCATCCCACTGGGTTTTTTTGTATTTTATTTTGTATTTTTATATTCCTATTGTCCTAGGTGTCCTAAAAAAAATAAAGCAATGAAATGTGATGATTTGAGATTATACAAAAATATTTAGAATTAACATGCATGTCACCAAGGAGTATTTACAAAAATATGAATTATATAGAAATATAACAAGTTTACAAGTTTCTGTTCATGAACAGAAAGTTACATTTCTCTTTGCTAATAACACTATTTCAGATCGGTCTATGCTTAACAGGATATTTCTGCGTCTCCAAAAGATTGAAAAGGCAGCTTACATAAACATGCAGCCTAAAATGAATTAAGAAATCAGGAAGTCTTTCAGTCTTCAATATATTGAAACATCGCATTCCCCACCATTTTTCAAGAAGAAGAGCTGCAATTTGGTCCTGGAGATCTCCCTTGCAGGAGGTCTGCTGAACAAGGGGAGTTTATTTTGCTTGATAGGCTCTGTTAATGACTTGGTTTTGTCTTGCAATCTCTCTGATCTCAAGCTCCCTAGCAGAGACAATCACAGCAGGGTCTGCAATGTCTTCAGTGTCCAGTTTAATTAAGTCTACACTATCCTCTGAGAAGAGATTGCCCATGTCTTCTATGACCTAAACAAGTGCCTTGACATGTTGTTGTGTAAACGAAGCCTGGGCACTATCATCTGTTCATGGTGCTGTGTGTTGGACCCTTTCCAGGTGGTTCCTTTCTCTGCCGTGGTTTCAAATTCTCCTATCACCCTGGCTACTTCTGGTCCCGCTATCATCCATCGCCGAAGGGCCTCTGGACTTTGTGTTAGACCAACCGCTCCACCATCCCCTTTGATTATAGCATTATTTTGCTCATGAGCTTGGTCAAGCGCAATTACAGAGAAAACATGCTGGGTCTTGCGAACTGTGGATTTCCTGTTTAGGAACTCTTTAGCTGTGTCTGGATGCACTGTATGAAGGCTTAACATATCTCGTGGATGAACAGGCACCTGTTGAGCATAATTAGTATGATCTAATGCAAAGAACCAGAGTGACAGCTTTCCAAGGCATTCAATGCATAAAGCAAAGTTTGATAGATTGACAGCACATAGGTCAAGATGAGAAGCTCCAGATTGTGTGGTATGTCAAAAGTGGAATGCTGGGTTTTCTAGTTTCCACTTGCCACACCATTTATATTACCCCCTGTGGCCTCATCTTCCCTGAGACCTTGGGTATACTGTATGTATGCATTTTAGAGCAAGATGTACTGACCACTGGTGGGCTGCCTAGCACATGTGACATGAGACACTTTCAGGAAGGAGTCAGCTGTTCCTGGGGAAGCCACTTTGGTCTGAACAAGGGCTTCTGTCCATCCACTGTCTTCTAGCCAATCTCAGTCAGCTTTAGACTTGCCATTTCCAGATGAAGACCACTCAACATTATGAAAAATGTGTCCTCTCCATTCCCAGCAGGCCAGGTCAACTGTATCAGTTTGATTATGCTGAAAAGGAGTAGATCCACAGTGATCACTGGCACTTGGCATGGGTTTAGGTGGTGCCCAGCATTCCTTATCACATCCATGGAATGACGAATCATTGCACAGATTTAGAGTCATCTGGAAAGAGGGGAAGAAGTGCAGTGATGGCTGGGGTGAAGTCTGGGATGGTAAACTGCCCAGGAAGTGTCTTGATCTCCATTGAAGGTATCCAGACGTGCTGTTTGCCTTACTTGTTAAAGCCACCTTCATTCTTCTTGCAGGGCTTGCGTAATCAGTTGGCAGTCTGTTTTCATTTCAACATTTCCATCAGGGATGGCAGCATTGGTTTTCTTCAAAATCAATGGAAGGACAATTCTGTAAGACTCAGGAAATGATGATATAGACTTCTTCACTGATGCTGCAGTCTCACAGTCCAGGGTGAGAATTTTATGGACAACTCCCTCCACTTGAGTACTGGATGCTGAAAATGTGATGTTCCAGTTCCCTGGGAGGAGTCTGTTGCAGTGGTGGATCTAGGATTGTGGTCTGTGTTGTCTATTGCCACAACAGTGAGCAGACCACCATGCAGCTTGAGTGGACAGACTACATTCTCGTCCTCGGAGTGTTGGCACACGTTGTTTGCCATGCTGGTAGAGAGGCCAACACTCTGCCATAGGAGATAGTGGACAATCCAAGTTTAAAGGAAGTATCTACTAGCTCACTTTTTCATGTCAGTGCATGAATTGTCAAACCAGTGTAGACTGGAAAAGGCATTTCTCGAGCTTTGTTGTGGTACAAACTTTCTGTTCCTTCATGGCAATGGATATTGCTGTTGTACTGCAACAGCTTTGCCAAAATAAGGGTAGCTGGATGAATGGAAACTTGTTCTGACTGAGTTTTAATGTTTGAACCACACAATATCATGGACATCCGTGCCAGTAGTGACTCAAGCACAGATTTTGCTTGGCATCCTGAGTCAAACGATGCAAGTAGACTGTGTTTTTATTTAAAACAGGTCCCTTTGAATAATTTTTGCTGTTTGGGACAGGTGAAATGCTGCTTCATCACAGTTTTCCTCATGTGCACTTCAGAGGGCATGTTTAATGCCCTGGTTGCAGGCAAGGAGCACATCACTTCCTTCTTTGTGTGCTTGGAGAGCTGGAATGTGTGAAAGGATATGGGATTTTATTTCACTGTGTTGTGAAAGCATGCAGGCAACTGTTCTAGTCTAGCTGTATAGAGCATCATGAGGACAGCTAGTTTAAACACTGGACCCACGTCTTCATTCAGTCTTGTCTCTTCAATCTATGTTATCAGTTCAGAAGAGGCAGTCCCATATGATATCTTCTCTGTGTTGCTTTGCTCAGATTTCTCCCCCTTACTTTGTTGTAGAGAGACACCAAACACCTTGCATGATACCTTGTCTCTTGGGCCACTATGTCCCGTGCACTTAGTTTTGCAAGCAAGCACTGGTCTTGCAGCTAAAGTGCACAGTTGTGGACTCAACTATCAGTGCTGAGAGTAGAAGCTTCATGGAGGTCTTCTGATGGTATGTTCACGTCACAAATAAAGCACCCTCTTTTTCTGGAGGTCGTTTGTTTTGGTCACCTAAATGTATATTTCCTCTACAGTTCGTCAGGGTAATCCACAGCTTTTTCAGCTTTTTTTTAAACTTGATAGAGCAGGATTTGTGCCAACATCCATTGCTCTTGTTTAAAGTCTTCTCCATGCCATCATCATTATCTAATTATCTGTCTGTGGATATGGGAAGTGCATTCATCTTATGGAAACATCTGATATTTTCTGCTAACGTTTGATGGCCAAATCCAACATGCTCTCTTTTTGATTCTGTTGGATTAATCAACTCTGTAGCTGTGTTTTCCTGACAAAGGGCATGCTTGCCCCAGTCAGTAGAGGAATGGGATGTCTCCGTTGATGGACCTGGCTCTCAAACAAGCTTGTATCTTTTTGACAGGTTTGAAGCACCAGTAACAGCCAATAGTAATCTGTAAATCATACCGTAGGCCTTAATGGAACAGAGTTAGGCCAATGCTGAGCACTGCTGAAAATCCTGAATTTTAAAACAGCTCATTTTAATAACCATTTACAGTTAAGTTAATGTTCTTTGGAATCTATTAAAATGGTCTTAAGGAATATTTTTCATACACATAGATTGCGCTGACAGAGCTATTTTTGTATTAATTGAAAAACTGTTTGTCTCAAGCAATTAAACTGAATTTGATTTTTATCACCATATTTCAGCATAATAATAAACAGAAGTGCTAATGTCTAAATAGTTTGAATGCGTCACTATGCTACTTGTGATGTTCTGATTTTAACTAAAGATAGCAAAACTCACTGTAACCTGTTGATTGTTTTGACAGCTATGAGTCAAATTACTATGAAGACATTTTCAGCCATGCTGACCCTGCTGTTGCAGATCATCCCAAATTCACTTTGTGATGAGAAACCTGAGACACATGTCATGGACTCTCTTACTGGATATTTCATCAGCAGCAAAATCAAAATCTAAATATTTTTTTAAACGACCAGAGAAGACACATCTCATTTTTTCTTTGTCATTTTAAAGGCAGTTTTGTTGCGGAGTTCTTAATCTGCACTTCCAAAATATGAACCAAGTTCTGCTCTCAAATAAGCATACAGGTCTACTGATTCCAGGGGGTGGCGTTGAAGGCCTGCAAGGGTAGAGCTTGGCTTTGTACGTGTGTGACAAATTAGAATGTTATTTTCTGTTTTAACCTGAATCTTGTATATAGCTGATGATGATGATGATGATGATGTAGATGTTACTATATTTTGTGCAATCCTGTAAATGTAGAAATCCTTAATAAATGAACTAATATCTGTACAAAAGGAAAAATATACAAACTGCTTGAAACTTTTGTAAATATTATTTTATTGCTGCCCATTACAGCAGATCCGTTTTTATCTACTTATTAGTGTCTTCTCCAGCACACCACAAAGGCAACATGAGTTCCTGCAATCATAGTAAACATGGACTTCTGTTAGAATATGGCAGTTTCTAGAGATTAAAAATAGAAATAATTATTTGTAACCATTTTCAAATATGAAAGCATACTATTGTTCATAGGTTGTTGAAAACAGTTTGACTTTTGTTACTTCAAACACTGCCCTTGTTTAATACTTTTTTTAAAAAAATAAACAAAACAATTTCTACCATTACATTTATTTTTATTGTATGTGTTGTTCCTTTTGTTTCAACCAAGCATTTGACTGTGCTGTAAAATCATGAAACTTTGATGAGCAGTATCTATCAGGTTTTTAATCTTCTGTTTTAATTTTATGATAAAATTGTAATTCTGAAGGGTTTCCAAGAGGCATTATAACTACAGGACATTCATAAGACTGACCCACACCCTGTGTGAGGCAGGGGTGTGATGAATAAATAAATTAGTGACAGAGGGGAAATGGGGAAGAAATTAGCCCACTGACCATTTACAGTAGTGGTATCTGGAAGACACTCACCTTCTCCTCTTGGTATTAGACCCTAGATAGATAATTAAAGATAAATAGAAAAGGATATACAAGTATCCCCAATTTAGGGCTACATTGTAACAATGTAATCTGTCTTGAGTAAAAGCAGCATCTAGCTGTGCTGTTCCTTGGAAAGTCACAATTCAGTCCCTGCTTCTCCCTTTGCAGTAGGTGGAAATAATTTGTGCCAGCTCTTTACTAGGTGCGGATTACTTCTCCCTCCCTGTGAGTTCAGCTATGCTGGCTGGTGCTTTGGGCAGTAAAGTCAAGGTCTATATTCATCCTTCACCCCTGCCCACCTGCACAGGAAGGGGAGTAGCACCCTTATGGTGCTTGCCTATGCTGTGATCTGCAACTGGACACTAAGGTTTCATTCCCCTCACTCTCCTTTGTAGGCCTGTTGGGCAACTGCCAAGTTTACCCTTAATTAAGGTGTGTGTGGCGGAGAGGGTGTTTCTATTGTCACATCACTATTTTTGTGTCACAGGATCAAATAAGCAGCACTTTCCAGTAGGGCTTGTTGTTCCAGAGAGCACTGAACTGATCCAGAAAAACCCAGGACCTCCAAATGACTCTCCTCTATAGCTAATGTTATCAGCCATCCACACTTTGATAATTTAAGGGGCTGTTCTGCGTTCTGCAACTCAGGCCTGCAGGATATTAAAAATCCCCCAAGATAGCAGGATGTTGCCTCGACATTTGTTGTGGAACAATAAGATATCAAGCATTGGGATAAAAATGAATTGGTCTTGGAGGACTAACTTTAATAGATGGGAATTTTATGAACTGTATGTGATGGGTTGTCACCCCCGGGATGCAGTCTGGGAGCCATGGGAACTGCTGTGCCCCCTAACCATTCAGCTGGGCTGGTCCCGCTCACACTGCTCTGCTGGTGACCCAGCCAGCCTCTCCAGGCCCTGTTATCACCCAACATGACAGCAGGTGGCACCACACACCGAACTGCGCTACCTGTGTGCTTTACCTAAGCCACTCAAGGCCAAACAGAAGGCAATAGCCAATTACCCAGCTCCCCAGCCTTGCACCCTTGCTGGAGCATGAACCCAGTATTATACCATCTTGCACTGCACAGGGAGCTGTACAATGCAAGCTCATTAATATAGGTTGCTTTTCCCTCGATATGGGAAAATTATGCACAACAAGCCTGTGTTAGCCAAGCTGAGATTTTCCTAGACACTGCACTTAGTCACACTGGTTAAGATAAAACAGAAAACAAGTTTATTCACTACAAAAGATAGATTTTAAGTGATTATAAGTGATAGCAAACAGATCAAAGCAGATTACATAGCAAATAAACAAAAAACCATAAACTAAGCCTAATATACTAGATAGATAGGATTTGAATTAGCAATTTCTCATGATACAAGCAGTCCACCACATTTCCATAAAGAGGCTAGAAATCCCTTTAGCCTGGGACCAGCACTTCCCCCCGTTTAGTCTTTGTTCCTTAGGAGTTCTCTTGTGTGGGGAGTGAGGTTAAGAGATGATGTCACTCTTCACCTTATAGAGCTTTTCCATATGGTGGGAACCCTTTCTTCCAAGCTAAGTTTCCAGTCCAGTTTGTGGAAAAATGTAGGAACCAAAATGGAGTTCAGTGTCATGTGGTCTGGTCAAATGCCATTGTATGCCTTGCTGAGTCATAGCAGCCTTTACTCATAGGCTGGCTGAAACGTTCACAGGAAGGCTAAGATCTTCCTGGTTCATTGTCTTTGTTGATGAGCCACTAGCACTGTCTAGCTGCTTCAGTGTTATACCTGAAAGGCTAGTTGTGGGTGTTACCAGGGCCGGCGCTTCCACTAGGCGACCCCAGGCGGTCGCCTAGGGTGCCAGGATTTGGGGGGCGGCATTTTGGCAGCAGCGACTCCCGAGGAGGAGCTGCTGGCACCGGCTGAGGTGAGCTGCTGCCACGGGCAGGGAGATGGGGAGCCACGGCGGGCGGGGGGGAAGCGGCTGCTGCGGGCGGGCGGGGGGCTGAACTGCCATGACCGGGGGGGGCTAGCCACTGTGGGCGGAGGGGGTGGCCGCCGCGGGGCGGGGAGCTGCCGCGGGGAGTAGGGAGCCTATGACTGAGGCTACTTAGAATCAAACAAATACATAGCCAATATTCATAACTTCAAATACAAAAATGATACAGACAGCATAATCATAACCAGCAAATTACAACCTTCCCATAGACACCCCACTTGGCCTCCTTTGTACAAGAACTGGTGCAACCATAGGACCCTGGTTTCAACAAAGATCTATACGGTCACAGTTTGTCAGTAATGTTACAACAGGATTTGGGGACGGCTTCAGAGGAGGAGGGTGAGGTAGCTTTGTGGATGTTTATGGGAACTGAAGTGCAGCATGGGAGAAAGCATGAAGGTGTGTGTTTGAAAATTTAACAAGTGGGCAGTGAAGGCAGGCATCATAGTAGGCCAATCGGAGGTGAGTATCAACAGCTCGATAGCGAACAAGAATGCCTTGAAAGTGAAGGGAATCAGCATATTTGTTGATATGACAGTGCAGAGGGAGCCAGCGGAGGGATTCAAAGAGAGGGTGACATGGTCAAAGCAACAGGATAGGAAAACGATCTTTGCATCAGCATTCTGAATGGAGATAAGCAGGGAAAGATTGCATTTGTCAAAGTCTGAGAGAGAGAGAGATTGCACCTCTTAATTGTGCCTTTTCAAGAGAGTCTCAAAGCCCATTCCACTATAGCCAGGGCTGCCGCTAAGGCTTGTTGGATTCATATCCACCTATCTAAAATATGTACAGCTACTATATTCAAGTAGATCAGAGGAGAGGTCGGATGCTCGCCTCAGTGCAGCAGCACTCCAGTGTACTTTAAATTGTAGTATTCTCTAGACCAGTGATACTCAATTGGATCTACCCACGGGCCGATTTGAGAGTTTTATGACAAGAGGCGGGCCATTTGCTCAGAAGGCTGACCAAAACCGCCCCCAAAAAAACAGGAAAAAAAAAATTCAGCTGCCGATAAATAAAGACCTTGATTGCAACATAAGTATTAGTGTTTCTACCTTTTAACAAAGTTAATAAATCAACATTGCCACCTTGTTGGTGGCAATCTCTAATGGGAGAGGCGACATCAACCATCTCTAGCAAGGTTTGTGAAGAGTGGTTTGTAGGAGGTCAGGGCAAGGTGCATGCACTGGGGAAGATGCTCATCTGTCAGGTGATTGTGGTATTGGTTTTTTATAATGTTCATGGTAGAAAACCCAGATTCGCAGAGGTATGTTGATCTAAACATGTTAAAAGATAGATGGGTAGATTTTGGCTATTCTGAAACTGGTCAGCATATTGAGTCCAGAAAGCACAAAGTCCCACTTCTCTGAATTTTGCCTTCAAGGCATCTGAAATCTGGAGCCTTACAATTTCTAATTGAACGGCACCTTCGTCAATTGAATCAAAAATGTTGTTTGCTTCAGAAGGGCAAGGTCCATTGGCAGAGACAACAAATGGATCACGAAACCAAAAGCAAATCCTTTTGAATGTTAAAATTCTCAAATCGTATTTTAAAAATTTTCACTCAAATTGTTTAGGAATTCTTACATTGTTTTCATCGATGTTTCATCTGTAGCAACAATGGCACCGCTTTCATTACAAATTACAAAGGAAGTCATAGGCAAATGATAGGCAGCATATTGCGGTTTATTAATTTAATTATGAAAAATTTTAAGGTGAGCTGGTAGGCCACACAGGATGCCTTGGTGGACCACATTTGGCCCATGGGCCACCTATTGAGTATCTCTACTCTAGCCCTTAGGTTTTGTATGCCCAGCTAATCCTGCAAGGTGCTGAACAGCCTCAGATTCAGTGTCTTTCAGGAGCGCGTAATACCTTGCAGGAATAGATCCCAGAAGTGGGGATGTATATTCTGCATGGAGAAACACTTCTCAGTAACTAGAGTTCTTAAAAAGCTTGCCCCCCACAGATCCACATTCTGCATCCCTGCTTGATTTTGGAGTAGCTGCTATAGTCGGGAACCAAAGGAGCTGGAGCAGTGTACCTTTCTTCATCAACAGAGGATGATGCCTTAAGGTTCATGTGTCAAAACACATGGTCCTACCTTTGGCCTGCTATCTAAAAGGTTTCAGGTCCACATTGCTTGGAATCCAAAAAGTGGAGACCTGTGGAAACTCCAGTTAGTGGTAAACACGGCAAGCTAACATTTAATATTTCTTAAAATCTAAATTAGTTTAATCATCTTTCAAGAAAAAATGAAAGTGTGTTTATTTTTTTAAAAAATCTGAAAACAATAGAATGGTTAATGGCAGATAGAGATCTATTCCAATGTACAGGTACTTTTCACAGCTCTGCCAGCCCTGTTTGACGCTAGCCTGCACTTATCAAAAACTAACCTTTATTACAAAAATGGAGGTTAAATAAACAAAATGGTCCCTGAATTAATGAATCAAAACATGTGACTTCTGCAGACTGTCTCTAGTACCAAAATAGAAGTCAGGGCTCAGCATGTGACTACTCATTTTACCTTCCCAAAGACATTTCACTTAGTACCAGACAGCAGCTGCAGCTAAAAATAAAGAATGATAAGCAACCAGAACCTTAGTTAAACACAGAAGCCACCCTCAATGCCGGAAAGAAATCAAAGGCAACAATGAAGTCGCTGCGGTTCATTAGTGCTGAGGCATTGGTATCGAATGCACAGCTTGCCAGGAAAAGTCTCAGCAGTGTTGCACATAACCTTTTTCCTCTTCTTTTTAAAGCCAGTTATTTGCTGGAGCAGGGGGAAGTGATTCATGACCTGGTGGAAAACTGGCCCCAGGCAGATTTTAATATAGGAAAACTGTTAGGGACAACAGTGGATTACCAGGAAGACATCAGCAGCAGAGCCTGCTGTGTTTGTTTGGAAAGTTGTCTAGTTGGGCTGAGAGATTACGTGTTGAATTGCTCTTCTCCGTACTCAAAGAGACTGAAAGTGGTGGACCTGACAGGCATAAGAGATGTTGAAGTTCAGCTCTGCAAGTGTAAGAAGACTCTGGGAAGGTGGGCCAGGACAGAGCTACTATCAAAGCTCTGTTTTGAGCTGCTTGTCGAAATGCAAAGGCTGCAGTTCAATCCATGCATCTTCGATATCGCTATTGATGTTCTCATTGACCTGTTTGTTACAGAGCGGAACTATGAACTTGTGGTCCAAGCCTTACTGATGAGGTGCCACTGTCCACTAAAGATTCGTTGTGTGGCATTCAGAGCTGACAGTCTCACTTTACGAAAGCTTTTCTACGTCATAAAGCTCACAGATCCCTCTTCACTGCGCAAACTTGAAGTGGTTCACAATATTCGTTTGGAAATGGAGCACTTGGAAGTGCTGTTTAATAACATCCACTTTCCTCTACTGACATCGCTTACCCTGCCAGCCAGAGCATTCAATGTGCAGCGGTTTACAGCCGAGGATGAACCAATCCTTATGACTATTGGGGAAAAGATGAGCCAAATGACGCAGCTGACTGAGCTGAGCCTGGCATTTTCTACCCTCACGGGAAAAATCCGGAAACTGCTCAGGTAAGTTGTTCCCAACAGTGTGACTGAAAGTGTGATGAGCCACTCGTCAGTGCAGTGGCATGAATTAAGGGCTGCCAAGGCTAATGAAAAGGGGCGGGGTGAATAATGGAAATGTTGTCATTGGGAAGTCCATTGAGATGTTTGCAGCACTCCATCAGAAATATTGATTAGGCAGGAAGCTAATGATGTCTAACTGCAGAAACCAGACTGTAAATTTACTATAATCCCATGTCTATGGTGGGTTTATGTGGCAAGAGGGACACTAAGGGTAGCTCTACACTATGGGGTTAAGTCGACCCAAGTTACGTAACTCCAGCTATGTGAATAATGTAGCTGGAGTCGACGTACTTTAGGTCAACTTATTGTGGTGTCTACCCCGTGCTGGGTCAAGGGGAGAAACTCTTCCATCAACTTACCTTATGCTTCTTGTTCCAGTGGAGTACTAGAGTCAACGGGAGAGCGATCAGTGGTCGATTTAGTGGGTCTCCACTAGACCCGTTAAATCGATCCCCGGTGGATCAATCGCCGCAGTATCGATCCACCGGTAAGTGGAGACAAGTCCTAAAATGTAGTCTGAGACCATCTAACGCTTCTCGGTGGGTCTGCGTATCTTAAGATCAGGGAGATCCAATGCTGTATCTAAACTGGAATTTGGGTTAACACAATTAGTCACACTGAATACACAGAAAAATCCAGTAATTCTGAATGTCCGGGGGAAAAGCTGTCAATAAAGAGCACTGTTATTTTTGAATGACCTGAAACAACAGTTTACTGTGTTCTCCTTGAAGAGCTCATTTTACAGCAGAGCAAATAACCTAGTGACATGCTGAACTATTCTAATGTCAGTAAGATAATGTGTGGCCCTCAGTCCAGCTGTGACCCTAGGCCAGACCGTCTATTCTCCAATCTCTTGTGCCATGTAGACATTCCAACTCAGGCTGAAGCTCAGTCTCTGAAACACAGCAAGGAGAGTGAGTCTCAGAGCCCAGACTCCAGTCTGAGCGAGAACATCTACACTGTTTTTATCCCCGTAGCGTGAGCCCTGCAAACCCGAGGTAGTTGACCTGGGCCCTGAGACTTGTTGCGGTGGGATTTTTTGTTATTGCAGTGTTTGCACTTCTGAAAAATCCCATCCTTAGGCATCTAAATAGGGACTTGCTCCTAGTTTTGAAAATATGGGCCATCATCTTTTTTTTTTATTGAAAATTGAAAAAATCTGCACCACTCTGTAGTCCTCATTTTTAACATTTTTGTTTCACTGTGGCCTTTATGCTGCCAGAAAAGCAGTGAAGCAGCTTTACACTGAGGGATCATATCAGAGGGAAATTCCATCCCACATAGGTAAGATGTGTTTCATATACATAGTACAGCCTTCTTGGGCTTTGATGGTACTATCAGGCCCCATGGGTTTTGAACCCAGGAATCATAGATGTACTGAGAGTCAACACACCCCAGACCATCATGCAGCAGTTCACAGCAGCTGGGACCAGTGTTCATGAAGCCCAACTGGGGCATAAGCCCTGCCCCTCTACTCTTGATTGGGAGAGGTCCAAGGCTCCTCATTGGGCCACAGCCCTTATTTAAGACAGAGGAGGAAACGGAGTTGTTCATACAACTGGGCTCCACCCTATCACTGACCTCTGTACCTGTTGTCTGGTCCTGACCTTTCTCTGCCGCAGAAATTCTGCCTAACAAACCAGCTGCCATCAACAGGGAACCACACGATATGCGGGATGGGATCATGTTTGTGGATAACTGCATTTACATTCCCCCTGGTCAGGCAAGAGTGGCAGCCTTACAGCTATGCCACAACTCCCCGCTTCCCCCCAACCCCCGCCGCGACGAACACTTGGCTTGCTTTACAACTCAGCGATTGATGTCCCACTGTTTCTGGTTGCCCTGAATGCACACCATAATACAGGCCTTCATCGTGTCCTGCAGTGCGTGTGCTAGAGCCAAAACACCACATCACATGCCCTGCAGTCTACTTCCACCTCTAGACACCCTGTCCTGACCCCAGGCCGCTATTGCATTGGATTTTCTTGTGGCGCTCCCAGAATCTTAACAGGTTTACAATAATCTTGATGGTGGCACACCACCAAAATGGCCCACATCATGCCCTGCACTGGTCTACCCTCTGCTGAAGAAACAGCCCAGCTATGGTTTAGCCATGTGGTCCATCTCCATGGCCTACTGGAGCAAGTCACTTCCAATCAAGGGTCACAATTTACAGCCTGATTCTGGCGCAAGGCCTTGGGTCTCCTGCGGGTCCAGCTGCGCTTCTGCCTACCAACCTCAGCCCAGTGGCCAGACAGAAAGGGTCAATCAGATTTTAGATTGTTACATTAATCACCACTAAGATAATTGGTCCTTGCTATTACCCTACATAGAGACATAGAGTTTGCGTACAATAACGCAGATCGCGCCTCTGTGAGTAAAAGCCCCTTTCTTTACCAACTATGGGAACCACAGCTACCTATGATCCTCTTCTAACCCACCCACCTCGGACTTAGTGCAGAGAATTCATCAAATCCAAAAAGAAGTAAGGGGAAACCTGAAAAGAGTGAAAGCCAACTACAAGCAACATGCAAACAATATTGGCAACCAGGAACCCCTAATCAGTGGGACAAAAAGTGTGGCCCTTGACACAACACCTCAGTGTGAACAGACCCATGTGTAAGTTAGACTTCCAGTTCCTTTCCATTATCGAATCTGTTACCAAGTTAACCTGGTCACTTGGCCTGATTCCTGGTAACTGACTCTTCATCCCTGTCCTACAGTTTCCTCCGATTCTGATCTCCTGGCATTCAAACCTGACCTGAGTCCTAGTAATTGGCTCCTGGCCCCTCAGCCCGTGCTTGATGCTCACTCCTGTAAGCCAGGCCACTCATACCCTGGCCCTGACACAATTCAGTCCTGAATTAAATGTTCACTCAGTGGAGAAAGCCATCCTGGGAGCTGTTTGCCGTCCAGACAAATAAGAAGTTCAATCTATACTGCTCCAAACCAGCAGTAAGTTGGCATTCCAAGGCCGATGCCCTTCTGCAATCCTGGACAGACCACCTGAGGTACGGCCTGTCCTCAATCCACTGTAAAAGATTCATCCCAACAAAGCTCAAGTCAGTCTTGTTGCACCAATTGGCCCAGACAGTTCAGGTTTCTGGACCTCTTATGAATATCAGCCCATCCTCCCATCAGCATCTGAATCTTCCCAGATCAGACATCCCAACTCAGACTCTGCGCCTCATGGCCTGGTATTTGGATGGGTGTCAGGTCAGCTCTAGAGCATTCACATTCAGAGGCTCTTTGAACTATCCTCAATCATAGCAGAAAAGCAAATGCTATCCAGCTAAATGGGAGCATTTCTCTACCTGGGTGCAACAGAGTCAGTTATCCCCAAAATCAGCAGGTATTCCTGCTGTTTTAGACTTCTGTACCTCCTCACCCTCAAGACGTTGGGACTTTTCATTAGTTCACTACGGGTCCACCTTGCAGCAATCAGTGCCTTCCAATCTCTCGTAGAGGGCTAGCCTATTTTTACTCACCTGATAACAAACAGCTTCCTGAAGGGTCTCAATAGGACCTTCCCATCAGTAATGAAACCAACACTGCAATGGGACCTCAATCTCATACACACAATACTTACCAGGCCACCCTTTGAACTGTTGGCCACATGCTCAATGTGATCACCTCTGCATGAAGGGCGCCTTCCTCATCACCATCATATCAGCCAGGAGGGTGAGTGAGCTGAGCACTCCTGGCCAGTTCACTGTATATCACATTTCACCTTCAACCAAAATTCATCCCTAAGGTAATTTCCGAGTTTCACATAAATCAATCTAGTCACTTACCGGTATTCTTCCCAAAATCTCTCTCTCCTCATTGGAAGCGTGAGAAGACTTCATTCCCTCGACATCAGATGGGCTCTAGAGTTTTACTTTCAAAGAACAAAACCAATTAGGAAAAGGCCTAAACTATTTGTCTCTACAGCAGTGTTCACAGGGACAAGTATTATCGCTCAGAGTCTCTTTCAGTGGATCTCTGGATGTATCACTCTTTCATCAGTTGGCATGTCTTCCTCCCCACGACAGGTTGAGGGCCCACTCCACTAGAGCACAGGCAACCTCAATAGCAGCTCTTCAGGAAGTACCTGTACTGGACATTTGTAAGGTAAGAATCTGCAGTTCCATCCATACTTTCATGAAGCATTAGTCCAGACCTCTTCTGCAGATGCAGCAGTTGGGCCAGCAGTATTACAGACTGCATCCTCATACCCATCAGACCAACTGCATCCTCACACCTGCTCCAATTTGACTACTGCTTACCAGTCACCCACATGTGGAATACACACAGGGACCAGCACTTGAAGGAGGGGAGGGTGCCTACCTACAACTAGGGGTTCTTCAAGATGTGTTCCCTATCTGTATTCTCCTACCTGGGGGATGTAGTCACATACAGGGGGATGGGAAGCCCGCAGGAAGGCAAAACCAGCAGGAGGTCATCCTGCCTCTTGAAACAAGGTCATTGAACTTTGGAAGACAGAAGCCATCTTTGGCATCCATAATTAGACAGACAAGGGAACAGAGGTCTTGCAGGCTGAGACAGATGAGTCCTTCAACCAAGGCGAGGTTGAAGTCTCTGGAATATAGGTGAGAAATCATCTTGAACAAAGCCTGTGCCTTGCTAGATTAAGTTTTAGACTTTTATATGTGTATTTTCACTTGTATTTGCTTGTAACCCTTTCTAACTTTATTCATTTTACTTGGCATCATTTAATCTTTGTCCTATTGTTAATATATTTGTTTTATTTTTACTATAAACCAACTCAGTGCTGTGTTTAAAGGGTAGGGTGTATTTACTGCCGTTAAGTTAATAGCAGTGATGTGCTTTTGTGTCTTTAGAAGAACAAATGAACCTTATTATTTCTCTGAACTGTCCAGGAGAGGGCTGGACATTGCAGAGCATACAGTTTTGGGAAAATTTGGGACTGAGAGTGTGTTGGGCACAGGCACTGGCTTCTAATTTTCCCCGGGGGTGCTCAACCCCCACTCAGCCCCAGGCCCTGTCCCCACTCCACCCTTCCCCCAAGGCCCCACCCTGCCTATTCCTGTCCCCGCTCCTGCCCCTTCCCTGCCCCGTTCTGCCCCTTTCCCTGAGTGCATCCCATCCCCACTCCTCCCACTCGCTTCCCAGTGCCTTCTGCACGCTGCTGAACAGCTGTTCCGCGGCACTCAGGAGGTGCCGGGAGGAAGGGGGAGGAGTTGATAGTAACTAAGGCTGGTGGAAGCCAGAGTGGGGCTGTGGGGCTATAGACAGGCTGCTGGGGTCAGAGTTTCTGAACTAGGGCTGTCTAGCACAGAGACACTCCAGGTATGACCTGCATGCTTGTAAACTGGCTGTGAGTGTCCCAGGTTTGGAGCTACAACAGCAAAGCACTATAAGGCACCCAGGGTTGTAGGGCAAGTGGTGATACAACCCCTGACTGCTCTGGATTGCACCCCAAACTCTGTGACAGGTGTCTCCACAAGACCTTCCAGCAGTGACCACCTTGGAAGTAGGTGTTGGTAATGCACAGTCCTCAGTGGGTGCACAGCTCCAGGAATCCCATTGTCATTCATTTTTCCCACTCCACTGTGACCAATGCATAGCAGTCACATCTCCTGATGCAGGGCAGCTGTAATACTGAAATCTTCCAGCAGATAGTTGCTCACCTGATGGTAGCTTACTGATGCTGCTGCTGAGTTACTGACAGAATAGGTCCTTCTCTTCAGAGATGGAGGAAAGTGTTGGGGGATATGTACTGATGACGCCAGAAAAGCCACCTGTGGTAGATATCCTTGGTGATAGGAAACGTTCTCATGTTTCAACTCTGGGTGTTAATGAACATTCAACTCTGGGTGTTAATGAATTTTTGACTGCAAACCCTGTGTTCAAATTCTACATTGATGTCAAGCATCTCCAGCTCTGTGTCAATGATGGTGGTCTTTCTAAGCCATTGACCTCCTCTAGTTCATTTAACATACCAGTGCACATTATCCTCACATTCCAACAGGCAAGTTTGAAGAGGGCGACCACCATACTCGAACCTTCAGTGCATATACGTTGGCAGAAGAAAATACTGGGGCAGAAGCTTGTCTTAAGACCAAAGCCTCACTCTCTGTGGTACTGACTGGGACCAAAGGCTTGGAGACCAAGATGTTTGGAAGTGAGCAGAGCTGCGGGAGATGCCAGAGGGCAAAGCTGAGTTGCAGTGCCAACTGCCTGACATTTTTTACACAATAGATTAGATAACAGGTTTTCTCCTCTAGCCTTTGTTCAACCAGGAACTAGCTGCAAGGTAGCAGTGCCAGATGTAGTTACTCCTTTGTGGACATTGTTTTTCATTCCAATGGGTGCTGGGCATACGCCCCACCACTCTGAGTGGCAGGGTTCCCAGTTTAGTCACTGAGCTGCCTACCCGTAGGCAGGCAACTTCAGGACCAGACTCCAAAGAGAAACTGTAGAGCTTCAGTTCATTTGCAAATTTGACACCATCAGCTCAGGATTGAACAAAGACTATGAATGGCTAGCCAACTACAAAAGCAGTTTCTCCTCCCTTGGTGTTCACACCTCAACTGCTAGAAGAGGGCCTCACCCTCCCTGATTAAGCTAACCTCGTTATCTCTAGCCTGAATCTTCCCTGCACATTTATATCTGCCCCTGGACATTTCCACTCCTTGCATCCGAAGAAGTGGGTATTCACCCACGAAAGCTTATGCTTCAATACCTCTGTTAGTCTATAAGGTGCCACAGGACCCTTTGTCGCTTCTACCCGTAGCAGGTTGTTCTAGGTTACATGGTACTAGCAGCAAGCCTTACATACCTGACCTGACAAGTGCTAGCAGTAGGTGCACACACATTTATACAAAATAGCAACCAAATACTTCCAAGCTGTCTCTTCACAGTGACAGGCACATTATTAGAAGTCCCATAGACAGAGCTGATTATTGTTTACACGTGTAATGTGGCCTCGCTTAGAGGCTCCATTGTGCTGTGTGCTATACAGACCTACAGAAAAGGACAATCCTCATAGTCCCCATGTCAGTGCTTTGGGGTGGAGGTTGTTGTCCACTTCAACTCTGGGCTCAGATTCAAGTGGGATCCGTTCCTCAAAGGCTGGTAATCCCTTTGAAGGCTCTTACATTGGACTTACCTCTTGAGAACACCAACCTTGTCTTCAGGTCTCACTATAGCCACTTCTTCAGTGTTACTGAGGTACCTGAGATGGATTTTGATGAGCCCAGAGCATGGTTCGCTCTCCTCCCTGACATGGGTCACTTGCAGGGGTCCTTGGCTCTCTTGATCCAGAAGCTCTTGGGTGCTGGACAATGTCCTTTCAGGCAAGCTTGTATGTTCAGCAGACAATCAAGGCTGGAGTCGGAGGTGCTACTACTGCCTTCCTGTTCAACTGCGGGGCCCAAGTCAGATGCAGCATCCCCTTCCTTTTCTGCTTTTCCATCTGCACTGTCAGTGGCCCAAATTATTAGCTATTACTATGACAAAGTAATATAAACGTAAGACCAACATATAGTGGAATGTGAAACGTACATGTCGCATAAATGCAATGGATCGGATGTATCCCCGGTGTAAACCAAAGAAACCATCAATAGAATCAGTTTAGCGCATCAATTTAAGACATTATTTTTGATGTGTGTTATATACCTTTCAGTTAATTGAACTAGATTACAAAATTATTAAAGAATAGAGCAGATAGGCTACATTAATGATGAACAGCTATTTCAATGTTCACACAGTTTAAAAAAAATTTCTTACAATTTTCTAATACCATTTTATGCTGTAAATATTTTGCCTTTTATTTAAATCTGCAGCCCACTGAGAACCCCTCTGAAGCTACTGGATGTTTCTAACTGCGCCTTGAACCATGCTGACATGGCCTACTTAGCGAATAGCCTCCATTCTAACCACCTGGAAGTACTGGACCTCAGTGGACACAATGTGGCTGACCTTTATCCATCAACCTTCTTTAAACTTCTCACCCACTGCTCTCATACTCTGAAGATTCTCATCCTTGAGGAATGTAACATTCAAGACATTCATGTAAATATGTTGATTTTGGGTTTGATCCCCTGCCGGAAACTACAAGAATTCAAGTTCCTTGGAAATCCCCTGTCATCCCGAGCACTTAAATGCCTCTTTAATGTTTTTAGTGATTTGCCGATGCTGAAATATATTGAGTTCCCAGTTCCTAGGGACTGCTATCCTAACAATGTCACCTACCCAATTGATGATGCTGATCTTTCAAAATTTGATCATCAAAAATATGAGTGTGTATCAGAGGAACTTAATAATATTTTACTTCATGCAAACCGGGAGGACATAAAGGCTTCAACGCCACTCTTCGGAGGCTACGACGCAGCCATTCAAGAGACTGGCAATGAACTGGGATCTTACTTGCTGAAATCTTTCAAAGATACTTTAGAAAACTTTAACAAAGCTCTTCAAGAAATGAATTAATATGTAGTGGGGATGACTGCTCTGCCTAACAGACAGTAAATTCAGTATACACTAGGAACTTCAAAACTCTGCACCTCCATTTCTGCTTTTGCTGATTTCTGGACTGTATTTGGTTTTATTTTTGAAGCTACAGTATAGCGTATGCATTTTTAATCGTGCTATGAATTGGCAAGTATTAATGTAAAGGCCACTTTTTGAGAACTCCTTTAATCACTGCATACTCTACACAAAAGCACAGCTTTGGTTCTATTTACTGCAGTAAAACAAGATATGATTGAATTTCACCCGCAGTATGACCTAGCCATATTTTTTAATTTACCTAATAACTATGGGCCAATTTGTGCCCTCCTGCAAATAAACACATTGAGAGGGACCTTAGGAGGAACTAAAGTCCACTAATTTCCTCTGACAGTTTTATCTAAATTTGGCTATGGATTTGCCCCCGGTGGCAGACATAGGGATTCCAATCCCCAAATCTTGCACACCCCCACAAATCGTGAGGCTCTCAGGAGACCTGCTGGAGCCCCAGGGCCATCCCTGCACAGGTCCTTCTCTGCATTAGCTATCTCCATTGTAGTCACACTGCCCTGTCCACTCAAGATCCATGGTAGTGCGACTACAATAGAGATGAGCAGCCTGAGCTGGTAGCAGCTCCTGGAGCCCACCTTTAAGGAGGAGTTCCATAGTGCAGAGTTGATGCCAATCAAAAGATAATACAGCTCCAAGCCATATTAACTCCTGAGTGTGTGTTCCAGAGGGCTCGAGGGGGTGGGAGTGGAGATGATGTGCACCCTGTAGCCCTTTTTCTTTCCATGTATTTTTTTTTAATTAAATAGAGATATGCTAATCTCCTAGAACTGGAAGGACCTTGAAAGGTCATTGAGTCCAGTCCCCTGCCTTCACTAGCAGGACCAAGTACTGTCCCCTGACAGATTTTTGCCCCAGATCCCTAAATGGCCCCCTCAAGGACTGAACTCACAACCCTGGGTTTAGCAGGCCAATGCTCAAACCACTGAGCTATCCCTCCCCACAAAGTATGGACTCCAGAACCCATAGGTAGGTCTCCTTGAGGTTTGGCAGAAGGGGAGGAAGGGTGCTACTGAGACAGCTGACCCTCCTGTCATATGTGGATGCAAGAAATTCACACAGAGTCCCCTCCATGCCTGGATCCTGGAGGATGAAAAGGCCCTAAATACAGTAACTGCATGATTGAATTCTGCAGCCATCATCATCTCCATATGGGCAATGCTGAGATCTGTAGAGCAGCCCTCAGATGAGAAGCGCAGGGAATGTTCAAGTTAAGCTGTTTTTTTCTGCTTTTCCTCTATATGATGATAATACAGAATAATTAAATGCAACTATAAAAATCAGAGGGGTATCTACTCTCTGTAATCCCTTTATTTTTTATTTTTTGAGATTTACAGGTCTCTGGCCCTTCCTGCATGCACATAAATAACAAATAAAAATTATTTGTATCCATGGTCTGTGTATTCATTCAGTCAAATCCACCATACATGCAAATCAAAATAAAAAGAAGAAAATAAAATCAGTGTAGTTTTTCACCTCATACAGAAGGAGCAGCCCCCCTCCATGTCCTCTTCCATTGAGTGGGGGTGCAGGGACTCATGGGGACAGTGGGAGGAGGTGGCTGAGTGAGGGGGGAAGGGGCACATGGTAGTGGAGGGAGAAGGGGTGCTGGGACACGGGCAGATGTGCCTGCCTGAACGGGAGAGGCTAGGGGACAGCCAGGGTCTGCCTTGGGGAGGTCCCCAACTCCGTAACAATCGCTCCTCCACCCCAAAAAAGCCTGTTCCATACAACAACCCTCCAAGTTCACACCCAGCCTCCTTCCCAACAATGAATTCCCTCTCCCTCATCTCCTCTATTACCTCTAACTCCCCAAAACCTTTGCACTGCTTCTGAAGGGTGTGGGAAATACATTTCTGTGTTGTCGTTTTCATGAATTAGTACTCAAGTTCTGTATTAATATGATTAGAAAGGAATCTGTTTGTAACAAAAACATTTCCTGAATCTTTTTTGTTGTCTGTATTGTGGCAGACATACTTGTTGACAGGTATTTTGAAATAAATTACCAAAATAACTGAAATTAGCATGATTACATTGTTATTTTGACAAGTAAATATGCAGAATTTTAACATATTGTGCACAGAATTTTTAATTTTTTGACGCAGAAATTCCCCAGGAATAGATTGTACTGAAGACATAGCCTCAGTGACTCACATTAATCACCCCCACTGTTTTTAGTTCCTGAGGGAGCTGTTGTAACCCTTCCCCAGAAGTAGAACACAGTCACACATAAACCATTCATAAATGTAATACAATTGTCCCCAAAGATAACACAAGGGGCTGCAATATCTGTCACAAGTACTACTCACATCTGTTCAGCATGCTGCTGCCACACCCATGCGCACACATCAGAACATCTTCAGGGCTCCAAAGGCCCCAAGTGACTCTCCATGTTTGTACCTACTACAGAATCCCTCTCTTCAGCTCCCTGGCCCATCATGGCTACCTCTCCATTTACCTCTATTACTTCATCTCCAGATAGAATTCTATCAAAGTTTCAAAGAAATTCTGATCCCTACGCTGTTAGGCATTTACAAAGACGCCTTTAATCAATAGTGGATGGATTTTCTGTCACTTGAAGTCTTTAAGTCATGATTTGAGGACGTCAGTAACTCGGCCAGAGGTTGGGGGTCTATTACAGGAGTAGGTGGGTGAGATTCTGTGGCCTGCAATGCGCAAGAGGTGAGACTAGTTCAGCGGTTCTCAACCTGCGGCCCAATTAGCACACAGCTGAGGCCCTGAAGTAAGGGCAGAAAAGGGTGCTGAAGCCACAGGGGAAGTGGCCCCGGGACAAAGGACTGTAATTGCCACTGAGGTAGCGGCTGGACGGAGATTGCAGGTCCTCTGGAAGTGGGGAACACAGCGTGTAGCCCAGTAGGAGGGCAGTGGCACTGAAGAGGACCCTGCAGTCCTGGGAGTGGTTCAGGTCCTGGAACGGAAGTGACAGTGGCGAGGCACCACCAGAAGAGGGCGCCCTGGTGAGTAGAGCTAATTCCTATGGCAGTCGGCAGGAGACGCTAGAGTGGTGAGTCCCACCCCGTCACAATTCCAAACCCAACTCTCATATCCTAACAAATAGCACAATATCATCCCCCTTTGATCTATTTCAGGGAACTAGACAGGGATGCCCCATCTCTCCCGTCCTATTCAGTCTTGCATTAGAACCACTTGCAGAATTAATTAGGGAACACCAAGATATTCAAGGCATCAAATCAGAGACTCAGGAGCCAAAAATCCTTCTATAGGCAGATGACAGCCACCTATTTATGAAAAAGTCAGATCAATCTATTCCAAATATCCTACAAACAATACATAACTTTGTTAAATTCCCTGATTACAAGATAAACTGGGATAAATCAGAAGCAATGATCTCATTGTATTTAGTTGGAAGTGCATCTGGATATTTAGCTGGCAGCAGACAAACCTCAGATATTTTGGCATCCTGTTTCCTAAGGAAGCTAAAAATGTAGTCAAAGTTAACCTAGCTCCATTAATCATGCAGTTAGCAAACTATTTAAATAGATGCCAGGCACTACCTCTTTCCCTTTAGGGAAAAATAAACATGAATGCTCTTCACAGGATCATATTTATTCTGAATTTCCTCCCTATCCATATTCCTCCCTTTATTTTACCAAAATCAACAACATGTTCAGGTCCCTCTTGCGGAGTGCTGGTAACAAACCCGATCTCCTTAAGAAGATTACATTTCCCTGGCCAAGCAGGTTGCTTCAGATTTCCTAGCTTTAAACTTTACGAGGCAATAATTCTTAGCCAAGCAGCATATTTCCCCTTGTGCTGTAAAAGCCCCAGACTGGCTCCAGCTGGAAGCAGAATTGGTTGTTTCCTTTCCAGTATACTGCACTTGGATTACTACCAATTCCCTAAAGAATGATTACCAACTATTGTGGCAGCCAGAAATACTTGGTGTACAATTGTGATGTTTCCCCTCTGGTGTTATCTGGACCAGTGATCTGCTAGGTGACTCCAATCCTTGACTCTGGGAGCCAGCCTTACCCTGCTCTGCTGTGAGAACCCCCACTCCTGGGCTGTTCATGCACTGCCTCCGGCATGTAAGCTGCTCCTTGGATTGTGCAACTGAATGATGCTAGCCAATATCTCCGGTCCCAGACACAACCCTAACTAGGAACCTCCGTCTTGCAGTGGCCAGTTATGCCCGCTGGACGCTGCAAGCTTATATGAGTTCGCCAATTTAACAAAGAAATTGATATGTACCAGGCTTGTTATCCCAAGGGGAGTCTCTGACACGCTTCAAACCAAACGCACTGCTTCGGGTAGAATAAAAAAACAAATGTATTAACTACAAAGATAGATTTTAAGTGATTATAAATCAAAGCATAACAAGTCAGATTTGGTCAACTGAAATAAAAGCAAAACATTTTCTAAGCTGATCTTAACACTTTTAATGTCCTTACAAACTTACATGCTTCTCACCACAGGCTGGCTGGTTGCCCTTCAGCCAGGCATTCCCCTTTGATCAGCACTTCAGCCACTTGGTGGTGATGTCTGCAGATGGAGGTGGAAGAGAGAGGAAGAGCATGGCAAACATCTCCCCCCTTTATCATGTTCTTTTTTCCCTCTTGGCTTTGCCCCCCCCTTTACAGTCAGGTGAACATTACCTCATCGCAGTCCCAAACTGACCAAAGGAAGGGGGGTGACTCACTCGAGAATTCAACAGATCCTTTGTTGCTGCCTAGGCCAGTGTCCTTTTTTCCTGTGAGGCTGGGCTGGATTTTTCCATACATGCCCTGATGAGGTGTGAACTGCCCCTCTGCCCTTGGAGAGTTTTTGCCTGGGCTTGTTTTAAGCCATGAAGAAAAGGTTACTCACCTTGTAACCGGTGTTCTTCGAGATGTGTTGCTCATATCTATTCCAGTTAGGTGTGTGTGCGCGCGCGCGTGCACGGACGTTGGAAACTTTTACCCTAGCAGCTACCCATCGGGCCGGCTGGGGAGCCCCCTGGAGTGGCGCCGAAATGGCGTTCTATATAGTACCCTGCTGGCCCGACTCCCCTCCAGTTCCTTCTTGCCGGCTACTCCGACAGTGGGGAAGGTGGGGGGGAATGGAATAGATATGAGCAACACATCTCGAAGAACACCGTTTACAAGGTGAGTAACCTTTTCTTCTTCGAGTGGTTGCTCATATCTATTCCAGTTAGGTGAATCCCAAGCCTTACCTTGGAGGCAGGTTCGGAGTTACGGTAAAGCAGCTTGAAGGATAGCCCTACCGAAGGCAGCATCATCACGGGAATGATGAGTGATGGCGTAGTGCGATGTAAAGGTGTGCACCGATGCCCAGGTTGCGGCCCTGCAGATCTCCTGAAGGGGGATGTTGGCCAGGAAAGCCGCCGAGGAAGCTTGCGCTCTCATAGAGTGGGCTGTGACCGCTGGCGTAGGCACCCTCGCCAGGTCATAGCAGGCACGGATGCAGGCTGTAATCCATGATGCTATGCGCTGCAAAGAGACCGGAGCGCCTTTCATACGTTCTGCGAGAGCAATGAACAGCTGGGATGTCTTACGGAACGGCCTTGTGCGTTCTATGTAGAAGGCGAGTGCTCTCCTGACATCCAACGAATGTAGCCGTTGCTCTTTAGAGTTGGCATGCGGCTTAGGAAAGAAGACAGGTAGGAAAATATCCTGTGACATGTGGAAGGGCGAGACCACCTTTGGAAGGAAGGACGGATGAGGTCGAAGCTGGACCTTGTCCTTATGAAAGATGGTATACGGAGGATCACATGGGAGAGCCTTCAACTCGGATACCCTTCTGGCTGACGTGATAGCCACTAGAAAGGCGACCTTCCACGATAGATAGAGGAGGGAGCAGGAGGCCATTGGCTCAAATGGAGGGCTTGTAAGTCGAGAGAGGACGAGATTGAGGTCCCATGCTGGAACAGGTGACTTTATCGAAGGGTGAACCTTTTCCAAGCCCTTGAGGAAACGACGCACCATGGGGTGCGTGAATATTGAGCGGCCCTCTGCTCCTGGGTGGAAAGCCGAGATGGCAGCAAGATGGACCTTCAGGGATCCAAGTGCAAGGTGGCTGTCCTTGAGATGTAACACGTAATCCAGAATAGACGGCACGGAGGCAAGGTGTGGAGATATCTGCTGTTGGGCGCACCAGACAGAGAACCTCTTCCACTTTGCCTCGTACGTGAGTCTTGTAGAGGGCTTGCGGCTCTCAAGGAGTACTCGTCTAACTGGATCCGAGCAAGCCATCTCCGACCAGTTCAACCATGAATTCTCCACGCTGTCAGATGCAACAAGTGGAGGTCTGGATGGAGAAGACGACCGTGATCTTGGGAGATAAGATCGTGGCTGAATGGGAGAGGAATGGGGGGCTGTATCGACAGGTCCAGCAGGGTCGGGTACCAGCACTGTCGTGCCCAGGCAGGGGCTACTAATATGACGTCCGCCTTGTCCCTGCGAATCTTGAGGATGACTTTGTGGATTAGCGGGAAAGGCGGGAACGCGTAGAGGAGGTGACGTGACCACGAGATCGTGAAGGCGTCTGCAAGGGAGCCCGAGCCGTGTCCTCTGAAGGAGCAGAAGTTCAGGCACTTCCTGTTGGTTCGGGAGGCGAACAGGTCGAGCTGGGGAAAGCCCCAGGTGCGGAAGATTGAATGGATCACGTCCGGGCGTATGGACCATTCGTGGACCAGGTTGCGTCTGCTCAGCTGGTCTGCCAGGACATTCTGGACTCCAGGCAGGTAAGACGCCTGGAGAGAGACGGAGTGGGCCAAGCAGAGGTCCCACAGGAGAAGGGCTTCGCGGCACAGCGGTGATGATCGAGCCCCGCCCTGCTTGTTCAGGTAGTACATGGCTGTTGTATTGTCCGTAAGAACCTCCACGCAGCGGCCCTGTAGGTGAGGCAGGAAAGCTTGGCATGCCAGACGAATTGCCCTGAGCTCTTTGATATTGATGTGGAGATCGAGCTCGTGCTGTTGCCACATGCCCTGCGTTGTTAACTGCCCGAGATGTGCGCCCCAACCCAGCGCCGATGCATCTGTCACTAGAGTTAGCGTGGGGAGGAGAGGTTGAAAAGGGACTCCTTCGCGTAACTTCAGTGGGTCTAGCCACCACAACAGGGAGTCCAACGTGTGAGCTGGAATTGTGATGACCATGTCCAAGTTGTCTCGGTTGGGTCGATAGACAGAAGCCAGCCACGCCTGCAGTGGGCGAAGTCGTAAGCGGGCATGCTGGACCACGTACGTGCAGGACGCCATGTGGCCCAGCAACTGAAGGCATTGCCGTGTGGTCGTGGTTGGAAACCGGCGGAGTGAAGTGATCAAGTCCACGATGACGAGGCGACGAGCCTCTGGGAGGAACGCCCGAGCTCTGGTTGCGTCGAGGACTGCTCCGATGAACTGGATGGACTGAGTCGGTTCCAGCACTGACTTGCTGGTGTTTATGATGATACCGAGGCAAGAGAAGGTGTCCATGACCATTTGCATGTGTGCTTGCATCTGTTGATGGGACCGGCCTCGCACTAGCCAGTCATCGAGGTACGGGAACACGTGAACGTGGTGGCGGCGGAGAAACGCGGCTACTACTGCCATGCATTTCGTAAAGACATGGGGAGCCGTACACAGGCCGAAAGGGAGCGCTGTGAACTGGTAGTGTGTCTTGCAGATGATGAACCAGAGGAAGCGTCTGTGGGCCGGTGTGATGGAGATATGGAAAAATGCATCTTTCATATCGAGGGCGGCATACCAGTCCCCGGGGTCCAGAGAGGGGATGATGGTGGCCAGGGAGACCATGCGGAACTTCAGGTTGACGATGTATTTGTTGAGGTTCCTCAGGTCCAGAATGGGTCGTAGACCCCCCTTGGCCTTGGGGACAAGTAAGTAGCGGGAGTAGAAACCCTTTCCCCTGAATTCGTGAGGCACCTCCTCCACAGCTCCTAGTTCGAGGAGCGCTTGTACCTCTCGATAGAGGAGTTGCTCGTGAGAAGGATCCCTGAAGAGGGATGGAGAGAGGGGGTGGGAAGGAGGGGTAGAGTGGAAGTGGATAGAATATCCCGCCTCTACCATCCGTAGGACCCACCGGTCTGATGTAATACGGGACCAGGCATGGTAGAATCAGGACAGACAATCCAAAAAGGGTAGAGAGGCTGGACTGTGCGGAAAAGGTAGGTCGTCCTCGAAGGTCCCATCAAAATGGACGCTTAGCGCCCTGCGATGGTTTCTGTTGACCTCTGTTTTGTCCCTGGGGAGGGCGGGTAGGCTTGCGGCGAGTAAAACTGGTTCTCCGTCGGGAGAAGTCCTGTCGTGGTCGAGCGGGGAAGGAGCGCTGTTGGAATGGTTGGGGTTTGAATGGCTTCCTGAGCGTCGCCACGGTGTGCATCCCCAAGGACTTAATGGTGTTTCTTGTGTCCTTGAGGTTATGCAACCGGGAGTCAGTCAGATCGGCAAACAGACCCTTGCCATCAAAGGGGAGGTCCTGGATAGTGTTCTGGACCTCCGCTGGCAGACCTGATGACTGAAGCCATGCGCTCCTTCGCATGGAAATGCCCGTTGCCAGCGTCCGCGCTGCCGCATCAGCCGAGTCCAGGGCGCCTTGTAGGGAGGTACGGGCCACCAACTTGCCCTCGTCAGCCATGGCCTTGAGTTCCATTTTGGACTCCCCCCTCGACCACGACAGGACTTCTCCCGACGGAGAACCAGTTTTACTCGCCGCAAGCCTACCCGCCCTCCCCAGGGACAAAACAGAGGTCAACAGAAACCATCGCAGGGCGCTAAGCGTCCATTTTGATGGGACCTTCGAGGACGACCTACCTTTTCCGCACAGTCCAGCCTCTCTACCCTTTTTGGATCGTCTGTCCTGATTCTACCGGGAGTCAGTCAGATCGGCAAACAGACCCTTGCCATCAAAGGGGAGGTCCTGGATAGTGTTCTGGACCTCCGCTGGCAGACCTGATGACTGAAGCCATGCGCTCCTTCACATGGAAATGCCCGTTGCCAGCGTCCGGGCTGCCGCATCAGCCGAGTCCAGGGCGCCTTGTAGGGAGGTACGGGCCACCAACTTGCCCTCGTCAGCCATGGCCTTGAGTTCCATTTTGAACTCTGGTGTAAGTTGGTCCTCAAACTTCATTACTGCTGACCAGGCGTTGTGGGCATACCTGCTAAGGATCGCTAGTTGGTTGGCGATCCTTAGGGAAAGTCCTGCGGTGGAATATACCTTTCTACCAAAGAGGTCCAGGCGCTTGGAGTCTTTGGATTTCGGAGCTGGACCTTGTTGCCCGTGCCTCTCCTTCGCGTTAACAGCGTCCACCACGAGGGAACAAGGCGCAGGGTGGGTGAAGAGATACTCAAACCCCTTGTTTGGAACAAAGTATTTTCTCTCTACCCCTCTAGGTGTTGGGGGGATAGAGGAAGGGGTTTGCCAGAGTGCCGTAGCATTGCCGCGGATGGTTTTATTCGTCGGCAAAGCAACTCTGGAGGGACCTTCTGGCTTCAGAATTTCGTCCACCATAGGGTCGTCCTTCTCCTCCACCACCTCCTCTATGGACAGGTTCATGCTAAGAGCCACCCTCCGGAGTAGCTCTTTCAGGACCTTAAAATCCATAGGCGGAGGCGCGGATGATGATGTTCCCGCCACGGCTTCATCGGGTGAGGAGGAGGAGGTTGTGAGAGGGAGGGGAGGTTCAGGTAGGTCATCCCGCTCAAGGGTGGATGGATCCTGCTGGGGCGGGGAAGGCGCCGCCCTTTGCACCGGCGTTGGGTCGCCGGGTGCAGCCTCCTCCACAGGTGGGCGGGTGATGGTCACCACTGGGGGGTGGGTACGCACCACCGGATAGGGAGGCAGAGGTGCACCTTGGGCCTCGTGGTATGCCCAGGGTGTCCAGAACGGCCACTGGGGCTGCCAGGCATCCGGTAGGTCTCGCACTGGAGCCAGTGGAGTTGCCTCGGGCGTCTTCGACAGCCTGGCCGAACTGGCCGACGATGGGTCACGAGACGGCCAAGGTGGGGCGGTGCGTGATGTTGGGTGGTCCCTCGAAGGTTTAAAGCGTGATGAGTGCGAATCACGCGACCTTGATCGGGACCGTGAGCGGTACTGCACCCTCTCGTCACGGTACCGTGGAGACTCGCAGCGCCGTGGTGGAGTTCGGCGTCGCGGGGAGGCGTCTCTGCGCGGAGTGTCCCAGCGTCGCGGGGAGGCGTCTCTGCGCGGAGTGTCCCAGCGTCGCGGGGAGGCGTCTCTGCGCGGAGTGTCCCAGCGTCGCGGGGAGGCGTCTCTGCGCGGAGTGTCCCAGCGTCGCGGGGAGGCGTCTCTGCGCGGAGTGTCCCGGCGCCGTGGGGAGGCGTCTCGGCGCGGAGTGTCCCGGTGCCGTGGGGAGGCGTCTCGGCGCGGAGTGTCCCGGTGCCGTGGGGACGCGTCTCGGCGCGGAGTGTCCCGGTGCCGTGGGGACGCGTCTCGGCGCGGAGTGTCCCGGTGCCGTGGGGACGCGTCTCGGCGCGGAGTGTCCCGGTGCCGTGGGGACGCGTCTCGGCGCGGGGTGTCCCGGTGCCGTGGGGACGCGTCTCGGCGCGGGGTGTCCCGGTGCCGTGGGGACGCGTCTCGGCGTGGGGTGTCCCGGTGCCGTGGGGACGCGTCTCGGCGCGGCGAGGCTCGGTGCCGTGGAGACGCTGGGCGGTGTGGTGTCACGTCTCGGAGCGGCGGATCTCGGTACCGCGGTGAAAAATTGCGTTGTCGTTCGGGCTGGCGACGAGGGGAGTCCCGGCGCCATGGGGATTCTGACCAGCGCGGCAAGTCTCGACGCCGGGATGGGAGCTCACGTTGTGGTGAAGCTCGGCGTCGAGGAGATGTTTCTCGACGCGTTGAATCCCTACGGTGCGGCGACTCTTGACGCCTGGATTGGCTCCGGCGTGGTGTCTCCGCCGAGGGTCGGGCCTGAGGTGGAGAGCGGTGTCGGGAAGGCGTCGTGCTTATCCTGGACACCGAGCGGGACCATGATCTGGCAGACGAGGAAGACCTCGAGCGTGAGCGGCTCCGAGGTTCCGGGCTGCGAGACCCGCGCTGCGAGTCAGACCGGCGTTGTGAGTCGGACCGATACACCATACGGTGCCGGGACTCAGACCGGCGCCGGGACTCAGACCGGCGTGTAGGAGGCTGCAGCTGAGCTGACGGTCCGAGGAGTATCGACTTGCCTCTGGAGATGACCGGGGGCCGTGCCTGGATTGGTGCCGGCACGGGAGACGCCGTCATCTCGATCAAGCCCCTCGCAGCCTCGAAGGTGTCCGGCGTCGAGGGTGCGATCACGACATTGGGGCATGGGGGTGTCTGCGGGCGCGGGCTGACGCTCCTATGTTCCGGCACAGCGGGGCAGGGTGGTGCCGCAACGGTGTCCGGAGGCTTGGTAAGTGCCTTGCGTCGCGAAGGAGAAAAGGAGCGGTGCCGGGGACGGCCCTGGCTTCCCGACGGTGCCCGGCCCCGAGGAGGGCGGGAGTCCTTCCGCGGTGCCGCAGCCGGCGCCGATGGAGGCGTGCTGCGCACCGAGACGCTGGAGCCCGCACCTTGAGAGGGGCAGAGTGCCGCCTCCATGAGCAACTGTCTTAGGCAGATTTCTCTCTCCTTCCTGGTGCGGGGCTTGAAGGACTTACACAGCTTGCATTTGTCCGCTGTGTGGGACTCACCCAGACACCGAAGACAGGAGTCGTGGGGGTCCCCGGTGGGCATGGGCCTGTTACAGGATCCACACGACTTGAACCCCTGAGAAGGCATGCCCTATGCCCGGAGGGCTCGGGAGGAGCCCGCTAACAGTAGAAAAAAACTACTACTAAGAACTACAACTAAACTACACTAATTACTATAACAATGAGAACTATTTACACTAAATACAATGAAAACACACGGATAGCTAGGGAGTAGTGGAGCACTTGCGAACAAGAGACCACTGTTCCAACGACCGTCACGGGCGGTAAGAAGGAACTGGAGGGGGGTCGGGCCGGCAGGGTACTATATAGAGCGCCATTTCGGCGCCACTCCAGGGGGCTCCCCAGCCGGCCCGACGGGTAGCTGCTAGGGTAAAAGTTTCCGACGTCCGTGCACGCGCGCGCGCGCACACCTAACTGGAATAGATATGAGCAACCACTCGAAGAAGAAGACACATTTTCAGCCTCATAACTATATACATGAAATTATAACCTATAACATTACTATAACAACAATGACTATAACAACAATGCTCAGTGCATCATGAGCCTTCCGAAGAAATCCAACATGACAAACTTTGCATTGGATACCACACAATCATATTATGAGGATGAACATGGGGGTGCAGGGTATTCCCCTGACATACAGAATGTCACAACAATATCTACCAAATTTTTAAAAATCACTTCCTTCTAGATACCTAGGCCTGTATCACAAGAGTAACTCAAAACTCTGTGTAGCAGGAAACGCCATCATTTGGCGAGATTGGATTAGTACAGGAATTTTAAGCATCAGTCGGTTTATTGATAATGATACCTTCCTCCCTTTTGCAAAATAAAAAAAAGGTTAGTCTAGAGACTCAGGAGTGGCAATATATCTAACTTAAATGTGCCGTCTCCATCTGGTTGGCCTAATGCCTGCACTACACAACCCACCTGAACTGATTTAGTTTCTCCAAATATTACCCAGTTTGCCAGTACCTATGGCAACAGTATATGCACACTTGGCCAGCAAATTTGAATTAAACAGATTCCCTAATAAAGAAAAAGGGGAGTGGAGGAACTAGGCCAATTATTTTCTGCTAACCAATGCAAACAAATGCTAAACAATGCTCCAAATTGTTCCTTGGACCTCCATTTAAGATTGATCCTGCAGAAAATCATATGGTCGGATGCATTAGACCTCTTTCTGACTGCTCAAAACTGGTGCTGCTAAATCAGACAAATGTTGGTGCTGTGATTTAGCAGGTGTTAACTTTTAATCCTTATGCTCTGGGACTGCTCTTATACTTGTATGTTTTGGGAAGACCTTAATTGCAGTTAATTTTCCCTATCAAATAAAATTTATATTACAAGCTAAACATGTAATTTTAAACCTAATCAGTATTAACTGGAAACTGACTAAGTATGAAACAGTTTAGCTCAACAGAGGACTAATAATTGCTAAAAAAAAACCCTAATTCTACAAAAATAGAAATCCAAAACTGACCAGCAATTGAAGACTGGCGCACAGATATCATAAGCTTGGCCAAGAATTGTATACTGATTCAGGAATCATAGAATATCAGGGTTGGAAGGGACCTTAGTAGGTCATCTAGTCCAACCCCCTGCTCAAAGCAGGACCTAATCCCCAATTTTTGGCCCAGATCCCTAAATAGCCCCCTCAAGGATTGAACTCACAACCCTGGGTTTTGCAGGCCAATACTCAAACCACTGAGCTATCCCTCCCCCCCAATATATAAGAAAAATTCTCAGAGCTATAGGATTCTTTCCTGGAAGTATCTGAATGATCCTATTAAATAGATGTCTCCACTCATCTCCTTCTCCTCTCTAACCACTTCCTTCCCTCCTCACCTCTATTCCCCTATTCCAAATTTTGCTTCCATTCTTTATCTTACTTTAATAATTTTTTTAGTTAGTTGGATTTTTTATAAACAAATTTCATTGGTTTGTAAATTATATAATACAAATAACTGATTTACATTTTAACCATTCCGATTATATATAATTAATGTTTCAAGTATAGCTAAGGATAGGTAGCAAATGGTTAATATATTATGAGAAAGGTATGTATAGTTTGATTTTTTTTCTGTATATAGTTTTGACAAATTTAATAAAAAATTAATAGAAAAAAGAGAAAGAAACAACATAGAGAGAACTAGGTGAGAAGGGACCCAACAGGCAGGGGAAGAGGGGAGCAGAGAGAGAAAATATTTTTTAAGAGAGAGACTCATCAAGATTCAGAACAAAAATTGAAGGACAGAAAAAGAAAAGGGGAGCGGGAAAAGCACCAACACAAAGATATAGTGGGAAGTTATGTTATAGAAGGTTAGTTTCATTCCATAACTAATATCTACAATTTCATGATAGTTTGGCTGCAATTTTCCAAACCCTTTTCAGGAATTTTTTTTAAAGTTGTTTTGAATTAGACTCTTTATTTTATTTATTTATTTATTTATTTGTTTGTTTGTTTATTGATAAACTGGTTAACAACAATGTTCATAACACAACTTTCCCCATAAGGACTGAATGTTTTAGATTTTATTTTGTAATGATAAAGCCACATTTTTAGCATTGATTCACATCATCACATTGTGGCTCTGATGGCAAGTAATGTTAGTAGCCCCTACAAGGAATGGAAATACTGAAACACTGACTAGTATTTCTAAAAATCTGCTTTCAAAGTTCATTATTGTAAGTGTTTGTTTATTTAGTAAATATGGCAACGCTTTTTTTAAATGATGTGTGTTTTGTGGGGGGGAAAGGGCTAACTTGAGACAACTTAAAAGAATCAGATTTTCAGAAAGCACAAAGCATCCATGCCTCTGAAAATCAGGCCCTGTTTTAATGTTAGGCACCCAAAATCACTAGTCACTTTTGAAAATCTTGGCCTGTGTGTTTAGCTAACTAAGATACTATACCAGTAATTAATCACTGGCATTTTCCTTGTACACCTACTGGACAGTCTTTAATGCTGTTAATTATTACGGCTGGCAAAAACCTTTGTATCATAAAAAAGCTTCACAATTAGAATAATTCTAGTATCATTCTAAGCTCTCAAACCTTACCTTCCATAGATAAAATCCATTTTTATCCATGCATGCTAAAGTCTTTAGTGCAGACACAGCCATTCAGAAAAAAGTCTCAATTGTGGTTTTTTAAATGGTACTGAACACAGTTCAGTCTTGTCTGTGCTTGCAGTTGAATTTTCATCGGCACCAGTTCAGCCACCCACATTGCTGCCAGAAATTCTGTTGTCAGAAACTGAGTAAACTGAGAAAGTGCATAGGATGGATGGGGCTCACCGAATGAGCAGCTATTCAATTTTTTTAAAATCCTCATCATTTCTGTGGCTGCACTCCTTATGGTGCATAATAGCCATACCCTGTGCTTTTGTTGCACAATAAGCATACCCTGCACTGAAAACAGAATTGTTTGTTCTTTCCCGGTTTTTCTATGGTGCTCTCATTGTCGTATCTTACTTCTTCGCAAACATTAATTCATTTCTCTTCACATCACCCCTGTGAGATGAGGTAGTATTATCCCCATTTTACAGATGGGGAATTGATGTAAGGCCAAAGCTTTAAGACACGTTCTCTGAGTCTGAGACACCTTGAGCCTGATTTTTCAGAGATCTTGGCAATTTATAGCATTTCATGTGCATAGAGCAGGGCTCCATTGACCTCTGGTGCAGCTGTGACTGTTCAGCACTTCAGCAAATCAAACCCCGGTGTCTCAAGCTGGCTACTTAAAACTGAGGAACACAGTTACTACCTGTGCAAATTTTGGTTTATGCCACTTACCCGGCCACACGTGGACCTCTGCATTTCAGTCCGATAGCTTTCACCTTCTCCTCCATGCTGCCTGGGAACCGCAAGGAGAGCACTGGGACCAGAGAGATAGGCTCCCTGCTCTCAGGCACCACAGTAGCCACCAGCAGCCAAGAACAGCAATTGAAGGAAACTCCTGCTTAGCCCCGAAATGGACCATGCCCATTTACTCTGTGGGGCTGGCACATGCACAGTCTGGTCACACACAGGAGCTGTGAAGGGATGGAGCATGCTCAATACACACATTTTTTGGAGTTTTTAGCTGTTAAATTCTAGCAAATCTCTACAGAGCATGTGCAAACTCTCTCTCTCTCTTTTTTTTTTTTCAGAGGCTCATAACTTGGTCAAATTTGAATGAAGTTTCATGGTGATACCAAAAGGCTCATTTCTGGTAGCAGAGCGACCACCCTGCCATATTTCAAATCCCTGCTCCAAAACAAGGGGATGCAGTAGGTCTTCTGTCACCGTGCCTCAGTGGGTCACAACTGAGAATACCAAATTCAGGACAAGCTGCTGAGAAATAGGGCAGGTACACCCCAAAACTGGTGGTTATTCTTCCATAAGATATACCAATCCAACAATAAAAGCCTCACCACATTGGCTAACAAGAAGTCAGAAATGCAGCCCTCCTTAGGTATCCAAGCCCTTGTTCCAACACCCAGACACTAGACTTAATGATAAGTGGTTATTTAAAATCAATTTCATCAACCAAATGGTTCTTCTGATCCCAAAGGACCAGCCCCACACCCAGGTCAATAAATAACATAGATCTTACCCAATAATCACACTGTTGCCAATCCTCTAATATCTAAAGGATTATTTATAAAAAGAAAGAGGTGAGAGTTAAAATTAGTTAAAGGAATCAAATACATACAACTGCAAGGTTCTTGGATCAGGCTTGTAGCAATGATGGGATAAGCTGCTGGCTTGTTAAGTTTCTAGTTGCTTCCAAATCACTGGAAGGTCCTCAGACCCTTGGTTAGAATGCTCCCATTAGTATAAGTTCATAGTCCAGAGATTTGAGCAGGAAAGAGGCAAAATGGAGATGCTTCCAAGGCCTTTTATAGCTTCTGCCATGTGGAGTGAAACACATTGTTTCCAACAAAGCCCTCAGCGCAACTTGTGGAAAAATAAAGGTAACAAGATGGAGTTTAGTGTCTCATGGTCTTGTCACATGCCTTTGCATGCTCCGCTGAGTCATAGCAGGGGCGTTACCCATACTCTAGTTAGAACATTCACATGGAAGTCTTCCAGGTGTGGATGGGTGTTTTCCATGGTCCATTGTGAATTAAGTATTCCTTGAAGGGCCATTCAACTTGAATAGTCCCTTCACGATGTGCAGGCTAAATACCTTGTGGGTATTACGACATGAGCAAACACATTTTGAAATACAGGTACGTGGTCAATATTCATAACTTCTGATACAAAAACGATACATGCATACAAATAGGATAATCATATTCAGTAAATCCTAACTTTTCCATGGACACCTTACATGACATACTTTGTACAAGATTTGTTGCAATTATATAACAATGGTAGCAACAATAGTCATATTTTAATCAGATAATGTCAACAAAATTATTGTAAGAATGCTTTTAACATGGGCCAAAAATTAATTTCCCCATCTCATTCTTGGAAATGGCTTAAGAGTTTTAGCTGAAACTTCCAGAAACAATTCAGCCTGAACCAGGCACCACCATGGGAACTTTCAGCTCCAACTATTAAATTTTGGAAAACTTATAAGCAAATGAAAACAGGGTCCTATAATGGGAAGTGTCAGACACCTTACCTAGGCAGCACTACTAGCTCTGCCTATATTATCAACCCAGGACCCTGGGTACATACTCTAGCAGCTGCTACCCATGCCGCTGCAACTTCACTGCTACATGTTATTTGAGCTAGCTTTGATCATGTCTTCAACCTTCCATTTATCTATATATTTTCATAGAGTTTAAGGCCCAAAGGGACCACCAGACTATCCAGTCTGACCTCCAGGCTACCAACACTACCCAGAACCCACACATTAAATCTAACAACCAAAATTAGACCAAAGTATTGCAGCCCACAAAAGATTAAACTATGATGTGCCTCAGGTAGAGAATAGGAGGGACTGGGGTGCACTGAGGCCCCTGCAATGGCAGGGAATTGATTAATCAAGATATATTCCCAGATAATCCTGGCAAGTGACCCACACTCCATGCTGCAGGTGGAAGGTGGAAAAAAAAACTTGAGTCACTGCCAATCTGACCTGGGGTAATTCTTTCCCTTTCCAAATTGGGAACACAAAACCTTGCTGAATCTCCTAGATTATTTTTTTTAATGTTTGATTTTTTTTATTGTTGTGCTGAACTTTCCAAGACCTGGTGATAATCAAATTCATGCAAAAAGATGATTAAAGGCCTAGAAAACATGACCTATGAGGACAGTTTGAAAAAGCTGGGTTTGTTTAGTATGGAGAAGAGAAGACTGGGGGGGAAGGACATAAGTCTTCAAGTACATAAAAGTTTGTTATAAAGAGGAAGGTGATAAATTGTTCTCCTTATCCACTGAGGACAGGACAAAAAGCAATGGGCTTAAATTGCAGCAAGGGAGACTTAGGTTAGACATTCGGAAAAATTTCCTAACTGTAAGGGTAATTAAGCACTGGAACAAATTACTTGGGGAGGCTGTGGAATCTCTGCCATTAGAGGTTTTTAAGAACAGTTTAGACAAACACCAGTCAGGGATGGTCTAGATCAAGGGTTTCCAAACAGTAGTACGTGTACCCCCTGGGGGTACGTGAGACATCGCTGGGGGGTACGCGGGAGAAATTGTGTAATGGTGAATTTTATTTATTAATTATGTTATTTATTGCATTTTCAAAATAGGCTACTCAGACAAAGCTTTAAAACTCTGTGGGAATTTGTTATATAAAATATGATAGTTAATTTACTTTAAGATGTACCAATGAGAACACAGATACTCAGAGAGGCTGACGTACAGAACCCTCCCCTCTAATCACTGTATAGCATGGGTTCAGTTGCCCAGCAACTGTCCAGTCTAACTGAGCTCAGAACATAAGGGGGTTTTTTTGGTTGTATGCATCACACTATAACAATAGTACGTAACAGTGAAATATGGACAGATGGCTAAAGACAGGTAGTTCTAAGAACAACACACAAAGTATCAGTGGTAAGAAGGGTACAGGTACTCTGGAAGCTGGTAGATCTGGAAGGGGGTACACAAGGTACTGAACTAGATGACCTATGGAGGTTCCTTCCAGTCCTACATTTCTGTGATTCTATAAACCAATTTCTATGGGAAGAAAAAGGACTAATGGGACTTCTATATAACTAGGGACTGTCTTCATAAAGAGTTTATTTGTTCTTTATCAAAACTAGTAATTTTCTTAGCTATTTCTTTTGTATATGTTGAAAGATTGTAATTAGAGGAAATAGCTCCATTAATTACCACTTCTTGTTTATGTTTTGTCTACAGCTTAACGATGGTGTGGAGGCAGTTCAGAGCCCTGAAGGCTCTGTGCCATGTACCAGAATGTATGTGCCAATCAGGTGGTCACTCAGAAGAAGTTCTGCTTCAATTAGTCATTCAAAGACTTTAACTTCTAAATACTCCAGAGTATTCAGCTTGCCAGCTTATTCAGCATAACATACAGAGCTATTCACGAACATAAAAATAGATACACCAAAATACTTAAGCAGCTGTAATCTGAACTAAATTTTCACAACAAAACAGAGATTAAAAAATTATCAGATTCAGTTCTTGACCACAAAGGCATTTTTAAAAAAAATCTTCTTATATTATGTTCTTACCAGCTCTAAAAAGCTTAGATGCCATGCATCTCACTATTCTTAACTGTGATGTAGAATAAAAATATATAGCAAATATAGAGTCTTGCACTTTGCTCTGGGAGGATCTGACAGTGGAAACTAGATGACAAGAAAGGTACAAACACTCCAACTAAGCCTTTAAGTCAGTGGTTCTCAACCAGGGGTATGTATACCCGTGGGGGTACGCAGAGGTCTTCCACGGAATACATCAACTGATCTTGATATTTGCCTAGTTTTACAACAGGCTACATTAAAAGGTACTAGCAAAGTCAGTACAAACTAAAATTTCATACATGCAATGACTTGTTTATACTGCTCTATATACTATTCACTGAATGTAAGTACAATATTTATATTCCAATTGATTTATTTTATAATTATATGGTAAAAATGAGAAAGTCAGCAATTTTCCAGTAATAGTGTGCTGTGGTACTTCTGCCTTACAGAGAGCACATTCTTGTATCTTTATTTATGCTAAGCAGACTCCCAGTTCATCATTGTACAAGTGAATAACGGAAACCCTTAACAGATGGTCAACCAGCTATCTCAAATGGCTCAGCTACTGAAAAACAAGGGGTTGGAAGATGATTCAGCCAGCCAAACTGGATTTCCAAATATCTCATTCAAATATGGGGTACCAGTCTATGCTCTAACTATTATTGCACCTTAGCTATGGTTACTCTTGACCGATTAGTTTTGCTGTGATTTTAAAAGCTAATAGTTTTGTAGTGCTAGAGCTCCATACTGAAATTCATTGTAAACACTAAATTAATCTAACACTCTTTAAAAGTAATCTGCTTTGTGAAATATTGTACTTATTCAACACCAGAGCTAGGCCCAAACTAAAACCCAGGAGCCAAACCTGAAATTTGTGGACGCTTACATCCAGATTCAGACTTCAGAATTGGGGCCCATCTTTGCTTAACATCTTAACTGTTCCTGAGAAAAGTAAATATAACCTTCTGCCCCGTACAATACCTTGTAATGCTTTAGGGTTACAAAAAGTCAGGAATAATTTACCTTAAACTGGCCCAACCTGGAGAACATAATACAAGAGAAAAATCTGAGAGCAAGAGTAGACAAAACTATAGAATTGTCAACACAATGTCTGAGTATGGTTAAGAGGGCCAACAGGATATATGGATCCAGAAGAGAGGTCTTGAAACACAAGCTAAACACAAAGCAGGTCTAGCCGCCACTGACACTTCAACTAGCAGACAGGAATGCTTAGGAGGTGTTGAACCATGATAATGGCTCCAGTACCATAGGCGCCGATTCTGTGGGTGCTCCGCGGCTGGAGCACCTATGGGGAAATAATTAGTGGGTGCTCTGCACCCACCGGCAGCCAACCTTCCTGCCTCGCCCCCCCGCATCTCACCTCACCTCACCTCTGCCTCCTCTCCTGAGCGCGCCGCATCCCCGCTCCTTCTCCCTCCCAGCACTTGCCGCCACCAAACAGCTGTAACAAGCTCCGGGGGGGAGGGGGGACGAGCGGGAACATGGCGCGCTCAGGGGAAGAGGCGGGGATTTGGGCAAGGAGCCGAATAGGGGCAGGGAGGGGCGGAGTTGGGGCAGGGACTTTGGGGAAGGGGTTGGAATGGGGGCAGTAGGGGGCAGGGCAGGGGTGAAGTTGGGGCAGGGCCGGGGGCAGACGGGGGTCAAACACCCACCAACGGCGCCATTAGAAGTCGGCGCCTATGTCCAGTACCATTTCTCCTCCCAACTTTTTGTTTGGGGGGCATAGCCAAAGAAAAGGAGGTGTTGTTAGGGACACCGTTTCACTTGCCAGTCTCTGGGGTGCACTTAACAGCCAGTGTAAATTACATCAGCTTTCAAACTGCTTTAATAAACACTGGGGATGAACCTGGTGCCTACATGACCCCAGGAACAAGGCAGGGATGGCAAAAGGCACATTCCTAACAAGTCACTGCTCCAAATCAGGGCATCACCCAGCATCTTAACTTGTAAGAATTCTGTTAGCATTGATAAATCAGTATATTTTCCATAATCTTATTCTTAGAAACAGTGAACCATTTTATCTGGAACTTTTCAAAGAAATTCATCAGACAGACATCTGGCATGGAAAATCAATTAATGTTTGATACAATTATAAGCAACTGTTTACCGGATATACAATGAGAAGTGTTAGATAACCTTAATTTTAGGCAGCACCACCAGCTCTGCCTAAACTTTAAAAAAAGAAGAAGTTTTCCTTGCCTATATTACAAAATAGAATTTGATATTCTTAAAACTGAAATAATCTTTAAAAGCTACTGTATATTTCATTGTTACTGCTGGTTTGTTTACTTTTGGACAATGAAACTAGGTTAACCAGTTTCATTATTGTTTATAGTCATTTTTTCTAATCCATTTTACCTTCAGATTCTCAGGTACTACTAGCACAATGAGACAATGCAGGGGGTGTTTATTTAAAAACTGTTTCCACTGTAATTTTTAACACAATCATAGAGCCATTTCCATGGATTTTTAGGTTTTGTACAAACGTATTTTTACACAATCTGAATTTGGGGCCAACTGTGACATGACAGTGTCTCTTTGTGGCAACCAAGAATGATGTCTGTTGCAAAAGTTTAAAGTTTGCGCTAATCTTAGCAAGATTTTGTGACTGGATTTAAAATTGTAGATTATATCAACTGACGGCCCAGTTCAGCAGAGCACTTAATTAAGTGCATGCTTATTTTTAAGCATGTGAGTAGTCCCATTGGTTTCAATAGGATTACCGATAAGTACATAGGTAAGTGCTTTGAGTTGGGGGCCTTATGGATAAAAAAATATTAAGCTGTCTGTAAAGCCCCCATAAAATATCACTGGCTGTGATAATGAGTGCGTGGAATCTATTTATTGGGGAAAACTCATTTGGAAACCTAGGTCCCAGTCCCCCACGTGCTTAACTTTAAGCACCTGAGTAGTTCTATTAAAGTCAATGGAACTGCTGTCCTGCTTAAAGCAAAACATGTGCATAAGTATTTGCAGGATCAAAGCCCAAATCAGCTGCTATACCTGCAAATATAAAATAAGTGACTATTTGTATTGCATATATCTTTTATTTTAAACTTATATTTGTTCTGATTTAGACAAAACACATGATTTTCTTCGTTACATTTTGAAAGGAAAGTCTTTTGTAGTATTTTTTGTCTATTAACATATGTATTTGCAAGTTAAATCTGTATTTATATATGTAGTAATTATAAATGTTTGTCATGCTGACAATCTTACATTTATTCTGACATGAATACTTCAGGTTTCAAATAGATGAACTGCAACCATTACAAGTATAAACAAGTAACAATCTGCAATGTCAATGGAGTGACAGCAGTGTAGATGAAGAGAATAATGATAAATTTAGATCACTGACTGATTCAGTACTTTAATGTGCAGAATGGGGGAAGCAAAATATTTTGACAATGTAACAAGATGATATTACAAGAGATGATACTTAGTTGAAAGCAAGCAATATTTATAGTACTAGAAAAAAATTATATTGAATGTATATGGAAGATACAGTGGAAATGTAGGCTATACGTTATAGATGAGTAGTTGGGCCTTAGATGTGAATATGCAAGGAAAGGAATAAAGTTTGGTAAAGACGCAATATTTTCTGTTTTTTTATTAATATGCTTTATTTAATGCATACTTTGTATCTTTTTCCTAAGGCAAATTGGTTCAGCAGGTAAATTACTACAAAGATAATTTAAAACCATTCACTGTTATTTGAAATTGCACGGCTAAAGTGGAATAACTTAACCAGATGCTGTAAAAAAGCCACCATACAATGTGCACTGATAAAGAAGCATTTTAAGGCTTGTATTATCTTACATTTCAGCATGTCTTAATGCTTTGGGCTTGCTCCCACAAGTCACTGAGCTCTCTGGCACAGAGCCAGTAAAACATATAAACACATGCTTCATTTGGGGAGGGACTCAGGACAGAGTCCTTCGCTCTACATAGGATGGAACCCTTTATGCATAAATGAATTGTACACAGAACTATGCATATGCTATGTTGATGTGCCTTGTACTCCTGTCTAAATGTATTAGCCATAATGAAGAATATTTTGTCTGTTAAAATACTACTGTTTATGAATTCTAGTTTTATTCTCTGGAGCCGTTCTTCTGAATTGTGACAGGTTTAAGGATTTCCCACCAGCCAGTTTTTTTGCTTTACATCCCTTTGAGGCTCATGTCATGCTCTTACAGTTAGTACATAAATCTCAGACTGGGATTGTAGTGAACACACATGCCATTGACACTGAGTAGAGCTTGATGAACAAATGGCTCTGGGCTAGAGGTAATTTGTCATCCTTCTTCATGCTTTGACTTCAGGATGTGCTAGTGGACTGTCAGTATATCCAATTTATGTAGAGTGAAATGAGACAGGAATATATATCATCTCCTTTTCTACATGATTTGATCAAAGGTGAACAGCTCTAAGGAAATAAACGGCATCAAAATCCGCTACGACAAGCAGTGACACTCTCTTTCTACTGAAACAGAATTGCTGTGTATTTCAAAGTCCCAGGAATGCGCTCTCAGATTGGTGTTTCCGTTAATGGATTACTTTGTGAATCAAAGCTGTGGAGCACATTTCACAAAATGAAAAGTGTTTCCATTTCCCTCCAAAGGTCACTTCTGTAATTTCCACTGATTACCAGGGATCCTAGAAATCCATTTGCTATGGAAAAACACGGAAATAGCATTTTTACAGAGAATCTCTAGTTTTTACATTCTGTGGGGAAAAAACACATATATTAACTATTAACTGAATTTTACTGAAAGTATCAGTATCACTTATTCAATGCACACAACCTCCCCCTCTTGTGGCTAATTTATGAATGCACTTTAAATTTACAAAGCTAAACTTACTCCAAGTGTATAGAGGTTACTCAATGGCATATAGGGGTTTGTGTTTTAATGCATCTCAAATTTCACTTCAGCCTCCAGATGTGAGTAATTAAAGTTATGAAAATATGCTGAACACTTTAAAAATCACCCCTAGGCAAGGACAAATTGTATGTTGTTGGCAATGTGCTGTTCTGTATTGCATGTAGCAAGACTGTAGATTATGTTCAAAGGCAGACAGTTGTAGGACACCTAGAAAGTGCTAAAACTAAATTGACTGAGAAGAAACAAAAACGAGGCTGAAATAGCAGGGCCATCGACAGAGTAAAGAAACAATGCATTGTGAATGGGTCATTTCAGCGTTTTTGTGCATCTAAAAACAAACAAACCAATTTTCTGAAAATATAGAATATAGACTTATTTGGTATATGTAAGAAATACAAATTGGAATTCTGTTTATTATACTGATTGATGGCACTATTGGCTTTGAACTTGTTTATAAATAGTAACTATATCAATAAAACATTGTGTTCAACTGAAACCTATATATATTGTGGCTAGGGAAACTAAAGTTCAATGTTTCATTTTAATTGTGGAAAAATACAAATTTTTATGTTTTTTAATTAGAAAATTTTGGTTTTTCTTATCACAGAAAACTAGGAACCCTGCTAGTTTTCTGTGAAAACTAGGGTTATTATCTTAGGTGATCCTGGATAGAATCAATCACAATAATACCTGTCCACCATAAAAATAATAACCCTGACAGCACCACAAATGATCACCTACATATTCCAACTCACCCCTTTCCCACACCGTGGCTTATACTTCACCCAGAAGCTAGAGCAGACTGTGAAGCACCAGTGCAAGTGCAGTGTACTTTCTGCATGGCACATTACTTTAGAACAATGGTCCCACGTTTTTTTAGGGTCATGCCCCTTCTTATCTCTGTCCACGCCCCCGAGCTGGGGCTGGGAAGGGGGCCCATGGCTGGGGGGGGTGGGGGGTGGGAAACGGAGGAAGCAGACATGCCAAACCCGTGAAAAAAACACAGAAATTGGGTTTGTTTTTGGCTTAATTGGCTTCTGAGTTGCTTGTTGGCTAGTTTTTGGTTTGTAGTTTGTTGCTTCTTTTTTTTTATCAGCTCCCAGCAAGGGGCAAAGGGGGGCAAGCAGGGGCAAGGGGGGGAGAGAGTCAGGGGTGCACAGTGGGCCCACCACAGTCCCAGATTGCATGTCGGGGGGGATCTAGTCACATAGAGTGTTGGGGTTCTTAGGGATTGACTTGTTTTGGCCTTGTTTTAAAATGGGATTAGCTTGATTTTTGGCTTATTGTGAAAGTCGGGGTGCTTATGTACCACATGAAAGTTGGCAACTGTGGGACGGAGACAGGGGTAAGGAGGCCAAGGCTGGGGGCGGGACCAAGTGGGAAGCCACAACCAGGCTGTGGTCACAGGCCAAGGCTGGGAGCGGGGCTGAAGCAGAGCTGGGAGTGGAACGGGGCTGGGTGACACTCCCAACCTACTCCCTGTGGCACCATTCCCCCGTAGGGGGGTGCGCCCCACAGTTTGGGGACATCTGCTCTAGAATATGGCTGCCTGCTTACTAAGCAATATCAGCTTTTGTGGGGTCTCTATGTCTAGCCCAGTGCATTACAGTAATCTAGTGTTGAGGTGACAAAAGCCTGTACAGTTGTAAACAGGCCTGCATCCAAAAGAACAGTTACACTCTCCTGCCAGTAGCAGATAGAAAAAAAAGCACTCTTGGCCACAGCTACTATCTGAGTATCCCAGATCAACCAAAGATCTAACAAAGCAAATGAGCATATTCTCACAAAGAAAGAAATGGACTCTGTTCACCCTGCTAGTAACCATAGACCTCTCAAAGGCAGCTGCCAGGTCTCAAAAAATCAAGATGGTCCCTGTCTCCTTATCCATTTCCTGAAGGAGATCACTGACCAGTACCACCAGCACAGTTTCTTCACCATCCCCAGGCCTAAAACCTGACTGACTGAAGTCAAGGTACTCTGAAGACTCCAGATGGGGATATAATTGCTTTGCCACTTTCCAAAAAAACTCTAGGAATTTACATATGCTCAGATGTCCACAAAATAATAGATTTTACTAAACAAAACTTACACAGATGGAGAATTCTTCAGTTATCCTCATTTGATAGCATTACCTCACTGAAAAGGAATCATATGCTAACTCTGCTGTATCTATTTCAGATGTTCCCTTGTGCAAAGTTTTTATAGGCCTGGTTAGTCCTTTTGCTCGATATGTCTGGAACTGCAATAAACCCCATATAAAAGTAAGAGCTTTACAAGCTTCTGTGAAGTTTGATGGACTTGTTTGGGGATATATGGAAGTACTAAATAATTGCAAACAAAACAATAATAGATGGAATTTGTAAAGCACTTTTAAGCCACAGTTCATTAAGTGCTTTACAAAGATAAGTGAGCAGCATTATTAGAAAGACTGGGAAACTGAGGGTACGTCTACACTTCATTGTAAACCCGGGTTTGCAATTGCTGGACCCGAGTCTCACAGCTGTGCTAACGCGTCCATACTGCACTGAGCAGACCTTTGATTTGGGTCTGCGGCTTGAACTGTGTCCACACTGCAAAATTACAAGGTTTGGACCTGAGTCAGACTGATTTGTATGAGGACAGAAGAGCGGGGGAGGCAGAGGGAGAGCCCACGCTTAATGTGCAGTGTAGACATACTCTGAGCTACAGTGTAGTTAAATGCCCAAGATCATACAATAGGTTACTGCCTGAGCTGGGAACAGAAGCCAAGCTTGTGACTCTCAGTCCACTGCTGTATCCATTGAACTCTCTGCCTCACTTACTCATATAGCCCCGGTTTTGCTTTAAAGATAAAATGTGTGTAAGCAGAGTCAGGATGAGCTCCGTCCTGACATCTGGTGGTGAGTTGTGGCAAGTTGTGGAAAAGAACTTCAGGGGCTGATCTCATTTACATAGGCACACCCACCCTGCCTAGCATGAGCCCAGAGTAGCCCAAATGGTCACGTTGGCTGCTGTAAGATCCCTAGTTTTTCGGTTATTGGGGCAGGAAGAATAAACTGCTATTATACTGATTATGTGACTCAAGGACAGTGGAACTGTCCTTGGCCTTTTGTTATGATGGACGGCCTCACCATCAACTAAGCAGGACTCGCTAGGCAAGGGACATGGGTTCCAAAACCCAGTGAATTTAGAGAGGCTGGAGAATAGGTATTTGTACCTGGTGGTAAGGGGCCTACATGCTAATTGTATTGTCTCCTCTCTCCACTGTAGAATATCAGAGCTAATTTTGAGGTCTTTAGGAGTCTAGTTACAGGCTGCTGAGCTGAAATCACTTTGAGCTAATGGTGCATGAGCACTAACGCTCCCCTTACTATAAGCTGAAATCACTAAAGAGCTAAAATTATTAAGAGCTGAAATCACTGAGCACTGTGTTAAGTAGTGGGAGAGCCTGAAGATATATTTCTGAGCGGCTGGTGGAGCAGTTGGTGGGATGGCTGGTGGAGCGGAGCAGTTTGCAGGACAGCTGGAGCGGCTTGTGGGACGGCTGGTGGAGCAGAGCGAAGCCCCACGGAGGGACAGAGCAGTCATCTTCGAGCCACGTAAGGTGCCCCTTACCTCTCCCCTCCCCATTTCCACCCAGACTGGGGGTGGAGGGTAACCCTGTGCAGATGCACTTTTGAACTCTGAGGCTGGACTTTTGGGTTGTTGAACTTTTGGGACTTTGGGTGACACTTGGGGTCGCTGGACTCAAGAACCAAAGGGAGAGGACACAGCCCAATCTGCTTGGGGGGAGGGGTCTTTTCGTGCATGGTTTGTTTTATGAATCCTGTTGTGGTGTTTCCCCAACATAATCCCGCATTGTTTCTCTCTGTCATTAAAAGGCTTTTGCTACACTCAGACTCTGTGCTTGCGATAGGGTGACCAGATGTCCCGATTTTATAGGGACAGTCCCAATTTTGGGGTCTTTTTCTTATATAGGCTCTTATTACTCCCCACCCCCTGTTCCGATTTTTCACATTTGCTGTGTGGCCACCCTAGCTTGCGAGAGGGGAAGTATTCCTCTTAGAGGTGCCCGGGGGTGGGGTGGGGGGGGTATATATTTGTCCGAGATCACTGGGTGGGGGCTCAAGCCGGTTTTGCATTGTGTTATTGGAACGGATACTGAACCCGGGGGAGGAACCCTAGATACTGAACCCGGCCCTTGTTAGTGCCAACTCTGACGGGCAGAAGGGTTACATGTGAAACACTTTTTCTTTTTAAAATATGTGCAAAAATGCTATTTAAAACAAAGTGCTTGAATACAGTTTCAATTTAGTCTTGAGTTTATTAATATTAACAAGGTGATCAACTTGCCACCATTGTATCTTTTTTTAGCTTGACCTTTCAAATGTTGAAACTATTCCAACATAGCTGCTGTTTATGGCTATCAATTTACATGGTGGAATAATTATTTTTCTAACTTGGTATTTTTAAAGTTAATTATTGTAGATAGGTTGTGTTATAGCAGTGCTGTACTGCAGTCAACACTGAAAGGGGACTTCCACTTTAAACCACCTATTTTTAGGGAATTATAATTCACTGAAAAATATATCTTCTATCATGGAAGTGACCATGGTTAGTCTCAGCCCACTAGGGAATTATTTTTTTGGGTCAAAGTTGTCCTTTTGATTTCACAGAAAATTTCACAATGATGGAGGGTTTTGTTACATTTCAGAATGGGAAAAAAATGGAAATACTGAAATGTCTGCAAAACAGTAAACATAGTCCCCACCCAGCTTTAGTATTTTTTGTTTAAAAATGGTTATCTAAAGAAGGTGTTCTGTCTCATTCAGACTTAAAATTTTAGGGCCCAATTATATCCTGTTATATATGTGCAACTTCCATTGTTGTCAGTGAGCGTTGCCCCTGTGTAATTGGGGGAGGAATTGAGTCCTCAGTCTTCACAGTTGCTGCCTTTGTCTGTAGCGGTCTTCTCCAACAGAAGCATGAGCAACTAAGGCTCAGATCTGGGGATGCAAACTGCACTCGGCTTCAAGTAAAACTTCAAGCCATCTCTCTCTTCCTCCCTTTCACTCCTTTGCTAGGGAGGACAGGAACAATTTGGTGAGTTAAATGGTAAGTGGGATACACAGAATGTAGGTAGGGCCGTAGGGGTAAAGTATGGCTTTAGTCATGGGTCTGAGTTGGAGCTGCAAGGAGCTGTACAAGAGATTGTGCTTCTTCGCCACAGCTGGCCATTGTGCAGGGGGACTGTACAAGTTGTTTGATTCCCCATGGTGGGAAAGCCCACTCTGCAGGCTGGTGAAGAATAGAGGCTTTGGTGCCACCACCTCTCTACCTACTCTTGGGTCAATATGCATTCTGTGAGCACACCAGGGCCTGGTGTGGTGGCGCGTGCCTGTAATCCCAGCTGCTTGGGAGGCTGCGGTTGGTGGATCACTCAGGAGTTCTAGGCTGCTGTGCGTTATGTCAATCGGGTATCCGGTGCTACTGACAGCCTGGCCAGCGGGTAGTTGGAGGACTGGCTAGAACAACGCATCTGACATGTTGTGATCGGCGCTCTCTCCGTGAGGGCTGATGGACCGATCAGTGACAGTGAGCACACCAGGGCCTGATGTAGCGCCCAGTGAGTGTCAGCACCCAACTATACCATAATCAGTATTGATAAGGTTAAGTTTTTGTCATGGTTATTTTTAGTAAAAGTCACATACAGGTTGCGGGCAATAAACAAAAATTCACAGAAGTCCATGATCTACCCTTGACTTTTATCAAAAATAACTGGGGGAGGAGAGGCGCTGACTACCAAGGGGAACAAAAGCCCAAACCCTGTGGCCTGGGGCGGGGAGGGGAGGGTTCCAGCCCCAGCCCCACCACAGCCACGGGGGAGGATAGCCTCAGCCATGATGCTGCGGCAGGCTGAAGCCAAAGAAATCACGGAGGTTCATCAAAGTCACAGAATCCATGACCTCCTTGACTAAATTGTATCCTTAAGTATTGCCAACCCCAGCCATTCAAAAATCAGGAGTCAGACCCCCCCAAATCATGAGAGCTTTACAAATAATAAATGTCTTTTTTCTTTTGATTTCCCTTGTGTGAGCATCTAGGGAGCGCTCCGTTCTCATTTTCAAGCTTCTCTCTGAAACCATGAGTGCTAGGAAACTACTGATTTTTTTAAAATTGAAAGCTGAGGATCTCTCCTGTGATTACAAGAGTTGAAGCTTTTGGAAAAACACTTTTGGAAAAAAAAGCTTTTGGAAAATACTGCAAGATTGACAATAAAATCATACGAGTTGGCAACACTGTGTCCTTGCAGCAGCACTTCTGCTTAAAGATGTATTTTCACAGGGGTTTAAAATGGAAAGTCAGAGTTAGTGACATGTATCCAATTAAAAGCATTTTAAAAGACAAAATACATAAGGAGAAGAAACATAATAAAAACCAATACAATTTCAGTAACATGGGATACACTTCCCGGTTCATCTTTTTCTTTCAGTGTAAATTATGACAGCATATCAGTATATATTGCCCTGAATTTAAAAACAAAACTACTCCTAGCAATGCTAAAGTAGGAGATAACTCAAAAATTAATTTATAATCAGATTTTGTATTTTAGTTATTTCTACCCCAAATCTTTTAATGTAGGGATTCCCACCATATATATATATCACAGCCTTTGACCATCCAGAATTCCTTCAACAGAATTATTTGGAGTGGAACCCATTTTATAAATCTTAATGGGGTAGGGTAGGTGTATAGATTGGTACTAACTGAGCCTACTGGTAATAGATTGAAATTACATAAATTTTGGTGAAACTGATTAGAGATTAGCTTTTAAATATTTTCACACCATGTAAATAAAATAAAATAATTTAATTCAGCAGCTGAAAATGGGACCATTATAGCTCAAAGTTATACATTTATTTTTGCTGCCCCTCAAAACTAACATATTGTAACTTTCCAATGACAGCATTACAAAAAACAAATAAAAATGAATTAAACAACAAATAAATTAAATAAATACATTTTACTGTACAAAACATCCATTACTACTTAAAAAACCAAACCTCTACTGATCAAATCCAGAACATTTGTTTCAGTTTTAGAAGTGGCTGATACGCCAAGAAATCTCAAGTTCACACTATATTAATATACCAGACTGCCACCTGCTGGAACTGGACTTACTGCATGCTGGAAATTTGACTGTTGAAATGTTGCCAATTACCCTGGTCAAGTCCTGTTCACCTTATCTACATGTGAGTATTATCATTGACCTCAATGGCATTTCCCATGTGTGTAAAGCAAGTAGGATTTGGCATCAAGTTACAATGTTTCTGAAAAAGTCAGCCATACTGCAAATATTTAAAAAGCTGAAAATAAAACAACCCTATCACTCAAGGGAGACAAAAGAAAACATTCCCCCCCCCCACCCCCAAACGACTGTAGTGGCAATTAAGGTTGCGGCTGGACAGAATTCATTCACTCAAAATCTTAAAAGAATGGAAATAAGTTAAAAGGAAAGATTAGTGTTCTTTTCCACTTTCACATTGCCTACACGCAACACTGTCAATAACATATGCCCACGCTCCACAAAGCTTTTATTTCTATCTCCAACAGATACCAAAAAGCAATACATACCCCAGCTTCATCAAATCTGCATCTATTGCAAAATCTCAATAGGTGCCTCATATGCTTTTACATCAATTCTATCAACAGATCATCATATCTGACTGTCATACATTTCATGCACTTGAAGTTATTCTACCTTAATACTGAGGTTATGGTCGTATTTCCTGTTATGGCTAAAAATTATAAAATGCTAAATAGATTAAACACGACCTATGTATAAATGATGTTCTAGGAATTGAGAAGCAACAGTGTGGCCAAAGGACAGGTCCTCGAGTGTTAGAAATTTTCCAAAAGGGCTATAAAGAAAAGTGAGATAATCTAGTGAAAAAATGTCAAAGGAGTATGTGTCAATTTTGGAAATCTATCAATATTCAGCTTATGAATTCTGTTTGCTACTGGGGGCTCTTTATTGTACCTATGTCAGACTGCAGAATCCATTTTGAATTTTTTTTCCTTCTGTTGTCCTTTTACATACATGTTGGACTGTAATTCCAATAGGTAGTGGCACAGGGCTAACAATAAAGTGTTGTTAATGTAAGTGCTCTCCGGTTGAAATGGAACCACCCTTAGCCAAAAGGCTGGCTCCTACCCAGGAGAACTGATTTGTCAGGAGAGAAGTTGCCTGGCAACAGAGCTATCTGGTAGGGGTCTGTGGTTACATGCAGAGGCTGACCAGGAGGTCACATGCGCTTATAAAAGGGCAGGAGTTGCTCTTCCTTGGCTTTTTGGTCATTTTCACCAGTTCAAGGTGTGGAGAGCTGCTGCAGGAGTCTGATGAGGCTGGAGAAACTCTGCCTACCTGAACTCTAGTGGACTCCCTCAGGAATGCCCAAGTGAAGGGTGAGCCAAAGTAAGCGGCATTACATTCAGGGTTTTGTTTTGGTTTTTTTTCTAACTGACATGTACTCTATTGTGCTTTATCTTTAAGTAAAAGAGTAACTGAGTTAGAACCCTTTTGCAAAGCCTGGGTCTATTTGCTTTCACTATTGTGTGCCTCCAAAGCAATAACACCCACAGTGTGATTCTGGGGCAGGCGCAAGAGCTGCTGGGGAGGCTAGGGGGACATGGTATAGTTTCAGGGCCCAGGTTATTGGACTGTGGGGTCCCCACTGCCAAGAGGGGTGTCAGATACAAGGTCTGCACCTGAAGTGCATGCCTAGAGGCCCCAAGCCAGGGACAGTGCCTAGAACTCTGCCCATCGCCAGCAAACAAAAGGCACATGGGATTCAGCTTTTGGATCCTCTCATAGTTTTCTGGAGAGTGTCCAGCAGGGGGCACTCAACCAGACACGTGGCAGGGTGGTTTCTGAACTCTTCTTATTCTCTCAATTCATTTTTCATCATAGCCATGAAAAATTCAAATAGTGCGAAGAGTTTATAGTCAGTGTTTTGGTTTTTGCCATTTCAATGAGGTTTTTACAAAACAAAGGTTTAGAGCAAAAGTTCTCAAACTGTGGTCCATGGAGCACCAGTGGTCTGCGAGCTCCATTCAGGTGGTCCGTGGATAGTTCTCTCTAAGGTGCGCGCCTGGGCAGCCGCACATGAGAGAATGAAGGGCCACCACCTAATTAGGTGCCTGGACCCTGGAGAAGATGCACATGTAAGGTGAGGTGGTGGCCTTGGGATGAATAGGGGGCAGGTGGGAGGGGGCAGTGGGGTGAGAAAAGGGGGTGGGAGGAATTTGGGATGTGCAGGGCTGCGGCGGCCAGAGAAAGAGGCGACTTTCCCCAGATTCAAGGCTGCAGCTGCCGGGGAGAGACCACCCTCCTTCCCAGCCTCAGCTCTGTGGCTGCTGTGATGGGGGAGAGACCCCCCTCCTTCCCAACCCCAGCTCAGGGGCTGCCGCAGCGGGGGAAAGAGGGCACGTCCATCGCATTAGAAAGGTCCGATTACTGATATTAAAATATGAGTTGTGTTCTTTTATTTGCAGAACAACAAAAAGTTAATAAGGTTTTTTTATATAGCGCTTTTATCCAAAGCGGTTTACAATAGTTAGCTAACGGTACAAACAACATTTGGAAAGATCATTAAGTGGTCCGCCGAGACCCTCCGCCATTTTCAGGTGGTCCACGAAAAAAAAGTTTGAGAACCACTGGTTTAGAGCTTCTGTTAAAATTAACTCTAACACAAACTTAAAGCTGCACCATAAGCGTAAAGTCACAGCAATGTAGGACTCGAGGGGTGAAAAATAGCTGTGTAGATATTTGGGCTTGAACTCTGAAACCCATCCCCCAACCTGGGCTTCAGAGCCAGAGCTCTAGCCTGAGCCTGAACAGCTACACAGCTATTTTTAGCACCGCAGCATGAGCCCTATGAGCCCAGCTCTGTAGAACAGGTCTCTGAGACTTCCAGCCATGTTTTGTTTTGTTTGTTTTTGCTGTGTGGACATGCCCAAAGAGGCCTTGCAGTGGGTCTCCCCAACCCTTGCACACCTGTAAAACTGCTGCTGAGTTTGTAAGGGGAATTTTCTGTCCCCCAGAGTATATTATTTCCATATACAAAGTCCATATACTTAGTCATTGTGCAGGGGGTTGAAAATGTCACTCTATTTGCTTATCTATTATAAAATCTCAACTTGGCCAGGGATATTAATAAAAATCTGCCACAGGCCCTAAAATTAATTTCTAAAGAAATCCATGACTTTAGGAATGTATCTGGATTTAAAGTAAATTATGCAAAATCTGAAACGCTAGCTATATATTTGCCAGACATTCCTCTAGAAAACATTTGAGTACAAATGGGCAACAAGTATTATAAAATATTTGAAAGACAAGGTGGGTAAAATAGCTTTTATTGGTGAAAGAGACAAGCTTTTGAGCATGACCCAAAAAGCTTTTAAAATGGAATATATATGGTTGGTCAGCTGTTCAGTAAAGACATTTTTTTAACTTATTTAGAGATCAAAGCTCATTTTAATTGGCCTGCTCTCCCATGGTACAAGTACTTTCAATTTAGGCATTATGTTTCTCAAATTTCTAGAAAAACTGAAATACAGAAAAAAAATACAGAAAGCTAAATTGAATAGAAGCAAAGATGTCTGGTCAATTAGGAAACAAAAAAACTATATAACCAGTTTATATCAATCTTTACAGACAACTTTCCTAACCAAACTATATTGATATATGATACACTGGGAAAAGGACTTGCACAGACACATTACCCCAGAGGAATGAGGCTTGATCTGGAAAAGAGGACCAGCAATAGCTGTAGCACAGTAACAGAACATTTCTTTAAGATACTGTTTCAATGGTGCCTCACACCAGTCAGGTTAAAAAACAGAGGTTTAATGGGGGATAAATGTTGGAGAAATTGTGGTGGAAGAGGTAATTTTATGCATATAAAGTGGACATGTCCAATCGTTAGAGTGTATTGGGATGAAATCGGTAACCAAATATCACAAATTGTTGGATATCTATTACCAAACAATCGTTTGGTAATTCTTCTGGGGTTTTCTAGCAGAAATGGTGAATTAATCTCGTATCTGCTAGTAGCTGCTCAGCTACTGATAGCCTCTCCTTGGAAAACGAAAAATAGTTAATTGTCTGCACAAGGTTACGCATCTGCTCCCGGATGGTATCCGTACAGTGTACTTCAAGAAACGTTAACATTTTCAAAAGCAGCCACCAACTTTGGATGCCCAACATGCGACACCTTGGACTGATTTTCAGAAGTACTGAGCAGACACAGATCCGAATGAAGTCAGTGGGAAATGCAGATGCTCAGCACATGTCTAAATCAGGCACAAGGTGCCTCAAGCTGGACATCCAGAAACTGAAGAATCTCAAATTAGTGGCCACTTCTGAAGATAAGGCTGTGCCAATACTTTGGACTACACGCTCCCCTCTATTACACCTTGTGGAGGGGAGCAAAATACACAGGGGCAGGAGGAAGAGAGCAGTGCAGTGCCTTTACTAATGTTTCCTTTTCCCCAGACCCTTCCAAAGCCCCACCGCTTCAATGGCACATGACTTGGACTCTGTTGCTTTGGAAGCTGGGGTCAGAAAGAGGTGACGCTGGGAAGCAGCCATTATGTGTGGCATACTACCCTTTGGACCAGGTTAAAATCCACCTGGAAGTTACTACTGGTGGAGGCAGCCACTGAGTTCCCCAGATCCACTCCCCTCACAAGCGGCATTCTGTAGAGCTAGCTGGAGAACAATAATTCCATTCACTACAACTTTCAAGGTTTTAAAATGTGTTTTTGTTCCACCTTGTAATGAAAACAAACCCTTTCAAACATTTTAGTAGAATGAAATGATGTTGAAAAGGTCAGGTTTTCAATTCAGAGGTCTCCCTGTCTCTCTGGAAATGACCAGAGACTTCTCCCTGGATCTCAAAAACCTTCCCATTAAAGCAATACATCTCCATGAAACGTTTTAGCTTAGACAAAACAGCATTTTTCAACAAAACTCATTTTGTTGTTCCAGCCATTTCTAGCATCTTCCTCTGCAAAGCCACTGACTCCTACTCCTTGCAGGGAAGATGTTACTTCAACTTTGACAGTTCTAACCTGCAGTTTGGAGCACTGATTTCACCCTCCCATGGTTTGTCTGCCACAGAGATGAATGCCAACTGCAATCCTCAAGAACAATACCAAACCTGGAAAGGTATACCCTTAAAAATGACCCATTTGAGATACCTTTCAGGATGCAGCATTTTATGTACATTAGTGCCCTTCCGATCAAAAGCACATAAACTGTTTTGATTTTCCAAGTCTTTATTTACAGTTAATAGATGCATACACAGGTAGGTACCAGACAGACAGGCGTTTGGGACAGCATTTTACACATTGAGTATATTTTCAGTATGCACATGGGAAAGTAACATTTTTCTAATTATAATACAATGCAAAGTTCTGTTGTGGCACTGGGCAGTACTTTTTTTGTTAGCTGTTAGTAGGCTACCTGTGACTTAATTATAGTCCTATTTTGATAGGTAAATATGAAACCAGGAAGTGCACAAATAGATTGTTTTCAGAGGCTCAGTGATTCATGAAAGCGAATACTTTGGAAAATCTCCAAGGACAGATAATGTGGAGATGGCACCTGCCAATATTAGATCCCCAAATTTCCTCAGAAACCATGTTTACTGGCTGCCTGTCTTTTTTGGTTATTTGCTGCAGCCCATCCCTTTAATTTGTATTTAATGAGTATATACAGGATCATAGGTGTGCCTGGTAATGTACACAGTAAATGAAGACATGTTTCTGATTCTAAACTGATCACAGCTATATATGCTGCAGGGGGAGACAGCACCAGACAAGGAGGATTGAGGAAGGAATTTAAACCCAAACAGTATACTTTCCATTTAACTCTGAAAAGAAAGCACCCCCCGCAATGTTATTTAATACATTTCCATTCATATTTAAGAAACAGACATTTTTGAGCTTGAGCTACCTGACAATGTGGTTAATTGTCTTACTTACAGATAACTAACCTATCACAAATAATGATTCATATTTTAACCAAGCAACCATGTATGACAAGATGTGCGTTTACACGGGCTCTCCATACACCTCAGGCTCATCGTACTGCCTGCACACCCAGTGACATCGTCTTTCAGCACATGATGCATTCTGGTCTCTGAACTCTTTGGGCCAAATTCTGCTCCAAGTTACATGGGCGCACTTCCTCTAGAAATCAGCGGAGTGGTCTGTATCATATATTGTAAAATATTAGCTCACCATGCACCCACAGACACTTTGTTTCAATCTACCTACACTTGTCCAGAAACTATTTATTATAGGAATACAGAAGGATTACTGTTGATAGTAACTTCACCTCTAAATCCTCTAAATATCCCAAAACAAAACTTTATTAAGTTTCAGATAAGGTTGCTGAGTGCAATACAAGAACCAATTAATACATTCATTAAAAATAAAACGAACACTCCCTGCCCCGAATATCACAAGCTAGGGTTACATTAACAATTCTGATACCAAATTTAATAGAAAAATTCTGCTCCTCCCTTAGATTCATTTCCAATATTTCACAGTAATAGCTCCTTCCTATAACATTTTAGGGATGAGAGTAGGCTGTGTCAAAACATGACTTACAAAGGAACTCTCAATGCACCTTTAACAATGAAGCTGCAACCAGCATCTCTATGATGTATGTAATATACATACACATATATTAGATTATTCTCAGTTTCTCTTTGTTTAGCTACTATTACGTAATTGTCAGACTACTGAGGAAGTGATGAAGTGGTGCTGGAGCTACGGACAGCTGGAAGCCTAGGGGGCGAAGGCTCAGAGGATCTGGTCAGTCTAGTTAGGTTGCATGAAAGAGGAAAGGTGTTAGGAGGCATTGTGGGGCAGGCAGAGAGGGGATGGGACAAGATACAAAAAAGGGCAGCAAGACAGAGGAACTGATATGTTACGAGGAGTGTGACTAAGCTGAGAGGCTGTGGGCACTTTGTGTGGGATGGGACACGGTGAGAACCAAGGAACAGAAAGTATTTGGCAGCCCTCTCTGCCACCCCAGAGAGGCTTAGTAGGCTTGTCAGTTCCCAATTAGACTATTTTGGCTGAGTCTGAGGGTAGGTCTACACTTACCGGCTGGATTGGAGGCGTCGGATCGATGTTCTGGGTTCGATTTATCGCGTCTTGTCTAGACGCGATAAATCGAACCACGAAGTGCTCCCCCGTCGATGCTGGTAATCCAGTTCGACGAACGGAGTAGGCGGAGTCGACGGGGGAGCCTGCGCGCCGCGTGTGGACCCCGGGTAAGTACGTTTTCATTCGAACTGATAGTTCGACTTCAGCTACGTTATTCACGTAGCTGAAGTTGCGTATCTTAGTTCGAATTGGGGGGTTAGTGTAGACCAGCCCTGACATTAACTAGGCTCACAGAGGGAATGGGGGCCTCCAAGGAGCCTCTGAACACTGAGGGTGGGTTGGGGTGATGTGAGGATCCATAGGAAGGAGTCAGGAGTACTGGAAATTGCATGAAGGAAGCCGGTGTGTGTGGAGGAGGGGGCTGGGATGTTTGAGGGAGCATGGTGGAAGGCAAGTGGTCTTATGTAAGAAATACACTAACTGACTGAAGTGTTTCTTTTTCATGCCAGCTGATGTCCTCTATTGGCAGGGATCAAATGGCCAGGGATCAATTTGGTGATGATTATTTATTGCTTCTCTTTTTGTTAAAAGAAAAAAATTCCAAAGGGTTTTCAAAGTATCCTGTGCATGAGAGCTCAGACCAAACTATAGAAGTGTCAATTTGGAGTATAAAGGCCTGTCCTATATCGAGATCAACCCCCACATTGCCCCCAACCAACCAACCAACCCCATGAAACAGTGCAGCAAAATGTTGATTTTTTTATTAACTGTTAATTGAAGACTTGTAGTTTAGAGACAGAGTAGGAAATGTTCTGGAAAAGATCTTCTTATACCCTACATTATAGATGGACATTGCAAATCAATTACTTCCCCAGATCAAAATTTGAAGCACGAGGGACAAAATAAACCTCTGAGTCACTGTCATGCCCTCATTAACTAACCCAATGTTAAACAAATGTAATGTTGAAGAATCTTGTATTTACAAAAATAGCTCTACTTTACTAACTTGCATTTTGATACACTGATTACCTCACAACATTCTATTAGGAATAAACCAAACAATGACACAATTTAAATACTAATAAAAACTGAAAAATGTTTTGCCCTCTCAGCTCTACGTCCCCTTTGTAAATGTTTTTGAGTTGGTATCAGTGATAAAACTATAGAAAAATGTAAACCAAGATGGCACATTTTTGGCCTTTTTCAAAGAGCTAATACAAATTTACAAAGTTTTAGAGTGTGTATTGGGTATATATTTCTCATTTTTATCAAAAAAGGATTATTTTAACCTTAAGAGGAAAGGTACCTACAATTAATAAAAGGGTCATTGATAGGATAAAAATACTGAAAACTTATATCCTTACTTAAGTTAAAAATAACATCTTATATTATTAAAACAAAGAATTTGTTTAAAATTACTTTTCACTCTTTAACTTAATTTTAAACTCCTCAGGGTGTGGATTGTCTTCATTCTCTATGTATACCAAACCAAACCAATGGCAGTCTATCAAAATAGAAATGGATGCTCATTTTTAATCTTTGTATTTATCTCAGATTTGACAAAAAAAGACCTGGGCCCTGTCCTACATGGAGATCTACTAGAATGGATCCCTCAGCCTGTGCTCGGTGGGAATGCAAGGGTCTGGGATAGTGGATTCTGATGTAGGATTGAGACCCAAATCACTTCCACTCTGGATTTTAGTAGTTTAACTTTCAGGTTCTTATGAAGTAGCACAGTGCTGTTAATCCATAGTAGAAAATTAAATCAAATTAAAACAAAAATGAAAAACGCACTGCCCAAGTACCTCAGGGGAAGTACAAAGGAAACCCTGGTATAGGGCATTCGTCTTTTGTATTTGCTCTATCCCTTGGGAGGCAGCCAGCTATTATAGTGGTGTACACAGTTATAAGAACACAGATAGACAGAACCATTGGCATTTAGAAAATATCCATGGATATGCTTCTGTTGGTCTTAGTTTCTGTAAATGACAGTTGTTACAAAACCTTTATTTTGGGTCAAATTTAGCCCAAGTTTGTCACTTTAGCATATTGCATTTTTTACCTAATGTTAGACATTATGCTATAATGTATTTAGTCCTAGAGATCAGTAAAATTAATTCTGAAATAATCAGTTATTGCTCATCTTGCTGCAATGTAAACAGTATTTAATAGAAATTGACAATGCTATAAACATCTACAAAATCAATTTAAATAGTTACTTTACTTCTCAGTTACTGTATATCCATTTTCCTTTTGCTCTTTTTTATGTAAGTGTTTAATGGTTTCTCCTTTTGCAGAAGAGAACGAACATTTCAAGAGGCACTTTAAACAGGACAGACTTGAAAAATGAAAGCCTTTATATTTTATTTTCTGCACTCCTCTGCTATTTTTATTTGTGTGTGAATAAGTAATTTCTTCTGTTTAATTCTACAGTGTGGCCAGAATCCTGGGCTGATTACCCCATGACTGAAATACCCAGATGAGGGAAGTTGAGGAGGAAAAGTCCATGAGAATTTCTTTTGCTCAGTTACTTCTCCAAAATCAATCCAGGGGATGGGTTTACTCCCTGCCCAACTCCTCACTGTGCATGAGCGAAGGTAATATAATCCCATACTTTTTAGATTATAACTCATATGTAATCCTGATTTAGGACCAATCAGGCCCTCATTTTTAACAACTTCAGTAAGCATCAGAGCAAAGTCTTTGTTTTTAGTTTCCTTCTGTATTATTTTAAATAGCATCCTGTCTTTGTATTTCAAGCAAATATTTTTTTGTATAATGTAGGGTAAAGTGACAGATGCACACCAAGCATAGAAGACAATGCAAATCTAATTTGAAAACATGATTGCACTTTTTTCATTGGTACAGAGAAAGCATCTCACACTTAAATAATATAACAAGAGATCTCACTGTTACAGTCACTTCTGAGTACTTTCCTGAGAGTTTTGTTGCACAAAAAGATGCTGTTGCACTGCCATGCAGGAAATCAGGAGTTGGGAGTACTCTCTGCTAGCCGGGCTATGAACACAAAGTGTATCTTTCAGTTGACACAGACTCAGGGTAAACTGCACTGCTTAGTGAGCATTTGTTGTTGGCCCATCAATGGAAAGGCACCAACAGTGGAGACACCCTCATGGATGGGGAGTGTACTGCAAATGTGGTTGCAATGAGGTGGCGGGGAGGGGGAATAGATGCATGTACTACAGGAAATTAGCAGCTTTAGAATACCAATGAGTCTATTATATACTACATGTGCCATAGTGCATGAAATGCCACTACTTTCCCCCACACATCATTTTTCCAACAGGGCCTTCTCTACCCTCTTGAACTTTTTTAATTCAACAGTTAGTTCCCAATATCTGAGATAAAGCCACATTAGTCTTCCATTTTGACGTTTGTTTGTGTTCAGCACATTACCACAATATGTATCATATTTAAAAATATCTTTTAAACCATTTTCCATTTCTATATCCATAGCAACAGGATCAGTTGCTGCTCTAACTAGCAAATTTTTCTCTATTTCTAGTCGCTGGTTTCTGGGCAGCACAAAACTGCAGTAGATATCTTGTCTTTCTAAAAGTGCTTCTTCAAATTCTTTTATTACAATATTAGCTCTCTCTTGCCATTGTGCTTCCTTTGCAAGACAACTCTGGTACAAGGCACCTGTTGCCCCTGAGCGCCGCAGAACCTGTTTTTCTTGCTCTAACTTTTCATGTTCCTGTTCTAGAACTCTTCTTTCTTCTACCAATTTGCGACTCTGGGAGATTAGGGCTTCACGATAACTCAGGGTTCTGTTGTGTTCCTTTTCAAGCTCCAACTCCAAGTGAGCAACTGTGCGACGATTTTCTGTGATTATGTCACGATATTTTGATTCAAGATCTCTTTGTACAGATGTTAGTCTTCTGTAATATTCTTTTTTTTCTTTTTCTATCTCTTTCTGAGACTCTCTGGACCAGATCCAACCTGTCATACATAAAACAAATTTCACATGTAAACAAAATATGTATAGTATTGATAATCAAAATTATTGAAGTACTTCACAAAGAAGTTCTGTTGCTACTTTTAGTAGTAACTTTATTTTTTTTTCTCCCCAAAGACACAAAGGGTGAAATTCACTTCAGTTCAGATGTCCCACAAAATTGAGAAGTTTTATGGTCTATGTTATAGAGGAGATCAGACTTGATTATTATAATGTTCTCTTCTGGCCTTAAAATCTATGAATATACATTTCTAAAACATAAGAATGGCCATACAGAAACTCCTCACTTAACATTGTAGTTATGTTCCTGAAAAATGCGGTGAAGTCAGAGGATGGGATATTTCCCAAGGAATTGCTTACTGCTCAATGATGAACTAGTAATTGGCTGAGCCCTCAAGGGTTAACTCTCACACTCTACAAGGCAGCAGCAAAGGAGGGCAGACAGAGACACAGTGTGTGTGTGTGTGTGTGTGTGTGTGTGTGTGTGTGTGTGTGTGTGTGTGTGTGTGTGTGTGTGTGTGTGTGTGTGTGTGTGTGTGTGTGTGTGTGTGTGTGTGTGTGTGTGTGTGTGTGTGTGTGTGTGTGTGTGTGTGTGTGTGTGTGTGTGTGTGTGTGAGAGAGAGAGAGAGAGAGTATGCACATTTCCCCTTTAAGTACACTGCCTTGTTAATTAGATCAGCAAGCTGAGACCAGGAAGCTCCCTCTGGGACAGTCCTGTGTCCCCCACTGCTCAGGGGTGGCAGGTTTGTAGAAATGTTGGTGGTGCCGAAACTCCATCCCCCACCTGCCCAAGGCTCTGGGAGGGAGTTTGGGTGGGGGAGGAGTAGGGTGACCAGATGTCCCAATTTTTTAGGAACAGTCCCGATATTCAGGGCTTTTTCTTATATAGTCGCCTATTATCCCCCACCCCGTCCTGATTTTTCACATTTGCTATCTGGTCAACCTAGGGAGGAGGTCTGGGGTGCAGGCCCTGGGCTGGGGATTGGGGTGCAGGCTCTGGGAGTTTGGGGATTGGAGGAGGTGTGGAGGGAGGGAGTTCAGGCTCTGGGAGGAAGTTTGCGGGAGTGAGGGGGTGCAGGGGTGTTGGAGGGGGCTCAGGGCTATGGCAGAGGGTTGGGATGTGGGGTGAGGGCTGGGGATGAGGGGTTCATGATGCAGGAGGGGGCTCAGGGTTGGGGTAGAGGGTTAGGGTGCAGGGGGATGAGGGCTCTGGCTGGGACTGGGGATAAGGTGTGGGAGGGGGTCAGAGCTAGGGCAGAGGGTTGGGGGATGAAGGCTCTGGCTGGAGGTGTGGGCTCTGGAGTTGGGCAAGGATGGGGATGAGTTTGGGGTGCAGGCAGGCTGCTCCAGGATTGGGGCCAGAGAAGACTCTCCACAGCCCTTTCCCTGCCGGCAGCAACGAGCTCTGGGGGAGGAGTTCCCCTCTTCCCTCCCCCCCACAGCACGCTCACCCCCACCACTGTCACTGCACATACTCCTAGGGTCCCTCTCAGGTCCAAGAATCTCCCTCGCCTCCCCTGTTGTGGGTCCGGGGGGGGGGGGGGGGGGAAGAGGAGGCCTGCATGCTTCTCCTCCCCTGCTGCTCCCCCTCACTGCCAGAAAACGAAAGGGTCTGAGGGGGAAGGGCAGGGTCAGTCTGGATATGGAGCACTATGACCCTGCAGCGGCAGTTGATGTAGGGAGGCAGCATGGAGCTGCAAGGCAGAGGCAGGGACGCTCTCCTCCGGGGCCCAGAGAGGTGCAGGGGGGACAGCAAGGGGGGCGGGGGACACTTGGGGGAGGTGTGGGAGCACAGGGAACTTAGGGGAGAAGGGAGCTGATAGGGGGGCTGCTGGTCCACCCTGGGTCCAACCACCCACCAGCTAGCTCCAATGGGCTGCTGTTCCTGCAAGCAGTGGACAAAGCAGGCGGCTGCCAAACGACATTAGAAGGGAGCATTGCACAACTTTAAATGAGTATGTTCCCTAATTGATCAGCAACGTAAGAACAAAACAACGTTAACTGGGATGACTTTAATTGAGGAGTTACTGTACTGGGTCAGACCAATGGTCCATCTTGCCCAGTCTTCTGACAGTGGCTGGTGCCAGATGCTTCAGAGGGAATGAACAAAACAGAGCAATTTATCGAGTGATCCATCCTGTCGCCCAATCCCATCTTCTGGCAGGTCAGAGGTTTAGGTACACCGAGACCATGGGATTGTGTCCCTGACCATCTTGGCTAATAGTTATTAATGGATCTTTTCTCCACGAATTTATCTAATTCTTTTTTGAACCAAGCTATACTTTTTGCCTTCACAACATCCCATGGCAACAAGTTCCACAGGTGGAGTGTGAGTTGTGTGAAGACGTACTTCCTTATGTTTGTTTTAAACCCGCCTCCGATTAATTTCAATAACCCCAGTTCTTGTGTTTATAACACTTCCCTATTCACTTTTTCCACACCATTCATGATTTTATAGACCTCTATCATATCCTCGAGTCAGCTCTTTTTAAACTGAACAATCCCAGTCTTTTCAATCTGTCCTCACATGGAAGTTGTTCCATACGCATCACTTTTGTTGTCCTTCTCTGTGCTTTTGCTAATTCTAATATCTCTTTTGAGACTGGGCAACCAGAATTGCATGCTGTATTCAAGGTGTGGGTTTATATAGTGGCATTATGATTTTTACTGTCTCATTATCTATCCATTGCCTAAGGGTTCCTAACATTGCTAGCTTTTTTCCACTATTGCACCCCGAGTAGGCGTTTTCAGAGAACTATCTACAATGACTAATTGTAGCCGCTAATTTACACCCCCATCATTTTGTCTGTATAGCGGGATTATGTTGCCGAATGTGCAGTACTTCACATTTATCAACATTGAATTTCATCTACCATTTTGATGGACAGTCATCCAGTTTTGTGAGATCCTTTTGCAACTCTCTGCAGTCAGCTTTGGACTTAACTATCTTGAGTAATTTTGTATCGTCTACAAGTTTAGTCTGCAAGTTTTATCTGGAAAAAGGGGTAAACAGTGAGATGGCGAAACTTGCAGACGATACAAAATTACCTTATAACTATTGCAATTACACCCCTTAATCATCTTTGAAGAGAGAAGGCAGGTCTGTATAAGCAGACTGTTTTTGCTGGGACTAACCGAGTGAAAGCAAGGAACTGTCCCGAAGGGAGTGAGACACGGGTCTTGGCCCAAAAAGACAATGGCTGAGGAGCTGAAAGCATGACAGTGGGTGCCCTTGCTGGACCACTGAGGAGAAATACAGGTACAGTTGCCCTGAATTGTGACACACTCTAATTCCCCATATCACCACTTAGAGCCTTTTTTTTTTTAAAATACAGGTACATTTACTGCCCTCCAATCCTTTGAAACTGTGTGTGTTTTAATGAGTTTGCATATTTTTGCTAGCAGATCAGCCACTTCATGCTTCAGATCCTTCTGAAGTGATGGATGGATACCATCTGAGCCTGATGATTTATTGTTTTTAAAATTATTAATTTGCTCCAGCATCTTTTTTCCTGACACATGCAGGATTAGAGCCAGAATCAATATGCTGGACAAATTGTACAAATGTGTAAATAGAGAATTAGTTTTCATGAATTATGATCTGAGATTTAAAAAACTAAACTTCAGTCAATACCTGTCTATTAATTTGCACTCAGGTCAGTTAAGTCATCTGAGTAATTTTGTCTATAGACAGAGTTTTCTCACTATGGAATTATGTATATTTATTGCCTTGAAAGTACAAGAAGCCCTTGAAATGAAGATTTCTGGAAAGTTTTCAATTCTTACATCAAGCACTGCTCAATTTCCTAGCTATATACGCATTTGTCATGTGGACCCACCACTTTTTTTCTGTCGACTGTACAGTTGAACCATAGGATCTTTATCTAAAGTGAAATAGGTAGGAATGATAAGATGAGTACGAAAAATGCCCCCTTATCAAGAGGATGTTACAAAGAATAGTCCTGTAAAAGGTTCAGGTGTCAGCCAGCCCAGTGCAATAGTCCCTGAACTAAGTAACCATTACTATATAGTACCATAAATATACATTTATTTTTTAAAGGAAAAAAAGCTTCCATTTATGGAGACTGCAGACAAATATAGACAGACAAAGGAAAAGGGAGGAACAAAACGTAAAATAAATAGTATGAGTCATATCATGGGAGAGTGGTAAAGCAATAGTTACAGTTGAGTCAGATATTTGTGTTTAACAGAGGAGAGAAAGGAAGTATCTTCTACATTATTTAATTTTAGAAAAAAATCACAACAGAGAAGGAATGAAGGCTCTGAATTTTCTGACATTTGAATTTGTTTAAAATATGTGATGTTTCACCCAACTGTCATCCTTTTTTTCAGAACCATTTTACAATGAATACATGGACACTTTCAATATAAAACTTCTAAGGTATATAACTGAATTTCTATAGTTTACACAAATGCTGATTTTATATTTTTTGCTTTTGTAATTTGGGTGATTTTTTTTCCACTACAGCTTTGAGCTAATCCAGTTTCAAAGTGCTGCATTAACTCTGATAACATTATTCGCTAGGCAGTGAGCTGTATTTACACAATAGCACGTTTTAAAAATTCTAATGGGCCATTTTACAACGTTGTCAGCGATTTCAGAATCACCAGTTTGAAATCACAGTGATAATGATGATAAATTCTTTGATAGGCAGCGTCCTATATCTTTTGCCCTAACAGCAGATGTGCAGGTTGCAACAGCTGCATTCAGGGTGAACACTTCTCTATAGTTGAACATTCACTGCAGCCATCACTATACTGTCATTCTTTGTAAACCTCATCTCTATTAGAGCCTCTGAACGGTACTGCAGTGTGTTATCGGATAAATAATGAGGTTAAATGACTTGCCCAGGATCACTCAGTCTATGGCAGAATTAGGAACAGAACACAAGTCTCCTTCCTCCAACTCACATGCCTTAAACACAAAACTTTCCACTTCCCTGAAAAGAGGCAAACTATGGAGGAGCAGAAAGGATGAGTGAGGGAAAGGGAAACACTGTACCAGCCTACAATTTCCCGCCCCCAAAAAAGAACAAAGGTGAGTTAGCTTGTGTAGACAAATGTGTGTATTTTTATGTATTAGCCTTCCTTTACCTGCACATACCAGTCCTCCTAAACACACATCCCTTCCCTGCTCTCAAGTCTGGAGTACATTATGGGCTATGTAATATTTATATTTGGAGAACCTGATTTTATTTTTCCCCAAGTAGAGTTATTCACCAAATTCTCTCCTCTTCCTTCAAAGACTCTGAGATGACCCTCCTCCATCTAGTAAGGATGGCTGCATTTGGCTTTCCACTGGATTGTGGAAATGTTATTTCAATCAGCTGGACAGAAGAGGGGTTGCTGGAGCAGTGTAATGCTGCACGAACCTTTTGGTCCAGAGAACTCAGCAGCCAGTTCGGACTCCCCACACATGACAACACATTGTATTTCCACTAGAATGCTGGGCCTGATCAGAAAAATGTGATTATTAAAAATATTACTTACGAAATGCAGCCAATCCCAGCATTGGAACCAACAAAGCGTAATTCCATTTGTTTCCATCACCACCATTATCCCTTGGATTAGGCTGGATATTCCAGTTTGGAGGATCATTTAAATTATTCATGGAGACACCTTTAGATTCATGGGGGGAAAAAGGTCATGTCAGTGGTACCAATGATTAGGGGAGGGTGCTGATAGCAGTAGGTATCATAGACACGTGCATCTATCAAAACCACATCTAATACCGGATTCAGTATTTCTATTTTAGATTCTGGATCAAAGTGGAACTAAAGAGATGGATTTTTAACTGTAAGGGTAATTAACCACTGAAAGAGATTATCAGGGAAGTAGGACATTCTCCATCACTTGGAGTCTTTAAGGTATAGTCTAGTTCAACACAAGCTATTGGACTCAGTGCATAACCACTGAGCATTCTATTACCTGTGTTATGCATACTGGTGGTCAGACTAGATATCACAATGAACTCTTCTGGTCTTAAAATTTCTTAATCTTACTCTATCTATTCTTTGCTAATAAAATTACTTCCAGTCAGTAGACAAAGGGCCTAACACCTCAGAAAGCCAATTTCACACCTCAAGCATGGAAACAAGTACAATAACTAATCCATAAAGCCAGTACCTGTTCTAATCCCAACCAACTAATGATGCCTAGAATGGTGAGCAGGTGGGGATAATTGGCACTTTGGTAATTTTTAAAAACTTGGATACTATGTTTAGCACTGTACCTCAAAGCAGAACTCTGGAACCTGCATATTCACCATCACATAATTACGATATGTTTTGTACAAAGTATGCCTTGTGAGGCATCATTTTAAAAGTCTTGATCTGCTGAATATTAATATCCTGTTGGATTGTATATACTATCATTGTATATGAGATTATGAAGTTTTGCTCTGTGTGTGTTATTGAAATATGTTGTGAGGTTGGGAACACCCACAACCAGTCTTTCACATAAAGCAGTGGTGTAGCCAGACATGCTGATGGCCCATTAAAGAGAATCTACACTCCCAGTGACCATCCCAGAAGACTTCTGAGAAAGAGCATTGTAGACAATGGAGAATGCTTGACCAATGAGGGTGGACCCTCACGTCACAAGCACAGAACTTTCCAGCAAGCTGGAAGAAACTATAAAAGAAGGGGAAGTGACATCATGACTTGGCCTCACTCCCCGCACAACTCAACAACTGGAAACACGTCTCGAGGACAAAGATTTTGAACTCAGGAGGGTGTTCCCGGGCTCAAGGAGAGTTCCAGGCTGTGTATTGAAGTTCTCAGACTTGTTTGTACCATCTCCCAGGATGAGGCACTGCTTGATTCCAACCCCATTTACTTTATAGAACTTAGACTGTGAATTTATTTTATTCCTTAGGTAACCAACTTTGATCTCTATGCTACTTATAATCACTTAAAATTTATCTTTCTGTAGTTAATAAATCTGTTTTATATTTTATCTAAAACAATGTGTTTTGGTTGAAGTGCTTGGGAAATCTCAGCTCAGTTTATAATGGCTAGTTTATATCCTCTCCACATCGAGGGAGGAGTGGACTTGGTAATGAACTTACACTGGTCAGGCTTCTATCCAGGGCAAGACGGTACAGTTCTGGGGTACGAGGCTGGGAAGCTGGGGGGAACTGGCTGGAGCCTCTTTGTTGTTGTTTCATGAGTGAGTGGGAGAATCCATGTAACTTGGTTGGCTGTGTCCGTGCTTGTGAATGTTTGTGTAAGTGCAGTGCCTTTCACAGGTTTTAGCTTGCCAACAACATCACAGTATGAGAGGGAGCCCAGTTTGGGGGGACAGAAGGCTCAGCAGTCCCATAGTTCAGGCTGCGCCCTGGGAACCCTGTCATACTATAGTCATAAATAAAAGTAAAAGTTGCCTTTAGGTGGAAAGCAGATTGGGTTACTGGTTAGTTTTGAGTGGCTTTCTTCTCGTAAGAGCAAAAGTTTCAACTATTCCCTCACCCTTCCTTTAAAAAACACAAAAAGCTGATTCTTCCTTTAAGAGTGTTGAAAGTAAGATGTGTATTCCAGGAATAATTTGCTACCAAAAAAAAAAAAATTGTCTATTGGTAAAATTATTTAAAACAGGGCTGCATTTGGCTCTCCATTGCAATGACACTTTTTTAATCAGCCAAATAAATGAGGGGTTGTGGAGCAATGAGGTCCTACCCGCTGCATCTACAGTGCTCCATGAATCGGTCCAGAGAGTTTCATGGTACAACAGGAAACACAATTTCAAATAGAATAGTGTGGAAGGAATTGCTTGTACAGCTGAAGACAGTTAATTTACTTCTTGTGAAATATGTGGTCTCAGTGGGAGTCAACCTGGCAGGCAAGTCCTTTGTTCAACCATGGAACAGGGCAGTGGCAGTGTGAGCTGCTCCCTCCACCCCCCCACCACTGACCCAATTTGGCCATTACATTGTACAGAATTATCCAGGGGAGAGAGAAGTTCATCTCCATGCTATTTCACACCTATGTATTTCTGTGGAGATTGTCAACATGGATCACAACTATGTTATTTGTATTACTATAGCACCTAGGAGCCCTAGTCCTGGACCCCACTGTATTAGGTGCTGTACAAACACAACAAAATGATCATCCCTGTCCCAAAGCCAATACAATCTCAAATTTGTTGTCAATATGTCCACTGAGAACTGGACTGCCAATGTCCATATCTGATAAAAGAAGCTGTGCAGTTACCCACCTCCACTCCTGCGTATTACACAAATATGATGAGTCGTTGTCCTCTCTTGTAAAGATACCAAAACAAGTATTTCTAAAAAAAAAAACAACAACAAAAAAACCCAACCCATGTTAAAAAAAAATCTTCACAGTTTCAGGGGCTTTGAAATGTGTTTAAGCAAGTGTTTACACTACGACTCAAGTACCAAACATATGTTCATATTTTGTATTACTTCAGAGAGCAAATATTCTTCATGTTGAAGGATTGTTCTAAAACATTAGACTTTTTTAAAGTGAAGTTCTATTGGTTGCAGAATATTTTTTTCTGCCATTCAGGACCTCTAAAATGCCATACTTACAACACAACTATATTTAAAAGTATTCTACATTTCCTTCTTAAAATGGAAAGTGAACTTGGCTAAAAGTGCTGGCACAAGCCAACTTTTAAATACCAGCAACGTTTTATTATGTTAATTAATCATGATGCCGAAAAATCTTTACAAGGAAGAACTTTAGCATGGTAGTATATCAAGAAAAAAATGAAAGATGCCCCGAAACTTTGAGGTTTACTTACCATCAGTTTAACAGACTAAGATACAACTTAGTCACTTGCCTAGAAAATAGGACACTGCAGCTTCTTTATTAAAGTCATTTTAGACCTAAAAATAAAATGATTGCTTTAGTAACCAGTTAATTTTTAAATATGAACATTTTGTGTTTATTTAAAGTGATAATAGGTGAAATCAGAGCTCTCTGATAAGGCAGAAATACAGAGCAGGTTTTGCTGGTGATGACAGAGATGGTACCACTTTTCTTAGAGCTTCATACCAACAAGCCAGTCCTTCAGATATTTCAGACCTGTCTCATGATATGGGGTAGGGTCTGATTCTACAACAAATTCCTCTTTACAGAAATCAAAGGAGCAAAAAACCCTACTGCAAGCAACTATAATTCTGGTTTTCCAAATCAAAGTCTGTTAGGGTGCAAGTCATGTATGCAAGACTTTAGTACATTGGAGTTTGAGGGCTGTCTCTCTAGCATTGGGCAGGGATAACAGAGTTGGGTAGAACTGATGGATTTAGGACCTCTCCTCACATTTCCCCCCCGCAGAGTATAAGCATTTGTTTATTGTGTTAAGGTGCTTGTGGGCCATCTAGGTTTGGCCCCATCACTGCAAACCCAGACAGCCCTCCACACTTCGAGCCTACCACAGTGCTAGCCCACAGAGAAGAGTGGGATGGGAGCTCTGCCCTGGCCAGGGGTGGGCTACTTTGCCATGGAAAGGGCTGTAGTGAAGTCCAAGAGTTAGCTGGGCCCTGATGCACAAAGATAGACACCTAAATCTGGGGTTTGGAAGCAAGTCTCAAGTTAGCATCCTGCAGGGTTTGGCAGGAGTTTTGGGGATCACAAAGGAGCCAAAACACATTCAGTGAGTAAGTTTTCAGGGTAAAAGTTCCCCATAGCATCTAAATTTCAGCCTCTCCACTTGTGTGCTGCTGTCTGGGAACCTCTCTCTCACCTAAATTTGTCTTCTGGTGCTCGCCGGCCTATCTCACATGCAAGACCTGATCTTGTACGTGTGCTCAGAGGCTGCCAACCAGATCAGGTCCCATTCAAAATCCGACCAAAGGAGGATGAGGTGATGGCCCCTCCCCCACCTGAACTTTTAGCTCTAGCCCAGGAGTTAGAGCAGTGATTCTCAACCAGAGGTACGTGTAATCCCTAGGAGTACACAGAGGTCTTCTGGGGGTACATCAACTCATCTAGATATTTGCCAAGTTTTACAACAGGCTACATAAAAAGCACTAGTAAAGTCAGTACAAACTAAAATTTCATACAACTTGTTTATACTGCTGTATATACTATACACTGAAATGTAAGTACAATATTTGATAATTATATGATAAAAATGAGAAAGTCAGCAATTTTTCAGTAATAGTGTGCTGCGACACTTTTGTATTTTTATGTCTGATTTTGTAAGCAAGTAGTTTTTAAGTTAGGTGAAACTTGGGGATACACAAGACAAATCAGACTCCTTAAAGGGGTACAATAGCCTGAAAAGGTGAGAGTCACCGAGTTAGAGCGCTCAGCTCAGAGGCATGGGTTTCACCCCTGTGGCGGGAGTGGCCCCCTCTCAAGGTGATGGGGTGGTCACTGTAACCAAGGAGCTGGGGGCAGGCGGATGTAGGGCTGCCCTGAGTGCCCCCAGAGGAGCTGTTCCGCTGTGAGTCCCCCTGCACTCAGGGCTGGGTGGCAAGGGCATTGGGTCCTTCCCCAGGACTGCGCACTGCACTGCACTGCACCGCCTACATCCCTTGGTTACTCCTGGGTGAATTCTGTGACACTGCGCATGTGCAGAATTTAAGTCCCCTGCAGATTTCTTTGCTTCCCCACAGAAAAATGACTTTTGGACAGGAAAGCAAAGGGAAGCCACAAGAGCGGTCGCGTGACTGTTCCAAGCAGTATGTTTCGGGTGCCCAGGTCAGCGGACAGAGAGGTAAATCACTGTGGGGCAGAGGGCGGGACTGCGGAAGACCTGGCTGGTGGCTCCTACCCTGCGACGAGCTCAGCTGCTAGACCCAGCTAGACCGGGCCTTCCTCTTCCCCAGCATGGCACCTGGGCCCAGCTCAGATCCACCCTCTGCCCCCAGATTTCTCCCTCAGTTTCAGGAATCTCCTCCAACACCCCCCCATCGCTCCTCAGCTGCAGGGGGAGGAATCCCTGTACAGGGAGCTGCTCCCCCATCTGCCCAACCCCCATTCATCCAGACCCCCTCATACCCAGACCCTCATCCCACCCTGCACCCAGAACCCCCCTCCCATAAGCTTCCTCCCCCTGCACCTGGACCACCTCAACGAGCCACCCACACCTGGATTCCCACCCTACCAAGCCCCAACCACCTTCACCTGAATCCCATTACCATTGCACCCAGAACCTCCCAACAAGCCCCCTTGCAGCCAGATACCCTCTGCACCCGCATACCCCGTTGAGCTACCTGCACCCAGATTGCCCCACACAGAACCTTCTCAACCCACACCTGGATCCTGCCTGCCCGCACCCAGCATGGAGTAGGGACGCGGGGTGTTTCTGGGGCAGGCCCGGCCCTTGCGCTGTGTCAGGGCTGGGTGCAGTCGAGGGGGGAGGAGGGAAGCTGGACAGCGATCTCCCACCTCTGTGCAGCCAGTGGCCCGGGCTCCCCAGCACCATGCTGGAGCCTCCACGTTTATTAGACAAATGAGATGAGCAGACTGTGCGCGGAACGTTGGGGCACGTGGCAGATCCCGGTCCAGTGACGGGGCTGGACAGGCCGCGCGCTCGGCGTCCCACCACAGCCAGACCGATCCGCGCGCGCGGGGTCCTACGACGGGCGCGCGCAGCCCCTGGCGCTCCCGCTCCCACCCAGAGCCTCGCGCGCTGCAGGCGCGGCCTGGAAACCCAACAGCGCTCGCGGGTTTGGGGACCGCCCCGCGGGCGCCGCGGAAGAGGAGACTCACCGCAAAAACCGCGACAGGCCTCGCTGAGGAGCCGCTGCCGCCGCCACTTACCTCACCTGCCCGCAGGTCCAGCCCCCACCTCCCCGGAGCAGCCCATTGGAACGGGAGGGGGGAAAGGGAACAACATCCGCGGGAGCCGCAGACATTTCCCCACAGCCCCTGCTGCGTTGGCGCGTCACGAGACGCTCGGCACCTGCTCGCACGTCACGCTCTCCTCCCCCTGCAGTTGGTCTCTCTCGGAGGCTCGCGCTGGTAACGGCGCGGCCAGTCCCGCCCCCTGCGCTTGCGCAGTAAGTGACTGACTCTCCGGACAGGGCGAAATGGCGGCGTCAGCTGGCGCGGCGTCGCGGGGGTTAGCGAAGCGGCTGTTCCGACCCCCGGCGGGAGCGGTGAGTGCGCCCCGCCTCGCGGGCAGCCCGCCCCTGCAGAAGGGTGGGGTCCGGATCGGCGTCTCCCGGGGCGGGAGCTGGTCTGCCCGCGGGGGGCCTCTGAGACGTGCCTAACCCGCTCGCCCGGCGCGCGCACGCGGCGGTGGGGGGAGCCGCCGCGCTGCCCCGCTCCCCCTGCAGACCCCCCTCCCCTCCGGGCAAGAGGCCGGCTCGGGCTTCCTCCGTGCTGCTGTAGGTGCCTCGTGCCTGAGCTCGCCTGGCCCGAAGATCAGACCTGGGGCGTTAAAGCTCCTCCGGGTGCCTGGCAGCGAGAGGCGCCGGCCCAGCTGCCACCCGGGCCTCTGTTCGCCCCCAGGCCGAATAGACACGGACAGGATGGACAAAGGATGGGGGAGAAAAGCGAGGCGCTGCGGGGTGAAGTGACTTGCCCAAGGTCACCCAGCTAGTGGGAGGCAGAGCCAGGTATAGAACCCGGCCCTGGCAGCCCGCAGTGCAGTGTCCTGTCCACTGGCCCCTGCTGCCTCCCCGGTACCCCCTTTGCCTCCGTTTGAGCAGATAGACAATTGGCACCTCTACGGTTCTTAATTTCAAAGGCCCGTGTGCCTGTACGCTCTGTTCCTGTGGTATCTCCTTGGGATTTGACCTCAGGTACCAGGGATTCAGTGGCAGGAGTTTTGTTCTTGAGAAGTGATGGGGGTTTTTTTGGGTTTTTTTAAGCAGCCTTATTAAAAAAGTTGGCAGAGTAATTAATACAGCAGTCATGATGGTGTGTTAGTAGAAAGCAGGGCTTTGGAGCGGAGCCCGGAGCTGGAGCAATTCAAAATTTGATTGCTCAGAATCCCTGGTAGAAAGGCTTTCAGAGAAACTCCCGTATCCTAAAGCAGACTAACATGGCCTGGCTCTTTTAAATAGCTTAATTGAAAGGAACTGTTATCAGTAGAAAGTAAGTTTTGAAGTCCTTTCAATTAATTAGCCTCTTAACATTGATATAGACACTCCCACCTTTTCATGTTTCTCTGAATGTATAAATATCTGATTACTATATGTTCCATTCCATGCATCCGATGAAGTGGGTTCTTAACCCACGAAAGCTTATGCTGAAATAAATGTTAGTCTCTAAGGTGCCACAGGTATTTTTCTTGTTTTCTTTTTTCATAGTCATAGAATCTCAGGGTTGGAAGGGACCTCAGGAGGTCATCTAGTCCAACCCCCTGCTCAAAGCAGGACCAACCCCAACTAAATCATCCCAGCCAGGGCTTTGTCAAGACTGACCTTAAAAACCTCTAAGGAAGGAGATTCCACCACCTCCCTAGGTAACCCATTTCAATTCTTCACCACCCTGCTAGTGAAATAGTTTTTCCTAATATCCAACCTAAACCTCCCCCTCTGCAACTTGAGACCATTACTCCTTGTTCTGTCATCTTCTACCACTGAGAACAGTCTAGATCCATCCTCTTTGGAACCCCCTTTCAGGTGACTTGAATGCATTGATGTTTAAAGCTTTTATATGAAAGAATGAAATAAATAGGAAGAAAATGTGTCTTGATGTACTGGTCCATAACTTTTTCCATTGAATTTTATGGAACTCCAAAATTTTGACTTTAGAGATAAAATAAAGAGAAGCAGGCTGACCTACAAGTCACTCCCCCTGCCATTTTGCCTGGCTGCAGAGGAGCGCAAAAAAAAGAAAAGAAAAGGCAAGGGCGTGTGTTAGAACAGGAAGTATGTTTCCTGCCTGTTGCTGGAGAATGCTTTCCTAGTTATTGCTGAGGTGTTAGGCTTGTTAAGCAGAGTCCTTTCTCTCAGCTATATGGGGGCATTCTGCCTTTCAGCTTGTCCCCTTCCTCTTCTTGACAGTATCTCAGTCCCGAGCTCAGAGTGCAAAGGATAAGCTGGAAGGAAAAAGTCTCCTGTATAGTAGCAGGGGGAGCAGCTTCCACCACTGCGTGGAACAGGCTGTGAGGAAGACTGTCCTCAGACCTGTTGAGAGAAGGAGGGAAAAAGTAGGCCGTCACAGGTGGCAGTGAAAGGAGCTTGCTAGAAGAGGGGGAAAGATTGAATTGTAATGTTTAGGCAAGCAGAAATAATAAAACATTTTCAAGCCTTGCCTACCTTTCTCTAGTTGTTGGAGCTCTGCTGTTTAGAATTTATGTAATATCAAGGGAGCCAAAAATAATAAAGAATGTTAATACAGTCAATTGGATACCTAGGGTGTATTGTATAATGTTCTGTTATATAAAAGGTTACTGTACGTCTTAAAATCACAGTTGAGTAACTAAATGCGCTTATTTGTACATGTAATCTTTTCATTTGTTAAATTTACTTGGTTATAAATGAAACTTTACATAGTTTAATTTTTAAAATGGCCAAAACACAAAATTCGTGGGACATTAAAGTATTAGGTGTAGTGAAAAAATGCATATTGATAATATTTACCTACTTCAGAACTAGTATGCAGATGTAACTCATGGAACTGATTATCACTTTTCCTGAGTATTCCCTGGGTATGTCTACACAGCAACTAGACACCTGTGGCTGGCATGAGCCAGTTGCAGGTTTTTCTTTGCTGTATAGAGATACCCACCATTTCTCGTTGTATGTTTGACACAAGTTGGATTGTCCACTAACTCAGGATTTGTGCAGCCAGTGAATATGAAGTGAGATATTCTAATGAGATCTTTATCCTTGTTCTGTAGGCTTCTGTGCAGCATGTTTCTGAACAAAGCCCCCAGAGAATATACTGCAGAAATGTTCATACATACATTTTGCATCTTAAATAGGAGGAATACCACCACAGCTATCATTTGTATTCAGAAATCTGAGCTTCAGCAGTTTTGATAAACGAAAATGTTGAAAACAAACCTGCTAAACAGTTCATTTTGTTATCCCATTTCTAGAGCCTTCTAATTCAGGGGAAAATATTATGAATGTTTGCAAACTATACATATGGAAGGTCCCCACAGTGGTTAGGATTGCATTGACTTGCAAATAGTTTGAAAATCTATCTACTTCTGGAAATGCAAACTAAATGTTCCAAATACTACAGTGTGAGATAATTGGTGCATAATTGACTTAACACTTAGGCCTGGTCTACACTACAGAGTTAGGTAGATGTCAAGGCAGCTTACGTTGACCTAACTATGTAAGCATCTACTACACTGCGCAGCTTTTTAATGACACGGCTGTGCTATTAAAAGACGTGCAGCATAGCTGCTGTTTGTTGGCAGGAGAGCGCTCCTGCCGACAAAGTGCTGTTCACACCAGCGCTTTTCATCGGTAAAACTTTTGTTGTTCAGGGGTGTGTGTGTGTTTTTTAACGCCCCTGAATGACTAAAGATTTGCCGACAAAGTTCCAGTGTAGACAAAAATTTTGGTCCCACTGACCTACTTCACCCGCTATTCTGCCTTAACTCCATCTCCATGAGAGCCATAGAGTCAGTGTCAATGTAGCTAGGTCAACACGGTGTCAGTGTAGACACTGCGTTACTTGCATCAACTGTTGCTGGCTTTCAGAAGCCATCTCCCAATGACAGTTAATTGGTGCAAGCGCTCTTGGTGAGCATGCGCACCACTGGTATGAGCAAAGTGTAGATAAGCACAGGCAATGTAATTAGCACGATGGCTGTGTGCTGACGTAAGTTAGGTTGGCTTAATTTTGTACTGTAGAATGTGCTTGGTTACTGTGTCATGTAGCAAAGTGTTTCTGTAAAATAAGGATATTAAATGTTTAAAAACTGCACAGTATTGGGGGTTTTTCTTGAATATCAGGATTCAGGATGTTTCCAGCCTGCCCTAGACTTCCATGTTGGATATTATGTTGTCAGCTAAGACCCTGATTCTGAGGCAGAAGCTTGTGTTGGGATGTCATGTAGTTACAGTTCGTTGATTTGGATATTAAAACCTGTAAAAGAAGGGAAATAGGTCAGTTAACTTCCTCCTGTGTTTTAGGGTATTAATACATTTTATAGTTTAGAGTCTTCAAAAATATTTGCATGTCACCTTTAGTAAAACAAAGCAAGAAATAAATTGCTTGATTGCCAGTTATGAGTTTTCTTACTGTGCAGTAAAGCTATGCTATCAGTCACTCTGAACAATAAACAAGGTAAAGTTATGTTATCTTTTATCTAAGCAAATAAAAGTACACAGTAAAATATAGTGGAGTACTGCAATATAATTATATACCTGAAGCTAGGTTTTGGAGCCAAGAAAACTGCTGCCCTATGCATTTTCCACTGAGAGACACGGGGTGAGGTAATACCTTTTATTGGACCAGCTTTGTCCTATGATTGCAGAAGTGTTAACTGCCCCCTTCATTTTGAATGGTTTCTTACAACATGTGTTAACTCTTTATGCTTAACAATCCCTGCCACTTTTTATTCAGCTGTGACAATCTGAAGTCTGGTCTACAATGCAGACCTATATCCCTATAACTATGTTGCTCAGGGGTGTGAACAATTTACACCCCTGAGCTATGTAGTTATATTGAGCTAACCTCTGTGTAGACAGCACTAGAGAGCTTCTCCCACCCTGAGCCAGCAAGTTAGAGCGCTATAAAATGTCAGTGTATCCAAGGCCTATGTCGACGGGAGAAGCTCTCCCACTGATGTAGCGCTGTCTACACAGGTTTTTTTTTTCCTGAGCAACATATTTATACCAATATAGGTCTGTACTGTAGACCTGGCCCTGAAGAAGAGCTCTGTGTAGCTCGAAAGCTTCTCTCTTTCACCAACAGAAGTGGGTCCAATAAAAGATATTTTGTCACCCACCAGGTTTCTCTCATATCCTGGGACCAACACAGCTACAACAATACTGGAAACATTTTGCACTGTGTCTTGTTTTCAGTGTATCCTAGTACATTTTGCAAATGAGATATTCCTTTGCTATTCTTAAAAAAAAAAAAAATCCATTCTAAAAGACCGTGATTAAGAGGATAACTGTATAGTGACTAATGGAGTAGCTCTCTTTCATACGCGACCAGGATGCAAATTCTTCTGTAGGCTTCCAGTGGAAATGAGTTTGATCTCACCCTGTTTTGCAATGGAAACTAGTCCACATTATAAAACATCTCCATCATTGTTACGACTTGCTTTCACTTTTAGTTGGTTCCAGTCTTTGTTCAAGATAGACTCATAGACTTTAAGGTCAGAAGGGACCATTATGATCATCTAGTCTGACCTCCTGCGCAATGCAGGAATCTCACAGAATCTCACCCACCCACTCATGCAATAATCCTCTCCCCTATGTCTCAGCTATTGAAGTCCTCAAATCATGGTTTAAAGACTTCAAGATGCAGAGAATCCTCCAGTTAGGGACCCCGTGCCCAGATACTACGTATGTGTGCTATTATTTTTTCTTTGGTTTGGTAAAGCTCATTTTAGTTACTTCACTCTTCCAAACCTAAATGACTACATCTTATAGCCAAGGAACTAGAAACCTTTCATCTAGTTCATTAACATATTGCTAGTTAATGATACAAAAAAAGTGCAGTGACTAATGGGAGAGTACCAAAGTTCATTCCCATAAAAATCTTTTTCTGAATGCCTTTCGATGACCTTGAATCTTCTTTAAAAATATTTATTTTACGATTCTTACCTCTGGTATCAGTACCTCTTACCTTTCTTGTATAGGGTGCATGTTATAGTGGCACTGGAGCACTCCTATCCTTAAGGTTGTGTCATGACATCTGTTTAAAAGTCAACCTTTAAGTCATTTAAATTATTTTACAATATCAATCCAAATCTTTGTTGCATTGTAGTTCTTGCTACTCTAACCTCTCCAGTTCACATTGTAGATTGGTTCTGTCTTCCTTTGTGTGTGCGTCTTCTCAAGTTTGTATCATTTGCAAATTTGGGAAGTGTAGAATTTCCACCAAGGAAACACCTGACATGTGGAGACTATATAGGATGTAGATGTGCTTTGGTTAATCAAAAATACTACTTTTAGAAGGTGGAAAACACAGGAATCTGAGCAGCGCCATAGAGAGCATTACTGCTTGAAATCTGAAATGCTTCACCTTTGTAACAAAAAGAGATTTGTGATTACTGATATTGGCATGTCCTACACTTGCTGCTCCCTGTTCCTCAAGTCTCTCTCCAGTAGTTAGACGTCCATTTACATCTGAGCTTGGGCACCCTTTCTTGGGACAGACCTCAGGTATGTTACAATATGTGCATAATACCTCAAGAGTTCAGGTTCCTCCTGGGGAAAAAGAAGCCCAAAACACATTATTGAATAATTTAAAAAATAACCATCCACCCTCCCACGCCTTGCTGTGGCTAACAAAATAAACCACATTTTGGTGACTAGACAAAACAGTTTGAGATGACATTACAAAATAGTCCAAACTGCTTTACAAAAGGGAAATAGCTGTGATTTTTTTCATACTGTTCAGTCTCAAAAACCTTCTCCTATTACCCTAGGCTTAAAAACAGTTTTCTGTCAGAGTATATGCAGATTGGTCTTGTTTTAGCTTGTTAGTAGTGTGTGTTGGTAGAGAAGTAGGGGTCAACACAGGAATTATAAGAGTGTGTGTGTTGTAGGTGTGCTGTGCAGAGATTACTCTATTGTTTTAAATCTTGGGTGGATTTAGTCTGTCACATCCTGTATTTAGAAACAAGCAGGACTTCCCCCCTACAAATTACCCTAAAACTGTATGATTCCAATATTCTTTAGCAATATGTATAACAAATTACAGTCAGAAGTAAAGCATATTTGTTTTAGACATTGTATAACTGGAAATTCTGGGAATCTGGCTCATAAAACATTTGTAAACTAGAACATTTTACATAATTTTGAACATGTTTCAACAGTGGCCAGCAGCTTGTCAGGCTCTTGCACGTAACTTGCACTTTACTGTCTATGGAAAGAAGAATGCATCTACTAAAGTTTCTGATTCGGTAAGTCCATATTTATCTATGAGACAGTCTTCCTTCCTGGTGGTTCAGTGTATATTCTTAATGTTTCTGGAATTTGGAAGAAGAGAATAGAACTGGATTATCAGAGTTCTGGGTTCATGTATACATTTTTGTTGTTGTTGAAGAAAATTTCAGTAGGGTCAATGAATCGTTAAAATGGATTGACTCTAGTAATACATACTGCATTGACTAGAACCTACTTAAATGATTCATTCACATTATGCTAAGCTTGTGATATGCTAAGCTTGTGATACAGGTAAAATCAGTGATAGGCACAGTTTGAGAAACTTGCTATATATCCTCCAGTATACATTAAAAAGAAATGCATAAAGTAGTTAAACTGACACCCTGCTTGAGCTATAATCATTTGACTTATGATCTTAACGCAGTAATCTTTCTCCTCAGATTTCTACACAATATCCAGTAGTGGACCATGAATTTGATGCTGTCGTTGTGGGTGCTGGCGGGGCAGGTTTGCGGGCTGCATTTGGTTTGTCGGAGGCTGGATTTAATACAGCATGTGTTACAAAGCTGTTCCCAACCAGATCCCATACTGTTGCTGCACAGGTAAGAATTTAAATACAATTATTTTGACATTAAAAATACTGATAATTTTGTAATGCAGATTTTATGTATGGAGTATTATGACTCATAAGTTGACTGAATTTCAGTCCCATGTTATGGTTAGTAAAAATGGAGGTTAGGATCCAAGTAAAACAGTTTAGGAAAATTGTATATGTTTGACTTCTATTCTTTGGCTTTATTATTTTTTGTTGTATTAACATGCCACTCCATTTTATGATTTCAGTTGTTGAAGTGTGTACAGTGTTGTAATTTATTCTGCTGTACAAAATGTTTTACCCTAAAAGGAATGAAATGTTAACCATTGGGAAGTTGATAGACTCATAATTTCTACTGTATAAATGAAAGAGAAGGTGGGTTACGTAATATCTCTTATTAAACTAACTTTTTTTGGTGAAAGAGACATGCGTTTGAGGATACACAGTTTCTTTAGGTTTGTATGCTGTGTAAATGGCACAGCACATACATTTGATTTTAAAGTAATTTGTCCGTTGTCTTAAATATTATTTAATATTGTGTGTTTTAATGGGATTGAGAAATGAACTGGCTTTTGAAATTATGCATTTCAAATGTCACTTTGGGGAAATATATTTTTCATTTTCAGGGAGGGATCAATGCTGCTTTGGGAAACATGGAGGATGATAACTGGAGATGGCACTTCTATGACACCGTGAAAGGATCTGACTGGTTGGGAGACCAGGATGCCATTCATTACATGACTGAGGAGGCACCTGCTGCAGTTGTAGAGGTGAAATTATTCATATTGAAGTTTATTTGAATTATAATTATCTGCAACACAAATCAGTATCCATAGTGACGTTTTAATTATATCTTGAGGGTGGAAGATAAGTTTCTTAGTGTTATAAAGCAACCATAACAGTAACTAGGAATGTAAATGTTGTTTAAAAAGTTAACTGTTTAAACGATTAAAAAATATTTCGTTAAAATGGTTAACGGATTAAAGGGCTGGCGTGGCTGGGGCTGCTCCAGCTGGCTAGTTGGCCGGCCCGCAGGTTAACAGTTAAGGCAGGTTAACAATTAAGGCAGGTTAACTGGTAAGACACATGCTTATCGGTTAACATTGTACATCTCTAACAGTAACTTGCCTGTTGAAGTCCACAGCTATATCTCTAATACTTTGTTTGGGCTCAACAGCTGGAAAATTATGGAATGCCATTTAGCAGAACAGAAGAAGGGAAGATCTATCAGCGTGCCTTTGGTGGACAGAGCCTTCAGTTTGGGAAAGGGGGACAGGCTCATCGATGCTGTTGTGTCGCGGACAGGACAGGACACTCACTGTTGCATACCCTGTATGGCAGGGTAAGAGTCTGTGAAATGGGAAACAGAACTTGACTTTTGTTTTTAACTAATAGCTACTATAGGCATTTAAAAAACTTGTTAGAATTAATAGTGCTGTTACTTGTGGGCTCTGCTATATGAGAGTTTAGAGTCAGCAAGGAATCCAGGAGAATTCCTAATCTTGATCCCAGGCCTCCTTTTTTCCCCTGGCATGCCTCTGCTTGATATCAGCGTGACAGAAACAGAAGAAGGCTGAAAAAAAGAATCTGCTTTTCCTGCACTTCTTCCTGGAGAGAATGCATAGATAGTAAGCTCTGCTAATTTTGTGGCCAGAGGAAGCTGTCTCTTCCTTTTGCTGCTGTGCCATGACACACGCCCCTATTGCCCCTCCCCCCAAAACCACTCACTCACCCACCCGTTGGCCAGTCCCAGGAAGAGTTCATCTAGACCTTCTCATGGGCCAAGAAAAAACTGGGCCAGAGTGACAGAGCACCCCAATAGGGAAGTAGCAAGTAAGATCAGCCTCCATCCATCCGCACAGCAAGTATGGGAAACTAGGAGGGTAAGCGTGGTTCTGGCAATGCAAAAATGTGACCACCAAGCTGCCTGAGCTTGTCTCATCAGCTTCTGCTGGTGACCACAGCTCTAGTTAATAGGTCCTGTCCATCTCCTAGTGCAAGGCCATAAAAGATGGACTAATATCCAGAGTATCATTAAGAACTAGTAAGTGGCCCTTAGACCTAATTTCAGTGAGGACTTAACAGCCCGTGTACTTTATGCACTCTTTACAGAGGCTTAGCTAATTGTTCCTCTCTATCCTGAATGAGGCCTGTATGTGAAATCATAATATAGATAAATAGTATGGAGGCTGAAGAGAGATGGGGCACCTGCTAGGTGCTGTCTGGTTCTTCCAGAGATGAAGGAAACTCCCATAGTCCACTTGTCCAGCTGCTGGTACTCTTTGGCCCTGTTAACACCCTATTATAGTGCTTGAAGAAGTGTGAAGTGAGCTTTCCCCAGGGTAATTTGAGGGGTAATATGCTAGTGCATGGGACAGGAACTGAAAGAGATCAGCAAGTGAGACTCATCATATACCAGGTATTGTCAACTACACAAAGTAAACTGAAACATGGAATTTTTCTCATCTACCTTCGTTGTTACTTATACCAATGATAAGTACAACATTTTCAGACAAATTTGATGAGAGACTGTTCCTTTAAATGGTTTGGTAATTAAACATGGCCTGTCCAATCTAAATGTTCTGTATTCTCTAGAACACCATTATCCTAACAGAGCTGCAGACTTTCTGCATACAGGCTTATCTGGATAGTAGTTTCCATAAGAACTGAGTCTGATTTTATTCTTATGTAAGTAAGCGCTTTTTAACGAGGCTGTGGGGAAAAAAATTGTTTAGCTTTTGCATGTTCCTTAACTATTGAAAATGTTTTCTTTTCTAGTCCCTAAGATATGATACCAGCTATTTTGTTGAGTATTTTGCCTTGGACCTCCTGATGGAAAATGGAGAATGTCGTGGAGTTATTGCACTTTGCATAGAAGATGGCTCAATACATCGTTTAAGAGCAAAGAACACTGTTATTGCCACTGGGTAATGTGATCTAAAATTATGTTGAAGTAAAAAAAAACTTTTGTAATGTGAGGTAGCATAATCTAGAACCTAGAGGAGAGGATATGGGTGTCTGGAGACAAGGTTTTGAGTCCAAATTATGATGTTGGCACACTGTGTGACCTTGCACACAAGACATTTCATATGTCTCCATTTTCCCATCTGTAAAAGGGGAATAATAATCCCTCTACTTAAATCACATTTTACCTTTTGAGTGAAAACAGTATAAATGCCATTTAATTACTCCGTTTAGTTTTAGTTCCATGCTTTAATATACTGTATTTACTCAGCCTTAAAATTAATACTTTCATAATGTAAATTCACTACCCTGAGTTTAGCTTTAAGTTCCAAAGCAATACTATAAAGCTAAATCTAGGGGCAGTTAGTTTGGGCTGGGAAGTAAGAGATAATCTTTAAAATATTTTAAAGTTGCATTATACTTTCCGCTTTTACTTAAAATACTAGATGTACACTGGCAGTGGCAAGACAATGTATCTATAGGGCCTACTGAGTAGTCCTCCTCCAGGAGATTTTTGTGTGAGGCAAAGTGTAGCCACTCCCGGTGTGTCAAAATATATTCAGAAAATACAAACAAATGGATTTACTGCAGGGTAACCTACTGGATCACTAAAAGACGAATTGTGGTGATCCATGCAATTTTGGTGCAAAAATGATGTGATCCTAATTTTGGGTAAACTGATCCTCTCTGCCCTGTCCTCTTTTGTCGGTCCTGCCCTCTTCTGCTTCTGTGTTAGTCTTTTATCTCCTTGTTAGGTTTAGATCAGCAACTCTAGCGTAAATGGAATAATACTGAGTTTGTGCAGAGAAGCACACTTTGTGTTTGGTGGCTGCATAACGTGGGTGCCTTAAATTAGGCCCCTAAATAAGTGAATTGATTTTTTTCAGAGATATTGAGCAATCGTAATCCTGTTAAAGTCAATAGGAGCTTTATATGCTCAGAACCTCTAGAAAATCAAGACACTTTTTTTAAAATGTAAAAATGAATTTAGGTGACAGAATTTATGCAATCGAGTTTGCAAATGTTGTCAACTTTATTTCAAGCTGTGGAAATTGCACCTTAGATGTACAGTCTTGGTTTTACATTATTTTTATCTCCCTTGGGCATTGTAGTATGCTGTTCCTGCCAGAGGTTGCTAACAGCACTAGTCTCATTAAGCTTGTGTACTTGAGGTAGTGTCATGGAAATAAGAAACAGAGGAGAAAGATATCAGAGGGTTAGCCGTGTTAGTCTGGATCTGTAGAAGCGACAAAGAGTCCTGTGGCACCTTATAGACTAACAGATGTATTGGAGCATAAGCTTTCATGGGTGAATACCCACTTCGTCTGATGGCATGCATCCAACAAAGTGGGTATTCATCCACAAAAGTCTATAAGGTGCCACAGGACTCTGTCGCTAGAGGAGAAAGAACTTATCTTCCTGAAAGAGCTCTGCATGAAGAAAGGCACCGTTTTTTGGAAGAAAACACAGTTCTGGTATTTAATTGAGGAGAGCCAAATCACCTGGCCCAAAGTAAAACAATGTGTGTATGAGCGGAAAATGGCACATGAGTCTTCTCTCAAAAAATTGACCCCATTAGTGGGACATAATTCCACTGACAACTTTTGAAAGGAACCCTGGTTAGCAATTCTAGAGAAAGTGTGTACTATTCCTTTCACCTACTAGCCTCAAGTTATTTTTCAGATATTAGTTGAGCTAGATGATCCTCCACTTGATCAAGTTGCACAGCAGACAACCTATCAATTTTGTTCACATTAGGTTAAATGTAAATTTGTGGGAAGCTTAATATGTGTGATAAATGAGTACAGTGGCCGACTGAATGCTGTGCAGAAAGTCCTTTGCTTTAGTAGAATTGTAAATCGGCCGTTGCACAAAGTGCAGGAAATAAGCTAAACATCCTAATGAAATCTTACTGCTTCTCTACTGATTTCTTAAGGAAAATATTGCAGACCAATTTTAATTTTTGAAATGTTTTCTCTAGTGGGTATGGCCGCACCTTCTTCAGTTGCACATCTGCTCATACCACCACAGGTGATGGCACAGCTATGGTCACACGAGCTGGCCTTCCTTGCCAGGATTTAGAGTTTGTACAGTTCCACCCTACAGGTACAGTATAAGACTAGAAAGGCACTCTGTTTTCTAGGAATTTGAAGTAGTCAAAAAATAACATCTGTGAAATATTAAGCCTCACATTTTTATAGTATATAAGAAGTGTAGTGTCTTAAGCAGGTTAAAAGCTTTTCAGCTCACCCTTAACATCCGGGTTCAAGTTGCAGGTTTCCCTGCGACATTTAATATTGCAAGCAACTAAATGGAGCAAGCAATTGACGTTAATTCAACTTATTTAGATGTTTTTGATGTCTGCAACTGTTGTAGGGAAAAATACAGAATCTTGAATTCAGGAGTCTTATGAAGTAAAGTGGGAGATACTTTAACTCTTGTATAAAAAGTACTTAAGTTGTACATTTTGGTATAAACTTATATGCAATTAATTTTGGGCTTTAAACACTGTATCAAATATAGTTACTTTATAAAATTTAGGTTCACATTTTAAAATAACAAAAATTAATTATTCCTTTAATGTTTTAAATCTTAGGTAGTATACTGAATTTGTTTCTTAATCCTGGGAAGCATTAGCATCAAAATCAGTTGATAATTCCTAAAGAAATAAGATTAAAGTTCAAAAATACAGTATTGATTAAAGACATTCTAATAACTGAAATCAAGATCCATAGTTAAGGATCTGCACACAAGTTTGCCTTTGATGTAGTGTCCATGCTCCTCATGATGCTTGACCGGTGAACTGAATGTATATAAGCAGACTTGGCAGAATTTGATTTTTATTGTTTTGAAGTTTTGACTATTAATATAAATTTGTAATTTTTAAGCACTTTTTTGATATTTTTTTAAACAATTTTCATTTTCCCAGTTGTGGTTAGGGTTGGGCTTAGGGCAGGGCTGCAAGGGGCTCTTTATGTGGCCGAGGGGTCGGAGAGTCCGCAGTCTTGGCCTGGGGAGCAGAGATTCCTGTCCAGGGATGTAAGGAGGCGGATGAGCCCCCTGCTGTAGGGAAGGCCACACCGCTGCTGAACGGCTCTTGCTGGAGAGAGCCCTGCTGCCTACCAGTGAGTGAGTGAGTAGGGCTATGACAACAGAGCCGCAGAGGGCTCCCTGCAGGCGCAAGGTGCAGAGAAAACTGTGATCCTGGCTGGGAGAGCAGAGGTTGCTGGTTAGGGCCATGATGACCAGCCCCCAGCTGCAGGAGAGGCCAACCCAGCTGCTGAGCGGTTCCTGCCTGGGAACAGCTTCTATATTCCTAGGTGAGAGGGTGTGGGGCCATAACAGCACAGGACTGTAGAAAGCTGCCTGCATGATTGCAGGGCCCATGACATGAATCCCTGTAGGTCCTAGGTGAGGGGGAGGCTGTGTTTGCCAGCTGTTACCTATGGATATATTTTTCATTGATTTCTGTATGTCAGGTGAAATAAATGTTTTCTGACAACTAACAATTTAAACTGAATCCTGCCAAGCCTGTTACAAGTATATTATAGTGCAGTTTTTGTGATTTCAGAAGGTGCAGGGACCTCATTACTGTGTAAATTGGCTTGATACATGAATTGCAGTGTGAGTGGGAAGGGGACGGTATATTGAAATCTTATGGAGTCTTCCAGCAACTGCATTTTTGGGGTAGATGGAAATCTATTGGGCTGCCTCTTATACTGGAATTGTAGAAAATGTTATTGAAGGTAAGAAACTAGCTGTTGGTGTTGAAGTGAAGGACTATTGGTTATATATAGTCATGGAGCTGTACTTAATGTTTGGGTAATGAAGACTTATGGTCCATATTGGAAAGGTGGATGAGGTATGGTTACTTGGTCATAGCTGAGTAAAATGGTCATTCTTGGATATCTGGAGAGTAGGTGTTAAGTTTTTCTGGATCTTTGAATTTCCTAACTTTAAAAGGCGTTATAACTAACGTTATAATGAGATTTCATTGTGTATACATATATTATATTTACCATCATTTATCACTTTAAGGCTTTTTTGTCAAAGAATCTTCATAGTTTATTTAAGTTATTGAATTATCAATATCTGTATTCCTTAAATTTGTTAATCAGCCAACACTTTCACTTCCCAGGATCACCCAGAGGAGTGAAGATGATCAAGTGGGTCTTGCTAAGTTTTGGGGAAGAGAAGACAAGACTCACTAAGCTAATCTTCACTCCCCAGGTGACCCAGGGAGCCACAGAAGCATACCTGTTGCAGTCCTCCTCCTTCCTTACTGCTGCTGTAGTAATGGAGCAGCAAAGATGTGGAACTGCAGACAGTCATAAAATCCTTGATCGTATCCAGTATGGTTTCTGAGTTAAGTCCTCAGGCAACAGGGTGTTCATAAACATTGAGACCTTGCAGAGTTTACAAGCTCCACTGAGACGCTGCAGATTTCTGTGTTTCACATGATCATAGTGAGCAAGTCCCAAAGTAACTCACCACCCTTCGGAAAAATGTTCAAAGGTACTAATTGCCTTTTGGGACAGATAAATAAAACAATTGATTTTAGACAGTTTGAGGGATGATGTTCACAAAGGTCAACTTTAACAATTGAAAAGTCGCTGTTGTAACTCTCTTGTATGTCTGAATCGTGGCTTTTTTTAACCTTGCATTTGGTACAAAAATCCTTCTTTGGCAGGAGCATCACAAATGTAAATTTTAGACAGCCTTTTTGAGGCAGAGGATTGAGGCCCAAGTGTGGAATATAATAGAAAACAATTTAAAACATTAACTTTGGAGTATTCAGTGGTGTGACTATTCTCATGATAGCCAGGACTGTGGGTCACCTTGTTACTCCCTGCCTCCAGGGAGAGGGAATCTTTCTTGTTTTGCTGGGTGTGAGCTCCCTGATACCTTCAGACTTTCAACAACTCAAGCACTCTTCTCTGGGCTGTGCCACCCCCGTCTTCGCCTTGTAGGTTAATAATAGGTGCACTCAAATCCCCAGGGCCCTTTTAATTTTTCTCCTGTGATATCCAGCTCCTGACACTGGTTACTCTCAGAAATTCTAGATTGTCTGCACCCAAAGGTGCAATATACCCCAATTTACCAGTTTTACCTTAAACCACTGCTTCCTGTAAAGCACACAGCACTTGTGAGCACTTACAATAAAATGAGATGGTAGGTTTAAGAAAATAAGAATGTAACTAGAAACAAGAGAGTGGTGAAAACAAGTAGTTACAGTACAAAACAAAATAATAAAATGCGAACCTGGATTACTACTTATCAATAATTAGCTTTCTTATCTAATAAAGTGTATTTTTCCCCCAACGTTCAGTCTATTGTAGAGCTGGGAGCTGGCTGGTTTCCCAAGAACCTGTATCCAAACCTTCATGAAAGCAATCCTGCTCAGGGGTTTTTCATAGTGGATTGATCCATACTGGCTTTCCCCACACACCAGTATACTGAAACAGTTTTTTAATCTTTATTCATAGCCAGAGTGATTCCCAGGTGGCTATAATGTTCCTTTTTACCTTCAAATGGTTTCAGTCATTTGCAGTAGTCTTCGATAGTTTTTTATTGACTGTTCTGGGATGTGGCAAGGGTAGACAATAGAACCTTGCATTACCTCATTAACGGACTAGGTAGGATGACAACTCCCTCTTGCTTGAACGGTTCATCACTGAGACACATTACTCCTGTGACTAATTTTTACTCCAAGTCCATAAAGCATACTTTCAATATAAATACATTATTCTGTAAATATTATCTTTGTATACATTTCACAGTGATTGAGTCTTGACAAGTTACAAGCTTTCAGTAGCCTTACATGTTACTCTTTTATGGATAAACATCCTGTAAGACGTGTTTGATGTAGTGAGTTTGTCAGGTCCGAGGTGAGAGCTGTTTGCAAAGAACAGGGGACCTTATGCCAAGAGGTCTCTGTGTCATGAATGGGGCCATAATTAAAAAATACTTTTGTGTTATACTTCCATTCTTACAATAATTTGATTACAAAGTTGTCATGTAAGCATTTAATAACATTGCTACTTTCTGCTTTGCAGGTATCTATGGTGCTGGCTGTCTTATTACAGAAGGTTGTCGTGGTGAAGGAGGTATTCTTATTAACAGTGAAGGTGAAAGATTTATGGAGAGATATGCACCTGTTGCTAAGGATCTGGCTTCCAGAGATGTAGTGTCTCGTTCTATGACAATTGAAATGCGTGAAGGAAGGTTTGTTTAATTTTTCAGTGGCATTGTGATATGAGTACATCTTTAGATTTGGTTAAAGCAGATACGGAGTTACATGATAGTTCATGGAAGTCTTTTGATCATTTTGAGCAGCTAGTTTTAATGGTAGATTGCTGAAGATTGTACATATATTTCAGGCAAAAATCTTGAATTTGAAATCAAGCTCCCTTTTAATACAGTAATCAGAAAAGATCTCCAGAGTCTCTTTTTTGTTGTAGTCAAATTAAAGCGTGTAGGCCAGATTCTCAAACACTCAGCACGCAGCAGCTCTCATTGAAAACAGTGGGAGGAGCTGTTGTGCTGTCATAAGATACCACAGATGATATTAATATTCACTAGATAATTCACTAGATAATTTCTAAATGGTATGGTAATTGCTATATCACCCAACATCTTTGGAGGACAAGAAGACTTCATATTGAAGTTTTCTGAAAACTTGGTTTAAAATACAGGAATCTCATGATTATGGTAGGAAAGACGGAGTGAGGGGGAAATTTAAAGTGGACACAAGTTGAGGAAGGATGTCAGTTATTTTTTTCTCTTCTGTGCTTCCAGATGCATGAGTTTTTCTAAATAGGATGCATAAATAGACACACAAATTTGGTCATGAATCAAATCTAAGTTTTGAACTCCAAACAATTACTCAAAACAGTAGAAATAAAGTGATTTAATTCTGATTTTTTTTTCTAGTGTTAGTGCTTCACATCACCATGCAGATGACTTGTTAAGATCAGTCTTTCTAGATAGTTTTTAGAGAATATTATTGGGGTGCTTTAGAAATGGGTGCTTTTATATAGAGGGAATTCTGCAGAAGCCAGTATTCCAACCTGCAACTCATGTTTCCTTTTACATTAGGGGCTGTGGCCCTGAAAAAGACTACGTATATTTGCAGTTGCACCATTTACCACCACAGCAGCTAGCAATGCGCCTCCCTGGAATTTCAGAAACAGCTATGATATTTGCTGGTGTGGATGTCACAAAAGAGCCTATTCCTGTTCTTCCTACTGTGCATTACAATATGGGAGGTATTCCTACTAACTACAAAGGGCAGGTAACGACCATATATCAGTATTTTGAAACCATTTTTCTCTAGTAGAAAGGAAATGTTTGGTTCCTGGTAAAATTAGTGTGAACTGAGGATGCTATTAGATTTATGCGTACAAGCGTGTTAAATTACATAACCTTAAGAGTAGTAATGTTAAAGGAAAACTTGCAAAATGTCATAATTTGGTTTGTCCTGTAAACAAGTTGTCAGAGTTCTCAGGTTGTTTGGGTGGAGCTGGAACTCTAGAGACAGTATGCAAAATATGAAATATATCCTTTCAATATGCATGAAATCTACAGAATTTCTTTATATTGGCCATGTGAAAGCTTATCCAGATGAGGGTAGTACTGTATAGTTAAAAATGGATTATAGCTGGGCCTGAACTACAAATCATTAAGGGCTCAGGTTATGTGGATTATCTGTGCCACTGCTGCAATCCCTGCGCTAAAATTGGGTACTTCAGTTTGCTGCTGTTTAAATGTCAATTTTAATGGCAACCAGTCCCAGTGTCAGCCAGTGTGAACCTGTGAATGGACCAGTCTGATTTCTTGGACAAGTTCCTTTCAATCAGTTTTTAAAATAGCTATAAAATTCTGCCTTGTGAATGTGGCCTGGCATTATAAAAGGTCCAGTGTTCTTCCTACTCTACTCAGAATTTTACTACAAAAATATTTTGGTGAATTGTAGTACTTTGTGTGTTAGAGATGGTGGCAAAACATAAGAATTAAACTGTTAATACCATATTCTTATATAGCACTTTTTTTCAATTAATAAATTATTCTCATGGAGTCTCTCCTTCCCGCCCCTCCCCCTCCACCCCCACTATTAAATCTATCACTTACTATTTGGATTTGTTTGACTTCATGCTTTCAAGATAAATAAGTGACATTCAAATGCATTCAAATGAAACTATGACACTGTACTACAAGTGATCTTTATTTTACAAATGAATTTGCAAACATGTTGAGTGAATTCCTTCTGAAATTACAGGTACTTACACATGCGAATGGCAAAGATCAAGTAGTACCTGGCTTGTATGCTTGTGGTGAAGCAGCCTCTGCATCTGTTCATGGTGCTAATCGACTTGGAGCAAACTCTCTTTTGGACTTGGTGGTCTTTGGTCGTGCATGTGCCCTTAGTATTGCAGAATCATGCAAGCCTGGTAAGATTCTACAAATTTAACTTAAATTGTATCAAGACGAATTCTTATAAATTCCCATCCTTAAAGCACTCTCCTATCTTTAAATCTTAGCAAGTAATTATAGGGCAATTAGCTAGACTTAGAAAATTGCAGTAGCTTTTTTTATTACTGTTATACATAACATGCAGTGTTACTGACTGTTCAAGAACTCACCATACTTAATTGCAGGAAAATATAATTCTGCCAAAGCAACTGGAAATGATTGAGAAGCTTTCCTTCCAAACCAGAAACATTTAACATTACTAATGTTATCATGAGTTTTAAGAAACAAGGCCTTGCAACATACTGCATTTTAAGGTGGATGATACAGTGCAGACTCATCTTATACTGTTTATTCTTATATTAAACTCGTCTGAGATGATGGCATTTGCTGTTGCCTTACACATACAACATGTTAAATTTTTAGAGTCTAACAATATCTGTTCCTTCGGGTGCATGTCAGTTTGCAACATATCTGAGAATTTGGAAGGCAATTTACAGTTTGACTTAATACCTAGATCTTTTCCACTGTAACTTCTATGATTTTATAGTTTGATCTGAAAGCAAATAATACATTCTAAAACTATTACTGCAGGTTTTGATGTTAATAATTTCTGATTTTGGGGATCAGAACACTTTCATCTAGTTTCTTTAAAAGGATTAGTACAATGGCTTTTATTTCTGGTTAGTTTACAAGTGTAAATATATAAAATCCTGTAACTAAAATCACATCTACTGAAGTAGTGGGCTGGGGCTGAAGAGGGGTACATAGGCCAAGCTACAGAAAGAATGTGCACTCAAACTAGGAATCTGATTTGGATTAGCTCTTATTAAAGAGGCTTAATTAATACTATCCAGGGAGAAGAAATGGGATTTAAACACGGTTGTATGAGTTAACTTCTTATGCTTCCCTGAAGTCTGACATTATATAAATCCCAGCCACAAAACTCTGAGCATTAAGGTTGAGATTAAGTTAAATGCTAATAGAACACTTCACATTTAAAAACCCAAAACATATATCATCAGATATATCTAAATTAAGTCAAAAAATTCCTGTTAGTTCACTGGACCAACTGACCTTAATTCTTGTCACTCACCCTCCCCATTGATAACTCTCCAGTAAAAGCTGTAGCTATTTAGAACTGTACCTGTTTCTCTGAGAATTGTGAATCCACCTACCATCTATAGGCTGGGGATCTGACTTTTCCCCACGTTTCTTGTCAGCAATGATAACCATTGCATCTTCTCTATGTATGGCGTAGAGATGACACTCTATTCTTATCTACCACTTCAGTTTGGGCTATACATCTCTTGCTCCCTCAGTATGAGTTTGAGACTTCACCCATCAGTTATGTGCTAGAGATCAGTTTGTGCCCTGATGTGCCTACATATGGGTCCTGGAACCCACAATAACTTATAAACTGGGAATATGGACCTTAGATCCCCCTTGGGACCCAATACAGAATGTGAGTGGATGGATGGCAGGCATACTGCTGTAACACTGAGAAAACTTGGTTTCCTCTTTGACTATTGGTGAGGTGTTCTCTGACAATATGTGAAGTGTTATGAAGGATGATGTGGCAGTAAAGGCTGGAATTTTTACTGTTGTCTTGCTTCTGAGCTTAATTATCTTAATTAACATTCTGTTTACACTTATTTAAGTTAAATATATTTTTAAACTTATCGTAGAATTGGCACTAATATTTAAACCATTTTCAAGCTGTAAACCACTGCATACTAAGTGGTAGTATGGAAAGCCTGTTTTGAAATGTTTTAGTTCATCTACGCATCCTGTTTTATCTGATGCCAAAAGTTAAAAATGCTATGTTTAACATCACAGTTAAGTGTCATACATTGCAGTCTTAATGATGCCTTTGTATCCCAAAGTGCTCTATAAATGTAAATGAACTTCGCCTTGCCATCTCCATGAGGCAAGTAAGTAGTAGCTTCACTTTACGGATGAGGAAACTGAAGCATAGTACTGACAGGCTGTAACTTGACTGAGGTCACACATGAATTTAGTGGCAGAGAGAGGAATGGAACACAAGTGATACCACTTCACTCCTTCACTCTGTCTAGCCACTAAACATGCTTCTAACAAGTTCAAGTGGAGAATAAACATAGGGAATTGATGAATCCTGAAGTTGTGTTTTCATATAAACATCCCAAGTAATACAAGGAAAGAGATATGTGCATACCTTCTCTCAGTATAGAAGTGTGGTTCATCATTTTCCAGATACTGTCGTCAGCAGCTTTAAAAAAAGACGAAGTTATCCTTGTCTATCGAGAAACAATGACAGGCTCTCTTATTTTGAGATAAATATAAAACTAAAAATAATTATTGCTATGTAAAATTGCCAGTCTGAGGATCATTAAATCTTGATTTTATTGAAATAATAGCATAAGAAAACTGAAGATGTTTACCCTTAATAGGAGAACCAGTTCCCTCAATTAAACCAAATGCTGGAGAAGAATCTGTTGCAAATCTTGACAAACTACGATTTGCCAATGGAAACATAAGAACATCAGAACTGAGGCTTAATATGCAAAAGGTAAGGATCTCAGTACCAATGACTGTAGCACAGTATCTTGAGATGAGGTTGATATTAAAATATACTATAGGTGTTTATGAAAACTGAGTTGCTATTTAGTCGAGCTGAAGCTCAGACTTTGGGAAACTTTTTGAATTTAACAAAATCAACCTTTTTTCCATACAAAGAGCCTTCTGCTCCAATCAGCTGCCCAAAAGATCATCCTTTTTTCTTTAAATTAGGAATAAGAAATGCAACCTCTCTCCATTTGAAACAGTCACTCGTCTTCTGACCTACTTTTTGTCTGTGATCTGATAGGCGAGACCTCTTTCCAAATGAAATATTTTATGTTTACCAAGGAGAATGCTCTGTTCTACTCTTTGGCCCATGCTTCAAGCTCAGCACCTGATGGCAAATCCTAGAGCTAAGAAGTTCTGAATTGTCGTGTTATCCATAAGGGGTTTTCTTATGTGCTCATCACTTAGTTTGGGCACCCAGAACCTAAATTCTTGTCTCCAGAAGCCAAATCTATAACCATGTTTTGTAAGTATGTTCAGACAAGATTTGTGACTGCTTTGCAAATTGTCATACACAGATCTGACTGGTAGCCAAGCTTGTTACTTCCTGTAGGAAACGCCCGACTGAAAGTGAAATGTAGACAAGGTGGGTGAGGTAATATCTTTTATTGGACCAACAAAGATATTACCTCACCCACTTTGTCTCCCTAGTATCCTGGGACTGACACGGGTACAACAACACTGCATACATAAAGTGAAATATAGTAAGACAGCCACTTCAACAGTGTTAGGAACATAGGAACTGCCATACTGGATGTGACCTGAGATCCATTTAGTCCCATATTCTGTCTCTGACCGTATTATATGATTCAGAGGAAGGTATAAGAACCCTGCAGTAAACATATGTGGTATAATTTCCCCCACCACATTAGGTCTCATCTTGATCGCTACTGAAGATTGGCGTAAGACCTAAAGTGTGAGATTTAATATCCCTTCCTAACTTTTTTCTATAAGTGGATATTCTTGTTATCCATACATATATCCTATCCCATTTGGAATCTTGCTGAGTTTTTGGCCACAACAATGTCCTGTAGTAGTGAGTTCCACAGTCTAATTACATGTTGTAAAAAACCACATTTCTCTCTCATCTGTGTTGAGTACCACCTTTTTAATTTCATTGGCTGTCTTCATTGAATGTTCTTCTTAGTTGTAACAGAACTTAGTGAAGTGATGCTGAATGAAACATAAGGCTATGTGGACTTCCAAAACTTTAATCCACCCTAGGTAAAAGCCTATGGAGCATTTCATGTCGAACTGGAATTGCACATGAAAGTGTAAGCAAAAATGTTGGCAAGGTGATTGGAAGATCTTTGGGAAGTAATTTAGGATGCAGTCATAACATTAACTTGCGGCATTTTAAAGTGCTCCTGAACCTCCCTCAGAACAGAATTGACTTCCACCAGAAATATTACAGTTCTTTTTGTAAGAAAGTTGAGCTCACAGTGATTCAAAAACTTTCATTGATTTAGTCAGGACCGCTTTAAAATTCTGTATATCACAAAATAATAATTGGAGATTACAAATGTATCAAGCCTTGCATGAACCCAGAGAGGGGCTGTAGCAAAACTGGTGACCTTTGCACGTTGTATCAGTATGCTGTTCAGGGATTCAATGAATAAAAAGGTGGTACTGTTCCCAAACCCCACCCACAATCCCAGAATAACTGGATTTTTCTGTCACTCTGTCCTGCCCTTCCTGTTGAGACCCCTTTAGTCTGTCCCACTGCATTGTAGAATCCTGGTAGCTTTCACAGATTTTAGGGCAGTGTTCCCAAAACTTTTCAGGGTTGTGTCTCCTTCCTCCCCCTGCCGGGAGCAGAGACATGGCTCCCAGGAGGTGTGTGTGTGGCGGGAGACTGCGGACAGGGGTAAGGGGCTGAAGTGGGGGGCAGGACCAGGGGTAGAGCTGCAGCCGGACTGCAGTCGGGGGCCAAGGCTGCGGATGGAGCCAGAACTGCTGCTGGGGACAGGACCAGAGCAGAGGTCGAAGTGGAGCGGGGCTTGGTGGCACTCCCTCCCTGCCCTCTCTGGGGGCTGGTGCTGGCCCAGGCCCTGCCGTGCCCCCCTCAAACATTCCTGTGTGCCCCCCTAAGGGGACCTCTGCTTTAGGGCCTGTTGTGCCTGCAGAAGTGTATGAGGAGGGGGGATATTTAGCCCTTAGAACTATTTCAGACTTCCTGTTCAGGATGGCAGCATGGCATTACTACACATACAGAATGTGTTTGCAACCATAATGACTAGAAATTTTAAAAGAGAGCTTAAAATTCTGCAGAAACTGGTGAGGTTACAAGAGAAATTCTAATGCCTTTATTGAAACTTCTTAACGTTTTTGGAAGTATACTATTTCTTAATTTTGATGCGTTTCAGACAATGCAAAGTCATGCCGCTGTGTTCCGAACAGGCTCAGTACTACAGGAAGGCTGTGAGAAACTCAGCCACATTTATCGTGATTTGGATGACCTGAAGACATTTGACAGAGGTAATGAGATCTTGTTAGAAAATACTTCTACAGTGGTTTGTGTATTTGAGTATTTTCATTTTGTTACCTGTGGGTTACCTTATTTTCCAAGTGGGGGGGAGGGGGAGAGAGTGTGTGTGTGTTCTACATTAAAAGATATTTTTAGCTAAAAAGAGTTAGGTGTAAAAATCAATTAGCTTGAGCCGCAGTTTCAAAGCATCATTTGGTTGTCTTGACCATTGTGAATTCGCATGTAAACATTTTAAAGAGATTTTAAATGTTTTAAGAATGTGTGTGTAGATTAGAAAAAGTCAGGTGTTCATGAACGTGAGGTTTTTGTTTTCTACTTTGCGTAAGCTAGCTAACACTTTTCAAATTTGACTATAGAAAATATTACCTTCCAGGGAACTTGTGTACCATTTTTCACCTCAAATACACAGAAGGCTATTGGAGTCTTCTCAATGTATTATAAATCATGTAATATCAACCTGTTATCAATAACAATGTTCAGGTATATATTTATTTGAAAAACAGACATTGCACACACAAATCCTGTTTTGCTGAACTCTCTAAGGCCTGGTCCACACTGGGGGAGGGGGGGTCGATCTAAGATACGCAACTTCAGCTACGTGAATACCGTAGCTGAAGTCGAAGTATCTTAGTTCGAACTTAAAAGTACTTACCGCGGGTCCACGCGGTGCAGGCAGGCTCCCCCGTCGACTCTGCTTACTCCTCACGCGGAGCTGGAGTTCCGGTGTCAACGGGGAGCGCTTCTGGGATCGATTTATCGCGTCTAGACGAGACACGATAAATCTATCCCAGAACATCGATCGCTACCCGCCGAATCGGGCGGGTAGTGTGGATGTAGCCTAAGGAGGATTTAAACCTTTTTCTTTATTTAAAAAAAAAAAAAAAAAAAAAAGGATAAAAGTTTATTAAACAAAATTACATAACTTAATTATCTGTAAATTCTTTTTTCCTTTCTGCAATTTCTCTTTCTGTAGCTGCTTTTAGAGATGTTCCTTAAACTGAACATTATGAATTGTTCCTCTTACAGGCTTTAGTGCTTGCCAAACACCAAGAAGAGGAAAAGCCTGATGTAGAACTTAGAGTCTAGAGATGAGTGGCATGATGCCAGTGCATCTGTGATCCCTGCAATTGGATTGTACAGTGTCCTAGAGAGGTAGACTGTATCCATCCTGTATGGATAGAGGATACCAATTAAATTCTACCGGAAAAGTTCTTTTGCCCAGCTACCCCCAAGGATTTTTTTAAAAAGTGACCTTAATTAAATTTGCAGCCAAATCTTGTGATCTGAAACAAACTGCTTGAGTATGAGGACAGAATTGTTTTGATACATATCATGCAAGATTCCACCTCGTTTTTGGCACACTCAGTCTTGAATAATGTGTCTTTTTGACTCAGAGAGGTAATTGAGTTTGATCTCACAGTTGTCTCCAGTAGTCACAGGCACATATCTCAAAACCACTATATACTTTTGCACAGTTAAGCAGGATTGTCAGCTTATGAAAGATGCAAGACTGGAAGAGAGAGCTTTGCAGGCTATGACTGAGATGTGCTAATAATTGCATAGGGAAGCTTGCACTGTGACTACAGTGCTCTGTTTTCTAAGTACCAACAAAAAGAGAGAAAAATTGAGCTGAAGTTCTTACAGTTGTTGCTAGAATATTTTTCAAAGTAGTGTAATGTCTTGTTAGGTTTGGTGTGGAATACTGACTTAGTGGAGACCTTGGAACTGCAAAATTTGATGCTGTGTGCTATGCAAACTATTTATGGTGCTGAGGCTCGGAAAGAATCTCGTGGTGCTCATGCCAGAGAAGACTACAAGGTGCTTATGTACTTTATAACATGTAGCTTCATAAATATGTTTTTCATACATGGGACCAACTTTTCTCAACAAACAAATATCTCTTGGTCTTAATGAATTGTACTTGAGTTTGGGGGGTGATTTGTTTTTCAGTGTGCATTGTTTATTCCTAAAACTCACATAAATTAGATTCTTATTTAAGAGAATATATTTTTAAGTGTTCCTAATGTTGGCTTAAAGCTTGTGAAACTGGTTTGTGGTCTGAATTGTTAGTAAATCCAAATGACCCTTTCACACCCCTTGATCCAGTAACCAGAATCGGATGGGTATTGATGTGATGAAAGCACAACTCCTAGTCAGTCCTATTGAATCTTACTGTTGAAATACTGATAAAGAAGATAGGAACAGTAATGATATATAACTGGATATATAAAAAGGATTGAAAACAGTTAAGCATTATATGCAGACATTACTCTCTAGAATTTCCATAAACTCAGTTACAATCCTACTTAACTTGCTGAAGCTTTGCAATGATTTTTAAATAAAAGCTGAAATTGACATAAAATTTAGTAAAACAGCTTAATATTAGCCTATGCTTGGTATAATGGCATTATAATCGGAAGAGACCTAATCTTGAAGGACGTTATTAAATGCATTTGCAAAATGTAATTCCTGGTCTACAGCATAATACTTTCTTTTTATTGCTTAGGTAAGAGTAGATGAATATGATTTTTCCAAGCCAATCCAAGGGCAACAGAAAAGACCATTTGAAGAGCATTGGAGAAAACACACCCTTTCTTATATGGATGTCAAGACTGGGAAGGTATGTTGGCTCTGGGCTTGGAGGGGTTTTTTGTCCCATCCTGTTGCTGTCAGTGGGGTCGAAATTGCATGATTGCAGTGGAAATGAGTTGAAATTTCTCCATAAAGTACCACATTCAGCTGTTTTTAAATTACAACACTACTTCTTGAGTATATGAAGAACTAAATATACAAGATGATACAAGAACCATTCCTGGGGACCATTACTGAATTGCTGTTTAGCAATTGACTTTGCACTTGGAGTAGGAATTGGAATATTTTTCAGTTTAGAACAGGCTAGTTCAAAGTTCTTATCATTATGCACTAATAATGCATGTTTTGATGCTTGGCATAAATCATTTATGGATTCAAAAATAAATTTATTAAAAATCTGTGGTCTTACAAACTCCCTCCTGAGATGATTTACAGTATCCCTCATATGTGAAATACTGAGGATCACCGCCCCCTCCAAGTGATTAATCTCCTTAGTTGGCCAGAAGGGTTATTGTTGAGTGACATGAGGCATTCTTAAACACTTAATTTTAAAAAATTGCTTTTTTACTACACTTGGCACTTTTTTTCCCCTTTTTAGTCAATTTTCTAGTTTTGATGCAGTACAAGAAATGGAAAAACTAAAGTTTTGTTTGTAAATAAATTGTCCACAATACGGGCAATTTTTGACCAATTCTATTTTTTTAATGATATTAGGCCAGTTCCAATTCTTTTTCATTATTGGGATTTAGCAGTAATTGTGAATATTTTTCATGCTATCTTCTGGATTTGATGCAGTGGTTTGCTTTGCCTTAATTAAGACACTTTTTTTTAATATATTTTTAGGTTACTTTGAGATACAGACCTGTAATTGACAAAACTTTAAATGAAGAAGACTGTGCAACAGTTCCACCTGCTATTCGTTCCTACTAATGATGGTTAGCTATGTAAATCAGCTTATGTAATTATGTATATGTCTGCCACATCTTGCTGGTATACGTGAACATATTAAGTATTCTCCTATTCAGAAAGCTACTGTTATGTTAGTGATGGTTGAAGAATGTTGTCTAGAGATTTCTCAGATACTCTGCTCGATGGCTAGCGCATCACCATTAAACCAAAGTGCACAAAGCCGTACACTGATTCCCTTTCATCTTTGTCAAAACATTTGAAGTGAACATACAGAACTAATGCCAAAATAAAATAATCTAAAACAGCCCTGCCTACTTGAGTGTTTTTTTTTTTTTTTAATACCTCTGGAGCTCTGCACATTGAAATAAACTTAATGCATTTATTTTGAATAAGGGGCTACTGTAATGTGCTGCTTGAGACTTGCATTTCATGATTAGGGGTGAGATTTAAAGTTAAGCTTACAGGACAGTAACTTTGCCCTGTTGCACATTACTTATGTTGTAGTTGTTGTGGGAACTGTAACTTTGAATTTCTAAAGCTAAGAGTTAAAGCATCTATTATATTTCATTAGTGCACAGTAGGGTTTTTTTATTTTTATTTATTTGAAGAAACCGGATTATTTTACTACAAGGCAAATTGTTTCCTTTGAGCAAATATCCTCCACTCAAAGGTAGACTGAATAAACTGAACATATTCTTAGTCGAGTCAAAGCCACTGGAAAAATTAAAGATTTACAGAATATTCCTATGGGGTATATATCCATGAGGATGGATAAATTAGAGTGAATTCCCTAGAAAAGGACTTTTTTCTTCCTCCCTACCAAGAAATAAACAAAGGATCAGATTTATAGACCAGGGTTCTTTATAACTTAACATTGTTACAAAACATATACCATGCTTTAACAATATAAAATGAAAAGCATGCACTACCAGATTTCCTTAGCACACAAATACATCTTGTCTGCTAATCTGGGTGGGGACGACAAACATGAATATTGTAATTAAATACTGTTATGTATTTGCATAAAGAATTCCTTTTCTGTTAACTGACAAAAGGCCTGCAGCGTAGTATATGTAATCCTCTAAAACTGAGTTATGAAATGCTCCTTTACTCTCGATCAGTGATTCTCAAAACGGGGGGGGGGGGCCTCTCCAGAGAGGCTGCTTTCTGTAAGAGCTCTGGCTGTCAGCCTCTGGTGGCTGGGGCTCATGCAGGAGGCACATGCACACGTGGGAGGTGGGGATAAAGAGGCCAGTTGAAGCCCCACCACCTGGGCTCAGACTCTCCTTTCCAACCCTGACACCACTTATAAGTGATATGAAATGGATTACTATCAGGAATACTAGCAAAATTGCTGCTAGAACTGAGAACTTGCTAAAACCTTGTAAGACCAGACTCCTCTTAATTTATATTCGGCCATCTGTCCTTATCAGTACATATCAGATTATTCTAGTGTCATGAGTTACAGGCACTTGACCATTTTTTAGAAATTGATTTTTACTATGATCAACCTGGAAATATGTTGCTTGAAAGAAGGGATGATTCATCACAACTTAAACATTTTTAAGTAAAAGAAAGGACCAAAGTTGCCTTTCACATGCAGAGGTTAACTGTCCTTTACTCAAAACCCAATCTGAAATACCAGACAACTGTTTTGTTTTTTTCCCCCCTACTTAAAATAGATTTGCCTGTTGTCTAGCCCTCACTGATGCCATTACTGAGTCTGACATGCTGCCTATTCAGGTCTGTCACTTCTCATTGCAGCTCATGAAATTAACTATCTTGACTTACTGAGTTATATATGCACATGATGGATAGGCTGACCATATTTCCTTGAGCCAAAAACGGGACGAGGGGCAGCCGCGACAAGCCGCCTCTCGTCTCCCCGCTCAGCAGCTCGGCGGGGAGACGAGGGGCAGCCACAACAAGCCAGCGTTCAGTTTTTTACAAAAAAATAAAAACTATATATAGTTTATTAAAAACGGGACAAAATTGACATTTATATTAAAACAATGGGACGGTCGGGAAATATGAAAAAAACGGTACTGTCCCGTTTAAAACAGTACGTATGGTCAGCCTAATGATGGACAAATATTTCTGGTACATAGACAAGGTTGTGTCAGCGCATCTGTGTATTGACAGGAACAAGATTTAGTGAGTGGTTATGACAGGTTGTTTAAAGGAAGGGGCAAGTACAGGCTGGGTAAAACCAAAGGTCACTAAAGTAATGTTACCAGATAGCAAGTGTGAAAAATTGGGACGGGGTAATAGGAGCCCATATTGAAAACAAAAAACCAAATATCAGGACTGTCCCTATAAAATCGGGGCATCTGGTCACGCTACACTAAAGCAAGGCCATGGAGACTGCCAATAGTAAAGGGCGATGTATAGGACAAGGCACGACTGAGAAGAAAGGTAGCTGCCCAGGTGCGATACCAGGATGAGGCAGGAGATGGTGGAGGTGTTCGAGAAGGGATTTATCACTTATTCTCTGAGCGCCTTAAAAATTAATCCTCAATGGCGCTTGTTGGCCGTAGGACGCCGCGTCTTGACTGGAGCGAAAGCGGGAAATTGGTCCCGGCCCCAACCCAGGGGTGTCCGGCAGCGCCAGGCGGTGGGGCCCGGATCTCAGTTCCCGGTGCAGCACCTCGGTCCGTGCTGACATTTACACCAGTCGGGCCGGGCAGCTCCTCCTTGCCGCCCGCTCAGACCAACTCTCCCGGGCGGGGGCTCCCCAGGCAGAGGCTGTTTTCCGGCAACAGCGGCCCCAGGCTGCCCCTTCTGCCCGCTCGCTCCATGCACGGAAGCGGAGGCTGCGACGGCCCGAGACCCCGAGCGGAGCCCCGGTGAGCGGTGTAAGGGCCGCGGGCTTCACCTGGACGCGACCCGGCTCAACAGGCCCCAGCCCCCGGCGCTGCTCGGGGTCGGCCGGCGCCGTTATTTTATGAGGCGAAAGAGCCCCGCTGCCCTGGGCCTTGACACCCAGGGGTGTCGTCACCCGCTCGGTCCCTGACTCCCTGCTCGCCCCCGCGCACAGCGCCCTCGCGCCGCTCCGCTCGGTCCCTGACTCCCTGCTCGCCCCCGCGCACAGCGCCCTCGCGCCGCTCCGCTCGGTCCCTGACTCCCTGCTCGCCCCCGCGCACAGCGCCCTCGCGCCGCTCCCACGCGCGCGTCACTTGCGCAGTCGCTTTTTCTCTGCGCGTTCACCGCCCCGTGAAAGGCAGCAGCCGAGTTGCTAATGCGCATGCTCAGCTGCCCTCGGACATGCGTAGTAGCCGCCAAGAGCTGCCGCGGCGAAGGGGCGGATAGGAACCAGCCCCACCCCTTGCTGCGCTTTTCGCAGCTTAGCAATTGGCTGCCGCGTGGTTGAGCCCGCCTCCTGGTGCCCGCTCCCGGCTTTTGATTGGTCTGCGTAGAGGCGGGGCCTTCCTTTCCCCATGGCACTTGCTGTCAGAAAGTAGCTATGCCCCGCCCCCTTCCCGGCCCCTGTGTCGCGGCTTCCGTGCTCCAGCTCAGCATGTACTGCTCACTCCGGCCCCTTCGGCGCCTGGGCAGCACGCGGGGGCTCCTCGCGCTCCAGCCGCCGCCGCCGCGCGCCGCTCTCCTGTGCCAGCCTCAGCAGCGGCCGCTGCCGCCGCGCGCCGCCGGGATGGTGAGGACGTGTCCGGGTCTCGCGTTGGGCACAGGGGGGAGGGGCGGTGACCTCTAATTGCCGCCGCCGACAACCGCCCCTCCCCCCCGGGGCTGTGCGGGTGTCGAGAGGCGGGGACCCGCTCCGGCCGGGCACTGGGGCCGCGGTCGTGCCGCCGCCCCCCACCCACCAGCCTCTGGCTACCGCACGGGGCGGCCCGGTGGGACCCGAATTTGACCCTGGGCCTGTTAAACTTCCCCCCCTCCCCCAACCCCCCCGAGCTCGAGTCCCCCCGGGTCCGACACACCTGCCCTGGGGCAGCTCGGCTGCAGCTGGCGGAGCCTCGCCATGAAGCGCCTGGACCCCGCGGTGATGGGCGGCCCGAACCTCTCCCGGGGCCCGTCTCCGCCGAGCAGCACGCGGGACCCCAAATAGCTCGGCTGGGTGGGCCTGGTGCGCGCCTAGCTCTTGCACCGCTGTCGCTATCTCCGGCCCTTTCGTCTGGCCCCGGGGCATCGCTAGGCGACGCCCTTAGCTGTGAAGATAGGCGTGGATGGAAAACGCGCTAACGCGTTTAATAGCTTTTCCTGGGGATGGGGCACCCTCGGCCATTAAAAACCCTTTGAGCTGCACAGCAATGCTCGCCCCAAGCTGACAGTCTGTGCACAGTCATTTGCAGTAAACAAGGGTCATGCTGCAGCCTAAAAACACACACAAACTGTGCAAATAGGGGATTGTAAATCTGACCGTTAGAATTCCCTTTCCGATACGTTTCAACCTCCTGTAATGTCACTTTCCAGATCTTCATAAAATTGTCAAAAGCTTACAGGAAAAAGTGGGAAGTTAGGATAGGACATTTTCCCTAAAACAGGGATTTTAAAATGTTGTTTCTGTATTTTTACAGTCTAATGGAGTACAAAGGGACAAACTTCCAAATTAATGAACAAACCAAATGACAATATTTTGGAATGTGGGGGAATTAGAATTCAGTATTTAACTTAAAACAAACAGACATGTAATTTATAAACCACTGGCCTATCATCGCTCTGATAATTTTGTTTGTGTATCCCTCCATATTTTCCTAGCACATTTTTTGAGTTACTAAGATCTAATAAGTAACGTGTTCTCTGAGCTGTGCCAGACAAACATATGACTTGTACTATAAGACAAGCTTTTAATGTAATTCATGATATAGTTGATTGACAGTATTTAAACTCTTATTAAAAAATGAGTGGGAGACACCAGTTGTCCAAAGCTGCATTCTGAGTGGACCTTTCTGTTGTCACATCTGTGCTCCAGCTCACAACAGGGTATGCCTGGGACCTCATCCCTCAAATTAAAACTTAAGTTTCTCTCTATTCCTGTGTTGTTTCTTGGGTGAGGGCAAAAAAAGACTTATGTAGTTAAAATAAACTGTTTGCCATAACCTCTGGTTTGAAGTATCTAAAAAAAAATGCATACAGGTTTTAGTTACAAAACCAGTTAATTCTGTAATCAATATTCACATCTGCCTTTCCCAAAGCTCCTTTTTCTCCTTTGTTTTTTTTTGCTGCCTAGCTGCCTGAGGAATGGAAGTAACGTGAAAACCCATATAGATCAGTCCTTTTTTGATAGAGGGTGAAACTGTTAATGAGAATACAGTAAAATCTAGGGGTTTGAATGTCATTTAATTTTCTGATAACTAATCAGGAAATGTTCCTCAAAAAGTAAAAGTGGAGAAGGAGCTCAAACAGCCTTTTGAGTTTGAATGGAAAGCTTTGTTTGTTTTTTACTCAAACATTTCTTGTAGCAAAGGTCTTCTGAAAGAGCACACTTTTTCAATCATAGCTGAAGGGTTTTCACAAGAAGCACTTTGTTTAGTCACCTGAAGGCAGTAATCCTCATCCAGTTCTTGATTGCTTGCTTACACTGCAAAATCTGAGGGAGCAGAAAATGCCCTTAAACTCTCAAACAAATTGTATCCAAAGATGGATAACTTCTCACAAATCACCTTTCCATACTTTCTTTTGTCAATTAAGTTAATAAAGGTTTCAGGGGCATGAATGGAACTAATGAAATTTAAATATTCTTAATTCTCCAAACTGTCGCCTGTAATTTAGGACAGTAGAGAAAAGGTGTGTATATAGCGGTTCCCTATTTTTTCATTATTGGGAGCTACTTACAGTGGAAGGAAACCTTGCAAACAAACTGTGCTTTGTAAAGTTTTTTTTTTGGGGGGGGAGGGGTTTAAAATCAATCAGCAGATACAAGCCACTTCAAGATGTGCACTTTTCCTAGTGTCTGAAGACATGTAGCCAAACACACCAATGTACAATCCCTGCCATGACTTTCTGCTGTTTTGTTACCGTAGAGCTAAACTGCACATCATTTAAAGTGATATATTTTAAACGGAGGCAGGAAACACAGCATTCCTTCTCTCCTCAGTTGAGTGCTACAAAATATAAATTTCTGGTTTCCAGACTTTTGAAAGTTTAGACCTGATAGTTATGTAAGCAACAAATAAAACTCAAACGTTGACACCTTTTCTGTATCAGAAGAGCAGTTGAAGAGTACAAATAGTTGGGGTTTTTTTTATTGTGTTTTGATGCACAAATGCAGCATAAATGAAATGAGGTTGAAATAAATCTTTCTAAAAACTGCTGCTTGTTGAAACTAGAGTAGAATTTTTCACAGTAGGCATTATTGCGATTGTCCTGCCCTTTTGAGTTCTCCATTGCATTATGGTGCAATGAGTTTTAACATCAAAACAGTTAGTCACTAGCTAAGAGGTAAAAGTACAGTTATATTTGCTTAGATTATGTAAACTCTGAACTGTGTTTTTGGCCGGAGGACATGTCAAAAGTCCTACTCACAAGCTGGGCTTTATTTTATAGGGTAGAGAATGTCCATTCTGAGCTGTGCCTTGTAAGAGGCATAACACAGCAGGTTTAAACCAGAAACTAGCAGACTTGCATAGCCACCTTGGCTTTTCCATGACATTGAAAAGCTGGAGTAGGACTGATTTTAATCATGATCAAGGCTTGGTCTACAATACAGAGTTACGTACAAGCAGCTTACGTCGACCTAACTCTGTAAATGTCTACATTACAACGTTGCACCTACTACAACAACCTAATAACTCCACCTCCACGAGAGGTGTAGCACTTAGATCAATGTAGTTAGGGTGACGCAGTGTCTGTGTAGAAATTGTGTTTCTTATATCACCTGTTGGCTGTGAGCTCTGCGAGGGGTGGGGAGCGGCTCCAGCTGTCAGTGCCTCACAGTGCCACAGTTAAGTTGGTGTGTGGACATGAACCACTGCAGTAATTACTGTGGTGCCTGTACATTGACCTAACTTAAGTCGACTTAATTTTGTAGATCAGACAAGGCCTAAATCAGCAAGCAGACAGTCTTGATTTAAATAATGGATTTTAATCTTATTTTATGTTTGCACTTTACCTGTAGAGGAGGCTATTTGCTGTCAAAAGCTGGTTTAGCATTTAAGCAAACTCTGATTTGACATGTTAGCCGGTGACTTCCACCAGTTTGTTGGTTTGATTTTCTTTAATACTTGACAGCAAATGTACTGCTTGAATATTTTTATTTAATTTAAATGATTTTAATATATAATAAATTGAGATATGCCTCTCTCATAGAACTGGAAGGACCTTGAAAGGTCATTGAGTCCAGTCCCCTGCCTTCACTAGCAGGACCAAGTACTGTCCCCTGACAGATTTTTGCCCCAGATCCCTAAATGGCCCCCTCAAGGATTGAACTCACAACCCTGGGTTTAGCAGGCCAATGCGCAACCCACTGAGCTATCCTTCCCCCCCAAGAGTGCTTCAAAACAAGAAAAATGTTTAAAAAAGTGGAAACCCCCTGGGATGCAATGTTAAAAATTATTTCATGGCCATCTGTGTCTGTAGCATTTCCCTCCCTCATTTGTGGGGTTATCTTGTTTTGTTTTACTAGGTATGAGGCATTTATTTTCTTTCTAAAGAAATTTGCTTACCTGTATTTTTTTCCCTCCTCAGGCCAGTCAAGACTCTTTTAGAATAGAATATGATACCTTTGGTGAACTAAAGGTCCCAAATGACAAGTATTACGGTGCCCAGACTGTGAGATCTACAATGAACTTTAAGATAGGTGGTGTTAGCGAGAGGATGCCAGTAAGTAACTTGAATCTACATTGATTTTTATTTTTTACAGTATAAACTCATTTAAACATAAGAATAAGTCTGTTTTCCTTATAGTCTTGCTAGGAACTAGTTAGGAATACAAGATTAACAGAACATTTCAGTTATGATTGGAAGGCTCAATCCTCATGTCAAGGTCTTGTTTGTCTTTGAGTGATTGCACATGTCTGTTCCACTGTAGGTGTGTGCACGCCTCATGCACAGATGTTGGAGATGTTTTCCAATGGTACCTGTCAGGATGGCTCGAGTGCCCCCATTGCTGCACGCCACTGTGTGCTGGTATAAGAGGGCAGAGCCACCCCTGAGCCCAGTCACTTCCTTCTTACTGCCAGTAAGGATTGTCAGAGCAATCTCAGACTTGTTAACTCAGGTGCTTCCCTCACTCATTGTAAATAGTTGCAGTTAATTATTGTTAGTTGTTCGAATGTTTCTCAAGTATGTTAGTGTTAGGTTTCTGTTTTTGTGTTCTTTGGGACTGTTTCTTTTCTTTCAGTACTACGCTCCATACTTAGCTCCAAATTGCCCCAAATTTCGTGGTGCCCTACGCAGTTGCATGCTTCGTATGCGGCAGCGCCGGCTGGCCCCCCTGCGCATTCCTAGGGAGGTGCGGTGCCCGGGACAACTCCCTCTTCCCCGCCCCTTCCGCTCCCACCCCACCCCCATTGTCCACCCCTTCTCCCAAGTCCCCTCCCCCAGCGACGGACCAGCCCAGGGGATTAGCGGGGGGCCTGGCGCTGGCAGCAGGGGTCAGGCCTACTCCTGCACTCACCAACGGTGGTGGGAAGCAGAGCGCCCCAGCCCGCTCCACTCCGCTGGCTCCCTGCTGTGTCGCTCCGCTTCCCACCGCCAGTGAGTGTGTGTGTGGGGGGGCGGGGGGGCGAACCCCTTCTCCCAAGCCCCCTCCCCCGAGCGACATGGCTGGGGCAGGGGGAGCGGAGCGGGCTGGGGTCAGGTAATTCCGCTTCTTGCTGCCGGCACCAGATCCTCCGCTAATCCCCCAGGCTGCTCTGGGCCTGTGGGGACCCCCAAAACGGCCCCCCACAGGCCTTGAGCGCAGCCCAGACCTTCCATGGGGGGGAGGGAAGCAGGTGCTCGGGCTGCGTAGGGCATCATAATTGGTAGGGACGGGGCTGCTCCTGCCTATCGTATGTGATTGCCCTGCCCCTCTGGCTTTGTCATATTAACCAAGCTATTTATTTGCCTACATTTTTTTCCAAAACGCCATCACCATAAGCATGAAGAAAGGCTTCATTTGTTGGATGTGAGAAGAGAATTAGTTTTTTACCTAGAGCATACTAAATCGTTCTGTACTTCTGCCCAGCTTTTTGTCGCAGTTGCTGACAGTATTAAGGGCAATCCAGTTTCCTCTGGAGAATCTCCTCCTAGATCTCTTCCTGCATCTGTTTATGCTACCAATTGACTCACATGACCCCGCCATCTAGAGTACTTGCGCGTTCTGCTAGAGCACGAGCAGCTTCTGCAGCTTTCCTGGCTCAAGTACCAGTTGTCGACATTTGTAGAGGAGCGACTTGGTCTTCAATTCAAATCTTCACTTTCATTACACCATTACCTGTCAGTCCAGAGACTCTGCCAGTTTCAGATGGGTGTTTTACAATCACTGTTCAGGTAGACTCTGAACACCCCTCCGTAGCTGGTTCTGGAGCGTCAGTGGAATTGACACGTGCAATCACTCGAAGAAGAAAAGGTTAGCTACCTTCCTGTAACTAACTGTTCTTCAAGATGTGTTGCACATGTCCATTCCACAACCCTCCCTCCTTCCCTTCTCTATTGGAGCACATCCAGTATGAAGGAACTGAAGGGAGTTGGAGGTGGCTCTGTGATCTTATACCAGCTTGCAGTGGTGTGCAGCAACAGAGGGTGCTTGAGCCATGCGTAAGGAATACACACACCTACAGTGGAATGGGCATGTGCAACATATCTTGAAGAATAACAGTAACAGAAAGGTAGATAACTGTTTCTTCCATGGAGTGAACTGTTAAATCATTGAGCCTGCCCATAAAGAAATTACTGAAAAGCTATGTTAAATTTTTTTTTTAGTGATTTTTATTGTGGTACTTGCCTCTGAGGATTTTTTAATAGCAAGTTTGAATAGAAGACTGTGGTTTTAGTTTTGCTGCAAATTTGTTTTATGGATTCTAAGTTTTATATAAGGCAGTGATTCTTAAACTGTGGGTCAGAACCCCAAAGTGTGTCGCGACCCCCTTTGAATGGGGTTGCCAGGGCAGGATTAGACTTGCTGGAGTCCAGGGCAGAAGCCCGAGCCCCATTGCCCAGGGCCAAAGCCTGAGGGCTTCAGTCCTAGGTGGCAGGGCTCAGGTTGCAGGACCCCTAACTAGGGGCTGAAGCCCTTGAGCTTCAGCTTTGGTCCCCCTGCCCAGAGCGATGAGGCTCAGGCTTTGCCCCCCACTCCACCCAGGCAGTGCGGCTTGAGCGGGCTCAAAGCTTCAGTCCCCTCTCCTGAGGTCATGAAGTAATTTTTGTTGTCAGAAGGGGGTCGTGGTGCAATGAAGTTTGAGAACTCCTGATATAAGGTGAACAGAATTATGGACAGTACCAGTTATCTTTATTAAAGAGTTGGTCACTAAATAAAATGAAGTTCTTATCCTCACTGGTTTTGAAGATTGCCTTCATACTATTAATCAGTGTAGGTTGCCTCGTTTTCTCTGCAACTGGACAAATTGAAACAATATAGTGCTAGGGTATCCACACTTTTCCAGGCGTATATACTTTGAAGTGAAACCTGTAATAAGACCCATCTCCAAGAAGGCAACTGATTTTCTGATCTATAGGTGTGTGTGTCACTTCAAAACACACTATATACCAAAACAGACTTTAAGTACAAAGAAAAAAGAATTGCAAAGTACTTCTTTACCATTTTTTTCTGCACTGCTTGGTCAGACATCATTTCAGTGGATGTGTTAGCCATACAGCATACGCTGTCCTGTGGACTACCTGATTGCCTCTTTGCTAGATTTAACTTTAGAAGGAGTTATACAAACCTTGTTACTTCCTATATTTTCTATACCTAAAACATTCACATCTTTAAACATATTTTTGAAATTTCAGGTTCAAGTTATAAGAGCTTTTGGCATCTTGAAACGAGCAGCTGCTGAAGTAAATCAGGATTATGGTCTTGATCCGAAGATTGCTAATGCTATTATAAAGGCAGCAGATGAGGTAGGAGGAAAGGGTTCACAACATCAGGACTATACATCAAATTATTTCAGTGTAAAATAGCTTTCCATAGGAACAGATGATTCTGAAAAAATGCATGGATTCCAAAGCCAGAAGGGACCATTGAGATAATCTAGCTTGACCTCCTGAATAACACAGGCCTCAGACATTCCCCAAAATAATTCCAATAATTCCCTAAAACTATCCAGTCTTGATTTTCAAATTGCCAGTGATTGAGAATCCACTATGACCCTTGGTAAATTGTTCCAATTGTCATTTACCTTCACAGTTAAAAATGTACACCTTATTTCCAGTCTGAATTTGTCTAGCTTCAACTTCTAGCCTTTGGGTAATGTTTTACCTTTGTCTGGTAGTCTGAAGAGCCCATTATCAAATATTTGTTCTGTGTGTAGGCACTTATAGACCGTAATCACCTTAACCCTCTCTTTGTTAAACTAAATAGATTAAGCTCCTATAAAGCCTATTTTCTAATCCTTTAATCATTCTTGTGGATCTATTTTGCACCCTCTCCAATTTATCAACATCTTTTGCTTCCTGAATTGATACGGTAAAGCATCAGTATTGGCAAACGGTTTTCTTCACGGGATTTGTGAAGCCACCTGTCTGACAGAAAGGAGAAGCTTTAGCTAGCAAGTGACAGCTGATACCATGCTGATGATGTTGGGTCTAATGCCTGATTCTTTCCCTGTATAGGGCCATAGCACTAGGCCTTGAGATTTGAGTGGAAGCAAGCAGCACAGGATCACTTGCTTGAATCTGGATGACTGCTTTTCTGGCTTGATGCCGGTCTAGAGAACTAGAAACTGACTTCCAAGTGCCTCCTATCCAAATGATCTGCTCAGCCTGGAATGGGCGAGCCCATGTAGAGGAACTGCACACCCATGGAACTTGATCTGTCTAGAAACAACTGCATATCCGTATTTTAGAGATGATGGTCCTGAACATGCTAACCACTTGTGACCTGTGTCCCCAAGGGTGTGTTCAGTTCAAGTGGGCAGTCAGGCCCCCAAGAGTGACTCAAGCCTGTGATAAATCTTCTCACTAATTTCTGAATTGGATAGTAGCTGATCAGATTTTCCTTTAGTGGGTGATGCTCTGTTTGCCGCTAATCTTAACAAGCATCTGGGGAAGGAAGCTCTGGTTGTATTGTTACAGAAATTAACATATTCTTATTTTTCTATAGGTATCTGAAGGTAAATTAAATGATCACTTTCCTTTGGTGGTGTGGCAAACTGGATCTGGAACACAGACCAACATGAATGTAAACGAAGTCATAAGCAATAGAGCCATTGAAATAATGGGAGGTAAACTTGGAAGCAAGGATCCAGTGCATCCTAATGATCATGTTAATAAAAGCCAGGTCATTATACACATTTTCAAATATTTTTTTGGGTTGTTTTGCCAAAAGTAAACCTTTCACGTTGTGGTTCTTACTATAAAAATCCCAAAATTCTTCTGAGGTTACTGTTTATTTTTATTTTTGTGTATTTGATACACAAATGGCTTGTTCAGATCTGAAATTTTAGACCTATTCTTTAAAGATTTTATTGAATTAAGTGATGAATTAGCTGGATGTTAAATTACTACTTGTTTGTATTTATAAAAATAGAATCCCTGCTCAGTACATTTTGTTTTTTCCTTGTATCCTTTTTACTCCCAACCAGGGCCGGCTCCAGGCACCAGCAAAACAAGCTGGTGCTTGGGGCGGCAAGTTTCTAGGGGCGGCATTCTGGCGCCAGCCATGCCGCCCCTAAAAATGTGCCCCGGCCGCCCTAGCTCACCTCCGCTGCTGACTTGCGCGCCACGGCGCGCGAAACAGCTGATTCGCGCGCCGCTGCTGGAGGGGAAGATCCCGAGCGGCCGCAGCGCGCGAATCAGCTGATTTGCGCGCCGCTGCTCCCCCTCCCTCCTAGGCTTGAGAGCCTGGGAGGGAGGGGGAGAGCCTGAGCGGCTGCGGCGTGCGAAACAGCTGATTCGCGCGCCGCTGCTGGAGGGGGAGATCCCCAGCGGCCGCAGCAGCGCGCGAACCAGCTGATTCGCGCGCCGCTGCTCCCCCTCCCTCCTAGGCTTGAGAGCCTGGCGGGAGGAGGCAGGGCTGGGGATTTGGGGAAGGGGTGGAGGTGGGGTAAGAAAAAAACGGGGGGGGCGGCCAAATTTGTTTTTGCTTGGGGCGGCAAAAATCCTAGAGCCGTCCCTGCTCCCACCATATTCTACTCCTGGAGGAATTCTACACCACTGCTCAATGTGGAATTTGCGCAGGATTAATGTCCTGCGCATAATTTTTTTTCCTGCAGAATTGGTGCTGCAGAGCTGCTGGCCGCCACTAGGGGCCACTGGACCCAGCAGAGCCTGGCTCCCCAGCTCACAATGCACCAGTGGGGGAGGCGCAGGTGGGCTGCGGTTCCCAGCCCACGGGGTTTGCTGGTCCCGCTCAGTCACATGGTGTAGCCAGGCTCCCTCCCTGTGTGGCAGCTGGCAAAGCCCATGAGCTGCACCCTGCTGGGAGAGCCAGGAGCATCAGCTGGGAGCTGCAGGGGGAGAGGGAGGAGTGGGGTGCTGCTTTCTGGGAGGGGAGACTGAGGGTAAGGGGGAGGCTTGCTGTGGGGAGGGTGTGACTTAGGCTGTTCTGGGGCGGTTGAACCTTTGTCATGCCCCCCAACTAACAGCAGGTACAGGTCGTCTCTGCCCAGTGGGACAGTAACTAAGCTGTGTGGAGCAGAGCCTGCAGCTGGCCTCTGGAGGGGAGGGGAGAGTGGGTGTCTGGGCCAGGGGGTCCTGCACAGCTCCCTCCAGCACTCCTCAAATACCTCTCCCAGTACATGCATCCCTCCAACTGTACCTCCCCCCAGCTTTCTCTCCCCCCACCCCTGCAGTGTCCTCTATTTGGGAATTTGAAATATGGTAATCCTGCAGGGGCAGGGCAAAGAAAAGAGAATTGACTAAAAGAACAGAGAGGCAGAGTTTTCCCCCAAGATGTGCCCAGCTGGCATGTGTGACACACCCAGACTGAGGTGCCTGACAGAAGCATAGTAGAGAAATAGAAACTGGGTTGTTGCGGAGGTTTCTTTAACTCTCTAATTCTGTGGGAATCTTTTTTGTTGTCCATATTGTTAGACATATTTGCTAATAGGTGTTTTGAAGTTAATTACCAAAATAATTGAAACTGATGTGATTATATTGTATTCTTTTGACAAAATATGCAGAATTTTGCAGAATTTTAAAATATTGTGATATTTTTGGCGTAGAATTGGCCAAAGTTTCTGTGTCATATCTGATTTCAAGCAAGGATAAACTCTGTTGGTGCAAATGTTAGCTTGACTTGTCTACACTTAGACAAGGGGGCCAACAGCAGTGCGTTTACCTAGATTGAGCTAGGTGGCTAGCAATCAGGGATAATCCCAAGTATAGACAATCTGAAGTGATATTCTCTTTGGCAGTCCCAGTAGAGAAGGACTGGCAGGGAATGGAAAATAAACTATTCATATCCCTTAGGTCTAGGGTTGAGCTGTTGTACATGTTGCATCTTTTCTGTTGATTATAGATATAGGGCTTGAACTTCCAGGGTTGTCAAATTTTGTGAGCTTTCACATGCAGCTGTGCTTGAATAATGATTAACTGCAATCAAGTTGCTAGCTATTTTGCAGTTTCAGATTAAATAAACTCTCAAGTCTATAGGTCAGTAATTTGATGTCACTCATGCTTTGTCCCAGCACATTAGGTTAAAATTCCTTGGCCATCAAAAAGTTGGCCCTTTTTCACTTGCTGTGGTGGGTGTAGCTAAGAGAGCTCCTTTGAGAGTTAAATATAATAATGTAATAGATTGACAAAAATGATTAGTGTTGCTGTCTTGTGGATTTTTTTGTTTATAATATTTCTTCTTCCTGTAAGTTCTTACGTTGGGGTTTGACAGTTGCTGCAGTAGAGGAGTCTAGCTGTAGACTTATAGCAGTCAACTGGATGTAGATATTCTGGAGCTCCATTACATGGTACTTTCTCTCTATTCTTATACTTTGAAGCAATGAAATAATTTAACAGTGTTGACATTTGATATATAGTAGTTGACATCTGAGTTAGAAGCAGTGAAAGGAATGGGTCAGTTCATACCTCAGAGCTGTTTTAGGCCATCTGGACACTGACGTTGCTGCTTTGGTTACACTCTGTTTCCCATTTTGAAGGTTTTCTTGACAATGGTTGCAGCTAGAGACTCCTTTTAAATGAAAGCTGATACTTGGGAGAACAATTGAGTGGTGTGTCTGTTGCCTCTTCCCCTAATGAACTAGTTCTGCAGGTACACTCCATGCTTTGGGAAACACTGTGTTGTCATAAAAATATAGATTGGTTTTTTAAAAGTCACGGATATTTTTAATCAGTTCATTGCACTTGTTACATCTTTTCTTCTATACTAGTTTAAACTACTACAGTCATTCTTTCCATTTCTCAATTAACTTATATTTGTGAAGCATATTTAATAGCCACTTAATTCATTTTGCACTTCTTCCTTTTTTTTAAGAAGGAACTTCTTGGATGGTCTTGTGGTTAAGGCACAGGACTGAGATTTGGGGGGCCTGGGTTTGTTCTTGGCTTTGTCACAGGCTGACTTTTTTGACCTTAGACACATCACTTAATTTCTCTGTGCCCCAGTTGCTCATGTGTAAATGAGGTTACCACTTTCTTACCTCACAGAGGTTTTGAAGGTAAATCCACTAAAGTGTAAATCTAATGAACATTTGAGAAAAGCCTGTAAATAATAAGACTTGAACTTCCTTCACAGAGCTCAAATGATACGTTCCCAACAGCAATGCATATTGCTGCTGCACAAGAAGTTAATGAAGTGTTGTTACCTGGACTACAGAAGCTACAAGATGCACTTGAAGCAAAATCCAAAGAGTTTTCCCAAATCATAAAAATAGGGCGCACTCATACACAGGATGCTGTTCCACTTACTCTTGGGCAGGTATAAAACACTAAGCAATATAACCTTGCTCCAAACTGCTGGATAACATTTTTGTACATTGTTGTAAATTAATGGAGGTAATTGTTAATTTTCATCATGGCACATACAGGTGAAAAATTTGCTCAGCAATTAAAAACAAAGTATTGAAGGGCAACAGAATCGTGGTTCACAGTATTTTATTATAGGTTCATATTTACTGAAAATTAATGCACAACATTTCTTGGGTGTTTTGCATGCAGAGCTTCAAGAATTTTCTTTGATCGGTGGATTTAAAGAAAAAAAATCACTTTGAGTAGACTATATCAAGACTGCAGAAGTAAATGTAAAATATATTTAAAATGATAAAAGTAGACTGTCATTTGAGAGTTACATATGCTTCTCTTTCTTTTCAGCCAGATGACCAACATTATTGAAGGAGTTTGGTGGCTGGATAACTCATTAATGCAAATGTAACACTATCTGCAAATATTCAAACTGAAAAAAATAGTACAAATCTTTTTCTAACGTTTATGGTAATAATAATAATAAAATGTTCAGACAAGTGATTTTTTTTCAGTTGATGGTATCCCTTTATGGGAACTATGTCAAGCTAAAAATTGTGTTTGCAATTATTTCTATTGCAGTAGCATCCAAAGGGTCCAGTCAGGTTTAGACCTTATTCTATAAATTCATAGAAACACTGTTCCTACTCTGTACACTTGCAAAGTCTGAGACTTTGTCTACACACAGAGGTTTAGCTTAAATGTGTTTTTGAACCAATTTAGTTAAAGCTCTGCAAACCTCTGTATGGATGCTCCTTATTGATTCAAGAATGACTTACATTGATCTAGCGTAATGTGGTAAAGAATTGACTTCTTATAAATTGAGCTGTAAACCAGGTTTAGGTCTATATGAATGTCCTCAAGTTTTTCCTTGGCTGAAATAATATTTTTAAACATTTTCAGTTAAACTGATTCAACTTTGTGTGGCAACAAGTCCTAAGACTCCCTGATCTTGCAATCCATACCTGTGTGTAATATGCTGACTCATGCACTCTGAGTTGATTGCAGGATCAGGGCCCAAGATAAGCAACCTCCAAAAGGTGAAAGGAGAGGGAAAAAGACAATCTGTATACAGATATATGCTGGTTGGATCTCCACATTTAGGTGCAGAACTATTTTCAGTACATGAGCAGTCTGTTAACCTTTTCTGTTTCATAGTCAAATTAGATGGAGACTATTGCTTAAAAGTTATGTTTAAATAAAAGTGTTACGTGTCGTTAAATTACAAAGTTCCAATTCTAGTCACTAATTAATGGTTTTCTGTCTCTTTTATTTTTCCTTTCAAAGGAATTCAGTGCTTATGTGCAACAAATTAAATATGGTGTGGCTAGGATTAAATCAGCCATGCCAAGAGTCTATGAGCTGGCAGCTGGTGGCACTGCAGTTGGTACAGGATTAAATACCAGGATTGGTTTTGCTGAGAAGGTTGCTGCTAAAGTGTCTTCACTGACCGGTAAGGATGACACAAAAGAAGAGATTCTTCAAGTGATTGCATATGTGCTTTTCAGTCTTGGTTTCTGTGCACCCAGCACATGGCTGTCAAAAACTTTTTCCCTCAGAAGTACCCATTGGGGGGCTCAAGTTCCCCCTTTTGCCACTGCATGTATGTGTAGAGGGGGGAGCCACCACAGCCCCCCTCATTTTCTTCTTACTGCCCAGAATGGTCATTGGAACCCTGTTCAAGACCAGAACTGTTCTCATTCGTGTTCTCTCTCTCTCTCTCTGCTTGTGTGTATAGTAGTGTATGTCATATAGGTAATAAATGTTAGTGGTTTAAAAAAAATTCAGACTGGTTTTCCCCATCTGAGGATTTTTTTTCTGCATATGATACCCAAGTAACCAGAATTCAAGCCATGTGCTTCTTGCTTGAGGCCTATGCCAGTGAGCGACCCTCACAATAGCTGCCTGAAGTGCTTGGGTGAAGCACACGTTAAAGGCCAATGCCACATTTGCAAGGAGTTCTAGCCTAGAATGAAGGAGGATAGGGAGGCTAGGCTGAAATTCCTGCTGATGAAGGTGGCGCTCAGGCTACTGTCAGACCTGTCCCGATTTGACTCTGTTCTGAGTGCTGCAGCTTTGGTGAGAAGCATACTTCCAGCTTTGGTGCCAGGATACAACTAATCTCCCTTACTCATACTGGGGAACAAATATGAGACTTCCAAAGAAGCCCTGATCGGGGCAAGGTCTTCACCTTCTAAGTCTGCTAAGGTGGGCAAGAAGTAGAATGCACCTAAAACCACCTCCAAATCGGTGCCTAGGTTGAGGCAGTTGGCTCTGGTGCCGCAGAGAGCACTACAAAGCCAGAAGTGGCACTGTCATCATCTTCTGCACCTCAGGAGACTGTCTCAGTGATGAATACCCTGGAGGCATTTGCGGCGGCAAAGAATCTGCTCTGCCTTTGAGTGCCGGTGTGACCATCATCCCAGGAGTTGGATCCCTCAGCACTGTTGTCCTATCTGGAACCGGTAGTTCAACCTTTGGTACTGCAGCAGCCTGCTTCCTGCACGGGTGGCCCTTTGGTACCATTCAAGGGGAAAGCCACAATGATGATAATGTTCCACTCATCACCAGGTTCTTGGCATCAGTCTCTGGCTGGACCACTGAACCAGCTTCTCCGTGATCAAATGAAACGAAATCTTCATCATTGGATTTGGAGGTGGGATTGTACATCTCACAAGCCAGAAGCAGGACCCCTGGTCTCCTCACAGAGTGTCTCTTCCTACTGAAGGGTTGCAGCGGTAAGCTGGAACTGCCATGAGAATGTGGCCAGGCCAGTGGGGTGTGACCCCATATCAGTGACCATCTTGGAACCCTTAGGGGTTTCCCTCACCTTCCAGATCTTCCCCTCACCATGCATATTCAGTCCCCTCATCTAGAAGGACAAGAGTCTGCGCACCAGGGGGCTCTGTGTCTAGAGTCCGGTACCGAACGTCAAGAAGTCGTCACAGAGCCAGAGCAACAGCCAATAGAAGAGATTCTATCACCTCCAGTCTGGGCTTCCTCTTTGTCCTCTCCAGACAAAGTCTTTTTGTCGGGCAACTTCTCTCTCTCTCTCCCCCCCCCCCCCCCCCGATAATTGTAAAGTTTATCAGGAGCTGTTGAAGAGCATGGCTGCAGACTTGGGTGTACAGGCCAAGGTGGTCAGAGAGAGTCGTCATGTCGCCTAGTTGGCATTTTATCATCTGTTGGTCCCGCCAGGGTGGCTCTGCCAATTAGTGAGGAAATGCTAAAGCCTATAAAGGCTCTATGGTAGACTCCATCTTCATGTCTCCCACCTCAAAAAGGGCAGAAAGGAAAATATTATGTACCCTCCCTGGGTTTTGAATACCTCTATACTCACTCACTACTGGGCTCATTAGTGCCCTTGTTGCTCTCTCTCATTAGCCGCTATCACAACTAGTCTACCATCCCCAAACCAAAAAATGCTAAAAGGCTGGACTTGTTTGGCAGGAAGATTTATTTGACAGGGGTTTTACAGCTGCGAATTGGTAGCCAACAGGCTCTGCTGGGGTGGTATGATTTTAATTTATGAGGTTCCATGGAGAAGTTCAGAGAGCTGCTTCTGGAGAATGCCAGGCAGGAATTCTCTTCCTTGGTCAATGAGGGCAGACTAGTTGCGAGAACATCACTGTGGGCAGGGCCAAACGCAGCAGACTCAGCAGGTAGAACCATGGCTTCTATGCTCACCATGGACATCATCCTGATTGCAGCCTTCTGGTCTTCCCTATGAAGTCCAAAGTACAATCCAGGACTTGCCATTTGCGGGTCCTTCTCAATTCTCAGACCAGATGGACAGCAAGTTCCTTGAACTTAAGGACTCTAGTGCCACTCTAAAGTCCTTAGGCTTGTACACACCTACCCCAGTCAGAAAGCACTATTGGCCCCAGCAGATGCACTGGTATTCTGGTCCACCTCCTCAACAGGAGCTGTCCAAAAAGAGGTTCAGGGGTTATAGGCATATGCATCCCCCTTTCTGCTGTTTCGGCTCCAGCGCCTTCAAGACACCCAGGAAGTACAAAGCATTCATTTTAATGGGCTGGTCAAGGTTGCCATGCCAGTCTCTTTCCAGACCTAAGCTCCCTCACCTTCACAAACCATCTGTCCCACTTCCACAGTACTTGGTCCCAAATTACTTTGGACTAGTGGGTCTTGAACTCTGTGGAGGGTAGGATATACACTCCAGTTTGCTTCTATCCCTCCCTCTCCCTCTTCTGAGACCATTCTCGTGAGAAGCCCCTCATTCATCTCTCCTTCAGTTGGAAGCCATAGAGCGGTTTCCATGTCGTCTAAAAGGGAAGGGGTTTTACTCCAGCTATTACATAATCCCAAAGGTGATGGGGTTGCGGTTTCTCATACCAATCTTAGACTTGCATCAACTCAGCAGGTTCTTGAAAAAGATACTGTTCCTCATGGTCAGCACAACTTCTGTTGTTCCCTCCTTGACTTGTGGAGACTGGTATGCTGCCCTCAATTTAAAGAATGATTGCCACATGGAAGTAGGCAATCAAGCCCACAGGAAGTACCTCCGATGTCTGGTAATTCAAAATCATTGCCAGTCCATTGTACTACCTTTTGGCCTGTCAGCAGCACCCATGGTGTTTACAAATGTTATAGCAGTGGTAGCTGCTTTCCTCCGAAGATCAGATGTTCATGTTGATCTCTATCTGGAGGACTGGATTTTCGTGGGTTGGTCCAAACCGCAAGTACATAGCAGTGTACCCCTGATTCAGTCAACATTCAATGCCTTGGGACTATTAATGTAGAAAAGTCCCTCGTATCCCCAGTCCTGAGAATAGAGTTTATAGGGGCTGTGCCGGACTCATGACAAGCCAGGGCCATTCTTCCAGACTCGAGGTTTCAGGCAACTTGATCATTTGTTATAGGTTTGAAGGTTCACCCATCACAACAGCACGAAACTGTTTGAGAGTTCTGGGACATGTGGCCTTTTGCACCTATAGTGTTTCAATATGCCAGACTGCACCTAAGAACTCTGCAGGGCTGGCTGGCATCAGTCTAGTCAGCAAACCACCATCACTTAGCCTTCATGGTGAAGATGCCATCCCATGTCCTCACCTCTCTAGATTGGTGGACAAATCCAGCTAACGTATGTGTGCACATTCCATTTGCCTGCCTGCAACAGAAGCTCACACTGGTGACAGATGAATCTGCTCTAGAGTAGGGAGCCCACCTGGGTTCTTTGCAGACACAGCTCCTCAAAAGACTTAACTTTACACATCAGTGTCAGAACTAAAAGATGTCAGATGGGCATGCAAACTCTTTCTATCGCAGATCAGGGGAGGTAGCCTGCTAAACCTCCGACATGTGGTCAATGTTCTACCTCAACAAGCAGGGCAGAGCCCACTCTTCTCCACTCTTTCAGGAGGCCACTCTACTTTAGGAGCCCTGTATTGCCAACTGAAGAGATCTGGAAGCATTTTGCCTCCTGGGGGTATGAAACAACCTAACAGACAAGCTGAGCAGATCATTTATGAGTCACCACAAGTGGTCTCTTCATTCAGATGTGGTCAGATACATCTTCCAGTAATGGGGGTTTGTGCGTCCTACTGTTCTTGCTGTCAGTGGTGGCAGGAGGCATCGCCCTTCACTTGAACTGGCTCTCACGTGTACTAAGTTTGTTGCTTCTCCCCAGTTGCTGATACTTAATACTTTGGGTGAGCCTTTTAGCGAAAAGGCTCACAGTATAGGAATTAATATTTACTGCTGCCTTTTCCTTACCTTACATCAGCTGTTGTATCATGGTGGCTTTCTATCTGCCCCGTTGCTCATGCTAAGCCTTTTCCAGATCCTACTGTTTGTTGAGAACAAGAGCAGGCCTCCCTAAAATTAACATAGAATCTGAAAACTAACTTGAATTTTTAAGAGGGGAAAAATACACAGATTAAGGCTGAATTGTAAGAGTTTCTTTAAATTGGCAAAGTTGTGTGTGACAAACTGATAATGCCCACACTTCATTACAATGTTAAGGTTGTGAATTTTAAGTACTCAAAAGGAAATGTAGAGTGGTTGTAAACACTTAAGTATCTTACTCTTGTACATAACGCTGACCTTAGATGTGATCATCTTGTTCTTTGAGTGTTTGCATGTGTGCGTGCCTCGTGCACGGTTGTCGGAGAGCTTTTTTCCCTCAGCAGTTCCTGTCAGGGCGACTCAAGTGCCCTCTGTCACAACGTGCCACTGCGTGCTGGTATAAGAGGGTGGAACTGCCTCTGAGCCACCTCAGTTTCTTCTTACCTCCACTGGCGGTTGTCAGTAATCTCAGACTTTTTGTCATAAGTTTCTATCACTCCTTTGTATGTATGCTGTTATTGTTAGGAAGTAGTTAGTTAAAGTTAAGTTAGTTTTAGCGATAGATTTTAGTCTTAAGTCTTTTGGACTAATGTTTCATCTTTCAGAACTGGGATCAGTACTGAAGTGATCCCAGTCAACAGGTTTTAAATCCTACTAGGCTAAGCCTATGCCAGACAGTGACCAAGACCCAGCCTGTTGTGAAATGTTTGGGAGAATCCCACATAATTGACACATTTTACACTTGTAAGGGACTAAATGTATGTCTCTACGTACAGAGCTGCAGCAGTGCAGCTGTACTGATACAGCTGCACCGCTGCAGCGCGTCTTGTGAAGACACTCTATGCCAACAGGAGAGAGCTCTCCTGTCTTCATAAAAAAACCACCTGCATGAGCAGCATAAGTTATATTGGTGAGAGAAGCTCTCCCGCCGACAGCGCCGTGCACACGAACACTTATGTCAGTGTAACTTATGTCGCTCAGGTGGGTGGAATATTCACACCCCCTGAGCAACATATGTTGTGTAGACTTCACCTAAGTCCCGCTCAAAGAAAGAGTGGTGCGGCTCAAATGTTTGCTCATGGAGGCAGCACTTTGCCCCCCATCAGACTCGTCTCATGCAGAGTGAGCCCTAGATACATCAGCCTCCATATGGAGCACTCCGGGGATGTCTGCAGCCTCTTGGTTCCATTCACCAGTATTACAGAAAAGGCTTAGACTCTCCTCAGGCTCGATACCTTGCTCATGAGTGTTGGTGCCGAAGCCTAGTAGAGGCAGAGACTCTAAGACGTTTGGGGGAGAATCTCCTGCTGGAGCATTCTTCAGCTAAGAAGAAGGGGGCTCTGCCTCTGGAACCTGTGCCGGAGCCTGTGCCAGATCTGTCAAGCACGTCCCCTGAAAGGTCTATGTGACAGACCTATTGGTCACTGCTGCTTCCAACCACCCTGGAGACATATGCAGCTGCAAGAGACCTCCTTAGCCTCCCAATACCGGTATCCCTGGTTTTGCAAGAGGGTTTACACTCAGTCCCAACGCCTGTGGCACCTACCTCTCCACGTCGGGAACACACTGTACAGTTTCCTCCCAAACTTCTGCAAGGCCTGTGCAGTCGAAAGGCAAGCCTCCTTTGATATCTCTGGTACCACCATCCCTGGGCTCAGGCTACTTCTCTCCAGTCCCAACTGGTTGTGCCCCACAGATGTTGGACATTTCAGATTCTTCCTCTTAAAATTCAGAGGTGGATTCATCTGTATCCCATTCAAGACAGAGCATACTCTCCATCACAGACTTGGGGACTGCAGCTCATGCAACAGTCACAGCACTGGCCACCTCCTAAGGAGCAGTGGCCCGTTCAAGGCTGGGTCCCAGGCCCATATCAGTGGCCATTCTGGATACCGCAGGACATCCTTCTAGGACCTCCCCCATCCTTCTAGGACCTTTCAGTCTTTGTATTCGAGACCGCTTGCGGGGATTGGCACTGAGAGCATCATTCTCCAGTAACCAGGTGGTTCGAGTACCTGTGTCAGTTTTGTCATCTTGGATCGGTGGATGGACCCTCTGAAAGTCTGTGGAGTTTTCTTTATCCCCCTTGTTACCAACCCTCACTTTAATACAGACACATCAACCCTGGGTTGGGGAGTTCATTTGGGGTCCCTGCAGACTCAGTCTCTCGTCATCTCAGAATCTAATGACTCATATAAATGTCAGGGAGTTAAGAGCTTTGTGGCTAGCCTGTTTCAGCTTTCTTCCTGTATATAGTAGGAAAGAAGTTGTTCATTCTGACAACTCTGCAACTGTGTTTTGTAAACAGATAGGGAGGAGCATGGTTGACCCAGCTATGCTAGGAGGCAATTCACTTCTGGAACTTTTTTGCATAACCAATTCAATTCATCTCAGTCCTGCTTACTTTCCAGGGAAACAGAACACTTTGGTAAATCAACTGAGCAGGATCTTCTCTGATCACCACAAGTGGTCTTTATGCTTGGACATTACCAAATCCATCTTCCAGCTCTGGGGGACTCCCCACGTGGACCTGTTTTCAACAGAGTCCAACAGAAAATGCCATTGGTGGTGGTCCGAGCGAGGTTTCGACTCAGGCTTATTGACGCATGCTTTTCTTCTACCTTGGAATGACCCCCTCCTGTACACCTTAACTCTGAATCCCTTGCTGCCCAGGGTCTTGTTTAAAGACAAACAAGACCATGCTCATCTCATCCTCATAGCACCAGCGTGGGCTCGACAACACTGTTGCTTAACCTTGCTGATCTTGCCAATCAAGCCTTTGCTGCCTTTCCTGTTGAATCCAGATGTGATTTCTCAGAACTGAGGCCGCCTGTTCTATCCCAATCTACGAAACTTACACCTAATGGTTTGGATGCTTCATGGTTAATGCCTTTGGAGAGATCCTAGTCTAAGGATGTCCAGGAAATGCTTCTGAATAGTAGAAAACCCTCGATTTAGAGCATTTAAGTGGCTAAATGGAAGAACTTCTCCATTTGGTCCGGTCAGAAAAGCATGTCACTGGAGCATGCACCCCTGAACCTCGTACTGGACTATCTTCTGTACCTAAAACGTCAGAGTTCGGCAGTTAGCTGCCAAAAGTACTCTTACAGAGCTATCTCAGCTTTGCATACCTCAGGGGATAGTAGATCCTTTTTCTCCAACCCCATTGTTGACAGATTCCTAAAGGGCTTGATCAGATAGGATCTTGCACATGGGGGTACAATCTGACCTTGGGATCTGAACTTGGTTCTAGCAAAGTTAATGGGACCACCATTTAAACCCTTTGCAACTTGCTCTCTGGTCCACCTTTCTACGAAGGTAGCATTTTTAGTTGCCATTACTCAGCCAGAAGGGTGAGCAAGTTGAGACCCCTATTGTTAGAAATTCTCAGTGCAATTTTCCATAATGATACGTTTATCTTCGCCCTCACCCAAAACTTTTCACAAAGGTAGTCTCTAATTTTCCTGTTAACCAGGCAATCTATTTACCGACATCCCATGAGCATAGAGATGAAGAGGTACTTTGTTTATTAGATGTGAGAAGGGTTTTAGTTTTCTACCAGGAGTGTACTAAGTCGTTTAGATCCTCCACACAGTTATTCATTGTGGTTGCTGACAGAGTTAAGGGCTGACCAGTTTCCACTCGGAGAATCTCATCTTGGATCTCTTTGTGCATTTGTTTATGCTACCAGTTGGCTAATATAGACCCACCAGCTAGAGTATTGGTGTATTCTGCTGGAGCACAAGCAACTTTGGCAGCTTTCTTGGCACAAGTGCCGATCATAGAAATTTGTAAAATAGCAACTTGGTCAGCGGTCCACACTTCTGCTTCTCATTATGCCATTTCCTGTCAGTCCAGGGATGATGCCAGTTTCGGATAGGTTGTCCTGCAATCACTGTTCAGGTAGACTGCAAGTCTATCTCCATGTTTTGTCTGCCTGTGAGTCACCTGCAATAGAATGGACATGTGCAGGCACTTGAACAAAAAAAAGTTACCTACTTTTCTGTAACTGTTGTTCTTTGAGATGTGTTGCACATGTCCATTCCATGACCTGCCTTCCTTCCCCTCTCTATCATAGTCTATCCGGTACGAAGGAACTGAGGGGGGTGATGCAGTGGCATGTGGTGACAGAGGGTGTTTGAGCTGCCCCAATGGGTACTTTTGAGGGAAAAAGTTTTCCTGACAACTGTGCATGAAGCACGCATACATCTACAGTGGAATGGACATGTGCAACACATCTCGAAGAACAACAGTTACAGAAAGGTAGGTAAGTTTTTTTTTCTCAAACAATACCACCATGAAAAGAACTTTTCTTTAGGAAACTTTTGGTTGTCAGAAGTCTGGAGAAGAAAACATTCTGCTTGACGTGGCTGCTTAATATTTTTACTTTTATATTATCTATTTTATGATTTCCGTATTAACTAGACCGCATTTCAAGAGCTTTGGCTAAGGGGCATGCTTTTTAAACTAATGATTATGCCTCAAAAACCTTTAATACTTATTTCTCTGTAGGTTTGTCTTTCATCACTGCTCCAAATAAATTTGAAGCTCTTGCTGCTCACGATGCTCTAGTTGAACTCAGTGGGGCCATGAACACTGTGGCTTGCAGTCTGATGAAGATAGCTAATGATATTCGTTTCTTGGGTTCTGGACCACGCTCTGGTCTAGGGGAACTCATCCTGCCTGAAAACGAACCTGGAAGCAGCATCATGCCAGGTAGTGTATCCAATAACAAATGTCAATTACATTTGTGTGGAAAAGTAAGAGTAATTAACAATTATGTAAAGAACTATATCTCAGAGTTCAGTGGTAAAATGGTACGAAGCACTGAAATGGTGCAGTTTTTGCTAGCCACTAATTCTCTATTTTTGTCCACAAAAATGTGTGCAAGTAAAATTATTTACTTTATAACATGTGTGTTTGTGTGTGTGAGAATATGCTTTGGAGAGATGTAGTATAAAGGTTTAGTTGGCATGAATCTGGTAAGAGTGCATTATTTATGATAAAGCCAACACATTTTTATGCAGAGGTTTTTACTGTCACAGATTTTTAGATCTACCCTCTGAATACAAATAGCATCTCTTATTCAGTTTTAAAAAGTAAAGGTGGATTGGCTTGGGGACTGCGGACTAAATTTCATCTCTCCCTCCCAACCAGGTGAAGATTGCATGAGGAAGAAGAGCAAGGGAGGGGAATAAGGACTTTGAAAACTATTCTTCTTCCCCTTTCTAAAAAGTAATTCAAAGCAGGCCCTTCAGCTGATTACTTGCAGATGGAATGGGTGCGTGTGTGTGTGTGTGTGTGTGTGATCTTTGTCTGTTTAGTTCCACATATAAATAAATACAAGCCATTGTGGCAGCTTGTGGTTTTTTTTCTTCTGTGGAATATTTTTAAATGGGAGAGGTTTTAGGATTGAAACACGCATAATAATTTTCTGATCCAAATGGCCTTTGATTCTGATTTCTTTCCCCTGAAGTAAATGAGGTCTGTGCAGGTCACTTCTCCATATTGAGGATAAGGGTGGCAGCCAACTGCACAGTTCACATGCTCCTGGAAGGTTGCCGGTGCAGCCCTCATCTTAACAAAGTTTGGACAGCCCTACTTTAAAGTGTAATCTTGCAGCTCCTCCTTTCCTCCTCAAAGAAAGGGGAGAAATGTAATTTTTAAAAAGCTTTGATTGTTTTGTGGGAGCTATGAACGGGAGTAAGTTTTAGAATATTAATCTTTGTCTTGAGTAGCAATGCATTCTGGGAGGCAAACAGTTGTTAAGGACATCCAAGGTAAATGTCCGACAGACTTCTCACAGCATAAACAAATTCTGGTTGTTATCAGAAAAGTGCAGTGGGTTTAATAAATCTGTGCCTGTATGTTGTTCACTGCTTGACTGCCGCCTCTTTTACATGTTTCTTGAAATCACATTTACCATTTCTGAGAATCTAAAATCAGAAAACAAAAACTGGAAAACTTTTTTTTTTTTTTTCTCTAAACACTTTCCCCTTCTCTCCCCAACAGGAAAAGTAAACCCTACCCAGTGTGAGGCCGTAACCATGGTGGCAGCTCAAGTGATGGGAAATCATGTTGCTGTTACAGTGGGAGGCAGCAATGGACATTTTGAATTGAATGTTTTCAAGCCCATGATTGTAAGCTCAAAACTTTTTTTATTAAAAAAACAGTTATCTTACTGTATATTCTTAGGGAAGAATTTTAGTGATTGCTTGGACAGCACAAGCACCAGAGAGGTAGAGAATATTAATATTAGAAGAATCTTGAATTCTGCTTGATGATAAATCAAATAGCTCATCATTTTGAGAAATAACTGGCTGTCCAATATGTAAGAATTGAGTTTTTTAGCACTTTATCATAGAAATGCATTATAAACTCTAATTATCATAGTGCCCCTAGGAGAAAAGGGCAGATGGCAAAACTAAGGCAACAAGAGTAAGTAACTTGTTTAAAGCCAAAAAGGATCTGTGTCAGAACTGAGGTTTTGAACTAAGGAATTCCTGTTTTCCATTCCAGTGCCCAGAAGACTTTGTTTTGTTGTGCAGTCCCTTTGGCCTTCCTGCAGTACTCACCCCAATTGCCCGGAAAGACACTTACCATTGTACCATTAAATTAATTAACTGTTCAGATTCACATTACAAATGTTTAAAATGTACATTCAGGATAATAATCTTGGGCTCGGGGCCTCTAAAATATTTATCATATGCATTTCCTACGAGGACATCAGAATCTTAATGTGACCATTTCCTTACTGTGTTTAATGGCAGAGGCACAGCTGAGCAGAGGAGTATATAGCATACACAGTTAATCATTTTCACACTTGAAATTTCAGGCTACATCATACCTATATTACTTCCTGTAAAAATGTTGTGTGAGTTAAATCCACATGTCTGATTCAATCTGCTTCTGGGAGGTGTCAAGGCAACAAGTAGTTCATTTGCACACTTGTCTTGTCTGGGTGCTTATTCTTCCCTCTAGACTCGATTGTGCAGGGCATGGAGGAATAGAAGGAAACCTGTTCAGTATAGGTGGAGAAAGAAAACAAAGGACTGAGGGGGCTGCCTTTCTCCATGAAGGGAGAGTTAGGAAGAGGAGAGGAGGAGGAGGAATGCACAGGAGAAATTGAGGGAAAGAATAGAGATAAAAGCATAAAAACAGGGCATTGTGGAGAAGGAAGACCAAAAAGTCAAAACGAGAAGAAAAAATAAGGTAAGAGATACAGCTGGAGAGATCATTAAAATAACAGTGGTGCTGGGCTTGTAGAATAGGCTACATTACAGCAGAAAGATCAGGGCAGTAAAAACAGTGAGGGGGATGTAGGAAGCAATATTTTGTTGTCTTGTACCTGGCCATTTACTGTTTGCTACTTTTTTCAATTTTTTTCATGCTGTTTAAGGGTATTTTAAACAAAATGAAGACTATTAAAAGCTGTATGTACTGGTCTATGAATCTCCTAAATAGACTTAGTAAGGAAATTTTTTTTTCATTTGAAAAAGCTGCTTTCTTCAAAGTCTCTATCTAACTTTGACAATAATATTAGCATACTCAACAGCTATAGTGATATTCCCAATAGGAGATATAGGTGTCCCTTTCCATCATTATTCTTTACTAAATTTTGGCTTTAGTACTATCAACTGGATGCTGTTTCAGGGTAATTGACTGCATGCCAATTGTGCGTCCACTTACTAATTTTAAATATCTTTTATTGATGTGTGTAAAATGCACACATTTTCTTTCTGAAATCTAGCACTTACATAGCACATTTTTAATCTTGATTTCTAAGTAGCTTACAAAGATGCGTTGCTTATATATTCGATGGTATGGATATTATCTACTGCAGTTAAGTGTTCTTCAGGATATGAAATGCTTCACATAAAGTGCTTTTTTAAATATCAGTGGCTCAATGTATATCGCAAAAGGAAGAGAGTACAGTACAGCACACTATTCTTTGCTAAAGATGTACTGTCAAATGGATGGGTATTATAAGGTTTTTAAGAAATGAAGCATCAGATAATGAAAATGTTAATAGCTGCATCTAATAACTTTCTGCATTTTTTAGATTAAAAATGTATTAAACTCTGCAAGGCTCCTTGGAGATGTCTCGGTTTCCTTCACTGACAACTGTGTGGTCGGAATCCAAGCCAACACGGAGAGGATCAACAAACTAATGAACGAGTCGTTGATGTTGGTGACAGCGCTTAATCCCCACATAGGTAAAAGTCTGAGGCTGATATCTATTCAGTAGAATATATAAACTTCTCAAAAAAATATATAGTGAAAGTTACTGTGACTAACCAAGCAGTAGATTACAGGCGAGTCGCATCTTAGGCGCATTTAACATGCGCGAATCCAGCTTTGTGCGGTCGGCAAAAACAGAGAGGAAAAAAGAGAATTTTAAAACTGCATCGGTAGTGCGGGTGATTCCGCCCGCCATTCAACTCAATGAGTGTTTCACTATACGCGGTTTTCGCTTTACGCGCTAACCGCGGAACGGAATCCCCGCATAAGATGAGACTTACCTGTACTCTGCTTAACAAGGTACAATGTTTCAGACGTCTATTGTGGTCAAGAATTATTATAGAATCATAGAATATCAGGATTGCAAGGGACCTTAGGAGGTCATCTAGTCCAACCCCCTGCTCAAAGCAGGACCAATCCCCAATTTTTGCCCCAGATCCCTAAATGGCCCCCTCGAGGATTGAACTCACAACCCTGGGTTTAGCAGGCCAGTGCTCAAACCACTGAGCTATCCCTCCCCCCGCAATGCACTCAAGTGCTTGATCAAAAATTGTCTTTATTGACAAACAAACTGAATTAATAAGAGAGCCCATTATGGCCAGATAACTTATTTTTATGTAAAAAAAGAAAAACAATTTCTAATTGTTCACCTACATATGTTGAAGAATTCCATAACATTATGATGTTATAGAAAACTAGCATAGACAATTACACAATCAAGGCCCTGTGTTGACAGGGGAACATGTGTATCCCAGAGGTATGAGTGAGGCTAAGTTTTTTTTGTCACGGATATTTTTAGTAAAAGTCAGGGACATAAACAAAAATTCCAGGGCTTTGGAGCGGAGCCCCGGAGCTGGAGCGGAGCAATTTAAAAATTTGATTGCTCCAAATCCCTGAAAAATTCATGGCATCCTGTGACCTGTCCCTGACTTTCACTAAAAATATCCGTGACAAAAGGGGTAGGTGGGTTCAGCACCCATTGCTGTTGGGGCTCCTGGGTCCCTCAGCGCTGCAGTGCGTGGGAGCTCTGGGGTCCCCCTGCACCTGGGGATGGACTGCTATGGGGTCCCCTCGCCCTGGGAAACTGGCAGCTGCAGAGTCCCCCAGCTGCCTGCTGTGGCTGGTAGCTGCGCAGGGTCCACCCGCCCGCTGCAGCTTGGCAGCTGTGGGGTCACCCCACCAGGTTGGGGGCTGGGAGCTGCAAGGGCAGAGCTGGCTGGGAGCTCCAGCCCCAGGGCAGAAAATGTCACGGTCAATGGAAGTCATGGATTCCGTGACATAATAGTAGCCTTACTCATGAGTAGGGTGCCTAGGTCAGTCTCGTCTAGCCATATTCTCATTTTATACAGATAACACTAGTATTATAAATAAAACTAAAATACAGAAGATGGAAATAAATGAAGTACACCTTGTGATATATTATCCTTTTTATTGTTTTTTTTGTTCACTCACAAAATTCAGTAATACTCAGTGTCTCGCATTTGAGATTGCATTAGTGAGGTTGGGCTTTATCTTACAGGGGAAGAGGGATAGCTCAGTGGTTTGAGCATTGGCCTGCTAAACCCAGGGTTGTGAGTTCAATCCTTGAGGGGGCCATTTAGGGATCTGGGGCAAAAATTGGGGATTGGTCCTGCTTTGAGCAGGTGGTTGGACTAGATGACCTCCTAAGGTCCCTTCTAACCCTGATATTCTATGATTCTGTGATACACTTGGTCCTGCCTATCTGTTTGTCTCATCCATCCACAGAATAATTCCTCTTATCTTGTTTAATCACACTGTACACACTGAACAGCATGTATATCCCAGAAGCCTTTGCATCAGGCACTATTGATGAATGTGAATGTAAATACTGCTGAGGTGTACAGATGTAGAAGCTGGCTAGCATGCCAGCAGCCTGATGAAGCAATGTCAGCACCAAAGATACAGAAACTCTTACAGGCTAAGAGATGGGTGGGATTTCTTGTCCATGAGGATGATGGAGAAGATGGAGGAAAGGGATCTTCAAGCTTATCTGAGTTCATTTCTACAATATGTCTTCCCTGGCCATATACACTCTAGCTGTTATCCTCTTCACAATTTTATGAACTAATATTCTTGTATAAATATTAATAACTATCACAACCTTTACATAATCAGAAGTAGATAAAGAGCAGTTCTTCGTGTGGTTGCGGATCTGAATTCCACTCAAGTGTGCACATGCCAAGTGCACGAGAGCTGGAGAACGTTGCCTGTAGGCGGCGCTGCGCTCATGCCTCTGGCCTTTAGCCCCTCCCCAGGCTATTTAAGGGTGTTGCCAGCCTGATCCCCCTTTGTCCCTTTACTGCCTGCAGCTACCGTCAGAGTGTTTGATGTGGTTGTTCCTCTGTTTTCTAGAGTTTTATTGTATGTAGTTTGTTAGTGTAGTTTAGTAGTACCCTTAGGTTTAGTTGTATTAGTAGGTTAAGATTGATTGATATTTACTCTGGGTGATGCCCTCAGTGAGGTTTAAACAGTGTCCATCATGTGGGATGTCTATCGCCAACAGTGACCCCCACCTGTAGTGTTTGTTGTGCACAGGAGAAGGGCAGATGAAAGAGAGGTGCTCCATGTTTAAAAAGAGAATTAACATGGTGAGGGACTTGTGTCTGAAGCAGTACCTCTTAGAGCAGGCCGTGAGGCCCGTTTCAGCACTGGGGACCTCTTCGGATTGCTTTGACCTGCACTCTCCTTCAGAACTGGCCTGGGATGTAGCTCCCAGTTTGGGGTCTGGTGCTTCCCCTAATGGGAAGTGGATTGTTCTCCTTTCTTTTGTCCTCCAAGAAAAAGGTCTCCCAAGACCATCCAGGACTTGGTGAGATGCCTCCTTGTCTTTTTAAGAGGAGTACTGACTGGCACTGTGAATCTTCCGGTATGCAAGATGGAGCTGGGCCACCTAACCGCTCCCTGGTACTCTCCCATGATCAGTTAGACATTGTACCATTGACTCGGGTACTGGCCATGTGAGTCTGAGGCTAGGTCTACACTACCCCCCCTATCGAACTAAGGTACGCAACTTCAGCTACGTGAATAACGTAGCTGAAGTCGCAGTACCTTAGTTCGAATGAAAAAGCACTTACCCGGGGTCCACACGCGGCGCGCAGGCTCCCGTCGACTCCGCCTACTCCGTTCGTCGAGCTGGAGTACCAGCGTCGACAACGGAGCACTTCCTGGTTCGATTTATCGCGTCTTGACAAGACGCGATAAATCGAACCCAGAACATCGATCCGACGCGTTCGACGCGACGCGTAAGTATAGACCTACCCTGAGTTAGGTACCAACAACATCCTGCATCAGCACTGCCTGTTTCTATGCCATTGGTCTACAAGGCAGGAATGGAGAGGCAGAGCAGGTCTGACACTGATTCCCTAATAATTCAGGAGCATTTGGCAGCTGGGCAGCTGCTGCTTCTGCTGTGCCCTCAGCATCATCTGGTTTGGTTGCAGATTGTCTTGTTCCTTGGCACTGTATTCCGTTCCACCTGAGAATCAGAGTTGCAGTCAACATCCTGTTTGGTACTGAGGGACCCATCGGTGCAGACACTGTCTTTGGCACTGACTATATCTTTGCTGCAGACTTAATCTTTAGGATTGGTACTGACTTCCACTCAAGGACTGTTTGCTCTGGGACCGAGTGGAACTGCTTTAAGCCAACATTCAAGGAGAAATTGGTCCAGTGTATCCTTTCATGTACCCTTGTGACTTCAAATTAAGTAAAACATAGTAGCAGTAGTTCCTAATAGACCAAGTTTTCTTCTTTCACAGGTCTTCTGAACACACAGTGGCCAAAATCATGATTAATCTGATGTTTCTTTTGTTTTAATTACAGGATATGACAAGTCAGCTAAGATTGCCAAAACAGCACACAAAGAAGGGACAACACTAAAAGAAGCAGCTATTAAGCTTGGATTCCTTACATCAGCACAATTTGATCAGTGGGTGAAGCCTAAAGATATGCTAGGTCCTCAGTAAGTTTAACAAGTGTACTTAACAGGAAAAAAATTAAATTGTATAAAACAAAATATTTTGCAGCTCACTTTGTTTTTCATGGCCACTTATATCATGATTGAAGTGTTTTTCCATATGGGGCATAAGGTTATATTAGGAAATTGTTCTAATATAATAAATATTCCAAAAAGATTGATTCATACAACTGCATCTCATTGCCAAAGATACCTCATTGTTTATGTAGTTTGATACATGTCCTCAAAAATAATTGCATACTTGAAAGGATGGTGCTACCAGAGCAATATCTATAAAATTAACTCTATGTAATAAAAGGCAATGCATCTTTTATTACTGAAACAAAACATAAAGAAATACTGTAAATAACTTCCTTTATAGATCATTTGATTAGCCAATTTAAAGTATTGGAGCCTTCCAGTACTGGACTGCCTGCTTTAAACCAAAAGGTAACTTTGTTCAGGAATAAAGATGAATGACTAATTTACTAGATGTCCTTGAAAATGTATTCATATTTTGCAGAACATAATTTTAATATTTGTAAACCAAACACCTGCATTGTCAATGCCAAGAAACCCAACTTTAAATTTGCCTTCCAATGTTTTCCTAATTTCTCAAAAATTAAATGTATAAAAACTTTCTTGTGTATCCTAAAGGACATAAAATTTTAGACTATTTTGTTCACAGCCTTTATTAAATAGTGGAAGTTGCAGTAACCTGATCTAGTAACACCAAGAAATCAGACCCCTTCAATTGTGTGCCAAAACAACAAATGGCGGACATACACCCTCAGCTAAAGAGGTAAATATTTTTGTCAGCTGGAGCCTGATAGCTAGCCCTCAGCCAAGCACTGGGTAAGGTAACAGACCTCGTTGGATTAGATGAAATGAAGACATAAGGCACATTGAACAAGATGAGACATTGCGGAACTGCATATGATGGGGAAGTTCTATGGCCTCTGTTACACAGGAGATCAGACTAGATCAGGGGTGGACAAACTAGGGCCCGCGTGCTGCATCTGGGCCATGAGCCATTTGAAGCCGGCCTGCAAGCTCCCGCTGGGGAGCGGCGTCTGGGGCTTGCCTCAGTCCGGCTCTCCAGCCAGGGCACTGGGTCGGGGGCCACACCACGTGGCTCCCAGAAGCTGCGGCATGAGCTGTGGGATGGCCCTGCTCTGGTTCCTAAGCGCTCCAATGGGAGCTGCAGGGGTGGTGCCTGCAGATGGAGCAGCGTGCAGAACCACCTGGCTGCGCCTCTGCGTAGGAGGCAGAGAAGGGACATGCCATCACTTCCGGGAGCCGCTTGAGGTAAGCGCTGCTTGGAGCCTGCACCCCTGAGCCTCTCCCCATGCCCCAACCCCCTGCCCCTGCCCTGATCCCTGTCCCGCTCTCCAAACCCCTTGATTCCAGCCCAGAGCACCCTCTTGCACCCGAAACCTCTCATCCCCAGCCCCACCCCAGAGCCCGCACCCCCAGCCGGAACCTGCACTCCTTCCCGCACCCCAACCCCAGTTTTGTGAGCATTCATGGTCCGCCATACAATTTCTGTTCCCTGATGTGGCCCTCAGGCCAAAAGGTTTGCCCACCCTTGGACTAGATGATCACAATAATCCATTCTGGCTTTGGAATCTATGAATCCATAGCACTCTCAGGTAGGAGAAATAATTGCCCACTGCCTCCCTTTGAGAATGCATGGCAAAGAAGGAATTGAGCCGCAAAAAAGCAGCCCTGGCAAATCTTGCTATTGTCTATAGGTGAGTCACCAACTCCTGACCAACAGTACTGAAGGCAGTTGATAGATCTGATAGTATCAGCATGTACACCCGATCTTCAGCAGCAGGAACAGATCACTATTGTGATCTGCATTCCATAACCAAATTTGGTACAGTAGAACCTCAGAGTTACAAACACCAAAGTTACAAACTGACTGGTCAACTACACACCTCACTGGAACTGGAAGTACACAATCAGGCGGCAGCAGCAGAGAGAGCGGGGGGGAAAAGCAAATACAGTACAGTATTGTTAAAAATAAAAGGAAAGTTTAGAAAAAAGACTTGTACTTATTTCATTTAAATTAAGATGTCTAAAAGCAGCATTTTTCTTCTGCATAGTAAAGTTTCAAAGCTGTATTAAGTCAATGTTCAGTTGTAAACTTTTGAAAGAACAACAATAATGTTTTGTTCAGAGTTATGAACAACCTCCATTCCTGAGGTGTTCGTAACTCTGAGGTTCTACTGTATTCAGACAGAGTTCCAGGGGATTTGAGACAACTGCATGCTCACAGTTGATTTGCCCTAACCTTTTCAATAATCTTAACCACAAATGGAAGGTTTGAAGTATTGCCTTTGTGTCTCTGTCAAAAGGTGGTTTCTTGAGTGGTGGCAATACATGTTCTCCACTAAGTAGAGAGTTTGCCCTTCTTCAAGCAGGCACTGACAAGCTCCATCAACAGTGGCCCTGTTTTTTTGACAACTACAAATGTTCTTTTAAGGTTTGTTACCCTGAGTTACTGATATCAACTCCATGTTAACACTTTTGCATAAGGATTTTTTAATGTTGTGAAATGTGTGTGTTGAAAGCCAAGGAACCAGGATACCTTATGAAGCAGCTTGGCTCGCCAGAGCAGTAAGGTAGAGGGAACAGAGAGCTGGAAACTGTGTGGAGCTCTGTATTGTTCCTAACTCACCAGCCAACCTCACAGTCTGCACCACCCTATTTTCACTCTATTTTGCCTCTGTACATGCCTTCTAAAGGCACCAGAGAACTTGTTTTTGAAGACCTTAGTTGAATCATCAGGAACCATGGGCCTGATGCATAAACAGCTATTATCCCTGACAACATAAGAGCTCTGCCAGATTTGCTAGGAAAGATTTTTGTCCTTTGAACCATAACGATTTGGCTCCCAAAATTGCTGTTCTAGGATTACTGCAGATCATCTGGTTCAAGGAGCTGTTTGGCTTACAGTCTACACCAAGTGTCTGCTGCTCCTCCAAGCTCTTAAGCAGAGATTTTTGGCTCATGGAGCTAATAAGCTTTGTTGTGACTAGAAATTCCAAACTTCAAGAAACTAGGTATTTTATTTAATTTATGAACTCTGCCAGGCTGTCTTCAGAGCTTCCATGTTCTTTGAAACAAAACTGTTTGGTTTTTTTATTTTTGTTTAATCTAGTTTGAAATCACCTTACCCCTATCTTCTGAGCTATAGGGCTTATGGAGCTTACAAAACTCTACTAATTATGCCCTGGGTGCTCTTAAATTCCTTGAGCAAGAACCATGAGTATAAGAGTTTACACCAGGTTATCTGGGTCCCCTAAGATCCTTGAATTAGAACTATTAGAACCATGGAGTTCATGAGCTTCGCGGGGGGTTCTCTTTTAGATTCTAAATGCCTTCAACCAGTAAGCTTTACTTAAACATCTAGAGAGCATTTTAGGATTCAAAAGTCAGTTTAAAAAACCAACACACAATTTTAACCCCACCAGTCTGGGAAAATACCATATGAACTAGATTGCATCTATGATGGGGGAGAATGGGGGGGAGAGAGTGTCTAGTTCAGGCTAAAAGTTACAGATCATTTTACTAAAAATCATTAGGATATTTCAGTCTCACATCTCAAACGTTTTATCCATCAACATAAAACAATCCTGATCCAACCCCCCTCCCCCTTGCCTATGATGTTTGTGTGGTGTTGTGTGTTTGGGGTTTTTTTATATTATCATCCCAGATTCCCCCTCTGCTCACTGGCCGTATTGGGATAGTTGCCTTAGCTTTGTGTTTTTCACTCTAATTAATTAATTAATTAAAGAGAAGGTGGGTGAGGTAATATCTTTTATTGGACTAACCTCTTTTGGGGAGAGACAAGCTTTCAAGCTACACAGAGCTCCTCTTCAGCTAATGAATTAGCTTGCTAGTGTGATAGTGTGGGGCACTGTATTGTTTTGGTCGGTTTGTCAGAGTGAGGGTCTGTTACTAGCATTCCCTGTACGGGGGTGAGGTTCTTTGCTCTACTGATCGAAGTCAGCAGCGTGAGTGATACTCCATTGACCTTGATCACGCTTCCTGCCAGCTGTAACTTTTGAACCCTTACCACGTCCCTGGAGAAGGAAAGGGGTTGCCTACGTTGCTTAGACGTGTCCCTGGAGGTTTTTTTTTTGTTTGTTTTTTTAAATAAAATCAATTTAACAGGGTGTACCTATTGGGTTCCGGGAAGTGGGCGGGCGGAAGCCCGCCCACTGCTAAAGGACCCCCCCCTAGTTCCTGGGTGACAGCACAAGACCCTCTTTAATTAAAGACTCATTTTTAATTCCTGGAGCCTCCAGCACAATCCTAGGACGCTGCAACCCCACGGACTGGAGGAGGCACCTCGCCCACCCGCTTCAGGCTGGGGCACAGCGCCCAGCCGCGCTCGCAACCCCCTCGCCCGGAGCGGGGATTGTCGGTTACCCCCGCCCTAGGGCGCTCCCCTGGGGCCTGAACGCGGAGGCCCCGCCCCCCCGGACGGGGTGGGGGTCGAGGCCGAGGGGCGCGGTCTCTGGAACGCTCCGGGGCGCGGAGGAAGGACCGGTCAGGATGAGGACGCGGGCTGCGGCGGGACCCTTGATTGGTGTCTCTGTCCCGAGCTGCTCCCGTTAGCCCCGCCCCCACATCCAGGGCCAATCACTGCTCCTGCCCTGCTCGCTCACTTCCGCCCTTAGCGTTCCCGGATTGGCTGTCGGGTGTGGCGTCACTGGCGCCGGCGCAGAGCGAACGGCAGCGGGGGAGGGGGCGGCGAGACGGAGCGTTTCCGGGTTGGGGGGGAGTCGCTGCTGCCGGTGCCGCCGCCGCTTGTGTCTGTCCCGCTCTCAGGCCGCCGCGATGAATCGATTCTTCGGGAAATCGAAGCCGAAGGGGCCGCCGCCGAACCTCACCGACTGCATCGGGACGGTGAGAGTGTGACGTGGGGGCCGGGCCGCCCCGCCCCAGCCCGTGTTGTGGTCGCTGAGGCGGCTCTGGCCCGGGTTAGGGGGGAAAATCCCCGGCCGGGTGAGGCCCGCCCCGGGCCCTTGTTGTTATCAGGACCTGCGTGTGCCTCAGCCGCGGGGGGACACAATCCCCCCCTCCCCCGCAGCCGCGAGCCAGCCGCACCCATAGGGAGAGCCGCACCCCGAGAAACACCCAGCGACACTGGAGCGAGAGCGAGACACAGTCCCCCCCCCCCCCACCGAGAGGGAGACCTGAGTGGGGCGGGCACCTGACCTGGACACCCCTCTCCCCCCCCCCCCCCCCCGAGACGCACAAGACAGACACACTGTGACACCTAGAGAGGAGGAGACACCTCGAGAAACATGCGGCGACACCTAGAGAGAGAGAAACGCCCCCCCCCCCCCAAATCTATACTCAGACGCCTATGGACAGACGCACTCCGAGCCCTGCTACCTCAATGTTTTCTCTGTTGTTACCGACTCTATTCATCCTCCCAAGGGCTGTCACACACACGCACCCCTCCTTTCTTTTCTTGTTTCTCTCATAACCCCACTGCCTGCCAATCCCAAACAGCACATTGTGGAAAAGCTGGACTGGGCCCAGTGGGAAGCACACACTGTGCAGTTCAAAGGGTGGTGGCCAAGTCACATGAATGCTATCTTCGGGCTGGTGAAGAATGATGGGATTGTTCTTAGCACAGTCTCTGCCACAGCCGAACTTGCTGCAAAACAGTGTAAAGGCATACAGAGATGTGATGGGCTTGTTTAATTGCCCTTTAAATACGTGCAAGTTGAGATGTATTAATAGAGCAGTCAAACATGCAGTTGAGTGTCTCACTGCTATTGTAATGTTATTTTGGAAAGAAAGCTTAGGAAGACATTTAGGAGATCAGACCACATGATCTGGTGGTCCTTTTGACCCTTAAAATCTATAAAATGCAATCTTCCTGCAAACTTTTGGTTTAGGGAGTATACCTTTCCACTATAAAATAATTAAAAGATGAGGAAAAAGAATATGGTGCTTTGAGGTATTTGGTTAACTTATTGGAAGATTTAAATTATGCAGCATTTGTGCTTTAACAACAAAAGTCTAAAAACAAATAGACTTTTAGCCTTTATGGTGGCAATGAAACCTTCCAAATATGAACTGAAACTACTACAAAACTAATTCACGACTGTCTTCTGGAATCTGCAGGCAGTCTGAAACAATTCCTGTAAACAAACTGCTCCATTCATCTCAATGGGTTGTTGTTACCTTTTCAACCTATTAAGAACAGAATTTAGGTACTCAGCTGTGCTGAACATGCAATTGCATCAACTGTGTGCAAATCAGATAATTGCATATGCTAGTAGACAAATAAACAAATGGAAGAGATGATCATGATCAGTGTCTGGGATAACTTTTCCTACTGAGTGATGCTCTTTGCAATTACTTTACTAACTAAAAGTGCTTGGCCTGATTTTCGGTGGTACTCTGTAGAATTATTCTTTAAACAGTAAATCTTCTCCAGTCTTGTCGACAACTCATTTGCATAACATTATTTAGAATGTACAAAACAGATTCCATAATAAGGAAGGAGATGATGTAGTGGCTTTTTAATTGGCCTCAGTGTCACTATAAAGAGCAATGAAGATAATGTACAGATTGTGAGGCTCTCAAAATTGCCTAGTTTAATGCATATAAATATTTAAATACTACATTATCAATTTTGGACACTCTTCTTTACACTGTTTGATGGATAGTCTTTGCCGCTGCCTCAGTCCTTTTCACATGTTTCTTTATATTTACGTTCTTTTCTAGTTGCTCAGCAATGTATGACAACTAAACAGGTGTCCATGGATAGACTGTAAGGGTACAATTAGTGTCCATGATTAAAATTTGTTAAGTGTTGATAGATGGTAATTAAGCCTCTCCTTTTTCAATATAAAAATAATTCCTAGTGCAGCATAGACTACAAGTAATACATAATATAACAATCCTTACCAATGTAAATTATGCTGTGATATACTGATAAAAATAATGCAAATTACTGGGGGAGATAATTCAATCTTAAATTAGGTTAGGGTTCACCCCAAAACAGTTACTGAAAATGTAAGGGTACTCTTCACCCTTTTCTTTTTCCTCACGGTTTATATTGGATTGTACATTGTTGTCTTATTTACTCCTGTTTGGTAATTAATTTTTTTAGGTAAAACAACAGAAATTAGTAGTTTACTTCAGACAAGTAGTCAGAATACTTAGTTTGGGGCACAAGAAGACATAACTAGAATCTTAGATATGTCATGAGAAACAGAAGTTTAATATTTTGTTCTGGAATAAACTTGTTAGCTCTCACCATGGGCCTTTCATCTGGAGATAAATGCAGTGCCTTTGTGCTTGTATCATTCACTTGTACAGGAAAGAAAGCGATTTAATAATGAAACCCATTTCTCCTTTGTGTATGTTAACTGGGATTCTCCTTAGATTATATGGAGAATTTTCCCCTACTTATGGACACACACAAGCTTTTTTGTACATCAGTGGCTTAAACATAGAATTTAAAGACTCTGGACTCAGAGGTTTAAGTCCCAATACAGCCAGCTCAGTCCTTTGGAGATAGATAAACTGAGTTCCATGCACTCTGCAATGCAGGAATCTTTCCAACATCACTTTTTTAAAACGGAGGTTTTGTCTGTTCTGTGTACATTAGATTCTATGGCATTCATAATTAGATTAGTAGGGTCTGCCTCAGTGTCTTATTTATAGTTACCCTGTTATCCGAAATGATGTGCGCTAGTTGTCCAAATAATAATTGTCCTCCCACCCTTATGACGGTTGAGTTAAAGGGTAGATGGATGTTTGTGGAGAGCTTTAGGACCCTTTAAGAGTTGTTGCAAGGCTCCATAAATGTACAATATTTTTAAAGTTTATTTTCCTTTTATTAATAAAACAACTGGCATAGTGGAAAGCTTAAAGTAAATCTTTCAGTGCCAACTGTAACCAGGCATTTTGTCTCTAGTGTGGCGAGAGCTGATATCAATTGCTCTGCATAGAAAATGCCCCTGGCAATAGTATATTATCAGTGTCCTCCTCCAAGATGGCATATACTGTCTCTTTGTATAGAGGAAAAAGGGGTCTAACAGAAGGATAAATGCACCAGAATTAAAATGTTGACAGATTACATAGTCAATAAGAGAGTCTAATTGTCATCTAATTGTCCTTTCCAAATCCTTTTGACATTTTAAGTCTAACTTGTATAACAACAACTCTGTATGTGTGAGCACATTTTACTTCAAGGACAAGAAGTGCCTGGAAAACATCTTGAGTGTTGGCAATTAATTTTTTGTCTGTCTTCCTTGTACCAAAGGTGGATAGCAGAGCTGAGTCAATTGACAAGAAAATTAGTAGGCTCGATGCAGAACTGGTGAAGTATAAAGATCAGATGAAGAAAATGAGGGAGGGGCCTGCAAAGGTAAGAATCCTATTTTGTGTACACATGAGAAGGTGAAGTGACTCACACTTTCAGTCTTTCACGTAATAGCAATGTCATAACCAGTTCTCCAGGTTCTTAGAAGTATCATTACAAGTGCTTCCTGCAATCTTGGGAGAGAGTGGGCTACAATAAACTTTTGTATTCTCAGCTATTTCCCAGATCTGTGCTATATCGGTTGCTAGTCTTGAAATAAAGTTGCAATTTCTATTGTGTAAAACTAAAAAATTTCGCTACAAAATCAAATACTTTTATTACCTCCTTTTACTATCTACATCAGGCTATTAGAGATGGTAGGCTTGGTCAAGCACTCTCTGGCTATCCAGTCACATTGTGTTAAATTGTGTCTTCTTCTGCACTAATCACTCTCTCTCTTTTCATAGTTGTGACAGATTTCACTAAAGTGAACACCTACCATGAGAAACATTAAAATGTCAGTAAAATGCTAAATGTAAACTTTCATCTTTTTTTTTTTTTTTTTTTTTTTTTAACTGAGAGATGCAAATGAGATCTCAGTGTGGTTAGGGGTAAGGATGAAAGTGGGACCAGTTTGCTTACTTTAAGGTTCTCTCAGGTAGAGCTTGCGAACCGGAATATGGAGAATAGTGATGTGGGGAGAGGAGGAAGCAGGGAGAAAATGCAAGAACTTAGAAGTACAATCTGGGTACCCCTGTGAAACCAGTAGGCTTCCTTGGAAGAAGGGAGTCTGTGTTCCTTTTCTTGCTTTCTCGCCCTCCTTCTCCAGCGGCTCTATGAGGTCAGGTCTGCGGGGCAGGATCCTTGGTTCAGTTGCGTATGGAGAAGGTTCCAAATCTTTCAGAAATGGATGGGGCGGGGGAAACCCCATGAGCTTGAGAAATGGGGCAAACACCTAAAGAAAACAACTGTTAACAAAGTTTAGTTTGTTTTGAGTTTTAAAGTGAATGGAAATTCTTCATACATGTAGTGAAGTACTGATAGCACCGTACAAAGCATTATTTGGTTGATACTGACCATTGAAATGTTTTTGAAAGGTAATGTCCAGAGAAATTTGCCATTTATCTGAGTGTGTTTTTCCTTTATTTAAACAGAAGTTATATGGGGTTTCATTATTACCAACATATAGATATGCCTGTTTCAATACTTATTTTGAGTATTCATTGTAACTATTAACTGTGTTTAACAGTTCTCACAATTTTAAAAAAAGGGACCTCTCTCAGTAAAAAAATTATTTATGCATTAAATATTGTAATAGCGTAACCCAGAGCAATTAAATTGTTACCTTTGTTTTTACTAACATCTGGCTGTCATGTAGGCTGACCAGACAGCAAGTATGAAAAATCGGGACAGAGGGTAGGGGGGTAATAGGAGCCGATATAAGAAAAAGACCCAAAAATCGGGACTGTCCCTATAAAATCGGGACATCTGGTCACCCTACTGTCATGTCTCTTTCAGAATATGGTAAAACAGAAGGCTTTGAGAGTATTAAAGCAGAAGCGAATGTAAGTTTCAAACTTTCTTAATCCTTATTTAGTGAAATACTGTTTAGTTTCGGGAGGATTGGTGCACTTTCCACTTCCTCTTCCATTTCTGTGCCATTTCTTGTGAGTATTCTTACAAACAAATCATGGAAGAAATCGCAGTCAGCTGTTTATAAATATCCAATTTTTGATCTTGAAGTATCAAAGCTTAAAAAAAAGTCAGTATCAGCTTGTCTGCATTATTTGTATATCAATACATAAATAGGTTTAATATTTAATATACACATAATATTATATAACGTGCAGTACTGGTACACCTTGAATTAAAACAAAATGACTGGTAAATCCTGGTAAATCACTGAAGTTGCGCTTGAGTTTCTTGCGTTTTTTTATATATATATATAGAGAGAGAGAGAGAGAGAAAGAGATGGGTATTGCTGAATGTTATATACATTTCTACTTTACATGCATGAATCAGCATTACAGTAAATTCTTTATATGCACAATCGATGGCCCCTGGGGTCTCACTGGTGTTCTTAACATTCCCGTTGGACCCAATCAGAGCACTCTATGGGATGAGCTACGTTTCTCCCATATTGCTGTGCCATTAGTAAGTTCAGTAACTCCTCACTTAACGTCGTCCCAGTTAACGTTGTTACATCGCTGATCTATTAGAGAACACGCTCGTTTAAAGTTGCGCAATGCTCCCTTATAACGTTGTTTGGCAGCCGCCTGCTTTGTCCATTGCTTGTAGGAAGAGCAGCCAGTTGGAGCTAGCTGGTGGGGGCTTGGAGCCAGGGTGGGCTGGCACCCCCCCATCAGCTCCCATAAGTTCCCTGTGCGGCAAACACCCAGCAGGCTATCAATTGCTGGGCGGTTCAGGTGTCCCTCCCCCCACTGCCGTGTGCTGCTCCTGCCCTCTGCCTTGGAGCTGCTCCCGGGAGCCTCCTGCTTGCTGTGGAGGGAAAGAGGGGTGCTAATGTTAGGGTGTTCCCTGCCCCCCGCTCCTGTACCCCATCTCCACAAAGACGAGGGGCGGGGGGAACGACACATGACAGGGCTCAGGATGGAGGGAGCTTGCTGGCAACAGCTGCTGTCTCAACTTGCTGATCTACTTAAAAAGGCAGTGAAGTTAAAGTGGGGTCAGTGTACTTAAAGGGGCAATGCACATCTCTTTGTCTCTGTCTCTCACACACACACACACACACACACACACACACACACACACACACACACACACACACACACACACACACACACACCCTGCACTTTGGAAAGTGGAGGGAGTGGTGCGCTACAGTGGGATAGTGTGCATTCATCATCATCTTCAGTTTCCACAGGGGATGTTTGCAGGTCTGTTGTGTCTCCTCCCTCCATTCGTGCTGCCTTGTAGAGTGTGAGGCTATATTAACAGCAATGTGTAAACACTTGATGAACTAGCACTCAGCTGAGCCCTCATTTTCCAGCAAGGCATTCCCTGCGAAATATCCCACCCTCTGACTCCACCTCCTCAACCAAGCTTCACAATCATCATTGCTGTGTACAGTATTAAATTTGTTTAAAATTTATACTGTGTGTGTATATATATGTGTGTATCCACACACACACACACAGATTATATCTATATCTATGTATATAAAAAAATAAAGAAAGATCTTTTGTCTGGCGAAAAAAAATTCCCTGGAACCTAACCTCCACTATTTAGATGAATTTTTATGGGGAAATTGGATTCACTTAACATTGTTTCGCTTAAAGTAGTGTTTTTCAGGAACATAACTACAACTTTAAGCGAGGAATTACTGTAATGCACTCACCCAAATTTGTCAACAAAACCTTTATATCACAACAAAACACACTATATAAACCTATGTAAACATGGGCATACATGGTTTCCAACCATATAAGCAAAAGTTTAATTCTGCATTCAGAAATAGCTTTATCAGGTAACAGACATAAATACATAGTCGTGTTCAATGGCCCTTAGAACAAAATTAAAATGACCTATTACTGAACACTGTTTACAAATAAGTAAAGAGCAAAGGTTGCCTTCTATTTCTGTTTCCAAGTTTCAAAAGTACTGTTTTTCTCGGGTATCTTGTGAATTTCATTAGGGTTACTTACAAATTGTATGACAGACAGTAATTTTTTTTAACACAGAATTTGTAATACTTTAACAGGTATGAACAACAGCGAGATAATCTGTCACAACAGTCTTTTAATATGGAACAAGCCAATTACACCATCCAATCACTGAAGGACACAAAGACAACGGTATCAGTACATTCATTTCAAGTTTTCTTTATTTATAAGTGCTGCAGTAGATACAAGCATCTTGTTTGACTCTCTTTCTAGGTTGATGCTATGAAACTGGGGGTGAAAGAAATGAAGAAGGCTTACAAGCAAGTCAAAATTGATCACATTGAGGTGAGTATTTGTACTGCTTACTACTAAACTATCCAAATATACTGTTAAAATGCTAAATAGTGACTATTACTGTGCATATAAAGTTAATTTGGGATTAAACATTCATTGCCTATACCAGAGAGAAAAGTGACAATGAGCTAAATGCACAGCTGATTGCTTCAGTCAGAAATGAGCAGCTCTACAGCTTTTGTTAAAGATGAAACTGATCTGATTTTCTATACACTGCTAATCCTGATCATGTGGATTTTTAAATTTCTCTGACTGCACAACCCAGCACTTGGCTTTCAATTCATCAAACTGAGTTATCCCACTGGAACTATATCTCTGCTCCAGCCACTTTTTCTTCCCAAACTTTGATGATCTGCTCTTATGTCCTCCTCCCACTTTTGTTTCCTAATGTTCTTCCATGTTACCTTTGTTACTTTCCTCCTTCCAGATCAGTTCCCAATGTTCCCAATCTCTCCTCCTGAAAACACAATTCCAATTGGTCTACAAGGCCTAGTTCTTCCCTAAGAAGTTTTTTACTGAAGTACTATGACTTTGCCCCAAAAATAAAAGTGCAGAGGTTAAAACACATTCTAAACATGACTGCTACATCATCTTTTTGGTGTATTCTATCACCGTTTCTTTGTTTATGCACAGTATCTACATTGTAAGTCGTTTGGGAGCAATGCTTGTTGTCTTACACTAAATGCTTATGCAGATAAGATTTACACTAAACTCTGTATTTTTTTTCGTTGATTTACTTCATCGTGGGACAACTCAAGTTAGTCCTCATTCTTTAGAACACCCAGATAAGCGTCTGGCTTCCTCAAATTTCTTCACTTGAGGTTGATTCTTTCCAGGCCCCTCAATTAGTGTATTCATAAGTATTAGTTATAAATATGGATATATCCTTAGCACTGAGCATAAAGTGTCTATGGCTTTCAATTTTGGGCCTCTTCTTTCTTGTCTATAAATTGTTAAAAACCCAAGTGTGAGCGCTGAAAATATTGGTAACACAAGAGTTTGATATAAAATACTGTACTTGGAATTGTGGATAGGATTTCATTGTCTTCTAGCTAGACAATCGTTCTCATGTGGAACTACTTCAATCTTCTTAACTCTATTATTAAATATAATAATGCTTTGGATTGTCCCATCATGTCACTGGGGTGGTCACTTTGTGTATGGCGTATTTTCTGTGGGAACATCTATTCCCAAGTGTACTGGTTTTTGGTGTGTTTTGTGAAATCCTATCTAATCACATTTCCCAATTCTTCCTATCCATGTTGGTTCTGTCATTTCACTCTTTCAACTACTTCTGATCCCACTTCCCCCTTCATCAGTGGCATGAGTTTCATAGCTAACATTTCTGCTCTGATCTCTCATGCTTTAAAGTTCTTTCAGCCCATTCTAGATGCTTCTGAACCCATTCTAGAACATCCAGCCATCTTGCTTCATTTGCAGTCTTGGAAGTTTAATGTCTGTTTTAGTATGCAAAGAATCTGATAAGCATGCTAGGAGACTTTCATCTTTTGATATGAATATACATGAGGAAAGAATGGTCCCTGCACTTACACTGAACTCTAGTGTGGATGAAATTTAAAAAAAAAAAATCTAGTTTAGTTTTCCTTTTTAGTATGTGCCTCATATCCTCCTTCTGCAAGCTAGCACTAGATTCTAGTTTTTTTTAAAGTCTCTTTTAAATTCACTCTGGAGAAGTATATAACAACCTGTTACGTTCAGAGATTTTGGTGCCAGTTCCCCTCCCTCTATTCCAGTCCATCATTTATATTTTACTTTTTTTCAAACTGCTGAGATCCCGAGGGTTACACCAAGTGCATAATTAACACAATAGTCTATTCTTATAACAATTTCAAGCAGGATTTATACATTAAAATGGATTAGCAGATTAGCTTGTTCTGCAGCATTACTCCTGAGTCACTTCTGAATTTCAGTGTATAGTTATAGTTGAATCAACTTGTAACTGTGCAATTGGGACAAGTTTAACTTCTTTGTTACTACTACAGGACATACAAGACCAATTGGAGGATATGATGGAAGAAGCCAGTGAAATCCAGGACGCACTGGGTCGTAGTTATGGAACACCAGAGATCGACGAAGATGATTTGGAAGCAGGTTAGTTAGTTTCTGCAGGAGCACAACGTCTTAGTTTTTTTTTCAAGAAATTAGCAAATAGCTCATTTTTTAACTACAGGCAAAAGTACAAGTTAATATATTAAATAACTGACATTTATAGAATTCTGTGGCCACTGAAGAAAAAAATCTTTTGCGTGGGGTTAATTCTGGTTTCTCTCTAGTGCTTTTATGTATCGCTAATTGTCTTAAGTAACATCAATTGTTTTGGCTCAGATATAGATGGTTGTTGCTTCTTTATTGGAGCAGCTTCCCTCTCCCTTAACTTTCTGAATATGAATCCTTCCTGCATTGTCAAGTGTTGCTTAGTGCACAAACAACGCTTCACCATCTCTGTCTATCCTGGCCCGCTGTTTGCATGTCCTGTGTGTTGTGAAGCCCATACATTTTCCTTTTTAGAGTAGTATTTGATGGAGGGATTCTGTCAGGTGGCCCTGTGATGGGATCCCTGGGGTGCAGCCTGGGTACATGGATACTGACTCAGCCATTCTGTCCTGGGCATCCTCTCCCACTATTCCTTCCCCGGTTTCCTCCTCTGGGCCCCCCTCTAAGACACATTTCTCTGTGCTCCCTAGGAAGGGGTCTGTCCCTTGTTCAGCTGCAAAACTCTGCCAGGTAACAACTGGGACAGTTTCCTTAGCCATTGACAACACCTCTTCTGCCCCCGAACCTGAGGGCACGTTGCCTTCTGCTGGAAAGGAGCTAGTCTCAGCCCCTCCCATATGTGGAAGCATGTGGCTTCTCTGTGTTAGAGTCACAGGAATCCTCACCCACCTCAGTGATTTCCGAGATCCCCTGCCCCTTCTCTGGGTGTTCCTCTGGTACACATTGCTCTAAGCTCCCTAGAGCCGGGTGTGTCTCTGGTTCATCTGCAACTTGCTGGCAGCTAACAACCGGGACAGTTCTCTCCCTGGCAGGCATTACACCCCCATCCCTTCCTGACGTGGTGTTGCCTCCAGCTGCAGTGCAGGAACTGGTCTCAACCAACCTCCCGCCTGGAAGCATGTGGCTTCCCCCAGCTGCAGAAGAATCAAGGAGACTCTCTCCCATTCTCTCAGCAGTTCCTGAGACCTTCCCCTTCCCCTCGGGGCTTCCAGCATAAAACTCCCTCCTGCTGCAGACAAATACTGTAACCTGAGCTACATGGAAAAAAATCATTACCAAGAAGTGGGTCAGCTAGGAGGTGTTCCATTACCCCCACAATCAGAACACTTTCCAAACCTTCCCACACCACATGGATTTTAGCTAGCAGTACGAGGAATCTGCTTTCGCCCACCCCCGCAATCTTTGCCATTTGGCCAGGTAACATACTGGCTTTTGGGACCACACTCTGCTTAGCCAGAGAGATCTGGTCCCCTGTATCCCTCTGCACTAAGCATTCCTTGCCATTAATTTGGACAACCTTAGCATGCTCCATGTCTGGTTCTGCAGAGGCTAATCTCACAAAACCAATATAATAGATTTTGATTGCCTGGGGGGTTTCTGTGTTGAGGCCAGCAGAACTAACATGAGCTATTGGTTGCCTGCTTCCTCCTAGCATAGGGCATTTATTCCTCAGATGATCAGTGGAATTGCACTGATAGCACTGTGATGGGTTGAATCACAGAAACCTCCTTGGGACTGCCACCTGATGTGCTAGGACTACCTCTGAGCCTGTTTTCCCTGCCAGCTTGGGACTTCAGTGCTTTGCCTTGTTTGAGCCAGACACGCTTGCCTGCTGCAAACACAGGTCCAAGTCTGAACCATGCATTCTCCTCCCTGGCTGCTTTCTTGGGCTGGACCACACCCCTCTGCAGTTCACTGAAACTGGGATGCACTCAGCTCAGGGGCTTCTTAATTAACAGAGACTTTCCCAGCGCCCAGTGTTCAGCCTTTCTGGGCAATTTGCAATCTGTGCGGTTCTAGCTTCTTCTGATCTTCACTCTTACTTATTTTGCTTATCTTTCTGGCTCAGAGGTAGTCCCAGCACATCAGGCAGCAGTCCCAAGGGGGTTTCTGTGATCCAACCCATCACAAGCACTTTTGGGGCTCTTCTGTTTTTTACAGGAGATTTGGGATGAGGGTTAGAGGAATGGTTTTGGGGAGGTGAGTACCCAGCCACCCTTCCTCTTGCTAGGGATAAAATGGGATCTTCCCTTCCCACCAGCTTTAAACACCTCTTTCAGTGGTTTGTTTTCAATAGATGCTTGGGTCTGTTCAAAGGTATCCGCTAGAGACGCCATCTCATCCACAGACTTTATATTTTTGTCCCATCAACACAGCTTTACATCAGCCTTGCATATGCCTAGGAAATCCTCTTGAGCCACAAGATCAAACATTCCCTCAAAGATGGTAACACCTTTGCCCCTCACCCACTTTCCCATCACATCTTTCATTTTGTTCACATATTCCACATTACTCATACCAATATCCCTCTTAAGATTCCTAAATTTAACTCTATGTTTCAGGGGTAATCTGAAACCTTTGCAAAACAGTGTTTAAAAAAAAAAAAAAAAGAGGAGTCCAGTGGCATCTTAAAGACTAACACATTTATTTGGGGATAAGGTTTTGTGGGTAAAAAAGCCACTTCTTCAGATGCAATTTTTTAAAATTTACAATCGTCTAAAGCATCCTCAATGGCATTTCATTAAATACATTCAGAGCTTTAACAGTTCATTTTGCAATCAGGGTAGGAAATCTGTTGGCATCAGGGATTTCATGCACTGCACACAGCCTTTCAAAGGTGGTCAGATAGTCAGAAATATCATCTGCCTCATTGTATGCAGGACATAAATGGTCCCAATTGTGGATTTTTGGTGTGCTGGGAATCGTTGGAGTTGGTGGGTTCTGGTTCTGCTTCTCTAGCAGGTCCAGTTGGTGTTTTCACTCCCGCTCTCTCTTTCTTCCCACTTCTCCTTTATCTCCGGTTCTTTCCGTTTCAATAATCTCTGGTGCTCCCTCTCCTTTTCTGCAACCTGCAGCCTAAAAAGCTCCAACTTCACAATTGCTTCACTGCTTTCAGTCATTTTCCTGCTTTTCTGTCCCTATTTCCAAACAGAAAATAACAAACTGGTAGCCTCTTCCTGACTGTCCTTAGCCACCACACTTAAAGCCTCACTTAAAATCTTTACACCAGTGTATGAAATGTAAAGCTTGCTCGGTACAACGAGCTGTGTATTTCACCCTGCTCGCTGCGCCACTGGGACGGGATCCCGCGGAGGTGCAGTCTGGGACTAGGGGACCACTGTGCCCCCTTAACTCTCTCTAGCCTGAGCTGTCTCTCTCAGTGCCTTGCTAGTGACCAGCAGCAAACCCCTCCAGGTGCTGTTATCACTCAGCACAACTGCATGTGGAACTCCCCCACCCAGCTAGATTGCATATGAATGCTCCCAGAGCCACTCATGAATCACACAGAGGAAGGCACCAGCCAAATTCCCCCAGCTCCCAGTACTGTAAGTCAGGAATATACCATTTTGCACTGCTCAAGATGGGCTGTACTCATTTATTAATTGGTTCACCATTTCATCAGTGGTAAGTGGACATACACCAGCATTTGCAAAACCTGAGTAGATTTACCACACACTTCAGGCAGACTCACTGGTAAAGATAAACAGTAAAACAAATTTATTGACTACAAAAGATAGATTTTAAGTGATAGGCAAAAAGTCAGAGTTAGTTACCAAAAGAAAATGTAAGCATGCAGTCTAAACTCTCAACCCTATTAGACTGGGCAACAACTAGACTAAGCAGTTTTTCCTCACCCCCCTGGATATTGCAGTTCATAGTACACAGATTTCCACCTTGAAATCTGTGCCAGTCCCCTCAGTTGGAGTCTTCAGAGTGCTCTTGTTGCTTGCCGCGTAGGTGGGTGAAGGAGAAAGGCCAAGCATGGGCCCCCTGTGTTTGGTTTTATACCCTCAGTCCATGTGCTTGTAGAACACAAGTCCACGCATGTCTGGGGGCATTGCTGAGTCTCCAGGCAAGGTTGAGCAATTCCCCTGGTGTTATCTCATGCAGGTGAGTCATTGAATTGTAGCTCCCTTGCTGGACAATGGTTGGTTGGTTGGTTGATACCCTGCCCAGGTATTGGTTACTTTCCTTGCTGTTGCCTCTGTGGAGCTAATATCTGGCTGATTCCCCAATTTACAGCATGTTTTAGTGACAACCATACAACACAATTCTCATAACTTCATATGCATTAATGATATACATATATGGGTAGAGAAATGACTTTCAGCAGGTCATAACCTTTCCCCAATACCTTACAAGGCATGCTTTATATGCAAGATCATGATTGAATAAATAAATGAAGAATATGGAGGTTACAGGGTGCTCCCCCAAGGTACAGAATGTCCCAGGCCCCTTTTGCGTGTTCCTCCAGCTGCCCTATGGTATGTCTGCCAGGGCAGATGCTCTGGTTTTGTCCTTAACACATCCCCTAGTAACTTTCTTGATGTGTATTTTTTTTCCTTGCCAAAGAAATCCCTTGCTTAATTTAACATCACGGTGATCAATCAGTCCTTCATCCCTCATATAGCTATAACATGTAATGTAATTCAATTTCAGAACTGGATGCCTTAGGTGATGAGCTTTTAGTTGATGAGGACAGTTCCTATTTAGATGAAGCTGCATCTGCTCCAGCAATTCCAGAAGGCACTCCTATTGATGCAAAAAACAAGGTGGGCCTTTTCTCCTCTCATTTAATAAATGTACAGTAAAACTTGTTTTAATCAATCACTCATGAAACTGATAAAGTTGTTGCTTAATGGGAAGCCTTAAAGGTGGAGCAGAATTGTGCTTAGCATGTTTGGAGATGCTTAGGGTAGTCTTGTATAGATTTCCCTTGTATGCTTTGGGAGGCCAACTTTACTGTACAAACTAATGTTGTCTTTCTGCTGTAAAAATCTATTTCCCCATAAGGTGCTGTCTGTAGTTAGTTGAAAGGGCTGTCATAGTGTACTTAGCATTTTATGTTTTTTTTTCAAGCTAATCTAAACCCGCATTTCCCATGATTTTCCAACATTTTTCACATGGCTTTTGTGTGTAAGCATGTCAGCTGATTGATGTTCAATTTTCACTTTTTTGGGCTATAATAAAATCAATAAGTAAGGTCAGCTACAGAAAATATGGACGCTCCTATCTGATCTTGTAACTCACAACTATAAAGTAATCTTAAAGGTTGATACATAATTCATTAAACTACATCTTTTTTTCCATAGGATGGTGTATTGGTGGATGAATTTGGACTACCACAGATCCCTGCTACATAAACATGCATTTCTAGAGCACATTGGAAATGGCAAGTTACTTCTTACAAATCAAATTAGCAAAACATTTTTGAAATCCTGCAAAACTTGCCTTTTCAGTATAACCTTAATATCACTACATCTTAAAATGCAATATGAATGGCTGGTGGTGTTTCCTTTGATATACTACTGACTTTTCTATTAGAGGAGAAAAATTGGCACAGTTTCCTTCAGTGGATGCATTCAGTCTACTACGATTTGATTATCCGGTGTTTTATGGAAGTAGTAGTACATGAGAAATAGTGGTGGCTGTTAATAGTTGAGCTTTGTCTTGATTTGATTCGTATTATATTTCTGTTTTCTGAAACAAACTAAGGCTATGTGGCTGCTTACCTTCTGTAAGATAGCTTCCTTATTACTTACTGTACTGATTTAATAACAAATGGATGCATTTTTAAGAATATTCAGTTCTGAGACTTAATATTGTATTTGTAACTCTTAATTACAGCTGTAATAAATAAATATATACAAAGGTTATCTTTAACCTTATGTATTCCATTTTGACATAAAAGTTTATACCATAGAGTAGCTTATCCTCGTGTGGTGTTTTTGGTGGTAGTTTTAATCTGTCCCTTGTTTCTATCAGTGTCATTCAGCATTTGAGCATGGGCCCTCCTTTAACATGCTTGGCCTAAAGCTGGAGGTTGATCATGATCCTGAAGTTTCTCCGCCCTTTCATATATCTCCCTCTTAGAATTCCAAAATAACATTTCTGTAAGACCATAGCTACTGCTGTGCTTCTCCTCTTGTCATGGGTCGGGGCATTACTGCTTTCTCTGACCGCTATTGCTCTGTAGATTGTCTGGCAAAACATGGTTATAGAACAAATGGCCATCTCCCTTTCTTTGGACCCATTGGCCAGAAGAGTGAGAGTACTCAAACTTGGATCTCCTCTACTGAAGATTGTATTGCCAAGTCTTGTAGCAGTATCTCTTTCAGAATGGTCTATGCCCAGATAGTTTTCCATTTTTATCAGGAATGAAGTATACAAATGTTTGTACAGAAACTGAAACTTATTTATGCTTAATAAAGATATTTTTCCAACATACATTTTAAGAACACATCCCTCCTTAATTGTAATCAACAGTTTGGTTAGAAAAAGTAAATGTATTCATATGTAATCAAAAATACAAAATAGTTTACCTGTAACCTTAGTTCTTTCTAGTCAGTTTTCCTTCAGCTAAAGGAGCAAGACATTATTATTATTATTATTATTATTTTATTTATTATTTATTATTAATAATAATAAATAATAGTGATAAGCCTTAGAACTGTTCACTGCTTGGGTACAGAGAGCCCTCAATTAGTAAACTTGTACATTAGAGAAATGTTGCATGGAATAGTCTACACATGTGACATTTTCTTCCCGTAAGAGAAACTGAAGGCAAAGAAAAGAATTAGTTGCAGTACATATACCCTTCCTAAATCTAAGTGGTGATGAACATAGCTAAGTACTGCATATTAAGCAGAATTTTAACTTGTCAGATTTCAAAATATGTTTAAAATAACATAGATGGAAACTGGATTTTAGATCAAATTGTTTTGGACATGTATACAGCATTTTATGTAAATCATCTCTCGTTAATTTAATCTAAAGAAATGTAAGTAAAATGTATTACAGGATTGATATTTTTAAACTATTCGGTGTGGAATCAAATATTTTACACAGATTGTGACGTGACAAAAAAATTAGATATCTTTCGGATCACTGTAAATCTGTATTCCCGTTGCATTAGTTTTGGCTAACTCCAGTTTACTGTGCATGAGCATCCAGTACTGTCTGGCCAGGGGAAGCAAATAGTTTCATAGAGTATTGCCCTTTGGAACTGTTTGGAGATTGTTTCTAATATATTTTGGACTTAAGTCCATAAGTTAGAGAAAGAGAAGAGCTTTTAGGTCATAGAACCCATCTCCCCCAATAGAGGACCCACCAGAAACTAAATTTAAATTGTGTATCATTTTTAGCTAAATACCCAAGAATCATTTTTTTACAGCGAGCAAGGCAAACTTCTGTTTGAGACATCTTAGAAAGCATGGGATTCTAATTACTATCTTTAAGTTAATTACTAGAGTTGGTCTAAAAATATAAAAGCAATCAACATTTCCATCCAGCATTTTGATGGAAAAACAATTTCAACTGAATTTTTGTTCCATTGTTGACCAGCTGTATTAATTACCATATTTATTATGGAGACAGGGAGGGAAGATAATTTTTTTTTATTGGACCAACTTCTTTTAGTGAGGGAGACAAGCTAATTAATTGTCTCCCACCAACAGAAGTTGGTCCAATAAAAAAATTCTCCCCCACCTTCTCTCGCTAATATTCTGGTTCCAACACAGCTACATTACCTCATACACTGTATTTATTATGAAAATTTCCTTCTTATACTTATAAAACACTTTCCCGTTAAAGTAAGTAGCAGCATGAGAAATGTTGCCTGCTTGCCCTTGTTTAGTGAAAAAGAAAAATCTAACCAGTTATAACAGTAAATAATTAAAAATATATATTAAAAAATAGAGGGTTTTAATCCCCTCCAAGCTGCAGGGCATAAACCAATTTTTGACTACTGGGGTTAGGAGGAAACCTCCTGGGGACATGTTATAAATGCCTACTGCAGGGTGTCTTGTACCTTCCTGTTTAAGTTGCTGGTACTGCCTGCTTTTGAAGACAGGATATTGGACCAGATTGACTGCTGGTCAGATCTAGTGTGGTATTTCCTATGACTACTGACAGATCAAGTTGCTTGATGTTTTTCAACAAGTTATCCATTTCTTTTAGTTTGTGCTAAAATAGTAATGTCAACATATTTTCCCCCCAAGTTTCTATAGAACTGACTGTTGGTGTAATCATACTTGCACTCTTACTGCAGATACTCCAAAGTGCTTTTCTTGTCTGTAAATGGAAATGCTCTTAATAATGAACATGCCTGTTCATGCCAGCAATGAACAAAAGCAAGAAGTGTACAATTGCATATTCCTGACAATTAAATTTTATAGCAGCTCATTCCATTTTCAAATTTGCAGATGCATAATTCTTTGAATTGATTTTTAGGTTGGCATAGGGTACCCTTTCGCTCTCCTAGTTGGGTGTATCTCAGCCTCCCTAACATGTGCAAGTCTCCATTTTTTTAGAAAACCGATTTACACCTTTTGAGGGCATTTTTCAATTTTTATTATATTACAGTGGTGTTAACTCTCTATATGATTAGAAAAATTCAGTGTTACAACTTCACAGTTTGAATGTTTCCTGTACCCTCCACTGTTGAAATGCACAAAGATCTCACAGGGAAGGTACCAAACGGGTCTGAGTTCATAGAGTGCAACAACGTGAGGATGCCAGTTCTAAAAGAGAAAAGTGCAGAAAACACAGGTTTAACATTTGTAGGCCGTAGCTCAGGAAAGCACAAACTGAACTTTAATTGCAGCCTGATCTATCAGCCCTAGGCCCCCCGCTGTAACGATCTATCCCTGTGAGTGGTGTCACGGAAGTGGAGGGGATGACACCTGTGCACAGTAACACACAAGCGACTTGAGGACTAGATTCCAGGAGTCCTGGGGCCTCCAGCACGGGGCTAGAGCGTCTCCCCTTCCCTGCTGGGGCCATTAGCCGCAGAGCAGCGAGCGGGGGTGAGGCGGGCTGTGTATTTACACGCCCCGAGCCTCCTGCCACCACCCCGGGAAGCCGGGACCGCCCTTCGCCGGCTCCTGGAGCAGCCCGGGGCTCGGAGCAGCCCGGGCCTCAGGGCAGCCCGCGGCTCGCGCAAGGCTCCCCTGGCTCGGTGCGGGTGGGGGCGGACCCGGAAGCGCACCGCTGGCCGGAGGGGGAGGGGCGGGGACTCCCTTCCGGTGGCCCCAGCAGCCGTTTCCGCTATTTCCCCGTCTGGGCCGCAGAGCTGTTTCCGGCGTGCCCCGGAAGCACTTGCTGGCGGTGCTTCCCTGCAAAGGCGGCGGAGATGGCGTCGCCCGGGACCCCGGTGACCGTGACCGTCACCTACAGTAAGAGGCGCCCGGGGGTGGGTCAGAGGCTGGATCTTTCCTGGGCATCGCTGGCTCCGGACCGGTGTCACTCCGGAGCCGCCCGGGCCACTGCCCCGCCCGCTCGGCTCCAGGGCGGAGGCGGGTCCCGCCTTCGTGGCCGGCTAGGGGAGCGCTGCCCCAGTGACCCCCCCGCATACCCCGCCCGGGAGCTGTGCGCCCACAGCCAGGTCCCGTCTCCCCCGGGACACATCGCCCCTAGCGACCAGCGCCCCTCTCTGGCTCCAAACAGCCCCTGCGCCCGTCCGACCCCGCGTGCACCGTGCCCGGCCTGCGGCTCTCGTAGCGCTGGACCACACCGTGCTAAACAGCCAATCCCGCAACCCCACAAGGGCTTTGAACCAGCCGCAAAAAAATCCTCTTTTGCTTTGCCGTGATATGAATAGTGCAGCGGCAGAAGCCCAAATTTGGGGTCGCGGTCTCCTTGTGCTGGGTGCTCTATACTCAAGGAGGAAGAGAGCGTCCCTGTAATAAAAATCTGAAACAAAAGGAATAACCTAGGCACTGATCCTGCAGTGGGGTCCCTATAGGTAGACTCCTCTGCCCATGTGCAACCAAACTAAACTCAACATAGGTAACGGAAGTTAATGCTCTTTTTTTCTGAATATATATGCCTAGACAACTGACAAAAACAAAATCAAGATCTTTTTGGAAAACGTGTCAACAGTTTTGATGTATTTAATAAATACAGGGAGGCAGTATGGCCTTGTGGCTAGAGCAACAGCTAGCTGGTGAATTTGGGCAAATCACCTATTTGCGTTTATTTCACTGTCTGTAAAATGGGGATAAAGATATTGACCATCCTTTGTAAAAGCTTTTTAAGATCTACTGATGAAAAGTGTTATATTATTATTACCTATACTGTGAAATACCCACACGTGATTTATGGTACTTGATTTATGGTAGAACAAGAAATCAGACGAGAAAAAGAAGGTTGATGTTCCTCCTGCAAAAAGGATATAGGTGTCTGGACTTTTAAATTCATCATTGCAGTACAATTGTGCAATGATCTAGATATTTAATCTATTGACGGGAGCTTTTTGCTGCAGTTTCATTCTTGTTGACTTTACCTCATGTTTACAAAGTAGGGTCCCGATCCTAGGATTGTAGGTGTGTGTGTAAGTGTCCGACCATAGCAATGTTGTGTTTCTTTCCCTGCCTTTCATTTGTTTTTAAGTATCCTGGATTATAATCTGTCTACGGCAGGATTGATTCTCTATTTGTTTGTTTAGTGCCCTGAGTAATGAGGCACCAATTCTATCTGGAGTCTTTAGCACTGTAATGGAATGGTAAACCATATTGTACTATCCAGCCACGAGGAGCATTAAATGATCTTGTAGTGAACATATCTGGTGTGTATTTCTGAGAAGTAAACTCTGTAGTCAGTGTATATCTGATACAGAAGCCTGACCTTCTAGTAGCAGCCTTGCAACCTACCGTGTATGTGAAGTACATGGCCGGTGTCAGAAGTAAACTAGTGCCAGAAGAGAACAAACAGAAGGAACAAAGCAACAAAGGTTGCAGGATCTCATCAATATGGCACTCTTCAATGCCTCATAGAGCTTCTGCTTCAACAAGCCTTCACAATGGACAGTCTGGAAGCAGTATTTTACAAGATTCAAATTGCTACAAAGCTCCATGAAGAAACTAGAGATATTCAGTTAGCTTCTTTAATCTGTTCGATGGGGGAGCAGGCAGAGCAAATCTTTTAAATCCTTTGACTTTACTGAAGAGTCACAAAGATGACTGTGAGAGGGTTCTGGCTATGTCTGATGCATACTTTGTACCGCAGAGAAATGTGGTTTATGAAAGAGCATGTTTTCACCAGAGAATTAAAAAACCAAGCGAAAATGTTGAATATTTCATAAGAGCTCTGAAACAGCAAAACTTGAAAATATCAGAGAGAGGCTGGTTTTGGGGTTAACAGATAAAAATCTTTCACAACATCTACAATTGAAGATAGATTTCTCTTAACCCTAGCCACAGCTATATAGATAACAAAGTAGCCTGAACTAATCAAACAGCAGAACAAAAGGCAGGAACAACTTCAAAAACCTGAAATTAGCTTAGAAGCTGTAAACAGACACTTGAGTGCGAAGAGTGATTATCATAAAACACCTGAGACAAGGGGAGAGAACTCCCAGGCTAAGGGGAACAAATTCCAGCCTAGATGCACAAGGCATGGAAAAAAGTCATATATAAAAAACCAATAGGAGAACACTTCAACCTCTCTAATCACTCAGTGACAGACTTAAAGGTGGCAATTTTGCAACAGAAAAGCTTCAAAAACAGACTCCAGGGGGGGATAGCTCAGTGGTTTGAGCATTGGCCTGCTAAACCCAGGGTTGTGAGTTCAATCCTTGAGGGGGCCATCTAGGGATCTGGGGCAAAAATTGGAGATTGGTCCTGCTTTGAGCAGGGGGTTGGACTAGATGACCTCCTAAGGTCCCTTCCAACCCTGATATTCTATGATTCTAAGCTGCTGAACTTGAATTAATATGCAAACTAGATACCATTAACTTAGGTTTGAACAGCGACTGGGAGTGGCTTGGTCATTACATTAATTGAATCTATTTCCCCTAGTTAACTATCCTCACTCACACCTTTGTGTCAACTGTCCAAAATGGGCCATCTTGATTATCACTTCAAAAAATTTTTTTCCCTGCTGATAATAGTTCCCCTTAATTAATTAGCCTCTTACAGTTGGTATGGGTACTTCCAACTTTTCATGTTCTCCATATGTATAAATATCTGCTTACTGTATGTTCCATTCTATGCATCCGATAAAGTGGAACTGTAGCCCACGAAAGTTTATGCTGAAATAAATTTGTTAGTCTCTAAGGTGCCACAAGTAATCCTGTTCTTTTTGATATCGCAACCTGTATATGGAAACTAATTGTGGGTTGTTTTTTCTTTCTCCTTTTTTCCTGGGTGGGCAGGTTTCCCTGTCACATTAGCATGTTTGAAGGCAGGCAGTCAAAGCAGAAGGCTCCAAGGTTGAATGTGATATCCTACTGATCAAAGTAATGATCGACAGATCTTGTTAATTACATGGTTTTTTTATTATGGAATAGAGAATGACAAGAAAAGGGTATTAAAGAGTTAACAAGTGAGTTAGTAGGAAAAGTGAGACTATGAGAGAGCAGGAGGTGAGATGAGGCGAGGAAGGATGGAGAAGAGCATGGAGAATGAATTTGTCAGCAGGGACTTTGAGGGAAGTGGGACAGAGCAGATCGGAATAAACAGCTAATCAGGAGATGGAAAATAATGTGCAGAGACCAACCTGTTATACTGACATTATTGGGTGTGGTGGGTGAGGGACAGAGGCTCCAGTTGAGCCTCTCCCTTTATTCCTGATGCCCTGGCTTTTAGCAGCATAAGTATCTCTTGTTCCCAGGGACTAAAATCATTCCCCGGAGCTCTTGATCTACTTCTCCCGATCCCAGGTAACTGGATGTGGCTTTTGGGGACTGGTGCCAATCAAGTCTGGGTGAGCCTTGCCCATAGTCCTCTGCTACTCTAGGTCTTTATAGTGTGTTTAACATATGGGAAATTCAAGCAATTCCCTGGTCACATAGAAATATAGAAATTGCCAGACTGGATCACAGCCATGGTCAAGTTAGTCCAGTATATTGTCTCTTGACAGTGGCCAATAACTGCTGCTTCAGAGGAAGATATAAGAAACTTTCCAGTAGGCAGTTTAACATACATCTCTTCCAGGGTGTGAATATTGCTGTCTAATCCATGTTTGTTTGACTCTTGTTTGCTTCACCATTGTTGTCATTATTTTAAGAAATAGTATTAAAATTAAACTGACTCATAAAATTAAATGGTAGATTTAAAATAACAGGTGTTAAATTTGCTCTTGTATCAGTCAGGCCAAGGGGAATTGACTTTATATCCAAAGCTTTTTACATCTGTTCCCAGGCTAGTATCTAGTTTGCACCCAAGAATGGCTCTTCCATAATATGTTTAAACAAAAATGTAAATAAAATACAAGCCACTTGTCACGCATCTCACGTCATATCCTGCTTTTAACAATATTAAATCATCCTTTCTCAGAATAGATGCTTTGTGAAATATAGTAGCCCTTTAAATTGTTTTTACCTGTAATATAAAGAAGCAACTTGTAATTGCACAATGCCCTTGCTTCAAAAATTACAGTGCACTGAAAACAGAACCAGAGGTCAACCAATGTCTCTGACCACTGCAATCACAAGAAATTGATTGTGCAGGATATGGCCAGTTTAATTTTAATTACACACACAAAAACTGGGTTAAATGGAACGTTATTAAGGTTGCAAGGTCAAGCACCCAAAAGTAAGGAATGTCAGTATTAAGGTTGCCGTATTTGGCTGCCTTGTAAGTATGCATTTTGATCATCTTTAATTACATGACCATATACTGTTTTTTCCGCTTGACCCCTGCCTCCTTCAGTGCACAGGATGGACGTGATCTGGAGATAAATCTAGGTTCTTTAGTAAAGAAGGCTGTTATCTACAGGGTCCCTGCCTCATTTGTTGCAGAAGTTAGAAGGTGTGTACGTATTGTGGAAACGGGGAAGAGGGGATGATCGCGGACCTAGGCCTGACCATAGTTAAAGGCCCTCCCCCTCATCTGAGGGGAGGGACCAGTAGACCTGGGTCACAACTAAATACTGGAGACAGCAAATGAAAAAACTTGGCCAGCACCAGCAGGAGGATGATAAGGAGGTTCTGCGAGTTTGTGGGGCCACAGATGGGGTGTGCAAAGATCAGGAGGTACGGAGGGAAATGCAGCCAGAACCTCAGTAAAAGATTCTGGAGGAGCTGGAAGAGCGGCTGTAACCTGACACACTCCATATGGCTGTGCGCCAGGGTCTCTGTCTCGCCACAGAAAGGACAGGTGTCAAGGGAGTTTATGAACCACACCAGGTACACGCCTGTGCTTATGGATTCATGAAGGAGCCGTCAGCTGATATCCCCGGTAGGCCATGGGACCATCATGGAGTACAGATTGACCCATTGGTGTTCCTCACCCTCGTTAGGTGGCAACAAATCCCACCATTTGGTATTGGGGTGGGACACGAGGGCAAGGAAGTGAAAGTATGAAGCATGAGCACATGCAGATGTTTCCTGGGCATGGTTCAGAGGTGGACTGGCTGGCTGGTGTTCAGCCAACTTAGGTTGCGTGTCTGGGGTAGCCTGGGAGGTTTGTGCAGCAGGGGCCCGATGACAAGTTCCAGAGGGCCTGGGGTGAGAGGCAGGTGGGAAGCAACCTCCTGCAGGACCTGTTCAAGGAAAGCAAGAGAAGTAGGAGGCAAAGCCGCCCTCACCTTCTGGAGCACATGACAGGGGGTGGACAGCCCCATGCGCTGGCTAAGTGCCACCAGATCCCTCTGATCGTAGGCCAGGAGGTCTCCAACTTTGGTACCAGCCAGGACCAAGTCCAGCGCACCAAGGGGATATCCACCACCTGCACACAGATCGGGGTTGTGCAGCAGGAAGTCCTCCCCCCAGCGGCCGTTATGGACCTGGCTGTGGAGTCTAGCTTCCCAGTCTGTGGAGGTCCTGGTAGAAGACCGGCCGCTCACAGAGGTCTTGGGAGAAACATCTCAGGTGCAGATAAAATTGCTGCCGGTCATATCGGAGCCCTTGGAGGAAGGTGTGCGCCAGCACATTAACGGTGTCTCTGCAGAGCCTGGGGGTGGAAGGCAGGGACCTAGCTATGGATGCAGACCAGGCCCTGTCTGCTCTCCCTCTTGGAAGGTATGTAGTGAATGAGGCAGGGAATGGAAGGAGGAAATATGGCAGTATCGTGGTTAAGATAGTAGATTGCTGATCTAGAGAACTGGATTCTAACCCTGCCTGTGTCACAGAGTTCCTATGTGATGCCAGTCAAATCACTTAAACCAAACTTTTGCAGAAGTGCAGAGCACCCACAGCTGCAACTGAAGTCAATGCAACTGTGCTTTGAACTATAAGGTGCCAAGGCAACCTTAATTCTGGCATTTCCTAACTTTTGAGTTTGTGACTTTGCAACCATCATAATGTTCTTTTAGTGTGTGTGTGTGTGTGTGAGAGAGAGAGAGATTTCCTAGATTTTTTTAAAAACAAATTGAAAAAGCAGAAATTCCATCATGTTGACAGCCAGCCAGTATGGTTGGATACTTTAGATCTACCACTTGAGCTAAAGGAGTAACTGAGAACAGTAGTAGGTTGTCATCCTCTATGTGGACCAGCACTAGAGGGGAATGAGACACTTTGCCAATGGGTTTCACAGATATTTGCTGACAGTAGAGGGCTAGTGAGACTCAGGAATCTTGTGTTCCATTCCAGGCTATGGAGCATGTCTAGTGGGCACAAATTCTTCTGCCCGTTCTCCCGCAAACGTAACCACTTCTGTTCCATTCATTCCCTGTGATGCTTCCTGGGGATACCCAAGGTTGTGCAGCACCTTGCTACCAGCTGCCCTTAGCACAAGGTAGCTTTGTCTGTTCCTGCTGTGGGACAGTTCTCCAATACCACCAGCCTCTGACAACGGAAGCACCGCTTTCCAGACCTCCAGAGACCCCACTCTCGCTCTTTACAGGTTAACAATAGGCATTCTCCAACCCTCAGGTCCTCCGAGCATATAGAGTACCCAGCCCCTGATCCACTAGACATTCACAGAATTCTCAGATCCTCTGCTCCCAAAGGATCAGTACATTCCAGCTTACCAGTTACACCTTAGATCGCCACTCCACTTAACGCACAGCACTTAGATATGTTTATAGTTAAAAACAAGACGTTTATTTAACAAAGAACAGATTCAAGAAGAAGCAAGTGAAATTAATGGAAACAAATGGTTACAAATAAAATAAAATTATAATATGTTTCCTAGAGCCTACATTTAACTAACCCAAAGTTTCTCTCCCAGCCTCCAACAGCCAGACTGGCTGCAATCTTCTGTTCATAAAAAACAAGCATGCTGGCAGGTTGTGCCCTTGGTGAAGGATTCAGAGAGTGCCTCTGTCTCTGTTAGAGTCCAAACGTTCATTGTAAACATCTTCTTTTGAAGATATACAATCCCTTCATTAGCAATTGGCTCAGACTATAAATGGGCATCCACTGTGAAGTATATAATATTAAATCTACATATAGCCAGAAAGGTAGATAAGTGTCTCCTACCTGAAAATAACCTAGTGACCAGCCCCACTCATACATTAAGAACATAATTTTCAGTATATAAATTTAATTCCTTACATATTATTCATACATACATTTCACAATGATCATGAGGACCAGAGTGACACAGACTTTCAGCAGAGATCTCACATGGCACTTTTTGGTGAACTAGTATGTAGGCACTAGATCCAGGGGATCCCTGTAACCCTTATGCACTCCTGTGCCCTCTACCAGTTGGCAGCAAGAGCTCCCTGGGTCATATCCCCTCCCACCTGTCCCTGTCCCAATCCTGTATCTTCCCCACCATAGGCTGCTTGTCCCAGGCCCATCCTCTTCACCTGGTCAGTCCCAGTCCCTACTCCTCAGGCTTCTCATCCAAACCTCAGTCTCATTGCTCAGTCCCAGTCTGCGTTCCTCTGACTGCTCATATGAGCTCAGTCTCTTCCCCCTCTCGGACATTCTGGCTCCCAGTCCCATTCTCATTGCCCAGCTAGTTGCAGTCCTAGTCTGTGCCCCCAGCTTCCAGTTACAGACAGACCCAGTGTCTTCCGTGTTTCCCTCTTCCTTCTCCCCCCCTGCAGTCCCCGTCCTCCGGTCCCAGTTTCTGCCCTGACCCCCTCAGGTTCTTTGTCCCAATCTATTCCCCTGCCACACACACATCCCGCTGGTCTGGCTCTTGTTCCCTATGCCTTTGAATCAGGCAGCTTTCTTCTCCCCATTGCCTGGCCCCAGCAGAGGGGTTATTGAGAGCACAAGAGACAGGGGCACCCTGCTCTCAGATCAGGTGCCTGGCCCTGGACCTGGCACAGCAGTCCAGAGCTGCAGAGAAAGTCCTGATCAGTCCTGAGCTGGAGCATGCTCACTGCAGATGGAATCTTCAGAGAATTCCACTGCTAAAATCATGACGTCTACTGAGTCTATGCGAGTAACGATTTTTCAGAGGGTTATACATTGGCAACATTTGGGTGGATTTACAAAAGACGCATCCCTACCACAAAGGCCACCCCCTGCCAGATTTCAAGTTCCTGCTCTAAAGAGGTCGCCATATTTTTAAGAAATGGGCAAAACAATGTATTTTTTTCCTAGCCTCATTCTCAGAAGTGGGCTGAACTGTTTTGGTTGAAATTAAAAAAAAAAAAAAAAAAATTCTCATCCTGAAGCAGACATTTGGCATGGAAAACTTCAGCCCAAATTGTTAAAGTGTGGCAAAGTTATAAGCAACTGAATAAAGGGTCTTTCATAATGGGAAGTGTCAGGTAATCTTATAGGTGATGCTACCCATCCTGCTTGTAATATATTCAAAGATATTAAACACCCTGTTTCTCTGTAACACCAAATCAGATAGGTCAGTGTTACTGTAGTTAGATTTTTAATCCCACATATATCCTGAAATAACATTGTCCAAATAACCAACCCTTTTCCTTCAGAATCTTGTCACAGTGGATTCTTCTGCCTCCAAGAGCAGAAAGATCAAAATATTCAACACCCCTACAATAATGGGGAAACTTCTATTAATTTCAGCTGCCTGGAACCAAAAATGCCCAAACAAACAAACAAACAAACACATCATTTGTCCTTGTTTTCCTCTTGTAACTTACTTCAGATAGTTATTTACATGAGGTTTGAAAAATCCATTCACTTGGGGATTAGGGAGCTTTTTTGTGGGCAAGTGCCACCAACTTCTACAGAACTGAAGCTTCCTTTTTAAAAAAAAATTATGCATCCCTTATGGATGCAAAAATGACATTCTGAACAAGAACTGAATGCAATCTGTTTTGTCTTCTCCCTGCATCTACATGAAGCAGTTTTAGTGCTTCAGCTGCTGCTCATAATTTCACTCTGGTGCTGCTAGGGAGGGATAACAACAGCAGAGGCAGGCAGTAGAGCTATTCTGTAGGAAAGACCCTATTCACAACAGCCAGGAGACTGAGGCTTGTCTTCACTACCTGCCGGATCGGTGGGTAGCAATCGATCTTTCGGGGATCGATTTTTCGCGTCTCGTTTAGACGCGATTAATCAATCCCCGAAAGTGCTCCCCGTCGGCTCCGGAAATCCACCTCATCGAAAGGTGGAAGCGGAGTCGACGGGGGAGCGGCAGCGATCAACTCGCTGCCATCCTCATGGCCAGGTAAGTCGATTACGATAGGCCGACTTCAGCTATGTTATTCACGTAGCTGAAGCTGCGTATTGTAGATCGACATTCCCCCCCCCCCCCCCCACAGTCCCCCCCACTGTAGCCCTGGGCTGAGGAAATGGTGCCGAAACAGTGGCTCCCTACCCTCCCAGCAGGCGTGAAACAAGAAAACAGAGTCTGATATAAAAGAGCCACCAGGAGGGAATTCCAGACCAGCACTCTTCCTTTTCCCAGCAGCTGGGAAGTAGGGAGTTGGCTTCTTACCTGGGCTTTACCCCTGGATAATGGGATCTCCCCCATACTTCACACTGGACTATGACTAGGGCTCTGTGTCTTTCACGGAGTTCGCAGAAGTCAGGGATTCTGTGACTTTCCACAACCTCTGTGACTTCTGCAGCGTCCAGTGTGGCTGCTCAGGGGGCCTCAGGGACAGCCACATCGGCTGCTGCGGGAGCGGTCCCAGGGCCAGCCGCACCGGCTGCTGCTCAGGCAGCCCCGGGCAGCTGGCCCCGGGGACCACCCAAGCAGCAGTCGATGCAGCTGGCCCCAGGGACCCCCTGAGCAGTGGTCCCGGGGGTGGCCGGAGTAGCCACTGCTCAGTGGCCCCTAGCACTGGTCCCAGGGTGGCCGGAGCAGTGGCGGACGGGGTGGTGGCTGGAACAGCTACTGCTCGGCAGCCCCCGGCAGCTCGTGTTACTGGCCGCAGGTTGCCCCCCTTAAGCAGCAGGATCCCTGGGGAACCCCCTGAGCAGCAGGCCCCCCAGAACACCCCCACCCAGCAGCAGCCCTTCAGTTCCTCTTCAGCGGTGCCCCCCCCCTCCCTCTCCTAAGATTTAGTCAGGGATATTTATGATATAAGTCATGGACAGGTCACTGGCCATTAATTTTTGTTTATTGCCCGTGACCTGTCCATGACTTTTACTAAAAATACCCATGACTAAATCGTAGCCTTAACTATTACTATCAGGTTTAGTCCTCTGGCTGTTAGGTATCTGGTAAAAGTTAATGTGAGGGAGTGACAGAAGGTATGTATGAAGGTGTGTGCACACACAAGCGCATAGATAGGAGTGAAAAGCTGATGGGATAAAGTAGAAAAGAGGTATACAACATAGTGTATAAATTATATTCTTATTTTTTGATCCCGATGCATCACTTTGCATTTGTCCACCTTAAAATCCACGAGGCAGTGCCTAGATCTGATTTCCTAGTGTTTGACATTTTTTTTTAAAGATAACTACCATTTAAGGTATGAACAATTTGAGAATCATCAGTAAATGTTGCGACTCTACAGGGACAGCTGTACTTTAGGTCATTAGTAAACAAATTGACAAGCAATGGCTCCAGTTTTAAACCTGGAGGTATTTCACCTAGTCACTTCTCTCCACTGCAGCCTACTCCCATTCACAGTGAATTTATGATTATATCCATTTAACCAATTTGCTGCCCAGTATGTTATGGAGTGATGATAGTTGCTGAGGTCTTGACTATATTTCCATTGTAAGCCAAAATTTAGCCATTGCCCCTAACATCCACAAAGGTAATTTTGACCTAAAACTGGTCAGATCTGGGACCAAGCTAGACTTTTTTGACTAAATTTGAAATTAACCGGAAAAAAGATTCCTTAATTTGATAGCCTAAAAATACATGTGTTCAAAAAGTCTATATTTTTTGCTACTTTTTAGCAAATAATTGGCAAGGAAGGAGAGAAATAGAACTTATTTTACTGGATTCCCTAGCTGACAGCAACCCAATTTTGTGGATTAAAGTCAAATTTCAAAAGTTACCAACTTTTTATTTTGAGAATGTTGCTGGGGTTTACAAGTAAAGAACTGCTGAAGACATAACTTTTTAAAATAAAAAAGTAAATCTTTAGCACTCTTCCTTGCAGAGATAGATCTAAACAAAAATATTTTCCTTATGAAATTAATTGTGGAGAGGATTGCTCTCTTTCTATAGATCTCTAGAAGCCCTTAGAAAGGGAGGAAATGCCCATCCTGATTTTCTCCCAGGCCCCTGTTTTAACCAGTCGTCACTCCCTATGAACCTCCTGAAGTCGATGGGCTGGGAGTTCTGTTCTGCAGACCTTAGATCCATTTGGGTGGAGGGTTAGAGAAAGCAGCAAGTATGATAGAAGACAGATTAGGGGGCATGTTCCTCCTTCCTGACGATTTACTGGGGTTTGCAAGAGATGAGACCTCTGAGAGAGCCATAGATACCCTAAAACTTCCTGAGCCTTAGCTGACTTTTAGTCCCTATTTTGGGACAGGCTAAGGAGCCTATGTAAGCTCATCGGAGCCTTCTAAGATTTTGGGTGGGGCTTGATATGTCTCCTCAGCATTTCAGGGGTGGGACTTGGGTAAACCTCAGTGGACTTTATATGGATGAGGTTTGCAGTTTTTCACAGGTGCCGAATATGCTGCTCAGGTTCAAGGGGAAGGAGTGTGTCTGGGAGAGTAAAGAAGGGACTCTTCATTTCCTCTTCTAGTGGAGCAGCCAGAGGAAGTGGGGAAGGCGGTGATTGCTCCCCATGTATGAGGGCTAGAGAGCAGTAAAAGGAGTAAATAGGTGGTTCTTTGTTTTACTGATTCCCCAAGCCTCCTGTCATCAACATTTCCTCCCCTTTTTGTGGACCTTAGGAGACCACCCAACAGGTTTCTGGACATTACAAAGCCTGCTGAAAAGGAGCTATATTCCTGTGCTACTCCTAACATCTGAAGAACAGTAGCCATGATCCTAAAGACTACTGAGGTTCTGATTGGTATGACTCCCTTTTTGTAGACCTTAGGAAGTCTGAACCATCAAGGCTGTCTTCCGGGGGATGGTGGCTGGAAACAATATTTAGCTGGAGACTTTTGGCCTGTAGAAGAAAGGCACATTCCTTTCGCCCTGGACCTTGTCCTGTTAGCAGGAACAGGGCTCCTCACTTGCACAGCCTATGGTCATCTTAAAAAAAATGGAGAAGATTCCTATACAGAACTTCATGAAGCTAAGGCTGTAGACAGGTATTTGTGATTCCAGTGAACGTTGCCTTTCAAGATTATTAAAATTAAATATTAGACTCATTCAGCCTCATGTTTTTTAATTAAGGTTAAACTTAATTGTGGATTGTCTTTTTTTCAGGTAATGAAAAACATATTGTTCAGATTACTTCTCATCAGGAAGACAGTGAACCAACACTACAAGACATGGCTCTGCTTATTGAACAAGTCACTGGGGTTCCAGTTCCTTTTCAGAAACTGATATGCAAAGGTAGCTAATATTTAGAAATGTTTCTCACAGGTATCCTAGATTTAACATTAAATACCAATTCTAATTCAGACAGGGATTAGTTTACCTATCTCTTCAGTATTCATTATATTAATCATATAACTTTTAATTCTCTTGTCAGTCCTAGAAATGGCCATGAATAATTTACTATTTTGACATAGTAGATGGATGGATGAGATGGGATAGAAGTATGATTAATTATAAGATTTCTGGATTTTATTTGAGTAGGCTTTTACCAGGAAATCAGGGTTAAAGTCAGTTTCATACTTACTAGTTTAAAATGAAACCTGAGAATTGTTCCTGCTGCTTTCAGTCTCTTTACCAAGTCCATCAGCTGTGAGCCAGTTTCACATATAGGAAGCAATATGACTTATGGGAAGGGGTGGGTACATGGATCATCCAAAATACTGAAAAATAATCACTGGCAAAAAATGAAAGCCTTAATGAATATTTCTTTTGTAAATTTGATAGTGTAAATGGAAATCCCTTGAAAACAAAAGAAAGATTTTCTCTACTTCATTTGCTATGGTACTTTTAATCTAATTCAACTTGAAGTGTACACAATTTGACTCCGTTCCTTTAAAAAACATGCTAAAATGTTGGAAATTTTTATTCAAAATGAATAGTTTATTTCAAAAGCACTTACTGCACAGTATTAAATATTCATTTATGAAACAACAAAGCATTTTGGATTTCATACCCTAAAGCCAAGTTAAAAGCACGTTTTTACGATGGCTTGTAATTAATAAAAGAATAATTGTTTCCTTTTCCCCTAGGAAAGTCCCTGAAGGAAATGGAACAGCCATTATCAGCACTTGGAGTTAAAAATGGTTGTAAAGTCATGCTGATTGGGAAAAGGGTATATGTCACCTCGTGAAGTCTCTTCCTTTGTTGTCCTTATATCAGTTAATATTCCTGTTCAATAGCTTAATCACTGCTTATGGTGAATCTGCTCAAAATGAGTGTCAGTGTAATGAAAGTGAAACAAGTGTACTGTGTACTTACCTATTTAAGTGTGCACTCTGTGTGTGCATCTGGCTGTACACACAGTTCTTCATACTCTTGTCCTACAACTAATAACTCTATGCACCCCATTCATTTTTTGAAGATGCATCATATGTAGGGCCCTACCAAATGCATGGTCCATTTTGGTCAATTTCATGGTCATAGGATTTAAAAAATAGTAAATGTCATGATTTCACCTATTTAAATCTGAAATTTCATGGTGTTGTAATTGTAGGGGTCCTGACTCACAAAGGAGTTGGGGGGCAGTTGCGACGTTTTTGTGTGTGTGTCTGTGGGGGGGAAAGGAAGGTTGCAGTACTGCCACCTTTACTTCTGCGCTGCTGCCTGCAGAGCTGAGCCCTAAGTCAGCAGCTTCCATTCTCCAGCCTCTCAGCTCTGAAGGCAGCAGTGCAGAAGTAAGGGTGGCATGGTATGGTATTAACACCCTTCCTTCTACATTGCTGCTGGCGGGGCGCTGCCTTCAAAGTTGGGCGCCCGGCCAACAGCCGCCGCTCTCTGGTCGCCCAGCTCTGAAGGCAGCAGTGCAGAAGTAAGGGTGGCATGGTATGGTATTAACACCCTTCCTTCTACATTGCTGCTGGCGGGGCGCTGCCTTCAGAGCTGGGTGCCCGACCAACAGCCGCCGCTCTCTGGTCGCCCAGCACTGAAGGCAGCGCAGAAGTAAAGGTGGCAATACCACAGCCCCCCTAAAATAATCTTGCGACTCCCCTCCCCCCCCGCAACTCCCTTTTGGGTCAGGACCCCCAATTTGAGAGACACTAGTCTCCACTGTGCAATCTGTATAGTATAGGTTGAAAACACACAAAAGGCCAGATTTCATGGGGGGGTGGGGACCAGATTTCACGGTCTGTGATGCATTTTTCGTGGCTCTGAATTTGGTAGGGCCCTAATCATATGATGAGTCCCTGCCTAATTTGTCATCCTACCAACATTCCTGAATCTCTTCTGTGTTTCTGCTTTTTTCTGCCCTTATTGGTCAGGGATGTTGGGCAGAAAACTAGCTGTCGGTATTGACTATCAGCCATTTACAATGAATAGGGATATGATTATGTCACAGTGGTCACCACTGTCATGGAACCCATGAATTTTTCCATTTATATGGTCCCTGCTGCTGCACTTTAACAGCTTGTTAGTTTGCTTGATTAGCAGTTGCTCATTAACCATTTGTTAATTTGCTTTAATCTAGCCATGTTTCAAAGAGGACTAGAGCAAAGCGATTTAATGAACTGGTAATGCATGGCTGCACGGTTCACATGGATGCCGTGACCACAGCATGAATTTAGTCATGGGTATTTTTAGTAAAAGTCATGGACAGGTCACGGGCAATAAACAAAAATTAATGGCCAGTGACCTGTCCATGACTTATACCATAAATATCCCTGACTAAATCTTAGCAGAGGGAGGGGGGGCACTGCTGGAGAGGAGCTGAAGAGCCGCTGCTGGGTGGGGCTGTTCCGGGGGGCTGCTGCTCAGGGGGCTCCCCAGGGGGCCCGCTGATCAAGGGGGGCGCCCTGCGGCCAGTGGCATGAGCTGCCAGGGGCTGCCGAGCAGTAGCTGCTCCAGCCACCCCACCCCACCCGCCACTGAATTATGCATAATTTTACCATGACAAAATTATGCATAATTTTACCATGACAAAATCATATCCCTAACAATGAAGCGGCAGCTGGCTTTGCTGGTGTCACCAGCAGCAGGCAGGAAAATTGTTGACAGTAAGGAAGTTAAGCTTTATCATGAGGCATTGGTATTAATAAAAACTATAAATTATTTGGTCCTTGGTCTTTCCCTTCAAATTAGTCTCTTATTGTTTTTGTGTGCAATATATTCATTGCAATAGTGAGTATATTTATAATTGAGCATTATAAACTGAGATAACTTATTTGATTGAATACTGAAAGTTGGCAAGTTGATGATGCTGAACGTATGACAATAAGAGATGATGAAAGCATTAGTTTTTATGTTAAATGTTATCCCATTATCATTTAACTCAGATAGGTTTGTGACCTGATTGATTTCAAGGTAAATGTTTTATTTTGTCATTTTTTTAAAACTACACAGAATAGTCCAGAGGAAGAGGCGGAATTAAAGAAATTAAAAGATTTTGAGAAGTCAGTGGAACAAATTGCTAACAAATTGGAGGAAATTAATAAAGAGTTCACAGGCATCCAAAAGGTAAATTATTTTCTTGTCCTTACATCTCATATATTTGTATAGTATAGTCGCCTCACTTCAGAAACAACTACCATGTAATGTGGTTTGTCTTTCCAGTGATGTTTTGGTTTTTCACCTCTTAGCTTCACAAGTGACTTATAGAAGTTTTCCTAAATGCTAAACTTATTTCTGTGTTTCCAAAAGAGGGAAAAATATGTAGCTATTGGAAAAAGTAATTAGTACTGTGTATTAAACAAATTCTGTCTTTTAGATCCAGAGATATATGAGCAATAATAAAACTTAGCTCTTCTATAATGTTTTCTGTTCAAAGCAGTTTTTCTGATTCCTTTGCCACTGAGTGACATCACAAGTACCATAAAGAGAGGGAATGAAAATATAGGTGCAGAAATGATTGATTCTTTCTAACATCTGTTTAAGCTGCTTGTGATGACATTCACTGGCAAGAAACCAGGAAGTCTGCCATTCAGATTTTTCAGGATTTTAAGGAAAGTGGTTATTAAGTGGTCTTAATTTTTGTTGAAATTCATTAATTGCAATTTTTTAAAAGTAGTGGCATCAGGTTATTTTTATTATAAAAGTCCTACAAACCCTGACTGAGTTTGGGGGCCTATTGTACTAGGAACTGTACAAGCACATAGTAGAAGACAGTCCCGGCTACAAAGACAAAGATAGACACAGGAATCTTCAGGAATCTTACAAAAAGGTTCTGGGGATTTCTAAAATATCTTTAACTCATGGCTCATGTATAGGGCCCCACCAATTTCATGGCCTTGAAAAATGTGTCACGGACTGTGAAATAAGCTCTTCCCCAGGAGGAGGAGGGAAGGAGATCAGACCCACCTCTGAGTGCCTCCCCCTGATGGGTTGGGACCTCCACAGTTACAACACTGTGAAATTTCAGGTGTAAACAGCTGAAAATGTGAAATTGACCCATTTTAAAACCTTCTGGCCATGAAATTGATCAAAATGGACGTGAATTTGGTGGGGCCCTATTCATCTACTTTGGGCAAAAGTTGGCAAAATAATGAGAACACTAATGTCAACAATTCTGGGAATCATGTGGCTGCCTGCACTGCGGGGGGGAACACTTAATATCCAAACTAATATTTGGCCAGACCACTGCTTCATAAAAGCTGTGGTAACTATGCTGTTGTTAAAGTTTAGGGTCATTATATTTATTCACTTGTTTTGATGTGGGATGTTTATTTAGGAGGACATACATAGAACTACATTAATGTTTGAAAGGGGTAAAAGGGAGAATGAAAAGTAGCATGCATTTTGGGCCTTCTGCTTTCCCTTTTATTTTAAAACGAGTCACTCTTCTTAAATTGAAAGCTTTTTTCCCTTCTAATGATAAAATCATTCAAACATCTACATGAAAATTTTTGCACCAGAATTTATTTAATTCATATTTAAATAGCAGCATGTATGTTATTTGGAATATAAAGTAATTGTTTTTCTTCTCATACAGGGCTTTCTAGCAAAAGATCTTCAAGCTGAAGCTCTTAACCACCTGGACAAGAGGATAAAAGGAACTGCTGAGCAGTTCATGAAGATCCTGGAACAGATAGATGCCATTGTGAGTAATAGTCATACAAAAGAGTTGTATAGTCCTTAAAACAAGCTTTTGCTTTGTTGCCTTTTTTTAAGAACAGTTTGTTCTCTGTATGATATTTTTAAATACTAACAACAAATTAATGTTGGTTTATTTTGAAAAACAAGTTAATTGGTTTGCTCCCTTTTTCTTCAATATCCAGTTCTTTTTCCTGTATGTCTTTAATAACCTCTTCATTTTGGTGTCCATGGCAGCTCCGATTTCTAAATGGTGACACTAATGCCTGTGTATGCATCCCCATAATACAGAAGAGCACCATATTGGGCTGCAGCCTGTTATGTCCACATGAAATGGGTATCCTTTACTCAAGTTTTACCCTTTTTCATTTGTCCTGCCAAAACCTATTAAATTAAAATATGTTACAGTAACATTAAGGGTCCGACAAAAACCAGGAAGACACTCTCCTAGTAATGCTTGTTTTGGTGGTAGGGAAGGCACAAACAATGGTGAGCCTTCTGCTTAGTCAAACACGGATTTATAATTTTTGTATTTAAGACATTTGCAAACTGAGGACTGGACTGATTTCTTTGGAATATATCAAGGTACTTGTGTAGCCTTCATCGCTGCAGTTTCTGAGTGTCACACAGCCATTTATGGATTTTATCCTCACAGCACCCCGGTAAGGTAGGAAGTAGTATACCTTCTCCCTTACAGATGGGAAAGTGAAATACAGGGTAGACTAAATGACTTGCCCAGGGCTACACTGTGACTGAGTTGGGAATTGGACACAGGTCTCTTAAGTCCCAGTCCAGTACCTTATCCACTGGATCATGCTGTCTGGAAGAGTTCCTTTCCCTCATATAACTGTATTGCATACCATACCTATTGTCACCCATAGCATGTTTTGCAATAGTAATTCCTTAGGCCCGAATCCAGCAGATGAATTTGCACAGGGTGGGCCCTTACACTCGCAGAGTCCCATCCATTTCACCAGGGCTCCACGTGAGTCCTGGGTTCTCTGCCTGTGTTGATCCAATTGCAAGATCAGGGCCTTCGTCTCTTTGTAATAATGGGTTGCTGATGTAAAGCCTAGGAAAGAGAATCCACTTTAGAGAGGTGCTTTAATTTGGCTCCCACCCAAACTCTGCCAGCATGTGTCTGTTGTGAGGACTGAATAGGATTTTTAGGAAACTCATTTTTAGGTGACCTTATTTATTGCTTTTGTACTGCCACAACTTTAACAGAAATGTAAATTTTGAGGTTTTGTTAGCAAGGGCATAGTTTAATTTGTAGTACGCCACAAAATGATTTTTAACATTATTAAATACACTAATTTATTTCTGTAACAGCTAAAACATTTAAAACTTAAAAAACAAATCTTCGTTTTTTACAGATTCCTTTATCCCTTTTTATTTCTTTTATGTGTAGAATCTTTCACAGGGGAAAAACCTTGCTTGACAGTCTCTAAAATGATATCAAATGTCCTTGTTTGGTAAAACAGGGAATCAGTTTTAGGTGGCAGATTTCACATCCCCAGGTCTCAGTACCCAGTGGTGATCTGAGGAAGTGGGTATTCACCTGCGAAAGCTTATGCTCCAATACGTCTGTTAGTCTATAAGGTGCCACAGGACCCTTTGTCGCTACTACAGATCCAGACTAACACGGCTACCCCCCTGATACTAGTGGTGATGATGACAATGACAGTAATTAAGTTGGTCAATGAGTTGATGTTACTGCTGTCATGCTTTTGTGCCATGTGCATGTGCAACTTCTAGTGCATAGCTCACTGCCATGCTAAGTAAGTTGCCAAGTGCTCATCCAGATAAATTGGCAACATTGCCCCATCAAAGCATATTTCTGATGGTCTATATATAGACCCTGACTTCTGTTTTAAGTAGATTTTGGTCTATTGCTGTACTAATTCTGTCCCCTAATCAATAGTTTTTAGTTCAAACTCAATTTACACCATTTCTTTGTCTCTGTGCTTTCTTTCAAAAATAGTTGATATGTTAAATAACTTTCCTGCCACCTTTCATCACTTCAGTCTAAACACAGCATTTCAAGTCTACCCTGCAATGGCCAGACCGAGGAGTGAAAAGGTAGTTACTCTCCAAGACCTGTCAAACTGTAGCTTCTTCTGAGATTGCCATCAAGAATATCATTTGTCCTGCAGAGGCTTGTGCTTTAGGAACAAGGCTAAAATCTCAAGTTTAATTCATGTAGGACATGGAACAGCTGTCAGACTGTCAATTTTTGTTCACTGCTAGCCTGGATTGGATTTTAATCTGATTTAGAGGTGAATGAATGGCTGTATATCTTGAGCCATCTAATCCCCAACTTTCATATTTTAATATAAAAGAATTAGAGTTACACAGTAAATGCCAAAGCCAAACAAAAAAGCTACCTTCAGTTTTTTTAGCCTGCTATCTGGCTGAGAATTTACATCCTGGATTGGCCAAACTAATGTCAGAGAACAAAGGTTTCTAGTATGGGTCCCTAATTTCAGTGAGAGGTCAGTAACTAAAATCAAATGTGTCCACAAATGCATTCAGTCTGTCCTTCAAACTTCTAGATAGTAGTCAGCAAAATATCTTCTTCTACTCTTTACAAAAACTACTTTTAGTTACTTCCTTGGAAATTCACTCTCACTTCATGGCCAAAGTAGAAAACTTCCCCTGTCTCTGATACAAAATATTATGTACGGCATGTCAGACAGGAGACTTTCAGCTTCAGTTAGGGCTATAAGATTTTAGCAGTTTTACAAAGTTGGTGATTTATAGGAAGTATTGAAGTGTCTGGTTTGAAGACTTCTGCCTACTGTGGAGGTGAAGCAGTCAAAGTTAAAATGATCAGTTGTAAAGAAAAAAGTGATCAATTACAATTTACATCCTTCTTCTTGTTACTCATTATTTGTATTCTGGTAGTGCCTAGGAGTCCCAGCCATGAACTAGGACCCCATTTTTTTTAAACATAGCATGAACTAAACAAAAAGATAGCCCATGCCCCAAAGAGCAGTTAGCCTAATTTTACCTCTCATGAGTTTTAAGTGATATATGCAGTCCTATATCTTACCCATCTTTGCTATGAAATTGTAATTTCAGATTCATAATTGGTTACTGATGTCCTTGACCTGTTTAAAAGGCAAAATAAACAGAAATGTCTCCCCTGAAAATGGTTCATGTAAGATGCATGGAAGACATTTTTCTCCAGGGTGGACATACCAGCTATAGTGAGGACACAGTTCTTAAGAAGACAGAAAATATTAAAACAAATGTACACTCTTAAAGGAAATGGATTTGATCAAGAAAATACCAAGTTAGGGGAAAGAGTGTGATTTATATGTAGCAAGCTCCATATTTATCTGCTTTAAGGTAACAAAAACGAGTCTCTTCTCCCCCTCCTTGATTTTTAACCCATGCTGCACTTTTCACTTGTTACAAATTCTAGATATGTTCATATTAAATACTGATTACTTTGACAAACACACCGAGGGTTAAAAAAAGATATTTAATATTACAGTTAGGAAACATTTGTTAGATGTTATTACAGTTTACTGAGAGCACAGACATTTATTTCATGTCAAGATGAAACCTTGTTTGGTCCCTCAGTGCTTAGAATGATGCAAGTTTATTTCTGGAGCTTTGTAAATTTCTCATTTTTCTTAATTGCAGATATTTACTTTGTAAGCATTTCTTGGTGTCTTAATGTGAATAATAAACATAAAACCAAAGAATTTGGGGGAGAGTTTCAAAAGTACAAATAGCAGGTAGGCACCCTTGTCTTTAATGGAAGTTAGGCACCTACCTACCATTTGTGCCTTCAAAAATCTCCCTATGTATATTATAGTTGATGATTATTATTATTTTCTTTGTTTAGTATTTAAGAAGCTGCTCAAATATCTGCATAATTATTACAATTGGGATTTAATGATGTGGTGTGCTTATGCAACTTACTCACCAAGCTTAATAGCACAATAAGACTGTGGAGGGATTGTTAAAAGAAGAAGCCACACACTTCAATACTATAAACCTTAAAGGTATTATATTTAAGTAGCAAAAATTCTTTATTGTAGGTCATCTATGCTTTTCAAGTTCTTTTTAAGCATTTGTGGAACAGAAATGCTAATTTGGAGAATGGAATTGTAAGAAAAACATAAAAATAAAATTTCCACATGATTCCAAGACCTGTCACTCCCAAGACAGATAGTCATGAATATAAATTTGACCAGCAATTAGTACATATGTATTAACTGACTACACCTTCATGAACTGATATAAACCCTGCTCTCTGAATCCAACCCAACACTAAGGGTATGTCTACACTATGAAATTAGGTCGATTTTATAGAAGTCGATTTTTCAGAAGAGGTTTTTATACAGTCGATTGTGTGTGTCCACACTAAGCACATTAAGTTGGTGGAATGTGTCCTCACTACCGTGGCTAGCATCGACTTACAGAGCAGTGCACTGTGGGTAACTACTCCACAGTTCCCGCAGTGTCCGCCGTCCATTGGAATTCTGGGTTGAGCTCCCAATGCCTGATGGGGCAAAAACTCTGCTGCGGGTGGTTTGTCATCAGTTGCCCCTCCCTCCGTGAAAGTAACGACAGACAATCGTTTCGCACCTTTTTTCCTGGGTTACCAGTGCAGACGCCAGACCACTGGTGTGGTTGACACGTAACAGCTCCAGGGCTCTTGCTCTTTTGCCTTGGCTGAGGTACCTTGCCCTACCAGGACCTCCAAGCATTCCACACAGAAGCAACTGCAACAGCTGGCATTGCTTCACAGCAGCAGCTCCTGGGTGCCTTCACCGCTTCCTCTGCAACTCTGCTGTCCTGCAACTGTGCAGCAGGCGGCCATTGTCATCGTACATGTGTACAGCTCCACCGCTTCCGCTGCAACTCTGCTCTCCTGCAGTCACCCCTCGCAGACAATCATTTCGCACCCTTTTTCCTGGATTTGCAATGCAGGAGCCATAGCACTGCAAGCATGGAGCCCGGTCAGATCACTGCTGCAGTTGTGAGCATTGTAAACACCTCGCGCATTATGCTGCAGTATGTGCAGAACCTGCAACAGCAGGCAAGGCTGCGACGAAAGCGCTATCACGATAATGATGAGGACATGGACACAGACTTCTCTGAAAGCATGTGACGTGGCAATTTGGACATCATGGTGGCAGTGGGGCAGGTTTATACCGTGGAATGCTGATTCTGGGCTCAGGAAGCAAGCACAGACTGGTGGGACCGCATAGTGTTGCAGGAATGGGATGATTCCCAGTGGCTGCAAAACTTTCGCATGCGTAAGGCCACTTTCCTGGAACTTTGTGACTTGCTTTCCCCTGCCCTGAAGCGCAAGAATACCAAGATGAGAGCAGCCCTGACAGTTGAGAAGCGAGTGGCGATAGCCCTCTGGAAGCTTGCAACGCCAGACAGCTACCGGTCAATCGGGAATCAATTTGGAGTGGGAAAATCTACTGTGGGGGCAGCTGTGATCCCAGTAGCCAACGCAATCACTGAGCTGCTGCTAACAAGGGTAGTGACTCTGGGAAATGTGCAGGTCATAGTGGATGGCTTTGCTGCAATGGGGTTCCCTAACTGTGGTGGGGCTATAGAAGGGAATGCATATCCCTATGCTGGCACCGGACCACCTTGGCAGCCAGTACGTAAACCGGAAGGGTTACTTTTCAATGGTGCTGCAAGCACTGCTGGATCATAAGGGACGTTTCACCAACATCAACGTGGGATGGCCGGGAAAGCTGCATGAACCTCGCATCTTCAGGAATTCTGTTTGAACAGCTGCAGGAAGGAACTTACTTCCCAGACCAGAAAATTACCGTTGGGGATGTTGAAATGCCTATAATTATCCTTGGAGACCTAGCCTACCCCTTAATGCCATGGCTCATGAAGCCATACACAGGCACCCTGGACAGTAGTAAGGAGCAGTTCAACTACAGGCTGAGCAAGTGTAGAATGGTGGTAGAATGTGCATTTGGACATTTAAAAGCTCGCTGGCGCAGTTTACTGACTAGATTAGACCTCAGCGAAACGAATATTCCCATTGTTATTGTTTCTTGCTGTGTGCTCCACAATATTTGTGAGAGTAAGGGGGAGACATTTATGGTGGGGTGGGAGGTTGAGGCAAATTGCCTGGCAGCCAATTACGCAGAGCCAGACACCAGGGCGATTAGAAGAGCACAGCTGGGTGTGCTGCTCATCAGAGAAGCTTTGAAAACCAGTTTCATGACTGGCTGGGCTATAGTGTGACAGTTCTGTTTGTTTCTCCTTGATGAAAACCCGCCCCCTTGGTTCACTCTACTTCCCTGTAAGCCAACCGCCCTTCCCCCTTCGATCACCACTTTCAGAGGCAATAAAGTCATTGTTGTTTCAAAATCATGCATTCTTTATTAATTCATCACACAAATAAGGGGAAAACTCGCAAGGTAGCCCGGGAGGGGTGGGTGAGGAGGGAAGCACCAGGTGGGATGGTGGATGAGGGGAGGGGTGAAGGACAAGGCCACACTAAAGTTCAAAACTTTGAATGCCAGCCTTCTGTTGCGTGGGCAATCCTCTGGGGTGGAGTGGCTGGGTGTCCGGAGCCTCCCCCCCCCCAATTCCCCGACCCCACCCCACCCGCATTCTTGGGCGTCTGGGTGAGGAGGATATGGAACTTGGGGAGGAGGGCAGGTGGTTATACAGGGGCTGCAGCGGCGGTCTGTGCTCCTGCTGCCTTTCCTGCAGCTGCACCAGATGCCTGAGCATGTCAGTTTGCTCCCCCATTAGCTTCAGGATTGCATCCTGCCTCCTCTCATCCCGCTCCTGCCTCCTCTCATCGTGCTCCTCCATCCTCTCATCGCGTTCATTTAACGCTTTCCTGGAATCTGCCATTGTTTGCCTCCATGCATTCTGCTGAGCTCTTTCAGTGCTGCAGGACTTCATGAGCTCTGAGAACATGTCATCACGAGTGCGGTTTTTTTGCCTTCTTATCTGCGATAGCCTCTGGGACGGAGATGATAGTGGGAGCGTAGAAACATTTGCAGCTGCGGGAGGAAAAAAATGGAGAGTAGTATTTAAAAAGATACATTTTGGAGAACAAAGGGAAAACTCTTTTTCACAGTGACCCAAGCGATTCACATTACATAACACTTGTGCTTTCGGTACAAGGTCGCATTTTGCCTCTTATAATGTGTGCCTGCTGGTTTGGTGTGAGAGATCATGCACGCACGGCTAGGAAACAGAATTCGGCTTGCAGGCAGCCATGGTAAGCCAGTGTTTCGTCTTCTTCAGCCCTCATAACATGTGGGAATGGTTTCAAATAGCAGCGCCCTCCTTTCCCATAACAAGCAAAGCCCATTGGGTTGGCCATTTAAAAGGAGGGGCTGCGGTTTTGGGGTTAATGTGCAGCACAACCCAGCTCCCCCCCCCACACACACACCCAGTTCTATGGGATGATCGCTTCACCCCTCCCCGCACCGCGTGGCTAGTATCAGGGAAGAGCCCTGGCAGCCAAACGCGAACAGCTCAGCATGAACGGGCCTCCCCACCACCACGTGGCTAACAGCGGGGATGATTTCTTTTCAGCCAAAGGCAGACAGCCCACCAGGAACAGGCACCCCTGAATCTCCCCTTAAACAAATTTCCCATATTTCAGCCAGGTGACCATGAATGATATCACTCTCCTGAGGCTAACACAGAGATAAAGAACGGATGTTGCTTGAATGCCACCAAAGCCCGGGCCCATTCGCTGCCATGCTTTGTGCTGCAATTATTCCGACTACTTGCTACTGGCTTGGCGTGATAAAGTGTCCTACCGTGGAGGATGGAATAAGGCTGCCCTTCCCAGAAACCTTCTGCAAAGACTTTTAGAGTACCTCCAGGAGACCTTCATGGAGATGTCCCTGGAGGATTTCCGCTCCATCCCCAGACACGTTAACAGACTTTTCCAGTAGCTGTACTGGCTGCGAATGCTTCCCAAGTTTTCAGGGCAGATTATTAATTAAACACGCTTGCTTTTAAACCCTGTACTATATTTACAAAGTACACTCACCAGAGGTGTCTTCTCCGGCTTCATGATCAGGGAGCCCGCCTTGGGAGAGTATTGGCTCAAGGGTGATGAATAGTTTCTGGCTACCGGGGAGAATGGATTCTCTGCTTCCCTGCTGTTGCGCTATCCTCACCCTGCTCCTCCTCCTCATCTTCCTCATCCACAAAATCCTCATCCCTGTTGTGTGAGACTTCCCCCTTGTAAGTGTCCATGGACAGTGGTGGGGTCCCCATCTAGAACTGCATGCAGCTCGTCATAGAAGTGGCATGTATGGGGCTGCGACTGTTTGCCTCCTTTGTTTTTTGATAGGCTTGCCTGAGCTCCTTAATTTTCACACGCCACTGCTGTGCATCCCTCATGTAGCCTCTGTCCATCATGCCCGTGGAGATTTTTGCAAATATATTGGCATTTCGTCTTTTGGAACGGAGTTCTGCCAGTAAAGATTCATCTCCCCATACAGCGATCAGATCCAGTACCTCCCATTCGGTCCATGCTGGAGCTCTTTTGCGATTCTGGGACTGCATGGTCACCAGTGCTGATGAGCTCTGCATGGTCACTTATGCTGATCAGCTCGCCACGCTGGCCAAACAGGAAATGAAATTCAAAATTTCCCGGGGCTTTTCCTGTCTACCTGACCAGTGCATCTGAGTTGACAGTGCTGTCCAGAGCAGTCACAATGGAGCACCGTGGGATTGCTCTCGGAGGCCAATACCGTCAAATTGCGTCCACACTGCCCCAAATTTGACCCAGCGAGGTCGATTTTAGCATTAAACCCCTCGCCAAGGAGGAGTACAGAAATTGGTTTTAAGAGCCCTTTAAGTCAATAAAACAGGCTTGTTGTGTGGACTGGTTCAGGGTTAAATCGACCTAACACTGCTAAATTCGACCTAAATTCATAGTGTAGACCAGGGCTAAGAGGTGTATTCTCCACTTGCATTGAACTCTGGACCTGATCCATTGTCTATAGAAGTCTGTGAAAAGATTTTTGAGATTATTATTGCGATCAGGACCTCTGAGGAACAAAAGTGAATAAATTGCTCTTTGAAATTAATGCAGTTTAGGAGAAGAGAGGAAAAGGAGACAAAGAAACAACAGAACACACAGAACAGAAGAAGCTCACTGCACAGAACTGGAATAAATTATGCAGTAGAAAGCATTCTTTAGCCCAAGCACTGCTCTGCAAGAAATGCCACCACCAAAGCTCAAAGTTCATTTGGTGAGAGAGTCTTGCATAAGCACTGCCTAGGGTTAGGTTAACTGTACTATTAAGCTTGATTTTAATTAAATATTGAAATGTTATTGTGACTTAAGGTTTAATACCAGCTTCATCTGTTAAACCCTGAATAGTTGGACAACGTATTCCTGGAGAGGAGACGTAAACTGACTAAGGTAAAACAGAGAGACTCTGGGATTTAATTTCAATTTAAAATTCTTACTCTTCATTAATCTACCTGCAAAACATTCTTTAAACAAGTTGGCAAGTTACAACACAAAGAGCTCTAATTTCACTCCTTCATGGAGCCCTGTTGAGATGTCAGTGGACCTTTGTACAAGCACAAGGATTTGTCTGTGTGGATGCAGGTACAGAACTGGGGCCTAAAACTTTAAATGTATAATCTCTGAGTGGCTCCTTTAACTGAGTTAAAGTTCTCCTCCAGTTACCGAAATTCATAGTTTTATAAATGGACATTTTGCTAATTCCTGTTTTAATTTATCTATGATAAACCAAACTGGAATCAGATAACTTTAAACAAACGTCCCTTCACCATCAATAAACTGTCAAGTCTGTTCTAATTATTATAGATAATTACTTTTGAGAATAATGTTCAGATTTTAGAAAACACTTCCCTGGGCAAAAGGCAGATCTCCCTCTTGTAGAAAGTGTGATCTGTATTGGAAGCTCTCTGCCAGTCTTCAGACACAAGAAGACCTTGTAAAGGAACTAGCATGTTGTCTTATTTCCTATTTTTCTTTTTCTTTGTAAATTATTAAAATCTTTAAATTATTTTGCTTGTCTAAATTATGGCATCCCCAGGGCCAGTAATAACCTCTCTGACAAATAGTGGAATCACATCCCTGAATTTGAGAAACAATTAATAATTTGACTCATGCCATATTATAATCTGACTCATGCCTCTTTCATGCCCTCACTAGGTATGGTATTTTTATTACTAAAATGGTATTTCATTATAGAAAATCAGATGGAAGATTGTGTGTGCTTTCTTTCAGTAGAGTTGGAAAATTTCCTACCACAAAATAAACCCACTAGAAAACTTTGCTCTGAATTTTTTATAATAAAAAGATAACTTCAACTTCTCTAAGTGGCAGTTATATAATTTACTCCAAAGGCTTTGTTTTTTATTTAACAGTTATTTTGTTGGTATTTATTTTTGGGTTTAGCATTGATGTTTGAACATGTTGGAGTTTTAAAAATTATTTTTTCATTGTTTGTATGTATTGAGGACATTATGAATTTGTGATAGAAAATCATAAAGTAGACTCCCCTTAATCAGCCTGCATTACTGGAATAGAAAGATGCACGTTAAGGGAGTTGCAATGAATAAGGGCTCATTGCAATACATTGTCATGAATTGCTTTAAAAGAAAATCTTGGTGAATAAAACGTACACATTAGCTATAACAAAAGATCGGTGTGACACCTAAAATGAAAAGCATTTGAAAAGTCAAACATTGGAAGGTGGACATACAGTGGGTTACCATGTCATAATGTGGCTCTTGGTTGATTAAACCATTATGAGAATATGTGTTTGACCTCCAAGAATTGCTTCTTGGATGGAGTTACATAGTTTATGTTGTCAAATATTTAAAAATTACGCTAGTGATTGGTACCCATGGCTGTATGATTATGTGGAATCTCTTCAATTACTGGTAGAGCTTCTCCTGAATCTCCCTATGCTGTAAATCTGAAGGATTTGAGGCCATGTTAGGCAAATAAAACCAACCGATTAGATGTAAGGTACATTATAGTGAGAGAGATTAGACACTGGGAACCAATAGATTCATGGAATGAATGGATGTTTTCTAACACTTGTATGGTTTATCACTCCATATTAAGCGTTGAAGGAGGGAGATATGGAGGATTTATGGATTGTATTATGACAGGACTTGAAAAAATTAACTTTTCAGAGGCAAGTAGGATAAATTCTCTGTTTGGTGCTGCATGGTGGTAGTGGTAATCAATAATTTAAGCTTTTGTTTAAAAAAAAAAAAGTGTCTGTCATGATGGTTGCAAAGGGACTTTCCAAATGTGAACTGCTGCAGTGCTGTCTTCCTGAGTCTGCAGATGGACCTTTCTGGTGCCTCTGCTGCTGCTCATAGTTTTCCTTACCATCGGAGAGAAATTAACATTAACATTGATGCTATTCCGAGCCCTGTGGGCAGCACTGAAAATTGACAAGAATTATATCAGCTTTACACTACTGCAGCTTGGGAAAGCCTGAGCAGTTATTGAAGCTAAAGGGGTAAAAGTCCCCCACCCCCTCACCCCGAAGTCCGCAGACTAGGAAGGGGCTTGAGTAGCAGAAACAAATTCCACTTAAACAGTTAGGGATCTCTTAAAGTGATATGTGGGAAAGAGAACTCCTTACCCCTCCACCAGGCATGAGGAGTGGGAGTGAAAGGGATTTCAAATTTCAGACATGTATGAGCAAGAGTCTGATGCTAAGGAAGGAACCTTAGAACAGATCCCAGGAGCACAGACCTCCTCTCTCCCAGCACGGGTATATGTGTGGAATCTAGGTGGTGTTGTTTCTAGTAACATTCATAGCGTGCTAAGCACTGCACTAAGACAAAAGAAATCACAGTCCCTGACCCAGGAGTTAACCCTAGACTTCACTGATGCCCCTAACCCAACTTTTTTATAATGGCCTCTGGCTTGTAGGTATCTGGTATATTTTTCAACTCCTATAGTAAATGAAAACACCATTTAAGAGATTGCTCTTTAGGCTAGGGGTAAAAGAAAGGATTTGGCCTACTATCCTGAAAGGCTAAGCACCTGCAGGTCCAAAGGGGAGGCCTGGCTGCTTAGCACGTCTCAGACTCAGGTCCTATCTTCTTATAACTTTATATGTGATTGTTATTCACCTAGAGCTGTACCAGTTTTTCCTGTTACTTAACTTTGTCCAAAACTGTACCATGTTAATGTCAATAAAAGCCCTGTTTAATGATCCCTTCAAAAGTACAAAGCATTTAAAACTTGTTAAAACAAACACACAAACTCAACTAATGTAGCAAATGTCATGAGCAGGGAAGCTGAAGCAATATAAATCAAAGTGATGCCCAACAGGAAACTTATGCCAGAAAACACCAATTCACATTTATTAATTCCTGTAAATAAGCTTCAGAGAAGACCAGGCATGTAGCTTTAAATGGACTAGCTGTGCCACTGAACCTTCGTTATTTAGACTTTTGGAAATGGATTCCTTTGAATCCCAGTTTAAGTAGACGTGCCATTATCAGGATGCCTGTTAAAAGGATTCCACTGTGTAACGGAATATATATATACAGCTTTTTCCTTATATTTTGTACATTGATTTCAAGATGAACCAACATCAAATTGTTCATTTATTTACTGCAGAATCTGCCGGAGAATTTCAGTGATTGCAAACTGAAAAAGAAGGGGTTGGTGAAAAAAGTTCAGGTGAGTCTTGCATTAAATAAATGTTGGGCACTTACACAGCAGCAGTTTGTGTGATCTGCTAAAATAAAAGGCCCAGGGTTAGAACCCAGGAGATTCCTTGGATTTTTAGGCTTTGACTGATCTCTTGTAGGGATGGGTTATCAATCCTCTCTAAGAACAGTAACACACCAACATTTTATAAACGGATACAAAAAGGGATGGAGTTACATAGTTTATATTGTTGTCAAATATTTACAAATTACGCTAGTGGCTGGTACCCATGGTTGTATGATGATGTGGAATCTGTTTGATTACCAGCAAGAAAAAACACTTCTCACTTTAGCTCTCCTGCATCTGTATGGGGTGGAGTAATGCAAGTGCAGACAGACATGTATGCCATAAAAATAGCACCTTGGTAGACAGGTGAAAAAGGGTAGGAGGCAGAGTTCTCCAGTTTGTATGAGACAGAGTTAGGATCTTTGGGGTTTTTTTCTTTTATATAATATTTACATTGCTATAAACTGAGCACCTTTACCTCAAGAATGAAAACTGTATTAGAGAAGAAATATGCTGGGTAAAATACTTTTTTTGTTCCTATTGTGTGTTGCTTATACAGTTATTCCTAGATGACACTTCTTTCAATATGAAAACATAGTGGAGTTCTCTTACTAGAATCTTAACCCCTCCACAGAAAGAGAGAATGGCATCCGTAGGTAGGCGGTGATGCTGCTGCTGCTGTTTTTAATTGTATTACAATAGCACCAATCGCAGATTGGAGTCCCATTCTGGCAAGTATTGTACAGACATGACCTAAAAAGACAGTCCTGGTCCTAAAGAACGTAAAAACTTAGTATGCAACAGATGGATGAAACAAACAGATAGGGAAACTTAATTCTGTCCAAATAAATATATATTCTGTAGTACTACTAGTGCTGATATAGGTTCTCCACTTGCAAGGGCAGTAGACATGCCTTCTGTGGGGCATATCTGAGCTAGCAACCTGTCTTCTCTGGTAATGCTGCAATTAGAGCAGTTACAATGCAACAAGTGGGAATACTAAAAGCTTCTGTTAATGAATCAGTAAACTTCTGTCAGGTCACTCTTCATAAAATGTGCATAAATTAAGAAGAGAATTTTATATCTTATAGAGGAAGCTCTTACTTAGGCCTCAATCCTGGAAGCTGTTCCTTGCAAACATACCCCATTGCTCGTGCAGAACCCCAATGAAGTCAATGGGGCTTTGTGCAGGCACAGGGATATCACATGTGCTTCGAGTTGCAGGATCAGGGCCTAAGGTTGTAAGCTCTCGAGCAGAGATCAGGATTATCCATGTGCTTATATAGGCCTAGCACAATTGGTTCCCAATTTGATTGGAGTCTCTGATTGCTACTGTAATATAAATAATATAACATTAAAAAGTAAGTATCCACTTTAATTGCTAAAATTAGTCAATTAAGTCTGATACAAATATAGTGAAACTAAGGCCTGGTCTACACTGGGTGGGGGAATCGATCTAAGTTATGCAACTTCAGCTATGTGAATAACGTAGCTGAAGTCGTCATACTTAGATCTGCTTACCGTGGTGTCTTCACTGCGGTAAGTTGACAGCTGACGGTGTCCCTTCGACTCTGCCTGCGCCTCTCGCCCTAGTGGAGTACCAGAGTCGACGGTAGAGTGCTCGGCAGTCAATTGATGCGATAAATTGACCCCCACTGGATCAAACGCTGACCGTCAATCCAGCGGGCAATGTAGACAAGCCCTAAGTGAACTACTGATTTTATCTACAAGGTAGACAAGTTTCCATGTTCCACATCCACTAGAATAGTAGTGTTCTCAATGTTGCCCACAAACCTCTCTGGCACCTGATCCTCCCAGTGGGGTAAGAGTTTGTTTGCAGTATAAAATGGACAGCAGTTGTTTGATTTGGCCTATTACCCTGTGTGGGTCCATTAATTTAATAACGGAGTTCTGTAAAGTTAATAGAAGAATGCGTTTGTTAGCGACTGACTTTACTGATATGAGGCACCCACGTGCTGATTGTTAAATTTTTAAATACATAAAATGAACATGCTGTGATACATGCTATATTGTGTGCATTCAGCTACATTACAATATTTAAATAGCTATATTACAATAATGGTAAATATGAAACTCTGCCTCAAAGAGGATCCTGGGAGGAGGATTTTATCTTCCACCAGGCCAGTGGTTCTCTGTGGTGTAATAGCATCTGTTTCTTTAGAACAGGTGAGTTTTAAGGCTGCCAGTCTCCCTCTTGATTCCCTTCACCTATAGTGGGGGATATAAGACTGCCTTTTGGAACTGTGAGGGACGTGAAGCTGCTATGTAATTCATGAATGTTCCATGTTTTGCTGCTGTAATGTGGTTTGCTGTTTGATTACAAGGGCTTAATTGAAGCAGGTGTCGGTTGTATGTATGCAGGAAAGAGAAGAGTAGTTTCAAATAACCACCCACTTATCCATTTGAAGCACAGTACTAGACCCATTTGCTTTGATGGCCCACCTCTGACTGACACCCTGCAGCTCTATGGGCCAGTTTGTCAAGAAGGGTGAAGGGGAATTGCAAGCTGTAAACACAGGGGAACCTAAGAGCCAGGGTTTCTGGGGGGGATAAAAGTGACATTTGTGGCTGGGAGGGAGTTGTTGACAGGGACAGTTTGCTAGGAGCAGGCTGACATGAGGTACATCTACACTAAAGCAGCACAGCTACAACGCTGCAGCTGTGCCGCTGTAACGTCTGACATCCATGGAAGGGGTTTTTCCATCAATGCAAGTAATCCATCTCTCTCTCCAGCCGTAGCAAGGTGCATGGACGAATCCTAGGCAAGGTTGACTTTAGTTTTAGGTGTAGATTGGGCCATAGACGTGCCCTGTGTAGGGAGTCTGATGCAGTTGGGCCTTCCGGCGCTAGACTTGCGTATAGACTGCTTCATTGTTTTACAGAGACAAGGTGGCAAGGGAATATCTTTTATCAGACCAGTTTCTGTTGGTGAGACAAGCTTTCGAGCTACACAGCTCTTCTTCGGGACTCAGCCTTGTCTCTCTAATATCCTAGGACCTGGAAAGCTACAACAGCACTGCAAACAAAGGAAGTGATTGTTTTACAGTCTTTTTTCTCTTGTTTTGCCGTGTCCCTGCTGTTTAGCTTAAACAATACTTTGTACTTTGTCATTGTATTAACTGCTGGTTACAGCTCCTGAAGGAAGACTTGCAGGTGTGAAGCCCAGCTGGGCCTGCTGAGCAGTCATGGTTGCTACACGGGGGGCTGAAGCCAGAGACCCAGTCTGAGAGCAGAGAATCATGGGATTCTAGTCATGAACTGTGACAGGGACCATGAGCTCTTACCTGCTTGCTGATGGGCAATCAATAGACATCCTATGCAGTTGGTATTTGATGAGATGTGAGAGTTCACAGTCGTGGGTGAGAACCATACACTGGTTGGGGTATCCCTTACTGGAATTTTTAGAGTGATAACGAACTACCACTTTGAGTTGGGAAGGAATCCCTTCATCCCCTTTCTGCACATGGCTGCCCCGCTGGAGACGTGGGGTTCACTTTGCCCCAGAGCAGAGGTTCATGAAGTGCTTTTTTCGTTTTATTGCTGTGCGCCCCCCTTCTCCAAAGAAGCCACATAAACATGGCCTCCTGCCCCTGCAAACTCCTGCCTATCAGGGGCAGAAAGTGAGTCAGTTAGGGGGGGAATGGGTGGGCTCATGCCTATAGCAGCAGTGTGATCTGGCTGGCTCCATCCCCAGAGGAGCCCAAGGCAGCATGAAGCAGACCAGTGCTTGTCTTCCACCCCCTTGCCCAGAGCATCTCGCTGCCACAGCCTGTCTGCGCCAGGGTAGGGCAGCAGGGGGGAAAGCAGCAGGTTGCTGCCAGGGCATGCCTGTACTCCCTACCACCACCATTGGAGACTCCCTGCATGCTGTCCCCATTGCTGCCCTGCCCTGGCCCTGGCCCGGCCCAGATACCTAACTGACCGAAGTCCCATCCCCCAGTTTGAAAACCAGTATTCGTGTCAAGTACAGAGATGTACTTCAGCTGTACATGAGAAAACAGGAAAGGGGATTTACGGTTAATAGGACAAGCCTATTTCCCCCCCCCCCACCCCCCTTGCTGATTGGCGATGCTAAATACTATTGGTCTGGTGGCACTCTGCTGTCCGCATTGAGCTGATATATTAGATTTCTACTGGGTAATGGATGAAGGGAATTTTCTGTTCACGTATTTAATAAGCTCTAACAAACGTGGCCATTTCTGAATCCAGAAGAAACTGTGGAGTTGTCTTTACCTCCAACTTCATGGTGGGAGCATTGTCATTTAAAAAAAATTCTTATTCTTGGGGAAATAGTTTATCACTCCACAGTAATTCTCACATTTAACTTTTGTTTGTGTTTTTTTATTTTCAGGCTTTTCTTGCCCAGTGTGACACAGTTGAAGGAAGTATTGGTCAAGAAATGGATAAGCTACAATCAAAGAACTTGGCACTGGCAGAATGAGGCATCACTCTCAATAAATAGGAGAAATAATTGCTCTGTGAGCAAGAAGAAAAGTTTGCTCTTTGTTTTGGAGCACATATTCAGCTGCTTCTGTTTTTTTAAAGCCCAGTCTGTTTAGACTGGTACTAGTCAATCATTACTTGCTGGTTGTCACATTTACCAATCACTCAAAGCTGTTCTTTTCAAAAGAAAATAATCCTCCCTGAAGAAATACAGAAATGTCTTTGTGGTGGATGGTTATGCATGTTTTAGTTAAATAAATACTATAGTACATTATACAATTCCGAGAGGTGGGCAACTTTGGACCATTATTTTCTTTTTACAAGGACACTATTGTTAAATTGTTCGTTTTTCTCTACTCTCACATTTTCTCACATGTCATCAAAATTATTTGCAACTCAAAAGATAAGTTTGGAAAACCATACAAATGACATAGGTTGCAGTTGTAGGACTTTAACTTGACTGAAAAAGGCAGGTTGATACAATAGTTGGGACATCTAGCATTCTAGTAGAACATTTAGAGCAATAAATAGCATCACACATCTATACCTATTTAACACTTGTATGTGTTCATAAATATAGGAAAACTTGACTACAGTGGAGGTTGTAACTATTTTAGCCTTAAACTGTTTGAATAAATGGAACGTACTGTAACATGTATGGTACTTAATTTAACTAGTGTTTAAATTTCAGTGAATGCCTTGGCACTTTTTTTCATTATACATATTTCTGATATGCTGTGTATATAGCATGTATTTGTTTTCTGTGGTATACTCTCCCTTTGAGTAATGGTGTGAAATGGAACTGGATAACTCATACTGCTTATACAGGAAGTGGTCAGTCCAATCAAGCTCTGAGAATGGAGCTATTTTATCAGAGTATTTTTTGACTCTGTGTTTCACTGAGTTGCTGTATTTTACAGAAAATTGCAATTTATAATTTCTATTCCCTTGAGAATTAGTGGATGAATATTTATTAATCTATAGTGTTTATTACAAAGTAAAATTTCAAAACAGATGTTTAAAAATGTCCTGCCATTGTTAGCATCTCCACAATGAGAGCTGCCATTTCACTGCTACTTCTATGAGGAAAGCATTCATCAATAAGCACTTGATCTGGTGGCAAGTCGAGCACCCTCAACTTACATTAGACTTTGTGGAAGTTAAGGGTGTTCTGGATCACTTGCCAGATAAGTGCATGAGAATCTCCATGTTTTTATAGTTGTTTTAAGGTAAGTTCTCTTTAACAGAAAAAAAAAAATATTTGAAAATGTAAGCGTTGATCATATTTTCAATAAAGTTAAATAATTCCTAATAAAATAACAGACCTCGAAATAGTGACAGTCCTCCAACATTTCTCCTGCGGTCATAATAAGAGGAGAACTTCCAGAGTGTCGCAATCTGTTATCAAATGGGCAGTATGGTAGCCCTGTTTCTTTTTAAAAATTAGTCGTTTTTGTTGTAAAGAAGGTTTTAAAAAAGATGCTATTTTATACCAAATATAACTAGATGAAGTGACCATATTTTCAGTTAAATTGCACTTTTCTGTTAAATTGCAGTACTCCTTTAAAGTTGTAATAGTTTTCAATATTACACCCAATTGTCAGGGTCTGTAAAAGTCTGCAGAAGGCTGAAACATGACAAACAAGCTCTTGGCTTAAAATGAATTTATTTTGTTTCTCATTACAAATATTTAGAAAGAGCTGGTTTTAAGATAGGAAGTAATTATATTTGTGGTTAGGAATGTGATGCCAGCGTTCAGTGCTAGCACTATGGTCATGCTATGTTTGCATGGGACTGCAGTACTATTGAGAGGAGCAGAGTTATAGCCATTCCAGTGATGCCCCGGTTCAGTGCAGCAAATACTGCTTCTGGGCCAGATCCCGCTACCATTTAATCCAATGGCAAAACACCCACTGAATTCAACGGGTGCAGGATCATCAGCCTCTTATCAAGTCCTCACCTGCTCTAAACATAAATATGTTTTACATTTAGTAAACTTTCAGGAGTGTGTGCTGCTCCTTAGTAGTTCTTTATCCTGGGAAAAAACAGTGCAATCTTTGTGGTGTTTATGAGCGGTCATCACAGTTCTGCTATAAAAGGCAAAGGATTTCAGTTAATGTAATAAAAGTGAAACCTATTAAGATTGCATCTTTAAATGTCATTTCTGCTTGTATCATTCAAAAGAACATGGGTATTTGTTGTATCTTTTTTGCCAATATGTTATGCACTGAAAATTTATTTTGATAACCAAATCTAAAAACCAGTTAATTAATTTGGGAAAATTAATGACTTTGCATGTAGAAAGTTTTCCCCAAGGATTTTTCATGTGGCTTGACTGACTAATAGTAGTTTCTGAAATATGAAAGATTTATATCTGGTTTTTCTACAATCATGGCCTTAATCTTTGGCAAAAAATCATTTTCAATATTAGAAAAAAGTGCAGTGGACTACTGCTGAGGAAGAGAGGGCAGAAAATGGGGATTTTTAAAATCAATGGAAATTTGGAAAGCTAAAACATGACTTCAGAAATCAAATTTAAGCAATACTGTTTTGTTAATTATACAGGATAAGCACACTTCCCATTCAGTTATTTAATCCATTTTTCCGTCCTGTCTTAAAAACAAAACGCAGCACTTTTTCACCCCCTGCCATCTCAATAAAAGACAAACATGTTCTTTGCTTTTTCATTAGCCTCATTTTTCTCAACACCTCCCTCAGTTGCTGTATTACTTTGGAACTATTTGCACATTTCAAGCTAATGTTCCTATAATGTCTTTCGTAAAAAAACTTGTGTTGTAAATTGGAGTAAAACCACACCCTCACCCCCTAACTCCCTTCCTCAAGTCCCCTTTTGGCTGCAATGTAGTGCGAACAAAAATTAACATTCTTAGAGCTGCAAAATCTCAGAATTATGGAACATCTTGCTCCTTAATGTTTGAGTAATTTAAAATATCAAACTTTTAGTGGTATTCTCTATGACCCAAGTTCTGCTGTTAGTCTCAGTGGTGTAAATCTGGAATAATTCCTTTTACTTCATTGGAGTTACTCCCAATTTGCAGTGGCCCATGTGACAGTACAGAATTTGGGTTGATATTTTTATTTAACTTACTGTGCTACAGTAAATGAAGGGGGAACAGGAAAATAAAATATTGAAAATACAATCAATTTCTATGTCGCTTGTCTGATCATTGTGGTGTATAGTACAGAAATCCTGCTCATTAATCCATTCCCTATTGACTGTACTTTAATATACAATAACACCATTCTATGGTAAGTTATCGAGAAGTCACTGTAATGAAGTTAAAATACTACTTGCGGATATTTGATACCATGGCACACATCTTCCTATAATGATGTATGTAATTAAGAATTATGTTTCTCTTAATGAGGCTGGCATGAAGTGTGGAAGATATGGACAAGAGCTTGCCAACCTCTCCCTCTTCCTCCCCTTCACCCCCAAACACTTATAGAAGGAGGAAGCAGTGATAGATTTAAGGCCCAGTAACCTCTGGGGCTAAAAACAGATGTAATATTTGAACGCTAGTGATATTTGTAAAAATGTTTACTCATAGCTTAAGTTCAGTGGGAGCATTCAAAACAATTTCAGACTGTTACAGGCCAATGGCCCCAAACAATGTTATAACCTAACTCCTTTAAATAGAACACTTTTTTGAATTCCATCTCTGAGGCAAAGTGCTGAGTTTAAAAAAAAAGGGAGGGGGCGGTTTGCATAGGCACAGGTGAACTGCAAAGGAAAGTGACTTTTCTATCTACCACTAAGAATGCCCTTCCGTCGGTCTTCCAAAAATCTTAATCTGCAGCTTCATAACACAAAAGTATTTGATGATCTCAGCTGTAGGGGCGAAAGGCAGTCTCTGAGGTGTCCAGAAGGCAACCCAACATACAGCCATACAGAATACAAATGTCACCACCTTGAGTTGCATGAAGAAGCAAAAATGAAGCCAGTGAAACATGGAACTTAGATCGAATGTTTTCACCATGGGGACCTCTGCTAATAATGTTCTGCCCTAGACAATGCTTCAAGATGGTCCAAGATGAGTGGCTACAATGTGGAGGTGACATACATTTAAGTAAAGTCCACATACCCTTCTACCTGAGTGCAAATGGGAAAGAAGTATTCTTGGCCTCTGCTGGTAACTGGGCTTACCCTAGCTAACCTCTACTTCACAAATATAGACCTATCCTTGAAAGGAAATTGCTACAACCCCAGCCAGTTCTTCTGGAGCCTTCCTTCTGCTTACCAACAGTTCTTCCACCTTGTGCTCATTTAGCTTCAGACGTTTCTAAGAACCCTGTCACGTTGTAGCCTGGTGGGCTAGCTTACCTCTTATATTCTCTGCTTTTGCATTATATTATATTCAGCAGTAATGCAAGGAACCTACAGGCTTGTATCCTGTAAGACATTGGCTTCAGGAGTTAGCATGAGGCTTGAAGCCTATGAACTGTGGCATAGATAAACTTAGGTAACCCATAAGTTTTGGGGAACTGGAAGTAGAATGTAAGAGGGAATTTTGTCCTTAATGACATCAGCCAACCATAGAAACATGAACTAACACCAGCTTCTGGAACACCAGTTTTGGACGGAACATCCAACCGCAAGAGTACCATGGCAAACAAACTGATGTATATGATAATGGGGTGATTAACCTATAGAAAAAAAACCACCTTAACATTGGTAAGGGGAGGAAATACAAATGAGGAGGGGAGAAACCCCTACTGAATATGCATTAGACTTGGTAAGGTTAGCATAACATATTATAAAAGTGTCATCCCAGCGCCCTCTGCTCATTGGGAAGGGTGCTCTGTACACTGCAGCCCGGGTTGGCCGGGGTTGGTTAATTTCAGCTGAGCCTCTTTCTTGCCAGCCTGGATTTGAGCCCACAGGTTAGAAGGTGTCGCCCTAAGCACATGCTTGGTCAGCTGGTGCCTGGAGTCAGCCCTGATCCCACCCCACCTTCCATCTGTGCGGGCCTCCCCCACTCTGCCCACTTCATTAGCCAGCTTTCCCTGCATCACAGGGTGGGCTACCTACCACAGAGCTGCGAGAAAGAACACATTTGGATAAAACCAAGCCCTGGCTAATGTGCTTGTTAGAAGAAAAGAGCAGGTTGACCCAGAGGCGGATTTGAGTACGGGCTTCTTTATTGCGATACTTGTTCCCCTTGACCCAATTGTTGAGTAAGCACTGGATTAGTTACAGTATGCTCTTTTTATTTAAGTTAGTATGTAAATGCCTACATCCGTTACCACACCCCAAAAACCCTTATTAAGTAATAGAAACACCCATACTATTAGTATACCCACGCCTATCGTTCACAGCATTACACATGTTATACAGGCATTTTTACCTTGAAAGTACATTTCTTTGCAGTAATTTGTTGATACAAATTCCTGAATCAGCAGTTCTGAGGGAAGGGAGGAAGGAGCCATGACCCAGGGCTCGCTTGTGTAGCTGGGAAAGAAAGTAGGTGGGGATACCCTTTGTTTAAAAGAAGTGTTATTTTTTAAGACAAATGCATTTCTTATGCAAGTGCCAGGCTTACCAATTCTCAACAAGCAACAGGGAAGGGAAAAATATGGTAACTTATTTATTAAACAGAAATACTGCCTGTCTGTGCCTTTCTTCCCTAATGCCATGTCAGCATATCAGCAGCTTCCCAGGTCTTTACTTAGCCCTAACATATCCCAACAGTGCTGCTCTCTCCAAAGTGTGCCTGGCTTTAGCAAAGTATTTAATTAGCCTCCACAAACTTCTTTTCCTCGCCTGCAGATTATAGTGAGCTCAGCCTAAGAAGCCCTGGAATGCGATTCCATCGGTGGACATGCTTAATTGAGATGTAACGACATTGACTTGGTGTGCAAAAGTATGTAGTACGAAGAGCGGAATGCACTTAATTAACACTATTGAGCTGCTTGGTAGGGTTGCCGGGCATCCGGTTTTCGACCAGAACGCCCGGTCGAAAAGGGACTCTGGTGGCTCTGGTCAGCAAAACTGACTGGGCCTCTAAAAGTCCAGTTGGCCGCAGCAGCCAGCTCTGCACAGCTCCTGGAAGTGGCGACATGTCCCTCTGGCTCCGGCCGGGAACCATGGCCACTGGGAGCTGCGAGGGCAGTGCCAGCTTACGGGGGCAGCGTGCAGAGCCCCCTGGCAGTCCCTGTACCTAGGAGCCAGAGGGACATGTCGCTGCTTCCTGGGAGCCGCCTGAGGTAAGCACTGCCCAGAGCCTACACCCCTCACCCAGTCCTGCACCCCAACCCCACCCCAGAGCCCACACTCCCAGCCGCAGCCCTTGCCCCCCACCCCAACCCCCTGCCCCAATCTGAAGCCCCCTCCCACACTCTGAACCCCTTGTTTCTGGCCCCACCCTGGAACCTGCACCTCCAGCCCAGATCCCGTACCTCCTCCCACACCCCAAGCTGCTGGCGCAGCCCGGAGTCCCCTCCCACGCTCTGAACCCCTTAGCTCCACCCCTCAGCCTGGAGCCCCCTCCTGCACCACAAGCCCCTCATCCCCAGCCCCACCCTGGAACACACACCCCCTGCCGGAGCCGAGCCCTCACCCCCTCCCAACTCTATGCCCCAGCCTGGTGAAAATGAGCGAGTGAGGTAGGGGAGAGCAAGCAACAGAGGGAGGGGGAAGGAGAGAGGGAGTGGGCGGGGTGGGGCTTCTGATAAGGGGCGGGGCAAGGGTGTTCGGTTTTGTTTGGTCTGAAAGTTGGCAACCCTACCCAACCCCTTGCCCCAGCCCAGTGAAAGTGAGTGAGGGTGGGGGAGAGCGAGCCACCGAGGGAGGGGGAATGTAGTGAGCAGGGGGCAGAGCCTGGAGGAAGGGGTGGGGGTGGGGCCTCAGGGAAGGGGCGGGGCTAGGGTGTTGGGTTTTGGGAGATTAGAAAATTGGCAAGGTGGAGGGAGGGGGGATGGAGTGAGCGGGGGGCGGTGCCTTGGAGCAGGGAGCGCCAGGGCAAGGGCAGTTTTGTGTAATCAGAAAGTTGGCAGCCCTACTTGTGATGAATGATGTTGTGACTGTACACAGCGGTGACGTCTGTCACCGACTGCCACTAGTGGGCAGTGACAGTCGCTGGATTTGTCGCTGGTCCCTTTGACGCGTTCTCGCTGGGGAAACCGCACAGACAGCCGAGGAAGTGGGGATTGACCCACGAAAGCTTATGCTCCAATACCGCTGTTAGTCTGTAAGGTGCCGCAGGACCCTTTGTCGCACACAGTCACGGAATCTATTGACAAGAGAGCTGAGATGAACGAACGGGGCGGGGCCTATGCACAGCCCCGCCCCCTCGCGGGAACGGGGGGGTCGATCCCCTCCGCGGAGCTCCAGCCTCGCTCCGGGTTCTGGCCTCCTCCCCTTCGCCTAACACGAGACCGGGCAGCAGAAAAGGGGGCGGGGCTTAGTGGCTCCTAAAACGGAAGTGGCGGCTGAGGCGTTTCCGGGGCAAGATGGCGGCGGGGCCGGGCTCGGAGCGGAAGCTGGTGCAGCAGGACGAGCTGCGGCGGCTCATGCGGGAGAAGCAGCGACAAAGCGCCGGGAAGAAGCGAATCGAGGCGCCGTTCGCTAAATATCCTTCCCCGGGTCTGGTGCCGGGCGCGGGGGGCTCTGTGTCTCGCCCCCCGTGAGCCCGGGCCGCGCCGCCCCCGCTCTGTGTCTCGCCCCCCGTGAGCCCGGGCCGCGCCGCCCCCGCTCTGTGTCTCGCCCCCCGTGAGCCCGGGCCGCGCCGCCCCCGCTCTGTGTCTCGCCCCCCGTGAGCCCGGGCCGCGCCGCCCCCGCTCTGTGTCTCGCCCCCCGTGAGCCCGGGCCGCGCCGCCGCTCGGTGTCTCGCTGCCCCCCCCCGCCCCCCACGCGCTGTTAGTAATAAAAATAACAAAGATCCCGCCCAGACTCGGTCCCGCCTGCGCCCGCCGCCGGCCTCCTTCCCCCGGGCCGCTGCGTGGCGGACCCTGGCTCTGGCTGCCCCGCGCTGGGTCGGGAACAAGCCGGGACGCCGCGGGGTTCCCAGGGAAAGCCCCGAGTGTGCGATGCTCCCCTCATGCCCGAACCACAAAAACCCTCCCAAGCGCTCGTGGGCTCGTGGGGCCCAGGATACCCCTGCCACCGACTCCCTCCCCGCCCCCGAGAACCATCACCAGTGTGCGGGGCTGGGTTCCTTAGCGGTGTGGTGACGATTTGAAGGGATTGTTACACCCGAGGAGGAAAAACCTCCCTCGCTTCTGTTTGTTTATGCTTTGTCCTTAGCCAGCTGGGACAGTGAAGCTCCCAGTCAGTGTCACCTTTTTTACTCATAGGCCCCGATCCTGTATCATTATCTACAAACACTGGCCCCGTCTGAAATCTCATTAAAATCAGGGGAGCTCTGCACCAGTGCAGGGGTCTATGTCATTGGCTCATGTTATAGAATGAAAGCTGTAATTAGTACAGTATGAATCTTGTCTACTTGAATGCATCACAGATATTTAGAAATTACACATATATTGTACCATTTCATGGTCTCGTAGTCCTTCTGCAATGGCACAGTGGCTCCTAAACATTATTGGTTCATGTACCATTTTACAATATTGTTTTGAAATGAATGGATGGTACACCAGTGGTAACACAATTTGGGCACTCCTGCCTAGCACAATATAATGCTTTGCTTATAAATTGAAACACTTCTTTCATGATAAAACCCTGAAATGTAATAGTAATGGAATGTTTTTAAGAATAACGTTGTGGGCTTCACTTCCTCAGCATCCCTTTGAAAACGGTGGGTGTTTTAAAAGTGTCTACAAATTGGATTTTCAGAATTATAATTTTGAAGGTTGTGTGTGATCTTGAAATATTTCCTCAACTTCGAAATGTACATATAATCGTTTGGGGCACTTAAGCTGTACGTTGTGCAACACCCAGATTAAGGGTGAACTTTTGTGGCAAACACACATACTAGGGAAACAACACAAAGAGGTAAGACTTTGAAGATATAACGATTTATGAGAACAATTTGTAATTTTTGTGTTTGTGTAACTTGTTCAGATTCTAGATTAGATAGCAGATGTGATGATGGGAACTTGTACCATTTTAAAAAATGGTGCGTTAGTGGCACTCCATCTTTTGGGGGAGTGAGCCGTCAAGGCAAGTCATGGATGCAGGTGTTTAATAACTATTATGACATTTACGGGGCCGTGTATGGAATCTATTTGCAAATTGTCAGTAGGTTTCTATTTGTAATTTAGGGTAATGTCTACACTTCAATAAGTGGCACATGTCAGCTAACTTGAGATTGGCTGCAGGACTATAAAATTGCAGTGTAGATGCACAAGCTGGAGCCCAAGCCCGAATATCTATATTGCAATTTTATGGCCCCGCACTCCTGAGTCAGCTGACACAGGGCCAGACACAGTTGTGTTTTTTTTTTTGCATTGTAGACATACTCTTGGAAACATTTTCTGTCATTTTAAAATGTAAACATCTGTTTAACAACTGTATGCGTCAAGTTAGCTGAACTCCCAGGTGATAGGTATTTGATTTTGTAAGGGGTATTGTCAAGGTACATTTACACTAGGAAAAATGGTAGGCTTTTTTCTTTTTAAAAACCAGGTGTTAGCTAATACACAGTGACTGATGTGGTAAAATCCTAGTGTGCGCAAGGCAGCTTGTTTTTTTCACTTATGTTAGCAGGTGTGCCTCATGGATATCTTGATCTGTTACAAGCTGCCTTGTCAATACTAGGATTTTAGCATGTATTTATTACTTTGTGTTAGCTAGTGTGGTTTACAAAACACTTTTTTTTTTTTTTTTAAAGTGACGGCAAGGCCTTAGTGAAGCAACGAGCTGGCTCTTATATTGGTGGAGTGTTAATAATTGATGGCTTTAGGCTCTGTCTTGGATATAATTTTTAAATGCATTTTTTTCAAGTCTGTCTTGTATCAATCAAAACAGCTACTACTGTTTATAGAAAATTCAGAGATTAAACTAAGTAGTTCAAATATCATGAATAAGCCTGTATGGAAGTTATGGATTCTTTGATGATTCATCTCTTTAAACAGAATATATCTATAACTGTGTGACTTTTAGGGACTTATGCATGTGTATATTGAATAGTCATGATTGAACAAATTTCACTGAGCTGGCACATGAGAAACTGGGTTGCATGGGAAGGTAAAAATCTAAAGCTAAAAGAACTGGGTTGTCAGAGAGACATGGATTCTGTGATCTATTATCTATCGTTTGGGGTTTTTTAAGTGAAAACTTACATAGCTGATGATGTCTGTGCACTTCTGCTGCCTTTTCTGAGCAGAAAAGCAGCACTTAAGTGATAGCAGCAGATTTCTCCCGTCTTCTCCTAGCACTACGTCTGCTGGGACACTGAACTGTAGGTGCTGATCATTTTAATTATGTTAGTAAATTATTTTAAACTCTTACTTTAAATTCCCTTGTTTCACAGTTAAAACTTCTGGCTTTTTAACATTAATAGATTACTTTTACCTTTTCCTCCCCAAGATGAGACTGTGATTTTTCACATAGCTTAACATGACAAACCACTAGCTCCAGTCATGAGTATGTTGACTATCTTAAAGTAAGTGCAACTGTTGCGGACTAGGTATTTGCAAGAGCAAGAAATTGAATGATGAATTTCAGGCTTCGGAAATTGACTTTCCCATTTACAGCCATGATTCTTGTAGCACTGTATCTGAGTTCTTGTTGCTATCAAGAGATGATCTTTTTTCCCCTGTTTGTCTTGTTTTTGCTGGGCCTCTGTTTTTTTATCTCAGGATAGAATTTACAAATATTTTTTGTAATAATTGTGCAAAGGAGAATGCAGTGGTCTAACTTCAGGTCTCTTGAACCTCTGTTAACATGTTAAGGACTCTTTACTTAGAAGCTAGCATGTGGCTATATAGCAGAATTCTCATTTATAAAAAGAAAATTCTGCTATATATGCATTGCAACTGGCAAATAATCTCACTACCACCTAATATTATTTTTTTAAAAGATCTAGACTTCAAGCACACCTAGCAAGGCAGAAAAAACAATTTTATTTCCATTTTTTAAGAGGGTATGTACTAACAGATAATGGCATGTGAGCAGATTAGAGAAGAGATGCAGGAATATATAATTTGATAAAATGACATTTATAATTTTGTCTTTTATACTTTTATTTTTAAAATTTAATCCCAATCCTGTTGCATAGATTACAAAAAAACTGCTTTGAGTCTGATGTGATTGCTGTATTGAGGTTTTAGAATGTAATGCATTGTTTTGGTACAGACCCTGACAGATATCTGAAATTCAAATTTTCCAACCCTATCCACAGGGTTGAGGTAATGGTGACTTGTGATGTGGACACTTCTCTTTTAGGAACTGAAGTGAATCTGTCAACTCATTTCATGCAGGCCACTAAAGGGCCATCAGATGAGAGCAATTTTAGGCAGCACTGACCTGGATCATATTTAAATCAATGATCTAAAGGTGAAAGACCCCATTGTCAATTTCTTGAGACATCATGTCTGTTCATTTAAAAAAAAAAAAAGAGAGAGATTATATCACCAATCCTAGTATTTATTGTGTAGCATTTACAGTACCTACAACCATTGAAGTACCTGTAGCTTTGGGCATGTCTATACTACTGCTTAATGATAGGTTTCATCCGATGAAGTGGGTACTAACCCACGAAAGCTTATGCTGAAATAAATTTGTTAGTCTCTAAGGTGCTACAAGTTTTTCTTTCTTATTTTCGTACTACTGCTTAAGTCGATCTAACTTACATCATGTAGGGGTGTGAAAGACGCCCCCGAGTGACGCAAGTTACAGCAACCTAAGCACTGTCCACACCAGCGCTATGTCAGCAGGAGATGCTCTCCCGCCAACATAGCCCTCCTTTCATGGAGGTGGAGTAATTATGCTGATGGGAGAGCGCTCTCCCATTGGCATAGAGCGTCTTCACCAGATGTGCTACATTGGCGTAGCTGCATCAGTGTAGCTGCACCGATGTCGACCTCCCCTTTCATTCCTTACTTCACCTTAGATCAGTGGTTCTCAACAGGGCTGGCTTTAGCGGGTGCAGGGCCCCACATAAATAATGACAGCGGGGCCCCGCCGTCGATCAGCTGAGCAAAAAAGAAAAAAAACCTCCCGCTGCCAGTCGGCGGAGCAAAAAAAATGGCCGGAGCGGGGCCCCTTTAAAGCTGATGTACCCCCTGGGGGGACACACAAGTCTTCCAGGGGGTACATCAACTCATCTAGATATTTGCCTAGTTTTACAACAGGCTACGAAGTCGGTACAGACTAAAATTTCATATACACAGTGACTTGTTTATACTGCTCTCTATAGTATACACTGAAATGTAAGTGCCATATTTATATTCCAACTGATTTATTTTATAATTATAATGTAAAAATGAGAAATTAAATGATTTTTCAGTACTAGTGTGTTGTGACACTTTTGTATTTTTATGTCTGTTTTCGTAAGCAAGTAGTTTTTAAGTGAGGTGAAATTTGGGGATATGCAATCACACTACTGGAAAGGGTACGTACAGTAGTCTGGAAAGGTTGTAGAGCCATTGTCTTAGATCACCGCTATCATATCCTTCATTACCTTAGTTGTAAGCTTGATTACGTCAATTTCAGTGTTTCAGAAGTGTGCATGTTGCAAAAATGTGTTCTGTAACTTATTAAAATTAAGGTTTCTAAATATTCTGAATTTGAAACTTTAAGGTCTGGTCTACAAGTATAACAAATTGGAAAATAGGAAATTAGGTTGGTATAACTACATCGCTCAGGGGGTGTGAAAAATTGTTGCCCCTGAATGACATAGTTAAACTGATGTAACCCCTGGTGTATACAGCTCTAGGTTAACTTCAGCCTAGTTACCACCTCGGGGAGGTGGATTTCGTACGATGATGGGAGAACCCCTCCTGTCGGTGTAGGTAGCGTCTTCATTGAAGCGCTACAGTTGCGCCACTGCAGAGCTTTAAGTGTAGACAAGTTTTAAGCCACAGTAATTCTTGAGGTTTTGAAAGGGAGAGTCTCTTGAATTTTATTTGCTGATTCAAACTTTTTTTTTTTAAACAGAAAATTGCAGAGTTAAAAGGTGCTAAACAGACAGTGCCTGGGCCTGCAATTAGCATATCATCTCATCCTGCAAAAAGAAAAGTTTCTGACACAGAAAACCAAGAAGTAAAGAGAGCAAAAGGTAAAGCAATAAATTCATTCAGTACTTGCAGGACTGCCGAACTGTAATCTGACTTTCTATGTCTTGAATGCTTTTCTCCTTTATGAGAGAGACAAGGTGGGTGAGATAATATCTCTCTATGGACCATCCTCTGTTGGTGGAAGGTACAAGCTTTCAAGCTCCACAGAACTGCTTCATGTCTAGGGAATAAAAGATAATGCATCACGTTCCTTGTCTCTCTCATAACCTGGGATCACCACAGCTACGACAACACTTTCTCCTTTATAGAAGAGGGAGAAGGCAGGTACTCTGACTTTTCTGTTGATGTTGTATTTGAAATTAAGGTAAATGTATTTTGTTTTTATGGAAACAAATGTGATTTGAAATTTGATATCAATGAAGCTATACTTCCAAAAATACTAGTTGTAATCAATGTTCCCTCTAATTTTTGACAGTCCATGTGCGCAAAAAATGTTCTTCTGTGCAAATTTTTGACAGGCTGTGTACGCAAAAAAATTCTTCTATGCAAATTGTTGTGCTTCTGTGCAAATTTTTGTGCACGCGGTGTTTCGCCGTGTGCGCAGGGTTTAGGATCTGCGTGTGTGCGCACACGCGCACAGCTTAGAGTGAACAGTGGTTGTAATCTATTTTCCACTGTTCTGACAGAGGCAATTTTCTTAACCTTCACTCGGTTATACTAGCTAATGGCCTTACTCTGACTGAGGGATGAATAAGGGCTAGATCCTGCAAATGGCATTGCATGAGTGTAGGAGTTGAGACTTTGCACATACCCATTCCTGTAACATTTGTAGTAGTATATCGACCCAACTTGTGAACATGATATCATGGTTAGGGCCCTACCAAATTCATTGCCGTGAAAAATGCATCAGGACTGTGAAATCAGATCTGCCTCATGAAATCTAGCTACGGTGGGGCAGGGGCAGAGCTGGGGGTGTCCAAGCCAGGGGCTCCTACCGTGCACCGAGCTACAGTGCTAGTCCCAGCAGGCTGGGGAGGGATTCCTCTTCCCTTGCCTGAACACGCTCTAGGAGAGATCAGACCCACCTCTGGGAACCTACCTGGCTGCAAGAAGCTCCGTGGCTGCTGCCTTCAGAGCTGAGCTTTTCTCCTTTGTGTCACTTCTGTGCTGCCTTCAGGGCTGGGGTCTGAAGGCAGCTGCCAGAGAGGTTCCCAGAGGTGGGTCTGATCTCTGTACTCCTGGTGGCTTCCCAGCAAGGGGTTCTTAGCTGGTAGTCCCAGCCAGGCTGGGGAGGGATGGGACTTCCTCTTCCCCTGCACGGCTGCTCTCGGTGGGAGATCCGACCCACCCCCGGGAACCTCCCCTGGCTGAAGGAAGCTTCGCGGCTGCTGCCTTCAGAGCTGGGCTCTGAAGAGGTTGATTTGATCTTTCCCATGCTGCTGAGGGCTTCTAGCTGGCGCTGGGGAGGGAGGGGACTTCCTCTTTCCTTGCACGGCTGCTCTCAGGCACTTCCCCTGGCTGCAGGAAGTTCCGCCCCCTTTACCTGCTTGTTTCCTGCCCCCATCGCTCCGCAGCTGTGGGGGGAAAGGGTCATTGTGCTCCTTTCAGATGCAATTACTAGCTTGTTTCAATTAAAAAAAAAATATCAAAACTTGACAGGATTTTTTGATTGACGCTTTCGGCGAGCAAATAAAAGTCAGGGCTCAACTCACTGATTGGTGGATATGGGCATTGGGGCGGTTTTCTAATGTAGTGATCTCAATTGGTAGCCTACCGGAAGACAAGTGAAATTACTTTAAAATGAGTGTACAAAGTAAATCAAAAATCTCTATAATCGTTACTGCAGCGGATCGTGTGAAACAGTTTGGAAGCCAAATTCTACATGCCGATGGTGACAAACTATTTTGTACAAGCTGCAATGTTTCGACAGAGAGCTCTGAGACCATCATTTATTTAGAATGGAACTTGTGGATGCATTTGCAAGTGCTAATATACCGCTGGAAAAACTTGATCACCCAAAGCTGCAAGAATTCATTCAACGGGACGTACGAAATTCCGGTTGCTTACCAAGTGCGAATAAGCTACAACAGGACTACCTTCCAAAGGTTTTTGCTACACATTTTAAGGAGATGAAGGCTCAAATTAATTCATGTGAGTCTTTTGCAATTATTTCTCATGAGTCCACTGATGAGCAAGCAACTATGTACTGCACGTTCTGTTTGATTTTATTTCTGAGAAGGCCGAAGATGTACATACAGGAAAGCTAGCAATAGTGCTCACCAACGACATTTACTTGGATGCTGTTAACTACATTATGGCATCTCAAGCGATAATTAAAACTATTTCAAAATATGATGCAGACTTTTACAAAGTATCTGCTTTCATAAGTGACAGCGCATGACGAAATCTTCCAGATCTGTTCTCCAAGGTTTAATGCCAAATGCTGTCCATATTACATGTAATGCACATATAATTTCACTTGTCAGTGAGCTGTGGAGATGAGTTTGGTGAAGTTGATAAACTGGTGATCTACATTAAAAAGATATTTAAACACTGGCCTAGCTGCAAACTTCGATACAGGCAGCACATTGCAAACACAACCGAAATGACTGAAATCGGGGAACAAAAAATTGCACTTCCCCCAGAGCCAGCAAGTACTTGTTGGAATTCCTGCTTTTGGGCTTTACAATATCATGCAGCTCACCTGAAGTACTACTTCGAGTTCATCTCAGAAGAGTTAACACTGACACCAAAACCACAGGTTTTAACAGACCTTTTAACTCTTCTAAACAATGCACAGCTGAATGAGGAAGTTCAGTTCATTGCCAAGAATGCCACAGGACTGATGAACTTAATCACTTGGTTCGAATCTCGATATGTCACAATCCACCAAGCTTAAAACAAAGTAATGGATGTGCTGTTCTGGGCTGAAGCACAGTCAAACGAAAATCACTCTGATAACGCTGAGTTAAATGCCAGTGCTCAGCAGGTGTTTTCTTGCATGGCAAAGAAGCTCAGACAATACTGCTGCTATGGGGAACCATCAAGCAATGTAGCAAAAATGGCTCAAAAGTTTCAACAGCATGCAGAAGGATTCCTAAAAGCTGTGCGTATTTTTGACCCAGCACAAATGCATCTGTTGATTGGTGGATTTAACCTCGCTTAATGCAATTCCTGGCTTTGACAAGAATTGTAGTGTGGAGATTCCTGCTTACAAAAAGATTGTGAAAGAAGTGGACTGCACTTTGCCTGTGCTGCAGTTTTGGAACTCAGTGGAAGGCAGAATCCCCCACCTTGCAAGGCTAGGTTGATGCTGTCTGACAATTCCAACAAACTTCGTGGATGCAGAGAGAACCGTATCTAAGCACGGACAGGTGTTTTTGGCACAGAGACAGAGAATGAAGAAAGGCACAGTCTCTGGATGCTCTGAGAGCCGCCGTGCAGGCGAAGAGGAAGTCCTCTCCCTCCCCAGCCGGGCTGGGACTAGCACCCAGCTGGGATGTTCCTAGCAGCACAAGAAAGATCAGACCCACCTCCAGGAGACTTCCCCAGCTGCAGGAAGCTCCGTGGCTGCTGCCTTCTGAGCCCAGCCCAACTCTGAAGGCAGCACAGAAGTGAGGGTGGCAATCCCATGACCCCCCTTTTGGGTCAGGACCTCCACGGTCACAGCATCCTGAAATTTCAGATGTAAATATATAAGCCCCTGAAAGTGACTATTTTAAAAATCCGATGACTGAAATTGACCACAATGGACCATGAATTTAGTAGGGCATTAATCATTGTTATAAGGTGTATATTTCAATTTGGGTATTTTTATGTGGAAAAGTTGATAATATTGATTTCTGATTGTTGGAGTATACAGCGGGGGGATCCGGCAGAAGGAGGGGAGCCCCGCCGCTCTGGGCCATCGAGAGCAGCAAGAGGGAGCCCCCAGAGCTTTTGGCTGCTGCAGGGGGGGATCCTGGCAGCTCCCAGCTACGGTGGGTGGCAGGGAGGATCCCCAGAGCTCCCGGCTGCTGCGGGAGGAAGGGGAGACCTCTGCAGCTTGGAGCCACCAGCGGAGAGAGACCCTGGAGCTCCTAGCCCCCACCCTCCCTCCCCTCTACCACAGCTGCCCAGGCTACCCATTTTGTCATGGGTATTTTTAGTAAACGTTAAGAACAGGTCACGGGCTTCCGTGAATTTTTCATTATTGCCTGTGAACTGTCTGTGACGTTTACTAAAAATGTCCGTGACAAAAACTTAGCCTAACTCATTATAAATATAATTTTTATTTTGTTTTTCTCATTTTTTGTTTAACAGCAAAGCAGTCATAAGTGACTCTTGACTGTTTTGCAGGTTCAAATGACCAGCCACAGACTTCTGCATCTGGGTAAGTAGATCCTTTCATTTACTTACTTGTGGAGCCTTTAGCCAGCTACAATCCTTTTTTGTTTTTTCCCCTCCACCCTACCTCTGCACCTGCTGTGGGTAAGGATGTAGACACCATGAGCCCCTCCCTCATATAGTCGACATGGGCACAGACCCATAGTTTAGCAGCAACTTTTTCAGCTGTGAGAGCAAGATACAAATTATAGGAGTGACTCAGAACCGGTTATAAAACAAGTATTCCCTTTCTGTCATGACAGGGCTATACTTAGTGAGGAATGTACAGTCTTGCCCTAAGAGCTCAAAGCACAAATCTTAATCTTTTTATGTTTTTTTACACACCTAGTTGCTCTGATCTGTTTTATAGAGAAAATTCTAGTTAAATTTTAGAATCATTGTAGTCATTCTATTGCTGTTTTCTAACATGGGGGTAGAGGTGAGGAGAGAAATATTTGAGGGTGAGGAAAGCTATGTGACACCAGATGACACTCTGCTGAAAACATACTTGAAAGCTGCCTGCTTTGCGACCTCCTCCTGTGGTGACATAGAGGAATGCGGTCCCAGGTAGGAGCTTGACAGTCCATGTTTCTCTTGTTTGCTCTGATTGCGCTCAGCCGCTAGAGCGTACAATATGCTGTCTGAGCCTACATAGCTGCAAATGAACAGTTACTTACCCAGCTTTAGTGGAAGCTACGAAATGAGCAAAGTGCAGTATAAGTTAGCAAGCTAAAAAAAACACACGGGAAAGAAAAATTGGCATAAAAAGATAGGCAGCATGAAAGAAAATGATTAAAAAAAAAAAAGATGATGGTGACTGAAATGGGACATTGTGTTGTACTTTCACTCTGTCTGTTTCTTTCTAACATTTTTCCCTCTATACAAAGTTTTGGATCCGATAAGTATACATTGAACCTCCTCAGGCGACGAGTACTGCCTGTGAGAGAATGGAGTTTACCCTTCAAATGTTATAGAGCTCAAACTTGGTTGTCAAGGTCGCTTTTCTGAAAAAGCTCAAGAAGAGAGGCTTGAGCTCATCTCGACTGAGAGCTTCTCGGGGTGTGTCTACGCTGCGTTTTAAAACCCATAGCAGCAAGTCTCAGAGTCCAGGTCTACGGAGTCGGAGTCAGGCTCATGCTGTGTTGTTAAAAACAGCCATGTAGATGTTGAGGCTCAGGCTGGAGCTCATCTCCCTTCCTGGGCTCCAGCCTGGGCCACAATGTCTACACTGCTTTTTTTTTAGTGCCTTAGCATGAGCCTCCTGAGTAGGAGTCTGTAGACCCAGGCCCTCAGACTTGCTACCATTGGTTTTAAAATGCAGTATAGGTGTGCCATAGGCAATCTGTCAGAGGGAGACTGGTCGTTTCCTTTGCCAGGTAGTGTTTGCTCAATCTTATGCTGAGTCTCACAGAAATTATTTGTAGAATTACACAGTTGTGGAACTTGTACTTAAAATTTGTAGTCATGGGCAGCAGGTATCAAAGGTTGGGGGAGGCTGTCCCTAGACAGCCCTGTGTGGCCCTGCTCATCCTCCGCCCCCAGGCACCCCCCTTCCTGGTGGTGTGCTACGGGGGGCTGTTTCCCTGTTGCTGGGGCCCCAGGCTCGGGCTAATGGGGGCTGGCCAGGAACTCCGGCCTGTTCTCTGGGGCAGGGTGGGGGGCTGTGCTGCCCGCCCACCTGGCACTCTGGGGCTGGAGGGTGGGGCGCCACCTTCCTGGCACTCTGGGTCTGGGGGCACTTGGGCAGCCCAGGGTTGGCGGGGGGGCCTCTGGCGGGTGGGGCCTTGGGTAGAAAGGGTAGGCCGGGCCGGTGGCTAGCCTCCCTGAGCCCAGGGTTCACCTGCTGCCCATATTTGTAGTGACATCAGTCACTGCAGTGGCTATTTTTAGAGGGGCCTGTTTTCTTTGTATGTTATGTTAACATCTTAAAAACACAAAGACCAATGTTTTCTATCTTGGATGCCTAAAGGTATGCTTCAAAATCCATATTTAGATGCCTAAATATGTAACCTGAATTTTCAGAGTTGCTGAGCTCTTACTCACTTCAGTGTGTGTGTGCTCAGTACCTCTGAAAATCAAGCCTTTTATTTAAATGCCCAGTTTAGACACCCAGCTTTGAAAATGTGGGTCTCACTGTTGATGTTGGAAATGGGTAAGATGTAATACGTATGGAAAATAAAGAACCGTTTTTAATAATTTTGTGCTACCAAGATTTAGGTGACTTTAATATAACTGCTTTATCATGAGTTTCTTTTCTATTAATGGCTTCCCTGTATGTAAAATACAGGAGCTCCTCACTTAAAGTCCCCCCGGTTAACATTGTTTCGATGTTAAGTTGCTGATCAATTAGGGAACATACTCGTTTAAAGTTGTGCAATGCTCCCTTATAAAGTCGTTTGGCAGCCGCCTGCTTTATCCACTGCTTGCAGGAAGAGCAGCCTGTTGGAGCTAGCTGGTAGGGGCTTGGAACCAGGGTGCCCGGCAGCCCCCCTATTAGCTGCCCGCTCCCCTAAGTTCCGTGTGTGGCAGCCACCAGCAGGTTTTCAACTGCTGGCAGTTCAGCTGTCCCTCCCCCCACTGCATGTGCTGCTCCTGCCCTCTGCCTTGGAACTGCTCCCGGGATCCTCCTGCTTGCTGGGGCGAGCGGGGGAAGACACCCTGACATTAGTCCCTCCCTTTTTCCCCTCGTCTCCCTCCCCCCCTGCTCCTGCACCCCGCTTACCCCTTCTCCATATAGAGCAGGGTGGGGACACGGACTGAGAGAGACAGAGAGAACTTGGGGCAGCAGCTGCTGTCTCAAATTTCTGATCCACTTAAAAAGACAATGTACTTAAGAGGGGGTCAGCATACTTAAAGGGGCAATGCGCATCTCTCTCACACACGGTGTGTGTCTGTCTGCCATGCTGCCTTTTAGAATGTGAGGCTACATTAACAACGTGTTAATCCTTGATGGCTCAGCCAAAAGCTAGTTCATTTATCAGTAAGGTATTCCCTGGGAAATATCACACTCTCTAACTTCACCACCTCAACCAAGCTTCATAGTCATCATCGCTGTGTACAGTATTAAATTGTTTGTTTAAAACGTATACACTGTGTGTGTGTGTGTGTGTGTGTGTGTCTATGTAGTGGTTTTTTTGGTCTGGTGAAAAAAATTTCCCTAGAACCTAACCCCCCCTGTTTACATGAATTCTTATGGAGAAATTGGATTCACTTAACATCGTTTCGTTTAAAGCCGTATTTTTCAGGAACATAACTACAATGTTAAGCGAGGAGTTCCTGTATATGCACATTGCTTTGTGAATATGAAACTGATATCTGAATCCATGTAGCTTCAGAGGACATGATAGGGCAGTTACACTTTGGTGTGGGACTTTTTTTTGTTTGTTTGTTTTATAAACCCTTTTGTTCTGCATATTCTAATACAGAATTAGTACAATAAATGTGTTTGTAGCACTGACCTGACCATATCTGGTGAGCTTCAAAAGAAAACAATAATTACATGTTGGTTTTTAGGTGGTGATTATTTTATATTACACCAGCAGGCACACAATTCAGTATATTGCATTATCTGTAGGAGATGCTTAGGATTCACAAAGTAACTGGATTTCAAACACTGTTCTGTAACTGGTTTTGTTAAAGTATAAATATTTATATCTTGCGTCCTTTCCTAGGCTACCCACAGATTTTTTTGATAAAGCAGAGCGTGCAGAAACAAAAGCACTGCCTTCAAAGGGTCCAGGTCCCAGTTTACTTGCAGGAGATTATGAGGAGGAGGAGGAGGAGGAGGAAGAAGAAAAAGACAATACTAGCAAACCACCCGGTGTGCAAAAAAATGAAATTCCACCCCCAGCTCAGGAAACAGTAGCTAATGATCTACCAGCAGGTAACTTTTGTTTACAAAATATAAAATTCAGTAAGAAGAAATTATTGACTATTTCATTGTAAATTATACTGGTAGGTATTTTATAATTATTAGACATTTGAAATAGCACTGATGGGTATGTTCTTTTTGGGGTTTTCTCCTTGTTAATTTTCTTATCTGGTATATTTATGGAAGTATGATTTTTGTCAGGTGACTGTGCTAAAGTTACCCATGTGAAAAAGATTCTTGCCAGTTTGTGTCATTATTCAGTATTTTCCTAGCATCCCAGTAATTTTATTTTGCAATTATCTTTTATTGCAGTGATGTTTGTAGAATTCAAATTTGTAATAATGCGTACAACATACTAATTATTTGAGCCACCCGGTGGAGTATTGACTGGCTAGTTTTGTTTCTTGATTAACACAAATGGTACTAATTTAAATTCCTCTTTAGTCAAAACTTCGTGTAGAAGCGTGAACCATTGGTCCCTTTGAACATAAGGTTGTGCGTGTCTTTTCTTGTAGATTTCTTTGACAACAAAACAACAGCTGCTCCCATAGTCTCCCATTCAGGGTCCATTCAGAAAGCAGAAGTTCAAGAAAAAGTAGTGGAAAGGTAAATTAATCAGATCACATGTTAAGAGGAAATGCAAATAAGTTTCACACTTCCAGATAATATACATAACTTTGACCATATTTAGGTCTGTCACTTTGAACAGTTAAAAGGAAAACACACTTATTGGTTGTATAAAGATTCATCTCACTTACAGCATGCTGTCATGTTTTAAGCATTCCAAAAGATTTTCAGAAATAGGAACCTAAAGTGATAGGAAAGCATTTGGGTGCTCACTACTTTTGAAAACACCTAGGAGCCTAACTTCCAGCTCTGAGTTCTGGAATATTGACCCAAACCTATTATTTGCTCAGCTCCTTGTGTGTTTCATAAGATTTAGCTGTAGAAACAAATTTTGTTGAGATTAACATCCAGCGGGTGCTGCATGTGGAGAAGAAATGCATTTTTTTTTACATTTCTCGTTCTTCAGCAAAAATATACTGGTCTTTGCTCTTGACATTTTATCTGTGGAATTAAAGATCAGAGTAATAAGCACTAGATCAAGATAACTGTCCATTATTTTAACATTTCAGGAAAGAAAACACTGCAGAAGCTTTACCAGAGGGATTCTTTGATGATCCTGAGGTGGATGCAAAGGTAAGTGATCCTTTTGTTTATTTTTCTTCAGACTTAGGTTCACCCACTACTGAGTATTACTTTCAGACCAAACTAAGTGAGAATGACCAATGAAATGGTTTAGCGTTGATGTATGTGAAAGTATTAGAAACAAGAGGAAGACCAAGGACAGGGTAGGCCCATTACTTAATGAGGGGGGGGAAATAATAATGGAAAATGTGGAAATGGCAGAAGTGCTAAATGAATTTTTTTTTCAGTTTTCACCAAAGAGGTTAGTAGCGATTGGACATCTAACATAGTGAATGACAGTTAAAATGAGGTAGGATCAGAGGCTAAAATAGGGAAAGAACAAGGTAAAAATTACTTAGACAAGTTAGATGTCTTCAAGTCACCAGGGCTTGATGAAATACCTCCTAGAATACTCCAAGGAGCTGTCTGTGGAGATATCTGAGCCATTAGTGATTATCTTCAAGAAGTCATGGAAGATGGGAGAGATTCCAGAGGACTGGAAAAGGGCAAATATAGTGCCCATCTCTAAAAAAGGAAATAAGGACAACCCGGGGAATTACAGACCAGTCAGCTTAACTTCTGCACCTGGAAAGATAATGGAACAAATAATTAAGCAATCAATTTGCAAATACCTAGAAGATAATAAGGTGATAAGTAACAGTCAGCATGGATTTGTCAAGAACAGATGGTGTGAAATCAACCTAATAGCTTTCTTTGAGAGGGTAACAGGCCTTGTGGATAGGGGAGAAGCAATAGGTGTGGTATATCTTGACTTTAGTAAGGCTTTTTATACTGTCTTGCATGACCTTGTAAACTGGACTAATAGTAATAGGATGAAATTTAATAGTAAGAAGTGTAAGGTTATGCATTTAGGGATTAATAACAAGAATTTTAGTTATAAGCTGGGGGCGCATCAGTTGGAAGTAATGGAAGAGGAGAAGAACCTTGGAGTCCTGGTTGATCACAGGATGACTATGAGTCGCCAATGTGATGTGGCCGTGAAAAAAGCTAATGCGGTCTTGGGATGCATTAGGCGAGGTATTTCTAGTAGAGGTGATGAGGTGTTAGTACCGTTATACAAGGCATTGGTGAGACCTCATTTGGAATACTGTGTGCAGTTCTGGTCTCCCATGTTTAAGAAGGATGAATTCAAACTGGAACAGGTACAAAGAAGGGCCACTAGGATGATCCGAGGAATGGAAAACCTGTCGTATGAAAGGAGACTCAAGGAGCTTGGTTTGTTTACCTTAACCAAAAGAAGGCTGAGGGGAGATATGATTGCTCTCTTTAAATATATCGGAGGGATAAATATCAGGGAGGGAGAGGAATTATTTCAGCTCAGTACTAATGTGGACACAAGAACAAACAGATATAAACTGGCCATCAGGAAGTTTAGACTTGAAATTAGATGAAGGTTTCTAGCCATCAGAGGAGTGAAGTTCTGGAACAGCCTTCAAAGGGAAGCAGTGGGGGCAAAAGACCTATCTGGCTTCAAGATTAAGCTAGATAAGTTTATGGAGGGGATGGTTTGATGGGATAACATGATCTTAGTCAAAGGTCAATTAATTGCCATCAGTGGTAAATAGGACCAATGGTCAATGATGGGATGTTAGTAGTTACTACAGAGAACTTTTTCCTGGGTGTCTGGCTGGTGAGTCTTGCCCACATGCTCGGGGTTCAGCTGATCGCCATATTTGGGGTCAGGAAGGTATTTTCCTCCAGGGTAGATCGGCAGACTAAAAAAAACCTGGAGGTTTTTCGCCTTCCTCTGCAGCATGGGCACGGGTCACTTACTGGAGGATTCTCTGCATCTTGAAGTCTTTAAACCATGATTTGAGGACTTCAATAGTTGAGACATAGGTGAGAGGATTATTGCAGGAGTGGGTGGGTGAGATTCTGTGGCCTGCATTGTGCAGGAGGTCAGACTAGATGATCATAATGGTCCCTTCTGACCTTAAAGTCTGAGTCTATGAGACGTTCTCATAAACAGACTAGAGAACTACAACCTAGATGGAGCTACTATAAGGTGGGTGCATAACTGGTTGGAAAACCATTCCCAGAGAGTAGTTATCAGCGGTTCACAGTCAAGTTGGAAGGGCATATCAAGGGGGGGTTCCGCAGGGATCAGTTCTGGGTCCGGGTCTGTTCAATATCTTCATCAGTGAGTTAGGTAATGGCATAGAGAGTACGTTTATAAAGTTTGTGGACGATACCAGGCTGGGAAAGGTTGCAAGTGCTTTGGAGCAGGGTTTCTCAACCTTTTTCTTTCTGAGGCCCCCCAACATGCTATAAAAACTCCACAGCCCACCTGTGCCACAACAACTGGTTTTCTGCATATAAAATCCAGGGCCGGCATTAGGGGAGTAGCAAGGAGGGCAATTTCCCGGGGCCCCATGCCACAGAGGGCACCGTGAAGCTAAGTTGGCTCAGGCTTTGGCTTCAGCCCTGGGTGATGGGCTTGAGTCCCTGGGCTTCAGCTTTCTGCCATGGGCTCTAGCGAGTCTATCGCCAGCCCTGCTTGACAGACCCCCTGAAACCTGCTTGTGGCCCCCCAGGGGGCCCCAGGCCCCTGGATGAGAATCACTGCTTTGGAGGATATGATTAAAATTCAAGGAGATTTGGACAAACTGATTTACATCTGAAGTAAATAGGATGAAATTTAATAAGGACAAATGCAAAATACTCCACTTGGGAAGAAACAATCAGTTGCACACATACAAAATGGGAAATGACTGCATAGGAAGGAGTTTTGGAGAACGGGATCTTGGGTTCATTGTGAATCACACGCTAAATACAAATACGAGTGAACAGTGTAACACTGTTGCAAAAAGAAGCGAACATCATTCTGGGATGTATTAGCAGGAGTATTGTAAGCAAGACATGAGGAGTAATTCTTCCGCTCTACTCCGCCTTGATTAGGCCTCAGCTGGAGTATTATGTCCAGTTTTGGGCACCACATTTCAGGAAAGATGTGGCCAAATTGAGGAAAGTCCAGAGAAGAGCAACAACAATGATATAAGGTCTAGAAAACGTGACCTATTTGGGGAAGATTGGAAAAAATTGGGTTTGTTTAGTCTGGAAAAGAGAAGACTGAGCGGGGACATAACGGTTTTCAAGTACATAAACGATTGTTACAAGGAGGAGGGAGAAGAATTGTTGTTCTTAACCTCTGAGGATAGGACAAGAAGCAGTGGGCTTAAATTGCAGCAAGGGAGGTTTAGTTTGGACATTAGGAAAATCATCCTAACTGTCAGGGTGGTTAAGCACTGGAATAAATTGCCTAGGGAGGTTGTGGAATCTCCATCATTGGAGAGTTTTCAGAGCAGGTTAGACAAACACCTGTCAGGGATGGTCTAGATAATACTTAGTCCTGAACTGGACTAGAGGACCTCTTGAGGTCCCTTCCAGTCCTACAATTCTATGATTCAATATATATTAATTTAAGGACATGGAAGGGAAGGGTGCTAACAATATACATGGGGTCTGAGCATCCTTTCAGACTGAGTTTATTCTAGGCAGTTATTTGCAATACAGCTTGCTCATGGTGTAAAGGAAGTTTTATTAGGGCTAAAATGTCAGCTGGATGTTAGGAGTGAAGGTGTAAGTAGATTGCTGTCTGATGTACAATACTAGCCCAGTTGGACAGCAAGCTAGCTCTCACCCTTTCTTTTTGCTGCCCCAGTAGAGAACATTTTTTGGCTTGGGGAGAGGCTTTTTATACTGTCATGAGAGGTTTGGGGCCAAAATCACCAGACAAAGGCGAAAATTTGTTCTGGTCCAAATTTGCAACATCTTGTATACCAAGTGATGCCCTTATTTTGTATTCACTCATGAAAATAGCATAGCTTGTTTTTTTGGAAGATATTTAAGAGAATATATTTTTACATTTTGTGTGTAAAATTGACTTCAAATTTGATAGCTGTGCACATCTGCACACTCTCATATTGCTTTGTCAAATTGGCAAACCATGTGATGGGCTGGAAAATTTCTGGAAAATTCTTTTTTCTTTTCATTGACCATGTCTCTGTACTGAACATGCCTGAGAATTATGAACACTCTTGGTGTGTTAATGATTTTACCACATGGTTAAATCAAATACTTGCAGCCGCCTTCTATCTTAGTGTGAGATGATGCCGTGGCTGTTTTTAATGTTTCCTGATGACACGCTTGTATGTACAGAAGAGATATTAATGTAACACAATAATGAATGCTTGTTCAATTTTTTGTATCCCTCTTCAATCCCACTTTGATCTTTACCAGCCTGAAACTCTTTTATTTTCTCTGGTGGGATGCTTTCAGCACCGGCCATGCCTCTAGGTATGCTTGCATGTGGTGTGCACAATAGCTTTCTTCAGGCACCCAGAAATGGGGATACTTAATTTTAAAGAATATAGTTGAGAAGGGTAACTTTTTTTTTGGTAAGTGATGAATTGCTCTACTGCAGAAAAGTAATGTCAGAGCTTGCTGCTAGAACTGCAGTAACCATGCTTGGTGCCTGAGATGTTAGCCTTGATACTTGGACTGGACACTGGTCTCTCAAACTTACATGTATGCTGTTACCTGCAGTGGCATTAGCATCAATGATATTTTTCCTGCCACTCTACATGAGCCCTGCAGAAGCCACAAGATGATTAAGAACATCATGTTTTCGGCACCAGAATAATGTGCATAGTATACGCTGTAGAGTGCTTAGAAGTTTGATCCCTACTTGGGGGAAACTTAAAATAACCATTTATATTAAAATGAACCCTTTGTGTTGCTGAGGTGCTAGGGGTTGGGGCTATTGATAGTGGTGTCTAGGGCGGTGATTTGAGTGATGCGCAAGTGGAAGATGAGAGAGAGTCCTGCAGGTGATGTGAGCCAGGGACAGTCTTCAGGCAGGAAGGTCGGCCAACGCACAGGCAGTGCTAGTTAGTGGTCTCTCTCTGACCCAGGTTCTTAACGCAGTTCACAAGCATGTAGGCATTGAAAGGAACTGCTGCTTTATTTGTTCGCTGCCAGTGGCACAAAGCGCTTGCTAATCAACTCCTTCCAGTTTAGCTCATATGGAGAGGAGGAGCACCACCACATTGGTGGCACTGTAATCTCAGACTGTTACAGTGATTCTAGGCAGGAATCATAGAGAAAATGTTCAGAGATACTGCCTGTTTTTGCAATTTTCTCTGGTTGTGTGTGTTTAAAAAACACAGCTCTTTGAAATCTGGTATTAATATCAGGGGTTACTAATGCATTTCAATGTTTGATCAGATACACACTTCAAGGAAAAATAATTCTGTCTTGTTAGTGTTTAAGTTTATTATAAGAAATACAAATAGTCATGACTTACAAAAGGCAAAATCACAATACGTAACAACAATACAATACGTGTAACCGTGATAGGAATAACCACAAAACAGAAATATGGAATGATGGAAATGTTATATTTCTCAGTATGTAGTTTGCTTTCAAACTCTTCAGTTAATGATGTGACTTATTTTATACTGTTGCATATTTTGTCTAATCAATCAAGAGCAAAGCATGTAAATGACTGGCTATTTTACATTATAAGGATTGCCATATTGGCAAAAGACAGGCATGGATAAAAGGAAAAGAAAGCTAAAGTAGAAAGGAGGCTCCACAAATGATTGTATTCAAACTGCTTAGTTTCTCTTAACTCCATTACTCATCCTAAAGTAGCGTAGAGTAAAGAATGGTGACCCAGACATTATTAGTCATCAAGCACGTGTCACAACCTCTGGTGAGAGAACGAATTGAGAGTCTTGGGCGTTTGTTAGTCGTTGATTGTTTGGTTCATTTGCCAGGATGCTGTGCTACAAGCGCAAGGCATGACTCTGATCACCTACATTCCTCGTGCCCTCAGTGTGGACCCCAAGCCTGTGCACTCCCTTGTGTAGGAAGAGCTAAACTCCCAGCAGACACGACACACCTTTTCTCCCAAGTTCAGGCAGATCCTGTTTCTTCATCATCCCACTTCAGTTCCAGCATTGTTTTTGCAGACAATATTCCCACCGTTTCTAGAGTCGGTAATTAATGTTCGGTATCGTTGGAAAGATTGGATTAGAGGTATTAGTGGCATACAGCTCTAACAGTTCTTATGCTAGCCACTAAATTGAAGTATAGGGGCAACAGTCAAGATGGTAATCAAACTTGTGATTTTTTTCTTTTAAAGGCAGATATCTCAAAAACCACAAAGACTGGGTTATGTTGCTGTATACTATTGGACAGATGGTGATTCACAAAATATAATACCATGCAATGGTAACTGGACATTGAAAACAGTCAAAAATAGAGGCTGTCGTATTACCAGATAGGCCAGGTTGCTTTCAGCATCCCAAACATCCTGTGCCATCCATTCGTGGTCAGCTGCTTTCCCTCAGTTTTTTGTAATCATACATTTTGTACGGGCAGTTGGTTTCCATCTAGGTCTAGAATCAGATTTTCTCTCCAAAATCACGAAAGATGGCTGTTTATATGCATTATTTGAGCCAAAGCATTTACTTGCTGTCAAAACTTTCTTAGTAAATAGCAGAATATATGTTGTATTTCTCCTATTGGTTTTAGAATGCCAGCGAGACTCATTAGGCAGTTGCTAAAGAAGTTTGGTTTTTTACATTCACTAGGTGCGAAAGGTTGATGCTCCAAAGGATCAGATGGACAAAGAGTGGGACGAATTTCAGAAGGCAATGCGACAAGTCAACACAGTAAGTGATGGAATCTATCTTTATTGCGTCTAAATACGATACAGAATTGGAAAAACAGCCATTTCATGCAGCTTGGCAGAATGAGCGACATACTGTATTTGTTGACTGCTTGTCACAATGCAATGTGCAGTTAAACACACGTACAGCTGAGCGAAAGGTCCCCGCATTTTACACTCGAGGAAAAGGTAAGTGGAAAGAGCTTTTGTTGACAAACATGTCTAATTAAATACGCTAGCCTGGATTTAAGTGAGATAGCAGGCACACCTTGACATCTTCCCATCTGCAGGCAATGGACCATATTCCTAGCTGCTGCTTCAGAAAAGTTGCCTATAGAAACATTTAATTTTAAAATCTGAAAATTACACACCTCTCTCTAAACATCTTAACCCCTGTAAAAGCTACAAGAGTGTTTGTTTTGTGGTGAATTTAAACTTGACAAAAAACACCCCTAAAGTTGGGAATATTTTAGAGTAATTTACACAGAACACATCCTGATTGGCCCCCGTTTTTCAGTATCCTAATTTCTTACTACTTAGGGTTGCATGAAACCTTGTATCAGAGTCAGATTTTACACCTTCCCGATGTACACTGTACAGGACATTGTGATAGATACAGGAACTCCTCGCTTAACATTGTAGTTATGTTCCTGGAAAATGCGATTTTAAGCGAAACGATGTTAAGCGAATCCAGTTTCTTTATAAGAATTAATGTAAATGGGGGGGTTAGGTTCCAGGGAAATTTTTTTCACCAGACAAAAAACTCATATGTATACACACACAGTATATACGTTGTAAACAAACAATTTAATACTTTACGCAGCGATGATGACTGTGAAGCTTGGTTTAGGTGGTGAAGTTAGTGTGGGATATTTTCCAGGGAATACCTTACTGATAAATGATGAACTAGCTTTTTCCTGAGCCATCAAGGATTAACACGTTGTTAATGTAGCCTCACATTCTAAAAGCCAGCATGGCAGACAGAGACACACACACTGTGTGTGTGTGTGTTGCACATTGCCCTTTTAAGTGGATCAGGAAGTTGAGACAGCAGCTGTTGCCTCGAGCTCTGTCTCTCTGTCTGTGTCCCCACCCTGTTCTATATGGAGAAGGGATAAGCAGGAGCAGGGGGGAGGGAGACACCCTGACATTAGTCCCTCCCTTTTCCCACTCCCCTCCCTTTCTCCCTCCACCCCCACTCCAGCAAGCAGGAGAATCCTGGGAGCAACTCCAATGGGGGAGGGACAGCTGAACTGCCAGCAGTTGATAACCTGCTGGTGGCTGCCACACAGGGAACTTAGGGGAGCAGGCAGCTGATAGGGGGGCTGCCGATGCACCCTGGTTCCAAGCCCCTACCAGCTAGCTCCAACAGGCTGCTCTTCCTGCAAGCAGTGGACAAAGCAGGCGGCTGCCAAACGACTTTATAAGGGAGCATTGTGCAACTTTAAACAAGTATGTTCCCTAATTGATCAGCAACTTAACATCGAAACAATCTTAACCGGGGCGACTTTAAGTGAGGAGTTCCTGTACCTGGTATTCTCACTTGCCGCCTTTAATGTTGTTTTTAAACTCTTGAATTGAAAATAATTTATCATAAATAACTGCTAAGAAAACTGGTGCAGAACAATTTATCATTACTCATTAAAGTAGTACTATAGATAAAGTAAACTTTTATACAAAAACCAATAGTGGATACATTTTGTTTACATCAACCATTCAAACAATTCTTCAGCATAGGAAGGAATCTTCTCAGTTATGCGTGGACCATTGGTTGCATAGCCTCTCCCAGACATTCAGATTTGAGAAAGTATATGCTGAAAAAAATAACAGGTTAGAAAAACATTGGGATCAAGTGGGTATATTTAATACTTCTAACAGGCTTACTGTACATAATTGGTAAACACCAAATGTTGGTGCATATGTTCTGTTGCATCTAAAGCCTTTTGATGGATGTATTTTGGTTTTATATTCTGTTTCAAAACAATATTTAATATTGAACTAAAAAATTCAAAAAGGAGAAGGAGCTAGACTGCTTAGGGATTTGGTGTAGCATTTCATTCCGTCCTTTTCACTGAACTTTAGCTCAAGTCACAAAGACTTTTCCTGTATGTCCCGTTAACATACCTCTTGGAGGAGGATTGAGACTGTTACAACATACCTTAATCTCTTGCTTTTAGTTTCCAGTACTGCTCTTTTACTGAAAAAAAACCAAATGGGGCTAAACTTATTCACAGCTTTTCTGGTTTAGATTTCAGAAGCAATAGTGGCAGAAGAGGATGAGGAGGGACGTTTGGATCGTCAGATTGGAGAAATTGATGAGCAGATGTAAGTAGATCAGTCTTTCTCAAACGTTGCTTTCTGCTCCCCCCCCCCCCCCCCCCCCCCCGAGAATGGGTATATATTTGAATAGACTCTGAATGCATTAAGTTTCATTTGTAACCTACCATGGCAATGATTTTAAATATTCACTGATCAGTGTTTGAATTTAAAGAACAGTTTGTTTCCTGATAGTGAAACTTTTTAAATAAAAGGATTAATTTGGGTAGCAGCATTATACAGGTGTTTACTAAGACAGACTGCGCTGGGAGCTCTGAAAACAGTAGGTAAGGGCAGAGCTGCCCAATAAACTACGCAAAGAGATCAAATTTCATTAAATCCTTTGAACAATGTTCATTTTTTCCTGTGCTCCATCTGTGGATTCTGCATCATGTAGAACTCCGGTGAACTGACTACATTTGATAACCAAACTCTTAAACAACTTTTAGTAGACTGAACAAAAAATTAGGAACATCATTTTCATATGGAGATTCATGTCTTAATTCTTGGTGACTAACTGGGCCCTTGCTTCTCATGACAATTATTTGAAAATGTTTGCTGATATACCTTATCATGTGAACCTTCACTAGCTGCAATGTTCCATTGAAACAGTTGGACACACATTAGTCTAAGCTTCAGCAAGACCAACAAATACAGCTAAGATTGACATTTTATGGTGCTGTAAATCACTCACTTTGCATTACATGTACATTTCATGACAAAGCTATAGATTAAAAGCAAAGGAAAAAACTAGTTTCCAGTTTGATTTTTTTTTAAAAAATGAGTGAAAAATTAGCAGCCATCTTTAAGCGAAAACGAGATGTTCACACTGAAGCAGTAGTTAACCAGTGTGGCAGATTTAGCAGCTACTTAGATGGTATTAATGATAATATCAAAGTCAAGTTGCTTTTGGGACTAAAGATATGACTTCAACAGTGATCTTGTAATTCTGGAGAGAGTTTGACTAAGAACCTGAAGGTGTTTAAACTGTCCCTTTTACCATCACAGTTTAAAATCTCATGATTACGTGGGACCAAATTCAGGAATTTGTAGGTAGTTGTGAAGGTTGTTGCTATTGATGATTTATTTTGTCTGAAGTAGAAGTCCATGTGGCCAGACTTAGCTTCATGTTATATTTAGAACAGCATATTTGAATGCAGGCAATGTTCTAGTCGCCAATGAAGCTTTTTGGAAGTTGTTGCATTTTCTAGAGAAACTCTTTAAATGGAAGTGACAGACTAACAGACTTTAAATGGAGTAGATCCTCAGTGCTGGTTGGGAGTGCCTCCTGTGAAGCACCTTAGACATTTTGTGTTCAATTCCAAAAGCGTGTGTGTGTGTGTTCCAATGGGCTTTCAAAATTGGTAATACACCTGAGTGTTGAGAAATGGCCATTGTGGTTCACTCCTCAGCATCAATCCAAAATGGCCTGGTAAAGCTGGTGAAATACAGTTTGGGGAGCGTAAGGTCAACTGCCCTTTAAAACTGATTGATTGTATTCTGGATCAAATGAAGAATCACAAAGTGCAGGTATACGCTGAAAGTAACTCTCTAAACATGACATTATGGTGTTCCATGCTTGACTCCATGATTAGGATCCAGCTTTAAGCTCTTTTCTCTGTATTGAATCTGCAGGGCTAATAGGAGTGACAAGAAGTAAAAAACACATTGACATCAAGTAAGCAGGCACAGTTTGGTATTTGCAAGGAACAGATCCTGTTCACTAGTAAGAGTTCTCATTTTTACATAGTTATTTATCAGAGTCGAACTGCACTTTAAAGCAAATGCAAAATCTGATGGCCAAACACATTCTTTAAGAGGGTGAAGTGCAAGGGCTGCAACACCTTGTCAGGCTTCCATTTAAATGTACTACTTCTGTGTGTCATAACGGATAGCAATAAAAATCCATGTGCTCCCCTTTGAAACAACATCTTAGACCAAAATTGAAAAGACTGGTTTGAGCTTTTTCCTTCTCTACAGAATTTGACCAAGTGGCCTCATATCTTTGATATTTTTTAAATCAAATTGTCACAGGATTGTGATTTGATCTGTTGTTGGTTTTGACATCTTTGTAAGAGAAGCTATGACCAAGGCACTCCATTTCGTCATTCTTTGCTTCCACAGGACTACAGCAAACTGTCAGATAATCATATGGGTCTATTGTGAAAGGCTTATTTGAATTTTAATGTTTGTACGTCTTTCAGGTTTTTTGACAGAGGAAGCACTACGGTATTGTGGGAAAATCAGTTTGGTTTTTTTTAATTGGCAAAGACCATAAATGTTAACTAAATGTTTTTACCTTTCTACAGTGAATGTTACCGCCGTGTTGAGCTGCTGCGTAACCGCCAGGATGTAATGAAAGATAAATTTAAGGAAGCCATGAGATTAAGAGCAATCCAGGAGAAAGAGGATGAGGATATTGGTAGTGAAGATGAAGGAGAATTGCAGGATTTGCTGTCTCAAGATTGGAGAGTGAAGGGGGCTTTGTTGTAGCATTCAGTGGCATGCTCAATATTCTGTTGATCTGTGGTATTACTACTTTTTATCAGAATACATTTTTGTTAAAATATTTATTTTTAAGAAGGATCTTGCAGATACTAATGAGGTTAACTGTAAAAAGTGTGTCCGTATCTCTGTAGGTCTAAAATGGAGGATTATTTTGTGTAAAGGTTGTACATTGTAAATGTTTTACAAGTTTGAATATAACTTTCCTATTAAAATTATTATAATTTCCTACTAAAATGAGCAAGTAATTTTATAGTCAATATAGACTTCTGGGTGTAACATATACTAAATCAGTGCTTTGAGCTCTCCTATGCTGTAGTTCATACCAGCCAAGATGACCGTGTATAGTGTTCTTTCAGAGGGAAACTCTGCTTTATCCAGGATGTTTTAGAAGTTACTAGTAAAATGCAGTGTGTCGATCATCCAATGCAGGATCTGTTAGTTTCACTCTTTCATATGTAAATGACCTAAGAATCCAGAAACGTTGAGCAACAGATTGTGGAGAAGTTGTAATACTCTGATCTCCTGCCATGCTACAGTGGGCAGGCATGTCGCAGAAGATTGTGCTGGACTCAATCTGTTTTTGTTAATGCAGTTACAGACTGGAACATGCCTGAAAACTCTTGAGCAGAGGGATGAAATGGGTATGAAACTTTGAGCACTGCACTGGAAGTCCAGTTGGCGTTGGAAGAATAACTTCAAAATAAACCTAATTTATTTTAGTTGTAAATATTGGAAGCTTTCAAGGGAGCCTTGGAATTCTGTTTTCTTTCTCTCAAGTGTGCAAATGGGTAAATAACATTTTAAAGTTAAGAACCAGTGAACAGGATAAAATTGAGGTAACATAAAAGGGGAGCAAGGAATTTACTGAAATTCTGTATGGCTAAATTAGAGCCAGTTTCTATTTTTCAAAAATCATATCCTCTTTTGAGTTTTGCAAGCCCTCAAAGCCCTCAAATTTACTGAGCTAGCAGGAACTTCTGAAAATCGAATGGATTTTTCAGTTTGGTCCCAAGAAGTAGAGTTGTGGAAAGACAGCTTTTTTTTTTTTAACCTCAGGTTTTGTAAAAAGTTCGTATTTGGAAATATATTACAAGGTTGGTTTGGAGAGGAAGAAAAAAGGAATAGTGAGAATAATCTTACCACGCAATTAATTCAAGCCAATCTGGGCACAGGTTATATCTACTGATCACCATAGTATTTTATTAAGGGAAAAAATTGTATTGTCTCTTGTTTAGACAACCAGAAACTTTTGTATGTCCTGTTAGTTCCCTCAGTGGGGTCTAGTATGTTTCGAAGGACTGACTTGGGATTTGATTAAGGGCCAGTCTTGTCATTGGTCTTAATGTTCTGATCAGAGAAAGTGGAACAGACATGGCTGATTCTAAAGACAGACTGCATAGAGCAACATGGATGTACATTTCATTTTTATAACAAAGTATTTTGCATGTCTAACTTTAATTTTGTGGGCATCAGTTATCTTCACTTTGTGCACATTTGAAGATTTTTTTTTTTTTTTTACTGTATGTATGAGGAATTGGGAAGGGAAATGAGCATTAAAACGGTACAGCTGGCAAAGACTCTCATATTCATGATTGTTTAATTGGGAGATGCTAGAGAGTCAGTATTTACCTTTGGAATCGGAATACTACTGCATCTTAATGCAATCTTTTGTTTTAGAATAGACCTACTTTCCCATCCTTGTTAGCTGTCAGAACTTGAACAGATTTGTGCACTTAAACCAAGGATATTAACTAAGCAAATTGTCATCTTTTGGGTATTATGAATGCTTGGCAAGCATGTCCAGTGAGCCAAAGGAATGTTCTAACTAATCCCTCTTTGTTTCTTAATGTTGTATGAATTTAAGTAATAGATAATGAACCAATCAATGGCATCATGCATATTGCTGACAGACTGAAATTACTGCTGTATTTGACAGCATTGATTCCTATTGATTGTCCATTTAGGAATGAAAATGAGCCAGTATGTCTTTTTCTTGAAAGGACAGTCTCTAAGCCCAGGTCTACACTAACCCCCCCTGTCGAACTAAGGTACGCAACTTCAGCTACGTGAATAACGTAGCTGAAGTCGAAGTACCTTAGTTCGAATGAAAAAGCACTTACCCGGGGTCCACACGCGGCGCACAGGCTCCCCCGTCGACTCCGCCTACTCCGTTCGTCGAGCTGGATTACCAGCGTCGACGGCGGAGCACTTCCTGGTTCGATTTATCGCGTCTAGACAAGACGCGATAAATCGAACCCAGAACATCGATCGCGCGCCTCCGACCGGACGCGTAAGTATAGACGTACCCTTAGGAGATCCATCATTCATAGAAACAATTGCCATATAAGACAAAATTCTCAAGGAAAATAATGGGACAAGAGAAGTTGTCCAGTCCTTCAGAGCTTACTCAGAAAGCTAGAGAAGAGGTCTATTGTGGTGATGCGAACAGTGACATCACTGGCTCTGTCCTCTATAACCAGAATGTTAATCTATTAGTGTGCCAGCAAGGCAGGAATCAAACCTCCTTTTTAGCAGAGCCTCGTATCAGAAGTGGCCTTGAGGGCTGTTGGGAGAAGGTAACTCCCAACTCACCAAGCTGTAGCGCTGCTGCAATAATGAAGTGACTATAACCGGCCCAATTTACATGAGTTTGCTTTACCCGCCGCTTTAGGGAGGCACCATTTTATGAGTAACCTATTTGCTGCTACACTGTAAGTGGTATATTTCCAGGTCATGATTATTCAAAGGGAAGAGGTGTGGGGGGTTCAAGCCTATTGCTTTCCCAACACAACTTGAGTTTAGAACTCGAGAAGGAGCTCCAGGGCCTAACCCTGTCTAACCAAAATCATACATTTCACTTGGGCAGTGAAATACAGAATATTTCAGCTGTGTGTGTAGAGATGTCTGAGCTCAATTACATGTCTGAAGAACATTAAAAAAGGGGGAAAGCATGATATGGGTAATCACTGTTAGTATTTGGATTGTGGTAATGCCTCCAGACCCAGTACAGGATTTGGGCCCCATTGTCCTTGGCACTGTCTGTGTCTATGTATATTCATGAACACACACAAGAAAACAGTCATCCTACTCCAAAGAGCACAATATAGTCTTAGATTGTAAGCTAACAAAGGCCTCTTCTCTAGAGTATTGCATGTCATTTTCAATCTTGTTACGTAGTCATGGGAAGTGGGAAAAGTAAAATAAAAGTCCAACTTCTTTGGTGTGGACAAAATGAGAACACAGCCTCTGTTCAGAAAGCCAGACGCTGCCGTGTCACATGCCAGTGTAGTTTGCCTGCATTTTCATCTTCTCAGGAACAGAGGGTTGAGTTAAAACAGCCGCTTTAATGAGAGCCAGTTAGTTTACTACTAATTCTCTCCAGGCTTGAACGTGTTTTCTCCCCAGTTGACGCCAATCCTTTTATAATAAAGGAATATTTCATTTGGAAATACCATTGAAAACATACAGGTGACTTAAATCTAACTAAATTTAAAAAACATTGTGTCAAAACTAAATGATTTGACTATTTAGATTTTTTTTTTTTTTTGGCTGAATATAGTTGTTGAACTAGTAAATAGTTTTGGTCAATCCAAAATTGTATTTTTCAGCAAATGAACTGTTAGCCTGAAATATTTTGCCTCGTTCTGCTATAGAGTAACGTGACACTTTATACAAGAATTAAATGTGGTAAAATAAAAGTCTTACACATTTTCCAGGGTGCCAAAACCTACAATGTTAAAATTAACAGCTCTGGTTCAGAAACTTAAGATACTATTTTCCTCAGTGAGGATGTATAAATGGAGTACAGTAGCAAATCAGATTATTACTCAGGACAAGATTGAAATGCCTTGGTAGACAGACCTGCGTGGAGAAACTTTTCCAGCATCTGCATGCATTTAATCTTTCATGAATCATTTCTATTCATTTTTCACTTTCATGAAAATGGACCTCACTTACATATTGGTGCAGGAAAGAAATGTGGGCATCAAAGGATGAAATTAGCAATGAACTGACAGACATGACTGAAAGTCATTTATCAGAAGAAAATCAGTGGGATTAAAGCAATATATGTGAAAATAATGCACATTTTTACAGAAGAGTTCTAGCCTCGGTGTCTAAATGTTCACTTGTGTAGGAAGGTCGTGTGTGTGTGTAGTCTGTACATTGATGGGAAGAGAGATCCCAAAGTTATTGACTAGGCTGCCTTGGACTCAGCAGATGGAAGAATTGTTACTAGAGCCATACCTGAAGAAAGTTAAGTAAGAACTGTACTGTGGATCTAGTTACTTCAGATTTAGAAGGCAAAGTTTAATTAATTTCTATCATTGATTATATAAATAATATAGACCTCTCAAACACACTTCAATGGATATTTTAAAAATAAAATTTCATCTGAAGTCTGGTGTTCATTATAGCATTGTGCTAGTAATAATATAGATAAGGAATAGATTTCTAAATTACAGTTGGAGTCAAATTTTTCATGATTAAATGAAATTTTCAGTTCAGGTTAATGGGGGGGGTGGGGTTTAGGAAGGATGGCTTAAAAAAAATCAGTGTGGTTGATTTTAAGTTATTCCGTGTGCAATAAAACATGCTATTCAACTTTTAATACAAGTTCCAGTTCATTAGTGTTTAAATTAGCCTGGATTTCAAACTTCAGGCTTGTCATGTATGTATCTTGAATGAGTAATTCTTGCTTTGTAATTTCAAAAGAAGGGGAGATTTTCAAAGGTGCCAATGGGAGGCCTATTGAAAGTCAATTAGAGTAGCATGCCTAGCACCCAAGGGTGCCTTTCAAAACATCTACAGGGACGTTTTCAAACAAGCCAAACTTACAGATGTTTGGGAGTGGAAAAAGAGCAGTGTGTTATCTTCAGAATCAGGAAGACTCATCTCTGTGAGTTTCTCTCAACTTCTCCCATTTTCATTTTTCATAGGCAGGATGAGGCTGTGGATAACTCTCACAAGCCAGTCTACATAGGATCAACCTACCTACCACAAATAAAAGGCCTGTGCTGTCCATGCCCAAATTTGAACCTTGTAGTTCCAGGAATGTTAGGTATTTCTAACTCGAAACTGAGACCAGTAAGCTCCTCCCTGCTTGCTGAGCTACGACAAAAGCTACCCAAAAGCAGCCCTAAATTACTTTCGCTGTGCTGAAGTATTGTGGGTCTCCTTCTCCGACATCATCCCTTGTCGTTTGCTGCCCCCCCAAACCATTTGCATGATATCATCACTCCCATCACATTTTATCTGGCCTAGATTGTAAAGTCTGTGGGGCAGCGCTCAGGTCTTTTTTTGTCGGCAAAGAACCATACACACTGATGCTGCCTAGATAACATCCATTGGCTAATTTGTCTAGTTCCATGTCAATGCTGAAATCAAGCCTCAAGTGCCTCTTTGTGATTAGGGCAACGGCTTTCCTCTGTGCCCTCCCCAAGTCCCAGCGCTCTGTCCTGTGCACACTGCTGCTCGCTTTTCATTCCACATGCACAAGTGTGACCACACAACCCTTCCTTCTCAATTTCACTAGCTTCCGATTCATTTTCAACATCTAGCCAGACTTTCTCCTCTTGCTTTTAAAAACCTGCCATGCTTTTCACCAACCCAGTCTGTCTCCTCTCCAGCCCCGTGCCCCACTGGTTTAGTACAGCCTGCTGTGGAGAGCTCCTGCCAACAGTCTCCCTGTCACGGTCCACTTTGTCAAACCTGCTCTTGGTTTTAAGCTCTCTTGTGAAAAGCCCCTTTTCGCCCTTGCTTAGGCTGCTTCATTTCTCATTCCATTGCTGGCATATTTCCAATGTAGCCCTCAGGTGGATAAAGTTTGGGGCTCTACCCCCCAAAGCAATGTGCAGTGTTGTAAACAATAGAGGCATGAAACCAACAAAGGCCATTCACAGTACCAGACTCAGTACCCACCCTGGCTGATCGAAAATCAATCCTGGCCTTAAATGAGAAATAGGGGTGGGGAGTGGTTCTTTAAATCTCATTATTATGGGCCAAATTCTGCCACCTCCAGTCCTTTTGGGTAGTAATTTACCCCTGCACATAGCTCTATTAAATCCACAGGGGATTATTGGCAGAGTAAAACACTACCAACTATAATCTGTGACAGAACTTGGTCCCACGTAATCAAGTTTGTAAATGCTTTAAAAAATCAGCTACCAGCCTGTTGTTTGTTGCTGATACTGCAGCTTGGTCTGCTGCTACCAAAAGAGCACTGGGGCCTTACACGGGATGCTATTAACCCTTAATGAAAACAAGCCATTTGTCTATGAGATTATTTTGAGAAGCCATTTCTACATGAGACAGTTGTCAACCTGGTTACCAAGGAACGCATTTAGAGCAACACAAAAGTTGTATGCAAAAAGCTACCATGAGGTTTTAAAGCAGGAAAAAAATTTATTTATAAAAAGTCTTATTTAATTTACTGCCAAGTCTATCGTTGAATACAGTGAGTTAGAACGCTAACAGCCCATGCTTTTATACAGACTAGGCCAAGCATGAACATCAACAAAAATTAACTCCCCCAAAATTTGCTCTATGGTATGAGCCACAACAGTGTTAAAGTGGAACAGTAATGAAAGCAACACAAGAGTTAGGAAGCACAGTTGCTTAAAGAGTAAAAGAAGTATTTATTTTGATGTCTCAGAATAATAAGAAAGTTAGAAATGGCAGAAATTCCTCTGTAGATTAGTCCATAGAAATCATTGTCTCATGGGGCTTTGGAAAAGTCCTGTCTGGTGGCTAATGTACTAGGGCATGATGAGATACATTACAGAGCCCCCAGGCCAGTAACTTCTGAAGACAGCCTAAAATGTAGGAACAAAAATTAGGAGAAAAAGGAAAAAAAGAAAAAAGAAAAAAAAATCTTCTCACCATTAAAAAAATTACACTTGAGTACAACCAGCATAGAACAGCATTTCAATGCAGGCAAGTTTTCTCACATTTTTTTTACTTCAGTTATTAAAACAGTTACAATAGTCCAGAACAGTTTTACAGCAGTTTTCTAGAGCTGTTAAATATCTGAGGTACCATGACATTTGTTCCAGTTTTTCCTTCATTATATACAAACAGCGACCCCTCCCCATTTTGATAAGTGAAAACTGTAACAACGACAGTTCTACAAATGGTTACAGTGACAAAACTTAGCGCAAAGGTACGAAGGTGGAGAAAAGCCTATAAAATACAGAAATGACAAAGAATACTGAAATAGTACTTAGCCCTATACAATAACAACACACTTTTAAATACCATGGTTTAAAAAGTATTGCATTTGCATTCTGTGTTTTTAGTTTATATTAAAATGCACTGAATACAGTTCAATTAATTAAAGCTTTGTGTCCAAGGAGTGCAAAGTGGATGAACATGGCAGGCTAATGGGATTCTGAATTTTGACGTTGTGAGGAAAACAATATTGCATTACTGAGCCAGTGCTATGCAACGTAAATTAAAAATAAGGTGAATGGACAAACAGAAAATGCAATTAAAAACTAGTTCCAACAGCTAGCACATCTCCCAGCTACTTTCAGTTGGCTCGCAATTATTTTTCCTTTCGTAGCAAACTTGTGTGTAATAATGTTTGCTGGCTGGCATCCAACCAACGTGACAACCTTCAACTAACATTTGATATGAAATAGCTTGTACGTGTAGTTAATTTTTAAATGCCTGTTTTCTAACCATAACTTACACTGTGAAATGAGTTGCCAAGCTTTTAAACTGGAATGTATTTAGGGTTTGTACGTAAACCTTAGCCAATGCATCTTGGCCAAAAAGGCCATGTGACCCTGCTCCCTTGAAAAAGTCAACGGGTGTTTTATTATTGACTTCAGCGGGAGGATGCTCTGGCCCCTAAATTACCTGGGGTATATTTTCAGCCAGGCTGATGCCCGGCTGTGGGAGTGTATCTTTGGACCTGCAAAACAAACTGTGGGCACAACTCTGCGTTCTTGCCCCTCTGA